>OX422140.1:123558954-125958954 GCA_949129095.1 Volucella bombylans | reverse complement strand
AGTAAAAAATTATAAAATAAAAACAAAATTACTTATTAGTCAAGGTGGATAGATTGCAATTAAATCGCACGGGCGAAGAACATGGACTGTGCTCCATCCAACCCTTACTTTCTGTCTATACCGGAGTAAGTACAATAGATGTTGAAGCGTACATTATTCAGAAATAAAAACTAAAATTAAATAATTAAAATGATGACATTAAGGTGTTCTCTAACACGGTTTAAAACTCAATTGAACAAAGACTATATGTTATGCCTCCATTTCCGTTTGTCTGAAGCGACAAACCCAACTCGCCAAAGCAAGAAAGGCGACAGAAGATATCACCCAGATGAAAATCGAAGCTTATGTTCCAGCATTCAAAGAAGAGGTGGAAGCAACTTACGCGAATCACTTAAATACAAAAACAGATCTCACAATCCAAAGTACAATAGAAAACCCCATAGAATGATACTTGATTTATCAACCCATTCATGGAAGGAGTACTTAGCATAAAATATATAAAACGTTGATTCCTTTTGCCTGAGCTACAGGCAATACCTAATCTCCACTAGTTTTGATGCATCTCTACTCCGGGATTCATCATCAGATCAAGTGCTGATGATATTTTGCTTAATCTGGCGACGTATTTCGTCATTCTTCTTGAGTCACTTACATATATCTGTTGGACGAGCAACTGTTATATGATCTATAGACAAATTCCAGTTAGTATTGAATATTAAAGCAGGATCACTGACCTTCCCCGTTGCTGACACCGTGCCTTTGTGAAACGTCAAACAACACAGCCCGTTTACTATTTGTATTACGCAGTCATCGGTTTTAATGGAAAACCCAGTAAATTTTCATAAATTTTTAAAACTCTCAGCCGATTACTCATCCTTATGAATAAAGCACCGAAACTTAATCACACAACATACTCGTTCACCGTCATAGTTATTTCCCCAAAAACCACACGAGTAACGCATGTCTTCAACCCTAATAGCTACTTTGATTCCGTAAAATCTTTAAAAGCAAGACTATCGACCACGACCACGACATCGAAAACGACAACGACAACCCATGTCGGATTAATGAGCCAGCAAATGGAATATCCGTGAGTCATATTTTTCCGATAGAACTAAAATTGAAACGCATTATCCCAGCACGGCAGGAATGAGTATGAGAAGTGGAAGCCCTAATTAACCACATGTTGGGTAAGGATACGACAATCCAAATGTTGCGTATACGCAGTAGTGAACTAAATTCGGTTTCTTTTTCCATATTTTCACTTTCACTGCCATTGACTTTGGTATTAGTTGGTGGAGATAAGTTAAAAGACAATAATGGTAATTACATGCTTATGTATGATAGGTATACACGTAAATACGTGAGTACTCACCATTTATGTAGTTATCCACACCAGCAATCAATATCATTTTTTGCTAAAAGACCACAGACGCAGCGTTCCTTGTTGGGATTCCCTATTTTTGCTGCTGCTTTATTATTGACCGTTATTTAACTTGGTTATCCAAAATGAATGAAAAAAAACGTAATAGTGCGCGTTTAAAATTTTTCTCTGCAACTAAAAGGATATATGGGGATTAAAACTCAAACTCATAAGAAAACATAAGCAAACACAAGAAAAACTGAGTTAATGAGACAATTTCCACTAAACGTCGTCGCTTCGTCGTCGTAGATGTTGTTTCTGTTGTTGTTAGTACTGTGAGTATAGTATGAAAGATACAAACAAACAAACACACAGCCACATAGAGTAAAATGAATGTAATAAAATGGTATGAGCTTTCCAGTAAAATGAATAATCGATATTTCGATTAAAGTGCACAAACACAGAGAGGGGAGAAAGAGAAATTAGGGGCTGGACGTGTAAATTCTGCAGCTAGAAGGAAGGATAAGGGATACATATACATGTATATCCTTAAGATACAACTTTTTCACTCAACAATTTTTCGTTTTTATTGAAACAATTTGTATGCACACCTTTTGGAATTTGGATTATCTTGAACGTTTCTTTTTCTTGATTTAGTCGGGTTCACGGGCTTTGAAAATACAATTTTCACGTAACATTTGTGCTAAATTTTATGGAAACTACGTTTTGTTTCTATCTTTGATCCTACTTTGTGATTTTCTATTATTTTTTTGGTTCGGAAGGATTGTTTATACGGATACTCCCGACCGCCAGGAGTAGATGCCTACGTGTAAGTCAAAACGCACGAAATAACTGACTTAAGGAGAAGAAGAGCTTTTTTTGTTAAGTACGGAGCTTTTGGAATTGAAGTAGGTATTGTAGATTTATTGAAACCAAATCCTTTGAGTTGAAATTGTAATAGAAAACGTTTTCTTTTATTTTGTATCTAAATTAGAAACACGCATATTTTAACAATATAAAAAATAATATATTTTGCTTGAATGCTTTTATTTTTATAATTACCGTTAAGTGCCATTGATTACCTTAATTCCGTTATACCTTCCGAAAACTAGAAAATAAGAAGAATAGATACAATCTTGATGGCAATGAACAGTATTGTGGGAAACAGGTCGAGGAATTGAAGTATCTATTCATGAGGTAACATCTGAGCCGCGCCTAGAGCCTTATTGAGACGCCACACCACTTCCAAGCTATTTTTTTCTCATAATAAACGCTAGCACATTGAATTGTGAACGTGCTTAAAATACTTGCATACATGGCGGGCAGAAGAAAAATCAGGACGAGTTTGGCAGATCTGAGAAATGAGTTGGTGCATCTTCTCCACAAAGTTATTTACAGCAGCTTTAAATACCATGGCCGGTAAGCCATCTGGTCCAGCTTATTTGTAAGATTTTTGCTTGGATATTGCATTCTTACTTCGTTCGGGTTAAGAGGACGGAAGTTTTGGCTACCATCGTCTAAGTTGAATGTTCTATTCGCCATTATAAAGTCTGCAAAAAAAGGTTTTCCATATTCTTAGCACCGACTGTGAGTCCCCTGTATGGGTTGGTAAAATTGCTGTACGCTATTCCCGGAGTACAACCTCTCAATAACTTTGATCGCGCGTTTGTCGTGCTCTTTTTTTTCTGCAGAAGCGGATATTCAACCCATCTCTTCTGCTCGTAGAGCTCACGAACAGCTCCCGTACTTCTTTGAAGTTCCGTTTAGCTGCATGTACTTGCCGGCATTCTAAATCAAACCAGGGATTTCTTGGTAGTGGTCGGGTGAAAATTAGCAAATCAGTTGCGGCGTCTTTGATGGCATGTTGGCACTGGTCTTCGGTACTAGATGCTGGCAGCATAGGAGTTGTTGAGAGATTTCGGGATACGAGTTCGGTGAAGATTTTAGCGGTCTTTTGCGATTGCAGCTTTTCTACGTTATATCTTCCCACAGCAGTTCTTCTTTGTTGTGCCGCTAAGAAATGCGCAATTAGATATTTACTGCAATAAGGTGGTGATCCGAGTTAATGTTGACTGTCCGGAACGTTCGGACGTCTGGATTATTGGAGGTATGCCTTACGTCCATCGTAAAATGATCAATTTGATTTAGCGTTTGATGGTACAAAGACCGCCATGTCCCCTTGTGTGTATTTGAGATAAAGAAACCGTGTGGACGAAAATATTACTATAACGGGCGAAATATTAATATAGCAAGCATACGGCTTCCACACAGTTTCAAAAGGAGACACCTAAAATAAAATATTGGACTCGACTAAGCTTAGGAAGCTTAGTAGGTTCTTCGGATCCTTGACTTGCATTCTGAAACAAGACATTGCGCCATAGTGCGTGTATAAAATTATTAAATTGATCACCATGCCCACCAGACCTGAATATCATGGGGAATGTTTAAACCTGGCCAACCCGTAAAGTCTACGAAGTAAGAAGGCAGTACTATTAAAGAAAATCACTTCTCAGAGGTATTTAAGTACAGATTATTTAATATAAATGTACAACGCTAACCCTATGTTATTGTATTTGCTTTCACTAATGTGAACCAATTTTATTGTTTGTATTTCTGCTTAGTAAACAGCTTAGTTTACTTTTTATATTGGATTTGCTTTATACTAAATGTTCAAAGTGCAAATCATTGTTTTGAATCCAAGCCAGGCCTCGTCTTTGAATGGCTCTTGCAATATCCATACCATCCAATGTGGTTATTTCTTATGAGTAAAAGATCTCTTTCATCCACCCTGTTTAATTTATTTTGCGACCGCAAAACAAGGCGAGGTAACAACTTAAGTAGGGTTCCAAAACAAATGCTATTATTTTCAACCTTCAAATTTGTCAAAAACAAAGAACAATTTAAGCTTTTGTTTTTGTATACAACTTCTTTGTTGTATGCAACTTTATTGACCATCGCCCAACTATTCGTATTTAGCTGGGTACACTTCCTTAATCTTCTCACACTGTCAATGACTTCTGGGCTGGGCAGCATCACATACTAGGACCAGATCGCTGGCAGCCACTTCTTCTAGAAGGTATCCTACATTTGCTGACTGATCGTCCACTGCTTCATAATGGGCGTTTTGTAGTCTCGGGAGATAAGGATCAGCGTTAAGGTGGTTCACCCTACCAAAAAGTGATTAGGTTTAAGAGGCTCTTCCTTCTTTGTACATAAGGGCAGCTTCGTAAGCGGCAGAGAGTTGATGAGATTTGCCACCTCTATGAACAAATTTCAAAGTGTCACAACTTTCATGACTATACCTTCACGGTGATCGCCAACATTTTCTCCGCCGACTGCATCATTCGTTTCCATATGACACCATCGCTGGGGTTTAATAGACAATGAAAAATCTACTAAATTCCCTTTGAACAAAATTAGTCCCTTTGGATGTGCACTAGTACTCCACGGCGGTCGGAAAAATTCCAACAGATAGTTAGCTAACTACAAGTGAGTCTAACGTTGTTAAAAACATTCATAAAGCCAACCATGTAAAAACGATCGGTCTGGTAAGATCCTTAAGCAGCTACATATACGCAGGCCCTCATCATCCTCCATACTGGGATTTAGTTGTAGGATTACGCTTAATTTCAGGATGCACCTACTCCATGATGCTCAATGATTTCAAGATTAAACAGTCTTCTCTGCGCTTGACGGCAAATATTTTCTCGGTTTTTATCATATCCGCTAATCTCAGGTCAGCAATCCAGCTACATTTGTTTCCGAAAATCAACTTGTTTGTTCACTTACCAGCCCAATTTTGTTTGTCATATCGCAAGAGGTCGACACTTTGCAGCTTTAAGTATGAAAAAGATTTAGGAACATTTATTTCCAAACTACATCCCTATTTGACGTGGATAACTCTTTGTCAAACTTCTTCTCTGCGACTGCATTGGCAAGATTATGTGGCCATTCTTGTTCAGGTAGATGCATGAATTCAGACCCAATTAATCAATAATTCGCCGATTTGTAGCGTGGAGGGTTGGAAACTCTGGTCATGTCATCAGCTATATTAAATTCCGTGGAATGCCAAAACCGTGAGCGACAAATATCTTATACTTTGGGTTCTCTGATTGAATCTACAGGACAGTTGTTTTAGAATCACCCCAGTACACGGTCATGGAAATTGTTGCTTGATGATGGAATCGTCATCATCTTCTGCGGTGTACATCTGATTTTTGAACACTGTCGGCTGTTAGCGATTTCGATGAGTAACACCGACTAATTTTAAAATCATTTGGTCAGCTAAGCTCAGCGAACCAAAGTTGAGACTGTTCCAATAATCGTGGTGGCAGCGGCTCGTCGCAGCCAATTTCACTATTCCATGTCTACTGCAGGAACACTGATATCACTATACCCAGCATTTCCCTATTTGTCAGCCTTTCATAAGAACATCCTTTGCAATCAGATGACATTTTAGCTGGAACTGGAAAGTTTCGTAGTGGCTGTTCCAGTAGAGCCTGAGAATTCTTTTTTATTCCATCACTGTCGTCAATGTTTACGATAAATTGTAATTGAAGTAAATGTGAATATATGTAACTTCGACCGTAGCACTGCGATATTGGACACAAGCAACAAAAAGAACTGATAACGTGTTCCTCCTCCGCTTTGCTGTTAAAGCTGTAGACAATAGACATAGTCGATTACATAGCCGCAACTGCTTCAGGCGCTTCTGAGTCAAACCTAGCAGCATTAAGATTTTTTTATAAACTCCGCTACACTCGGTGGACAGTCTGCGCCGAAAATTGATGTCGTTAGGCATGTACCTTCAAACTTGCTGGTCATCACGCCTCAGAAAACGTATTGATCTTCTGGTCTGGGAAAACATATCCATAGCGATTGTGACCGAATTTTGTTTAAATTTACTATAAATACCACTGACGAGAGCGGTATGGCTGGTTCCGATCACTTTAATAGCATTGAGTTGAGCGATACCTCTTTGATCCGGCTTACTTGGATTAATTACTGCGAATGCGGCTAAAACTATGTCCGGGTGGTAACTAGTTCCTCAGAAGTCATCTCTCGAGTATAACCTTTCTCGATGCAGTTTGTAATATGCCGGGAATACTGTGCTGCGGTGCATTGCTGGAAGCATTCTTTATGTAAGAAAAAACGCACTTGATTTAGGGACTTCACACCTAAGATGAACCTGAGGCACACTGACATCCCAAAGTCTGTATACGTGATCAGGTTACCACGTCTGGAGACTACAGTGTCAAAAGAAAAGTCGGATACAAATTCGTACATTCACGAATACCAGCGCGACGGATATAAAAGGAGAATAGTACAAAATACGGCATTATAGAAGTGAACGTGCTATATACGAGTACTATATGAATACATTAGCCCGCCGTGTACTCTGCACAGAGGAGGAGTGATCCCGGGACGAATATAAAGCTTCGAGCTTGAAAACGTGAGCAACGGAAAATCGATATAAAATGCGTTCGAGAAACCAAGCGTAATGTCGAAGACAGGGTCCGGTACTTGAACCTAAAAACTAAAGCGTACAAAATATTTTATTACGGAACGGAACATCATCTTGACAGTGGAACAGGTAAATAAAATAGTAGCGTATAAAAAATAAGCGGCCGACTTATGGCAATAGAACTGATAATTGAACACGAAACGCGAAATATTGTTGGCGCCTACTCCCCGCAAGTAGACTGGAAGCAATCAGGAAAATATATATTTTGGCTTGAATTTAATGAGCTATTAAACGAAATATCAAGAGAGGAAATGTTTTCATCGGTGTAGATTTAAACGGACATGTTGCAAGATCGAACTACGACTACGAAGACTGTCATGTACCATGGAGGGAATGCTTTCGGAACGCGAAACGCAGGGGGAGAATATATACTAAACTCATGGAAATCATACGATCTTATTACACTAAATAAACTATTAATTAAGCTTGAGCGGCACTTGATTACATACTGCAGCAGTGCACATTAAACAAAGACAGATATATTACCGTTAATTCTAGAAAAACGCGAAACGATGAGTAAAAGATTCCAAAGCTGATCTTATGCGAACCAGTAACGAGCTCGTACTGCATGGCGATAGCAGTACAGGAATTAGAAGAGGTACCTTCACAACCTTTAAACAGGCGACAAGCAGTAGAAGAAGTGCAATGCTGCAGCATGAGTAAACGATTTATTGTAACTTTTTTAAGATTACATATTATATTAAATATTATACACTGAAGATTAGCAGGAAAACTTATTAACGGGGGACAGCAAAATTAGTAATGGTCTACTTTAACGCCTTACTAAACGAAGAATTTCAGCCGCAACACAATTCTTTCGACTGTCGCGCATGAATCTTACGGAACCCGATGTTAGTGAAGCCCTAGAAAGAATGAGTCGAGGACGTGCTGTCGGAACATACCCTCCGAATTGTCGGTGACAATTGGAAACCTTGTGCTAAAGTGGCTCGCGGTTCTATTCAATAAAATGATGAGAGGCGATCAAATGCCCAACTAGCAAAGGGAGAGCTTTCTGGTTCCCCTGTATAAAAGCAAAGACGACCCTGGAGATTGCAATAACTACCGAACGCTGAAACTAATGTCGTATACTATAAAAATATACGAGCGAGTTCTAGACAGTCTGCAACCAAATTTTATTAAACTCCAGGGCAGTCAATGCCACTTTATGGAAAGCAGGTCGACATTTGACGTTATTCAAAGTTTACGAACGATGAAGAAAAAACAAATAGTCTTCATCGACTTCTACGGAGTTTCCAGAGATCTTATTTGGAAGGAGCTTAGATCTCAAAATATATCCGAGACGTGTATAGGAATTATGCGCGATATGTACGATGAATAAAAGTTAAATGCACAGCGGGAATACCCGGAGAATTCGAATTTAAAATTGGAGTACACCAGGGCAGTGTACAAATTCCGTTGATTTTCAATGTCGTGTAAGGTTTTCTATTAAAGCAGCACGCCAACGAGTGTGCTTTTTGCCGATTATAGCGCTATTATAGGCAATGATAGCCACTTAAATAAATAATAACAATTGGAGAAAGGCGCTATAAGACAACGGATTACGAATCAGTCATTCTAGAATCAAATATCTGCATCGCCGTTTTTCTGAAACAGCAAACCCAACCCCTGGCATTTATTTAGAGGGAGACATAATGCCAGGAAATTGCGTTGACGATATCGCACATAGAGTCAAGGAGCGAAAACTCCGCAATGTTTTGTGACAGAAAAATGACAGTCGTTCGTCCAGTTTTAACATAGCAAAATAAAAAGGAAAAACGAAATGGAAATGTTATGAATGTCGGCGGGTGTAATAAAACGTGATCTTATAAGAAGAACACGCATCAGCGGAAATCCCCATGTTCAGAAACGGGCAGTGGAGAGCAAAAATAAGCTGGTTTTGCCATGTCCATGAATGTCGTCAGAAAAAAGCAATATAGGTTCAAGTTTCAGCCGAGGTTCAAAAAGAGGCAGAGGATCACTCAAATGCGAAAACGTCAGCAAGTTCTTGGCCTCGCTAATGGGGTAATTTTAAACAGAGTAGAAACAGAGAAGAAATACGTGACATTAGATGTAATTATGCGCATTACACACTTCAACGGTTAATACAGGAAGAAGAAGAAATAAGGTTGGTTATGATGTGTTTGTCGCTTTTATCTCAGGATGTACTCCGCTAAGCCTTCCGTGTTGCTGACCATCAGAAGTGAGCACCACCCCAAGAGTTGTGCTGAATGCTACCACAGAACGAAGTTAGCGACAGAAAGTTTTTGTGTCTGTTCACATTGTGCCTGTTTACATTGGCGACGGGTTGAAAGTCCTCACCATGAACGTCGTGTTCACATTGTCATGGGGCTGAAAGACTTTTTGACAAGTGGAACACTTGAATCGGAGCATTTTTAATTTGTAAACTTGCGCAGCTGGTCTGAAACATACGTTTTTCCTATTCTTCACACTTCCTTTCTCATCAAAGATCAAAACTAAAATGAAAAAATATGTCAGAAATGGAACGAAATGGAAAAAAACGATGTGTTGCACCCGAGAATCCACTTTAGAAATGAATTGTCGGTGGAAGTAACCCTTCTGCTTCCCACTTCAATAAAAAGCATTCCCTCTCTTTCGGACAATCTTCCTGCCCGCGCCAATGTGAACACGCACATTGACGTGGGCATGAAGGTACTGCCCATGAACGTCGTGTTCACATTTTCATGGAATGAAAGACATTTTGACAATCGGAACTCTTAAATCGGACCATTTCTAATTTTTAAATGAGAGCAGTTGGTCTGAAACATACCTTTTTTCTTCTTCTTTACACTACCTTGTAAATAGATCAACGAATAAAACTAAAATTAAAAAACGTGTCAGAAATACAACGATATGGGAAAAAACGGCATGATTCACCCGAAAATCCACTTTAGAAACAGATTTTGGGTGCAAGTAACCCTTCTTTTTACCACTTAAATAAAAAGCTTTCCTTCTCTTTCGGACAGGAAGATTGCTCACACCAATGTGAACAAGCAGTTTGACAGCAATTCAAACATTCGTACGTTGGCAGATGAGAAGAAACGACTTTAATTGTACCTCAAACTTTTTTATTTTCTCTGTATTTATATTTCATTGATTAAAGTTTAATAAAGTCAAAAAAAAAAATAAAACACTTTAGATTGCATTCTCAGTTTCAATCCGTTGGAGTTGCTTGGAGAGCAATATTCTGTATTATTTGAACTGAGCCTGTGCGCTGATATTTACCTTGATGTGCTTACGCGAGTGTCCAGTTGCATTTGCGTGGTGCATTTCTGGTTACGTTCCGTGACTTCAATTCTCTGAGATTATATATTCACATTCAAGATGTAATTTTAAAAAGTATCACATTAATATAAAGGGCTAGCGGAATATATAAAGTTGAGACAAAATTCTATTTGAAACCAAAAATTAATTCCCATTGATCTCTGCTGAACTCATTCACTATATTTGAATTTTGCGCGCCACTTAGTACAAAACTATCAGTGCAACACATTCAAAGTAAATTATCAACTCCTCGCTTCCACTTCGTTCCGGCCGGCTTCAATGGTCGAAGAACGCCACCCAACGCTGTACAACGCACTAGAAACGAGCTGGCTTCTCGCTGCCTGTCAATTTTTTACTTGAATTTGTTGAGTCGGCCATAGTAGTTTTAATTCTTGTGGCTTTGGAGGAAATTCTATTCTGGTCGTAAGCGAGTAGATTTCTCCTGTTGGTAGTTTGATTAGTTGATAAATCTTTACTCTTAAGTTTTTACAAGTGATTTATTGTTTAACTTATCAAACAAAGCGAACATGTTTTGGGGTAAGTAGGCGTACGTGGGCACTAATATTACATCGTGGTCTATCCAAATTTACCACGTGTTTTCAAAGATTCCCATGCGGTGAACGCTTAAAATATATTTCTTTTGTTATTCAATGTGAAAGGTAAATGTGATTCTAAGGAAATAAATAAATATTTCTTCTCTATTGGCAGGACTAATATTGAAGGCGAATAAAAAGTACACGCAAACAACAAAGCAGGCATTCCATATTTCACAGGCAACTCTAGATCTTAGCTCCTGCAGCGATGGACCTGTGCAACTTTTCCTCACTTATGAGAATATCAAATATCTGATTTGTAATCTTCGCAAAACCACTGCAGAGCAGGTGATGCTGGATTTAAATTTCAACGAAGGCGATGAGATTTCTCTACAGAGTCAAGGTAAGTGAATAGAAATGTTTGTTGGGCATAAGTATGTATGCAAATGTGTTGTGGGGATAAATGTATAATTGAGGATTAGAAAAAACAGTGTCAATAAGTTTATCACGGTTCTATTTTCTTTGAAAAGTTCCATTTCGCGCCAAATAATTCATTTAGGCGCGCTATTTCTGATTCATGCTTGCGGATTATTAATAGAAGAATGAATTCAACGGCCAGTTGGGATGGAGGGCGATTTGCTTTTGACAGATTGGAACACTATCCCAGAGAGTAATGATTAACCAACTCTGGCTTAGGGATTTACTGTCAGAATTGCTGATCTGCCTTTTATAGCTGATCTTTGAATATACTATCTACACATCAACTCACATTTTCTTATTGCAGCAATGCAGTGGTTTTAATAGTGCCAACTTACAATAATTGTCGTGGGAGCTATGTATTACCTGACCGTTGCTGATTACGGTGCTTTCACTTAACGTGGTATCTCCCACACATAACCGAATAAAAGTTGCTTCGTTGAAACCATAAATAAACCCGTATCTGCAATTATAAGTTGACTTTTTTAGAGTCATTCACATTTAAACGTGTTTAACTGAAATGTTGGAGGGACTTCAATCTTAAAAATTACATATTTCTCCGGTGTATCTGCATTGTTCTGCGCCGCTTAAGGTCCATTGCCAGCTGATTAATAAGAAAAAAAAAACAAATTCAATTACCTTTTGCGAAGAAATCAACGAATGCGTTGCGGAATATTAAATTTTACTCGCATTCCACAAATGTGGAACCTAATCTACATTCGCACTACCAAAGCATTCGTGCGAGTTTAACCTCAAATCTATACAAATATACATACATAGGTCTCTGCGTTTAAATGAAAAAGTATCATAGCTGTGTATGAAATGACAGAATTTGAGAATATTTGCTCGTTCGTATTCGCAGTTCTCTGAGCTGTAAATGGACCTTAATGGGGTTGTCCAAATTCGCAGAACTTGGAACCATTCTACAGCTGCATTCTTTTGGATCGCTGCGTTGCTGAGTCCATGATTTTCGTTTTTGACCTTTTCCCATTTGAATGATCGCAATTTGATTTCTTTCGCCTTATTCTTCTCACAGCGGCTGATACTTGACACTCTAATCCTTCTTTGACCGGATTTTTTGACGACCTTCGTTGAAGATGTCACAACCAGCTACTTGGCTCGATCTGAAGTTTGTCCGCTATGAGTTTTTTAATGTGGAGACGACTCTCGTATAAGTTTAGGATGCATTTTTCAGTCACGAAATACTGCGACTTTAAGCTTTTCTACTGAGTGTATGTGTGACGTCGTCATCGTAGTTTCCTTTGTGGAACCATAAAGCCTAAGTATTTAAGCTGTTGGCACTTTGACTTCTTCTAAATAGATGACCTTAAAGATGTGTCTGACTGACTGGTGCGTTGGAGGAAACCTCAACCCCGAAAGGGCTGTACTAATCACCTGCAATTTTAAAAGAAAGCTGAACCACATCGCTCTGAATTGTCATTTTAATTATAGAGCACTTTAATGAAGTTAAATATCTAGATATAGTTCTAGGCAATAAACTAAATTAGGACTCACATATAAATAACAGAATTAACAAATCGGTATTGGCTTGTAGATGGATGTTTGACAGGATCTCAGGGATATCCCCAAATGTACAGTACAATCGGACCTCGCAAGCTTCATCTCAGAGATTCCTGAACGCGACATAATTTGCGCGCTAAATGAATGTATACCAACAGATTCACGCTGTCACAGGAGGTTTAACATAGTGATCCCAAATCAACAAGCATGGGACTTCCAAAATCCATTTGAACAATCAATTACATATTTGCCTCTTACTTTCACCGGGAAATGTTTCTGATTAGTTACTGCATTACATTAGTTACTACGAGTATTGTTGTCGCGGCTTGGAAGAGTTCTGTCAAGATGTAGTCTATATCAACTGACTTGTTTTTTTCATGGGTCACTCATGTCTACTGCGATTTCAGCATTATTGGGTGGACCAGAATGAATTCGGATATTTGTTGCTGCGTAAGGTTCATCTAACCCGGTGATCAGAACTAAATGTATAAATGTTCAAACTCCATTTGCCGAGTTATTCATCATATGAAGTTAGCATAGTAGGTTTCCGTTCAGTTTACGGGTCCATTCACCAAAAAGTGGCTTCGTGATGCTGTAAACAATTCTACCATCGCGTCTAATCTGCTGATTAGTGCGTCGCAGTATTAGCGCTTATCTTGTGATTCATTTTTTTTTCATGCTTTCAACAAACGACGCTCTACTTAACCAATTTGTCTCCAGATAACTGCTGTAACCCACGCAGAGGTTCAGCGCTTGTCTATTTTTCGGGCTACTGATTTTTTCAGTTTTTGTAACAAGGTGCCCTCTTAAATATTGGCGGACTTGGAAATCTCGTAGCATGTCCGTATGGTTCTTGGTGTCTGTTCAGCAACAAGAAGGTCGATCTTTTCCGGTTCTTCACTCCAGTAGTGGTGTTACACCTAATTTATTCCGAAGTTATAATTGAAATAGTGGAATGGAGTTTCCAAACCGCTCAAGTTTGTGTTATAAGCGGCCTTACAATCAGTGTTCATTGGTCTTTTCTAGGATTTGTCTGGGTCTTTAACCGATTTATTGGTTCGAAAGCCATACGGGTATTTACTAGTGGGTGTAGTGCAAATGGATTTCAAATGTTCACGGGATATGCTTCGCTACGAGTAGTTCTTGCTTGTATATAGTATTCTTTTTTTGAATGTTAATTAATTTGTGCACCAAATAATGTAATTTTCTTTATTAGACAACAATTCTGCTCTGAGGCAACTCATTAATGTTGTCACTAAAAAAAAATTTGTTGGTTGTGTCGAAAAAATACCCCAAGTGCTTCTTAGACATCATCCCGATGTAAATACAGGCCAGCTGTTTTAGCAATTACTGAAACGGAGTAGACTCGTCGGACCATTGTGTCATATCAGCTAATTTCTCTTATACCGACCACTCAGTAAGAGAAAAGATTCCCAAAGGAACCGTATGGCAATACGAGAAAGCAAATTGGTTAGGTATTCTAACTGTTCGTTATGTTTCTTCGACAACTTCGTGGATGCCGCTACTTATATGATCACAGGCACTGGATGGTGCTCTTCAAACCAAAAGAAAAGGTGTAGTACGGCTCACTTCTCAGGATTAGAGGATCATTTTTTCGGTTCTTCAAGCCCAACTCGACGGAATAAAATCGAGAAAAGTTCGAACGAGCCTGGAATGAATGCAACGTCTTTCTCAAGCGTGTGAAACTTCAATACGATAAAAACTGAGGCAAACAATATTACAATGTCCCAAAGGTAGTACAAATTTTTAGTCGTTCGTCATTAGAAATGCTGCCTCATTCCCCCCATCCCAAAGCTCATTTATAACTACATTCCAGCTTTGGACAATGTCAATATGCTTGCTGCATACTTTGCAGCCAGCTCAACACTTCCAGATTGTGATTTGTCTCCGTATACATTGAGTACGTCGAATCTTCAATGGGACAAATCCACTTTCGTACTCGTGTAGTAGCAGGAGTACTTAAAGATCTTCACATTCACAAATCCGCTGGTCCAGGTGATATACGAATATATTTTCCCTTCTTCTGAAGGGACGCTTATAAGCCGTCAGCTCATGAAATATCTCGAAACTTCTCAATGATTCGATAGCATGTCTCACCGAAAAGTGGAACCAAAGCGTACATCAATCGAGCGAAAGCAAGATATTGTAGTTAGTTTCCAAATCACTGTAGTGTGTTCCAGGCGGAAATTTTGGCGATTAAAGAAGCTCTGTCCTGGCTGAAGAAAAACGTGATATCTGCAAAGGATATCCGCATATTTTCGGATAGTCAGGCCGCCATCAAGTCCCTGGACTCGGTCTCATTGTGTTCTAAAACTGCCCTTGAATGCCGATCATCTCTCATGGAGATGGCAGAGCAGTTCAACATTCACCTTTGTTGGGTGCCGGGCCACAGAGACATTCCAGGGAACTGCAGAGCCGATGAACTCGCCAAAATTGGAACCACTCTACCTATCCTACCGGACAAAGGTAGTATAGGTATACCAATCGCTACGTGCAAACTAACACTAAAGCTAGATGCCAATAAAAGAACGGACCTTAGGTGGACTGCTGGACAAACATGTCTAGCGACCAAACAGATCTGGCCAAGGCTGGATCTGAGTCGATCTAAGTGTCTGATCCTTTTAGATAGGAAACATCTCAGCGCCATAATAGGTGTCATTACCGGACACTGCCTCATAGGCAAGCACGCAAGAAGGCTTGGCGCCTTTACTAACGATTTCTGTAGAAGCTGCATGGACGAGGAAGAGGAGGAGACAATCCCCCACCTACTCTGCACATGCCCAGCTCTCTCTCAGAGAAGGAAGCTTCATCTAGGAGCTTTCTTCTACAACGACCTAAACGATCTAGAAAAAATAGACGTTAACAGTCTCCTACGCTTTATTATAAGCTCAAACTGGTTCCAGTAGTAAGAAGATCATAGATCCACGTGGCATCACAATGGGCCAATAGGCCTAAGTGGGTTGGTATTTCCAACAGCCACTCTTACCTAACCTAACCTAAGATATTGTAGTTGCACTTGATACTTCTTCGGAACATTCAATTCAAGTTCCATTTGACTGTTTTAAGTCTGATATGCACAAAATAAATGCTGGTGTGCCCCAGAGCTCCGTTCTGTCTCCGACACTTTTTTTTTGAATTTTCGTCAATTATCCTCCTGTCTGCTATATCTAATCTAATCTAATATATTCCTTTGCTGACGACAGTACTCTCTGCTTTTCATATTAATTCCCGAACTCGAACCAACCAACCAACCAAAAAACTTTCCATTCCCGATATGTGTGTCAATGACAACTTACGTTGGAATGGCAAAATGTTCGATATCGCCAAAAATGCTGGGAAATTCCTCAAACGATATAAAAAATACCCTTCCTTCTATGATCTGGCTTCAATAGATAACGCATTTATATGCCCATTTTAGTACAATGCTCACACCTGGTTAAATGCGCCTTAAAAATAGGTATCTGCACCTGCTAGATAGGATTCAATCAGTCAATTGACACTTTTTGTACCGCCAGGAGCATTCCGGCCCTTGAAACCGTAAAACCGTCTCGATATGTATGACCATCAGTATATCATCAATCCCACTTTGCACGCACTCTGAAATATCGTGATTCGTTCTTAAGCCGTACAGCTTGCTTATGGAATGCCCTGCCGAGCCCTCTACTTCCCAGTCGTTATAACTTGCAATCATTTAAGACCACCGTTCTATTATACATCGGTATCTCTCTTTTCTTCCTCTCTAAGTTTAGTTCGCCAGGCTGTGTGCAAACATCTGAGCGCGCGCAATCAGCTTATATGGTATGATATGTATATAAATAATTTTTTCTATCAAGGATGTTTTGCAGGCTTTAGAACAAGTGTTTCCCCTTGTGAAAGTGCTAAGTCTGGAGAATAAAGCGGGTGCACTATCTTTTCCAACCGAATTCCTGTAACTGTGTCCTAGCTCTATTCTATGAGGGCGAGCGTTATCCTAATGGAAAAAAACGCCTCCTTCGATTAACCAGACCTGGTTACATCTGCTCTAGTGCCGACTTTAATCTGCACAGTGGTTGAGAGTAGACTTATGGTTATGATTATGAGGAACAAGTTCAAAATGGATTATTCCCTCAGCATCCCATACACCATACAGACAGTAACACCTTGAGCGGGATGCTGTGCTGGTCTGTCTTCTGGTCTAAGCCATTGGTGACGACGTTTAATGTCTTTTTTGTAAAAAAAAAATCCTTTTTTCATCTCCGGTAACGATCCGGTTCAAAAACGGCTTTTGATTGTGACGCGATAGAAGCGCAGTGCAAGCGTAGATCCTTTGCTGAAGTTTGCATTGGGTGGTGTGGTACTCATTTTCCCAACTGTATGACTTTTCCCATATTTTTTAGGTGTCCATGGATGGTCATATGGCTCACGTTGAGTTCTCTTACCGTAACAGTGGGATTTCTTTCGACGATGGACTTCAGGAGCTCATCGTCTTGCTCTTCTGGCCTATCCGAACGAGGTTCATCCTCTAGATCAAATTTGCCTTTTCTAAATTTTGCTAACTTTTTTGGATTTCTCTAGTGGCTTCATAGAATTCAGTTAAAAATGCTTGCAATGCTGTTAACACAACGGAATGAGCAATATATCCCAAATACTAATTTAACGGTTTCAGCATTAGTTTCTTGCAATTTACTGGGAAAAAATACTTATGTTACAACCTGATATAGACGATTACATGATTTTTTTTATGTTCATAGCTGGCAGATCATATAATCTACGTTACGCAAATTCAACAAAGCGGCAACGCAATGTGCGTACAAACGAAACTGGCCGATGTGAGAGTTTAGCGGAAAATACGCATCAATTCGGCCTTGATTCCAACAGTTGGCCTTTGTCCGTCCACTATGCCCAAAATCCACAAGCCACAAGTTCGCATATAGGGCCCCTGAGCAGCTTTGATCTTAATTTAAATAATAATAAAACTAGGATTACGACATGGAGCCATTTGTGAAGTGAGCCAAAACCTGGGGCCCATTTACACCGACTTAAGTACTGTTTAAAGTGGTCTTCACACTGCTGGCATCATGGATTCTTATTTTTTCAAAAGTTTCAAGAGTTTCAGTCAATGATTAACATTACCGGGTAATGATCGGTTATTATTTTGTCGAAAATATGGCCTATATCGACGAGGACTTGATGTGGCTCTAGCGTGCCGTGTTGCACTTGAACCTATCGAATGACAGAAGAATCTCGATCGTGCGATTTGTCGCCACTCGATTTTGACTTGTGGGGCTATGTAAAGTTCTTGGTATATGCTGATAAACCGCAAACTAATCAGGCCTTGGAAGACAGTATTTAGCGCAATATTGTTCAGGTAGAGCCTCAAGTCGCCGTAAATATGCCTTAATTTTAGACAAACAGGATGCACTCAAAAGTATGATTCACTCGATGATATTCTTCCACTGATTGTGCATGTACACAATCTAAAATTTGCAACTTTAATTAAAAAAATTGTCAAAAAAATCATAGTACAAAATCACAAACACAAACCTTAGTCAGCATCATACTATTGCGGCAAAATTTATTTTTTTTTATTTATTTTAATATTATTAGATTGTATAAGCTAAGCGCTCAAATTATGGCATCCTCCTTCCGAATCCTAATAAACGTGTACCTATTTTTACTATGCAACGTTTGTTGTGGCACACGTTTCTCCTCCATTCCATTGCATGGCACGGGTTTCCGAATATCTAATTATGTTCTTATTTTTCCAAAAAATTTATTTTATTCGTTCAAAAAATATGTGCTTACACAAAAAAAATTTATTGTTCTTTGAAATTGTATCCACACACTGACTTTTTAATTGTACTCTCAATCCAATAATATGTTTTCATTTTCTAAATTTCAGGTGGTACTATCCACATTTCTGGATATGTGACAGAGCTTAATGACCCATTCGACAATGAACTTGATGATGAGGAATCCGAAGATGAGGAGGAACAAGTCGTCCCTACCAAGAAGTCGAAGAAAATCGCAGAATCGAAAGCCAATAACAGCAATAAAAAGGCAGCTGCCAATCAAAAAGTTGAAGCTGCTGCAGAAGAAGATGACGATGACGACGAGGATGATAGCGACTTTAACGGAGAATTAGGTGCCGTAGAAGATGGCAGTGATGATGATGAGGAGGACGAAGAAGACGATGAAGATGCTGAGGAAGATGATGATGATGATGATGACGACGACGATGACGAGGAAGATGAGAGTGAGGATGAGGAAGTGCAACAGCCTAAAGCTAAGCAACCTAAATTGGAAAAACCCAAGCAAAATGGTCTTGAGGTCCAGAAGAAAGAAGGTAAACAAAAGAAAGATAAGAAGGACGTCTCTCAGCAACAGCAACAACCAGCACAAAAGCAAAAGGGTGGCGAACAAAATCTTGCCGGTGGAGTTAAAGTAGAAGACATTCGTGTTGGCAATGGACCAGAAGCCAAACCAGGCAAAAGGGCACAAGTTTACTACGAAGGACGTCTTAAATCAAACAATAAAGTTTTCGACAGTCTAAAACAGGGTGCTCCCTTTAAATTTGGCTTGGGACGTGGAGAAGTCATCAAAGGCTGGGATGTTGGCGTAGCAGGCATGAAGGTGGGTGGAAAAAGACGTATCACTTGTCCACCACACATGGCTTATGGAGCACGAGGATCACCACCAACAATTCCCCCCAACAGTACACTTGTTTTCGAAGTAGAACTTAAGGGAGTCCAATAAGCAGAAAATTAGTATTTCTCTTTTTTTAATTATTGCCCTTTTAAAATTATAAACATGAATTACAGAACGTTTTTGCCCTTTTGTAACTGATATATGTTAATTTCTTGTTTTCGTTAAAGTTTTTCTTATTCCGTTGATTTTCTTTTTTACTTTCATCCAAAATTAAATGTTAAATGGAATAATTTAAATTTATCAAAAAATTCTGCACACTATACACTGTTAAAATTATCAGTTCGTTTTAAGTTTAGATACAGAAGTCAATAAACTGATAGGTTAAGAAAATTGCTCGGCAATTTCTACAAAAACAAAATGTTCCAAATAATATTTACAATTTTTTTTTCAAATACAACCAGCGGACCAGTTCTCTACTTAGTTTGAAACTAATGCTGCAAGTATTAAACGTCTATTAGGTGCATCTTTACATCAGACCGTTTTGTTCTCTAAAAGTGGTGGTACTACGCCCAATATTTTTTTGTCAGTGGTAGATACGTTTGACATCATTACTATTGTTAGTGCGACCACGAGGGATTGGTAATTCAACGACAGAGAGTTCTGGAATCACTTTTTCCTGCTGGAACAGAGCTCTCAGTCAAGGATCTAGTGCAATGTACTTCTATGTTCCTTGTACTGGAATTTATCAGTCTTTTGCAGAACGATAAGGAAGTGATTTAGT
Organism: Volucella bombylans; assembly: GCA_949129095.1. NCBI lineage: Eukaryota > Metazoa > Arthropoda > Insecta > Diptera > Syrphidae > Volucella > Volucella bombylans. Next base: position 125,938,825 of record OX422140.1, on the reverse strand, counting down.
GGCTATAGTACCAGCACTCACCAGATCAGTGTCAATAAACTATAGCCAGATGCGAGCGTAGGCCAGAGACTCACAGCGGTAGTGGTGTCGTCATAACAGTGACAACAAACGTCGCAGGATGTTGTGTCACTTATCCTCACATTTAAGTGCTTAGCAAAAATGAAGAACCCCGTCACGACGATAAAAAAGACGTCTACCGTCAGCGACCTCTTAGAGACGTCGGGGAACAGATTTGCTTAGTCCCCCGGCAACGTGGAAAGTGATGCCTCGTTCAGTGTTTTTATGAAACCCAACTGTCACCGGAAGCCCTAACCGAGGGCAGTCCTAACACATGTTCGGCTCTTAAAAAACCTATCTGAGCCTTGCTAACATTTTCATCGGTAATTTCATGATCCCACATTGCGACCTGGGAATAAACAGCACTCATTCAATTCAGCCTTCCGATGGCGTTAAGTGCAGTCTTCTCGAACTAGCTTGGAAGTCATGAGAGCAGCTGAGGCACCGTTTTCGATGTTTGGTAAAAGCAGCAGTGGCGATTTTCATGAAAGCTAGTTCCACCAAACAATGCAGACATAGGGTATAATTGGTTTTATCATAACCGTGTACATTCAGAGAACCCTTCTCGGTGTTAAGACCCATGTTTTGCCGACGTTTCCGTTAGAATCATTTCTCCTCTAAGCGGGGTAAAATTCTACTCGTTTTCTCAAGTTGAAGTACTTATTCCGTAATTAGGGCTCTAACTAAGATTTGGTGTGATGCAGCAAAATTAGCTGTCACAGCTGCACCGAAGTATCCTCGAAAGTCAGAAAGTTTTGTGAGGAAGTGGGTGATACGATTTAACGAAAATGGTAACTACAGTTTCTCTAAACGGATAAAAACAAAGTGAATATAATAATATTAGCCTCTGAAAAGCAAGGCAATATCGTTATTATACAAAGATATTGACTGAACCAAAATTATTTTCACTAAGTTTAATTTTTTTTTTAACAATCCCATTAGGCGTAAAGCATACTGCAAAGGTGCATGTTTATGGCTGTTTCTATTCAACAGGATTCAGAAAAATGGTGACCTTCACTGGGAAACGAGATGCTCAATGAGTGATCCAACTCTACAAAAAAAGTATTGTTGCTGTCTGTTGAAATACTGTTTGGACATGGAAGCCGGGATTGGCTTTTACAAAAGGACAACGATCCGAAACATCGCAGTCGTATCTTTCAGGGCTTCAAAATTTACGTCAATGTGTTGGATTGACCAACTTAGTCTCCAGACGTCAATCCAATTAAAAATATCAGAGGATTTGTGGAGCCGTGGATCAAGGAAAATATGTATATACTATATACAATAAAACAGCTTAAACCGCTTTCTAAGGGGATTGGGAACAGGACTATATAGAAAAATTGGCTATAAGCTGTGGAGAAATTTAAATGCTTCAAGAGGCATTTCCCTTTGATGTTAGAAAAGTATGAAACGCTTACCTGTATACTCATAATGTTTATATGTCTGCTTGAACAAATTATAAGAAACTTCAAGGTACAATTGTTTAAAAGTGGATTTAATTCGCGTATGTGAACGAACATTGTACCTTCAATAAAGTGAACAAGCTTGTCTACCTCGACTACCTCTGATTATGACACAGGGATACGATTAAACAAAGTTCCTGTGTTCAGTAGAGTTAGAAGGGATTCACGACAACTCGCAACTAAAGCCTTACAAATATAACTGGAATACGTAGATTATAATTACAAGAATGCACTTTCTAGCCAGTCTCTTAATCTTTCCCGCGCAGAAAACTGGACAAAAAAAGTCATCTCCATAGGTGGATCAAATGATCCACTAATGATCAAATTGATTGATATGATTTTTATTTGAAATTTCTCTTTTATCCAAACTAAGGGAAAATAAGTAAGTAAAATCGGAAAAGTGAAAGCTAGATTGGAAATGCTATTAAGGGTGTGCAAAAAGAAAATCGTCGATTTTAGATGCAATCGTTCTGCTTTTATATTAAATTTGTTTTTCTTTGTGGGTATACGAGTAGTATTTGGAACTTTACTACTTTTATCCCTCGCAAATCATAAGAAAAGCTATTAGGTTGGTGCACATGTAATGTCAGATTTCGGGTTAATGTGAAATTGGAAGAGATTTTCATATTAAAAACCGCTGCGAAACAGGCACAGCATTGTTGATTCTCGTAGTAGATGTATGCCACCGCGTTCGAACAGCCTCAGTTCAGTTCTAGAAGTCAAAGTGATAGGATAGGATAACCAAGCAGAAGAACGTGGATGTTAACCAAAAGCGACTACGTTTCCTTTAGGAGTTTAAACATGGCCACAATGCTAAGGCACCCAAAAACAACATGGCAGCACCAGCCATCGACAACGACGAGCTGTAGTGGAGGCTGACCTTCGCTAAACTGTAAGGGAATCAAGGAACTTGATAAATGGGTTCTTCATGAGCTGACTGAGCAAACTATGGACGTTTGCACTTCTCTATTTTCCCGGCACAGAAAGGATCCATTTTTACACAGATTAGTTACATATGTGGATTCTCTACAATAATCGTAAACTCTCCAATGATCTGAAAAATAAGTAGATGCTGATGAGGCGGCACTGAAACATGCCAAAATCGAGCCTTCATTCAACGAAGATAATGGTGACTGTCTGCTGGTATTATCCACTATTCCTTCTTGAAAACTGGTGACACTATCAATGCTGAGAAGTACTGTAGCCAACTGAAAGAAATGCATCAGTAGCACTTGCATAATACTCGCTAAACAGCATAAATTGGTCAACAGAGTTGGAGTCATACTGCTTCATGACAACACTCGACCACACGTGTCAGGAACTACGGTGCAGTATGAGGTTTTTTCTCATCCACCATACTGACCTGACCTGTCGACAACCGACTATCACATTTCCAAACATTTATATCACTTTTTGATGGCAAAACGATTCAATAATGAAGGAGCCGTCAAAAACGCTTTTGAAGAATTCCTTCAATCCAGAAATCTGGATTTCTCCAAAACTGATGTGCATGCACTTGTATCACATTGGGAAAAGTGTATTTCATATAATTGTGCCTATATTGATTCATAATTATAAGTATCAAAAGAGTTACAGTCGTTTAAAGTTTCACTATGAAATCCGAAATTACATATGCAATAACCTATACTGGGTGAGTTTTTTAACTTGAGACATCGCGAGACAATTGAGATATCGCGAAAAATGTTTCAGACAAAAGTCACAAGGTTCTGAAGGGGACATAAGATGGTGACCACAAGATTACTTGTTGACAACAATTATACAAATAAAATGACTTGTGTATGAACATAACACAATGACACTTCTAGCTTTAACACACTTTAATATTTATTAAGATTTCGCAGCTAGTTTTATGTATTTTTTGTATCGTCCTTCGGCTCAGATTCACTGCCAAATACAGGTTCGCTTGGAATACTCCAATACTCAGGAACATAAGGCAATCTCTTACTTGGGTCCGTACTCCAATGACGTATTCTGCACCGCAAACGTGCCTTTTCCAAGTTATTTATTGTGATTGTACAGAAAAAATCTTTACTGTCTTTCGTTAGATCGGGACCCTCAATAGGCAGTTCTGGCAAAGTAATGCACTCCTCTTTGACATAGTAACCAGCCTTACGAAGAGACGTTCTTATATGCCATGGTTCTATTTTCCACGGATGATCTTTGTTCATCACAACTGCCAGAATCAAACCCTCCAGCATATTAACAGTCTATAAATTCAAAACAGATCATAATTAGTTATAGAAAATGGGGATTACTTTGGTTGTTACCCTCTGAGCATAAGGTGAACTATGTTCTTCGATTTTGTCCGATTGTTTCGCATACTTCTTTATATTCTCTTCTGTTTTATAAACAGCTAAACCCGGCAGAAGCAATTTGTTGTAGACGAAATTTGGCTTTAGAGCAACAATGTCACCCTTGTCGCCAACTCCCTCTACAAAACTTTTCAAAATAACTTGTAGGTTTTCTTGTTTTTTAATATTTGTATCCTCGACCAAGTCGTAAATGAAGTGCTTGGCACGTAATTTCTTCGGGTGATAGCCCTTCTTATGTAAAAGCGGATCGTATCGCCTCTTCAAAATAAATGTTGTCTGCCGGTGTAATGACAAAGTGATAAAGACGATCTTTAAAATTAAAAACAAATATACTCACTCTGACTTGCTGATGAAGTGGAACAACATTTTTGAGAAGGTTTATATTTGACGCGATTACGCTTCTTAGCATCTTTAATTCAAAACTTTTAAAAACTCCTCAAAGAATCAGCGACATGTGTAAAGCAATATAAACTCAGCTGTTTTTGACAATCGAGGAAATCCCAATCGGAACCGGTCGAAACACATTAGAACGAAATGGAATTGAATGGTGATTGTATTTGTTTTTTTGAAGGGAAAACTTACGGAGAACCAACAGTTCAATATAATATATCTGGGAGTAAAGTTTTTAACAGGTCGCTCAGGATTTCCAAGCCCAAAACAAGTTTTAGAAAAAGTGATTTTGGTCATCAACAGCGTTACATTTTCGAAGAGGGTTTATCAATCTCATCTGCTTTTGGGTGCAATTTGTTAAACTGGGCCCACACTCTGACGTTATTCTGTTGTGTTAGTTAAACTTCCTTAGGGCGTAAAAGAATTCTAGTTAAAAGAAATTCACCTGAAACTTAGGTATGCTGTATAAAGCTAGTTCTTCTGCAGTGCCTTTAGGAATGAAAAGAAAAACTATTTTTTTTCGCACCCACCCCGCTCTAGGATCAGACCACAATCCATAGGCAATTACTACTTCCTAGATCTAAAAAATATATGCTCTCTGAAGATAGCTTACATACGTTGTCAAATGTGTCAGGAAATCTTTATGGGTCTCCTTAACATACAAATTATTATCTTGTGACATAAGTAAACCAGACTCATCCCGTCTTTATCTTTTCCACAGCCAACCTATATGTAACCGCTTGCATATTGATAAGATATTAAGAACATTTAAGCCAATTCAAGGTTTTATTAAAGAATTTCTAACCGTTACGTGACCATTCATTACCTATCTTAACCTCATGCTTGAGCATTCCAGTCAAGAGCAGTCTCGCTTTTAGCGAGTTCATGTATCCCTTATTCTGGAGAGAGATACCTAGGCATACCCAAGAAAAATGACGAAAATTAGGCCGAGAGCAATTAAGAAGTTCTATAAACTCAGTTCCCTGGGTCCACCATCCCGAACGAACTCAGTGACACGGAAACAAACAAAAGTCACCACTTTCTCTTTCACGAAAGAAGATATTGCTGGCCTCATCAAACTGAAAAAATTACGGCAAGCCATTCGGTCCTCTAAACCGTATAAATGCCCAGACTGATTATGTTCCAAAATGCACTGGATTACAAAAAAAAATCATGGATCCATATTTTGTAGGGATATTGACATCTATATCGATAGTCAGCATGTACTCAAGGAAGTGGTCGTCGTGCAAGATCATGGCATTATGCAGACAGAACCAAATGTGGTTATGGTGAGTTCCAGGACAATGCTATATATATTTTGACCAAATACAATACACCCATCATTTTTTCCCCAACCCACATTGTGTCGTGATTTGTGCATTTGCTATGTCTTGTAGAAATAATAACTGTAACAGAAATAATAACAATGTTGACCCGATTGTTTATAAGGGCGTCTGCAGCAGCACATTCGATTATATTTGCGTCAGCCTTAACAATATAAAACATTTAAGAACTTTTAGAATACCTTCTTTTCTTTTGCGATTAGTCCAAAAATATATCACTCTCGCACGTGTTCCTAGGTATTAAGTGACTCAGTGATTCAAATGGTTTTTATCAAAATTTGCTCCTCAAGAAGATCACGGTCAAGCTATCAAGTATTGAAAGACTTAACCAATTTAATTCAAACCTCAAATGCCCTGATCAATATCGATAAATTAGTTTAGGTCGAGTTAAATTCTGCAAGATCCAGAACGGGGAAACCTCCATTGCGGTCACAATAGAGTGTTTATTGAAATAAAAGTTATCTGTTCTACGCTGTTTGAATTCATATACACCCTACGCGATGACGTAGACATTCATTGCCATTAACAAGCAACCATCTCCCAAGCAATCTGAACCTAAGATTCGACAAAGCCAACGATGTGGGTAATAAACTAGCTGCAACACGATGAATGATTTGCGGTAACTCAAATCATATCGAAACAATATGCAGCAAAATTGACGACTTATCAACCCGAAACAGGGCTGGATAGAAAAAAAATTGTAAGAAAGGATGTGGTAGTTTTTATTTTTATTCTGAATTTGTTCGCCTATAATTCGAAGGGGTTTGTTAGAAAATCTAGAACATCATCATTATTACAACACAGTAGAACCGTGATTATCCGGCACTTGATTAACCGGCACCTCAATTATCCGGTGCACTTTCCGGGAATCAACATTTTTTTTACCAAACACAATTTTGCTACATGCAAAACTGCATAGAGAAGTACATACATATTCAAATAAATTATTGTAGGTATGTTTTGAATAAAAACGCATTATTAGTATGTAACTTCTTCTTAAATGTATGTTTAAAACCTGTCTCAACTGACTTTTGAACATAAAATAAATGAAAAAATTCAGGAATTTGTTCTAAGTCGATTAACCGGCGTCTTGCTTATCCGGCTCTGCAGCGGTCCGCTGCCCGAGGTTCTACTGTATGCTGATGATTCTCAGTGGTGATCTCAATTTAGATCTACGTAGCCCTGATGGTGCCAAGTTAGTAGAATTTATGCACTACGAACTTGGTTTAGAAATGAACTTGCCATCTCAAAAATTCGTAATTCAACCTGTATTAATGCCATCTTCTCCCGACAAATCGATAATCTTGAAACACGCCACTATACTTCCTACTTTAGTACACACAGCCCATTATTGGCTACAACATCGAGTTATACAATTCGAGTACAACAGGTGATGTCTATACTGGAACTAAACTCATTTTTCATAAATGTAATACCATAACATAACTTAAAAAAATAGTGGTTTTTTTTTGCACCGGGGTAAAACTTTAAACCATCTCTTTTTTTGCACAACCACCCTATATTCTACTTATCTTCACTCGTAAAACAATTAAGGTTTTTTAGTCGTATGCCTATAAGACATATCCATGTACCAATGTATCTGCATGTCATGTAGATACTTTCAGCAGTTTACTGCTTTTTTAAAAGGACATGTCACAATCTTACAAAAAGGAAAGAAATCGAGTACAAATTTAACGCGGGTGAAACCGCGGGCAACAGCTAGTATTTATAAACTTGACAGTTCTTCCTTAAATTTCGTCGAGTTCAGTTGTTTTTTCGGGTGATTTTCGGTACCGTTTGTATCAATGAAGGGCAGCGGAGACATTTCAACAGGCAACAGACTTTACAGGCTGTACAGCAATCCAGGCGACGTCGCAAAAGTTCGGATAACCCGTCTGAAATGGATATGTCATCTTGAACTCATGGACACTAACGCCCGGGTTGGAAAGATTTCGACGCTAATCCAGAGGGACAACCTCAGTCAACTTTGAGTCGAGGCAGTTCCATGGGTACGGAATCATGAAATTACCATAAAAATGGCAGATGACAACATAGAAAATATATAATCGATTAAGCTTTATTCTCTGTATAAGAAACAGTTTTATACCAAATTAAAAAAAACAGAAACTGCTTTCTGGCCAAAAAAATATATCTCCCTCATCATTTTCCTTAATTTAATTGTAAATTCTTAAGCCATAGTTGTAAGTCTTAGTTGAGAATGTATTAAGCCCGCTAAGTGGGGGCTTCTTCTTAATTTATTCACCTAAATTACCGAAATAGGACATTAGGTAACAATCATACAGATAAGAGTTCCTATTTTACAACTTATTCGCAATTGAGAATGACGATAATGTAATGACCAATCTTTTCCATCACATTCCTATCGAGCGTGCTGAAATCGAACAAACCCACAGCTGAAACAACATAAAATCGGACAAACTGACACACGTCAACGTGTGATGTCTCTAGAGCGCAGCCGAACAGTTAACACCTCCTTCACACGATTGACAGTTTAATCGAAACAGCTGGTTCAGCTGGAGGTAATCGCGAGTTTTACTTAAAATAAATCCATTTTTCCACTTGCTATAGTAGTTCGCTTAAGTATACTTTTTTATACCCTCACATAATTAATTTTCCACTCATAAGTGTGCAATCAAATAGGATGTTCGAATCTCCAAACGCCTAACCTCATCCAAATCGCTAGTCCATTGCATCGTTGCAATAAGAGTAATTTGATTTATTTTTCATTCAATTTAATCACTGTTCGCTCTCCCTACTAACCAGTAGAGAAACATACGTACGTACTACACAAAAAAAAGGAGAAAAATTCAGAATAAAAATAAAGAAATAGCAGAAATTGGCAAAACTTGCAATAAAGTGAAAAGTTGTGCAAATGAAATTACGACCACCCCCGTTATATAAGATTTATCTGACGATAGCGGTTCCATTCTTAAAAAAATTACTTCCCAAAAGTGCTATTGAATTAAAACTTTTAAAAAAATAGAAAAGAACGCCCGTACGAAGAGTTATTACGAATAGTTCGGTCCAAAAAAAAAGCCACTGCATCGTCGTCTAACTTCAACGCTTGATAAATACTATGAACCTAAAGATTTTATGCTTCCATAAGCTTGAAATCGAATTGAATTTAAGTCTGGTACATGATTGTCACCTCCGTCCGGAGATCACAAGGTTGGTATTTGATATATTTGTGTTTTTGTTTTTATTTATTGTGTTGTCAAGAGATTGACTTTCAATTTGGCCCTCGATATCATTGGGATAAAACGATGGATTTGTCACGGGTTGAACTTGTCGGGAAAGCCACGAAATGTGCAAAGGCGCATGCCACAACACTGAACACACGGCACACTTTTTGGTCTATTGTTTGGTGAGGTGGTTATGGTACTGATGACTGATGATTGCTGAGACTACCGTAATGGAATTTTCGTGGTTATTCCGATAAGAGCGATGCATCGAGTGGTGGAGAACTTTAAACTTTCAAGATACGGGAAATTCATTGAATTGGTATTTAAGTACTTTTCTTTCTTAGAGTGAAATCAAATATTCCGTCAGTCTATTGCAAATTATGAGCACTATTTGCTCGTTGCTAATAGCACACAAAGCATTCCATTATGCGAGTACTTCTCACTTATCAACAACCAAAGAAGCACGAGATGTACATATGTAATTGCAGTCATAACAAACGGCAGACTATGGATGTAAAGACATACATGTGGTTTGCGCGCAATGCTTTTTCGTTCATAATTAACCCGGGAATTAAGTTCTAATTCGCAGATTAGGAGAAGCAGCTTTCAAGGATCCGAGAGGCTGTTTTAACTCTTCTGATTCTTAAGGGGTTACTAAGGTGCTTCGGTATCCCATGGTAAACAAGATTTAATTTGCTATTTAATAGACGTGTGAGGACGAGCTCTGTTGTTTTAGTTGGAGAGGATTTTTTATTTTGTCTCGGCGTATCAAACCAGAACGTCTACTTGGATGAAGAAAATTAGAGAATTCCTATCGAGTTGCAACTACTCAAGCTTACCAGTAGTTGACTGATATTTTCTTATATACCAAGGTTGGCAATAAATATGAGTTTCTCTCCTTTTTAGTACCTCAATTTTATCGATCCGAGTTTTTTTTTATTCGAGAGATGATCTTATGGCAATAATGATTAAAAATAGTTTCGGGCATATGGTCATAACGAGAGTGTCTCAGGAATTGCATCGTATAGCTCTAATTTTCGATAACTTTTTCGGATTTTTGAGGCCATATCTCACGAACAGTTCGTTCGATGTTGGCTTCGATCGAGGCTTGTAGGCGAGGCCACAGGTCCCTTTCTGGAAATTATGATGTCTTCGAACACTTCCTTCAATAACTATATGGCTTCACTGGCAGCACAGCATGTGGTACCATCCAGTTGAAAACACATGCTCCGCAGATCATGTTACGAATTTTTGGAAACAAATTGATCCTGGCTCTGTACCGGCGTCATTGACAATGACATTTCGATTTTCTTCATTTTTGAAGAACGACGGCTCGATGTTGCCATCAGCGCATAAACCACACAAAACAGTGCATATTTTGCTTATTAAAACAAAGCCACTGTGAGAAAAGTGATCCTCATCACTGAACAAAATTTGACTCGGCAATGCAGGAATTGAATCTTATAAACGTGTTAACCAAGATCATTGTGCAAAATCTTCCACAAAGTCTATGGACATAGGTCAAGTTCATGAGCACGATGACGAATCGATGAATTACTATCTTCCTCAACGTCGCCGATATTTCCATCTGAGCGCACGCTGCTTAGAGTCCAAAAGAGTAAATGCAGTGCGAAATTTTTCAACTGTGTTACGAATGACCGACACACTTATTGTAGTTGAATATGTTGACACTGATTTTTGAAATAAATTTCCACGTAAGTCTTACATGATGATTTAACAAAAAACACCGAATAAAAGGGTGGTGTTAGCTATCTGATTAACTATCAGCTGTCATAATGAAAAAAATCTTCTTAAAAAAACACCTTTTTGTTAACAGTTGATACATAACATATGTAAGTTGTGTCCATCACTTGTTGTTTATAGCATCGATTCGTTGGGCTCTATTTTCAAGAAGGGTTTTCCTTTGAATTTACAGTCAATCCTGTTATATTGCTAAGGGGCCAACGTTGATACTTGGTACTCTCTATTACTTTGAGGGGGGTTAATTGTAGACAAATAGTTTTCAGAATGTTGAATGCGTGGCAATGCAATTTAAAGTAAAAATCTTCACTCTTTCTGGAAATTCGTTAGAATTTTTCTGTCGTGTTTCTTTAGTTTAAGTAACTCTTAAGATTTTTTTTTACTCTTCTTAATGAAGTTTTCCTCTCTTTCGGACCTACAATGTACCAAAGGTAGTAACAATTTTTGGTCGTTTATCAAAAAACATTAGAAATTCTGCCTCATTCTCCACCCCAACGCTCATTTATAATGCCATTCCAGTTGTCAGCCCTTTGGACAAAGTCCATCTGCTTCCTGCACGCTTTGCGGCCAGCTCAACACTTTCATATTGTGTGTTGTCTTAACTGGGATCAATACACTTTCGCACTCGTGTAGTAGCAAGATTAGTTAAAGATCTTAACGTACACAAATCCATTGGTCCAGATGGTATATATCCCCTTCTTCTGAAGAGTTGCTCTTCCAAGCTGACATAACCATCAAGATGGAAAACAGCATTGTCCCGCCGGTTCCTAAAAAAAGAGAATCTTGTTCTTTCTGCTCCTAAAGACCCATTGCACTTACGTTCCTTCTTTCCAAGGTCATGGAAACGCTTATAAACTGTCAGCTCATGAAATATCTCGAAATACGAAAACTCCTGAATGATCCACACCACAGTTTTCGTAACAACAGTTTCGTTGGTGATTTTACGGTATGTCTCACCGAAAAGTGGCATCAAAGCGTACATTAAGCTAGCGAAAGCAAGTGGTTGCACTTGATATTTCAAAGTCATTTGACAGAGTTTGGTATCAGGCTATTTTGTGCTTTTGGGATCCGCGACTCTTCTCTTCAATGGATTAGAAATTGCGTTTGGAAACTTTCAATCCAAATTGCCTTGGATTGTTTCAAGAATGATATTCACAAAACAAATGCTGGTGTGCCCCAGGGCTCCGTTCTGTCTCCGACACTCTTTTTAATTTTGATTAATGATCTACTGTTTGCTATTTCTAGTCCAATATATTCCTTTTTTATATATATTTGAATTCATCTAGCTTGAATTCCGTATATAAAAAGATTCACCCACAGGGTGGAATTTATTGCTTCCAAAACACAAGTCTGGCTGTTGTCGGTAAAGCGAAATTTAAACACTCAGCCATGATCCATGAACGCCACTTGCATGATCGAAACCGAAAAACTTTTCAATCTCGGTGTGTGTGTGTCAATGGCAACCTATGCGATGTAAGAAATATTTCACTCCGATGTGGCTTCCATAGATAAGGCATTCCTCCGCCCATAACAAGAGTATAATGTCTACATATGGTCAGGTGCTCCTGCTAGATAGGATTCAAAACCGTGCGACAAAACTGATAGGTGATGCTAATATCAGTCAGTCATTTGACACCCCGATGTAATGTCTCCTGTGTCACTATTTTCTATCGCTATTTTCACCATCAGTGCTCCATAGAAATCGCCAGTGGCATTCTACCCTTTCAAACCTTCAACCGTAACACCCGTCTCCTTATTAATGTTCATGGGTATACACCATCAGGCTCACTTTCGGACGTACTCTGAAATATCGCGATTCGTTTCTTACCCGTATAACTCACTTCTGGAATGCCCTGCCGAGCTCTCTATTTGCTAGCCATTATAACTTGGAAACATTTAAGACCAATGTATAGTACATCGGTATCTCTTTTTACTTCCTCCCTACGTTTCCTTCGCCCAGGTTGTATGCAAACATTTTAAGGGTACCAGAAACCCCTTGAGCGCGCGTTAATTATAAAATAAAGAAGTCAAACTGAGTTAATCCAACATCGAAAACGTTTGTCTCTCTTTTTCTGATTTTGGAATTAAATTGATGATAATATACAAAGAGGTTATAGGACGAAAAGACAATGGAATACAAAAAGACGCACTTCAAGAAAAAACCTTAGCATCTCATTTATTAGCCTTAGAAGTAAAAGACGTCTGCTGCTGTGCCTAAACTATGGGGTCTGGGGTCGTCCCCCTTTTTAAAACCTTAATACAGTGGCTGAACAGTAACAGAAACAGCTGGCAAGCGACTGTCATATCACAGTCAGCTTGCTTTTGCCTTGATGAAGACTCTAAAAAGATAGCGCTATAGCGCAATTTATTAATGTTTTATTTCAAAATACTTAATTTCAGGGTTAATAATACTAATTGTCCGTTCTCCATCACAGGCCAAATGGTATATCCTCTCTCTTGCTGAAGAGATGTTCATACCCCACTGTTTATAAAAAGTCGAATCTGTTCTTTTTAAGACTAATCGGTCTTACGTCCCTTCTTTTCAACATCATGTAAATCCTATGAATTGACAGCCTAAGAAAAACGTAAAGTAAAGACATCAGCTATAAAAAGCAAAATAGTTGCGCTGCATTTTTAAACGCATTTGACATAGACGCTTTTGTCAGTGCCTTCAAAACCCAGCCAAGCAACACAAAGACACTGAATGTGACAAATGTGACGAATTAACAAAGAAGGTTAATGTAACATAGGTGACGAGACCTTCTGTGGTATCAACAGTCTACTAAACGGATGGAAAGGAAGTTGCATCTAACATACTGGGAGTAATGCTCAAGAAATCTTGCTGGTTAAGTGAATCATTACTATCCCTTGGACAAAAGTTAAATATGCCTGTACATATAAATATAATTAGTTTACTTACTCAGTTTACTTACTTCAGACGAGGTCGAAATCGCTGTACAGGTCGTACAGCTCGCTATTGAAACGACTAATCCATTCTCCATTGATGCAAACAGGACCGAAAATTACCCCAAGAACTTTTTGCTCAAAGCACCAGAGAGTATATTCTCCGCTTTCGATAGTGTCCAAGCTTCCGCGCCGTAATACAGCACTGGGATGATATATGGCTTTACTCCTTAATTGCCTTCTAAACCGAAAGAAGCAGCGATTAGCAAGATGTCGTAGTCGGAGTTTATAGCGGATCCAAGGTAGATAAAATCATTAGGTATTGTTCTAAGCGTCCACGTTCTATGTCCCTCTTTATTGACAACATATACTTTGTTTTTACTTCGTTAACCGCTCAACGTAAACGCAAACACTCCATTGATAGGGCCCTGTGTTCTTTCCATTATGTCAATCTCGTCTGCGTATGCAAGTAACTGAATAGATTTTTAAAAGATGGTGCTATTGGAGTTGACTTACGAGTTTTGCACAACCGTGGCGTAAAACCAGACGGATAATGGCCGATCAGAGTGTTGACGCAGGATTTTAGGCGTTCACATAATACGTCAGACAGGCTTTCAAATATGTAATTTATATAGAATATCGTGAAAAGACAGATTTAATAGAGTAACCGGTTTTCGGAGTCCATCACAATTACGTTTTACCAATGATGCTAAATGCATGCTCGGGTGTTCAACGTCCGATGTTGCAGGTTTCATTAAATTATGCCTCCCTTGATCCCCGTAGCTATATACAGAAAATACTTCTTTGACACCAAGTTTCTATGGTTCAAAGCAAAACCAATGCAACCTTGTCCTCATATTGCATAGCCTTTCAGTTAATTTGAAAGTCGGAGCGCCATTGTAAGCTTCTTTTCCGCACTCCCAATCAAATATGCTGCTCCTCTATGTTAGTGAATTTTCTGTACTTCATAAAAGAGTTTGACAAATCGTATTTTGATACGAAACAGGCTACCCTACCATCCGAATTAGTCCTGACCTGCTCCTTATTGTAATGCCGCATGTGGCCATTTAGATAGCAGTCCACATTTATTTCATCTTAACAACTTTACTTCTCTTCAAGTAGCCATCCTAACTGTGTAACATACATACTCGTACTATATATGTATGCTGTAGGTTGGTATTTTTTTTGCGTTACGCCTTCACGCCACTAAGTGTTAGGGGTTTAGTGCATGGACCTTGAGCTATGTTTTCACAATAAAGTCCGCTGTTTTCTATAGTATAATACGCTATATTATTTTGGGTGGATTGTTGATTTTGAATCTCAAAACTCCTTTGACGAAACCTGTCGGCACGTCATCCATTTATTTTCATAGTAAAGAAAACATCAGTCTTTTCTGATTGGACTCTGGCCATCTATTTACGATGGCTGGTTAGCATAAAAATAGTGATCAGGACCAATATTCGCCCACGTCATTTTAGGATACTCAGAATTTGAAGTCTTTCCTTTGATGATCTGTGATCTTCTATATATTGGTGACGTTATCATTGCTTCATCGTTATTTGCTTTTGCAAAGATGCAGTTGTTCACAATGTTCCTTTAAGCTTAATAGCTTCTTCAAGTAAGCCAATAATCCACAATATTTTTCGACTTTTTAAACGTAGAAAAAAGATATACCATATGATATGATGATAGTTATTGTTGCAAAATGTTCCATAGATTGTCTTGACTTTGTTTGTTTAGCGTTTACCTTAAGTGGTCCTCACCACTTAAAATAAGTGCTTCTTACACCAAATGTATATCCTGTTTAAGTTTGTCGGCAACTACGCCTAGGGTTCAAAACTCAGTAAAATCTTTTTCCGATGAAATGTGCACAAAACACGGCAAGTGGAGGCACTAAGCCAGTCAAAATAATTTTTTTTAATACATGCTCAAACTATATCTAAATTTCTTTGAACTGTAACAATGAAGGGAATATCACGTATGAACTTATAAGCATATGGTTTTCCAATAAGGACTTGACAACTTTTTTTTAAATAAAACGCAAACCATTTGAGATATTTCAAAAACTTTATTATCGGCTTGAAGTACAATCAAAACATTTATGAATGGAACTCGATTTCGTTAATATGGCACGTTTGCAGCGGTCGATTCGTTGGACCCAATTTTCAACGACTCGGCCACACATTTCTGCCGAAACGGCCGCTATTTCGCGTTCAATGTTGGCTCTGAGGTCTTCCAACGTCGTCGTCGTGTTGGCATAAACCAATGACTTAACGTAGCCCCACAGAAAATAGTCAAGCGGCGTTAAATCGCACGAATGAGGCGGCCAATCGACTGACCCATTTCTTGAGGTAACACACTCACCATACTTACTCTTCAATAAATTGATTGTAGCGTGTGCTGTGTAGCTTGTGGCATCATCCTGTTGAAACCACATGTCGTCCAAGTCCATATCTTCCAATTCGGGCCAAAAATAATCGGTGATCATGGCGCGATAACGCTGACCATTCACAGTAACGTAACGACCGTTATCGTCGACGAAAAAATATGGCCCAATAACGCCGCCGGCATGCAAACAGCACCATACATTTATTTTTTATGGATGAAGTGGTGATTCATGAATCACATATGGATTTTCACCCGACCAATAACGCATATTTTGCTTATTGACGAACCCATTGAGCCAAAAATGAGCTTCGCAACTGAAGATGATTTTGCGATGAAATTCATCATCTTGGCGCATCTTCTCCAGAACCCAATTGGAGAACGTACTTCGCTTCAAATGGTCCATCGGCTTCAATTCTTGAGTCAGCTTGATCTTGTATGGGTGTAAACCAAGATGCTTACGCAAAATACGCCATAATGTGGTCTGAGCGATGCCCAATTCTTGAGAACGCCGTGGAATTGACCAATTTGCAGCAATATTTTCAACACTTCGATCAACCCGTCTCACTGACACAGCAACATCACACAACAAATATGTGGACTCACATTTTTGCACTAAACTTGTTATTGCCTGTCTACTAGGGCGAGAATTACGACCGAAAATTGGAGTTAACGCTCTTAAAGTTGCAGTCACCGACTCCGAATTTCGCAAATTTTGTATAATTTGCAGACGTTGCTCGTTCGTGTACTTTACCATGATGAAAATATTGAGTTTACTGAATAAATTGACATTGACAGTTTGATGATTAGTAAAAGAGTGCGTTCACAAATTAAATTCAAAGTTGTCAAGTCCCTATTGGAAAACCATATCTCACCAGAAGGCAGTTAATTCAAACCCGCAGTAACGAGGTGGCCTTAACTACGGATGAGGTATTCTCACGACACCCGAAGGAAATGTTTCGTTCTTAATACAAGTAATTGGAAGAATTGCCTACCTTAATTCCTTCTTTAATAGCCAACGATGTCCCCGCGGTGTATACTTTATAATAAATCCTTAAGCGTCATTGACATTCATGTAATATATTATGTAATTCGGTTGAACGAATTCCTTCCCCAATATTGGATGACAATCGAAATCCTTTTGGACTAAGTAGAGATTTATAATGAAAATAAAATATCTGCAATACATTACAGCAAAGCCTAGTTCGTATGACATATCCTACGTCGATTTCACTTATGTCGATCCCATCAAAACCTCATCTATTGACCCCAATTGAACAGGGACAAAAAATGGAAACAATTTATTTTTCTCTTTTCAAGGCATTTATTTGTAAACACACAAGTTTACCTATCAGCACATTTCTTTGAATGCCAATTTTGTGGTACGTGCCACACACAGTTTCCACATCAGCAGACGTACGATTCTCACCGCAACTACTATAACCGCCCCAAATATGCTCTTTGAATGTATGCCAATGTCAATATGTATGACCTAATCATTCGTGTTTCATGTATCAGCACGTAAGTAACATATTCCCTACAGTCCTTTTTTAAAAAAATAATAATTTCTCCACTTCTGTTATGACGTCCTAAGCCTTTTTTTGCTGACGTTGATGTTCAGCGAGATGGGAAGCAGAGTCATTACCCATGGCAATACTTTACTTAGAAAATGCATTAAAGAAAAACTTCAGGAGTGTTGAGTATTCACCTTGAACGAACAAATAAGAATTACCAAGGGATACAATAATATTGTGCACAAGGACAAGAAAAAAAATATGTTTGAGTGCAAAGAGCAAAGCTTTTTACTTCGCTGTTAAAATGAAATAGATGAGGGTAGATCTGAAAGCAAAGCAGAAAGCAATCTGCAACCATTGATTTGAATCAAAGGACGCAATTATTCCAAAAACTCCAATCTAAAGCTCTGTCATATAGTCTAATTGAAAAAATCGTTTTATAGCATATCTAACACTTTGGAATGCTAGCTAGTCAAGGCCACCTGATGACCCAATAAAACTTGCCATCTAATTTTTAGACCTACATACGAGTACTCGTATGTCCTCAGAAAGAGAAAGACGATGACACTAAAGATAACTTTTACAGGCTCTTTGACAAAACGTACGATCCGTGTCCTAGGAATGATATTAAGATTGTTCTTTTCGGTAACGGATTGAGCTTAGTAGTCTACGGTTACTGCGCATTTCCACATCTCACTATTCATAAGGCTGAAAATTAATAAACCGTCGACCAGATTCATGAAATTGCGATTGATGTAAAATTTAATGAACGTTGACTCGGACCTCTATCTTTTTGCAGCCAGAATATGGTTTCGCAAACTTATGCAACATATATTTAGAATGTCCCTTAATTTCTCAATTGGTCATATGCGGCCAGCGTGAAATATTGAAGATCAGCAGCAGCGTTATCAAAAACCCATTAAAAATGCCACCTCTAACATACTATACACTGTTCAATAAAAATCTGCAGTACAGGTCTTAAGGGAGAGCCTTTTTTCGAGCACTTGAACCTATCGCTCAGTTTTCGGTTCAAAATACTATAAATCACCATCGAAGTTCGTGCTACTGATTTACATTGAAATTGTTGTTATATCTCTTTTAGTCCAGTACAACCCAATGCGACCAGTCTGCACCGAAGTCGGAGACAGAATGATCAATTGTGTGTGTATCTGCCATTGATATCCTCTGGATTTTCTAACAGGACCAGAATTACCGATATTCATTTTAGCAAAGTCCGTATTTACACGGCGCATGTTTTGAGATATTCAAATTAGTGCAAAAGAGAGGGATAATGAAACGAAAAATACCCAATTAACCAAATTCTCACTGCATGTGGGTAAGATTTTCATTGCATCCTTTTGACATTTCTTTTTCTCCTTCTTTCTTTTTCGCATTTGATTCATTACTTTTTGGGTGTTGTTACGAGCACAACATTTCGGTATGGCGGATGAATTTAAATGGACCAAAGAATTAACAAGCGGGCTCATTTTCAATTATGAAACACTGAGCGCCAAAGATGAAATGAAAGAGAACTGTCAAATAACATGAAAAACCAAAGAAGGGAAAAAGGCTTCGTGCAAAAATGCTCCCTTACAGAAGGGCAGTTCTAAAGAAAATAACAAAAACATGCGCATCAAACTCATGCGTCGTGTAAAAGCGGACAAAGCGATATTGTTTTTTCGCTCTTGTTTTCACAAGTTCTTTTGGTTTTCGTTGCTTTAAAAATCTATTTTTAATCGAAATGAGCGGTAGGTATTGCCATATGTGAATGTACCATACGTCTATTTGGTTAAATTTTTTTTATATAGACGGGAAATACCAAAAATGGTATAGAAATTATATATTAATAAGCAAATCTGAATCTTGTAATTATACGACTATTCAACAGAATCGATTTTCATAAGGTTTTTTAGAACAGCTAAATATGATTGGCATAAGATACATTTAAGATACAAGAGGAAGTAGATGATGTGTTTAAGCTGCATGGTCCTATAAGAATAAGAACAAAACCTGTCAAAACGTCGAAAGACATAGTTTAAGCGTTAGGTTTAACTTAGAGTGCCCGCATGGGGCCAGTAAGTTAGAATAAGATAATTTTAAGTTAATTAAGCAAATTTTTAAGCGTTTTTTTGTATAGCTTGTAATTCAACATAATAAAAATGCATATAAACTGAAACTGAAAAGGAAGTAGATGATTAAAACTAAACAAACATATGTATGTATGTATGTATGTTGAGAGTTTAGTAATTAGGTTCGAAACCAAATTGTATTACTATTGTAACTTCTTGGCCAGAGGTTAATAAAAGCAGTTTTATCATAAGTTTCTCTGACGCCTAAAAGGATCGATTTTACATAAGTTGCAGGTGGTTTTAGAACAATAAAATTCGAGTAACGAAAACACTTTTATGATGTTATATAGTTTTATGACACGGTCATCTAATGAAAGAAAGCGTTTTAGTTTTCATTCGTATATTGTATAATGAATGAATGAATTCTGAGCAAAGTCATTGTCGGGCATAGGAGTTTTTAATTTCAAAAGCATAGATGAAAGCTCAGTTGTTAGACGTTTTTAAACGTCACAAAGCCAAACTTGAGGTACACGTGGTAGATGAACAGGCTCAAATTACAGTACTACAATTGCCGCCTTAACACTGCGAGCTTAATCCCATAGAGTTGATATGGGCTCAAGTAAAAAGATTCGTAGCAAGTCAAAACAAAACTTTCAAAATAAAAGACGTTAACAAAACTACTATTAACAAAAGCATTTGAGAAGATGAGGAGTGAAGAATGGCTCATTTGCGTCAAACATTTTGAACTAAAAGTTGAGCATAAGATGTGGGATGTAGATGTTTTCGCCGAAACAGAAACAGAGGCGATTGTTATGACTTAAATGATGAGAACGACAGCAGCAATGTCTTACACTGTTTGGTACAATAAATAAAAAAAAAAAAAAACAATGTAGTTTATGCACTGGCATAGGGTAGATGGCAACCCGATGGTAATAAAAATTTCTGTTGACAAATATACATATCACGGTATGAGAGCTTTCAAGAGCGAAGTGCGTATTCTATATTCTGGATATCTGAAGATTCCGAGGAGTCAACATTGTCTTGCACTACGTTCTTACCCACCATTTAAATATGCAGATATCCCCCAAAAAATAACGAACAATTGTTGTGGGAAATTTGACGTCGAACTGCTGCTAGCGCAAGAGATTGCTGATCGTGTCTCCTGAAACCGCTAGTATCAAGTGCAGAATACCACTTAAATATTTCATGTGTTTGTTTCTACACTTTCATTACAACGAAGCCTTGGTTTGGTGGAGAATGGTATATAGTCAAACAAGAAACTTAAAAGGCGGTATTGCACAGAAGGACGATGACTGCTGTTATTGAACCCTTCTAGTAAAAAGGACGATGGATCATTGGCTTTTACAAATCTCTTTTTGTTGAGAGTTTAGTAATTAGGTTCGAAACCAAATTGTATTACTTTGTAGCTTCTTGGCCAGAGGTTAATAAAAGTAGTTTCATCATAAGTTTCTCTGACGCCTAAAAGGACCAAGGAAACACTTGATGTCGTAAGGACATGCGAAGTGCTGTCGGACAAATTCAAAACGTCTGAAGGAGTGAGGCAAGGTAGTGTGTTGAGCCCCCTCCTATTTATCTGCACAATGGACGATGCCATCAAACATTGCCAAGAAAGGATGGAAAGTTACAGAGTCGATTATAGACAGCCAATCTATCTTCAAGCATTTGCGTTCGCTTGTGACATAATGCTGTTTGCTAATAGTGAAAAAAATATGCAAAATAGAGTGAAGGTTTGGAAAGATATATTCCAATATTGGTGATCGGAAATGAAATTGAAGTAGCAATAGTAATGGTGGATGGAGAAGTCATTGAGCAGATGCAAAGATTTAAGTGCATGGCCAGTATTATAAACAGCAGAGGTAATTCGGAAGACGAATTGATGTCGAGGATAAATTTCCAAACAGACTGTACGCAGAATTAAGAAAAAAGTTCTTAGAGCACAACGAGGTCACACAAAGAACAAAAATATTAATTTTTAAATCGATGTTGTACTGTACCTGTGCTGCTACACGGCGGCGAAAACTGAATACTCACAGGAAGACAAGAAAAACAAATACAAGCTATGGAGATGAAATACCTCAGGAGAGTTACAGGAGCCAGGAGAATGGACAATAAAAGGAACGAAGATATTAGAAAGCAACTACATGTCAATTCGGCTAAACTAATAGTAGAGATAAATAAACTAAGATGTCTTGGATACTTAGTGCGCATGGAAGAGAATGGACAAAAGAAGAAAATTTGGGTAACAAAACCAAAAGAAAAAAAACTAAAGAGGAGGACCCAAAACCACATGGAACATTACCGTCGAAAAAATTCTAAAAGAAGCTGGGGAAAGATGGTACTCGACTAAACAAATAGCAAGAGACAGGATCCAGTGGAGAAATTTCACGAGAAAGTAAAAAGGAGGGAACCACTAATCCCACCTCGAAATCTTAGGGCAAAAGAGGACCGGCCTATATACGAGGGGCGTTCAATAATTTCTCGGTATCGGTGAAGCTGTGGTTGTATATATAAATTGACTTATTTATCAAGTAATACTATTATTTTAGTGCATTCATGTAAAATTTTATATAAATGTGATTATTAATTCGCGTTTTATCTCTAGTTAAACAGAATCATAATGGCAACTGAGACGATGATGGTGAAAATTGAGCATCGCGCTGTAATTAAATTTCTCACTAAGCAAGGAAAAAGTCAAAAAACTATTCATGAAGAGATGGTGGCTATTTACCAGGGTTCCGCACCTTCATTATCAACTGTGCAAAAGTGGTCAAGTGAGTTCAAGAGAGGCAGAGATAGCATTGAAGACGACCCCCGCTCCGGCGCCCCGGCTACTGCTTGTACGGGAGAAAGCATCAAAGAAGTCGAAAAACTTGTTCTTGAGGATGCCCGAATAAAGGTGAAAATGATGGCAGAGATCACCAAGCTTTCAATTGGTACCATTCACACCATTCTTCATGACCATCTTAACCTTTCAAAGGTCAGTGCAAGGTGGGTGCCACGAATGCTCACAGCGCCTCAGAAAAAAGTGAGAATCGCATGCTGTAGAGAGCTTTTGGAGATGTGTAGTGAGAACGCGGACGGTGTTATGGATCGAATTGAAACATGAGTCCACCACTATGACCCTGAAAGCAAACAAGAGTCCATGCAGTGGCATAAAAAAGGAACAGACCCCCCGAAGAAGTTCAAAGTCACTCCGTCTGCCGGGAAGCTCATGGCCACAGTTTTTTGGGACTCAAAGGGAATCTTGCTCATTGAGTACAAAAAAAAAGGTGAAACCATCAACGCCACATCCTACGCTTACACTTTGCATAATTTGCGGGAGGAAATTAAAAAGAAAAGACGGGGTAAACTCGCAGCGGGTGTGTTGCTTCTTCATGACAACGCTCCTGTTCACACAGCGCGAGTTTCCAAGGCTGCTGCGCGAGATTGTGGTTTCGAAGAAATCCAACATCCACCCTATAGTCCAGACCTTGCCCCTAGTGAATATTTCCTGTTTCTGGATTTGAAAAAATGTCTTCGTGGAAAAAGATTTTCGGATGATGAAGAACTCAAGTCGGCAATAAATGGGTATTTTGCAGAGAAAGAGGAAATTTATTTTTTTGAGGGTTTAAAAAAGCTTATCTCAAGATGTAGCAAATGCATTGATGCTAGGGGAGATATATTGAAAAATAAAAACAATTTAAATTGAATTCGTATTTTCCATCATATCGATACCGAGAATATATTGAACGCCCCTCGTATATGTATGTAAATTTATTTGAGTAAACAGCTCGTTTTTAAATATCCACAATTGTCTAACCAAACCGTTGTCTTCCCCTTTTGCCAGCTGAGAGTTTTTCATCATAAAAACACACACACTGGAAAACTATTATGATATGCGAGTGTGTAGCAGCATTGTTGTTGCACAGAAAAACGCTGCGGTATAGGAGAAAATCAGCCAGCTGGTGAGCTTGTGAAAAGAGAATGAAGGAAGAGAAGGCTTAAAAGGAGTGATGGTGTGAATATGAAACTAGCCTATGCGTAATTAAGAGTATCAAGGGTATCATAAATAAAAATTACGGGAGATGGCAAATATAGCTGTACATGGCCAGCTTTTGATCAGCGATTCTTTAATTTATCAGAATGCAGTTCAAAACTTTGAGAAATCGTGAAAAATATTTTCGATCATTTAGAAGAAATTGGATAAATAAACTAGAGACCACATGGACTATAAGGGGATACTCAGACTTGCAGGGAAAGTTGATGATTTTTTTTTTCAAGAGAATGTCTCAAGTTCTTATTTTTAACTTTTCAATTGGTTCTGCAGGGATCTGGAGGAACCCTTTTTGATGCCTAATGTTGTATGAAGATTTAATCTCCTTATACTCCTCTTAAACCTACCTTAACCTAAACAGTTTGCATTTTAAATGAATTCGCATGCTACAAAAATTTTATGCGATCTAGAGAAATTATTAAAGCAGAAAGTGTACCCAATCGGTGTCCGGACCTGAGGGCTCTAGCGTAGAGCCCACTATGATTTTATTCTATCACCAGCTATATAAAATGAAATAGGATCCCACATTGCGGGCGTCTTATTCCCGCTAATGCCTCACAAAATTCTAAAATTCAACCGATGGTTAGTAATAAGGCCAAAAAGGGTACAACCCGAAGATGCTAGAAACCGTCAGCTAAAACATGTTATTTTCTGTTTCAGAAATTTAAATTAAAGAGTATGACTGAGTTAAGCTCCTTCTATGCATACAATTATCGTCGTTACTCGCTAATGCTTACAAACTATTTCAATTGATCAATTCGTATGCACTGCGTTGTGCATGGGAACTCAGATATGTTACGAGTACATATTTGTATCTATGTTAGCGGTTTTCCCCATTCGATGAAATTTATTTAACTTCATTTCCTCAGTCAAAATCAGTTCAATTGAAAGGGAAGTGTAGCATAACTCTTAATTTTTACTTTCACTGGATTCGTTCCAGAATTTTACCAAAATCATTTGTCCTCCTATCTCCTGCTTCCTATATCCAAATTTAATTCCTGTTTATTCTCAGTGCCCGTCCCATTTCGTAGGAATTTTATTAAGATGTCTTCGAAACGCCTTCAATTTCAATTATTATCTCATCTAACGAACCAAAAAAGGAAAAGATGATTCATTGGATTTGTTTCAGGAAATCTCTTCCACTTGTCGTTTTGGTTGCACTCGAGGAATGAAATTTGATTCAACCCAACTCACAATCACACCAGCTCCACGAGTATGAGTACAATATCTTTAATCTGTAATTTGAATCTAGGGTGTGAATGGTACGCTTCTTTCTGGATAATGGATGCATTTATCATTTATTTTTGACAGAGAATGTTTTTTTTTTTTCTAAAATTAGAGGGCGCAACCTCAGGAGGCAGGATTACTATAGCCGTAGCCGTAGCCGTAGTCATTGCCATTATCGAAAAGAATTTCAATCTCTCGAAAATAAATCCAAGACTTTCGGTCGCGAAAATATGTTAGTCCGTTGCTCTAAGTGTTTCGTAATTTTTACGAAACTATCTTTCCTCCCTCTCTGCGGGCTGTGTTGGGGAAAAATTCGTTGATGTAGTTGTCGTCGTTATTGTCGTTGTAGTTTTCTTTGTTTTTATCGCTATTAAACATCATCATCATTGTTGTCGTCGTCGTTTGTTTGATTGTCGTCTTCATCGCGTCGTCATCGTCGCGGTCACTGTTGTTGGATGTCACTCTGTGTGCTAGTGCTTTAATATATCCGCACGTTATTGCTATATTTTAAGTATACAACTTTCTCCACCTGCTCCACTGTAGTTCCATAGCTCCAGTGTTGCTCCACCAGTGTAGATCACACCGATCGTAGCGATTGCAGCGATTGTACATGCCGTGCTGCGCGCGCGCTTCTCTTTTACGTACTGCTCGCTGTGGATGAATGGGTTTTTGGAAGACAACCTCAGAGTTGTCTGGGTCTGGGTTTTGATTTGGGCTTGGAGTTTGGGGTTTGAGGCTTGGGGCTTGGGGTCTGGTTACTGGTTGGCTGCGCTGCGGTTGCTGATTTTGTACCCAGCCACTTGATTGTAGATTGCTTGCGTACGAAATTTTCACATGTCCATAGCCAAATATCTTCCTCTGTGCTCACCTTCGCCTTCGTTTTCTTCTTCGTCTACTTCTTCTTCTTTTTCTTCAGGTTGGTCGGTTTTAAAACAGGCCTGAGAGGTTTGCTTAATTTTTAGTGATTCAGTTTGGCAAAGGTCCGTCTTAAACCGATTTTGGGTTAAATCGCTATTACGTGATGAATATAACGCACTTTCCCACACAGCAGCAGTAGCTAAAGACGGTGCGGAGGTAGGAAAAAGTAGAAGAATGGAGAATGAAGCATGCCCATATTATCTGTAGATACTTTCTGGTTGCTCTTTGTTCACATTTTGGTTGCGTATTTCGCAAAATTGAAATTCCAACGCTGACAAAAAAAAAGAAGTTAAGCAGTGCAATGCGTCCCGCTCCCTAGTCGTTGCGCTTGAAATGCTTCAGATGAGCGACTTGTGGCTTGTATCAGTGTATGCGGTACTCCTACCTATCTATGAGAAGATATGTCATTTGGTGCTTCATACGCTGCGCATGTTCATTGCGTGTGCTTCTAGCGCCAAGTCGAGCTAAGTCGTACTAAGTCGAGCTTGTGCTATAGTATGCTTGACGTCTTTTGCATAATATAAACATTTCAATGTGCAAGACGCGCACACTTTTTTTTTTGACTCGGTGCGCGGGTGGGTGATTGACTGAATGCAAAACAATCGAAAGTGGTTTCCTGTAATTTGGTTACGGTTTTATAAGTACCACCGACCGACGCACCGATCGATGGTCTTTAGTTTTATTTTTATTTTGAGATGAATGAGGGCACTCGTCGTTATAATAATAACACCACAGATACTAGCACTTACTACTACTACGTATTGTATAGATACTGCATTTTGCAGGCATTTGTTGAAGTGTTTTCTTTTAATAGTTAAATGTCTCTATAGGCAATATAGAATGAGGAAACCATGTGCATTGAGTGGAGATTCGTTTTTGGTAGTATCTGGAAATTTTATTAGGAAAGATACTTAATCTTCTCTGATGATTCTGGAGTGTGATGATTGAGTTTTATTGCTATCTGTGCATAAAATGATAAATAAGGAAAAACCATTTGATTACAAGAGAGTTTAATTTTTGGGTTAAATTTCTTTCAATATCTAGATCGACCTACTTCAGACGGATTTGACAGAAAGATCTTTGTTTGGCGATCTTTGTTTTTCTTCTTGAAAGGAACGTCGAGGTTCTTGTGTGAATTCATAATTGAGTCCATTCACATCTTTTCCTGGTGGTGGCAATCCGAATATTTGATATATGAAATAAACTTTGATATATTTATGGCTTCCTTTTTTTTAATTGAGTTCAATTCTTTCTTTGTGTTGAAACTATTTATTTTACACTACTAAGCTTATCCTGTTACAGTTCCTACGAAGAGTGGCGTTCAATTTTGACTAAAAAGGCTCATTTATCGGTTTGATCATTCCTCTACGGCAAATTGCTATTTTCGAACGATCGATTAATTTTTGCTATGCATATTGACTTTGAAGTATTTTTCATATCAGTCTACCATTTCAAATGTTCCATGATACAGTCGCGTGGTGGTGCTGCGTAGGCCTTTAACAAAATCGGATACGATTTGGCTTAAGTTTAAAGGCATCTCTAAGGGTGTTGATGTGATAGCGGTCTTGAACATGGAGCGAAATGCTAGGAGTATGATTGGTAAAACTTTGCAACATTTTGTAGCATTTTACGAATGTTGCTGTCCTAAGATGTTTAATGCCGAACAAACAAGTGTGTTATTCCTGAAGATGGTACTTTCAAAGAGTCTTCCCAGTTCGGTAAAGATATGTATTCGAAAGCCATCCAGATACGCTTTCAGCTTTCGATTCGATTAGTGGAAATGCTTTGAGCCATCGTGAAAATCTATCGATACATGTTAGCCATTTTACATGTTTATGATCGTATCGTCTCTGCAGCGATGTGTAGGTTGCTACTGGTATTCAGTTGTGCCTCTGGATATTAGTTCTTGGGTCGCACGTAGCGCTCGGTAATGAATGATGTTTTTGCCACAGTCACAGTAAACTCTTCTATAAGCTTTTGAAACTCTTCGTTAACTATTTCAATGCTTTTGCTCATGTAAAAGTAGCTTTAGTTTAGAAAAAGTATCGGCGACACTCTCCATTTAGTGTATTGGATGTCTGCACTGAATTGGGCTATAAAATCAATCTGGTCAGTTTGCCTTGGTAATGTTCTGATCACACTTGTGCTATTAAATGTGAAGGCAAAGGGCCCGTGGTTTGTTATTATGTTGAATTCTCGGCCTCCTTTTAGATGACAATTGACATTGAAATAAATGGCTCCCACGTACGGAGTGCGTACGCACCATAAAGTTTTTCTGTACTTTAGTGTCTGTTAAATCAGCCACCTCCGCTTCAGGCGTCCAATTGAGCTATCGTCGGCTTTGGAAACTGCTGGTTCCATTTGACCTTTTAATCAATTTCGCGGGCGGCAAATCGTTTCCTAGGCTTACTGCACTTTGAAACATTGATCTTGAGGGCATAGCTACTTAATCTCTGCAATACCTGCCGAATATGTTTTGCGTCCGCTTTTCATTTCCTGATGTCATTCGTGAAAAATGAAAAATGTAAAAGCTACTAATCCTCGGAACACATTGTTGATATGTCGCTAGGAAGTGTACGAAACGTTTTGCATACTAAGTTGCATCAAGAGGAATGTGAAGAGCCCGGAAGCGCGGTGATTGCTGATTTCTCGACATCTGTGGGCTCTATTATAGCCGCCAGTCAAAGCTCTGTAAAGTGCTTTCAGACATTTACAGAATAAGACAAATAAGTTCGTGTACGCGACCCTATAGTTAGAGCAAATCTTGTAAATGAGTAGGTGTATGCCATAACCTGCTGCTTTAATAGCTTTAAATAGGTAGTCCGTCGGGTCCGGCAGTATTAAAGAGAGGTTGAGGCATGCGCGGTTGGTAAAGGTTCTGGCAATTTATTGCCATCTAACGATGAATCTCCACATACTTTTGTGTGTCGTCTGAGATGCATGGGGTATGTTGGCCCCATTGTATTGATCTCTTAGAATGTTGAGGCATAGTGTATCGATCACAAATGATTAATTTGGCTGACGATTTTATGATCAAGTGACCTCCATGTTTATTCGTGTATAATGAGGTTAGAAAACCTTACGCTAACTTTAGTGACATTCACAGCAAATTCTGTTCACTTTAGTCTGTTTCCTTTTGCGCTATCAAGTGGGCACCCGACATATTGCCTAGGATAAGCCTTTTTATTGGCGTAGTTTGCATTAATTAGGATCTGATCATTTATTTGTATTGTTTAACGGAGCTCACACTTGCGAAGACTTTTTTTTAACCACATAGGATCCGTCCGGGTCTATGCTCGTAAAGAGTCTATACTGAAGTAACTTCATACACTCATACAACAGAAGTCAATAACCCTGCGAAGCTTGGTTCCAGCATCCAGCATCCATTGAGACGTTGTGGTGACTGTGGCTTAAACCTAAAATTCATTCTCCAAAGGCTCCAACAGCCATCGCACTGTGTGATATACTTTTTCATCCTTTATTTGTACGGCCCATATTTCCGCTCCTTCTCTGCTAGTCATTTTTTCGTTTAGTACCGTCGTCAACAGTGAATGCAGCCTTATCCAAGGTTGTTTATAGTCGAGTATTGTTATAGGCTCTCGCAAGATCTTCTAACCCCATTACTCTCGGAGGTAGTTTTTTTTAAAGATTTTTTTAAAGAATATTAATGTTGCAGTCTAAAGTGGCCCTTAGATTTGCGTAATAAAGTTTAGTCGTAAGCCCATTTGGTTTCTAACAAATAAGTATTTACTCGTACATATACTTATAAAGATCCAAAATAAATTACGGAAATTGTTTAACTAAATTTTTTAATTACTATCTCCTATCAGGTCAAATTACCCATATCATTAAAAATTAAAATATATATCAGGAACAGTAAAAGAGTGTAAACATTATTTAATTTTGAGTTACTTTTAATAAAGCACTCACTTTAACGATGGTATACTTTAACATGGCATAAAAAGCCTTGAATACTAAGTGTCAGTAGTAATGATATATAACATAACTGAACTTCTTACAGTGTGTACTAAAAGCAATAGGACTTCAATTATTAAAGAGTATTGTTAAGCCAAATAAAAATCGAGTAAGACTTAATTTGTTATGTTTCTTAAAAATTTTGAAGAGCGTCATTTACCAAAGCAAAAAGAGGTGCTTCATCTTCATCTTATATGGCAGCCACGTTTCTGGAGTACGTAAGTAGGGGTTTTGTGCTCAATAAGAACAGGAACAGAAAGTGATTAAAAATCAAAGTGATCATGTGACGTCCCTGTCACATCTGTCAAAGTCTAACAGTTCTGCAAAAGAATTCGAAGGAGGTAAAAGGAAATGAATTTTTTTCTTCAATGGAAGTTTAAAGGTGATTCTGCTCCTAATAAGAAATAGGACACGCTAAAATTCTTCTCAAAGTGACAGACCAGAAGCAGCAATAAAGGAAGTAGGAGACTTGTGAATCATCAATATACTAGTATACGCGTAATACAATAGTTTCCGTAAAGCTGGCTTGACTATCAACGCTATTGAGTAAGTTGAAAACATTTTAAGGAGACACAGCGTGGGCTTAAAATTCGTGAATATAGGCGCTGCTATTATGCTGAACATAAAAAACACATCAAGTTCAACACAGTGAACTTAATATTTATACTGCGAGCACTCGATAGTAGAACATATCCAGAAAAAGTTGGTAGAATACTTCAAATATAGAGTGCTGTACAGTATAGTGCATTGGAGCTATACGTTGATACATATGAGGCTACAGCAAGCTAAAAAAAGTAGAAAGATGTAACTACTCTGCAAAAGTGTGATGGATGTATAAGATCATACCCTACATTAAGCTAAGGATAAGCCGGAAACTTGGAGAGTTAGACTTATACATAATCCAGATGGTGGGATGCCATGGATACTACAGGATGTATTTACATAGGCTTAGGCACGATAATAATCGTACAGAAACTGATGAAGCCGCGGAATATTTCATATTCCATTGTGCGCGCTACAAAATGATAATACATGAAATGGAGACGGAATTAGGAACTGATCGGTTCAGTAATATGTAGCTGCTGGACCCTCCCTTGAGCTTTACAGCTTTACGGTGTGCGCGCGAACTAGTGAAGTAAGGCAAAGAAGGGAGAAAAAATAGATTAAAGCGCGATAAGTTGGAGCAAAGCCTCACTCTGTTGTTCGCTTTGTCAATCTGTGTCACTGTGAGTCAGCCCAAGTTTTGTTATCAAACTTGAGGAGCTTCATAGACAAAAGATTTCACTTTTGCAGGTTTTTCATTGTTTGCCAAAAGGATGGTATAATGTAAATTACTTACGGTGTGAACCACGTTTTGAATCCAGCCCTAGCGAACTATCTTACTGCTTACGCCACCACCACTAGGTGGGTTTTGTAGATGGAAATCTCACATGGATAAAATTATGGAGGGTCTATCGT
Source organism: Volucella bombylans (assembly GCA_949129095.1). NCBI lineage: Eukaryota > Metazoa > Arthropoda > Insecta > Diptera > Syrphidae > Volucella > Volucella bombylans. Next base: position 125,907,771 of record OX422140.1, on the reverse strand, counting down.
GCCGATTTTAACCCAACCGTCAGCTGATATTTTTTTTTCTTAAAGGTACAAGCTATAGCTGTTTTCCTTGCTGCAGGACTCTTTTGTTTCTTTGAGATGGGATTCTGCGCTGCTCCTTTTTTTATAGCAAAGTTTTCTTGATATTATTTCTCATGGAGCTAACACCATAGGTTTTTCTTTCATTCATTCGTTTTCAAAATGAAATTCAACAAGAACTGGCGAGCCATCGAAACAAAATACAATTAGCTTTCAATAAAAAAAAAGCATTCATATTATTTTATTTTTTGCTTCCGACATTCCGACAATGAAGACCTGTATTTTTATTTAATAAAATTCATGGTTGAAAAAGCACTTTCACAAAGATATGTGCTCTCGATCATCGAACCCATTTTCAAACTAAAATTCGTTAATTTCGGAAAGCGATCATCGAGAATCTTAAAAAATCTATTCCAATTTCCGTTCTGCTTTTGTAGAATGGGTCGGGTTGTAGGTTGCATAACTCCAATTGGTAATCAGTCTTTACACTTTCAATAGCCAGTGTTAATGAATGAGTGAAAAGTGACAAATCGCTCTGTAATTTCTTAAAATCTATAAATCGATTTTCAAACTCCAAAATTACCTCGTCAATGTACTCTATGTGCTCAGAATCTTTCGAAAAAATCACATCTTCATGTAAAGTTCTTTGTAACTCGGGAAAAAAGAAAGATCATTCTTTTCCAAAGACATTTTGAACAATTTAAGCTCGCGATATTATTATGTTTGCCTTGTGACTTCAAATTTCATTCGTTCATGTGTTGGGTCATATCCGTTCAAAATGCAAGATCATCGAGGAATTGGCAATCTTGCAGTTTGTTTTCTATTTCTGTGGTATCAAATTTTATTTTATATTGTCTTTCAGAAATACTAGGATCTCTTTTCGCATAGTAAAAAAAACGCTGCAAGCGCTTACCAGCACTTAACCATCTGATGTCTGAGTGTAAAAGTAAATGTCCGTACGCTGCATCGATTTCGGTTAAAAAATCGCGAAGTTTACGATGAGTCAAAGCTTTGTTTCCGGCCCTGATCAGATTTGTTGTTTTGACAGCCACCTTCATTGCGTCCATCTGGCGCAAAGATTTTCCCCATAAAGCTTTTTGGGGTATAATGCAGTGGATTAAAGGGCAATGAATACCATTCCGTTTAAGGAGTCCAGAAAATCCTGTCACTGTCCCTGTCATTGTTTTAGCTCCATCACTCACAATGCAGGAACATTTTTGAGACCCTCCGTAAGCTTCATAGATATCAGTTCCTTTAGTTGTTCCATGTAACGGCGCCAAATTCAACATTTCTTCCGTAATAGTATAATCTTTTGAAATGTAGCGAATAAAAATTAATAACTGATTGACGTCTGTTTGGTACGGACCAAACTTTTATCCAAACATATTGAAAAATATTCACATTCCGCAACGGAGTCACATAATTTCTTACAAACATACTCGCCCATATGATCTATTTGTCGCGCCACTGTTTGATGTGATAAATCGCTGTATAAATCGTTCAGCCATTTTAATTTCACTTTTTTTTTTATTAAAACTCCAACACTGAATGGTTTTTTAGCTTTGGTTAATTGTAAGGAAACTTTGTAGGAGGCAGCTAAACTCAGTTCATTTGTTTACTGCACCAGTTTTCTCTTATATTCGGCTACAATAATTTTTCTAGCTTCACCTTTATGTTCCTTATACTTTTCTTCATGCAAAGTTGTATAATGCCGCTTAACATTGTATTCCTTAGCCACAGACAGGACTTGCATACAAATCATACATTGAATTTTATTATTATTGTTGCAAATAAAATAGTCCAGTTCCCATTTCTTATTAAAAGCACGATTTTCTTTGCATATTTTTCGCTTCTTTGTAGACATAGTATAAGTTTTTATTCGGAATTGTACTATGAAACTCAAACGAATGATTTTCGTAAAATATTTGTAAATAAAATACAGTTTACTAACTCGCGAATTCTTACGCCGATAGAAGTGCGAAGCGGACAAAGTGAGTTTTTTCCACTACTGCAACACACTTCAAAATTGAAACTCAATTTTCGTTGTATATCATTGTATATCAGTATATATTGTATACAAGCTTGAATGCTTACATTTTTTTTTTTTTTTTTTTTCATTCGTGTAGGTGAAGCGATTTTGTTTTGGTGCGAAATAAGCAGGAAATAAGCGGGATTTGTTTTGGACAACCCTGTCTTAAATCATGAGATTCTCCTCTATTGTCGCCGGCGACATCATGTTGCAGAAGAAGTATTTCTTCAAACTTTACTCAAACCTCATCGGTATATAAAAACGTAGAGTGTGCCAAAGATGTGGCAATGTCTTGGGGTTGCAGTCGCATTACGTTGGGCTTTTGTAAGAATGTTCTTTTCGATAGGTAGCATAGGATATTTGCAAAAATGCTTTCTGCTAAAAGGGTTATCTTCCAAAAAATGCGATTGGCCAAAATATCAAATACAAATCTTCCATTGATTTCGGTGTGATCCATTTATTTTTTTACCGCATATTTTTTGATAAAAATTTGCCATTGCGAGTATGTATCATGAAGTCGGATGGGACTATCTGTCTGTGAGTCTGTGAGTGTACCAAGCTGAAGGTACATATAAGGGCCAATGACCTCGAAGACATTTGATCACTAACTCTTCAGACGGTTTCGGAGATCATAAGGCAATCACCCTTTTCATTTATTTTGCACGAAAAAAACAAGACACGAGAGGAGAGTAACTCAGTGAACTAAAAGCCTTTTCTATAGGGTTTTCCAATAAGGACTTGACAACTTTTTTTTTAAATAAAACGCAAACTATTTGAGATATTTCAAAAACTTTATTATCGGCTTGAAGTAAAATCAAATTTATAACATTTATGAATGGAACTTGACTTCGTTCATATGGCCACCGCGGGCACGGTTGCAGCGGTCGATTCGTTGGACCCAATTTTCAACGACATTTCGGCTGAAACGGCCGCTATTTCGCGTTCAATGTTGGCTCTGAGCTCTTCCAACGTCGTCGGCGTGTTGGCATAAACCAATGACTTAACGTAGCCCAACAGAAAATAGTCAAGCGGCGTTAAATCGCACGAACTGGCCCATGTCTTGAGATAACACGCTCACCATACTTACTCTTCAATAAATCGATTGTAGCGTGTGCTGTGTGGCTTGTGGCATCATCCTGTTGAAACCACATGCCGTCCAAGTCCATATCTTCCAATTCGGGCCAAAAATAATCGGTGTTCATGGCGCGATAACGCTGACCATTCACAGTAACGTAACGATCGTTATCGTCGACGAAAAAAATATGAACCAATAACGCCGCCGGCATGCAAACCGCACCAAACAGTTATTTTTTGTGGATGAAGTGGTGATTCATGAAGCACATGTGGATTTTCACCCGACCAATAACGCATATTTTGCTTATTGACGAACCCATTGAGCCAAAAATGAGCTCGTCACTGAAGATGGTTTTGCGATGAAATTCATCATCTTGGCGCATCTTCTCCAGAATCCAATCGGAGAACGTACTTCGCTTCAAATGGTCCATCGGCTTCAATTCTCGAGTCAGCTTGATCTTGTATGGGTGTAAACCAAGATCCTTACGCAAAATACGCCATAATGTGGTCTGAGCGATTCTTGAGAACGCCGTGTAATTGAGTGATTTGGATCGTTTGCTACGGACGCCTGAACGGCAGCGATATTTTCGACACTTCGACCAACCCGTTGTCTCACTGACACGGCAACATCACACAACGAATATGTAGACTCAAATTTTTGCACTAAACTTGTTATTGCCTGTCTACTAGGGCGAGAATTACGACCGAAAATTGGAGTTAACGCTCTTAAAGTTGCAGTCACCGACTCTGAATTTCGGTAGAAAATTTTTATAATTTGCAGACGTTGCCCGTTCGTGTACTTTACCATGATGAAAATGTTGAGTTTACTGAATAAATTGACAGTGACAGTTTGATGATTAGTGAAAGAATGCGTTCACAAATTAAATTCAAAGTTGTCAAGTCCCTATTGGAAAACCCTTTACTAGAATATTTGAAATTCACCTTTTTTTCTTTACCTAACCGAACCTAACCTAGCCAAACATCTTTTCAAATGGGCCTTGCTCGTAGTTTCACTTTTAACAATCATGTGATAAAAATACGTAGACGTTAATTGAGACCAATTAATTAATGCACGTTTCTGATCACTTTCCGGAGCCCATGAATGAGTAGCTTAAATAGATATGGATGTTTGGGCTGAGTAGCTATGTCGCTTTATGGGTGGCATCCAATATTTAATGGGAGACTAAATTATTAGTGTAAATTGACTTGAGGTTGTAGTTGGCCAATTATTCATCTCACGAGATTTTAGTTGTCTGCAAGAAAGTCTTTCGATCACGGCTGGTATTGAACCCCGAACCGTCTGATTGGGAAGCCAATATACTACCACTTGAGCCACGGCTACACATACGCATATACGAGTAAAGGGTGGTTTTTTTGCTGTTTGGCTTTTCATTGTTCTATTTTTGACAGTGCACGTTTGATTCGTAACATGTGCGTAACATTACAAATTATTGAATTCTATTATCAAAATTCCTGCTCGACCATTTTACGGTCGTCATAATCGATCTACTGAGCAAGCAATTCAAATTATAGTGACCAAATTTCCCACCAATTTAAAGCTATTGGAGATCAAATCACCTACCGGTATGCGTAGAGTGCGTACAGAGGAAAATATTCCTGATGTATGCGCCAGTATTAATGACGACCGTGATTTGTCCATTCGTCGCCGTTCGCAAGCAATTGGGATTGTGGAAGATTTTACGCAACGATCTTGGTTTATAACCTTAGAAAATCCAGCTGGTACAAAAACTTAAGCCGAACGAACTGCCACAGCGTCTAATTTTCGGTGAGTGGGCCTTAGAGAAGCTGGAGGAAAATTCGCTTTTTTATCGCAAGCGAATTCAACGACGAAGTTCATTTCTAGTTGAATGGGTATGTTAATAAAAAAAAAACTGCCGTGTTCGGTCCGATGAGCAACCTCAGGCAATACAAGAGCTGCCAATGCACCCGGAAAAATACACTGCTTAGTGCGGGTTAGGGTCCGGCGGTATCATTGGCCCGTATTTTTTCAAAGATGTCCGTGAGAACAACGTTATCTTCAATAGGACCCGTTAGTGTTAAATGATTTCGAACTTTTTTTTGCCCAAAATACACGAGCTGAACCTGGTCGACATGTGCTTCCAGCAAGACGGCGCTACATGCCACACAGCACGCGTATCGATGGACCAATTGAGAAATGAATTCAGTGAGCAATTTATCTCTCGTTTTGGATTATTGAATTGGCCGGCTAGATTGTGCGATTTTACGCCTTTAGACTATTTTTTATGGGGATACGTCAAATCATTGGTCTATGCCGATTAGCGAGATACCAGCTAATATGCTCGAAAAAGAACTAATCTTTAAAAAGTAAATGGCAAGCATTGATTTATCAACTAAAATAAAAATTGTTTGCACTTTTGCAATTTTCCTGTGTTTTTTTGACAATTAAAAACCAAACGCTTAGAAAGAAAGACTTAGTTTTAAATTAGATAAGCAAACATACTCGTACATATGATTTTTTTTCGTGTTGCAATTTTTAGAATTGTCACACAGCTATGAGAATAGTTATTCATTGGAGTAAGTGCATCGATGTGTCTGTACCACAATATAGTCTGAATTTATTACTCCTATTTATTAGTTCGTTATTAGCTAACTTTAATTGTCAGATTTTCATATGTACAAAATCGACCTTAACTATTCAAAAGCTTATAAGTTTGCCATGTCAGTGCTAATCAGTTAAACGTGTTTTATGTTTTAAAAATCATAAAGTTGGCGCAGATATTCGCGACGCTTTGATTTACTTAAATTGTACGTATGACTTGAATGCGAATATACTCGTACTCATACATATATGCTGCATGAAAGCTTATATTTTTTTTGATCTTGCATGTATTGGCAATCAAGATGTATTCCGCTCTCTTACACAACAAATCTTGGAGTCTTTGGTCTATATTCACAAGCGAGATTATTGTCCGTATTACTGTCCATATGGCGACAACAACCAAAATCGTTATGTGAGACTGAATGAATCTTTCGGGGTGAATGACGAGAAACAAATATTTTGTCCACCTGACTAAGAGAAGTTGTAGATAGCGATGTCTTAACGTACTTGCTTACTTAAATGGCGCTACAGGTATGATTCTGGGCCTCAATCAACAGACCCTTCCAGTCGTCTCTAGTTATCACGCCAAGTTGGTAGCGGTTCCTTACCACTTGCGTGGTGCAAAATATGATTTTCTGCTATCTTGTTGTTGATCCGAAAATTCGTGGGGCCGAAAAATTGATCCTCTATCGTCATTCGCTCTACATGTTTATCCGTCGAAGCCCTTATATTCGAATTAATTCTTCTGTCCAAATCATTGTCGCTGTACGTATAGTTTAAAGTTGCATCTGCAACGCCACTTGTAAACGCAAACGGGTTGAAAGATCATATCTACTATTGATAAAGTCCATGTCTTTGCATCATAAATTAGGCCCAGAATTGTTAGGGTCTAATATGTGGTCACCTTGGTTTGTTAGACAATTGCCTTCTTAATCGCAAAGAAAGATACAGGCTATATTTATAACGGATCTTGGGTAGACAAATCCCTGAATATCTCGAAGTTATATCTGCCTGTTGTAAGGTTTTGTCCAATACCATATGCCGGTGTTATACGTTCGGTTTTCTTGACATCATAAACCTATTTTCGCCGCCTTTGCTTCGTAGTAGTACATAATTTTGAAAGATTGTGCCTCTGGAGTTGATGTCTGGGTTCTGCACAACACTTTCCAAGATGATGTTAAAAAATTACATGATAAGCCATCTTCTTGTTTGAAGACGACCTTGAGCGATGCTTTCTTCATTGTCATCCTGCATAGTCGCAACGATTTTAGAAGGAATGCTAGAAGCTCATCTTTATGGGTGCTGTCATACGTGGTTTAAAATATGCGGTGTAATCCGATTTGGTACTCTACTCCTCATTGGTACATACTATCAATCTGCTGACGTGGGGTCTAAGCGATGTCTGCCTATAAGTCAATAAAGCTGGTGTCGCACTTGAGCTACGAGTATTTAGAAAAGTCGGTATTAGGGCCAATGAATAGAATCTCAGCATTATTTGCCCAGGTCTTAAGAGTGACCCTTTTAGCTGGTTGGCGTGCAAGAATATATAACGTATTGTGCGAACGCCTAAAGCCCTTGGTGAATGAAATTTTATTCACGATATAGCGCTTCACGGGACAAAACAATTTTACGAAAACAACGATTCCTACGTTACTGTTAGACGCCGTATAGAACTGTATACGGATTACGCCGTGTAAGTGAATGTCCAAGTGTTAGTTTAATCAAAGCTTGGGTCAAGAAATTCGAGCAAACGGGATCGACAATCATCATTTTCTACGCGTAAGCGTTCAGCGGCTCTAGCAATACGAAGAACTAGTTTGTGGCGAATTTTGCATCTGGACCTCAAACTACACCTACATAAGCTTCAGATTGTGCAAGAGATGAAACCAAACGATTATATTCAACGTAAATTATTGGCTGACACTATGCTGGAGCGATTCTCTAGCTTTGAGAATGTATTGTTTACGGACGAGTCCCATTTTCACATCAATGGCCATGTAAACAAGCACAAGTGTCGATATTGGAGCAGGGAAAACCCTCGCCTTAAACACCAAAAACCACTTCATTCACATAAAACGACAGTATGGGCTGCCATACCAGCAAAGGGCATAATCGGTCCGTATTTCTTTGAAAATAATCAAGGAAATAATGTAACTGTGTGCTGAGTTGAATGCGTGAAGATGTTTAATGGATATAACAGCAGGACTTGAATGCAACATGCAACATGCAACATGCTATACGTCAAATGTGACTTTACCGGTGGTCAAAGAAATGTTTCCTAAGAAATTTATTTCTCGCAGAGGTGATATCCCATGGCCTCCGAGAAGCCCGGGCCTTATACAGTTTCCTACTCTTCGTTATTTATCTGAGGGGTATTCACTGAATAGACCTGAATACACAAGAAAGAAAACGTTAACGATAGTGTCAAGATACTCGTACTAGTACCTGTCATAGCAGTGTACTACTGCCTTATGGGACCTTCGACCTAACATAAAGCATAAAGACAGACTAATGGTGTACTTCCCTGGTAATGAATTTCAATTAAAAAATTGTGCCCAGTTACACGAAGCAAAATTCACCTGCTCCCAATCGAGTTCATTGGTAAGCAATTGGATATCGCAGCAGCCGAAGAACTTCCAACGACGGAAAGAGCAAGACATTGGTCATTGAAAATATTCTTAAGATGCAATGACATCTCCCTAATTCCCTGCCTGAGTATACAAATTGATTTCGATAAAAGCTTTAGACACTCAATACAGGACAGATCACCAAGCCCTTTAAAACGGACCGCTGCCAATATTATTGAAACTGTCTGAAACAAAGTCTAGGCATATATTCTTCCTTCTGCCCTCCGAATCCTTGACGAGTTTTTTAAGGGGGTAGTCTCATGTTCGATCTTCAAAAAAACAATTTTCAAAGTTTAATAAGTTGAGAATATACTGTGAAAATTTTAGACCTATCCACTAAGTCATTTTAAAGTTACAGCAAATAATAGGGGGAAGCGTACCCTGCAACTGCTTGAAACTACTAGATGATTAAAAAAAAACTATTGGACCGATTCGGCTGAAATTTTAACACAATATTCTACATATGAATGGTTCTGTCCGGTACCAGAATTCGATTTTTTAACCACTTTTTTTTTATTTCGATTTTAAACCGAAAACAACAGTCGATTTTTGAAATTTTGTTTTACAAGGCCGCCATTTTGTTATTTTTCACTCAAATCTTTTACATCTTCTACGGGACAGAATGGCAACCCTACTGAATAATAATCTTTTTGGAATTTTGATTTCAGACGATTACAAAAGCAGCAATCAGTGGTGGTTAGCCCCTTTTTTTTTAAGAGACCTACTTTACCTTACGAAAATGACGTTAAAATATTTTTTTTTTATTTAACAAACATATTTTTTGTATTATTCAATAGCTAAATAATAACAGATAATTATCATAAGAAGATTGTATTTCATTTTCCGCAAACAAAATAATAATAAAAATCCTTAAAAACCTTCAAAATTTAACCTCGTACATGAGGCAAAGTCGGCTCTATAGTTAGAGCTCGGCACTATACCCGTGCAATGAGAGACTTCAGGAGCAGATGCCACAACAGCTTAACATCACTCTTTCGTGGGTGTGAGGACGTTGCAATGTCTCAGGGAATTAACAAATTTGTTAGAAAGGCCACTTTCGGTACAAATTTTGTTTGCTTAGCATCTCAAACACATCGATGTGCTGAAGCAAACATACAATATCGTGTGTTGCTTATATGGTCTAACTGAATAAACTATAGTCGTTACCTTTTTTAAGATCGAAACGATTTCAATGAAGCCTGCATCTAATATAGATGATTTCATTAATGTAGGCAGTTAATTTATCACACTAGTACTGGTGTTACCGATCTTGTGCAACACACTGTTCTTTAAAGTAAATAGATAAAGTAAATATATAGCATAATTGTTCTATTTCATGGTCGTTTCATGATCGAATGATCTTCCCGCTAGCATGTTTATATGTAATACTTTTTGGCTATAAATACGCTGACGTTCAATGTTAACGGTGGCTTGCAAATAAACTGTAGTAAAGAAAACATCGATCAGTCTTTTTTGTCCTACCCGAACTCCCACGAAAGGCCTTATATTAATATCAGCAATTGTTTCAGGAGAAAATTCTGTCGACCACCTGCTTGTTTCTGTTTTTCAGTGGACTTACGAGTATAAGTGAACTTTTTCAGGGCGATTTATAAACCAACCTCAAAAACCAACTCATGAACAAATAAAAAAAGCACTCTCTAAGACCCTTACCGTCTAGGCTTTACCAAAAATTGATATGAGATATACCCCTTTGACTGAGTCGTGGAAAGAATTTGTCTTCAAGTAATATTCAATTAGTGGCACACATATGCAGCGACGTTGCCGTAGTCAGACATGGCTTGTACAGTATTTGAATTCATTCCAGAGCAGAAACTTGATTAAAGTCATTAGGGACGATGGGCTCAAGTTCAAATAGATCTCAACCAACTTGGTTTAGAGTAACTTCCTTTAAAATGAGAGAACCGAAGCCACAGGTCAATGTGGGATATATTTGGGGTTTGGGATTGGAACTGCGATTTTAACTTGCAGTTAGCAAAATACACCCTTTATGTCTAACACCTCAATTCATTGAACTACTACAATACTATCACTGAGTTGTAAAAGCGTTTTCAAATATTTGTTACCTGCAGACGCTAAGGCCCGTTGTGAAGTAGTGTGTAAATTATGTTTGTGCATTTAACAATAAATTAGGATTAAGAACTGTCTGACTTGCACCCGTTTTATCTATGAGTAGAAATGAGTGCTCTGGCCTCCCTTATCATTATTTTTTTGCGATATAAACCTCATTTGAATTAAATCAGAAAAAGAATATTTATACGTGCTAACTCCTGCTATCACCACTTTACTTGATATCACGAGATTACTCGTCGAAAACGTCAGGATTTCAACAGATTTTTTTCCAAACGACCATTCGTATCCATCTAAGCTTGATACATGAATTTCTGAGTTTCGCCACTGCTTAAGTTAAAGCTTATACGATTGGCCAATCGTGATGTACCTGATAAACTTTTTATGCCCCAACCGGTGATCATATCATTTATCGTCGTGAGGCAGGTCAGTACCGTAGAAAGCTTTAGAACCACAAGAACAAAACCAAATAAATTCGATTGGACTTTGCAAAGAATGATTCATTTTAGATTTGAAAAAACAAATACGGGCACATACGAGTATAAGAAAACAATGACACGAGCTACGAATAATAAATTATGTTGACGTAATTTTGAAATGGATATGCTTACCCAGAGTAAACAGTTTAAAGCTTTACGACCAATGTCAAGGTTCTGGACGGATTTTGCCATCACTAATGTTGGAATGTCATAAAACTAGATTCGTTGTATTCAATTCAACAGTAGTATTGTGCCAAGTCTGTGATAGTCTGTGACTTCGGAAAGCAGTGAAGTTTGAATTAAAGTACTCGTATCATTGTCTTTGCATGCATTTTCAATTTATTATTTGCATCTATGATCATAATCAATACTAAGTGTAGTAAGTATCTTCCGGTTAAACACCTGCCTAACAGACTATTTCTATCGAATGAAAATAAAAAAATATCACGTTCCCCTCTCTTTATCTCTGGGAAATCCCATATAAGCCGTTGCCCTAATAACCCATAAGCGATTATTGGCATTATGTGGAATTCTAAAGTCGATCAGCTACTATCAATGAGATCTAAGTATTTATTGCTAATTTTATCGAATCTTGCATATACTACGAGTACATAGGTGGAGTGAAAAGTAACCTCCTTGGGAATGAAAAATAATTTTTTTTTTTAATGTTTTTTTTTTTTATTTTATTCAATATATGTAGTCTCCTTTTAGCTTGATACACTTATTCCAGCTATTTTCCACCTTCTTGATCCCGTCTGAAAAGTAATTTTCCGAAAGGTCTGCAAAATACTCCTCCGTGGCGTCGATGATTTCCTCGCGTGAGCTGAATTTTTTACTGATGAGCCATCTTTTGAGGTTTGGGAAGAGATAATAGTCCGAAGGAGCCAAATCAGGCGAATACGGTGGATGCAACAGCAATTGGAGCCGTAAGTCATTAATTTTACCCGTGGTTGCGATGTTCTTGTGCGCCGGCGCATTGTCTTGCAAAAACAAAATTTTTTTTCGCTTCATGTGAGGCCGTTTTGCAGCGATTTCGGCCTTCAATCGCTCCAATAATGCACAGTAATACTCGCTGTTTTGATAGTTTTTCATTTTCGAGGTAGTCCATGAAGAGTATGCCATGACAATCCCTGAAAACCGACGCCATAGCCTTTCCGACCCATCGAGCCTCCCTCAGCCGCTTCGGAGCACTCGTGCCGGCTTCAGTCAATTGCCGGGCACTGATTCTGTTCTCTGGTGTGTAATAGTGGATCCAAGTTTCATCAACAGTTACCAATCGACGCCAAAAGTCCGCCCGATTCCGCATCAGCAAGTCCAAACACTCTTTCGAAGTGCTCTCGCGTTCGTGTTTTTGGTGAGGTTTGAGCATGCGCGGCACCCAGCAGCAGGATAACTTTTTCATATGCAGATTATTGGCATGTGCGCTCAGTACAACGAAAATCGTTTTTGTCCATACTCAACATGATGACAAACAAGTCAACAACAATCAGCTGTCAAAACAAAACTAAATACATTATCGCACTAAAATTTGGCATGTCTGCCTAAATATGAACGGACTTCAAGGCACCATAACCTTTTTTGCAGTAGCAGCGCATTCTGGCGGTCAAGGAGGTTACCTTTCACCCCACCTAGTATGTACATGTAGATGTGGTATGAAAAAACTTTTAGTACAGAAAAATTAAATTTAGAAAATTTGGTGTAAATTGATTGGTCTACATTTTTTTTGTCAGCTCGCATTAATTTTTATGGCAATAGTTTTTAATAGAGAAAATAATCCAATAATAAATTCAATAGGTTTTTAATTAGAGAAAATTTTGAATACTTGGGAACTGTCGTATTTTTATAAATAATCGTATCCTCGTCGCAGTAATTGTTTATTATTAATTAGAAAGCATCTTGCACTAGCCCGGCTATAAGAAAGCTAGACACTCCAATTGAAATTCATTTATCTGAGTCATACAAGTAGTTTATCTTCGATTTCACAGCCTCTGAGGTTTAAAGTCGAAGATTCTGTGAGCATTATTTTTGACTGCATGCAGTGCTCTGCAGTGTGGGATGGAAGATTCTGTGAGCCGGAGAGTTGTTGGAAAAGTTTTCTTTAACTGCATCGGATCTGCAGTTTGAAGTCGAAGATTTTGCGATGTCATTAGGTGTATGATGCCATAACCCGTACATGTTTCAATCATCCGATGGTTTAGCCTAGACATATGGAAATATTAACACCCAATTAAAACTCACCTACAGGCAAATAGTTGGAACGATTCAAGTTGTTAAGTGGCGATCCTTGTCATCATCATCATCCACCGCTGAACATAGGCCTCCTCTGTATGCTTTCACTTGCTTCGATCTTGGACCGGATAGGATAGCTGTAGACAACTGGATAAGTCTTAATGTCGTTACCTCATCGGGTAGTCTCCCTCTGTTCCTTCTGTCTTCTCTCCGTCTCCATTCTAGTATTCTTTTAGTCCATCTGTTATCTCTTATCCATGCAATGTGTCGCGTCCATCTCTACTTTGTTGTTGTTATACGTTCCGGTGGATTGGTTACTTTTGTTCTTGCTCTGCTTATTGTGTTTGATATTCAATTTCTTCTAGTAATTCCTAAGACACAATAGATCTTTCTATTGCTCACTACGCTACTTGTAATTTATTTATTGACCGTCCGTTTGCTGCGCATCATTTAAACTGTCAATTACTATGACGATGTCGTCAGCAAAACGTAGATGGTTCAGATATTTATGTTTATACCTTTGTTGTCCCAGTTCAATCTTTCGAACGCATATTCCAATACCGTCATAAACAGTTTTGGTGATATTGTATTCCCCTGCGTGCAATTTTACACTTGAAGTTACTGCATTATACAATACAAAAATAGGAGTATGGTGTAACAGTTTGGTATATCTGTAGTCAATTCCCCATTGTTTTAATAAATTTATTATTGCAAAAGTTCTACGGTGTCAAAAGCTTTTTAAAAGTTAACACAATGGGTCTACTATGATATATTCAACCGATTTTTCTATGAGAGTTTTTATTGTTTGCAGGCGGTCATTTGTATCATACCTTCGTCTGAAACCAGCCTGCTCTCGTGTCTGACAGAAGTTCAATTTTTGTTCCAGATGTTTCGCTAATATTTCTATAAATAGTGTATATAGGTGGGAGAGTAAACTTTTCGGCACTTAGTTCTCCAGGTTTGTTATGTCGCTCTTTTTATGGATGAGAATTATGACCGCATTATTCTATTTGGTTGGAATATGGCCCTTTTCTAAACACATGGTTAGTTGGCTAGCTAATTTTTGAAGGAATATCTCACCGACGATTTTTACTGCCTCTATTGGAATTTGACACTCTAGTGGCGATTTATTATTTTTCACCTCTTTGAGGGAGTTTCTAATTACGTCAATAGTAATATTTGGCATTTCTTTGTAGCCACCGTTTACAAGGTTTTATCCTCTTGTCCTCGTTCAATTTCATCCATGTGTGTGTCATTCTCGATGACCAAAACTTTAAGTTCACACATCACAGCTGTCAAACAACAACGTTGTACGACCCACATAAAGAAAAAAAAAACTGGCGCAAACTTCAAAATTTAATGGGACATCCAAATATCAACATTTCATCGAAAATTTCGTAAAAAGGACCAATGTGTGCCATAAGTCACGAGGCAGCCATTTACCGGATATTGTGTTCATAACATAACATCCATGTTTACACTCTTTATCAAAATAAAAACATTAGAACTTTTCAAATAAACATTGCGTTTTTCTTTAAATTTCAAAATAGGCAGCTTTAATGAGACACCCTTTACATAGGTCCTTACAAAACATTTGTGCTATTTTGAGCAGTTTTTCGTTGTCTGTAATTTCTTCTCCTGTTTCATTTCTAAGCCTAAATATTGTAGGTACTTCTCTCTTCTACTAATGTTATTCTTATTATGAGTACTTTTATGCTTCGGTTTTCTTCGATTATTTGATGAATTTTTTCAGCGTTGTGTCTCCTTACATCCTTACGCACAATACAAAAATAGGAGTATGGTGTAACAGTTTGGTATATCTGTAGTCAATTCCCCATTGTTTTAATAAATTTATTATTGCAAAAGTTCTACGGTGTCAAAAGCTTTTTAAAAGTTAACACAATGGGTCTACTATGATATATTCAACCGATTTTTCTATGAGAGTTTTTATTGTTTGCAGGCGGTCATTTGTATCATACCTTCGTCTGAAACCAGCCTGCTCTCGTGTCTGACAGAAGTTCAATTTTTGTTCCAGATGTTTCGCTAATATTTCTATAAATAGTGTATATAGGTGGGAGAGTAAACTTTTCGGCACTTAGTTCTCCAGGTTTGTTATGTCGCTCTTTTTATGGATGAGAATTATGACCGCATTATTCTATTTGGTTGGAATATGGCCCTTTTCTAAACACATGGTTAGTTGGCTAGCTATTTTTTGAAGGAATATCTCACCGACGATTTTTACTGCCTCTATTGGAATTTGACACTCTAGTGGCGATTTATTATTTTTCACCTCTTTGAGGGAGTTTCTAATTACGTCAATAGTAATATTTGGCATTTCTTTGTAGCCACCGTTTACAAGGTTTTATCCTCTTGTCCTCGTTCAATTTCATCCATGTGTGTGTCATTCTCGATGACCAAAACTTTAAGTTCACACATCACAGCTGTCAAACAACAACGTTGTACGACCCACATAAAGAAAAAAAAAACTGGCGCAAACTTCAAAATTTAATGGGACATCCAAATATCAACATTTCATCGAAAATTTCGTAAAAAGGACCAATGTGTGCCATAAGTCACGAGGCAGCCATTTACCGGATATTGTGTTCATAACATAACATCCATGTTTACACTCTTTATCAAAATAAAAACATTAGAACTTTTCAAATAAACATTGCGTTTTTCTTTAAATTTCAAAATAGGCAGCTTTAATGAGACACCCTTTACATAGGTCCTTACAAAACATTTGTGCTATTTTGAGCAGTTTTTCGTTGTCTGTAATTTCTTCTCCTGTTTCATTTCTAAGCCTAAATATTGTAGGTACTTCTCTCTTCTACTAATGTTATTCTTATTATGAGTACTTTTATGCTTCGGTTTTCTTCGATTATTTGATGAATTTTTTCAGCGTTGTGTCTCCTTACATCCTTACGCACTCCTATTTCTTTCGAAATTTTTTTGTTAAGTCTTGACTGCCTCTGTGATAGTGTTGTTGAGAGCTTCCATATCGGTTCTTTCTTGTAAGATAAGAGCTGACAATATTGTATTTTCGAACATTCAATCTCAGCCCACAAATTTCGGCATTTTCGAAATAAAATGGGCCAATGATGCCATCACTCCAAAATCCGCACCAAACTGTCACTCTCTTCTGATGCATTGGCTTCTCGATGGTTTCGAGCTATTATACCTAAACTGAGAAGCGATAAATAAGCGGATGGTTGTTTGCCTTCAATTGCTGAGTCAATTGGAGTTTGTACGAGAATAATCCGAGTTCTCATCATACTGCTTCAGTCGAACACTCTCAGCCACAGCAGCCTCATTATAGTTGGTACGAACCGTACGACGAAGAGAACCATAAGTATTGTCCGCAAGAAAGCTAGTCTCACGAACTCTTTGCACAAAATTACATATAGCAGACGCGGAAGGTGCTACATTTCGGCGCAAAAAATTATTTTTAATAAACGCACTATTTGACACTGACAGCGGAAAAGAGTTGTCAGTGTCAATATGATTCAAAAAGAAAATTGTATTTGGACATATTTTATTTTGTTTCTGCAACAATGTTCACAAATGACCCTCTTCCAGACCAGTGAATCCCACTAACCGTTTATTTCTAACGTCATCTGCAGATACGAGAAGTTGATCAGACTTTTAAACTGACTTTTGTTTTTGTTTACCTAAAAAAAACAGCAAACATATTGTATTTAAAATTATTTCATTTTTAGACCACAATATTGATTATTAAAAAAAAATTGGATTCACTTGAAATGACTGCCTTTTGCTTTAACACAAGCTTCCAAACGGAGTCGCCATTGCTCTGGTTAATGCTGTTTTAAGGCTTTCCAAATTTCTGTGGGGAGTCTTGCAGGCCATGTTCTCAAATTCTGATCACAAACCATAATCCAGTGGATTCAGATCTGGCCAGGATTATTGACTCTGAGCCACTTCTGTGCGGTTTTGGCTTTTTGCGCTGGAGCAGAGTCCTGTTGGAAGATCCATCTGTACCCATTGAAAAGGGTATTGGTCAAACCCTTCACAATACCCTCTAGCACATCTTCTTGGTAAACCTTTGCACCAGAAATGGAGGGATGTGACACTATGGTGAGAGACGCCCACCAAACCATTACGGAAGCGGGATGATGTCCACGATGAACATTTGCAACAAAATTTTTCGCTTCTTTTGATGAAGTGGCATACATTTTGTGATTTTGTTTGTTGAAAACTTCTTTCACGGTAAAAATTTTATCAACCGTAAACAAAATATTTTCATGGCTATTGTCTGCGGCCGCTACAAAAGTCGCTTGCATCTTTCCAGCCTAATTTTTTTTTAGTTGAAGAGTTAGAAGATGACCCGTGGACCGACGATAGGCTTTCATATGTAGATCATCCCGAATCAGCCTAGACATGAATCTAGTTGATATATCCAATTCCTTGGACATTATCTTCTGCTTCCTAAGGGGATTTCTCCGAATTCGTTTACGTGCTGCCTTTACTACCGCACTCGTACGGACGACGCGGGCCGAAGCAGCGAGCAATAGCCCGATAAACGAATACTCTCGATATTCCGAGTGGTTTTAGCAACTCGAAAATTTGGCCAGCACTGTGTCCGCACTTATGCAACGCTATTACAACAATTCGATTCTCCTTAACGCCCCACTCCATGTTAATAGTTTGCAAACTGAACCAAACTGACTAGTGTTCTTCACTGATCAGTGCATGTGTTCTGAAAAAATTTAACGGTTCTATTCCCGCAAGAAGTTTTGAACGATAAGCGCTGGAAATTGTGTAACAGAACTTATGACAGGACTAGGTAATAGGGCTTGGATCTTCATTCAAATATCGAAATCAAAAGTATGTATATTTAATGTAACGTTTCTTCCGACACTGATAGAGGAGCGAACGCTCTTCATCGATGCCGAATGCCGATGCAGGGATGCCGAAACTAAACATGGTTCTGTATAGCTCGTCTCTACAGGCGTTACCATAATAAACTTTAAAATCGGTGAAAAGTTAGTGGATATCGATTTAATATTTCTGAGTCTTCTCCAAAATCTATCGCAAAGTGAATATTTGGTCTATAGGAGCATACCTCACGGCAGCAAAGATCTTGAATACAATGCTTATCAAGCTTAGGCCTCTATTCAGGAAATCATCCTTCTTCTGAATCGGACAGACAATTTTGAGATTCTATTCATCAGGCATACCCTCTTTCCGCCAAATTTTGCAAATAATCCATTGCATCCTCATCTCCACATAATTTTCTTTGTGCGAATTGAATGATGCATCCTGCTTGACAGCGGTATGTTCATTGTCTTCTCTAATAATAGTCTGCAAAAGAAGTTCTTCCAAATTTTCAGCACCGACTGCGTTTCCTCTACGATGTTTCTGTATTCGTTCTTGCGGGCTTCGGCTCAGGATTTATTAATTTGTTATGCCCTGTTCAAATTACCAAACTGGCTTCCTATAGGTGAATTTTTCGTCTCGATTTCGCACTTTCGAACTCACACTTTTGCTTTAGGGGGCTGCTTTCCTGCTGTACTGTCAGCATGGCTACAATTCCTCCGAACTTGATGGTGAAATTCTAATGTTCAATTGCGATTGATACAAATTGTCGGCATAGAAAATATCTTGAGGCAAGAGAACTGCTTTAAGAGTGAAACTCTACACTAAGCTTGTTTATTAATCTGTTCTTATAATCTATGTTGATCTATTTGTAATACAAGTACGTTTGACAAAGCGTGATCCTGGTTCTTTTGGTGGAATAACGATAATTAAGAGATTATACCTCCAAATTGTCACAAACACATAAAACATGAAATACATATGTCACAATTTGCCATACTTCTATAAATTTTTCATACTTGTACCGGTCGATGGTATTGTATATTAATGACTGATAATCAACTAGGCCCAGCTTTCCATCCTGTTTCTGTTCACCTAACTCGATATGATCAACGATCGTATTGAAGTAGACAAGTCGATGCTTACGAATCAGTTTAACGCTGACGTGATTACTGTCACACGATGGAAATGCATAAATCGGCCTTCAAGCCTTAGGCAATCGTTGACTTACTTTACAAGCTATGCTCAATAAAACCACTTAATTCTAAAGTAACCAAAGCCAAGCCTCTTCACTCTGACCACCATATCGAGACTAGACTTTAGCTAGTTTTTGAACATGTTTGCTTAGCTAATTTTAAGTAAACAAATTTGAATGTCAACCGCAAGATAATTTGCCAATCTGCACGTATCCACGAAGGTAAGAGACCGTTCAATTTACACAAAATAAGATGAAAAAAAAACAACTAACCATGAGTTGTTGCATTACACTGCATTTAATAAGGCAAAGTTGCTAAATTATCTGTAAGCCTTGACAGATGAGACACCGTTGTTGTTGTCGCGTTTATCATCAACACAACATCAACACCAACATCATCACCATCATCATGTTCACCATCATCTTTTGCACCTCAGCTTTGTGTTGTCATATTATTAATTCTGACCAATAGTAAATATAACTTGTCCGCCATATGTCCATGAATCTTTATGCGATATTGCACAACTTAACCAGTCTTCAATGGACCAGCACTAGACCAATAAAGCGATATAACAACCGCGCGCCCTAGTAACCCCTCTCTCGCACACCTCGAATACTGCGCCTTGCCCGAGTAAAGCCAGCGTCAAATCCGATGCGCACCTGTGCGCGATTTACGATTTTGCGCGTTGATTTTTATTAAAACTTTCTTTCTTAACCTGTGCTGTCCGATATTGGTGTAATCCATGTTAGGTGATATTGACGGTGTGTCAGTGACGGGTGGTAGTTGTCACTAAAACTATAAAATTTGCTGCCTATGCATTCAGGTGAAGGTCGAATGCATCTTCTTGTTTTTTATTTATTTCTTTTTTATTTTTGTTATCACCTCTTGTTTGGGACAACCAGTCTAACATTCATGATCTTTTGACGCAAGCCGCCTTCATCTTGGTCGAATTTTAAAATAAAATTCTTAGGAAACCTAGCCTTCGACTAGACTGTAAATTTGTAGTTTTCACAGGGCTAGCGAGAAATCTTCTTTTCTTCTTTTCTTTTCAATGGATTTGGAGATATACTCATATGTACGGACGGTATCAGTACAGAGTATCTGGCTATCCGAATGCGCAGAGTTTACTCGTATCTTTGTATCTGTGGACTTACATAATGTGATTTTTGGTTATGAATGAATTATCATATTTACGACACGATGCTGTTCCAGATGGTACTCTAATTTTTTTAGATCGATTTTTTTTTAGCTTTATCAATGGATATTGGATTGACTCATTTCGAGTTTGAGACAGTTTTTTTTTTTTTTTTTTCAGTGTCGTAGTCTCTCCGGACTATCCACTACTTTCGGAGGTCAATTTTGAAAGATTAATTTTTATAGAAATGCCTAAATCTGCAGCTATGATCTGCGATTATTTTTAATTACTTCACAGAGACTACAATGTTGCTGGAAACGACAACAACTACGACTGCGACTTTAAATTCGATGTCAGACGACAACGTATGAATGCAAATTATATTAGTTCGTAGAAAGTGTCAGTTAAAAATGAAGATAAAAAAAAAAAACATGAAGACATGACGAGAAAAAAAACTTTTACTTTTCAAATGACAATGAGAGTATAAGTAGTAAGGTAAAATGAATGCGCAGGTGATAACACAATTTAAATAGGGAGTGCTGAGCTGCTCTCTTAGTTGCCTTCTAGTTAGAGTATGCGTACGTGCTGTCAGTTCGTGCATAGCGATGTGTGCTACTGGGCTTAATTTAATATGTAGGCTTCACGGTACTACTAAGTACCTATAACACATTCGTACGATCGCACTAAAGGGCGCTTTTATAAAAAAGAAAATTCTTGAAAATTGCTTCATTGATTAGTTGATCAGTCTGTCGGTTTTGTCGTTGTCTGTCGTGCGTAACTAATTAAATTCATTCATGAAAGTCGCAAGAAGAAGATCATACGAGTACGAGTATTGTCTGGAAATCACACATTCACGAAAGAAATACGTAAAATGTTGAATGTTTGAATAGGAGTGGAATCCCTAATTGATCACGATTTTAGAGTATTCTTTTGGAACAGAAAGAATGCGTTTATTTGTTGGTTTTTGATTTTGTTTTGAGTCACCAAATTAGCTTTCTGTAAACGGTGACTAAAACAGTATTAACGTTTTCGAGATTTTCCCGGGATCTTATTCTGATTGTGTCTTTTACTAATGGAACAGAAACTCAGACATATCCTTACACCTTACATCTTGTGACTATTCCCTCAGAATACACCTCTACAGCACCTTTCACCTGGAGACTAATGAATCGTTAGATGAAGAGTCAATACCAATGTTATTGCTGTGCCTTATAAAACCTTCTGCCATTTATATTACATCAGGCACAATCATATTCTTGCAGTCATTTCCTAATCTTTATTTAGTTTATCGACTCTTGTCGATAATTATTTCGGAAATAGTTGGTTGGCTGTGACTGCAGCCGTTCGGCTTTCTTAAACCTCTGCTTGAAATGCAAATGTCCATACATATATTTGATTAGTTGTACTAGTATAACCAACGCCCGCGAATCATCGCATCTATTGTTCATCCCACCACAACTCTTCCTAAGGACATTGTCATTATGTTCCAAAGAACTTTTCCAAGCATTTAGGCTGCCTACCGAACACACACTTTGTTCATCCGATTGTGTTACAAAGTTCCCTCAGTGGGTGCTCTAACGTTACATAACCCTCGAGAAACAGTTTTCCCTATTGAACGTAATCCTGTGCTAACTGCCATCAGCTGCGCACACCAACTTGAATTGATGTGAAGACCTTTAAGGCATTTTTTAGTTGCCTTCCCAGTTTAAACAAACAACAATTGAGTTTGAAACAAACCCTTCACGTATGATGTTGCAGGAATTCCATGTCGAAATCAATGAACGAGTTCCCATTTGAATTTCCTGAGTTTCTTTTTTTTTTTAAAATATGCAATCCTTAAATTGCACTGATAAGGATCTACTCGTACATATCATACCTCTGTCGATGTTTGGGCATGTCGAATGAATCATTCTGCTCATAGGGAAATGCTGAAATGTGTGCAAGTAATCCTTCCAGATTTTTAGCATCGAAGGTGACTACTCAGCTTTTTTTCCGTGAACCTGGTATTCCTTCACTCTTCTTTAGCCTTCGATTTAGGAAGCAGCTTTTTATTTAGAAGTCCTTTTGTGTATGTTAAAGGAAACGCCTACCATTTTGCACCTTAGCGAATTTATTGGATATCAGTAATATCAGCGGTAAATGCATCTGTCAGGATGCATTTGGTATTAAACGTAGGTGATTGGGGTCAGCAATGGGAAAAGCATTCATGTCCAACTCTGGTTTGAGCTATACGTATCCTAGGGAACCCCCCGGGCAATCATCTTTATCGTATTCTTGATAAGATTTCGATAAAAAAAAAACGAATATCCCGATGCAGCTCAAATGAGATAATCACACTAGAACCAGCCGTGCCAAAACCGCCCCATGTTGTATTCTGCATTTTCGCCCCTAATTATTCAACTGTGGTTGTAAGAGATTATATCGGAATTACAAAAATGCTGCCTAGATGCATAATAAAAAAAATATTAATTTCCTAAAATCTATCTATCAATATTAGGTTGAGGGAAATACGAGTATCTTGAACGCTTATTCGTAGAAATGGAAAGAAACATATACGAAAATCAAATTTTCGCTACAACTTGTTTGCGGGGAGGATACGTTCTCTTAATTTTACAATTTCTGAAAATGCTCTCAAGTTGTAATCTGCAGAAATTACTCGTACGACTAAGTTTCTTCACTCGCTCAATGTCTGAACAGGCTTTGCGCTAGAGATAGTGTTATTTGCTTTACTCGTATATTGCTCACCACTAAGACACAATCCGAATAAATTGAACGTTCATTTTATAGTTTGTATCATAAATGTAGGTTAATCAGGTTGTTGACAAAAAGCTATAAGCGCTTACACAGAACAGAATATATGATCTTACAGGTAATGTTGAGCCTAACATTAAATTGACTCAAAAGAATATAGGTACCACAGAATGCCGTTACGCTCTCTCTAGGCTAAGGGATAAAAAGATATACGAAAATATACGTCTCTTTCTCGCATATCCTTACGACAAATCCGACTCTGTTTGCTTTGAGGGAAAAACCAAAACAAGTGTCATGGTCTCCATCCAACAGGAAGTCCTTCCTACGAATATAAGCAGTCTCAGAAAGCATTACAACAGGTACCACGAAATCTTCGACACACCTTCTTAAAAGGTTGCGGATGACCTCACTGCTTTCCGCAGCTATGTACACTCTAAAAGAGTTTCTCACCTTCAGCGCAGCTGAGCTGTTCACGACAAATTTTTTCGTTCCTAACTTGCCTTCTTTGCCTGCATCTCATCTACACTCCCCTACTCCTCCACGCAATAAACTACCTCTTACATTTTACTAACAAAACGTAAGAGGCTTGCGCTCTAAAACTCGTGCTGTCTTGTCTAAATCACACGATCTCTCTTTCGACGTCTATGCTCTTACAGAAACCAATCTGATCCCCGACATAAAGAGCCAGGAGCTATTCCCATCTTCTTATAATGTTTTCCGAGATGACAATCACTCTCTCCATATGTTTAATGATTCTGCCATCCCTAAAGTTGATTCTCCATGTAGAGGAGTCCTACTTGCCATTCACAATAACCTCAACACTTCTCTCATTGCTATCTCTTCTTCTGTTAAACTTGACTTTATTTCAATTAAAATAACACTTCCCTACAGGTCCCTATGCGTTATGTGTTACTACATTCTCCCAGCTCAACCTACTGAATCCTACATCCTTGCTATTAAAGCAATTGACAAACTAATTGACCTACTATAAGTGATTCCATCGACTATATCCTTATCTTTGGTGACTTTAATCTGCCCCTGCTAAAGTGGATTCTATCGGATGATCACTTATTTTTTACCGCGTCAAACGCCAGTTCATCCAAGGAATGTCTTTTCATTGATTGCATAACTGACTCAAGCCTGTGCCAAGTAAGTGGCGTCCCTAATTCTATCGGTAGGCAACTAGACCTTATTTTCACTAATGGTCCTATTAACTCCACAGTAACGTGCACCTTTATCCTATCAACTGTCGACAACTTTCACCCCCGTCTTCTTCTATCATTTTTCCATAACTCTCCATCCCAGCCCACTTCTTCAACTACCATCTCTTCTTACAACTTCCATAAAGCTAATTTTCGCAAAATCAATACCTACCTTAGCAAATATTCTTTTGAACAGACCAGACCAACCTTATCAACGATCCTAAGACATTTTATCAATTCGTCAACTACAAAAGATAATCGGACGGTTATCCCCCCTCTCTCTCGTTCGATAATATATCATCGACCGACCCACATATTATTGCCAACTATTTTGCAAACTTTTTTAAACAGTCATTTGCAGACTCCATCTATTTCAAGTACCTTCCCAATTTTTCCATTGGCCCCTCTCTCCCTCAACCTTTTGATCACACCCTTATCGAAGAAAAGTTACAAAATCTCAATGTTGAATTTGTATCTGGTCCAGATGGGCTCCCAGCAATGTTTCTCAAAAAGTGTGCCTCCAATCTTTCGCACCCACTTTCCTCCCTCTTTCATCTGTCCCTCACACAAGGGGAATTCCCCCAAGTTTGGAAGACCTCTTTCATAACCCCGGTTCACAAAAACGGATCAAAGAATGAAGTAAACAACTACCGTCCCATTGCTAAGTTTTCACACATACCCAAAATGTTTGAAAGTTTTTTATATGAAGTTCTAAGCTTTTAGTGCAAGTCACTTATATCACCCAGTCACCACGGATTTCTAAAAGGTAGATCAACTCCTATAATTCGTATCCTTTGCCCTTTCAGCCCTAGAAAATGGCAACGAAATTGACGTTATTGCTACAGATTTCGCTAAGGCCTTCGATAAAATATCACATCAACTGATCCTTTTCAAATTGTCTTTGCTCGGTTTTGACTCAATATTGTTAAAATGGATATGTTCTTATCTGGAGAACCGTTACTATAGCGTTCGCTTTAGGTCAGCCTTCTGAACCCCGTTTTTAGCCACTTCTGATGTCCCACAAGGTAGCCATCTAGGTCCCCTATTTTTTATTTTAACTATAAACGATCTTGAGAAGATTATCAAACACTGCTCCGTATCCATTTACGCCAATGACACCAAGTTCTCCAAAACTATTTCTTCACCTCAAGACTCTGTTGTCCTTCAAGAAGACCTCGATAGGTTTTCTACTTGGTGTCTAAAAAATTGCTTTGAACTTAATGTCTCCAAATGCCAATCTATGACTTTGTCTCGTAAGTCCAATCAATCCCCCTATCCTAGGGGGATTGAATCCTAGTTTTTAAGTTAGTTTAAGCTTGCATTAAGCGAAATAAATGGGGGTGTTAGCCCCCACTAAATTCAATTTTTTGGTGCAGTTTAGAGGGTCCTCTTTCATTAAGATCGAGCAAACAACGCTCGATCAGCGGGAATATAGTTTGCAGATGTGTAGGTGTATGGTCTTTACCAAGCTGCCTTAGGTAGTTCGATGCGTAGGACATCAACTCCAACAACTATGTTGAACACTTTAGTAAACTCTGTACAGTAGTTGTTTCACTGCATATGCTTGCCATTGGAGGCGCAGTACATTCGATCCGTAGAAGTGTATTGACGTGAACGCATATTCCTTTACATTGCCTATAAGTCTAATAGAGATTTTTGCGTCAGCCTTTTTTCTTCTTGTTAAGAGAAAATTTTTAGTTTTGGTATGATTTATCAAATGGTTGTCTCATTGTCGCTGTGATTACGCTCCTCTACTACTACGCCAAAGGTAAAAGTTCATTTGCCTGGCAATGCACTAAAATACAAAACAATTTAATTATTCGGGTTAGAGTCTGATAACTAATCTGTTTCTTATCACAAATCGACCAAACTGCCACACACGTTAGCTTAGGACGGATTCCGTGCATCCGTCACTTGTGAAAAACCTGAAGATAATGAAAAACTTGAATTCTTTGCTAATAGTGATTGAAAATTCATGCGATAAAACTCATAGGTAACGCCAATACTGTTCAATACCTAATGTCTCTTGCCTCACCTTGTTTTATCACTATTTTCACTACCACTGTTTCATCTAAACTACCAGTAACATTCTGCCCTCACAAACCTTCATCCGTAATACCCGTCTCACTATGAAAGATTATCAGTTTACCCTGAGGCCTACCTTCTAGAACATTGTGGTTCTTTTTCGAGCCGTAGCACTTGCGTACGCCCTGCCAAACTCCTAGCCATTATAATCTACAAACACTTAAGACCAACGTACTTCGGT
This sequence comes from Volucella bombylans, assembly GCA_949129095.1. Taxonomy (NCBI): domain Eukaryota; kingdom Metazoa; phylum Arthropoda; class Insecta; order Diptera; family Syrphidae; genus Volucella; species Volucella bombylans. Next base: position 125,881,242 of record OX422140.1, on the reverse strand, counting down.
GTCCCCCTGTCTTTTGAACCCTAGCCATTTAAGACCAACGTATTTCGGTGTCACCGTTTCTTTTCACCCCAATACTAGTTCGCTCGCGCTGTATGCAAACATTTTAAGGCTGTCCATGTTCCCTTTGTAGGAATTATACTCATACCATATCTCACAAATAAAAAAGAAGAGCGCACTTGCATTCAGTATGATGCAGCAAATAAAAATCACCCTTTTCAAAAAGTTTGAAGACCAGCATTGAAGAAACTAAGGTCTTTGAAGTCACACAAGAACTTAATTTAAATGTTCTTTTTCAAAATTTAAAGTCTATTTTTAGGCGCCTACTAAATCTTACATATTTCTGCCATCGCTCACTAGAATAATTCTACGATGTTTTAGTCACGCTCTTGCATCACTCTTCCAATTCGTATAGTAATTAAGCAAATCGGTAGTGGTTACCGGGGTAAAAAATTTACACCCTATGAATTGTAGATAAGCCCAACAACTGTGATCGCTTATCACCTTGAAAAGCTACAACAAAAAAATAATAATAATAAAATATATATATCAAATAATCTATTGTAGTTCTCCTTTATGGGTTTTTCATTTCTTCTGACTAAGGAAAAAGGGTTCCCTTTCTAGTGTTGGCGTTAGTTCTCTTTTCTTAGTTTCCGTTGGCCCTAAGGGGACGTAAGAAACTTTAGCTCTTTGTTCGTTGGATCTTTTGTTCTTCGTTGATGAAATTTTCCAATAGTTTTTCATTGTTTTTAATTACAAGAAATTAAAAAGCAGCAGATTGACATCAACTCTGGGAAAGTGCAAAATGATTCTGAAGTGAGGAGAATGGCAAGACATAATGGACGCGACTTTGATTATTCTGAATTCAAAAGAAATATCAGCTAAATGTAATTCATCTTTTGTGTCAAATATTTCTGTGGTTCCATCAGAACTGGGTAATTTTTTGATTTGACAGCTTTTGTCGGCAAATATTCTTGTTTAATTGCTTCAAAATTTAGAAGGGATTAGCGTAAAAGTTAGTCGGTGTAGGATGTTTGTTTGAGTAGTATGAGTAGTAAAGTGTTATAATTTTCGGCTTCATTTTCCTGTAGTAGGTAACTTTCCGTTCTGCCAGTTTGGTGAGCTCCTCTATACAATAGAGAGAGGAATTAACATAAGAATTTAGGCTTTTGCTTTTTAGTTTCGATCAAATGAGAGACCCAATCGATATCTAAGCCCTTTTTCTGTTTCATATAAAGATTTTATACATTTTTTCATGTGGAGAAATACGAGTAGTTTAGCATAACGCTTATAAAATAACTTATCGTCACTAATCTCTCTTGCTTGTCGTATCTTGTCCAGGGTCGCAATCTGATCATTTATTTTTTTATCTAACAATTCCACTTAAGGAGTAAAACGTCATATACATAAATGGTCTTTCAAAAGTTACGCTTACGTGAATATTTAGATTTTCTCTGGTGTTTTTATATTAAAATATGGCTTTTAACAATTATGTGTGAAAAAGAAGATTATTTAAATGTCTACCACGAACACGTCTACAAGCTCTCACACGAACATCAAATTTTTCAAGGACTCTCTCATACATTACCACATTAAGTTCATTAATTTCGGTCCGAATGTTGTTTTTCAGCTGTGCATTGTTGTTGGCTTATCCACATGGACTTTGCTTTTCAAAAAACCACAAAAAGTAATCTAATAGTGTTAAATTGAATGATCTGGTGGCCAGTTTATGTCAGCATTACGTGAAATTAATCGACTTGGAAACTTAGACCGCAATACTCGTAGCTCAATGTTTGCACGTGTTGTGTGACTCGTAGCTCCATCCTGTTGAAAATAAAGATCGTCTGTGTCTATTTCTTCAATTTTAGGTCACAAAAAATCTTCAATGAATTGCTTAAAGCGCTCTCCATTGACAGTAACAGCTCTTTCATTTGCATCTTCGAAGAAAAATGGACCAATGATTCCAAGAGCCCAAAAACCACACCAAACAGTACATTTTTGTGGATGTTATGATTTTTCTGAAATTATTCAAGGATTTTCTTCTCTCCAGATGCGATAATTTTGTTTGTTAACGAATCCATCCAATGTGAAATGAACTTCATCACTAAAAATGATTTTGCGTAGAAAGAAAGAAAAAAGCTCGACCATTTTCATAACAAGTTTGAATAAGTTTAATGTGTTGTTCTATTGTTTAATTATCAATGGAAAAATTGTACATGTGTCTACTTCACAAAAGTCAAAGTTGACATAAAAGAAAGGTAGCGTTCAGAAATTATTCACCACTGACATCTAGGCGCTACATTTGAAAGACCTATTAGCTAGGTTCGGTTGAGTTGAAGTTGTCTATAATTAGGCCAATATACGTTAAAACCGTTATGTTACCACGCGAATCTAGAAAACTATTCACTTTACTGAATTGACTTCTAATGTCTACTAATCAAGCCATTACTGTCGCTGTAATAGAAAACTGCAGCAATAGATGAAGTTTCCTTTTTTGAGGAAGTGCAAGGCACCTACAGAGAAAGTGGATGATAGTTTCTTTTCCCCCTTGTCTATCTATAGCGGTAACATGCCATCCGTTAATAGCGATTAGACCCTTAAAGCGTTTCAGAACCGTTGCTAGATATTTTAAATCACTTGTCCTTCTAAAGTCTGCTCTTTCAATGACATCTAGCTCTAACATGAGTTTACATGTAGTTTACATCATTCTAATTCGTTGGAATATTGTGTACCCAAGCGTCGAACAAAGATTAATATTTAACTGCTCCGCTATCCCTATGAGATGAACGGCGGTCAAAGGCTATTTTAGAGTTAATAGAGACCGATTCCATAGGTTTTATTGCAGTGTAGGTATCCGAAAAGACACGGATATCCAAGCAGATATATTTTTTTTTTAAACGAATATAAGACATCTATCGGCTGTAACATGCTGCAGCTACCATGATTGGGAAGACGGAAGGAGCTATTTAGATTTAGCCTGTCTGAGAAAACACGTCCACCTGGCTCGTCATTAGTATTCTATTTATGAATGCATCTTCCAGAATAGAGTGGGAGAAATGTATTCGTATGTATTCAGGAAATTAGTTTTTCACTATGTGATTGCTGTCAGGCGAACAGCTGTGATAGCAGCCGTTTATCGAAAGATGAGCGATGTAAAAATATATAAATAAGTTGGAAGTGCTCCGCTAATACACAAACATTCTAATCGTTGCTTAGTTTCTTACGTCTTACTGCTTTATCAAAACCACTTCACCAGATAACCATCCTAACATCGTAAATATCGGCCTTCTTATAAGAAAGAAAACGATGCTCTGACTGTTTTGAATCTTTCTTGTATGTTATGATTCCAGCTTAGCTCTCCGTCTAAAGTAAAATATTAGTTCTGTCATAAATGCAACCATTCCCACTTAAGGTCAAGGATATGCCATCACTCAGACACCAGGCACCAAAACGGACCCACCGCGATCTCTGTGGAACCAGTTGAAATTGTCTTCAAATGGCAAAATCCTAAACAATCGCCCAGGTGAAACAACCAATTATCCTGCAAAAGCCAAGAAAGCCTTTGAAGTTCGTGCCGTCTATTTCCTCTAGGTTTTCGAAAAAGTATTTCCCTAAAAATTTTCTTCGACTGCGATTTGCCTCGCATTCACACAGTATGTGTGTTACGTATGTCGTATGTCCTCGACAGCTTGCAGATTACTGATAATTTGAGTCTCTTTGCGTGTTCCCACAGGAGACAGGAGGAGTGTCCTGTCAGGATTCCTATTACTGTCATAAGCTTGTTTAATTTTATGAACTTCGTAGATCTTTTGCTGTCTAAAAGTGGCCAAATAGCCTTGGATACCCTGTGTCCTTCAAGGCTTGACCACCTTGTTGGCAGTTTTTTTGATTTTTTCCTCGATAGTGCCCCTCACTATGCAAAGGCGTGGTTTTATGTTAGCAACCTCACTATTATCGAGTAGCCCTCCTCTTCTTGCTAGCTCACCCGCTTGTTCATTTTCTTTTATACCGCAGTGTCCTGGCAGCCGGCACATTACCACCCGCTTCTGACTGCACTTCTGGGTCTTCTGAGAAGATATTAGAAGCTGTTCCTTCCTCTGATTTCGAACCGTCTATGAAAATTGCAATTTCATTTCGAAGTCGACATTCATTCATGAATTTCATCCGTCAGACTTGGATTGCCTGGCAGTAACTCCTCTAGGACCGTGCCGTGTCCGAAACTACTGCTCTTGAAGTAACCTAAATTAAAGAGTCTTATCGCACTGTTGCCAGCAAGTTTTTTGATTTGTAAATCAAGCGATGTTAAGTGCAGAAAGTTGTCTAATGCTGCCGTAGGGTTGGTACAGAGAGCACCTGTAATGGCTATGGGAGCCGTTCTTTGAACCGCCGCTAATTTTTCGTACACCGTTTTCTTGTTTGTTGTTTTCCACCATCTTACCACAGCCAGTACACCATAAAAGGTTTTAATCCTCAAATTTTTCCTACTGTTCTTTTGTAGATAAACAGAGCATTATATGCCTTTTTGATTCTTTCCGTTACATTAATATTCCAATTCAGTTTTATTTGTCCAGAATCACACCCAGATATTTCGTGCTGTCCAAAGGGAACAGTACTACTCCGTTGAGTTTTGGGAGTTCGAATTGTGGTATCTTGTACTTTCTGATAAAAAGAACCAGTCCCGTTTTGGAAGGGTCGGCATTGAGACCACAGCTTTTTGCCCAAGTGCTGATCATCATCAGGGCAACCTCTATAATGTCGCTTAAAATATTTAAGTATTTTCCCTGCACTATTATGACCATGTCATCTGTACAATACTAAGCTTTTTGAAGATGTCATTGATAACCAGCACCCACAGGAGTGGAGATATGACTCCCTCCTGGGGGGTTCCCCTGGTTACTCACATTCTGATCGAGCTTCGCCCAATAGAGTGACCATATTGCCGAGAACGTCCTCAAAAAAATACGGCCCAATCACTCCTCCCGCGTGAACGCCGCACCACACAGTGGCTTTGAGTGGATGTAGTGGCTCTTCGTGCATCACTCGCGGATTTTCAGTGCCACAGAAACGAAGATTTTGCTTATTGATGTAACTGCTTAAGTGGAAATGCGCCTCGTCGATCATGATGATTTTCGACACAAAATCGTCCTCTTCGTTGTTGAGATTGAGGATGGCTTTACAGTAATTCACACGCGACTGATTGTCAGGGGGCATTATCTGATGCACTGTTTGCACTTTGTACGGTAAGATGTGTCTTTCACTGAAATTCGCTGTAGCGTCCGTTTGGTGATGCACGCAATTGGGCCCGTCGTCTGGTTGATGTTTCTTCGTTCTTAGCGATATTCTCGGCCGAACGACCAGTCCAGTGGTGGCCACGCCCTGTATGGTCTCCTGTGGTTCCACTCTGTTCGAGTCGAGTAGCTAAGCCCCGGAATGTTTGCCCAATTACCGCGACACGATTAAGAAATCGACGACGAAATTCACGCTGCGCTAACACCACCGACCAATTATCCACAATTATTCCACGCTCTTGCGGAGTATAGGGCTCCATTGCTTGTCTGTTTGTATACTGCAGCTGTCTAGTTCACAAATGTCTAGTTCACGATTGACGTACGACGCCATTTGCAAAAATTATACCATCTTCCTATGGGGTGATCAATTTTGCGCAACCTAGTGTATACAGCCGCAGACAGAAAAAGTTCCTGAGGAGCTTTTAAAAGGAATGATAATCGATTTATGCATTTGATATCTTTCTGACTTTATTGCCTTCACCAGATTTTTGTTCAACAACTACTATAACTTCTCTTCATAGCAGAAGAATGTAGAGCAAATCTAGATAGCTTTCCAAGATTATTTTTGCCTACATATCTCTGCTCCTCTTTATGACGTTATTGAAACCATCATGTGGTGGGAAATTATTTGCATCTGCGAGCGTCGGCAACCACAGTGTCGAGAAAACCATCTTGTGTTGATTGTTCTTCTCTGATGAAGACTTGCTTTGTTTTTAAATCTTTTCCATGCCAGGTAAAAACTTAGCATATCCAAGTCCTCTGCACCAGTCTCACCTCACTTCTTCTGCCACCTCTGTTTTTTTCTTTCCCTGTACTTCAAAATTTTGGAGAATACATCAGTTCTGTGAAACTACGTCGTTACCAGTTGTCGTTTAATGGTGTTTGCCTCTGGATGGAGACTTTTGGGACGAATCACTGCGAATGTGATTCCCTTTCTCTGAAAATGGCGCTACAGAACAGGGTGGACCTGCACCTCAACCAATAAATCTCTGTCGTCTATCAAAATGAGCCACTAATTATCCAGTAGAATTTACGAATTTCATTGAGTGCAACAGGATTCCACTTGAAGTTGGTGTTCCGATAATACTTCTTTGGAACTTCAATCCTCCGAAACTATGCAACGGAACCCAGCTTAAAGTGATCAAATTGCAAAGAAATCTGGTTGAGGTGGAAATTCTTACTATTACGGGTTGTGATGTAAGTGAAACGGTGTCTACGAGTATACCACCCACGTTTCATTTCAATTTCAACGAGTACAGTTTCCTGTGAAACTTTTTTTTTTGTTTTTAAAACTTAACACTCGAGTGGATATGACTAAACTTATGATGCCAAAGATGTTTAGGCTCTGTGGCTACCAACATTTAACGGGGAGACCTAATTATTAGCGTAGATTGACTTGATGTCGTATTTAGGCAACCATTCATCTCACGAGATTTTAGTTGCCTGAAAAAAAAGTCTTTCAGTCACTGCTGGTATTGAACCCCGAACCGTCCGATTGGGAAGTCAATACACTACCACTTGAGCCACGGCCACCCATGACGGTAACAAAGCCGCAGAGATAAGCTCTCAAATCTACTGGTGTTGACTTGAGAAACGAGTCAACAATTCAGATACTCTATATATTTTAACTCCAGTAGCAAAAACAACGAATTTTGTTTATAAAGAAATTTTGTAAAGAATAACTACTAATATACATATATATTTTGAGTTTTTTTTTTTGTTTTTTTGCTGGCCTTAATAAAACTTTTATAATTCAAACTTCATATATAACCAGCATATGAATTTAAAAATCATTTAAACTCTCAAACGTTTTCCCATATGAATCTAAACAACATAGACGAAGTCACTGGTACCTGCTAGTTTGTGAATAATTTCAAATATTCTTGCAAACAAACTGAATTGCATACATCCATACCTTCTCGTACACAAAATCGGAAAATCTTCAGCAAGCGTACTGATAATTAAGAGTAAACGGGTGCAACAAAAATGTGATTTTGGGCAGAATCCACTCTCCCATGCAGATATCTTCATTTCTGCTCAAACATACTCACAATCGATTTGAAAAAAAATAATTTTTTCTAGGAAAAAACCGAATATAAATGAAATCAATTTATTACAACTTTATCTTCAACAAAGCAAGAGTAGAGATAAATTAAAAGAAATTGCAAAAGCATGAACAAAATTACATTCCAATTGCACTTATGTACGTCTTATAGTACATATTTTAGAAATGGTTCTCTAAATCTGGACGGATGGAAATCAATATCAAGTCCATTCACGAATGGTCGACGGGAGGCATGCCAACTTTCTGTTAATAAACAAAATACAGGCTTTGTGCAATCATTTGGACATTATATTACCAATACGAGTTGTATTCACAAAGTACAAGTCCCCCTACTCAACGAGTGTGAGCATGGTAATAGTATTGTAATTTGCAACATTTAGGATTTGTTTTAATTTTTCTATTTTGGATTTTTTTCATTCGAAAGAAGAAAGTTTATTAAACGCAAAAAGAAACTAAAATAGTTTTTTATTCAGCGCAAAGCCACAATGTCTATTTGTCTGGATCATCAGACAAGTTTGATGTGGGTAGCAGGCTGAGGGGCCAGTTTATTTCTCAGATACAGATGCAAAATATTGGCTGATTGTTTAGTACCTTTTGAGATAATGTAAATATCCAGAACCAGCTGGGTTACTGTGTGAGAATGAATTTATTTTCTTTTGGCGTTATTCCGCCAATAAATTATTTATCAGGGTTAAGCATTGTGTGAATTTATGTATAGCCAGGTATATTTGTTTAATTTTGCGAAGTGGATGTCTATTAAGAACTTTGGTCTTCATATTCTACGAGTATTTAGCGAGCTGTCCCATTCTAGGTCTTTTTAGGACTTCTATTTACTTTCCTAATGCAAATGAGTGGCAGTGTTAACAGGTGTCATATTGAGTATCATCACGTTGTTGAGGATGATTTCGTTAATAGACAAACTGAAACACACATTTTAAATCAAATTTGTTAGAATAAATGTAAGGCACCTATGCATATTGGTTTCAAATGTATGCAGTGCAAAACGGCAAAGGGTTAAAATGTTTAAAAGTTATAGAAGGGTATACTGATTGATGGGGTGGTACTACTTGTGCAATCGTTGAAGGTCTAAGGGAATTCTATTGAAACGAAATGTTTAAGAAATCATCAGTCCAAAATGCATTTCCATGGCTTAATATACTGCTGTGAAATAACATTGCACTGAGTTTTCGAATTTTGGTCGATTAAGTATGCCTTTATCTTCGTCAGCCTTAGATACGCAGCTAAGCGACCAAACTGGACGTTTCTTCGAGTAAGTTAAAACGGAGTCACTACTCACTTCATCACTTAGATGAAAAGAGACTGCCAGATTGGAACCAACGAGATTATGATATAAGTTCCTTAGATATATAAATAGGTTCCCAGCTCCGTGCAGAGATAACTTCCAGTAACTGTAAACCACAAACACCAAGGAGTTGAGCATGAATACTAATGACGCGGTGCCCTATGATAATGTCAGGGACGAATCGCGCGACCCAATGACTTCTTGCTATATGTAGGCCAAAGGGTCCCAGTCTTTGCGCACAAGCCAAGTTGAACGCAACGTGCAATTATTTTAATTGATGGCCTCATGCTCAATGCTTTGATTGACGGGACTTGATGGAATTTTGAGAGGAGGGCCTGTGAGCTATGCAACGTCTGCCCCTTGTCGCCAACTCCTGAGCTCTCTCGCTGCCTGACATTCAGCATAGTGCCACCGAGGAGAGAGCAGATTCCCACTATCCCTTGTCTTATTGTCGCGGAATCCAGAAACAAAAATTAACTTCCCGCGAAATACATCTTCAATAATAACTGTGGATAATAACAATTAGTTCGGCTTGGATTACCCGGTATCCGACTTTAATTCCTAGGGTTTCGTGATAGATCTCAGCTTATTGTCTATTTTTGAACTATTGGTGTAAAAAGCCAATTTCTGCATATTGGTGATTTATATATTTCTCCACTTATTCCTGTTAGAAATTCTGATAGAGAATATCCTGTCAAAGAGCTGCCTTCGAATCATGTCATCAGTTTTTGAAAAGTTTGCTGCTGAAATAGTATGGTGATCCGGGTGTAGGTTGCGGGTGACTCCCGCTTCATTCCGCTGAGGTGTCCCCCAGTTGAGGGTGGCCTCAATTGCCGCGGTGGGTGTTTGGTATCCCACAAAGTATGATAGACTTAACACTACAAGCTACGACTATATTTCTTTTAACTTGATGAGACGATTATACGATAATATTAGTGACTTCTACCCTTCACAGGGAACGTTGATGCCGTCGTCGTAAGAAAGGACGCCTTGCAGCAGCCGTTAGTTCATCTTACCTTTAATTAGTACCTGAACTCTTGTTTGCTTCATACCACCATAGTGTTTAGAAATCCACCGCCCTTTGTAATTTCCCAGCTCTCTTACTGGATAGGGAAGTAGCTTTGGTTGAAGAGGTCTCGGGTAAAACTATTTCTATATAATACTTAACCCTACTCATTATGGCGCGAATATGTCTAAATCGTCTCCGAAGATTAACATACTCCGATATCACAGGAGCTAGGAAAAAATTTCTGCCAGTTAGTAAGAGCATTTTTATGTAAAAACTTAAAAATGGTTAGAATCCTTCGTTCAGCAGAGGACGTGCATTTTTTGTGTTTTAGGGTTCTTATTACCAAGTACAACAAGGTCAGAAACTTGTGAGTACCAGTTAAAAGAGGGATTGAAGGTAACGCTAAAAGCGACTCTACCGAAATGTAAATTCGTACCGTAGCCGTCTTTGGTTATTCTAATTCTAAGCTCAGCGGCCTACTTGACAGATGGGAAAGAAGCAACATCTTAAATAACATATTTTGCATCTCTATTTATGCGACCTGGGAACTAAAAGTAATGAGTAATTTGATACTCATTGTCTTTTTCAAAAAAATATCTTTTAATGTAAAGTAGATTTGCCGTATCGCATGCCTCAGTGATATTTGTCGATGAGTACAAAAGGGTTAAATACATTCACGTTGTAGGTACGTCGATAGGATTTTATGTTCGACACTTGACAAAAATATCTCGGCAGTTCTTGACACACACAGGACCGCCTTTCTTGATTCCCATCAAAGCACAACAACGAGTTTTGGATACATCTGCGAGTAATACATCGGAGCCAGCGTCCTTGTTGCTTCTCAGCTTAGTAATAACTGTGCCCATTTCTTCTTGAATGGAAAGAGAGATTGCTTCATTATTAATCGTATTCCATCCATTCTCCACGTCTAATTTTATATAAAGTCACTGCTCAAAATATTGTTTAAATGTAATTTGTGCTTCCCTGGGATTGGTAAGAAAATAGCCAGTCGAATTACGGAAAACTCGACTTAGAGCTAGCTGGAGCTAGACCACTACAAAGGCTCTTTTCTTCACTACCCTTCTGGTTTGGTAGTTTTCCTTTCTGTCGACCGTTTTCGGCGTATTCTTCATCAGAAGTATGGTTCGTAACCCAAAGACGTGCTGCTTGATGGCATTGCAACCACTGTTGAATGGAATTTGAGGACAGCGGTAAGGCATTTATTGTAGGCCGAATCTTGAATGTTGAATCGAAAAACTTGAAGACTATCAGGAGCGACATTTGACATTTGTGCATTGAATATTCAATTGTTTGGCGCTGCGATAACTGAAATAAGCTATGTCACTACGTGGATCCGTGCGTCTTTTTCCTTGGAAAAGAGGGTCTTCAGCCTCGTGGCTCAGACTTAGATTTAAAACTGATGCTCTTATTCATATGTGGCTTGAATCCACAAAGCTACTTATTACACCGCTAAAAATCCACGGTCTTCGATCTGGTTCGGTTTCTCACGAGGAGTTCGCATTCTAATATGTACTCGTATATGCAACCCTTTGTGGCAGTTGCTATCTTTTGAAATGTCGCTTGCTATCTTTTAAGCTTCCCTGTTTCTAGGACAGAATAGACTGTCAGCGTCGATTCTATCAAAGAAACTCTTCCGCCGAACAACCTTTCTTTGTGGGACCTCTGCAATGTAAACAATTTCATAAGGACAGAGTTATAAAGTACTGAAGGCGAAGGGTCAGTAATTGAATTGCCAACCTTTGTCTATAAGTAGACATTTTAAAACCCTTGGAAAGGTTTGTAAACCTTCTTCTTTACTCGTCTTCGAGGCAGAGAAGATGAAAAGGTGGAAGATGTGTAGAGGAAAAAATGTGGGCAGTTGTATATTATAATTATATTATACACCTAAGAGCATATCCACATCTGTTGTCTATCCAAACAACAAGGATTGTATCTCTCAGAGGTCAGTTTTGCTTCAAACAGTACGCACTATATTCTACTGACTATAAAGCCCTATGACGAAGAAAAAACCATTAAGATTTTCGAAAAAATAAGACATTCCTACCATTGTCTAGAAACAAAGCATTCGAGACGAACAGTGTGTCAGGCATTAAGTAGATTGGTGCTATCCGTCTTCAAAAAATAGAATCGATGACATACAAAGCTTTTACAGCCCAAATCTCTTTCCCATACATTACCGAACATAACCTTACTCAATAGATTTAATGAAAGAACAAACAAAAAAACACACGAACGGACTACAAGGCGGCATTGTTAAGGAAAGATTAAGAATAGGGAACTCGAAACCTGACAATTTGTTGATTAACTGTCGGTTACAAACTTGATTGTCGGGAGACCCCTAAGAAGCACAGAAGAACGAAATTCCCAATAAGATATTCTAATGGCTTCGAGGTGTTTTTTTTTTTGTTTTTTTGGTTTTCTTTATTTAAAATGATGCCTCTTGACATTGAGTTGATGTAGCCAAGGTTTTAGTTTGTTTATCTTTTGGATCCCTCTCAATATTCAAATGACTGGATTAACTTTGTGCCCTATAAATATTTAAATAGCTTAATGTTGTTAGAACGCTCTATGCCATTTAATATGTTGAAGAGGTTCAGGAAAAAAAAAATTAATTGAATTGAAAATTTTCCTAAAATACTCAACGCACTAATAAACAGGAACAGGTTTTAATTAACAAACAAATATCCGCTCTGCTCTTGCTCTTCCCACAAAAAGATCATAAGATACTCTGGTAATCATAATGCTTGTCTGTGGTATGCAGATACATACTCGTATAATGGGTTTTGCCCTACAAGGTACGAATATACTTATGGTTTACATCTTCATTCATTCGATTACTATCGACTTTAGGATAATTACTACCGGTAAGGTCGCTAAACGGATTACAATGAACATGGAATACCGATTGATTTGTCTTACTTGTGTTGAAGGGTCTCTTTCATCTGACAATGAAATGTCAGGCGGAACGAGTGTTCGGACTCGTACTCGTACTCTTAGTGTAACAACATATGGTAGTCGTCATTGTAGTCGCACTTTGCGCGCCAGTTCCAAAATTGTTTCCTCAAAATCTCATTTGTCATTGTTAAGTAGTCGACTGGAGTTTGATTAATTCGAATGAGTACGAGCCAAGGGGTATCCACATATCTTGCAACTGCTATTAGGTAGGTGGCAGATACTTTTTTTATATTCTAAAAAAAAAAAGCTGTCGCATTTTTTTGTCATTAATTTTATCATGAAGGTGACACTTTTGGATGTATTGTACTTTTGTGGGTCGTACGCTCGGTTCACCAACGAAATGGGGTAGACCAAAATTTATTGCATTTACAGATACTGGGGTTGTATTTGTATTCGTATCTGGCCCATCTTTCAATTTGCCTTGTTATATTCTACTGTTTACTCAGCTGTATGTGTGTTTTATGCCTTTCAGGGCCACTTACGAGTACGTATGTTAAAATCCAACCCTTTCTCAAGGGAAGAATGATTTGAATGGTAGGGAGCAGGCAATTTAATGTGAAATTAAAACTGAAGTATACGAGTAGTATATAGTGATATGATGCCCTTATACGAGAACATCTCTTGAATAATTACTGTTTAAAGGGAAGTTCGGAGGTAGGTGCACATGTGTCTTTCCATTGTGGTCTAAAACATCCACTTGGCATAGACTTTGGCTATGGCTCAGTTTCATTAATCGATTTAAATTTGTTTTTTTAGATTCACATAATGATAATGTTCTGTTGTTCATTGTAGCAAAACTTCTCTCTCCTTTGCATGGATATGTCGTATGTTGTTTGTGGAAATGATGTTTGGTTTATGCTTTGTGGCATGGTGGCACTGGGGTTGTTTTATTTACTTGGAAGGATGGAAACTCTTTAGAACGTTTTTAGAAGATGATGACATCTTCATTTGAAAATTATAGCCCCATTTGATTCAATGGAACTCTTGTACATATTGCATCATACAGAATGTTATATGAAGAGTAATCACTTTTGAGCTACATCATACTCCGAAGATAGTCTCTTTTTCGTAAAATTTTATTCTGCAACAGATGTACAGCCTAGGCCAAAAGTGTGAGGCACCCATAGTTTTTCGCTGTATCTTTTTTAATATTTCCTGTAATATTTTGCCTATTTTTCATGGGATTTAGAATTTCCTAATGAAGTTGTAAAAAAAGGTTTCATCTTTGGTTACACCCATTAATGGCAGAAATTATTTGTTTGCTATATTAAGCGCAATGTTCGGTACGCGATCAGTGCACACATTTTCTACAAAAATCGTTTGTAAAAGCACCAAGCCTTCTTGCGTGCTTGTCTATGAGGCAGTGTCCAGTAGTGACACCGATGATAGCACTGAGATGTTTCCTATTTATAAGGATCAGACTCTTAGAGCGATTCAGATCTAAGTTTGGCCACATCTCTTTGGTCGCAAGACATGTTGGTCCACCAGTCCACCTAAGGTCTGTTCTTTTATTGGCATCCTGCTTTAATATTAATTTGCACGTACCGGAAAAGGGTAGAATAGGTAGAGTGGTTCCAATTTTGGCGAGTTCATCGGCCCTGCAGTCGCAGCTACTTGCGTGCTGAAAATATCGATGGGTGTCAAATGAAACAGAATGTCTAATGCCGCAGAGGGAGTAGATCGTAAGGCTCCGCTTATGCATAGACATGCTGTTCTTTGGACTCTGCTTAGTTTAATGCAGTTGGCTGCATTTTCTAAAGCCGTCCATCAGACGATCACCTCTTAAGTAAGTATCGGTTTTATGACCGAGATGTATAGCCAGTGGAATATGCGAAGTTGAAGGCCCCATTTATTCTCAATGGCTTTTTTGCAACAGAATTTAGCTATTTGAGCTTTAGGTATTGACTCTTTCTTGAATGTTAGGTTTCCAGTTTATTTTCAGTTTCCAGTTGGTGTATAGGAAAATACTAGACTGGTACCGTTTATTGAAGGAGGGTCTATAACTGGAATTTTGTATTTACTGGAAAAGAGGACAAGATCAGTTTTATGGTTGTTTACTCCCAATCCATAGCGATCTGCCCAACGGGTTAATCTGTTGAGATTTAGTTGAAGGAGTTCTTTAATGCTTACCTGAGACGGCTATAGCAACATCATCCGCATAGGCAATCACCCTGCTACTTCCCGCTTCCAGGTATATCAGCAGTTCATTAACCACTAAGTTCCAGAGTGGGGGCAGAGAGGACACCGACTTATTATTCCTTATTTGCAGTACCCTGTGTGGGGCCAGTAAGTTAGTATAAGATTGTTAAGTAATTATAAGCTAGCATTTAAGCATTTTTTGTTAGAATGTAAGAGTTAGTGTTAAGAAAATAAAATGCATTTAAAACTAAAAAAAACTAAAACTAACCTTATTTGCAGTAGGCATGTTGAGCCGTTGACAGAAGTTTTGGATCAATTTTGGTTTGCACATGGATATCAATCAGTCGTTCTAGAGTTTTCGGAAGGAAAGTTGATAGACTTATTGGTCTGAGGTCCTTTGGGACAACAGGAGAACATTTTCCGGCTTTGGAAATGAAAACTACATTGACTTATCTCCATGACAGTGGAATGTGTATAAGTTCTACACAGCTCCTCATAATATTTTCTATCATAGGCAGAATAATATATGAGGACCTCTGTAGCTCGGCAGGTATTATACCGCCCGGACAAGCAGACTTGTATGGATTGAAGCTATACAGCGCCCAGAAAAGTTTGTCTCTTGTGATCAGACCATGATTTTGGACCCGGTTGCAGTAGGCCTGTTTGGGTTGCTACTGGCAGCGAATTAGGAGCTATCTGGACAGTGGGTGTCCAGTAGCAGGTTGAGTGATTCATTACTTCATTATTGAGGTTGTCCAAGATCCACAGGTTTTTTGCAAATAGCTAGGCATCATGGGATTTGTAGAGAGGATTTTTCTTAGCCGCGATGCCTCAGAGGTTTCCGTGATATTGTCACAGAATGACCTCCAGGATTGTCGCTTTGCCTTCCTCAGTTCTTTTTTTGTATAATTTGAGGGATTTTTTGTATGAGTCCCAGTCAGTCACTTTTCGTTTTTTTCTTGTGCTTTTGTTAAGTTGAAAAGTTTTCTGCAAGTGTATCTAAGCAGTACCAGTGCTGATGTCCACCAGTGCAGTTTTTTTTTAACTCTAGGTTGAACAAGAGGGCAGGAAGCGGCCATAGCCTGATTGAGAGCCAGGGTGAATTCTTTGACTTTCAAGTCAAGCTCATTGGTGTGACGCGGGGGACTTGATAGTTCAGAGGATAGCGTTTCTGACAGTATTCCTCTGCATTTTGGCCAATCAGTTTTCCGATAACTCCGGAATGTTGGTTGGCTGGGAGGAGCATCACTCAGGCTGAATTGGATGTATCTGTGGTCTGAAAAAGAGTGTTCAGACGATGCCATCCAGTTCGTTAGCATTTGAGTGATATCTTGCACTTTCTGTCGGTTTCTAGTTATAACAGTGGCTCATTGCCAATGTTGCAAAGAATTAAGTTAGTACTTAAAATGTAGTCAAAAGTGACTCATCACTATCGTTGATATCAGTACTGCCGCATATCGTGTGGTGAGCGTTAGCGTCGCATCCGATAACTCTTCCTAGGTTATAACCAGGGATAGTTGCCAAAGTACGCCGATACCACCCAGTAGGAGAATTTTGCAGCCTCTATTCTGGCTACGGTTAAGGGGGTAGTCTCATGTTCGATCTTCAAAAAATCGATTTTTTTTTGTTTTTCGCATATTTTCAAAGACCGATACACTAAGTTATTTTAAAGTTACAGCAAATAATAGGGGAGAGCGTACCCTGCAGCTACGCAGCTTTTTGGAATTGTGACTTCAGGCCAGGCCCTACTTTTATTTTTTGAAGATACCTACTTTACCTCACCAAAATGACGTTAAAATATTTTTTTTTTGTTGTTTAACAAAAATATTTTTGTATTATCCAATAGCTAAATATTAACAGATAATTATCATAAGAAGATTGTATTTCATTTTCCGTAAAAAAAAATCCTTAAAAACCTTCAAAATTTAACCTCAGACATAAGTCATAAGGGGTCGCTGAGATTAGGAAGTAAAAATGCATTAAGGCTACGTTTCACTAATATAGAAGTTCTGCTCTTACCTTTGTCTCTTGTATAGAGCGCAGCGTATACAGGTGTCCTAAGTTCAGGAACCACCTATCATTGCTATAGTTTACCAGAGTAGCCTCCATGGTGCACAATGGTCCTCCGATTCTGAAGATGTGCCCAAGAGCTCATCTTCTTCCTCTGATCGTTTTGCTTCGCCATCGGTTTCCATTTTCGACAGGATGTCAGAAGAGGAGACCGACGGCTTAATTGTCACCTCGGATAGATTGGAGTCGTCGCTATCTATTTCTGGAAATGATATCGACGCTCCAAGATCTAAGGTGGATCCATTTACAACGTAACTGCATACCATTATTTTTTCTGTGATAGTTTACTTATTTTTGAAGATATAACGATTTTTCAAGGGTGCTTCATATTTCTGCCCTAGATTGTACTTTATTTTATTTTTGTTGTCGACCTTCTTAACTTAAAATTCTTCATTTTATATTCAGTAAATTTTTTTTTATTCAGCTCTTTATTAGTTAGTTCTAAATACATTACTACTACCTTCTAAGGATTATATGGTCCCTTATTGTGGAGCACGAAGCGTTAATAATTCCTCCACGACTGCGGTCCGCTCTTTTGCATGTATCAATAAACAGACTCTATTGCATACATGTCGTACTTTATAATGTAGTTGATTGGTTGACTGGTGTCACCAATCCACTGCCCCATTCTCAGATGTTCGTTTGAAATACGACTTGTTCAGAAAACCTCAGAATAATTTGTTGATAGTCCGAACTCGCGGTTTTAGTGAAACTGCGACGATTACTTTCCAAGCGGTAGACCCATATAAAAGTACTGATGTGGGGTTGAATATAATCGTAGCTTGGTCCTATAGTTGTAAACCTTGCTTCATAGCCGTAGCTCCTCCGATTTTGCATTTCTCATCAAAAGAAAAACTACCAACCTGCTCGATTTTTTTTCTGCAAGGTTGGGTTAACTGCTAAAGCTTGAAAGGCTTAGAGCTTTGATTTTCACCGCATTTATCTTAAGCCCTACAATCTTATGCGAAAGTAAGAAGATGTCGTCAGTGCGCGTAGTATAGGTGTTGGAAGTATGATGTTTTTTTTTTATAATTTGCGCGTGCTTAAGGGACTTGGATTACCCTTAAAATCCTTGCACACAGCGCGGACGAAATTGTCTATTTCCCTTAGACAGAGCTGAATCGAAAACATATCTTATTATCCTTATATTGTACTCTGCCTTGAACTTTGAAAGCGTCTAATAGCTTGCCGATGATTAAAACGTGACTCCTTCAGATTTAGCCGTAACAATATTATTTTCAGAAACACCCTTCTTGGGCAAAACAGAAAGCCTACATATGGAGAATATGAAATGCTGTCGAAAGCGTTCTCGATGTCAATAAAAAGGCGTTTGGCGGGGGTCTATACTAGAACATATATGATGGCTGCAGGATGATCCAGAGAAAAAACTTGCTTGGTTGGCATCACAACTTGAATTTAGGTTTTATTCGATCCTGTCCAGGATTACCTCCGCTTCTATATTGGGCGCCCAATCAGTTTCCATAATTTAACAGATTGACGATCTTGAATTTGACGATCATCTCATTATTTCATCCATCCGGAAAATGGTAATATTGCAATGCACTAACTAGGTAAAATTGGTAGACTATCATAAATACGAGTATATGTCGAAGACTTGCATTGGGCTCTTAGTATTGCTCGACGTATTTATACATAGGTTTATCAGGTAAGAGTGGGTAGCAAATATGTGAGTGATTGTGTCAATAAAACATCAAATTATTCTGGGCTCGTTACAGAACACCAGTTGCTATATTGAATTCATCCTAAACCCAAATAATGTATGAAGCGTCGCTTATGCTTGGACCTCAGAAGATCTGCCCATGTACTTGCCCACAACTTTGCCTTTTTGGAGGAGCGTCGCCGTATTTACAATCTTTTTATTGCAATTTTCTCTTAGAAAACCAGGTGGTTTGAAATCATCGCAAAGTGTTTTCTTCACTTTAATAAGAAACCATCGGGTCTTTTCACCTAATGTTGGTTTGAGAGCGTGCTCCGGCAACCTCCTTGAAACTACTGGTGACATAGCCTGTGCTATGTCAGTTAAAGCGTTGATGTGATTTCACTTGAACCGTCTTAAATTATGATGTACTTCCTCTTCACACGGTACTAGGCTTTAAGTTCATGTCTCTCTGCTGCTGCACTTGCTGCAGTTGTCCTACAGTCCTACAGTTGCGAAAATACTTTTCTCAGTTATACTCGTAGATCTCCGAAACGGTACGAACCCATCAACTGTTTAGGGACTATATTGCCTAGTTTAATCTGTTGTAGAAACTATCTATCTGTAGCCAAGACTACGATATCAGCATGTATTGTAGATGGCACCGTAGAAGTTGTCCATATAATCTTTAGTGGAAGCTTCTATCGGTGTACAACACAGGCTAATGGGACTTTTAGTTCTGTTTCTACAGGAGGAAGCTTTATGAAGAAAGGAATTAAATAATTCTAAGCATCTTCATTCAGTTTTTTTTTCTTTATCCCCATATTCTAGATTGTTTATCATAAACAATGTCCCGTCTGATGATAATGAATACAGAATCCAACCTTCGGTATCATACGAGGAGCTCACTGTTGGTATCGCTTTTACCAAGATCATTGCAGTTTTCTTCCTAAATTACACTTCAAACTCCTGGCCCTTTTGCCATTTGAGTCTTTTCTAAGTTAACTACAAGTTTTCAACGCCACTACGATTACTTCTTATGATGCCATGGGATCAATACGAGTATATCCAAAAAATGTCGCATTACAATTTTTTTTTTTTTGTTTTCATTTTTGTTTGTAATACTCGGATTGACATATAAACATGTTAATCGCACTTATTGACCTCATTAAAAAGGTTTTATATGACAAACAAGTACGTGTGCTCATATCAAAGGTTCAAGTTAATAATTCGTACGCTTATTGACGTTTTTACTAAAACATAAAAAGAAAATCGTTCAACCTATGCACGTCTAGCTGTTGAGAATAATAGAACGACGTTGTTGGATATGAGGTAAATGTCAGAAACAAAAACAAATTTTAGAACTTTGTGCCAGCACAGAGAACAGAAGTATGTTCCAATATGACTTATTGACTTTTATAATCACTGGAGTCGAAACGTACTCGTGTGTATGTATATGTGACCCATAATTTTTGGTCAGCAGACTTAAGTTATAGCCCAACGTTATGATGTTTTTAATGATATATTGAAGCTTCATTTGAGGGAATAACATAAAATCTATAGACGTGTGCAACGTGGTGGACAGAGTTTTACATAAAAGTTGGGTACCTTCGCGGAAGAGTGTTGTCATAATAGGTTTCCTTGCTTTTGATGACAATTTAGACTCTGGAGTGTCTCACGCTTAGTGGAATAGTTGTAAAGAAAAAGTTTATGACACTTGCTTACCGAAGTCGTTTGAGCCATTTTGAAGACAATTAATGTCTTTCTGGTGTGGATGCGTGGGTTTAGTATACAAACACCATACATCTGAGTGTGCAACTACGAGTATAATGTTGTAGTTAAACGAAGATCGAGGAAATTGTAGTGTGCAGCAGTGGGTTCTATACGTTGCATTTTATTTAAAATGAGAAATAATCTGCCAATAATCATGGACAGACAGATCAAAAGACAATTCTATGTCTATAAAGTCTTAACTTCACACAATAAAAAATCACGAGATTGGGAAACTACAATTGTTTAGATTGATTTTTGAGGATACAATGAGGAGAAAGGAAAATCAATGTTTGCATGTAGGAACTCTTCTTAAGTAAGATGGTAGCGAATTGTGATGTATTCGCCTCTTGTTAGGTGATACTCTTTAATGAATTCAAGGTGTTGGATACTTCGAAACATTTGAATCGCAAACTCAAATAGCACCCGGGCAAATTAGAGGACCTATAGTTTGGTCTTTCAGAATTCAGCTTAATAAAACATTCAGAAATGAAACATCAACCAAAAAAAATTAAAGTTAAACTAAAGTGCTTCCGAAACATAAACATTAAACTATCGTGCAAAGAAAAGATACCATTGGCTTAACAACTACCAACAGATAGCAGTTTTCAACACATCAGGTGAATACACATCCAACCGAATGAACACATGAGGCTTTAGAATTTTTCTAACACTTACAATTCGTCTTTGTCTAACATTTGCTCGGAGCATTATATTTTCACAACGAGCGCATGAATGCGAAAATTCGAAATGGCACAACAATCACTATAAAAAAAAAGTATTTTAGAGAGATGCCTCACAATTATGGTCTTGACATCGTTGATCTGCCCGATTGACACAAATTAATTCATCACTGTCTGAATTTGTTGATCGAGGAGATATTTGAAAGCATAAAACTTTACGAAATTTATTTGAGAAATTTCCACAATTTCCAAGAGCTGTTGAAACATATGTCTTCATTTGTTTGAGCTTAATAAATGGCCGTAGAAACAATCATAATCTTGATCGACAATCATGTAAATTTGCACATATACAAGAAATAGGTTGCTTTGTCGATTTTCGCTGATTTTCGCCTTTTACTTCAACATTCAAATCAATAATTTGTTTTCATCAACTGCTAAAACTCGTTGGTTGATACTGAGTAACTGCTCGTTGGATGTTGGTGGAGTTACGTAAAACAAAAATGGTGATGCACCAGATGATCTCCACCGACAACCTTACATAGAAACTGAATTAAAATATTCATAGATAAAACTGTAATGCTTTTATAGGATTTTCCAATAAGGGCTTGACAAATTTTTTTTTAAATAAAACGCAAACCATTTGAGTTATTTCAAAAACTTTATTATCGGCTTGAAGTACAATCAAAACATTTATGAATGGAACTCGACTTCGTTCATATGGCCACCGCGGGCACGTTTGCAATTTTCGACGACTCGGCAACACATTTCGGCCGAAACGGCAGCTATTTCGCGTTCAATGTTGGCTCTGAGCTCTTCCAACGTCGTCGGCGTGTTGGAATAAACCAATGACTTAACGTAGCCCCACAGAAAATAAATAAGCGGCGTTAAATCGCACGAACGAGGCGGCCAATCGACTGGCCCATTTCTTGAGATAACACGCTCACCATACTTGCTCTTCAATAAATCGATTGTAGCGTGTGCTGTGTGGCTTGTGGCACCATCCTGTTGAAACCACATGTCGTCCAAGTCCATATCTTCTAATTCGGGCCAAAAATAATCGGTGATCATGGCGCGATAACGCTGACCATTCACAGTAACGTGACGATCGTCGACGAAAAAATATGGCCCAATAACGCCGCCAGCATGCAAACCGCACCAAACAGTTATTTTTTGTGGATGAAGTGGTCATTCATGAAGCACATGTGGATTTTCACCCGACCAATAACGCATATTTTGCTTATTGACGAACCCATTGAGCCAAAAATGAACTTCGTCACTGAAGACGATTTTGCGATGAAATTCATCATGTTGGCGCACCCGAATATGTAGACTCAAATTTTTGCACTCAACTTGTTATTACCTGTCTACTAGGGCGAGAATTACGACCGAAAATTGGAGTTAACGCTCTTAAAGCTGCAGTTACCGACTCCGAATTTCGGTAGAAAATTTTTATAATTTGCAGACGTTGCTCGTTCGCGTACTTTACCATGATGAAAATGTTGAGTTTACTAAATAAATTGACAGTGACAGTTTGATGATTAGTGAAAGAGTGCGTTCACAAATTAAATTCAAAGTTGTCAAGTCCGTATTGGGAAACCCTTTACAAGCAACACGAGAGAGGACAAGAGAAAGTTGGTCAGACAACTAGGAAACGATTCACAAGGGTAATGTTGAAAAGAAGTCAACGATATAAAGGATGTATATAGTATGATGTGAAGACTAAACCCCATTACGCAAAATCCAAACTCATTGTAGAGATCGAAACCACAATTAATACATTTAAGCTTGTCGGAGCTGTATGAATACTTTTCCTAACACAAATTGCATTCGACCTGAAAATTTTTATTTAAAGGGTATATTGCCAGTAAAACCGATAATTAGAATCGAGATGCAAAAGAATTGCGCAGACTCTTTCGTTCTTTATGACTTGCTTATCAATGCAATTTTAAAGAACCTGAACTAAAATTCTTCTTGACTTGATTAATGTCAACTGATGTTCAGTCTCAAAATGCTATTCCAATTCACTTCTCTTTTGCATGATATAAAACCGATTGGAAACATCAAGCCGGTTCAGATCATCGTCGATTTGGTACTTCCAAAAGTGATTGAGACTTCGTACAGGCTTCACAAAAACTTTTCGAAAGCGCACCCGTCTTGGCCGCAGCATTGCCTAGGCTACAGCTCATACAGCTCGTGATTGCACCCAATACGGTCTGCTTAGTTCACCCAGATTGGACCGTAGTTTCTCTCGAAAGCTCCAAACATCATCTCATTTTTATTCGTTATCAATCACGATTCGGCACCATGCAATAAAACTGAAGGATCAAGTGATTTGTGAACCGTTGTTTTTGTCTGCCCAGGGAGGGTTCTATTTTTCAATTGCCTGCTGCACCAAGTAGCAGCTATTGGCAAAAGGTATTTTTCGCTGGATTCAAAACAGCCAAAAACCCTTAAGCTCCTCGAAAGTGCAGTTGTCAACAAAAAGATGTTGTCCAAGACGCCGGATCTTTTTACTTATTGACACAAAATTTTTCGTCTTACATTCGTTCACCATTCGACACACTCGATGCACTCGTCGGGCTGAAGGAGCTCTCTTTGCCCACTTTGGCGTTGAAATCGCCTAGAACCATTGAAATATAGGGACCCATGTTTGCTTGAGAAGCGCGCAGAAAGTATCCTTGGTTTTGTCGTTCTCCGCATTTGTTAGAATTTGGGCATCTGTGGCTAAAAATTAATCCAATTTAATATGTACTCGTAAATGCAAATGTCTAAAAACCGTTCATTCATCAGTGTGAAGCTACACTAAGTTTGTGCCTCTATGGCGGTTGTGGTAGATATCACAGAGCTCCTGATTGGAACAACCCCGTATCCCATGTAAGTATCATATCTCCCGTTGTGTGCTGAAGCTTTCTTTGTATTTTACAAGGAAGTCGTTCCATTGAATAGAGGCACTTTTCTATTAACGGTTTGTAGATCCCCAATGCACATGCTTAAACCCTTTTGTATATAAGTTTGCTTAGGTAGTCATCAACATTTAGAATTATTATCCTACACATTTTTGATGTGTTCACCTTTAACTTGGTGAATTCAAAGTCCGACGCACAATCTCAGCTGAGGAATTATCCTTTTATGAGAAAGTGTGTCGCCTAGCTTTGAGCAGTGTCGTTCTGTAGTTTTAATCCTAACATTCTTTAGTTCTGATGTTTAATATATGTATTAATGTGAAATCTGGAAAGCAGCTTTTGTGCCTAGTTTACTTCTTGAGGTTTCCACTTATCAAATGTTACTTGAAGTGGTGATGTAGTGTAGATCTATCTAGGACGAAAATAGACATACAGATCTTACTTGCCTATTAAATGTTGGCTTTAAGCTAGCTAGGTTATCTATAGCCGACTTCTGAGACTTGCTAGAGCCTTTCAAAAGAAGTTCAATGAATTTGAATGGAATTAAACAGCGATTTTTTAGACTCTTTTTATCCAGCCCCGGTGTTTTTTGTCGCGTGACTTCTTAATTCTTTCTTAAAATTTTTCGCTCTTTATCACTGATATGGACACGCACTCAGACGTCATTACGAGTATATCATTATTCAAACTCTTTCCACGGAATCCATTTGATTGTTAAAAAAAAAAGAAGATCATCTGACTGGAGTAAACAAGGTCTTAACGAGCTATGCCTTCCAACATTTTCAATATGACTCATTTGAAAACCGTTTACAACTTGCTTTAAGTATTTCAGTGTGGTATTTCACGGATTTTGCAATCCTTGATTACGTCGGCAAACTAATAATCTTAGGGGTCAACAGTATTTTCATTTTCTTTAGAAAGAACATCTCGCTTTGTACTATTCATGATCACAGCATATTCTTGAAAACGGAAAAAAAGAAGAAAAAAACTATTATTTACAATTGTGTCAAAAATAGTTTCTAGTCTGTTAGAAGCTCATCGGTGATGCAACATCCGGTTTGAGGAGTCGCCCTTGACGTTTATCATGGAGACAAATACGAGTATTAAGTGTGGAAACGAACAACTCAACTCAACTACTTCAAATGCCTCACATGAGCGCATTTTGTTAACAGTGAAAAAACACTTCTTTTTTTTCCCAAAAATAAAAGTCTACAAAGCGGACAAGAAAACTTCCAAAATTATACTACCAAATGGTAGAGATTCGTTTCTTTTTTTTTTCCCGTGACTTCCAGTTTTGTTGCTGCCTTACGAATAGGCTTGGCTGAATACTCGTACTTGTATTTGTTTAAAAAATTATTTTCATCCTGTGAATTGTTCACAGTTTCTGGAGCCTTCTTTGAATAGTCTCTAGATACTCGTATCTAACTCTGTGTGCTTTTTCTGTGAATCTTCATTTTGCAAATTTATACAATTTGAATGCTAATTTAAGGCTGACATAAAGACCCGCCCAAGAGCAAATAATAATAAAAAAAAATCTGACTTTACAAGACTTTAGCATACCTATAGAAATAGAATGAGATTTGGGGAGAAAGAAAAGCCTTAGATACGACTAGTTGGATTCCATTCTATTATTCCATTAGTAGATGGAATAAACAGATAGTTTCACCTTCACCTTTACCTTCAGGTGTAACATCGGAACTATCCGTGTGAGACTTTGACACATGTCGACAGTAGACTTACTCGTAGTACGAGTATCTACAGATATTATACATAAATACTTATGTATGTATATACAAATATAACATACGTCCTATGTCAATTTCGTAAGCTTTTTGATCTCGTAGATTATGTCTTTTGCTTCTAATTTGTATTTTTCTTTGATACGGTGATTCGTATCTTTAACCACTAGACCGTTATTTAATAAATCCCCGGCGTTGGGATTAATTTATTCGCGACTCGCAACTCAGACTTTTAAGATCGGCGTTTTCCGTTGTCGTTGCTGCACTCGATTTGTGCCCGTATCGTATAGAGTATCCGATAAGCGGGCAGTGGTCTTGATCTCTAGAAAAAATTCTTTCCGATTTTGTAACATAATTAATAAGCCCATAACAGTTGGTGGCTCATGCGAGTTGGTTTGTCATCCATCGAGTTGAACGAGTCGTTGCCGATCGACGCCAGTCTGTCTCGTGGTTTGAAGTGACTTGTTACGTCGTCGTGTCTTTACGGTGTCTTTAACACGACCATGTTGAGCATTTGTGTTATGCAAAAAATCTATAAAATTAGTAGAATAATCAAATTAAATTAATCATAATTTGTGGTTGAAACCACTCGAGATAAACATTCAAAATTAGCGCGATAAATTGAGTAATCTTGAGTGTGCGGTGATTTAAAAAAAATAGTAAAATAACAGCGGTGAAGTGAAGAAGTGTTTCTCATGTGTATCTTGTATCTTTTGGATTTGTAATCTGTTTTTTTTAAATGTAGATGCGGTTTCGTCTTTACCGTTTTGTAAGTTGACCTTCTTGAGATTATGAATATTTGATTGACATTTTACATTTAGGATTTGGGGACGATTTGTTTTTTTTTGTATTTGAAAGTTAAAATTTGATTGTTTCTGTGACAGGGAGATCATTTTCGGTCACTTAGACCGGTAAGACATTGTGAAATTTAAATCTAAGTCGGACTGAGACTGTATGATCTGCTTGTAGTTGCATACTTCAAGTCGTTTAAAGTCTTTTCAAGTCATCTTAGGAAGACATTCCTCATTGAAGTCTGGTTCTAGTGCTTAACGCAATGTGGTTACTTAGTAATACAAGAAATCTTGATTAGCCATAATTTGGTGCTGTTTTCTTTTTCATCTTCTTTTTTTTATTAAAAGCTAAAAACTGTGTCGTAAATATCTACATTATAACTGCGCCGTTTGTGGGGTAAGTTTATTTTTCGAACGTTGCTATTCATTCTGAAGACCCTATTTTGGTCAGTGTGTCCTAGAATTAGCTAATATTTTTGCGTTTGAGTGATCCGAATATTTCTCCTTCAGCCTCTTTTTCGAGCCTCGACATGAACTTGAACTTGAAAAACCCAAATTCGTCGAGAATTTTGCATTGATTAAAAATCAACAGTCTTCGAGCACTTTCTTGTAATCTACTGCTTGTTTAATTCAAATGTTCTAGTTAGTCATATTGTGCATTTTACTTTCCTTTTGGCGTCCTCGTATGTTTAACGTCTAAGGTAATTTTTAGATCCTGGCGCCGGCAACCATGTTAGACATTTACCAAAAATTTATGAACCCTTTTTTTTATATTGATGAATACTATTGTATAGAGTTTTCCAATAAGGACTTGACAACTTTTTTTTTAAATAAAACGCAAACCATTTGAGATATTTCAAAAATTTTATTATCGGCTTGAAGTACAATCAAAACATTTATGAATGGAACTCGACTTCGTTCATATGGCCACCGCGGGCACGTTTGCAGCGGTCGATTCGTTGGACCCAATTTTCAACGCCTCGGCCACACATTTCGGACGAAACGGCAGCCATTTCGCATTCAATGTTGGCTCTGAGCTCTTCTAACGTCGTCGGCATGTTGGCATAAACTAATGACTTAACGTAGCCCCACAGAAAATAGTCAAGCGGCGTTAAATCGCACGAACGAGGCGGCTAATCGACTGGCCCATTTCTTGGGATAACACGCTCACCATACTTACTCTTCAATAAATCTATTGTCGTCCACATGTCGTCCAAGTCCATATCTTCCAATTCGGGCCAAAAATAATCGGTGATCATGGCGCGATAACGCTGATCATTCACAGGAACGTAGCGATCGTTATCGTCGACGAAAAAATATGGCCCAATAACACCGCCGGCATGCAAACCGCACCAAACAGTTATTTTTTGTGGATGAAGTGGTGATTCATGAAGCACATGTGGATTTTCACTCGACCAATAACGCATATTTTGCTTATTGCCGAACCCATTGAGCAAAAAATGAGCTTCGTCACTGGAGATGATTTTGCGATAAAATTCATCATCTTGGCGCATCTTCTCCAGAACCCAATCGGAGAACGTACTTCGCTTCAAATGGTCCATCGGCTTCAATTCCTGAGTCAGCTTGATCTTGTATGGGTGTAAACCAAGATCCTTACGCAAAATACGCCATAATGTGGTCTGAGCGATGCCCAATTCTTGAGAACGCCGTGGAATTGAGTGATTTGGATCGTTTGCTACGGACGCCTAAACAGCAGCGATATTTTCGACACTTCGACCAACCCGTTGTCTCACTGACAAGGGCAACATCACACAACGAATATGTAGACTCAAATTTTTGCACTAAACTTGTTATTGCCTGTCTACTAGGGCGAGAATTACGACCGAAAATTGGAGTTAACGCTCTTAAAGTTGCAGTCACCGACTCCAAATTTCGGTAGAAAATTTTTATAATTTGCAGACGTTGGTCATTCGTGTATTTTACCATGATGAAAATGTTAAGTTTACTGAAAAAATTGACAGTGACAGTTTGATGATTAATGAAAGAGTGCGTTCATAAATTAAATTCAAAGTCGCATTCGTCGCATACAAAATATCCTACACGAAAAATTGGGCATGAAAAAGCTATCGGCGAGATTAGTGCCGCGTTTGCTAACAGTGGAGCAAAAACGAAATCGCATGACAACTTCGGAGCTACAGCAAAACTTGTCGAATTACGCTACGAATTGCTGCCTCACCCACTCTATTCGCCAGATTTGGCCCCGTGTGATTCCTTTTTGTTTCCATCGTTCCATCGTGAAAAAAATGGCTTGGTGGAAAGCGATTCTCGTCAAACGAGGAAATCATATTTTTTGAATGGCTTGAAAAAGTTAGAATATCGCTAGACTATAAATGTGTCGAACTGAAAGGAGACTATATTGAGAAATAAATAAAAAAAATTTTTTAATGCGTTTTCTTGTCTAACACAGGTACTTATCATACAGCCCTTGTATATCATATTTTACGTGAGTATTTGGGTATACGAAAGCTGTGTTCGAAGTAGGTCCACCATTGCTCACAGCTGACTAAAAATAACAATGTGTTGATGATTCAGAGCGCTGTTTGGAGCTATTTAAGCAGAATAAAAAGGATTTTCCATACGGTATGTGACAATGGATGAAACAGGGATCATATTACCTGTTCGTACCTCAAAAAAATGTTCGCCAGAAAGAGAAATGGCTACAATGGAGAGGGGATCGAAGTGTTTTTATATGTTAGTCTCACGTTTACATATATACTCGTACCAATATATCTGGGCTTGGTATCCACTGCTGCTTTTGCGTATTAAATAAAGTTTAACTGAGTTTAGTATAACCTCCAGTTCAGTTTCTTATGGCAGTCATTCTATTCGTACTTCGATTACACGACGTGTCCATTTAAATCTTAGCCGATGAATAACATTTGCTCCCTTGATAATGAAACCGCGCCAAATTTATACTTTTTGCGATCGTTCACTGTCCTGCTTGCAGTACATTCTAAGTTTCATTTTGAATTACCAATTGTACGGCTTTCTGATACAATTACGTTTTCTATCTCGAAGTACAGCTGTCAATATGTTAGCAACTCCGTTCTTATTATTACAAATTAAAGTTCTGCGCTTGAGAAAAGTTGACTCAAAATAAAATATTCTTTTTCTTCATAATCACTTAAAATCGACGTACCTACCCAGCTGAGAAGTTTGATAAAGATAAGAACATGGCGTGAGTCCCCTAAGGTTAAATCCGAGATCTGATCAAAAGAACATGTTTAGTTCTACACATTAATGCATAGCTCCAAACTTACATCGAATACACAACATTGGTATATATGTAAATGTTTATTTAAATAGTGCCTGCTTGAATGGGATCTGATTGAATGGGACGCAAGTCTCTTCAAAACCTAAATTTTAAAATTGTCTGACAGATCAAGTTTCTTATACTACTTGTTTAGGAAAGCTAGTACCCACATACATAGTGATTTATGTGGATACCAGCTTTCCTACACAACTAGTAGAAAGCACCTTACTTTCAGACAACATTCAAACGTAGCTTGCGGGATCACATAATTGCCATTGATGGCTTTACACTAGCAGTTTACTTTTGAGCAATGAAATTCCTTGGACTTTTGTTCAAAAACCTGACTCTTTGATTACACATCGTCCTTAATCTAATAGCTTTATAGATTTCGATCTTATCTGTAAATTTTTTGTATTGTATTTTATTCAAGTATTGAGACTTTGGCCCTAATTTTTAATCTTTGTGTTTTTTTTTACGTCTTGAACCAGATGTTATGCAAAACTTACATAGGTCATCATTTTGAAAATAAAGAAATATTTTCATTTTCTATAGGTCCAACATGTCCCACCATGCATCGTCTTCTTTTTTTTTTTGTAGATGACGCTACAGTCAATAATTTTATCAAAAAAATGCTTCCAGTCTTATGGATGGGTTACTGCTTACTTGGATTTTGAATTCAATCTAGACCGGTGGGTTCTATTATTTACATGCTTAACTATTTAAGTCGCTAAAATGGTTTGATACCACTATTCAGCCCTTACAGTTTATGGTTGAAACGCTAGCTCCAATCGCTTTTTTATTTCGAGACATACCAAAGCAAATAGACTCTACTATAAACGACTTGGGATCTAACCATATTAAATTTCTTCCCAAGATTTGTTGCAGCGAAACAACCATATTGAGCCATACTGTAAACTTAAGGCGAAAAGCTAAAACTCAGTCTCAGGTTCGAGACGACGAGGAACCTCCTTTTAATAGAAAACGCTATCGCCATGGCTAGAATGTTTGTCATGCGAACGGACAGCAAAGTGCATGGAAGCGGTGAAGATTAAAAGGTACATTGTTGCAGGCAGACATTCTTTAGGGACGAAACTCCATCAACTGAAGTAAGTACTTCAGCGAGATCATTTAATTAGAGAAAATTCTAATTACCTTCCGGACTAAATACTTCATTCCGCCTGAAATCAAGTTGTTGTGGACCGCACCGTTCTAAATTCAGTTTATTTTGAAATTTATTCTAAACTAATCGAAATGTGTCCTAAAAAGATCTCCTTCTTGGTCTTAATATTCTCTCGTTTAAAGACGTTAATCCAACTATTATGAAATTGTGTATACTGAATGGCCATATTGAGTCCCTCTGGCTAGGTTAGCACATAAATACTTAGTAATAAAAGCCGAATTCAAATGAGATTTGTTCTAAATAGAAATGTAATTGGGGATCTAAACGAGCACACGTGCGAGTTTGTGGGTATTAGTTATTCCGACAAAATCTGCAGCAACAACTGGGAAAAGTGTTGCATAAATAAAATAGCTTTTAGCTATTAAGTCGAAAATTTGGTTGGCCAGTAAAGGAATCAAACAGAAATATTAAATCAATCTTATTTGACAAGTTTTTGTCCATTTTTATAAAGGGTGTTTTTTTTACAGGTTTGGTTTTTAAACCGGCAACACTGTTTTTACAGATTGTCAATTTTGACAGTCGAAAGTTTATTTGTTGTTAGTACATTTTGCCATTTACGATGAATAGATTAACGCCAGAACAACGCGTGCAAAATATGCTAACTTATTTTGAAAACCATGGTTCGGTTCGCCAAGCTAATTGTGCGCTACGTCCATTTTACGGTCGACATAATCGTCCATCTGAGCAAGTTATTCGGAACACATTGAAGCGTTTTCGTACCACGTATACTCCAGTCAAGTGGATAATACTCGTACGCATTCCCAAAGACGACAAACAGTGCGAATAGAAGAAGTTATTGCCGTTGTGGAGCGCAGTGTTGAGGAGAATCCGAATGAATCGACTCGCCATCGTGCACAGCAATTGGAGCTATGCCCATCCACTTTGTGGAAGATTTTACGGAAAGATTTTGGCTTAAAATCTTATAAGATCCAGCGTGACCATTATACGCGTCGTAGGTTCGGTGAATAGGCCGAAAACATTATTCAGTTTGGTTTTTGGTTAAATGTTTATGTAAACAAGCAAAATTGCCGAATTTGGAGTGGAGAAAACCCAGAAGCCTTTGTCAAGATGGCCTTACAACCACTAAGACTCACTGTTTGATTTGGTGTGCTTTATGGGCTCATCGGCCCATATTTCTTTAAGGACGATACCGACGACAATGTGATCGTCAATGGAGAGCGCTATAGAAACATGATTTCTGACTGCTTGGTTCATCAGTTGAATGTCATTGACGTAACAGAGGTTTGGTATCAACAATATGGCGTAAAATGCCATACGGCGCGCGACACATTTGGTGAGCGCATAATTTCGCGTTATGGACCTGTAAACTGGCCTCCACGATGCTATGATCTCTCACCTTTAGATTACTTTCTTTGCGGGTATGTGAAGTCACTAGTCTATGCCGATAAACCAGAAACGTTGGACGATTTGGAAGTCACCATTCGCCGTGTAATTGCCGATATACGACCCCAGTTTCTCGATAAAGTTGTCAAAAATTGGACTTCACGATTGCGCTTCTTTCGACCTAGCCGTGGCGCGTATATGCCCGATATCATAATTAAACACTAATGGCATAAAATTATCTATTAAATATCACAGACATTAACATTAGCTTCAAGTGTTTTATTTCATATTGAAATTTTTTGGCCTCTAAAAAAACACCCTTTACTTGTATAATGTATACTTACCTAACTATTCACATATTTAAATCACAGTTAACCTATATATTTTCTATTAACAAAAATAAATTTCTTATATAAAATACGATAGTTATGGTTCTTAATTAAATTTTATTTTTTTATTTTCAGGTAAATACATACATACATGCGTTAATAGTTAAATCACTATTAAACAGGTACTTAGATGGATTTTTTTTGTATAATTCTATTGCTTGGGTACATGTTCTTAAGTTTAATTTTTATAATAGACCATGATTTAATATTTCTGGCACACAATACTGATTTTCCACATCATGTCGTCCAGACATGGATTTCGATGCCTTGAGCAGAAATGTTAGTCTTATACACTGGCGATCACTAGGATGAGGCCATTCATTTTGCAATCGATTTTCAATTTTGTACCCGCAAACTTTTACTATCTGTGAATAGGTACTGATTTTCTCAACAGGAAGTCATAAAATTAAAGAGTAAATAGGAAACGACTGTGGGAAATTCCCAAGATGAAACAATGAACTACTTGAAAAGCGTATACAAAGATGTGCCACTAGAATGAAGCCACATGCAAAATCTTCGAAAGAAAGGAAAAAATGAATAAAATGTTTACATTTTATGGTTTTAAAACATTAAATATTAAAAACATACGTTTTTCTACATTAGTAATGAGTATGCCCGCCATTTTTCGATGTGACCTCTATAAGTCCGTTTGGAATAGAACCATACAGTTTTCTTAAATAATCAAGGGAAATTTGGGCCCAGGCATCTCAAATAGCTTCGATTAATGTGTCCTTGTCTTCAAATTGTCTGCCGCCTTTATACACTTTACGAGATAACCCTGCCCAAACATTTTCGATTATGTTTAAAACCGGTGAATAGGGCGGCCATGGCAAAATTTCCACGTCTTCTGATTGAATACGACTTCTAACAACCCTGGAAGTGTGGATGAGGGCATTGTCTTGCTGGAATATCTAAGGCAGGGGTCGGAAAATGTTTTTCACTTTTGGAAATGGCCGTTTCAGCAAACATTTGAAGTAGTTTCCGTTCATTGTTGTGGACAAAAACTCCAACTCGATTGTGCCATAGTAGGTAATAGCTCCCCTCACCATTACACCTGATGTACGGATGTGATGTCTTGCCAAAATAAGCTCCTCCTTTCTTAGATCATGGAAATAAAAGTTGTAACCATCGGAGCCGTCAATTTTGAACGTTTTTTCATCCGAAAAGACAACGCGTTTCCATTCACTGCTCCAAGCGACAGTTTCTCCTGCAAAATTCATTCGATGCTCCTTGTGTACTTGCCTGAAAACAGGTTTCTTTTTAAGTTTTCTCCTCTGTATAGTACCACTTTTTCGGGTTATCCTTCGGACCGTTGCTATAGTGGTTCATACTTCGCTGTTGGACCTTATTTTAGTCGCTGGTAGAGTATAATTTGAGGCACGCCGTATAATCAACCGCTTTTCTCGCAATGTTGTTTCTTCTGCCGTGCGTCCTTTTTGATTTTTCCCATAGTGTTGTGGATCCGCAAGATAACTGTTTACAAAAGTCTTACTTCTATTAAGCCTCCTTGCAATTTCACGGCCTGAGAGTCCTAACTCATTGAAAGCATCTATTTTTCCTCTTTCTGTCGCTGTCAAAGTCTTTCGGGAACCAATTAAATAAGTAAAAACAGTTCTTTTCAACTCTATTTTAAATATTCTTAATAAAACTTTGAAAAAAATCGGTGATGTGAAATCCTGCAACTTATCATCGCAATGGCCTCATCCTAGTGGCACATGTTTTTATACGCTTTTCGAGCAGTTCATTGTTTGGTCTTGGGAAATTCCAACAGTCGTTTCTTATTTACCCTTTAATTTTATGACTTCCTGTTGAGAAAATATGTACCTATGCACAGGTAGTAAAAGTTTCCGCGTACTAAATTTCCAATAGGTGGTGAAAATCGATTGCAAAATGTATGGCCTCATCCTAGTGATCGCCAGTCTATCTTAGGGGCCATTGAACATACCCTAGTGGGGCTGATGAAAAATTATCTTCTTTTCTGACCTCAGTCCTTGAGTTTTTCGACAAAAATGTACTACTGCTCAAATCAAAAACTCTACATATCCAATTTGAGGTTCTTGATTATAGAAGGAAATTGTATCATAAATGGAAGGAATGATCTAGTTTAAGTAACTGTGCAATTTTTTTCAGAACCAAAATTAGTTCGATAATGCAATCACTTTCAAAGCGATTTGGACAAATTTGCGTAAAATTAGTGAGTTCATTGAATCCTAACAGCAACTCTTTTCCATTTAGCTAAAGAAGACGTTATTTGGCCATATGAGCTATGGTCTCATTTTCGAAAAAATAAAGACTACCAACGTAAAATCTGAACCAAGCAGCACTGGGTGCAATTGGGTTTTATGAGTCTCTTCTCTATTTGCCTCACTCCAAAAGCGGCAGGTTTAGTAGTTCACAAACCCATTAAGATTAAAATGACGCTCCCCCTAGACAAGATTTCCAGTACAAATTAGTGTCGACCTAAAGCTAGCCGAGAATCGGATCCTTAAACTCTCGTCACAAGCCGTGGTCTCATGGTTCCTTCAGTTGTTGTACTATCTGTTGAAATCTTTTCGTAAAATTTTTTACAGAGTGAATGGTCGAAGGACAATCTGTTGCGGATCTTCCACCACACTTTCACTCTCAGTGGCTACAGTTCCACGTGTACACGCATAACGTTAATGCGTGATAGTTTTGCGTCATGTGACTTGTATATGGTAGGGAATTTATCCACAAAACGACGAAAAGCGAGCTCAGTTGCTCTATTATGAGAACCAGAAAATCACGTAATGTTCTACACGTTTCTCAAATTGACAAATCAAAGACCGGTTTTCAAAATAACTTTAAATAGAACGTAATATGGTGTAATATGGGGTAAATTTTGTTCATTATTATTTGTCAAACAATATTAAACATGAATAAAAGTTGTCAAAAACTATAATATCATGATTCTTAAGTTATATCTATTGGAAGAACTAGCATTAAAAAAAAAACACACTTTACTTCGCTCCATGGGTGACATCCAAAATTTAATGGTATAAATATGACTTGTTGTCATACATTTATCTCAGGTGATTTTAGCTGTTGGAATTGAACGTCGCACCGCCCAATTGGAAAACCAATACACTGCCAGTTGAGCCACAGCCACTCACCCCACCATCTTGGTGGCACGTATAGCACCTGTCGTTAAAAGAAAATTAACCCAAAATTCCCTCTGGTTGTCCACGAGAATGCATCTTGGCGACTCTGACAAAAGTTATTGAAATGTTACTAGTCAAACAGATCGTCGATCACCTAAATTAAAAACCTATCAGTCAGGGTTTGGATGAACTTAAACTAGAATTTATCCTATGTTTTCTAGATTTCTCAAAGGCGTTTGATAGTTTGATACTTTGCATTATTTTCGGTTTAGTGGAACTCCATGTTTATTATAACGCAAAATGTATTCAATTCTTGTAAGAGTTCCGCAGGGTTCTATTTTAGATCCAATTCTTTTCTGCACACATAGAAATGATATTTCTCAATGTTGCAAAAGTGTATCTCATCATCTT
Organism: Volucella bombylans; assembly: GCA_949129095.1. Classification (NCBI taxonomy): domain Eukaryota; kingdom Metazoa; phylum Arthropoda; class Insecta; order Diptera; family Syrphidae; genus Volucella; species Volucella bombylans. The sequence continues at coordinate 125,845,135 of OX422140.1, read as the reverse complement.
TATGCAGATGATATACAAATCAGCCTGCGAACTAAGAAATCAGGTTCTTCTTCAACACTGGTCTAATCTGCAGCGATATTTTCTTCTTAATGCAATGATCTCATTCTTAGTGCGAAATCTATCCACGACACAACAAATAGCACGTTTAAACTGACGAATTGCTCTATAAGTTTGTGTAACTGAACACTGGTTTCGGAAATAATATTTCGCCAATATTCCCAATTTAAAACTTTCTAGACTTTTTTGCAAAGTAAGTCTTAATTGTCATTTAATAAGACCAAAAATAGTATGGCCAATAATATTTTGTGGCTTATAGTGGCAATGTAAGATTACTGATAAGCTTGACTAACAAAGTCACTGCCGATTTCTTATTGTTGCAGTCAATCCACCAGATCCATCCTCTAAACTTAAGCTCTATACTTGTATGCCCTTTGGTATTGACGAGGTAATAGGCCTGGTTAATATTGACACTTAGAACGGTTATTAATGAGGTAATCGTCAAATATTCTTATAATTTTGAGATTAGATAACGTTTTAATTTTTCCAGCTGCCCCAAATTTGGAGAAAATGCAATTAAATATGTAAACAGCATTGTGTGGTACCTATGTATTGTAAATACAATACATAAAAGCGTCTGCGTTGCGTTTTTGTCAATATCGGCTCATGCGCATATATTATACTTTGCATGCAAGGTCCCGAAACGCGCAACCCATTTCAAATTTGAAGTCCGCTACGAAGTGAAGTTGGATATAGTGAAGAAGAAAATAATTCATTTGAAGTGTGATACGAAATGAAGTTGGTTACACTGAAAAAAAAACAAAAAGACATTTTGCATGACATTTCACCAAATAAAGAGCGATAGGAAAAACGGACGCTGCGTCTATTTCGGTAGGCAAATTGCTTTCACGCAACGCAGACGCATTTATTTAGGTACAACACTTTTAATTCTTGTTTAACAGTGCACAGATTTTATCAGGGTTTATTGCCTTTACTTTTACTATCTGGTATTCGGCTTAGCTTTTTCGAACCCCTTTTTTTTTCTTCGCAATTTGTCATCAAAACATGGGTTGCTTAGTTGTGGTCGCATTGTGAAACCTAATATATTAAACTCAGCGCTACTACTGCCCGTGCGTTTTAACGTACTCAAAGTGTCGAAAGGACAGGGCGTCAAAAAAAGGTTTTAAGAAGTTCTAAACCTCAAACATTTCTTGAAATAAAATAAAAAACAAAAAAAAACTAATTTTTAAAAAACTCAACTGCTTCTTCGTACATGATGATTGTGAGAGAGAAACATAGTCGACCTCCTACTATTGTAGCCATTCGACTTTAAACTTTCTGATAGTACTCGTATTTTCCCGGCGCTGTATAGTTTCGAAATCCGAGTTCATGCTTCCTCTACTACTTGATAGTGATATGAATCAATGTAGATTGTAGATTTGATCTTTTGATCCAATTCTGGCTTGTCGTGTTTTGTCCAGGAGAGCCCCATGTACATTTCTGAATTCCGAGATGATTTTTTTGTAGTACAATGTTCCATTCAATTGCAGAATCGATCAGTCTGTATCAGATTTCATGCTGTTTATGCTCACTAATGCACAACCAAAATAGTTCAAATTTCTTATTCTGACATTAAGGTTATCAATTAGGGTACATGGTTTTGGTACACCACTCGTAGGTTCTATCCAGGAGGTCGTAGAAACCTTTTCTTGGTAGCGTTCATTTAAGACTCATGGCGGCGAATTTAGCATATTGGTTCGGATTGTCCCCAGTCGCTCGCTTTTACATAAAATATGACCGTTTTCAATTATAAATTCGCATCTAAATACATACTGCGGTCACTGTAAAAGTTGTTGCGGCAGTTGTGCTTTGGGTTCCATTCCATTTTTTGGAGGGTAGTTATATCAACCTTATAGGCTTGCACGGTCTCCACTAGGTACTCGAGACCACCTGATCTTTTCAGAGTCTTTTTCTTCATCGGTCCTACGACGATGTAGTTTTTATGGAACAATACCAGCATTTATTGCTCACAGTACACCCTATTGGATTTCTGGGAGGGTATATATTATAACTTCTTTCCCATCTGGTTTATTATCCCCAAGCTAAAGTTCATCAAGAGTAAATGTGTAGTTGCGTGTGTTCAACTGTAAGGCTTAGCCAGCATTGATACACGCTGATCATAAATACACTAAAACGTGTCTATCCAGTAGCCACTGTAGAAGATGCAGATGCACGTTTTCCGGCCATATTTAGAGAAAAAACCCGTACCTTAAAGTAGATGTTTGCAAAATTAAGTTCACTTTAATTACTTCAAATCCTGTCACCGTCTACAAGATATGATTTTCCTTCAGTCTGGAAATTCTTTAATCTGAACATAGTTTCATTTGTAGTTTCTTTACATTGCAGAATTAGATCATCGTCCGATTTCAACTTGTTGAGCCATAATGCATAGATTTCATCAAAAAAACATCTATATTATGATGTCATGAATTTAAATAGGCAACTTACCAAAAATTGTCTTAAATTAGTGTGTGTACTCAACTGCATCTTGGCGAAAAGATGTATCATCCACTAGACAGCTGTTCACACGTGTCAGTTGATCAGTGTCTGACATCTAAATACGAACAACTAGAAAATGATTGACGTCGAATTCACATCAAAACTCCACCAAATGATGCAACATGAATGTGCAATTCTTAAGTTATTGTGAAATTTCCCAACACTCTCTATAACAATTGTCACCAATTACTCACTCGGCTAATAGAACAAAGTTCAACACTAATACATAATTATTTCAGTGGAGAGAACATTTCAGAACGTCCCGTATTCCCACTCCAGAGCGCCAAGTGGGACGTTGTTGTGTGGAAATACCGTCTCGCAGTCTAGATGCATAAATTCTTTGCGAGGAAAACTTAAATTTAAAAATAAAACTGTCTGTAAGCCAACACTTTGCCTAAAAGAGAACGCAAAGTCGATCGATCCCGCCCGGCGTTCAACAACAGACAATCTCCAATTAACATATTTTCATTTGGTGTGCGCAATCATGGATTTCACTTGAATTGCCGACATTGAACATTGAACAGATGACTCTTCATCAGAATTTCGATCAAAGAGGAACATCTTGGGCTTCAGTTGAAAAAAAGCAAAAAGCAAAACAACCAACAAGTACTCCCACTCTAGGGTAATTGATATTTTTCTCATGCGTCTTGACAGTCATCTTACGCAGAAAACCCATCATAAGCATGACTCAGGCGGCAGCAAGCGCCGAACTCAAACCGTTGATTATCAAATTATCATCCCGAGAATTGATATTCTATTGCCATGGTGAGCCTTATAGTCTATAACGGACGGGACTGTTCCAGGGAATCAATTATTGCGGCTCATAATTCGCGGGATTCTCTCTTTTTTTTTAATTGTCTGGGAGATTCCCAGGCTGTATAGCATACATCGAATGCTTCTCTACAGCTCCGCGCCTAATTCTGACGACATCCAAAAAATCCCTACGTGATTGAATTGGTACGCGTATCTTATGTCTCAAACATTTAATTTTCGATGGCTCATCGCCGACTTACGAGTAATACTATAGTTGAGCTGGGACTTACGGAAAGCTTTAACAATTTAGTGGTAATAGTTTTTTAAATTTGGATTTTGATTGATTTCTACCGCGTTGCTTTATTGCACGTGGACTGATTGCTAATTAATGTTTTGATTGGAAACTATTAACCAAAGGTACGAGTATAGAGCATTATATGAGGAACATTTTTTTGAAATGACGCCACAAGCTGTCAAAGAGACAGCTTAGAAATGCTAAACATGTGTTTAGTAGCTGGCATGAGGGAAAATTATTTCATCGTTACATATAAATGCTAATTTATTAATTTCACTTTCATTGGTGACACACCAAAGTAGGAAGTACTTGTAAGATACCTGCCCCAATCAGAGACTCACTAATATGAAGTTAATTCCGAGCAGATTCAATGTCAAGAAGCAGGTTATATTTGTTTTGACGTTAATTAGCAAATATAATCAAAGCAACTACCCACGTCGATTAATTAGAGGGATCTTGGTTTAATCGCCGGATTGGCTAGTTGTACTGGAACTTGGGGATGTCCAAATACAAACTTTTACCAATTCCTGGCAATTAACACTGCCTAATACGAAATGGTGTTAATTGGATTGTATTCTTGAAAAAAAACCTCCAACACAACTATTGCTGGTAGGTCATTTAGTTTTGCGATACTTTGAGTAAATAAAAAGTTGTGAAATACGAGTAGATAGAAGTATTATACAAAGATCTTAAAATTGCTTATTGCAAGAGTTTAAATTTGAAAACACTGGGAAATGTTTAAACATCTTGCTTTGGGTTTTTTTTTTATTTCTTGTCATGCGAAACGACCATCTAATGAAAAGAGAATGATATCCTTAGGTGTGGCTGGAATAAAAACCACAAAAATCACACAGAGACTGTAATTTTCTTGCCAAGTATCTTCATGAGTGAGAAGTGTAAGGGTTGTTCTGTCTTACGATAACCTCTAAACGTTGTTTTTTTTTTGCAATTACAATTGTTTATGCTTATTACCCTTATATTATGTTAGTGTGCTAAAATTCAGACCAAAACCACGCGTTATCTTACGTAAGTCTACTGGTATCGTAGTTGCATAGTTCGCAGCTGCAATACAATTCCTTCTGATTCGAAAAGTTTCTTCCTGACGATGGTAGATTCAACTCCATCACCGACAAAACAATTACCAACAAAGTCAGAAGGATAAAATGAAAAGTCTTAGACCCAGAACCATGTTAGCTGTCATCATGTTACCCCTGTCATATTGCAGACAACATCTGGAATTCAATGAAAAGGTGAGCTTGGAAATTAACAGCAAAGACACCCAAGTGTTGGCTACAAAACAGACAAATAGCTGGCATCTATTCCGCGCCTTGAAACGTAAAGGCCAACACAATTGAGAAAAGAGGATCAAAGTTCAAATTTCAAGAGGGTTTTAAAGAGGCACGAGAAGATAAATAGTGAGGAGTAATGATTACATTTTCAACGAGTTCCGAAAGCACTTACAAAACAAACCAGTATACGTAAACTGCAATATAATGCGCGGTCATTATATATAGATACGAGTATGATAGTCATCAGGCTTCTTTTGAATTATAACTTATAGCCGCTCTCCGAAAGTAGCAACGAACGGAAGAGGTGGAGACGATATCACCTCCACAAGATCTACGGGAAAGATGAGAGTGCTAATTAACTCGGCAGGCGAAAATCGCCCTCAAAAACTATAAGGGCACTTATGTATTACTCGAACGAGTATGCAGAACATATGTATAATGGAAACATCACATACAAAGTCTACAATAGAATAAAAAGGATGGGATTAGCAGTATTCTGCAAAATACCGTCATGACATTCGATGCTAGGAATGTGTGATATAACAATAACTTTGCGTGAAGTGTACGAGTATGTATCATAGTAACCAAAAATCCGGGACAGTGTAAAATAACAGTAGGAGTTCGAGAAGGTACTCTGCCCTAACCTGTTACATGCCCAGATTTAGAAAGCAGGAGGAGAGTTGCCAAAAATAACATCATCACCATTTTGTAGTGCACTTAGTCTGACAGTGAATATATAACTGACACTTGAACCTAAGAACAGCTGGGTGAACTTAAGTGCAAAAGCAAACGAAGTTTCGGCGGAGGAATATCCAATGTAGAGTCAACGGTGACGTATTGCTACGAAAGCTGCGAAATTTAAATCAAGTCAGAACTTTTCGGCATCTAGACAGGATGTCGAAACGGACATGTGATGGAATTTACCAATGGCAGCGCGTAGTGAGCTATTGGCAATAACTGGCACGGGTTAACTGCTCTTTCGTAAATAGCACTATATGCTGTGCTGGATACTGGCGAGCTTATTGCTAACTACCATATCAAATAAAATACCGATTTTAGGCTATGCATTCCACATGCATTAATTAGTTATACAATTATCACAGACACCAGACTGCTAGAAAACGAATATCACTGCCATACGAGAAGTGCGATATGAAGGAGCGCGTAAAAGAAGGATGCAATTATAGTGATTGTTAGCAGAAACGCTCATATTTGCTTACATATTTGTCATCAGAAGATGACTCCGGGAAGAGGATTGGATCTCTAATTACAATTTGCATTAAATCGTTATTAGCCAGCAAAACCTAATATGCACTCACTTCCCTACAGAGAAGAAATACAACGAAGTACTGTTGAATTTACAGGATTCTCGACCCGTCTAATGAGCAGTGATCAGTTTAAAAACCCTGCAAACAAACACCATTCTGGATGCCCGAACCAGGCACGGGCCACTCTCTCTCTGGTTGTAGTCAATGTTCGAATGCGGATATCCCGGGCAATATTCTGTGATGAACTTTGACATCAGAGCTACAAACGTAAGAGACTGATAGACCCTCTCAGATCGAATCTCCATAAACCTCTGGAACTAACTTTGTGTCAGCTTCATGTGCAGAAGATGAATTGGGGGCATTCTTAGAAAGCCTTAGAAACATTCTTAGAAAACTCTGGTTTGATGAAGAGTACCGGTAAGCGCATGCGCAGAAGGAAGCGCATGCACACATGCAGCGCTGTAAACAACGAGACCAAGGCTGCTTGGGAACAAACGATGGTACGAAAATCGCCTTCTCAGAGAAAAGTAAGAAATTAATACACTTTCTGCCACTCAAACAGAAGCAACAAAGATGAGATAATATTTCAGTTTTGTCGACAAAAAGGACATCCAACACCAACAGCTACAAGTGAAAACTGTAGCTTTTAGGTGATAAAAGACTTTGTCTACCTAATTTCCGTTTCAAATTCGAACAACGATACAATCCGTAAGATCAAATGAAGGATGACTTGTCAGAAGGGACCACGCAGCTTTAAGAGGCAAGATACATAAGGATTAAAGCTGGTGGGCCATTAAACGGAAGCTGTTCCTAGAGACTTTCTGATACCCGTTAAAAAGCAAGCGCGATCGACAAACACAGAGTTATACATGAGTAGAGAATAAACTTTGTATATACTCATAAAATAGAGTCACTGAAAGTATACAACGGTCTCAGTGGATACTACCAGAGTAATCAAGGACCGAATGCTTATCGGATTGAAAGCATAAATAACCTGCATTGTTGTATGAGAACCGAGACGTGCTTAAATAGAAAGTACGAAATGGTAAACTTTATTCTCATATATTGCCTGTCTTGACATATAAGCCATAAATATAACTATAAAGTGTGCATGATCGTGAACGCTGGATATATTTGTTCTGGAAAAGGAAATAGACGGCGGCGTAGTAACTCTAAAATCTCTGATTAGATACAAACTAATTCTGATTAGATACGTTAATTAATTAATTGCTTCTTTTACTTTACTCACGCGCACACATTTTTGTAGTTAAATTATTTTCTGCATTTAATTGCAGATCGCGCATTGATCATTGCCTCAGTATATTTCCATACTTTGGCGGTACAAAATCATAACAAAATAAGTGCGGCTGTTAAAAACCTTTCGCGAGTTTTTTTTTCCTAGCAACTCACCTAGAAAGGTAAAAAAATATTTAAAAAAATCTGACATATTTGTATGAAAGTGAATAAAGATGTATAAGGAATGCGGTAACATCGATCAAATTGAAATTTTATAAAGAAATATTTAATATAGATTTTATTATATTTAATTAATATAAATTTATATATATATATATATATATATAAGTAATAATATATATTTATTTAAACCAACTATAGTCAAGTAGAGAGACCAAAGCAAGCACATCCAGCAAGGGCAATAAAGTAATTTGTGAATTGTTAGGCAAACGTTCTTGCATAATTCAATGTTCGGTTGGGTCTATAATGCGAAAATTTTAAATGCACTGGATTAAAATATCTTTGGAGCTCTGGTAATCGTTTTTTTTTTACAATAGATCAATAGTCTTGCTTGTGGAGCCAGTCAGAGTTGATTAATTTTTAAGGTCACCTAAAAATCGATTTTTTTTTTGATTTTTTTCTTAGGTTTGATTGCAAAAACTAGGCAAAGGGTTTCAAAAAATCACTTCTTTTTTGTTCTGTGCGATATACCTGTTCATTTGTGAAATCAAAAATCGACACAGTTTTTTTTTATAATATTTTTAAAACTATTTAATTTAATATTTTTTGAAACACTATTTCCGCCACACTTTTTAGACTTTGGCTTGAGTTAAAAAAAATGTCCGATAGGGTCCGACCCAAACTCCACAAAAAATTAATTCCTATGGCCGTTTTCGAAAACGTCATTTGCTCGTCATTTTGATCGTCAAATTGATCGTCATTTGCAATACTTAAGGGTTGCGAACATCAAACTGCAAACGTCATTTGGTATCGTTGATCTGTGTCATCTACACGACTTTTTTCTTGCAAGAGCATTTGACGTTTTCGAACAGAGCATCTAATAAGCATAATATTTAGTTAAAACAAATAAATTAGCCGATTTTATGTACTTACTGTTCATGAGACTGAGATTCCCCTGAATATTCGAATTCACACATTTTTTCCAAGTTTTTTAATGCACAGCGCAGATTTGTGGCTGCTTTTTTGCAGCGCAGTTAATGTTTATGAACATCTGCCCTGCAAACACTGCATTATCGAACATGCTGCAAATGTAGTGTGATTTATGATGTTGTTTTCGAACAAATTACTTTCGCAGCTTGCGTTTAAGAACATTTTGTAAAAGCAATTTGATGCAGATGACGTTTTCGAAAACGGCCTATATATTTATAAATACTTATACTTAAAAACTTAGGTCCGTCAATTTGCATTCCTTTGTGCTAGAGAGATTTGATTTAAAGAGGTTAGCCATATTTACAGCGCTGTGCAAAATTATAAACTCAAACCCAAATTTTCATGTTTCTTGTAATGAGCAATACGCATTTATTATGGTTTTTGTTCCAAAATATTGTCACCTCATTCCAATTCATAGATTAAAGCAAACGGTTGTATTAGAAAACATTAGCTAAGAAGCAAAAATGGACATTTCGTACAACAATTTATTGGAAATTTTTGTCATGAATAGAAACAAGTTCATGTATGGTATACCGTAAAAATTTGTCCGATGAAAATTTTGTTCTTCAAAGAGAATAAGGAATCGTTGGAAAATTGTCTCCATAGGGATACTGAAAGATCAGTTGTAACTTGTGATTTATCAAGTACATCAAAGTCATCAATGAAATCAATAACTGACGTTCACCAAAAAACATCAAGTATAATAGTAATAATGCATTGGCTTTGTTTATGGATTTGGGTCTGTCAAAAGGAAAATACAAGATTTTGAGAAGATCCCTCAGGAAAAACAACTTAAATGTTCTTCCATCCTACAGAATTATAGTAGTTGCCAAGAAAGAGGCAGCTCCAGGAAATTTTGAAATCACAGAAATATCAACTTGAGTGAAACTTCGAGACATGCTGGAGCATACTGCAAGGCTGCTTTTAGAAATCAAAAGTGAGAGGGGATATGATGGATAATCTGAGCAAGGTGCCTACAAGCAAAAAATAAATACACCAGACTTTGAAACAGATGCAAATATGTCGTGAACATTGGAGGAACCCTCGTCCATCATCAGTTCATTTTTGCCGACCCATTATGTTCTAATATGCAAATAAACTGGAGAACTCATAAAAAGAACAGTCAACGATATCAAAAGTCAAATTGCTAATCTACACCCTACTGTATAAAAAGTTAATGACAAAATAGGGATAGCTGTCAACCACGAGTTCTTTTTAACTATAATTGACTAATAATTGAAAAGTCCTGAATGAAATAACAGATACAATGTCACCGCGTTCATGGTCCCATATGCAAAAGAACGCAAAAAAAACTTAGTCAATGAAGATGAATCAAATGATATGAATATTGAATCTCTCCACTATACTTATGCAAGAAGTAGGTGCATGGAATTTATTTTGACACTTGGACAAGAGGGAGAGAATATTGATAATTCTATTGGAATCAGGAGGCAGAAAAAAGAAGAAAACGAGAGATCCAAACGCATTTTCGCGATGAGATTGGGTCCGATGTGGATAGACCAAAACAAGGAATTGGAAATAAGAATGATGGAAATCCTTCGAGGAGATTTTTTCAAAAATCAGGGACAACAGCTCGTGTAACTGGAGTTAATAGAGAGGTAATAACGAGGCTTGAAGTAATACTTAATGTTTTGAATTGCAGGAAAAGGCCTAGCATTGTCAAGTATGGGGAGTATGTCAGGAAAACAGCAGAGTTATTAAAGCTGATATATCCCGAAAAACAACTCACATCTACTCTTCATAAAATGTTGGCTCATAGTCAAAATATTAGCGACTATCAAGAAGCTCAGAGATCCAAAAATAAAGACTACAAGAAATATACATATTTAGATATGAAAATACGTGCAAGGTTTCAAAGATCCGGCAGAATGAAGAACTTTTCAACATGCTTGCAGCCACTCATTCCTTCGTTAAGCCATGCCAGAACCGAAATATATCTGAAAGCACTCCAGAAATTACAAGTTTATTAGACATACCATCTTGATCAAAAAGTTCCCGGGATAACCATCGTGTGGCGCTCCCATTGTTCCGATTTTAGTTCTGTTTTTTTTTTTTTTTTTGCTAAGTTGGTACATCTGTTGACATTCCCTCTAAATCTTAGCGTCATAACTTGACATTTGTAAAAGTTACGTAGCCAAGAGTACATCTATCTCTGTGTGTGTCGGCGATTTTTTCAATTTTAGAAATGAATGCAACAACGAACTTGTATTAAATTTTGCGTAAAAAACGAATTTAATGGTGCGCGAACGTTGGAAATGTTGGAAAAGTGTTTCGGCAACGATTCTCTAAAGAAATCGGTCTTTTACCAGTGGCACGTGCGGTTCAAAAGTGGTCGTGAGTCAATCGAAGATGATGAACGCAGTGGCAGACCATCGACATCGAAAACCGACGAAAACATTGATGGAGTAAAAGAAATGTTGGTCAATAACCGCAAATTAACCATCAGAGAGATAGCGGAGAACTTGAACATTGCCTATGGATCCGTCCAGGACATTTTGGTTAATGATTTGGGTATCCGTCGTGTAGCAGCAAAGTTGGTGCCAAAAGACCTCAATTTCATGCAAAAATGAGACCGTGTTGACGTCGCAAAAGAGATGATTTGCGAGGCTGAATCTGATCCCACATTCATCAAAAGGATCACTACTGGAGACGAGACGTGGGTTTATGACTACGATACGCAATCCAGACATCAGGCAAGACCAAAAAAACCACGTCGTTTTCAGTCAAAAAAGAAGGCAATGCTCACGGTTTTCATGGATTACAACGGTGTAGTGCATCATGAATTTTTGCCAGACAGTAAACAAAGAGTATTATTTGGGTGTTATGCGACGTTTGCGTAAAGCAATTCGCTGAAAGAGACCAGAATTGTGGGCAGAAAACTCATGGATTTTGCACCATGATAACGCACCGTCGCACAGTGCCATCATTATTCGTAGTTTTGTGACGAAAAATGCAACAAATACCATCCAACAGTCACCGAATTCACCTGATTTGGCTCCCTGTGACTTCTTTCTGTTCAATCGAGTTAAAAAACCACTACGGGGAACGCGTTTCAGCAGCCGAGAGGAAGTAATGGAAAAATCGCAGGAAGCACTGATGGACATACCGAAAACCGAATATAAAAAATGTTTCGAGGATTGGATCAAGCGCTGGCATAAGTGTGTTGCAGTCGATGGGGATTTCTTTGAAGGGGACAATATAGATTTAGATGAATAAACTTGTATTTTTAATTTTCTGAATCAATCCGGGAACTTTTTGATCAAGGTGGTATTAGATGTTGACGAAAGTTTCCAAGAAATCAGATTTTTTTTTTTGATTTTTGGTCCGTTTACTTTTTTTCTCCACTGTTTGACTTGAAACGAATCATTGAAATATTTTATTATGCACTCAAAATAATAAAAAAAAAAAAACATTTAAAAAATGGTTCGTTTGATTTAATTCACCACTGTTTTGCTCGGATTAGTTTTAAACACCCTGTTATCACTTCAATCATGGTTTTTGAATATGTTTTATGCAAAATATTATGTATATCTCCTGTGGTGTGGTGAGAAAGTCCTATTTCGTTAGAAGACTCTGAAACACCCTGTGAAGCATTTTACTCAAATTTCACTACTTTCATAGCCCTGAGGATTTCCTTTAACCGAAAAAAAACCGTCACGATACCTTTACGAGTTTATTCGTTTACGAGTTATGATTTTTGGAAGTAAAAAAGTCAAAATGAACCATTGTGCGATGTTTGGCAGAATCTGTATCAAAAACAGAAGTACCAAACCTAAACCGCTACTGACCCAAAAACATATCAAAAAGAGGGTAAGTTGGGCTACGCAGAATTTAGACTGAAACTAGAGCAACATCATTTCTACATGCAAAAAGATGAAAAGTTTCTACATGTTTATGGATGTTTCTCTGCCAAAAAATTCGGAAAATTAATAGTGTTCACACAAAAACTCGATGCACAATTCATGGTAAAACTATACCAGAAAGGTTTGCTAAAGTCTGCCGAATATCCCAAAATCCTGATTCGAATCCAGTAGAAAATGTGTGTTCATTAATGAAGTAGAGGCTTAAGGGTGAAAAAATACCCACGATAAAATAACTTGCGCGGGTTTTGAAATTAATTTGGGAGGCTTAAGTTTAGAATATGCGCAAAAATTAAGTGAAAGTTGCCCTAGCCTTGGTATAGGCTATAATAAATAATAATGGTGGCTACACTACCAACTATTGTAATAATTCGTTTTGATATAAGAGTATGTATGTATACTTTATATACTATTCGTTTTAATAAAATTCTGGCATTTTTCATTGGTTTTTTAGACGCACGTTTTTGTTGAACACACTGCACGTGCGAATAAAGGGAACACCTACAAAAAATGTATTTACAAGTATTATATAACAAGTTAATGTCAAGAGGATCAAGAAGTGAGAAACCAATAACAAGGTAACTTAAAGAAAGACATGAAGTAAACCTGATCTTATGACGGAATGCCCTATCTGGCGGTACTGGCGGATAACAACATGATAGGGAAAATTGTGGGATATTTCCGTAGTCCCAACGTACATAGCCTTCGGAATATTTATTGTGCGTACGATTCTTAGGTGGTGATTCGGTTTATTTTATTGTAGATAGCATCAAGGATATTTGCTGTTGCTCCAATTTTAGTGTTATCTAGCAAATTAATTAGATGAATAGTTCACCGGAATGTCAGAGTGACCAGGAATTCAAGAGAGTGTGCAATGTGTGATTGGAACGTATAATATATCGAAAAATCTATATAAGATGTTGGATTAATCTTCTTGATCGCGACTTAGGCCTGAACGACAAACCTCTATTTAGTAGATTAAATAAGTTGCCGATGTGTAGGCTATGTGAAAGCATCGACTCCTTTGACTAACTTGAAACCGTCGCTGTAGATATTAATAAAAACTCACTGTTGTCACCATAGAGACTTCTGTCAACTGCAGGGGCTTCTGTTTATATTGTTATATTTAAAACGCAAGTCAAAATCAATTTCAAAGAGCAGACGATCGGTTTAATCAATCTATTCGAGGAGACCGCCCTAGATTAAGGTCTATCCACTACTAATCGTTAATACTTTAACTTCAACTCAAAACTTGTAACAATTTCTGCACGTTTGCTTGTCGTCAGGCGAGAATTACAAAGTCACATGTGAAAAAACATCCATTTGACATAGAACGAAAGTAAAAACTCGCTTATCTTGTAATACATCTCTATTTGATGAAATATGATAATAGATGCGAATATAAAATATATTTCCCTTATGACTTTGCTCCTAACATGTTTATCTCATTTTTAGTTACAGGGTTGTAAGTTGAACATATGACTTTGAACTAAAATAAATATGGAAAAAAAACTTGAAAAGCTCGCAAAAAGAATTACGGCTCGTAGAGTTCATCGTTGAGTCGCCTCCTCCAGAACGCGTCAACGCATACGGGACCAAATAACTTACGAAGAATTGTTCTCTCATCCGCTTAGAAAGGGTCTGGGATTACAAAGGTCTTACAGGTTGTTCGGGAGAGGGTCCTGCTACATAGTTGCTTTCTCTGCTCAAACAAACAGCGAATGGTAAGCGTTGTTCTTCGTTTGATTTCTGAAGAGATGTTGTTTTCAGATGTGATAACAGAGCCGTGGTAGACAAAGTCCCTTACTACCTCAAAGTTATAGCTGTCAGTTAGGACATTCTGGCCGATTCGTCGATGTTGGGTGGCCCTTCTTGTTGGCAGCATATACTTTGTTTTGCCCTCGTTAACCGCTAGACCCTTTTTGCCGCTTCTGTTCCTATACTCGCAAACGCACCAGTGATACAATAATACCCATAATACAATATCAATATCGTCGGCGTATGCAAGCAATTGAAGAGACTTTTGAAAGATCGTACCTTGTGAGTTTTGCACAATTCTTTCAAGTATGATGTTAAAGAAGTCACATGACAGCGCCTAAATCATTTTTTGGTATCAAAGGTCTCGGTTAGGTCAGCTCGGACCTTGATGCAGCAGCGAGTTTTCACCGTCGTCATCCTGTACAAGCGGATGACATGGCTCTGTATACCTCGTCTCTGTAGATGCTCTCATATGCGGCTTTAAAATCGATAAATAGGTGTTGAGTATCGATTCTTGGGTTTTCCCCAAGATCTGCCGTAGTGCGAATATTTGGTCAATTGTGGACTTACCGGGTCTAAAACCGCACTGATAGGGTTCAATTGTTGCGATTGCAACCGTTCGACGTTAAATCTCCTCATAGTATTTCTCCGTTGGCGTGGCGTCTGAGATATTTGTAGACGTACCTTGGCTGCAACTAGTCAGTGGTCCGAGTCTATGTTGGCCGTTCGGAATGTTTGGATATCTTAAATATTTGAGGAGTGCTTTACGTAGATCGCAACATGATCAATCTGGTTGACAGCTTCCTCATCTGGTGTTCGCCATGTTCCTTGTGAATATATTAGCCTAAGTCCGTTTCCTGTCGTGGTGTCGTGTAGGCTATAGCTTCCGATGTCCTATGTCCTCCTTCCCAATTTTGGCATTAAAGTCGCCTAGGACGATTTTAACGTCATACATCGGGCATTGCTAGGTTTTGGTTTTGCGGAGGAGCTCGTAGATACTTTCTTTGGTAGTATCGTCCTTTTCCTCTGTTGGCCCATCCCACCGCACTTCTTGTATGGCTTTATAGCAGTCTAGGGTGCTAATTGTTCGGGTGCACGCGGACTGCTCAAGGTCCGAACATTCCACCCACGTGCAGATCCGAAAGTCGTTGTCCCTTGTTCGTTTTGTTTTTGGTCGTCAGCAATGAATCCGTCGTTATCCGAAGCTATTGATCGCTTCGTAACAATTACTTTTTTACGTGGTTGGGCAGTTAACCCCACGCACAACCCCAAACCTGGATGATTTTGTTATTATACTAACATTTTATTATTGTATAATAAAAAATATAATAATAATTTTTCTATTGTTTAACTAGAACTGAATAGTAACATATTATAAATAATACTATAAATAACAAATTTAACGCAAATTAAATAGCATATAATACAAAATTCAATACCAGCATATGAATCGAACTGAAAGTAAAAGCAGGTAAAGAAAGTTAACCTTAAGATAAATCTAAACAAAATAAAGAAGAACGACATTACTTCTTCTTTTTTGTCGGCTTTGAAGATTGTATAGATTTTAATGTTTTGTTTGGCGATTTGTTTTTTATTAATGTAAGAGCAAATGGTTTATGAACAATAAATTTATGCATTGATTGGAAATATTTTATCTTTTGGGCGAACATTTCCGTGTGTTAGAAGTTGAAACGTTGTATTTGCCCTTGTAGAAATTTTAGTGCACTTCAAATAATTTTTTTTTTTGATAAACTAACCGTCCAGATATGGAGTTTTATCATCTACTGACGTCAATTGCTGCAAAAATTTCAGATTTATAATCTTGAAATCAGGTGCTTGTATCAATTTAAAATTTAAAAGTGATGGACAAGTTTGAAATTCAAAAAAGTCCTAGGCTTGCATTTTCAAAATTTTAATTTGCTGCCTCTTGAACTTCGGCTTCATTAGTATCTGCATCAAGGAAACGGGGGGAAAAAATTCTCTCGGCTTTAAAATTCTCTCCAAAACGCTGTGTACTGGCCAGGGGTATGAAAATTAAAAAGTCTACGACCTGATTGGTTGATTCTAAAAGTAAAAGTAATGCCAAACTGGTTATTTTGTTCCTTTGCTAAGGAACATAGGAGTCACACCAAAAAATAAGTTAAGTTATACCGCTATGTCTGTTATAGCGGCCTTTAAAATTTTAGACAATATCATGTACACTTTGACCCATCATGGTTTCGTTCCATATTGCCCTATATACTTGCCTAGAACTGGATAAGTGAGCTGTGGCATGTAGATATTCAGTTTACTTAAATAGTAAAAGGACCCTCATTGGACAAGTTGTTACATTTTCGAGGTCAAATCATAAAACAGGTATGGTTGCGACAATCAATTTTTTCAATTAGGTTAAAAATTCTTACAATTTTCAATTGATTTAAACTCTTCAAAAAAATATTGCACTTATCTTTCTTCGGCCTATGGCACAAAATATTAAATTCGAAATTGAACATTTGCCTGTGTTGGGTTTCTTTAACATAGGGTTCTGCAGTCTCTTTGCGTTAAGTGGGTAGAAAAAAATTTTGCAGTCTGGCTTTGTCTCTCAAATCTGATGTTACAATTTTTTGTTTATGTTACCAACTTTGAGATGGTCTAGGTACTCCTGTTACTCGATCTTAACATTAAAAAAAAATTATCTGAAAGTACAATATATTTTCGTCTACTCTTTATTGTTTTCCCAGCTCTAAGTACCTCCAATGTATTCCAACTTTCCCGTTGTTGAGGAATAACTTCTATTCTGTGGCGTTGAAAGGATAGTACGATTGGAAATGCTGGAGTCTTTCTTGTTCCGTTATGTAATTGTACTTTAACTTGACATTTTTATCACTGAACGAAACGTACTTTTGGCCAGTTTGGTAACGAGCACTACGTACTATGGATTTCCATTTTCTAGGATTTCTATTATTTGAAATTTATTTGTGGTGTATTAAGAAAATAAATTATAAAATAAATCGCCTACAACCAATTTTATACCGACCTAAATCTCTTCATAACTGATCTACATAACTATTCAAAATGAAACGAGATGACATTTATACCGATTGAACTTATAACAATTAACAATGAAATTACAATAAATGCAAAACAGAACATGAATTTAAAAATAACACGTAATAAGTCTAAGTCTATATAAGTCCATATGTACATACTACTCGTATGTATGTAAGTCACATACGACATTTATCTAAGCATTCGATGAAAAATTTCTTTACCACCTCGATTTGATCGCTTTATCTTCCTTTTTATTTTGTACATGTGCTGCACTCTTGCAGAAAGTAAAGCGGCATATACACTGCTCAAAAACTCATTAAACATGTGAGAGTGTATCAGTGAAAATGAGACTCTATACGTTGTGACTGCTTGAAGAAAAAACAAAATTTTGGATTTTTGCTCAAACAAGTAGACGGGATTGATGTACTCGTAGTGTATATTGGTGATTGCCTGCTTGACCAAGCATTTGCTCATTTTCGCCTGGACAGCGACGAGGCAACATCGCAAGCAGACAGTGGAAATTTTTTCGAAGATGGAGGACAAAATTTTATTTTGAAATATCTAGAAGTTAATCTTATATAGCAGGGTGTCCCAAAAATCAACGTCAAACCGGAAACGGGTGATAGGTCAAGTGGTGTCGGTTATCACAAAACCATTTTGTCAAGTAACTTTAAAAGATAGCGTATTTAGTCTGGATTCCAAAATAGTACGACACTTGCTAGAGTGTTACTTGTAAAAATGGCATAGTACACTTTTTGTCAGTACAATCCGTTCAACTTGATTTTTAGATACATGGATGGACAAAAAAGCAATATTTTAGTTAAAACCGATATAGTTATGTTTCAATATTGAACCGTAATTTACAGAAGAGTTATTCAGGGTTACGTGACAAAAAAAAATCGAAGAAAAGTAAAGATTTGCGGTTTCTGAATGGTAATAATTTTAAATGTACATGACTTAGATTGTTTTTTATAATTTTGTGATAACCGATAACACTTGACCTATCACCCGTTTCCGGCTTTACGGTGATTTTTGGGACACTCTGTATATACTGACAGTTATAGTATTTCGCAATTGTGTATCTTTTTTTATAATTTTGGGTGTTATCATTTGAAGAAGTTGATCATATGCCTCCTCGTCCATGCGGAGGAAATATATAAAATCATTCGGTGAACTTAATTTCAGCTCATTCAGGAGATTTTCGTGTGAAAAATCGTTTCGTTTTTTCAGCCATTCTTTCGAATCATCTTACTTTTCTTCTTCAACGCTAGCGCTAGTCCGACACCGATGCAGCAATCGTCTGTGTCACTCATATTTTCTTTGTTTTTTTGAAACCGATTTAAATTGAAATCGCACAAGATATAGCACGTACTTTTACCCCAACATATACCAAATAATGAATGATTGATGTGTGTATATGCAACGTCAAAACATAATTTACTAACACACTCTCACATACTTTATGAGTTTTTAAAGGGATATTGAAATTTAAAATTTTTCGATATACATGTGTACGCCCTGGATATGTACATACAGTCGCCTCCCTCTAAAGGTTACAAAAATTAAACAAATAAAAAGAAGCTTCTTGCTTTTATATCTCATTTATTCATAAATATCAAAATATTGTTCAAATAAAATTACTTAAAAAAGTTGGTAATTTTTGATTGAGCAATTACAGTAGTTGGAGTATTCATTCACCCGTTCAAAAAACGATTCTATTTTAAAAAGGCAGTTTTGGACCTCATCCGGCACATCATCTGTCATTTCAATTGCAGATTGCAATATTCCAATTGCGTTTTCAATGTCATCCTTTTCCGGGACTTCAATATTAATTCGGCTTCATCCTGCCTGTCTATTTACGATTACTCGTATTTGTCTTTAAAAATTGCATATAAATTATCTTTTTCCACACCACCATTGTTGGTGTTTTTTTTTTTAGTGCAAATGAAATAAAACACTTGAAGCTAATGTTAATGTCTATGATATTAGCTTTATTTAATAGATAATTTTATGCCATTAGCGTTTAAATATGATATGGGGCATATGCGCGCCACGGCTAGCTCGAATGAAGCGCAATCGTGAAGTCCAATTTTCGACAACTTTTTCGAGCGAATGTTTTCTTCCAAATCATCCAACGTTTCTGGTTTATCGGCATAGACTAGTGACTTCATATACCCCAAAGAAAGTAATTTAAAGGTGTGAGATCATAGGATCGTGGAGGCCAGTTTACAGGTCCATTACGCGAAATTATGCGCTCAGCAAATGTTTCCCGCAATAAACAGATGGTGTTGCCTGCCGTGTGGCATGTTACGCCATCTTATTGAAACCAAAGC
Organism: Volucella bombylans; assembly: GCA_949129095.1. NCBI lineage: Eukaryota > Metazoa > Arthropoda > Insecta > Diptera > Syrphidae > Volucella > Volucella bombylans. Next base: position 125,825,566 of record OX422140.1, on the reverse strand, counting down.
TCTATCACGTCAATGCCATTCAACTGAGGAACGAAGAAGTCAGAAATCATGTTTCTATAGCGCTCTCCATTGACGGTAGCATTCTGGCCGGCATCGTCTTTAAAGAAATATGCACAGCCCATAAAGCACAACAAACCAAACAGTGAATTTTAATGGTTATAAGGGCGTCTTGACAAAGTCTTCTGCGCTCCACAACGGCAATAACTTCACTGTTTGTTGTCTTTGGGGATGCGTACGAGTATTATCCACTAGAGTGTACGTGGTGCGAAAACGAAAATTTGCAATGGACGTAGCGCACGATAAGTTTGGCGAACCGAACCATGGTTTTCAAAAGAAGTTTGCACAATTTGCACGCGTTGTTCTTGCGTTAATATATTCATTGTTAAATTGGCAAAACCGTAATCAACCCGTAAATCAACTTTCAACTGTCAAATTGACAATCTGTAGAAACAGTGTTGCCAGTTTAAAAATCAAACCTCTAAAAAAAACACCCTGTACCTTAGCCGTCTATTTCTATAAAAATCAGGAAAAATGACAGCTGCTACCCTGCAACAGTTCAAGGTCACATTTTAATTATCCAACTGAAACTTTGTACCTCTTAATTTCCTTTCCGCTCATTATACGGGTACACTTTTGCCAAAGAGATATTCTTTAGGAAAATAAAGAAAGAAAGGCCCAAAAAAACACACACACATCTCTACTTTAAATTAAATTAATTAAAATGTGAAAGCGTGCAGTTATTTGCGCAGTTAAAAGGGTAGCAGCAGTTTGCCTATTTTCACGAATAGTATAATGTAAACTGACATTTAAGGGATGGGCATTCATTTGACAATGTATGTACACGGATAGGAGAAGGATATTTTTATTTTATTTAATGGCATAAAGCAATTTAAACACCGAAAGGAACAGCAAATGTGTCATGACCGGAATACTTTACAGAAAATGAGAAATCTGTATCAGCACAGACGCGTTAAAAATTCGTCATGGGATGACATCGTATGCCCTTGCTTGTGGTACTCGATGGAATGAGCCTATAAATGAAATTTTTCGTTTATTATACGCATCTTATCCAAACAATTTAATCGTATCCTACAACCTTGCAGTTGATAAATATATGTACCCTGAATGTGACTGCAGAGCCTATGTAAAATCTGTAAGAAATTTGGAACCACTTCAACACGTTACGTCGACAAGGCACACATAAATGAAATTTCGAAGCTGTTTGTACGTTCGATGGTGTAGTATGAACGATGAGATGGATATACGAGTATCCTATAAGAAATCTCCTCCGACGGACTGAGAAATAAACGATTATCGAAAGGCCCTATTTCTAGTAAAAAATCGGATAATAATTTGACTAGCAAATATTGGGATAAAGACAGGCAAACAGTTTTCCATGTGTGTTGTAAACTCCCCTCATCCTAGTACGATGGTAGGTACTTCATTTACATGAGCGCTAAAATGATTTATTTTAAAGTCAATATCGTTAGATAAGAAATGACAGTACAAGATCCTACTTTTGGTCCAGATAACACAAGAATCAGTCCACTTCTCTTCAAAGGAGCTATATAAGAGTGAGGTGGGCAGCCTTTAAAACACCGCGCTCGAGCAGTGCAATGCTCGTATTGCTGCTCACAAAACTATATCGCATCATTATCTCTGAGCTCATGCAGATTATTGTGTTGTTCTGTGGACTAGGAACTGCTAGAAACTGGCCTTTTTGTTGGAAGGTAGCAAACAATTGTTAACTGCCTTTAATATTGTCAGAACCAAAGTAAGGACTTTACAGCTGCTTTGGTCAGTAATAATGCAAATATCCCTAGTAGATATCACATTCCATCTCACCTAATTTTAGCTTGAAATACACAACAGGGGTTTGGAATCGATGCCATTATCTATTTTTGAGATCTGCTTTTATTCATTGGGAGGAGAAACGATGTAGTCGATCTTTTAGTCATTGAATGAGTGGCCTGTTTTGCAATTTGTCCATTGCAAAGTAGCATTCAGGGGGCTGACAGTACATGCCTCCAACTGCTTCCCACAGATTTCCAGAACTGTGAGGTGAAAATAGATGTGTGTCAGATCATTGATACACAGCTAGGCCGAACTTTGCACCATTCCTAGTGTTGTGCCGTTGAACTGTAAACGATTTACGAAACCCTAACCATCGTAACCCAAAGCAATCACTCTTACACAGGATTTCGAACCTTCCTGGTGTCTCATGCTTCTTCTCTAGTGGATATATCCTCTCAAGCTAGAATCTATTCGCATTTCAATTAGAACGTTGAGATTTCCACTGGTTCAGAAATAACTCTGGCAAGCCTTAAAAAGGGAAGGTGCTGAATTTTTTTTTTCTATTTTTGAAAATCTACGACATCTGAGGAATGTCCCCTTAAAATTTCAAAGCAAAATCATTATTCGTTTCGAAATGGCAGCGTTTTTTCGGCCGAATAGCAGGTGGTTCCGACCGCATGAACAGGGAACACTCCGCCTGCTCCTTTTCTTAACAAAACAAAGAGGCATCTTTTGCCTCAAAAAAGCCCGTACACTTCGTAAACAAGAAAGAGCAGCTCAAGATGAGTTTTATGAAGAATCAGAAGGAATTTGGTTTACCCCTGTCGTTTTTTTTGCTTCGAAAACTTTAAATCGCTTTTTCTCGAAACTGCATTTTTCATAACGACATGCAAAATAACTCAAAAAATAATTGTCTGATCGTTCTAAAATCGATCTTCTTGGCACATTTAGCTATACTCTAAACCTGTGAAACATGATTTTGAATGCAAATTGAAAAAGGTAAAAAAGGTGACTTTTTTTCTGTCTCTATCATTTGTTTTTGGTTTTAAAGGCTTGGAGTAGGAGAAACAATATTTTTAACAAGACATATTTTGATTTTTTGTTACATTTAAAAAGTAAAATCTACGGCTTGCATGCCATTTTCAAAAACGCTCGACTTTGGCGCAGTGCAGCGCCGCTCTTTTGGAAAAAAAAATTATAGTTAACAGATGTTTCTATCTGACAATAAATTTTTTTTTAATAAAATACCAATTTTTCACTGACTAAAAAATCCTTAAAAATCTACCTTGTTTCGGGACCTTCCCGCCTTAAACTGAGGATGAAATTTTATCGAATCTTTACGGATGGCTTTAGAACCAGCTAGTGACTGAAGTCATTATGTTCGTGAAGAAATAACTGCTTCTGTTAACCTAATGGAGATTTACGCAGCCACTCATATTAGTTAAGTGAAGAGTAAGTGAGAGTGATGGACGTACTATGTGTCCGAAGTTAGGCAAAAATGTAGATCTGTCCGACGTCTGATGAAATTCTTTTCGAAGAGCATATTTCATTGAGTTTTGTCAGTTCTCGCATTTACACTTGGATCCTAGCAAATAAAACCTTCAACTAAACTAGATTCATTGGAATAGTTTTTTGGTAATATGCCAAACAGTTAGTCTGGGACCGTATTTATGATTAGTATACAAAATATAGTTCTAAATAATAGATCTTGTGTCAGTTACGTTTATGACAGATGCAATGCTTTTATTTGCGGTCAACTTCGGCTCATATGGAAATGGAGTTTCATTTAGAGAAGTACTTAGGTATCCATTAACAATTAAGTTTTTGGTGAGCAGCATTCTATCAGCGACGAGGGATGCAATCAGATCAAACAACTAACGTTCCTTAAACTTAAAGCATCTAAGGGTGCTTAACAATTTTCTGTGACGTTTCCTATTAAGTACAAAAAAAAAAGCTTAGGACATTTTGAATGCAAGTGTCCGCATCAGACCGCAGGTACTAGGCGCTATTATTTTAAACACTTATTATTTAAACACAAGTTTCACAAATTTCCTTTACACTATAGTAAAGGGAATTTTTATCATTGATGGATTTAGGAACAGATTTCCTGCGCGATGGTAACGGCACGTGGGATTATGTCTCTACATCTGCGACGAAAGGATGATCCAGAGGTCCGACAAAAAGACTCTTCAGTCGAAAATGTATTTACAAGTAAAAGACCTCAATAATGACCAACTCCGAGCCGAAAGCGCCTTCTTAACCAATGGAAGGTCATGGCAAAAGTGTTGGCAACTTGTGAGGAACTAGTGCATTACTCATTCCTACCATTTTTTTCCCATTTTTTTTCTGTATGCATTCCATTTTCATCAGCTTAAATAGGTCAGTTTCGTCTGTAAACAAATCTTCTAAGATTTGATATGCATCTAATAGCAAAACATGCCCTTTAGGTTCTGATATTTCACAAAAAAACAGGCATTGCTTGATTGTAAGCCGATCTTAAATTGAATTATAATGCATCTACAGGATGGATTGCAAAATGGCAGTCGTTTAGTGCTAAATTCAAAAGATTACAATCTATTATTTGAATAGTCTTAAAGTCAACCAAATCCAAAAGTGAAACCAGGATGTATGGCCTCTGTTTATAATGCTCAAGCCCCGTAGAAGGATGGATAGACGTCGAAACAAAAAAACCAAATCAATCAGTAGACAAACCAATCGTGGGATTCCAAATTAGGCAATCTATGATAAGTATGAGAATGTAAACTTATCATAGAGATTTTGTTCGTTAGTAAGGATGAACTCTTGTGCATCTTTGAGTCTCTGAAAAATAAAAAGTCATCGGAAGTAGACGGTATTCCAAACGTCGTATTAAGACTATCAAGATATATTTATTACGCTATTTAACAATGCGCAGTGATACATCCTATCCCGAAAAGGGATAAAGTTAGAACTAACCCTGCTAATCTTCGGTCAATTAGTTTGCTTTTGAATATTAGCAAGATATTCGAAAAAGTGGTCAATAAAGCGCTGTTAATGCGGGTTGAGGAAAATAATATAATTCCAGAAAATTAGTTTGGTTTTAGGGCGAAGCACAACACTATTCATGCAGCGTCAAAGTTTAGCTCCGACATGCAATGGAATAAATGCAAGGTAAGAAGGACTTCGACACCGTATGGTTAGAGGGGCTTTCTATAAGTTGACCAGTATGGGTAGACCGAAACACCTGCGTATGATTTACAGCATGCTTATGGGAAAGAAGTTCGTTGTCAAATGATTGTATTGTACAGATCAGGTTCAAAAATCGAAGTCATTAATACTCTTCGGCAACGTGATTTCGATCATATTAAAGCGTATTGCGACATTTAGAAATTGAAAATCAATTTTCAAATGACGGAAACAATATTGTTTAGAACTCCATTGAGATGGGCTTCTATTGATACCAGATATAACTGGCGAAATTTGGCCATCATTGGACAGCACGGACTGCCATTAGCAGTGAAAAGCGTAATGAGAGACCCTGGTATCTGGCTCGATAAAGATTTGTATTTTGACAAACATATATAATAGATGCTTGTCTTGCTAAGGACAAGAAGGCTGTTTCATTGCAGTCAACTTGCCTCCAGGGTGATGGTCATATCCTATGTGGCCCCAATCAGGTCCGGCATCGCATATGGTTGCCGTATCAGATAGAAAGGATTCGGCTGTTTGAAAGGCAGTCTCTTAGAACCTGTCTCGACTTGTACGGAACACCAGAATCTGAGTACAAAAAATATTATCCCAACAAAATCCTTTACGATGGGGTTAATCTAAAAAGTATGTTGCAAATGTTCAGGAGCTCCTCCATTTTAGTCCCGCGACTGCGGTCAGGGTTCGGATCGATGTCGAGAAAAAGTACACCGAATTCTTTTGGCTTCAAGAAGGGAGGGGGGTTTACATGCTCTCCTAGGTCGGCACGTTACTAAGGTAACATACCCCTCTTAGTTGTAAGTTAGATTAAGTTAGGGGGATCTCCTGGAAAAGCCGCGTTCGTTAACATGAGGTAGCGCCTCTGAGAAGCGATCGATGTGCACGATGTTGATGAATACCAGGCAGTAAGATAGTTTTTAAGGTTGAAAGGCAAACTTTGAATGAAATTGTTAAGCTTCGAGCGTTCGGTAAGAGCCAGTAAGCTAGAATATGTAACTATCATTGTCAAATTAAATTTAAATATATTCTTGTCTAGAATTTAAGGTAATAGTAAAAGAAACAATAAAAATAAAAGAAAAGTTCATAGAGATCTCCAACAAAACCATTAAAAAAGGATTCTATTTAATATACAAAATATGTATTGTATATTATAGTATTCCGCAATTAGTTGACCTGCGAATAGTAAGGAGAGCAATAAATCTCTTATACACGTACAAACATTTCTAAACACTTATTCTTTAGGTCATTAATGTAAAAATGAGGGAAGCATATAAAAACAAGTAGGTTGCAAAAACCCAACTGACTCTACATCAAAAAAATTAATTAAAACTTTAGTCTTTGGTCAAGGCCTTACTTGAACCTTTAATCTTAAATATTATAGAAATGTAAAAGCATGCAATTTCTTTTTTCCTCATTGATTAAGTAAGAGTTGTTCCAAGAGTGTGTACAATTGTCTTCTTTTTTTCCAATTGCATAATGTCAAGTATTATTTCTTATCGTTCCTATTAGATAACTCTTGTAACTACGTTTTAAGCTGCTGATGGAAGTTTGTATAAGGACCCGGCACATAGCCGGTTAACGTTAAGAAATTAGTTCTATTGCTCAGGCAATATTCTTTCTCAATTCATGATATATATTTCTACCATGTTTTCCCTGAAGAAGATGGGCGAGCGTATGCATTTGTTTACTTATTTATTAACCCATCATAAAGTTTTTAAGATTGATTATTTGAGACTATAAAATGCATATGTTGCATGCATATGTACATATGTTATTAGAAGTATTCCACAGTCACTCCTTTTTTTAATATGATCCTCAACCCGATATCATAGGTAGTGTTTGGTCACACAGTTATAGTATAATATTTACCATAACATTCTTAAACTTAACTAAACTAATGCACTATTGCACAACATATGTACTGCGACCATTAACCATTGAACGATTAAAACCTGAACGAAGGCATGTTGTCTGTTGTCCGTCTACCCGACCAAGATGAAGTCCGGACAGCAATTTCCAAGTCAATCTAATAAAGCTGCTGTATAAAGCACAGGTGATGATTAGCTATCGACTCTTCTCGGTCGCTTCGAGAGAAAATTTCTTCGTGTAATTTTCGGTCCAGTTTGCATCAATTGAGGCTGGAGGAGGATTTTCATTAGCGAACTGTACAGCGATGTCTACTCCTCAGAGAAGCTCAAATAACCCGGCTTACTTAGCTAGGTTACCTTGAACGTATGGATACCAGCTCCTCGACCCGAAAAGTTCTCGAATCTAACCCAGAGGGACGACGAAGCGCACACAAATGGAAGGGGACTTGAGCTAACTTTAAGTGCAAAATTTATGGCAGATGGCAAACAAATACGCTAGCTTATCTAACTAAGTACGTATGTTCTCGGCATACAGTTCGGATTCTTAACCGAATTGGATATAATAATGTGGTTGAATGTCACTATAAAACCGTTTCAAAAACATTTTAGAAAACAATTTTTGTTTCCGGAAACATTTCAGAAGTCTCTTGCATTTTTAATAATTATTGTTGTTAAAGCTAGAAACACAATTAAAAAAAGACACCCTTACGGCAACAATTTTAAAATCAATACACCAAGGAGGGTCTGTAGCCTCCAAATATTTATTAATATTTTAAATAATTCTTTTGGCTGAGCTTTCTAACTTTTTTTTTTTAAATAGGATGTTAGTGGGTCTGTAGCCGAATAAAATAAATAAATTAATGGCTGTAAACTACAAGTAGTCTCTCCACTCACTTTCATTTCTATGCACAAACTAGTTACTATTTCATTTTCGAAGGTTTAACATTGGCCACGTCAAAACAAAAAAAAAAATTTCTTTGTTTCTGCTTTTCGGTGTTGGTTGAGATTTGAACCCTTTTTTCTTTTGCGTAGGAGTCGGCGAAGTTAAAAATAAAATATTTTTAGCTTGCGGAAATTCAATTCAAAAACGAAATAAATATTTTTGAAACATTACAGCTCTCATTCTCTTCTAAATATAGGGTGACCAGATAGCAATGATAGTTTTTCCAATTGCTATGTTTCAGCAGCTGTTATTCAGTAAGGTTTACCGAACGTGTGGAAATTATAAAAAAAATATCGAAATTCCGTCTCAGTTGTAAAAACGCAATGTGAATTTCGTCGTGAGGTCTGTCGTCCTCATGGCTTCAATGTGCAGGCAATTCGTGGCTCCGTCGAAAAGTTTGAGCGTGAGTACACTCACGTACAGTATCGAACAGTAAGAAGACCCAGAAATGTCGATTCGGCGACGATCAATTGAATCCGTATAAGATTGTGCCGATTCAAGAATTGAAGTCGGACGACTATAGACAACGCCGTGAGTTTGCTAACTGGGCGCTGGAAATGTTGGCCAGAGATCCACATTTTGGCCAAAAAACATCTTCTCGGACGAGCAAATTTTTGGCTCAGCGGCTATGTCGACAAGTAAAATTGTCGTTATTGGAGCGAACACAATCCACCAGTGTTCGGCCAAGCATCAATACATCCACAAAGATTGATTGTTTGATGCGTATTATGGCAAAGCGGCATCATCGGACCTTATTTCTTTCGAAATGAGGAAGGAGATGCCGTTGTCGTCAAAGGTCTCAGCTATAGAGTGATGTTAACCGACTTTCTGTAGTCAGAGCTCGACAACATCCGAGCTGTGGTTCCAACAAGATGACGCTACATGCCATACAAGCCACGCAACGCTCGAAGTTGTGAAGGAGAAATTTGGCGGCTGTGTCATCTCACGGCGAGCGTTCATCAATTGGCTTTCGCGATCATGCGACTTGACACTACTCAATTATTTTCTCTGGGGTTACGTCAAGTCCTTAGTATACGCTAACAAGCCAACCACTTTGGACGAGCTCGAATCCAGCATTCAACGCGCTATTGCCGGAATAACGCCGCACATATTGGACCGAATGATCAAAAATTGGACCGACCACTTGAAGCACAGCCAGCGAAGCCGATACGACCATTTGAATGATGTGCTATTCCACGCATAATGGCATAAACGTAGCTTCAAAATAAAGCCAAAATCGATTTTATATCTCACACCGTTATAGTTTTATTTAATTTTTTTTTCTTATCGTTGATATTTGGTCATCCTTTAGTCGGCTTCCTTATTACTCACGGCGCATACATAGCTCAATACCCAATAAATTGCCTGTCTCCCATACTCGGTCTATTTATCATATTGCGGCAGTCCCAAACTAAACCTAAAGATTTGAAGGTGCTTACTACATTTTATCTATGTACATTAGTACATTGCATGCTTTTAAATTATTCTCTGATGTGCTCAGGAACGGTTTGCATATCTGGTTCATTTCATTGGTCGGGCTTTTATTACTCCTTAATAAAGGGGCCACAAGTCGAATGCTTGTAGTCTACATAAACCTCCACTTCTCAAGAACATCGACATAAACAAGGCTGAAGTTTGAGAAAGATAATTTTGTACGGTTCCGTGGAAAGAAGAGGACCATTTTTACAACCGATATGAGAGCAAAATTGTTCTACCATATACGAGAATGGTGGAAAGGGGTTCTGTAAGACGTCAATCTAATACAGAAAATGATTCTAGATTCACCTCAAAACCTATAAAATAGTAGTAGTAGTAGATGTTTTTGTTTCTGGTTAATGCTACTTCCTTAGGCGCACTGTTATTTTTTGCTCGCAACTGTGCCGTCAATGCTCTTGGTGCTGAAATTTCGCCAATTTTTCGAATTTAGTTACAAGAAAAACTTAGAGTATTTAAGGTATTCGTGCCCTGCTAGACTCCAGGTTATATATGTATAATTCGACTTTATCAACATCAGGTTAATATGACTTATGTTAAGTTAAATGTGCTCCTCATTCCCTGTGCACATAGAGGACAAGTTGATTGTAAGTTTGTACGTTCAAAAATAAACGACACGCACCCAAATTGATGATTAGGAAAGCCTTGAACGAACATATGACATTGTTAGTCCGCAGTGGTCTCTGACTGAAATAGTTCACCATAGACCAACATTCAGTTGCAAGCATTTGTTAGTTGTAATCGCTTTCACGTAAGTCAATGAACGTTATCACACAAAACGTTTTATAATAGTATGTACTCGTATAGTGGAGCATTGTGAAATCTGCGTGATTTTTTTTTACACCGTTTTCGGTCTCGTGCTATGAACAGTATGGCTACAAATGCTGTTTTGTTTAATTTATGTGAGTTTTATATACGATAGAAAAAAATTTCAATGGCACCAAGAATTGCTTTTGCTGACAATGTGGCACAGTAACTAATTTCGTCGACTACTACTATTTCCGATGTCACCACACTTTGGTAAAAACTTTTCATCCTGAGTTGGAGACATACTGGAGAGGCCTTAATCCACATTTGATATTGCATTGATGTCAATTGTTGAGAAAATTTCACATTTGTAACCTTGAGATCAGGTATCAGTTTAAAATTTAAAATCAGCAGTTTGAAAATCAACAGTCCTCGGCTTGTATTTGCAAAATTTTAATTTGCTGATCCTTGAACTTCGCATTCATTGATATCTGCATCAAGGAAACGGGGGAAAAAATCTCTCGGCTTTAAAATTCTCTCCAAAACGCTATGCACTCCATCTACAATATATCTTGAATGCTGGAGTTGGCTTCGCAATTATCGCACCTATCTTTCTTCGGTCTATGAAACGAAATATTAAATTCAAAATTTAACATTTGCCTGTATTGGCTTCCTATGCATCTCCGTAGAGAGTCCGGTCTCAAAGTATTTTTTTGCCGTGTTCTGACGACAATAATGAAACTCTTCAAGTGGGAAATAATGCGGTTATACATACGTTGTCCTTCAAATCTTTATTATGGTATTAAGAAAATAACATGAATCGACTAAAATCAATTTTAAACTGACCTAACTTTCTCTAACTAAAGTGAAATGACATGATGGCAAATCTTGATTACCACCTTGATTTTATCGCTTTATCTTTCTTTTTTTAAGCATGATTTAAGGGATATGAACAGTTTGGCATAAAAATGTGAAATTTTGAATTATTCGACATACGACCTTGTTACTATAAACTGTCGATACATCGACCCTCTTGATGAGATTCTCTTGTCATTGAACTGAAATCTGTCAATTCATTTGCAGTATTTTGTTAGGCGTGCTTGGCGATCTAGCCGTTGGTCTTTGATACGAGATACTGACGGTATCGTATTGTTAACAAGATACTGATAGCTGAATACTCGATCTACAAATATTTTGGCAGTTGTCTGACATCGTGCTTTCTCGCAAAGTGTTTATCGCTCTCGAGTCAACATTGAACAATTGTCAATGTCATTGTATGACATTCCTCAAAAACCATATCAAAGGACCTCGTAGAAATATTCTTCAGTGCACTTATAGAGTCGAATTTCGTAACTTAAATGCATGGCCGTTGAACTTTATAAACTAAAATTTAAAATCTGCGAAAACTTCTCGTCAATCAATTAATTGATGTTAAGCATATTGGCTGCACTTAAAGGTTCTGAAATCATTTGTACCCCGCATTCGTTTTCAGTTTGCTTATTACTCCCATTCACGTTATTATGCAGATAAACAGACTCTCAGTTAAGAATTGCAAATGAAACCATAATGTCAACCCTTGTGCATTTCAAACAAAAACAAAGTGACGACAATAGGCAAGTTCGTATCCAATCCGTACATTCCTTTGACACAATGTTTTAATAATATTCATTCACGAGTTTGATTATCTAAACTACCTAGTAACGACACAGCCTGCTCAACAGAATTTTGCGTGCTAATGCCACCCTCACACGACAAAAGAATGAATTTGTTGCAACATATAACGTGTGTTGACTTCAAACAGTATCATGCGTACGTCATTTACCATCAATATTCTTGATCGGCGGCGGTTAATTGTGCAAATGCACATGATGCATTATTTATCGTTAGGATTATCAAAAATCAATAAACAGTCGTTTTTGATTATTCGAGAAAACCAAAAACTAGAGACTATGACCACACTTGACCAAAAACGCGAACGCAAAAGTGAATATACGAGTAGTACTGACCGTCAAAACCATGTGGAAAAAAAAAGAAACATCGTATCTGCACTCTCGTTCCTCATCCTTCACTCGGTCTAGATCTCCTCGACCATGAAACCAAACCAAACGAACTACAAATATTGTACTTCGAGTCTAATTTTATTGTTTTTCACTTGACTTTGGAGCAATTAATAGCCGCTGAGTGAAGTTTTCCAGCGAAAATTTTAATTTGTTTTCCCGTGTCTATTCGCAGATATATTTTTGGTTATTTTTGTAAACAATGTTTATACCGACGGGAGGATCTCTTGTTGAATTCGGCACTAGTTGTTTAAGATGGAAATTTTCACTTGAAATTCACCTGACATACCATACTCACATACAGGAGATCGTCAAGCGGCTACTCAAAGCGACGGATGGCCGCAAATGTATCTAGCGGTTCTGATACATACGTCATACATACATATAGAATATTTTCTGGCTTGTTGAGATTCTCATCATGTTTGTCCGACGAATTGAGGTACGAATATGTGCGAATACATAAATACATATTTGTAGATACAATATATGCGCGCGCAGATTTGCGCAATTGTTGCTTTGATTTTCCTCTTAGGAGAATTTCGTATTTTTTGCATGTTAATGATCGATTAATATGATATCATAGATCAGCGAAAAAACTAAAGGGTGTGCGAGTATGTTAGATGGGGCTGAAAACGTCCATCACTTGTCAAAGAAATAAATAAAAATAAAAACCACTGTTAAGGAAGTTGTTAACCGATACTTGCGCTGGACCTGCCTCGAATACAAATCCACCGAATGAATAATCTGCAAAAAAAAAGAAGGATAAATAAATATTGTACTCAACGTCGTAAGCAGACGACTTCCTGAGAAAATAAGAATGAGATCGTGCCGAAAATAAAGGGTGATTCCCTTGGAATGGATGGCGTATTCGAAGCAGGTGCGAAGCACATGTTGCTCTTTGCTCTGGTCAAACAGTCAAATAGATACTCTTATTGCAGTTTCACACGTTGGTCTAGATGTATCTCACGAATAGGTAATCACTTTTTCTGATGATTCTTTATGAATCATTATGGACAAAGGTATAAGTTAAACGAGGCTACAGATCATTCTCGCTCAATGCGATGTTCATGATAAGTGGTTGGTTTATCTTTTAGTTTACGCTTGACTTTTACACAGTTCGCATCGGAGTAATATTATTGTAAATGCAAACTATATTTTGTGCATAAACGTATTACTGTTTGTCGATTGTGGAAATCCGAATTCTAGAGATAGTGTTATGGGGAATTGTTTTCAAAATCATCTGCTGATATTAATTTAATTTATAAGTGTTTACGCGGTGATTTGTGAATTTTTGGAAAAAAGTGTAACAATTTCTAAAATATTCGAGGAGATTTCTGAAAAGGCGTTAAAGTCGAGGATACCCACGGTTTGTTACCATGATCTGCTGTGCTTTATTTATTTAAAAAACGACAAATCGATATCGTTTAACTTAAAAAAAATTCAACATGAAAGAAAGAATAATAAATAATTAATTAAAAATGGGATAAATTAAAAAAGAATTTTAATGTCGTTTTTAAAATACTTTAAATGCAGTTTTTAATTGAAATTTTTTGTTTTCTCAATTTTAATTTATTTTATTAAATTAAATTACCATTTAATTGACTTACTATCTTTATTAACTTCCCGATAGGGGAGATCATGCATTCAACCCAAAAATCGAAAATGAAAATTTGGTGATATCTTTACGTTTTAAGATGTGTAGGGATAATGATTTTAGAGAGTTTTTAAGAAAACATCTCTCTGTGTGAATGTGTGTGTGTGTGTACGAGAATGTAGGTACATATGCATGTCCCGAAGTGTAAATTTTCTTGGCCCACGATTACTCGCGGACAAGTAGTGCTATCGATTTGAATTTTTATCAGATGATGCGCCTTCATAAAAAATCACGGCCATTAGACTTTGACCAGAATCCGCCGATGATGTTTTTTTAATGGCTTTCTAGTTGGTTTTTTTAACCGAAAATATAACTATAAGTTTTTCTTACAAAATATTATTCCCTCGACTAGTTCTGTAATCTGTGTCTTTGGTAAAGAAAATACAACCATAGCGTTCAGTTTTACCTTTTCTTAGCAGACAAGAGATCATTGATGAAAATTAAAAAGAATGTCGGAGAAAAAACGGAGCCCTGGGGCACACCAGCATTAATTTCGTGGATATCAGACTTGAAACCATCCAAGACAACTTGAATTAAATGTTTGGAAAGGTAATTCCTAATCCATTGAAGAAGAGAGTTGTGCATATTGAAATTGCCCTAATAAGGATTTCAGTATGAGGATACAATTCTTCTTTGAATGGAGTCAGACAGCGCATCGAACTCGTCGAATAGCTTTCCTGTTTGGGGCTTTTGTAAATAAATCAGTAGTAGATAATTTGCCTACGAAAGTGGAATTTAAACCACATGCAATTGAATTCCGGATTGGAATACGGATCACATTGTGGTGGGTTTGGTAATCTACATTACCACCATTACCATATAAATTTCGAGACCGCGGTGAGAGAAGATTAATAGTACTAGTTCGTGGCCAGGTAGCTTTAGGTGAGAGTGATCTCTGACGTGTGGGCGGGGATCTGTCAGTGTTTCACTAAGTGCCAAAATAGCTGGCCTGTATTTGCAAAAGGTGGACGTACGCAGAAAAGTGATTATTTGTTAGCATACGTATATTAACTACGTCAACCCTGAATTCCCTAGTCATAATCACAAACAAATACAGAAACCACAAACACCGACGATGCTAAGCAAGGCTGCGAAGTGGAAATTCTGACGTTGGTTTACGGAATCAAATTGTTGTAGGTGTTATAAATTCACATCGGTTATTACATGCACTCAACCATTGCCCGTGCTGGCTGTTAACCGTCGTACAAGATAAAACGCAAGGATAGTAATAAAAGAATATAGACTTCTACGCAAGCTATATCCTTCGACACTTTGATTCTCCATGCAAAAAATTCGTGGAAACTTATAATAAAACAAGTGTCTCACTGGAAGAATTTGTGTTACTTTAGAAAGTTGTAAGAATAGGCCAAATGAGTGGATTTACAACATTTTCTTATTACACGCTTCTGCACTGCTACATTTTATTGAAGTAGGCACCCTCAAACAGCTTATTCTACTCGTTGACTGTACGAGGGCGGGTCAATAAGTCCGTGACTTTTTGAATTTCTGACCTCTTTACTGAAACAGCAACACTGCTCCTGTCAACAGGCATCTGTCAGTTGACTCCTGTCAAAATTTAAACTTGCTGCGTCAGTTAGTTTGTGTTTGACAGCTATTTTTATCATACTACTCACTAATTTGAGGAGAAAATGGAAAAAAGTGAATTTCGTGTGACAACTTCACAGGAAGGTTTGTCGTTGTTTAATCGCAATATGAAGGAGTTTTTGTGCCGTTTTGTAACCGTGGACGAAACATGGATCCATCACAACACACCAGAGAACAAACAACAGTCAAAACAGTGGGTTTCTAAGGGTGAATCGGCGCCAAAGAAGGCCAAGGTGGGTTTGTCAGCCAATAAAGTTATGGCGACTGTTTTTTGGGATGCACGCGGGATAATCCACATTGACTACCTTCAAAAGGGAAGAACAATCAATGGGGAATATTATGCCAACTTATTGGACCGATTCAATGACGATTTGAAAAAAAACCGACCTCATTTGGCCAAGAAAAAAGTTCTTTTCCACCAAGACAATGCAAGGGTGCACACATGTGCAGTTGCCATGGCAAAAATCCATGAATTGGGCTATGAATTGCTCCCTCATCCACCTTATTCTCCAGATTTGGCTCCGAGCGACTACTTCTTGTTCCCAAACCTGAAGAAATGGCTTGGTGGAAAAAGATTTGACTCCAATGATGAAGTCATCTCGCAAACAAAGGCCTATTTTGAGGACCTCGACAAATCATTTTTTTTGGAAGGGATAAAAAAAATTGGGGAAGCGTTGGACAAAGTGTATAGAGCTCAAGGGAGACTACGTTGAAAAATAAAATTATTTTTTTATCAAAAAATCTGTGTATTATTCCAAAAGTCACGGACTTATTGACCCGCCCTCGTACTTTTGAGTGGCAAATTGAAAAATATTTTAAATTGGTTTCAAATATTTTTGGAATAAAACTTGTTGTGGCCGAGAAATCGAAATGTGATATGGTTGCAAAATTGATTGCAAAATCCGGACAAACTTAAATTTAGATCAACTGTCACTCCAGTATCCAAGCAAGCGCCATAGCAAATATTTAAATCCGAGAAAGCTTGCATCATTCGGAACAGAATACGTAGACATTGTATTGTACATATGTATATACATGGTGGTCCAAATACAAGTTTCTTTTTAAAATTAAAATAAAATGAAAAAAAATCAATTATTTTCGGTATGTTATTGCTTTATTAGAAAGAGCGAACATTGCCATTAGTTATGGAACACTATTTCATTCATGTGGCTGCCTCGGTCGCAGTAGCGTATCCTGTCAACTCAATTTTTTAAGACCCTGTTGACTGTTTCTGGCTCCATCTCACGAATGGCTCAGATGATACTAGTTTTAAGGGCTTGTATCGTTTCTGGACTGTCTTCGTAACATTGATTTTAAAGGGCAGCCCACAAAAAAAGTCCAACAGGGTCAAATCGCAACTCCGAGGCGGCCAATTGACATCGCCATGGCGGCTGATAACACGATTACCAAATTTAGCGCCCAAAAGCTCGAAATGGCATTTCCAGCAGCATTTTTGAATTAAAATGGACCAATGATGTCACCACTCCAAAATCGAATAAAAAAGCGGATGGTCGTTTGTCTTCAATTGCGGAGTCAATTGGACCCTGTAAGGGAATAATCCGAGATCTTCGTGCAAAATTCTCATCAGGCTGGTGCGTTGAGATTGATGTTCCTAGATTGCGCCGAAACTCTCGGGCACAGCAGCCACATTATTGTCGGTACGTACCGTACGACGACGGGAACCGTGAGTGTTGTCCGCAAGCAAGCTAGTCTCTCCATCTTTTTGCACAAACTTGCGTACAGCAGGTGCTTCATTCCGGCTAAAATTTATTTTCAATAAACGCATTGTTTACGCACTTAGTTTTAAAATATGTAAGTTTGCAATACCACATTTCCCAACGTTGTTTAAGCGTAAAGCGATGTATAATACTGACTGAGGTATGATTCTGACTGACCGCCAAGACTTCGAGCGGGAAAGAGCTGTCAGAATCAAAATAACATATCATTCAAAAATAAAATTGTATTTAGACCACCCGTTATACTCGTATAAAGGAGTGCTATAATAAAACAGGTGAAAAGGTTTAGTTCTTTCAACACAACGCCAGGCATAGGGTCTTTTCTCATCCAGTCCTTTCTGCATAAATGAGCCTGTTTTAAATCCATATAGCATTAGATTAAAATGTTCCTTAGAAATTTCAGCAGTTTCTAAAGGAATTATTGATGTCCTTTAGGATTTCGGTACAACCCTTTTGAATGGCTTCTATATACAGAAAACACTTAAACGCTTTCCCTTCATTGGCAAATGAATTTTTCCGTGAAGGTAAAAGTCGCGCAATGCCAAATAAAGCGAATACGGGGAGTGGTTAATATGCGATTTTTAGCTAAAAACTAGGTCTATCGATGATATGACGCATTATCGTGCAACCAACGCCAACTGCCTTTCGCGTGATATTCTGGCCGAATACGACGAATACAATGCACCAAACGCTTCAAAACACCAAGGTAGAATTGTGCATTAACTGATTGGCCTGGTGTAACGAACTCTTTGAGGACAATGCCTTTGGAATCGTAAAAGCAAATCAACATTGCCTTCACTTTTGACTTCTCAAAACGAGATTTGTTTTGTTTTTTTATTTTTTTTTTTAGTTTCGGCTCGTCTGGCGTCTTCCACGGCACTCATATTGAAAACATCATGGTTCATCACCAGTCACAATGTTGTAAAGGAAGTTTTTGTTCTTTTTGACCTCTTTGATGATGTCTTTCGAATGTTGAAGTCTAAGCAATTTTTGGTCGTCAGTCATTTTTGTACCGATGACACAAACATACTGTCACTTCAAACTCAATAACTCTGCTTTTATTGGTCCAAATGTCATGAAATTTTCACAGTACATCAATGAAGGATGATATTACCAATAGATGACCTCGTTAAGAATACCTATTTTTAAAAAGTCCTACTTACTTTGGGACCAACTTTGTAGATACACATTGTTCTTTAACGTCACGATAATTCTACTTATTACTTTCCATTCCTGTTTCAGGATTTCTTGCGATGTTTATAGTGCCGTAGTATATTTCATATACATTGGTCCGACCAATTGTTTCTCTCCTAATGTTGGTAGATAACCAACTGTTCGGCTCGGCAGGGGTACATGTGAACCAGGATATGTGATTCCGCTGTGCGCTTAACATACTCGTATATCATCAACCTGAATAGTGGTCTAAGCGAGCTGGAGTGAGGTTTGACTAGCGAATTCCCTGGAAAGCCCTTTTCACTGTAAGTTTTCGCATTGATTGTTCATGCAAGTTTTTAACTGCACAAAGGCTCGTGCGGATACTGGCTGCGACAAGGTGGTGGTCCACCTATCGTGTGGATATCTAGCACATTAGAAGGATTCTTTCCGTCAAACACAATGTGATTAATTGTTACTGACGGTCAAAAATGAGAAGGCTATCCTTGGATTTGTGTATATAAGTTGGCATGTTACGCGCAGCGGCAAAGGCAATCAGCCTGATTTCGTTGCCGAATGGTTCGTCGCGAAAGCTAAATTTTCCGAGAATCCTGCCAAAGACTTCCTCCTTGTCCATACTCTGCACGTTTTTTGTATCATGACGCGGGAAACTTTCATAGCCGTCAAAATCTTTTGATTTTTATCAGGGATGTTACAACAGCGATGTGAACATTTTGCGCCCGTAACTGCGTAACAATTGATAAAAAAAATATTTCGAATTCCAAATAAAGGTGCGTGTTCGATTTGTTGTTCGTTTTTTTTTTCCTTATTACGGTTATTTACGTAATATTCGCATTAGTCTTATATCACCAATTGATTCGAACGCATTAGCAAGTATGATGGCAACGAGCACGAGAATACCCACTCGTTTTAATATTATAATATATTTTTAATTTGTATTCCTAATGCAACTTTAACTGCGTTAAGTTAACAGTGACTTCCGCATTTACGATATAACCTCAAATCGTTTAACACCTCAACTATCTAATACCATTATCAAGGGGTGCCTTTGCCATTCATATTTAGTCTTTTCAGCGGCGGGCACGCTTCAAATCATTCTGTGAATATGTTTTAAATATTAAAATCGTGTTTTTTTTTAATAAGAGAGCATACTAATGGCGTTCCAATGCCGTCTGCCGAACCTACCTACATATGTGCGAGTACATGACAGTGAGTATCGGAGTATTCCGCATCTGGGCACGCATGTCAATCTTTTAACGAATGTAACATCATCACCATTAGTGTCTCTCATTGATCATATATGTTATTAATGTCTCTTCTCTTTCCTCTTGTCTAATTTCAGATTCGTGAAATAAATACGAAAAAACAAACAGAAACAAAAAAAAAATATCAGCTGAATTCCATCACACTCTGCTCGTAGACAAGGAGTGTAAATATAGACAGAGTGCGCGCTCGTAAAATTGGTTACATTAACCAATCCCGCGTGTTGCATATTCAAGTTGACCACTAGCTATTACTTATCTCCCGGCTGAGTTAATATCAAATACAAGTAGCCCATAGCGCTTTTGTTTTATTTATTTATTTATCTTTTTAAATTTTTTTATAATAAGCGCGGGCGCTATTTTGTTCGGACTTTTTTTTTTTGTATCTTTCAACCACAAAACATCTACTACTCGTAATTTGTGAAGATGATTGGAAGGTTATTTCGTGCTCATGGTGAATTTTGCGCATCACACCCCTGGGAGGTGATTGTGGCGCTATTGACAGTGACCGCATGCATGTTGACAGTTGACCGAACTACAACATTGGGAAGTGATGCAGGTGGTGGCACTACCACGACAACGACGGGTGGAACACCAACAGCATCGTCGATGCCAAGTAGAAATAGACCCTGTCACGGATGGAGTCAGTCTTGTGATGGGCTAGAGGCTGAATACAATGCAGCCGATGTTATTCTTATGACTATAGTGAGATGTTCAGCAGTGCTGTATTGTTATTACCAGTTTTGCAGTTTACAAAAGTTGGGTTCCAAATATATTCTAGGTAAGTTGACTCTCTTCATTTTTATAATTTAAATATTATTTAACCTTACCCCTATATGTATATATTTCTATGATGTCTAAAAATTTTGGTTATAATCGAACTGAAATCCTAAAAGTTTCGCTATTCTTGAGATAGCTGTCAATCAGAGTAATAAAAAGGAACTGGAGTCAGTAAGACCGCATTTTGCACTCATACAGTAACAAGAGTACTCAATGATCCCGACATACTCAAATCCATTTGCCAAACAAAACTACCTCCTAACTTACAATCACTTCTCCCTAGTTGCTGAATCTCGTTACCAAAGATATCTAAGCCAAATGCAATCTACCATCACCTCTGGCCCTAAAAAATTCTATCAATTTATTAACACAAAACAAATCCGATTGCTATCCGTCATACTTTTCTCACCTGAACAACTGTTGTCAAATATCAAATATCTCCCTCGTCAGTTGAAATTACTTCAGCGCAGTTAGTAGACAAAATACGTAAAATGATAGACGATTTTTCTCCGGGTCCTGATGAATTGCCCGCAGTTATCTTAAAAAAATGTGCTGATAATCTAATCCATCTCCTCACTAGTATTTTCAAACTAACTTTGACGGAAAGGCTCTTTCCTTATCTCTGGAAAAGCGCTTTTATTATCCCTATTCACAAAAAAGGGCCAAAGTACGATATCAGCAATTATCGCCCCATTGCTAAACTATCTTGCATCCCAAGGTTTTTCAAAGTATTGTTTATGATGCACTATATTTTCAATGTAAATCTATATTTGCAACCAACCAACATGGTTTTCTTAAAGGCAGATCAACAATCACCAACCTTATTGACTTTGTTTCTAGTACACTGTGCACCCTAGAGCAAGGGAAAGTAATTGATGTAATCGCCACGGACTTCAGTAAGGCCTTTGATAAAATCTCGCACAAGTTAATTCTATTCGAACTCAAAGCTCTTGGTTTCGAACCTAGACTGACCTCTTGGATTGATTCCTATATTAAAAGACGCTACTATCTTGTTCATTTTCGTTCCCTTTTTTCTGACCCAATTCTCGCCACGTCGGGAGTTCCACAAGGCAATCATCTTGGTCCATTAATTTTTATTTTGACTATTAACCATGTTTTTAACGTCATAAAGCACTCCCACATATCTATATATGCGATGATATGAAAATCTATAAACAGGTTTCAAGCCTGTCTGACTTTCAACCTTTTCAAGATGATCTGAATATGTTCTCGATATGGTGCAATGAAAACATTCTCGAGCTCAACATTCAACCCGCACCTATTATTATATTTACCAAATCAAAGAGTAGCTGCAGTTACTTCAATGCGTGACTGTCATTTATGGTACACAGCTCAATTTTCGCACCCATATTGACTCCGTAATTAGCATAGCTAACTCCGCTCTCGGATTTGTCACACGATGGTCCAAAGAATTGTCCGACCCCTATGTCAGCAAATCCCTGTACATAACCTTTGTTCGTCCACTTCTTGAGTATGCCAGCAAGATAAGGTCCTTTACTACGATTTACATATTCTGCGCATTGAAGTTGTCCAACGGAAACTTCTACGATTCGCATTACGCGAGCTACAATGGGCTGACCACAATATTCTGCCCTTCTATATCAATCGACTCAAACTACTCGGCCTCCTGTCTTTGGAAAAACGTCGCCGATAATCTCTTCATCTACAAACTCTTAACCGGCATCATCCCATAATACTCTCCCAAATTCCATTCTATACCAACCCGTGTCATTTAAGATCTGTCCACCTTTTTCGTCCGAATAATCACAGGACAACTTATGGTCTCAACGAGCCACTGCACTATGTCGAATGCTACGTGAAACAAATCGGAAACGTCAAGTGTTCGATTTCCACTGCAGTAATTTTACCCTTCGAAATTCACTAAACAACCATTAGACCTTAGTTCAAGTAAAAATAGTAGTTATAAGTTATAGTTTTAAGCTTAGTTTATTAAGTTATATGTTTGAATTAAACATTTCAATAAACTGTCCGGGGTTGACCCGGGCCCCAAATCAAATCCACTGGTCCAGATAGTACCTATTTTATATATCTCCCTTTCTTCTGTAGAGGTCTGACGAAATCACTGTTCTTCCTTTAATCATACTTGTTAGGATACTTTCCGATCTGATCGAAAAGGGAAAGCAAAATATTTTCGGTCGTTTGACAGAGTTTGGAATCAATCTCTTAAGTTGATTAAGAGCAGACCAAAAAACGTTGACAACCTACATTCGAATCTATCGACGTCGTCTAAACTGTAGTGGAATGCCTCGGGCGATGTAAGAAATTAATTAACTTAGTTTTATCTGGCCTTAATACATATATAGCGTATATTGTATTGTATTGTACTCAATAAAAGTGTTCGTTATCCCTGTCGCGTGTGCTTATTTGAAACAAAATTACAACTACACTCTTGCACGGCCAATTTTTTAATTTTTCTCTCAAGTGGCTTTTAACAGATAAATGTTGTCCTTCATATTCTATAATCTGCTCTCAGTCATATCCCCTAAACATCATTCACTCCTAGTCATCCTTATTATTCAATCAATGTCCATGAATTACCTGCTGAAATTGGGCTTAAATATATCCACAACTTCCTTTACTTGGTGGGAAGATTAGCCTCATTGAAGTCCCCCGGACATGATTTGTTAACGTACTTCGGACAGGTTTCGTCCAAAATTAGAAATTCTCTTGAATAGAGTCCTAAGCTTCACTTGTAGGGTCATGTGTACATTTAAAGCATATACTGTAGAAGTTTTCTTGGATGCAAATCACAGCCAGATGAGTGGTTTTGGCTTGAATCGATGACCTTCGATCTCAGACACGTTCATCAGTAGATATGCAACCTTTTCTGACAGCTGTAATATATGTCAAACTCATTTGTTATATTTATCTCTGATCCCATCCAGCGAACTTCCTTGACTGCAGTAATGTCTACCTTATACTGCGTGAGAATGTTCTCAAGTTTTTGAGTAAATCCATGAGCTTAATGTTAAAATATTCCTGGGGTAAATCGTTGTCCTTTTCGATAGCGTGTCGGATATCTCAATCTGGTCCATTTATTTCTGCAACCAATAGTTCTCTCATAATAAAATTGTTTTGCGTGTCCAATATGGTTACATACTTACATACATACATAATGGAGGCTGTATGTCAACTTAAATTAGAACAGAATCATTCCTGAATAATCCTGTTTAAAAACCGTCAGGACTTTACCCTGTGTGTACCATTGAATCCACCTACCTATCTTAAAGTGGTTTAATCATTGTAATTGTAGTAATTTTATCGAGCGCCCTTTCATCAATGAATTCGGTAGGTTAGTGACACTTCTCTCAGGATTGATAGACTGAGAATTTCGGTGTACATTCTAAAGAGGAGACCCTAATAATGATCCCTGGGGCACATTACCGGTTATTTAGTGCTGCTTGATTCTAACAGAGATTATTTTTGGAAGACACATTGAAACATCTAATCAAATAACTCTTTCCTGTAACTAACAAATACTCATTCTTGAAAGGACGTTTTACACGGGGTCATTGGCGGTAGCTCATATCCGTGATATCATCTAAGAAACGAGTTCTGCTACTCGTATTAGCGTTCCAAATTAAAGATTAACCGGTTTGCAGACCACCCGGTGATCGAGGCGGGCTACAAAAGAACATATCAAAAAAAAACTTTGAGGATCGGGAACTTATTATGCAAAAGGAAACCTTTTTGCTCATATAACCATCGAATAGCATTTTGTATATTACTAGGAAAATAGGTATGCTCATCATACAAATGGTGCCTGCCCAAAGTGATGCTTTTCTTAAACAACACTCAACACCAGGTGGATTCTTCCTTTTAGAATGCTGAAATCAAATACAGGCAAAGCCAAAGAGAATATACAATCCAAAAGTGTAATCTCTAAAATCTACAAAATTGGCATCAGTCCAAACAGAAATCTTTAGTATTTGTCGCAATTCTGAAAGAATTCTATAATCAGCCTTACGTAACCGCTCTTAACACTTCTTTGTTTGCGGGTTCAATTTGAGCCCTGTTGTTAGAATACTGGAAGGGGATTCTTTTTTTCCGCTGGAATTTTATTTATTCTCTCTTTCTGGGGCCGAATTCATTTTCACTTTTTTCTGTTGTGCTGCTGCTTCTTCTTCTTCGATTTCAATCGAAGCAAATGAAAGAGATCCATGCATAAAAAAATAGAAAAAAAAAGCAAGACGGAAACGAAAACACTTTTCGCAGAACAGATTTTAGTTAGTATACTTAGTGCTCGATAAGTGAGGTAAGGTTTCACTTTTTTTTTTTCTTAAACACCACCGAGCCAAACAATAAATGACCTGTGTCCGAATTTTAGATTTTTTTTTTCATGTGGAAACAGAGGCAGCAGCAAAAACAGAAGCATAAAGCTTGACTCGTTAACAGAACTTTGAAGCAGTTTCTGATGTTGATTGTGGCTGTTGTTTTAGTTTGTTTTAGTTGCATCACATTAATGAATTTTCTGGCGTTCAGTAGATACGGATGTACGGACACGTATCTAATGTGTATAGTGCCTCTGTTTGCCCATCATCATACGGTGTTTCTGGTGACCCAGATATCCAATCAATTGCCCAAAATGTGTGCGTCATCGATTTTGAGTTCTCTTTTTGTTTGTTGTATTAAAAAGAAAACACATCCGTTGGATTGGATGTTAGGTTAGGATGCATCAGCAAGTGGAAAGATAAATATTTTTAAAAAGTGTTAACACTTGATTGTTAAAAACAAAATCAAATCGTTACCTTCGAGATAGGTTCATTGGACAGTCAATTTGTCATTGACTGAGTGCTTCTATGATGCCATAAATCTATGAGGCATCACTATGAGGGTGAAATCTATCTTACACATGATTAAACCTGCAATCTACTTGTTACTTCGGGCGGCATGTCATAGAATATGCTGTATTTACTCTCTGAATACGGTGTTGGTATTACGTGTTTCTTTGAGTTTTGCAATTTCTAAGTCCTTAAAAAGGATGCGAATCAGGTCATTTGAATGATACAATGGAAGACCTAGGGTATTACCCGAAGGGCAGACATTTTTTCATCAGATGTTTTTTTTTTAAAGTAAACAGATAATTGCAAAGGGTAACAAATTTTGTTTACCAAATGACATAAAACTCTAAGGGTAGGCTATTTTGTTATCGTCGTCATGTCAACGATTTTGGAACAATGTATCTGAGTTCAAACAAACCGAACCTACTCATAATAATGAGCAAACCCAATTTCAAAACTTATATCCTAAGATATAATTGGGTTTTCGCTTTGGCATTTAAATAAAAGTCTCTTCGTTGTCTACGAGCCATCTTGATAAATGAGAAAATCTGAGTGTAAACAAATGTATAATCATGTAACAACTAAATAATCTGTGTAACCGTGTGCCCCAAACTATATCTATTCAGGATAGTGGAAGCCCGATCATAACTTCTTCATGGTGGACACTGTATCACCTCAAAAAAATGTTTTTTTTTTGTTATGACAGCTATAGTTCCTTCAAAGCGAAAATCGATTACACTAATAAACAAAAATGTTGCCATCCAATCTGAGCCAAACTTTGAATTTCCAACGGATTTTTGGAGGTGCTTACGTAGATGGCGCTATAGTTTGGCGTGCAACTGAGCCTCAACTAATAAAGCTTTCAAGCGCAACCATTTTATCGCAACACCAAATCCGTTAGGCGCGCGCCGATTATATAAAAAAGCTAACTGCCTTCAATTGCGGATCCCTTCTATGATACTTGTGCGCCTTATCTAAGATGCGGCCCTCCATTATTGAATTGTCTTTCTGACTGAGAATTGGAGTACTCTTTGAGTCGGAGTGTTAATATCCATTCGCTATACATATTCTAACCATCTCAGGCGGCTTATGCATACTTCTCGGATTAACTCGATGTCGCTGTAAAATTTGTACCATTCGTTGTTATATCTCCTCATTCAAAGCCTATCAACTACGTTCAAAACGACCAAGATAATCTTCACCTGCTTTCGATATAATCCATGCTCCAAAGAAAAGATCTCGAGTGATAAGTGTCTCACAAAAAGTTTTCTTGCTATTTCTTAACAAGGTTTTATTACTCAATTGTCCTGTAGGGCCAATGAAACAGCAATTTGTAGTCTTACCTCATTGTTTATTGCTAATGAAGTTTCCTTATCAAAATTAACAATGAAACCGACGTAGACAAAATCCACAACTCGCGGCGTTCTGTTCGATCCATTGATGTTGTGCGTCCCTTCTTTTTGATAGTACAATATATACGAGGGGCGTTCAATATATTCTCGGTATCGATATGAAGAAAAATGCGAATTCAATTTAAATTGTTTTTATTTTTCAATATAATCTACCCTAACATCAATGCATTTGTTACATCTTGAGATAAGCATTTTTAAACCCTCAAAAAAATAAATTTCCTCTTTCTCTGCAAAATACCCATTTATTGCCGACTTGAGTTCTTCATCATCCGAAAATCTTTTTCCACGAAGACTTTTTTTCAAATCCGGAAACAGGAAATAATCACTAGGTGCAAGGTCTGGACTATAGGGTGGGTGTTGGATTTCTTCGAAACCACAATCTCGCGTAGCAGCCTTGGAAACTCGCGCCGTGTGAACAGGAGCGTTGTCATGAAGAAGCAACACACCCGCTGCGAGTTTACCCCGTCTTTTCTTTTTAATTTCCTCCCGCAAATTATGCAAAGTGGAAGCGTAGGATGTGGCGTTGATGGTTTCACCTTTTTTTTGTACTCAATGAGCAAGATTCCCTTTGAGTCCCAAAAAACTGTGGCCATGAGCTTCCCGGCAGACGGAGTGACTTTGAACTTCTTCAGGGGGTCTGTTCCTTTTTTATGCCACTGCATGGACTCTTGTTTGATTTCAGGGTCATAGTGGTGGACCCATGTTTCGTTCCCAGTAACAATTCGATCCATAACACCGTCCGCGTTCTCACTACACATCTCCAAAAGCTCTCTACAGCATGCGATTCTCAGTTTTTTCTGAGGCGCTGTGAGCATTCGTGGCACCCACCTTGCACTGACCTTTGAAAGGTTAAGATGGTCATGAAGAATGGTGTGAATGGTACCAATTGAAAGCTTGGTGATCTCTGCCATCATTTTCACCTTTATTCGGGCATCCTCAAGAACAAGTTTTTCGACTTCTTTGATGCTTTCTCCCGTACAAGCAGTAGCCGGGGCGCCGGAGCGGGGCTCGTCTTCAATGCTCTCTCTGCCTCTCTTGAACTCACTTGACCACTTTTGCACAGTTGATAATGAAGGTGTGGAACCCTGGTAAACAGCCACCATCTCTTCATGAATAGTTTTTTGACTTTTTCCTTGCTTAGTGAGAAATTTAATTACAGCGCGATGCTCAATTTTCACCATCATCGTCTCAGTTGCCATTATGATTCTGTTTAACTAGAGATAAAACGCGAATTAATAATCACATTTATATGAAATTTTACGTGAATGCACTAAAATAATAGTATTACTTGATAAATAAATCAATTTATATATACAACCACAGCTTCACCCCGATTCCGAGAATATGTTGAACGCCCCTCGTATTTGGTTTTGACTTCGTGTACAGCTGATTTGATTCATTTTTTCCGCCTGTTTCGATACTTGCAAACACTCCAATGACAAGTCTCAACGTTCTTCCAACGATCTCAATGTCATCACAGAGTATGATATTCAAAAAAATTCCCCTCACAGCGCATCATTTTGCTAGATCTTTGGGTCTTATATGCTTTCCGTAAAGTCAGCCCCGCTGTTTCAAACAGCTCATGCGAGACGTGTGGTAAGTTCAGTAGCTATCTTTTCTCTGGTTTAGTTGAACGGAAATATCCGCTTTCATTGCCCGAATTGAATGGTTCTGTCTCACAACGAAATTTGCATATTCTCCTCCGTTTAACGTTCTGAAATTGAAAACTGTGACTCTATTCCCAAATTTCCTTGCTGGTCTCTATAGGTCTCTGTTTGCGCCTTCATGTTTGGAAACGTTTTTTTACACTTTGGTAAAGTTTCCGGATATTATTCGTTGAGGGACACTGTCTATATTTTCGATAATGCCCTTCTCATGCTCTTTCCTTTTTCCTCCTGAGAAAGCCGATTCTCATTTCCCTCTTTTGCTCATAGAGTTGCCATCCAAATGTTATTAACTCTGTGTAAGTTGTTTGATTGGCTAAAGTCAGCCAATAACAGTTTTTTCCGATGAATCAAATGCTGTGGAATCTCGTCGTGCTGGACAAATTCAAGAATATTATTGAATATTATTAAATGTTACTTGATGAAGGCATTCGCAACGATGTTGCAACAAGCAAACTAGGATTTCAATATCGACTCGGATCTCTGTTATGTTCGTTTAATTTTTCGATCGTACGTAGAACGCTTTAAACAGGATTATTATTGCATCCCGTGGTCAATTTTGAATGAATACCCTACCGTTGGCAATGAGAAAACCGTAAACATTTGATCTCGCAATAAGATTCACTATCAGTAGCGCTCACAGCATATTAGCAAAGCAGTGGCTCTTTCGACAGAGCATAAGGTTTCTGCTTACAGAGCCATGTAGCTATCTTATAGAACAAGAGCACATGACAAAAAGTATTATACAGAAAGCCTAGGAAAGATGAGAAAAAAAACAGACGTAGAAACCAGAATTTCCTTTAAAAAAAGGGGCATCACAGCCATATAAATTCTTTCAAAGAATACGTGCAATAGATTTTGCATAGTTAGCGCCAGATGTCACCACCACTAAGCACAAACTATCATAACCAGGCAGCTTACTCACAAATAGACTTCTTTTGTGATATTTCGGCTGAACCAAATCCTCAGTCAATCAACCTACCCATCTAATTAAATTCCTGGCCAGCTGTCTCATGCTGTCACCTTAGGTGTGGTCATCTCTCTGAGTTGTATTTACGTTTACGTTCACTTTAATTTTTAATCGTGCTCATTACTTAATTACATAAATGAAATTATTGTGTAGTTCCTTTGAATCCTATTTTGTACCATAAAAGACCTTTGTTATTATAATATTTGTAGTAAGCTAGTGTTATATTATTTGATAGTTAGTTTTGCCCCTGCTTACTGCCACTTCCCTCCATACGCATGCAAGTACTTCACTGACAACCTGCTGCGTTCCTTAGTTTCTAAATGATTTGGAAACTGGTGTAAACCTCACTCCTAAACTCGCTCTAAAAATTATCATACATCAGAAGGAGCTCATGACGAGCCGGACTATGACTAAAATGTCAAAACCAAGCAATGTCATTGACGAACTGCGACACAGGAATGAACGGGCCTGTCTCCTCTTCATCAATCTGAGCCCACGGGTATAGTGTAGCAAACAAAAAATTACCACCGATTTCAATCAGATACCGTTTTATACCAAAAATATATTGTGAGATTCCGATAAGCTGTCGAAGATAATTGAATTAGTGTAATACTCTAAAGAACGTGCGCAGAAACTCTAAAAGTACTGAAACCTATAAGCGATAGCAATAGGTAGATACTCGCAATATAAGGGAAACAATCTCTGTAAACCATGGTGGGATGGGTATATAAATAAGACATTCCCTCGGACAATTTAGCGAGTTAGCATGATTTTCATTCACTTTCCGCGACTCGAATAGAGACATTTAAATGCTCTGTCGTTGCTTCTACTAGGTGCACCTTCTATAGTATTATACTTCTCTTGACATATTTCTCTCAGACACTTGAGTTCATCTACATTTCAGAATTAGATATGGACGAGAGATCAACTTTGAAGTTCTTCATTTCCAGGTGTACCTTATTCGATCTGACGACTTCAAAAAACATCGTCATCAGATCGATTTCAAGATTGCTGTGATCCATACCTATGGACTGTGCTTTTGTGTTTATTTATCTTTGAACTCAGTATTCAAACGTCTGCTCGAACAGCGGGTGTTTGATTTTGGTTATTTCCTCTTTCAGAATTAAGCGCATACTCGTATAACTAGTGAATATACTCGTACATAGAATGTAAAATGCTGCTGTTTCCTCTGCTTTGACAAAGAAAGCTACGATGTTTGTGATATGAGGATGCGAGCTCACTCTTCTCTTCCTCTTGTGAAGTTCAAATGGCTAAGAACAACTTTCGCACTAGGAACGAGTATGAAAACATTTGTAATAGCTAGTTAAAGGTTATTGGCGTGGACGGAATATTGTATTTCCTGTAGTCCTTCGCACACTCCTTGCGCTACCAGTTGTATCTCTTTAACCATTGAACCCTTAAAACTAGAGTAAAAACTATGATCTTTTATCCTGAGAGAATACCGACATCGATTAAGTTATTTCAAAGATTTCTAGTTACATATGTACAAATAAACGCGCTTTCTCTATGAAATATTGGTGCCAATCGTCAGAACTGTCAAACGAAATGTCAACAATAAATTTCTACGCCAGTTAGAAAATTGTGTCAATAAACATGTGACATGTGGTGAACTTTGGTGATCAGGATCGATCGTAAAGATATATTTCTAATTTGCAACTGTAATACCTAAGTAATCTATAGGCTAAACGCCAACTACGAAGACTTTTGTGTTTTTGTTTATTTTAAATCTAAGTGCACTCGCCTATTGTAAATAATAGTATATCGATGGCGCTTCTTATTGTCTAATTCAATTTGGCTGAATATGATAAATTTGCAATAAGACCGATCCAGCGCCATCAACATTTCAAATCTAAATTTGATTTCTATTATCATATGCGAGTATAATGAACAAGTACGAATATAACCACACTCGATATCTAACCTCCAGCCACCCTTCGTCACAAATCAGATTAACAAAATCGTTTTGGATGTCAGTACAATGTGCACGTGGTCAGACAACACACTTAAGTCTGTGACAAGTACGAGTATCTTTGACCATTCGTTGTATCTAGTTTTTTACTTTATTCAAGGTAAATTATTACCAAGTTGTTAATTAGATAAAAAAAAAAAAACATACTTTGCACACGGTAACTGATAGAGGTTGGTAAGAAGAGAAGAAAGGAAATACGAATAGGTACGAGTTTACGGAACATGCTAAACCTCCAATGGCATGCTAGGTCGTTGTGGTCTTTATGATGCTAAACGCCAAGAAGGAAATTATCGAAAGTAAATTTTGTACTGTAAATTGATTGCGAAAATACCATTGAGTATAGCACCGATCACAACAACGATCATAGCACTAAGCATGGTTCCAGTAACAAGTTCCAGTTCCAAATCGATGCTCAATGAAACTGAAAGCGGTGGCGTAAAGACCAAAGTCTTGCAATCGCCAATGGCCAATCGCAGCGTATCCTACATATATGTAATACATACAAAGCTTCAACGCACCAAGTCAAAATTACCAGATTTTCACTTTTCATATCAATGGTGCATGGCGCTGGTGCTCGAGAGCGCATTTACTTGAATACAAGAGGAACAAAAAAATGTTTAAACTGGTTTTGCGAATTTCTTTGGATTTGGTTTATTTTGGCGAGATTGTGCAAGTTTTAAGCCATTAAACTGAGGCGTCATCATCCGCAGCAAGGTACCCTTGACATCGATTGTCCAACTGTCAAATTGAATCTCGGACGAAGGCAGAAGCATTTCCAAAAATGTTATTACAAGTATCTAAACAAATTAAACGTGCAAATTTCTTACAAACTCAATCAAGGTCTCATCTGAATTGTTGTTATGAGATGGCTTGAGGGTTTGCAACTTGAAAGACTTTGCTTTTTTTTTGTTTTTGACTGCCCCCCTCTGACTTTGGCATCTGTTTCTTTCTATTGGGTTGTATAATGCACAAACGAAGTAAGTTCCCCAGTGTGGTGGTGGTGGTCGCTGGATCAATCATAATCACTGAGGATGGTGTTGGTTTGAGATGATGATGGCTATGGTTAGAGATGGTAATGGTGTCCGTGGTGGTGATCATGGTGCTGTTCGTGATGTTTGACGCTGGTTACACTTATTTACTTAACTAAACGCGTATGCCGAGTGTGCAGTTCAAGTTCACATTTGTTTTGTGTCAGTATTAAGCACTTTTTCAAGTTTAACGTGTCAAATGTTTAGTGCTTTACCCGCGTAGTTCAAGTAGTAGTTGTATGATTAGAGTCGTAATATCTGCCATCAGCCGCCATAGCTGGCTAAGAGAAATGAGAGGTCATTGATACCAGACTATAGAGTTTGCGGAGTTCATGTTGGGGGAGTTTTTAATATAAAATTAAATTGGTATTGATTGAATTGAAAACTGCCTTTAGTTCAAAGTTTAATCGAGGTAATGGATATGATGTTTGGTATTGCTATCACTCCAATTATAAAGAGAAGGGCTCTTTGATGTGGACAGTCAATCTGGTTGTCTGCAGTTTTTTTCTTTTAACATTGGATTTTGTAGAAGGTCAGGATTTTATTATTATTTTTCGTCCCCCAAAAATTACATAATTCCTATAGTACATGGCGGCTGTATTTAGACGTGGTATTCACCTTATGACATGCTCATAACTACTCATATTGTTCGCATTATAGTTTTTGTGCATTATGACGAACGATTTTATAATCGTTTTGACTTGAGTTCAGATTAATTGGAGGCTATGTGACAATTTAATTCGTTGTCACCACACGAGTGTGTTTTTAATTTGGCTAAACTACTTACGAGTAGATACATGGTTAGGTATAGGCAACTTATTGTAGATTCTAGTTAACCATGTGAATACAAAACAGGCGACATAGTAACCTAGAATTTTTCCTGATTTTAAGATAAATTCTTGTTCCATGTTTTGCTTAAGAAATTTTGTTTTGGAACATTAAATTGATGTCAGTTCCATGTTATTTGCATAATAAACAACCTGATGTCTTGTAAGTGATCTCAACATGCTGTACGGTCAAAATCGCTGTGATGACAAGATTTTTTGAAGGCTTCTTTTCGAGCAGGTTATCGTTGGCATAAATCTGCTTGTTTATATAATCACCGAATAACTTAAAAGCTACACAACAAGGTTTTTCATATTACATGAAATAATCTTACACAAATCTAAACGAAATATTGTCTGACCTTGTGCCTGAGGAATTATCTTCTTAAAGTTTTATTCCATAACTGATCGATAGTAGATGGGTAAGCATTTTTGTGTGATTTCAAGATGAAGCTATTATGAAAACTCTGCTCTATTCTACTTCCCAATCAAGGATCACTGTTTCATATACCACTGGACCAAGGTTTTTCCAGGTATACGGATCTTAAAGTGTTGAATACCAGAGATCTGATCGCAGACTAACTTCCGAGAAATACCATATTATATTTATGAGATATGGGATTAATCGAAATGTTGAGGATTTTCCTGAGAAGTACGTTCCTTCTAGCTATGTGGGTATCAAAATAGGCATGTTTAATATTCAGTTATCATTTTGGATTCTAGACAGGAGATTACCAATCACGTGGAGAAAACTGAGCTCTATCTTATTATCCAGAGATTTGTAGAAAGTTTATGGGAGAGCTAATCGGCGTACAGTATATGTGCAAATACTATCACTGTAGTACCAAGGTGTTACACTAAAACCTCTAGACCAGATCTAAGAATGCCTCCTTTGACATGTAGAAAGACATTTTGATCTGACGACATCTGGGCTTAGTCCCATTTATAATTCTAATTCAGCTTATTTTCCTTCATCAGATTTGCAACTTGTCGCTAAACCCTTTGTTTAATAAAACCCGAATTTAGTATAAAACTAAAACTGCACGATGAGGAAAGATACAGAATTAATAAAAAGTAGATCAGCATCGGGATATATACTCGTAATTATTATTGAAAAACCGTTTCTGAAGGTACTTTTGCTGCAATTGATATCGGATACGTGATGTTTTTCATTATCCTCACGTGGTATACGACTAATATTGGCTCATAATTTCATTCGGTGATTAGTGTATCGAAAAACAGGAGAAGTTGGTATTGAGCAAAATTAGAGACACTAGTAAAGAATATTAAATGTTTCTGGTTAAGAAATTGTGGATAAGAAGTATACTCGTATGTACCTGCCCGAAGCGCAGACAAGATGATCAGCCCAGTGAACCAAGAAACGTTGGTCAGCTTAAATGTTTCAAAGTAAGAGGACCGTACGTTGCATACTTGAAAAGTAACTAATCAAGATTGATAAATAACAAATGTATTTTGTGATGTAAGGGTCAGATTATTTTCAATGAGCTTAGATTCGGTTAAACTGAAAATAAATTCGAATAGAAATTCTCAATGCCTTTGGTAAAAGGATAATCTGATCGTTTCTCTTTTTAACAATCCCAAATTCCAGCACTGTAGGTTTGGGTTTCGTCGAGGTTGCGCTTTTTTAGCCTTTCCATTGCCTATGATGGCGATATTTTATATGATAGAATACATATTCTATGCACCCAAAAAGGAGAGAGAGTTCGATCAAAAATGATGTAGAAGTTTTCAGGGTCTTATCCAAGCAATTGGTCAAGCAGGATAAATTTCAATCAATTTAACCGATCCGTTTATAGAAAGGTTGATCTCTGTATCAGAGCTAAATTTTCAGTCTTAAATTCAATATTTTTTGAAAATCTCACCTAGACCAGGAGGTGTCCGTAAAGACCAAAAATAGTGAGATCGCGAAATGGGGTTTTCCCATTTCTTTCGGTCGATTTTTTTTAATGGTTTCGTCACTTGGTGTGAATATCCCCAATGCAACTTCTTAGACATGCCTTGATCTTAGGTATGCATTCTCTGACGCCTCTGCGAGATATCACGGATTATTTGGAGTTGATAGCGGTAACAGCTCAACCCCGTCGTAATCGTTCGGGGATCGTTCTTTAAATGGAAATTCGATGATTCTTATCGTCTCGATTCTTGAATTTAAAGTTGCCTTGGCTGGCGCATTGTTGATCATTTGCTCGATGTGGTCGAGCCAGTCTAGTTAACTCTTGTTTCCGGTTTTTTGGACTACATTCACATCTTTCCTGAATATCTTGTAGCACTCGACACAATAAAGTATAGCAGATGGAGCATATGGACCTGATTGTCCAATTATCGGCCTTCGTCTTCTTATACTCTCTTAATGATCTATGAGTATACAATATACGCAGTCTTCCAGCTCAAGAACGAGCTTGGATGAACTATATAGACCATTAAGGGAGTATAAGCAGGCGAATTGGGCATCTTTTCGTTGGTTGCCGGTAAACTCTTGGGACAATGAATCTACAGGGTGTAACTATCAGAGAATTATTTTACAGAAATATAATAACAGTGAATAATAGAATACTGAATGAAGAGTCTTTCACTCAGCTAGTCCCTCTAGTCCGTGGCTATTTCAGGGATGCTAAGTTGTTCAATCTTAAGTCTCTTATTCAATGTCATTCGCAACTTTCCATAGTGGAAATTTATACCATCACAGTTGACCACATCCACGAAGTTCCTCTACTGACCTTTCTTATTTCCCAAAAGCTACAAATGCACTTATCTCCTATATTGCTTTCTGAATTGGTCTACGTTATTTAGCCAAAAAAAAAAAACAAAAACCATTAATACGATGTATGAGTACATACACAAAATCAAAACTCAAAACGAAAGTAAACACTATTTAATAGCCCACTACAATTATTTTAATCAAAAACCTCCAATCTACTCTGATTTCGGTTTAGTTTTGAAAAAAAATCAAACGGATTTCTTCTACGTCTAAATTGGAGTTAGATCGAACTGAGAAACAAATGTGTATTCATTTTAATTACTAATTACAAAATCTTCTTACATAACCTCACCTTGTATGAAGTATGTACTGAACAATCTACTCGTATTCTACAATACTGAGCCTGAATTGTACATGCATTTAACGCAAAAGGATTGAGCAACTTATACATAGTTGGAATTTCAGAAAGAAAAAAAAACTACAATAAGATCAAAGCCATTAATTCGGTGGCAAAAAAGAAGAAAAAACGACCAACAATTCGACATCATGCATAGTACAGATACGAGTTCATTAAGTAACTTTTAGATCCATTCACGGCAATCCGTTGGATTTGGGACAAATGGTAAGATGGTTTCTGCAGGTATTTATCTTGAGTCTTTGCACACCATACCTGCAGTTGACTGTGAAGCTTGACCTCAATGTTACGAGAATATTGGCAATACGAGTAGTATGACAACACTATGACAGATAGAACACCGAACAATTTTACAAATTTACTGAAGCTGAATACTGTATAAATGTACGTGACTAAATACACCAGTTCAGAAAGTCCTCTTATTGCATTTTGTTTGTTTGTTCACTATTGACGCACTGTAAAAACCGCTATATACTCGTACATTTTGTTTGACTTGCAAATGAGGTACAAGGTGACGTGAACTTCCTTTTATATAATGCAAAAAAATATAACGAAGCAGAGATAAAAGACTATGATGATCGAGGAAGAGATCATTATGAACGATCTGCTATCAACGATCTGTTCACTGTTTGATACATATCATGTTTCTTACAACAACAAAAAACATGTACATATAATCTTTTTCTTTTTTCTATCCACTTGAACTTTAAATTTATTCACGGACTCTTTCTTATGTCAACTTTAATCTTTTTATCTTTTTATCACGACTATTGAGAAGTGACAATTAAAGATCGCATAAATCTTTGAATAATACTCTTTAAAGTTTTTATTCGAATCGTTCACTTTTTTTTAATAAATTACATCCAATGTTAATTCTAATTAGTTTATGCTTCCAGAACAGCAATTCATGATTGTAATTCACTATAGGAAACCCTTTTTTTGATTTCATATGACAATGGACATATTTTTTTTTTATAGAAATGAACCTGAAAAAAACGGTACCTTATTTAACATTAAGAGTATCTCTCACAACAAAATTGAACAGTACTATATGTCTAACCTTGATGGCATTTCCGATAATTTGGTCGTTAATTTATTGTATTTTTTCTATTTTCGATCTATCTTACTTACTTACATACTCTCTGGAAAAACTTGTGCGTCCAATAAACCAATAAACCTCGCCAGTCATCGCGGACTTTGGGCAGCTGACTCCAATTATGCACATAGCTGATATAGTGCAGTGATACATAGTTGAAGTCCTTACACTTGTGCACGCCAAAAAATCATTCAAAGAATCTTGCGTTCAAAATGACCAATCGTCATATTGTCTCCCGCCTTTGCTAACACCTTAGTGTTTTTTTTTACAAACCATTATTACTCAATTTCCTTCTTGTGCCAAAAAAAAATGCACCGATTGGCAAGTGTAAATTATCATTTGATGCTCATAAGATGTCATAACTAGTCTTAATATCGGATTCGATATATGTGCATATTGTGACCTGTTGTCTGGTTCGTCGATAGTGCTAGGAACTTGTTGACATCATATGTACATATGCTTGGTTTTGTTCTCATTCACAGCACAGCTATACAGATTTTCACCAAATATGTTTCAATACTGGTAAATGCACCAGTGACATCTCACTGCTGTCAGTGTCGTCATCTCACACAAGTAGTTACACATACATTAGGAAAATTGTCTGTTCGTTGACAAATAGTTTCAGGCGCTCGCAAAATACGACGAACTAGAACTTACATTCTTACGCCATTTAAGATACTGAACCGCAGTTTAGACGGTCCTCACTTTTTAAGGATTTGTCAAATGATGCTAAGATTCATTTTATCAGACATACTTTATCCTCACCAAATCTGGGAACTGAGTTGGTATGTGTTTGTTTTCTACGAAACCATCGCCAACTAGTTCGGTAGGGAAGCTACCCGATTAGTTTAAATATTGCTATCCTTTCTTAATTTTATTTAGTCGGACAGAAATATTGACTTCCACTACCAGGTGAAATGGTTCGTCCCGCTTCACAGCGAAACTTGGATCTTATCCGCTATTAAATGGTCTAGAAAAATATATTGCATATCCTCAGCATGGCCTGTGACTCTACTACATGACAGTTCGAGCCCCCGCCAAATTATCAAGGCTTCGCCCATCAATGACGTTGTCTAATAATTAACGGGGGCAGAGCAAAGTACTGGTCTTATCGTAAACATCTTCAGATGACGCTACCGAAAGTTGCTACGATTTGATCACGGCTGGACCGCCGGTAGTCCCTACCAGGTACGGTACCATCACGGTACCATGGGAGTCAGGAACCCCCCGGATTTCGGTCTGGGCCTGACTTGTAGAGGTAGGCTCCATTGTGGGAGCGTCATGGTGGCTGTAGTTTAAACCCAAAGTCGCGGGAAGGGTCTTCCTTTGGTTGACCCAATATAGAGTTGCAATAAGTACTGGGTGCTGCGACCCTAAGAGCAGTAAGAGGTTTTTGGTCGGCCTCGACTCATACCAAGGGTGGAACTTGTGCCGACAACACAGTTCCGATTTGGTATCTCAGGAAGGCGGCAGAGCGATGGCAAGGCGTACCCTTGCTCCCATGGATGTATGGGCATCCCGTAAACATAAGTCTACATGACAGGTGATTTACGTTAAAAATCAGACACTATGTTCGAGCCTTAATAGCTTCCCACGTTCTTATAATAGATGAAAATACTGATGGGGCAATAAAAGGATTATTAAATTTCTTTTCTTGAATAAGTTTTATATTACTTTTAAGGAAAATATCTGACATTATGTCTGCCTTCAGTAATATCCAATGTGC
The DNA here is from genome assembly GCA_949129095.1 of Volucella bombylans. NCBI lineage: Eukaryota > Metazoa > Arthropoda > Insecta > Diptera > Syrphidae > Volucella > Volucella bombylans. The sequence continues at coordinate 125,786,600 of OX422140.1, read as the reverse complement.
ACCTAATATATCTAGATGACGTATTATGATGACTTAAGCACTCATTTTCAGAATTTTCAAAGAAATTTTATAGTTTACAGAGCCGAGAGCTTTTCTGAATTCAGTGAACATAGGATCAACAAAAAAAAATTTATTATTAATGTTTTACCAGCTATAATCCCACTCTGTGCATCTGCAAAATATTCACAAGTAAGTACTCTTAGTAAATCGATTGTTTACTCAGCGTTCAAGTAGCTTGAGAATAGCTGAAAGCTTACAAATTGTCCTGTAGGTTTATGAATTGGGACTAAGTAAACTTGCATCTGTCTTTTAAGTGGAGACATATGCGGTCCCAGACCACGATTCGATCACAAAAAATTAGATAGCTTATGATCTTGATGACTTGATAGGAAAGGTTCACGGGAGAAGGACTTGGGACTTGTGATGATGAAAGAGTGAAACCTTAGCAAAAGAAGAGATTTCTTGATAAATTCGTGAAGGTCAGTGGTCTTCATAAGCAGGTCAGTTGTAAAAAAAGCTTACATTGTGGTTTAGTGTCCCCTTCCTGTTCGTCCCTTCGGCTTTTAAAGAAATCGTTTTGATATATAGTCAATCATTGCACGTATCTTCCAATGGTACAGTGTCCCGTAATTATATTTCTGAGTTTGGAGATACGAGTACATATCTGTTCTCCTGAGATTAGTCAACTCTATTAATCGCTTGGGACGGTCTATGTTACTTTGGGATCTCGCAATTATCGCGAAGAGTCCGCCTATAACTGGCCTTGGAAAGCGCTTGAAAGTGTATCACTTGTTTGATGGAGTACAACGATAGCTGAGCTAATAGCTTTGAAGCATAAGCTGCCTTGAAATTAATTTTGTTTTTAATTTAGTATCCGTATAGCAAGCAGTTCATCTTAGAATGCCTTGGCTATGTTCTATTGGCTGTAAGTTAAAGTCTGGATATGTTCAAGAGAAACAAACTCTCACCCCGCAGTCCATCTTTGAACCGCCTGTGTAGATTATACCGAGTACAACTTACCATCAAGTGAGAATTGGGAGTACTACAGTTTATTCGTAGAGTTAATTTTGATTTGAAGCCCAATATTTTAACGTCAAGGCTTCTTATGCAGGCTCTGAGATCTATAGGAATGCTAATCATTAGGCTAAATCGGAGAGTACTTAACCACTTAGTCGAGAAAGTATGCTTAAAATCAGGTATTTTGGTTTTGGCCCAAGTTGATGCCAGTGCTACATTTTGTGGGCTCACTCGAGGAAATTTTTCATGAAAATATTTTTTCTATCTAGTTTCAAAAAGGTTGTATTCATGAGTATAAGACAGTGTATGAGGCAATAATATTTTAATGGGGTGTTACTTTGCCGGCGAATTTGGATGTATTCAATCCTTATATCCAAAATAAATTAAATAATAGCTTTAGTGTAAGTTGTAAAAAGCTCCCTCTATATTTAAAACATTGACTAAAGTATTGTATGCATATGTAAAGTATAGATTTTTGTTGTTTGCACAACTTCGTCGAGAGCCGTTTCTGTGGATCTTCATTTATAATATGTGTGATGGGATTTGAAGTTAAATGTCTGTTTCTTTTTTTTTGCGAATTTAAGAGCCTTCACAACGAAGGTTTTTAAGCGGATTAGCCTGAAATCGCAATTCATTTACACAGCCCATTGCATGGTACAAAATTACAAGATTCCTAGGTATCTTGATAAAGACTGTTACGTATTTTTAAATATTTAAATCTAAAGCCAGTATAGTCGTTATTATATTCTAATCTCATATCCAATTCTTTGCTGATCTTGGCTTTAGGCAACTTGATGATTACCTTTTACGTCATTTTGGAATGCCCTTGATCTTCTTATTGTACCTATGTTCCGGTCTGTCTTGATGTGAGTACTGAGTCTGCAGTACGAACTTGGCAACATGTAGCAACTGCTAGCTCATATTTACTATCAAACTTATTTGGCGGTCAAATTTTTTAAGAGGTTTTTATTTTGTTTATTTTGTAAAGTCTTAGGCTGGAATGTTAGTTAAATTAAGTTAGTTAAATTATTCTTTATTTACATAATTCATACAGTTAAAATAACTTAATAAAACTACAGCCCTGACTTTTGCCGTCAGCCGGAAAAAGAGAGGTTCACATAGTTATACAATAAATTACATAATTTACATGTTTCGATTATGGAATTTACTTCCTAGAATACATTTTATAATGATTTATTATGTATGTTTATGCTCTTTTTGGATAACTTGATTTTAATTTTGATAACTTCCGATTTTGACTATTAAGAATTGAAGAGGTTTCGCTGGCCGAAAGGACATGGTTTCCCCAATGCATTCTTCTGATATATTTCAACATTGGCCTGAAGTGCTGGGCGTCCTGAATGGCACGCTCGTTACACAAGGAACACTCCGCCTCCATATTCCGAGTGGTTTTGATAATTGTATCTACATCGTATTTGTCATTAAAGTAATTTGTATGGCCTAGGTCGTAGTTTAATGTACAATATGAAAGCTTAGTAATACTATTTCGGGCTTTTATTTCAAATACGGCTCGGGTAGATAGCTCAACTTTCATCAGTAATTTCTGTAGATTCTTTTTCCATGAGAAAGATTGTTGCTTAACCTAGACCATTCGAAGAAAAACTGCATTTTGCAACGTATGTGATGCGTGTCTACGATATTGGGAAGGCGAGCGTCTGGAAGTGAGATGATTTTTAAAATGTATCTTCAGTGTATGAATATATAATGGTGGGATTCCAGTTTCTAGATGTAGCATATAGTTTGGTGTATTTTCTTTAAGAAATATCTGAGCAGTTTTTCCAATTCTCTATATTGGAAAATGCCCGACTATTGTGCTACATAACATAATAATATTTGATCTCACTGCAACTGCATAGACTTTATATTGTGCGCTAAGAGCTATGCTTCTCTTATAAAATATGCACTTCTGGTTGTAGTTTATGGCTTTCTTTGTTTCTTTCTATGTATCTTTCAAATGTATTTTAAAAGTCACTTGAGATGTTATTCTAACTCCAAGGTATTGTATTATTTTTCATTCTTTGCGTAGTGGCCAAATTCATTTCGAAAGACCATTACTTTAGATATATTGTTGTTGACTTGTAGGCTCCACATGGTGCAGTACTTTTTCAACTTGTTGATCATGATTTGCATCATATTTGGCGTTTCTGACAAAATTATGTAGTACCTCGAATAGGACTCCACCGGGTGAAGCACTGTCAAGATCATCCAGAAATAAGGAGAAAATCACCCATGCGCGACTCGAACCAATTTGACAGATTATCACCATCCTATACTGCAGTTCTGTTTTTCTCGTATAAGCTTTGTATAATCTTAAGGACCTTCGTTGATACTCCCAGGTTGCTAAATTTATAAAAAAGCGATTTGCGGCCAATAGAGTCAGAAGTTGCCTTGAAATCAACGAAAAACGCGTGTAAATTTGTTTCCTTTATCCAGATAATGCTGTTCAAGGTAAAGGTGTTATCTGCGCAGGTTATTTGCCTCTACCCAGGCAGCCGCTCCAGAATTATGCGCGTGAAAATTTTTATAATGTCATTCAGGAAGGAAACGCCTCTGTTGTTGCTCGGGTCGTTGTGGTCTCCTTTTTTAAATATCGAAAAGCTGATATTTCTTCTAAAGCTGGGAGGTACGAGTACGAGGTACTTTACCCACATCAATGCTGTACTACTCTATAAACGTTTTGGGTGGCGATTTTGCGATCCATCAACTTCCTGATATGGAAAATGGAAACTGCAATCTACTGATGGTAGAAAATGGATTAAGCAGCTGTTTTGCAAATGGCCTTGAAAGATTTATTTCGTCTGCTGGTACATGTTTTTCGCACAGATGCTACCTGTTTTTAGGTCAAAACTTTTTTCTTGCTGACGCACATTCTCAGTTAAACCAAGCTTGCTTCTAGTGGTTTGTGGATGGCTAGCTGCTTCGGGGATACAGTTCGTAATGATATCTGATCCGGTAATGGAATTCAATTCCCATTGATATACGGTGCTGAGTTTCTGGTTTAGAAGGGACTTACCATATATTTGGGAGCAAAATTTTCTTTCCATCTGAGTTTGGCGGTAGGTATATTGGGGTACTTGGTTTTCGCAGACAATTTCAAAATAAAGTAACCTCTTGTGGAACATGCTGAACCTGCTGAATATGTGAGAAGATCCTTTAGGTCACTTTTAGAATGTAATAATTACCTCCATTATCGTAAGTCCAATGAATTCACACATTTCAACGAGTTTTCTCCGTTACCATCAATGTTTGTGTCTTCCGCACACCGGACTTCATTAATCTATCGTTGAAAGTCCCAAGTATGATTCTAATACCTGTAGGTTTCCCATTCTAGTTCGAGCAGGAAGTTGTATAGACCCAAGAAATCGTGCATCCAATTTGTTGCACTTTTTACAAAGAGGTATTGTGTGTATGTTGATATTTTCGGACTCGATATCTACAACCAATACATTCGGTTATTTGTCTTTTAATGCCACATAAGCAGGCACCTTCACTTGCTTTGTCTTGGAGATATTCGCGTGGAATGTAGTGTGGTGAATCCAATGCAGTGAGTAGTTACAGCAAAATTATTTAAATATGTACATAGTTCCATATTTTTACAACCGAATGTTTCGAAGAAGAAAAATACATCTAAGCATGTAATCATAAAATCTCGAAATAGTAATTTATTACCTAAACCTGATATATTATTATATAAGCAATTATACTAAATTTAGCAAAAATTATTCTAATATATCAGTTTGTATTTAGGTGACTGACGGCGTAAAAACGTCCTGACCGTATGAATGAGCACTGTTACGAACAGTTTGGGAGCCACTGGTGCTGCCTATCCCATCTGACACTTGGTACTTACCATTTTCGTTCGTCAACAACTCTTCCAAAACTAGCATCATACCTACTTCCTCACATACCAAATTGTTGTTTTTGGCATCAAAATGAAAGGTGCCTGCTCCCCATTGCAACTTCTTTCCTCAAATTTGAACTTCGGTATTCTTATTTTTCGCGCCGCCAACGGGTAGTCTTGGCCCTGGCCATGACTTTGGGTTTGATGTACTGCCACTCAAGCTCCTATTTCTTCAGGTTTGAGGCGACATCCTCTCTATCTAAAAATGTTCTACACTCTTAAATCCAAGCTGCATTTTATCAGTTTACTTTTGTACACTATTTCTTTTTACATAATATCAATGCTAAACTTTGTATGGATTTGTCCTTCGGCTCAGCTACTGAGGCATATCGTTGTCCTATTAAAGGAATCCGAGGCTGTCGGTGTTGTATATTATGATGAAAACCTAATCTTCTACGAGTATGACTCGCACGAATTTACTAAAGTTACCTTCATTGGCTTTTGAGAAGGTATGCTAAAATATAGATCATAGTGTTGTTAAATGACCTTAAATATGGACATCTCAAATACGGTCTTTAATTCAGAGAGCTGCATTGAGTATGATCGTGTCGATGCGATCATTGTCGGTAAAAATTTGATACAATCATTTGAACACGTGGTAGATGTATGGTTGTTCAAGCTGCGCACTCGAAACAAAAATTCTTGGGCAAACATGTATGAGACACAACATTATTTTTTCGAGTGTGTGCAGTAGTGTACTATTACTGATTTTTAATCTCGTGTATGTCTCGCCTCGAATGAATGTTACCGAACGGATGGATGTATCCATATGCATGAATTCATCGTGATGTCGTGGTATATTCGAGTGTTTCGAGTATCTCTATTGTTTCGAGTGTGTTCAACCACCGGAACAAACGAAAATGCGTTAACTTTCATTCTTTACTGACAAGGAACAAAATTCATAATTACAACAAACAACGCAAACAAAAAACAATTTCTTAACTCTCTCTCCTTTCTATGTAATTTTCACTCAACAACGTTCGAGTGAAAAACGATAATAAGCGAAAATCATTCATCTAAAGCATGGAAAGGAAATAAACAGGAAGAACTTAAGGTTTTTACCTTAATATATGTTGTTTCCAAGAACGTTATACTAACAACAATTTTCATAAGTCGCGAACAATAATGCAGATTTTCTGCAGAACTAACTTATTCCAACTGTATTACCCTTGTGTTCATAAACGTCAACATATACGAGATTAGTTAGAAATTTCAATTATTGCTGCAGAAAAAGTTAGATGATTTTTAATGCGGAATAGTTTTGCGATTTTGAGGAAATATGAAATATGTAAGAACTATTGAAATAATATATTATACAAATAAATAACCTTTTCCTTTCGACAAGATGAAATCTAAAATGTGGCTGAATACTTTTTTCGCCCTGGCATGACGTCTTTCAACGCAAAACAAATGAAAATTGTACTAAAATATGTCTGCGCAGTGAATGCTTTCGAAAACACAGGAGAAAAGATCCGCGATCGTACTAAGGTAGAAATACTAACGTTTATGAACTCATCCATACACTGGGGAATTAAAAAAAAAGACAATAACACTCTCAAGGTACTACACTCTGACTAAAGTCTCCAATAACAAAATGCCCATTACAATCTGGGCAGTTATCGTCTACCAATTATATTTGAGTCATTACAAAAAAAACAACGATGCACTGTTTTCGTAGCTTAACATCATTAGTACGTGAACCATAACTCTATCAACTTTCATATTTCAAAAAATATATATATACTCGTATCTGTACATCGTATGACGTCTACGCGATTGTAAAATGAATTTGCCCCACTTGAGGACATTTAACAGATTTCAACTGAATAATAATTTTTTTAGAGCAAGTCTAGAAGTATACTAATTTTGTTAACTCATCCTTTATTAATCATTAAATGGTTTAAATATATGTACATATACCGAAAGTGAAGCATGACTGTAATTCACTCAAAAATTTACAAAAAAAAAAAAAAAAAACAAACATTTTTTGCAACACATAAATGTATGTACGAGTATGTCATTCAAGTGTACATCACCTTCATATAAAACCACAGCCTTGCATCGCATCCGGTCCCATTAAGCGTTAGGCACTTGTTGATTAAACGAAGTCAATGATTTTAATTGAAACGTTTTTTTGTTTATTTTTTGAAAAACAAATAGTGCGTCCTTTTGAAACCAAGATAATCTATTGTAATAACACCCCTTTTGTTCAACTTCTAAAGCAACTAATAATAAAATAACTCAAACGGTGAGTGTATCTTACGCACATCCTTATTTGTATGTCTCCTCTTATTTTACTGTCTTACTTACTTATGATGCTACAGATCGGGCTAGATCTAAGCCTCAATCAATAAACCTCTCTAATTCGAGCGGTCTTCGCCAAATTTCATGTACTGGCACACACCGAGATGATTCCATTTGTTCACGCTGTCAAAGGACTGCCTATACTGCGTTGTCTCGCTCAAGAGGAGTCGAAGACTGTTCGGGCCGGACTTTTAATATATATTTGTTCTGCACGTCCTAACCATCACAGGCGACTGATGCAAATTTTTATATGTGCATGTATATCTCTCATCAGCGTGAAAGTGCATATCCTTGAAGGTGTCGGTGAGATTGCTTCTGACATCTAAGAAGCAGCGTTCTCATTCTGTACAATCTGACGGTTTTGGCAGAGATGGCTCTGTATCGTCTGTGTAGATGTTGTCTTATGTGTTGTCATGTTGATTATTGATCAACTATGGGTTTGCGGGGGCTAAGACCTCACTGATATTGGTTTCACACGCTCACATAGTATCAAGGATAGTGAATTCTCTATAGCTCGCGAAGCTTAAAGAATCACTTTCCTTTCGAATCGGGGAAACGGGGCTCAGGTTCCATTCACGTTTTCTACCAAATCATCTGCCGCTTCCTTAAATAGCTTAGTAGGCAGACCATCCAGTTATATTTGTACTTCATCTTATATATTGCTTTCTCTTTATCTTGGTCGGGTGGGCAAAAATCTTGGCTTTCATTATCCAACTCGAATAGTTTGTTCTAGCTGACAGCGGAATATGGGTCCTCCCTGCCGTTTAAAAAACTATAAATGTGATTTTTCCATAGCTTCAGCACCGACTGTGACTCTAAACTAAAAAAAAATCCTTCCAAAAACCAGGGTTTTTGTTGGGGTGGTCGGGTGAAACTCATCATATGAATTATGCCATTTCTGACGAGTTCTTGGCAACGATGCCACAGATCTTTAGCACAGCTGCTTTTCATGTTTTCCGGTTCTGATGTGGTTGCTTTTAGTTATCCCGACTGTGAGCTCTTCTTTAACCAATTGCATTATTGTTGCGTGTTTTGGTCTTTCGGTTTACAACTTCATTCTGATGCCGTTCATGATGTTGGCGGTTATATTGTATATATGTTACCCTCTCTGCAACTTAGAAACAAAAAAAAAACACAGGGAAGGCATCGTTTTGCAATCGATCTCCTACAATTTTTTTAACATACATAGTAGAGTACATACGTACTCGTAGATTCTTAGGACTAACATATTATTTCTTTGCCATAACTATTACTCGTTATTTAACGTTATTTAACTCGTTCATTAACGACTTTTTCTTTCAGGTATTGCTGGACTTTTTACAGTCTTCTCGAGCTTTATATTTACAACAACAATCATTAAATTCCTTGGTAGCGATATATCCGATCTAAAGTAAGTCAATTTAGAATTTCTTTCCTTTCCCCAACTAAATAATCAAATTTTTTTTCTTGTAGAGATGCATTATTTTTCCTACTCCTGTTAATCGATTTATCTAACTCTGGCACACTTGCCCAATTAGCTTTATCTGGATCGAATCAAGCCGAAGTAACAAATAATATTGCCAGAGGATTGGAACTTCTGGGACCAGCGATATCCCTTGATACAATTGTAGAAACATTAGTTATTGGTGTTGGTACATTATCGGGTGTACAACGTCTGGAAGTTCTTTGCAAATTTGCCGTCCTCTCTGTGCTAGTGAACTATATAGTGTTTATGACTTTCTATCCAGCGTGTTTATCATTAATATTAGATTTGTCACGTAGTGGTATGGACATGTCGATTGTTCGTGCCAAAGCAAAGGATTCCATTCTTCTGAAAGCCCTTACTGAAGAGGAACAAAAAAACAATCCAGTAGTGCAACGTGTGAAAATTATTATGACAACTGGCCTTATGATGGTCCACATCTACTCAAGGGTTGTGTTTACTGAAAACGACTACGACACAGTTGAGAATTCATTGTCACCAAAGTTACAACAGATGAACGCTAATAACAATAGAACTGAGTCGGGAGAATTCGCGGAATATATTATTAAGTAAGTATTTTGCCTTATCCCAAAATCCATTTTGCACATGTACAAATGGTTAATTGTTTTTTTTTTTTTTTCATTTATAGATTGCTCACAATGAGCGCTGACCAAATCGTGATTCTCATTCTTCTTATTGCATTGGTTGTGAAATTTATATTCTTTGAAAATCGAGAAGATCTTCATGATCAAATTAGACAATCTACAGTCGTAGCTACTGAAAAAAGACCATCTGCAGTGACATCGAAGAGTCAATTATCTCTAGATGTTAAACCAGCACATAGAATTCCATTATTTACTATTGAAGAGGATAATTTAGTGAATGCCTATACCCAAACTGAAGATAATCGCTATATCAATGCTCGTGTGAATCATCATCATGAACTGCAAGCTCTAACTGAACGTAAAACTACTCCAAGATCTCTTGAAGAATGTCTACAGATTTTAGTATCAGATCCAGAATATCTGACCGACGAGGAAATAGTGCGTGTTGTAAATGCAGCTGCAAATCACTGTCCTTTACATAAAATTGAAACAATCATTGATAATCCCGAACGTGGAGTACGTATTCGTAGGGAAATTATCAGTGCTCGTGCTAAAATTCCAATGGAAAAGCTAGATATGCTTCCATATCAAACATTCGATTATAAAAAAGTTATGAATGCATGTTGTGAGAATGTATTAGGTTATGTACCGATCCCAGTGGGCTATGCTGGACCATTGTTACTCGATGGAAATCAATACTATGTTCCTATGGCTACAACTGAAGGAGCATTAGTTGCAAGTACAAATAGAGGATGTAAGGCTCTATCAATTCGTGGTGTTATGAGTTATGTTGAAGATGTTGGAATGACAAGAGCACCGTGTGTTCGATTTTCAAGTGTATACCGCGCAGCCGAAGCCAAACGTTGGATAAATAATGAGGATAATTACAAAAAAATCAAAACTGAGTTTGATTCAACGAGTCGATTTGGTCGACTGAAGGAACTTTTGGTTGCAATGGATGGCCCACAATTGTACATTCGTTTTGTTGCACTTACCGGCGATGCAATGGGCATGAATATGGTCTCAAAAGGAGCTGAAATGGCATTGAAATTTATTAAAAAAGAATTTCCAGATATGAAAATCATCTCGTTGAGTGGGAATTTCTGCAGTGATAAGAAACCTGCAGCAATTAATTGGATCAAGGGACGTGGCAAACGTGTAGTTACTGAATGTATTATACCAGAAGCGACGTTAAGATCAGTCTTAAAAACAGATGCAAAAACTCTAGTCGAATGCAATAAGTTAAAGAATATGTCAGGAAGTGCTATGGCCGGCAGTATAGGCGGTAAGTTTTTTTTACTGCTATTATTTAAAATTATTCTAATTTATTTAAGCAATTTGTACAGCCATTGCTTACAAATATGTGTCTATTTCGCTTCGAGCCTGGGGACTGGGACTTGAAATTACTGATAGCGGTAACAATCTTTGAATTGCATCTGCTTTTTCCATTCTGCAGTCATTATTAGTATTTTTTAGTAGGATTTCGGTCATGAATAGATGGACTTTTTGCCTAAGAAAGCGACTAGTTCTTAGCTGGTTTTTCGTAAGGAACTGGAATCCTCGATATCAGTAAATCATTTTGAATGTTGCTAAACATCTATTATCGTTTCATTAATCAGTCTTCAAATTCTTCAGTCATCTTAACCTTTAATTCTGGTATTTAAAAGAACCACCCTTTAGGGGTACTTTTTTCAAAAATAAAAAAACAATCAAAAAGTTCAATTTTATCGGGTAGTTTTATTATCATACAAAAAAAAACATTCTTTACATTTATGTTTTGAAGATAATTTCTTTTAAGTCTTGGCCGTAACAGAGGCTGACATGGTCCGTTCTGTAGTTACAATTTTCGATGACGCGTTCGAGCATTACGAATGTTGTTGGACCAATGACTTGAGTAATATTGTTCTCCAATTCCTCAATCAGCTTATCCGTGTATATTTTTGACTTTACGAAAAGAAAAGGTCTAAAAGTGTGGTGTCACATGATCGTGGCAGACAATTCACCTATTTAAACTGTTCACCGAAGCGTTCTCGCAATAAAGCATTGGTTCAGGGGCATTAATTTCAGGCAGCAATAACGAGCGCCACTCACAGTTACGTTTCGGCCGGCCTCAGTTTTGTAGAAATATGGACCGATTATTCCATAAGCCCATACACCACACCAAACCATTGTTTTGTCTGGATGTAATGGCACTTTTGAACGTCTTCGCGTTGTTCCGCACCCCAAATACGGCTATATTGCTTATTAACGTAGCCATTAAGCCAGAACTTGGCCTCATCGTTGAACAAAATTTTGGTCGAAATCAGTGGATCTTCTTGAAGCTTTTTAAGAGCCCAGCGACTGAAACTGTGATGATTCGGAAGGTCGGCCGGCTTCAGTTCTTGTCCGAATTGCATTTTGTATGTTTTTAAACCAACATCCTCAGGTAAAATACGCCAAGTAGCTACTTACGACAAGCCAAGCTGTTGAGAACGGCGCTGAATCGATTCATCGCTGTCCTCGCGTACTTTCTCCACTACCGCGGCTATATTTTCTTCACTACGTGCTAGACTAGATGAGGTCTATTTGATCAGGTATTATCCAGTAATAATAAAAATATTGGATTTCAAACATTTTGACGGTATAGCTAATTGTGCTTTCGGTACGCCGATTATGTTGACCATAAGTTGCTATAAACGTACGAAATACATTCCTCGTAGAACGCTGATTTTCATAATACAGCTGAATAATTTGTAGAGTCTTTTCACGATAAAATGTCAAACGTTACTGAACAAAAATACCATATCAGTCTGACACGATGCATGCGTGATATCTCATGAAATCCCCCAAGCTCTCAAAGGATCACCCTTTAGATGAGTAAATTTTTTGTTGGATAGGAAAGTTGAGAGGCTGGCTTTGTGAGTATATATGTATGCCTTTATTCTGCATCTCATAGTCCAAATGGCCACATTCAGCAGAAATATTTCTGTAATTTTGGTGAACATTGCTCTGATATCATTTCGTTGGTAGAAGTAAGCAAAAATATACGTTTTATAACACCGCGCTTTATAGGTCTAGAACTGGTCTGGTCTATCACTTTATCGCCTTCAGTTTCCACTTGAACTAATTCAATCCGTATAGCGTTTATACAAAGGATACCGAATATAACTTAAATGACTTTTCTCCCGGAGAAAGAAATCACGGAATATTTCTTTTCATTCGCTCCTTTTTGCACGTATAGTTCCGGAGTAGATTCTTTTTTTATTATATAGTAGCGGTGTATTTATTCTGTTAATTGGCGTAGTGGTTAAGTTTGTCGACTACTGCACCAAAGCGTTTGGATTCGGCTAACAGACCACATACAGAAAAATATAACAATTGTTTCTCATGTTGTTATCATTTCGCCAGCTAGTGGGATTACCCAAAGTGAAAACACCAACCTATGAAAAAGTCTCTTATTCTCCCGCCGTTCAGAGTCGAAAAAAATGAATAAGGCCCTCTACGAGTATGTCCACAAAATAATATGATGAACAAAACAGTGATTGGAGAGTCTAGACTTTGGTCCACACCAAATTTTTGAACCAGCGTTTACTTGTATATTGACTTACAATCTTGTTTTTATTTTTGTTGAAAGCAAAAGCTGTTATCCATGCCCACATTCGACTGGTTTAAATTTGTTTTTATGAATGATGACTTTAAAGGCATCACTGATAACCTTCAACCCCCCTAATAATTTGTCTATTTTACGCGTTTATTATGGTACTCATTCGCCTTTATGGCAACCCAGTGCATCAGTGGAACATCGAGGTACTCAAGTTTCAAGAAACTTATATTAGCCATCCTAATGCAGGACCGGAATTTTTACAACAATGTATAACAAAAAAAAAATTGAGACTGGTGCTGTTCTAAAACTGGTTCAATCACTCGTTTACCTGTGCAAATTTCGCGGAATTTAGGCGGAATACAAGGTTGTTAAATTTGTCATTATTTTTAATAGTTGCTGGCGTCAAGCGTATTGCTCATAAAAATTAATCCATTAATCAGAGACGATAACAAGTAAAATTTTCCTTGTGTTGCATCTCGTTTTTACAAGTAAGTTACAAGACGTATTCCATACTGAGCGCTCTAAATAAGGTTTGAAGCTGTATTTCTTCTTGCTCATCCACGGTCACTAACATTTTCCGTAAACAATTATTGACGAAGCTTTTTTGTTTTTTACACAACCCTTGAGGTGTGTGGTGAAACTATCGTATACGAACAGTGAAACATCTGCCAAAAGCGAATGACTATTTCTGTGCCTCGGGGCTCGGCAAATTGGTAACCTTCCCCTGTAGTGTCAAAGCTCAAAAATCCAACTATACATAAAAATAATATTGGTATCCACTGAAATCCAATGTTCATGGAACGTTAAAATTGCGATAGGCTCCTACACGATCCGAAACATCGTAGTATTGTTGTATTGACGTCAATGAGCCCTTCAGATACCAATCCATCTCAGTCTTCAGATACCAATTCGATTGGAGATGCAGTGGATCAAAGGAAACATGTAAGGCCAATTGAACAGCTTAAACTGCTTTTAGGAAGAATTTGACGACAATTACCGCAGGATTTTGGAGAAAAATAGGCTTTAAGTTGTCGGTAAAGGTGTGGGGTGATAATTTGGAGTGTTAATTCTAATTCTTTTTCTCTAAGTCAAGCGGTTGTTTTTTTTTCAAACCATACACTTTTGTCAAATACTGTGTATTTGTTCTATTTTTTGCCATTCGAGACGACGGTTCATCTGTTAGCACATATGTGAAGTTTGCGTTGTCAAAGTAATCTGGTTTCTGGTCTTACTGTCCTATTTTCTTATTACAATCAAAAGTGTCCACATGAATATTTTTAAACTCACTTTCTGCTTATACTATTTTAACTAAAACTCTTGACCTAACTTAAAATTGAATTTTATTTTCTAGGCAACAACGCTCATGCCGCCAACATGGTGACGGCTGTGTTCCTTGCAACAGGTCAAGATCCGGCACAAAATGTCACCTCAAGTAATTGCTCTACCAACATGGAGTGCTGGGGCGAACAAAACGAAGATCTATACATGACTTGTACAATGCCCTCGCTTGAAGTGGGTACAGTTGGTGGTGGTACAGGACTGCCAGGACAAAGTGCATGCCTAGAAATGTTAGGTGTAAGAGGAGCCAATGCGGCTCATCCTGGTGAAAATGCTAAAAAGTTGGCACAAATTGTCTGTGCCACTGTGATGGCTGGCGAAATCAGTCTTATGGCAGCCTTAGTTAATAGTGATCTAGTCAAAAGTCACATGAGGCATAATAGGTAAGAAAATAAGTAAATTACTCACATCTAAAGTAAAATTATATATTAAATGGCAATTTTTTCTCTTCTTTTTCCTTTGTCGCAGATCCTCAATCGCCGTGAATGGCAAAAATACAAACAATCCATTAAATGTGTCAGTGTCGAGTTGCAGCAATATAAGTTAAAATAAATTTGCGAATATGTTTATTTTATTATAATATTATTATTTTTTTAGTTTTTGTGTTAATAATTTAAGTGATTATTTTAATTTAATTGTTAATTTAATGTTTAAAAACTAAAAAACAACAAAAAACAAACAAACGTATAAAATAAACTAAATGGCCAGAGAAATTTGTTTCTCTCATCAAGCACACTTACACACATCACAAGAGCTACAGTTGAAAAAAGCCAAAGTTTCTTCCGCTATTATTACAGAAATAACAGGAAGGCAAACATTAAAAGAGAAGCGTACATGTAGACAGATTCATAGACACTACACGCATAAACACATAAACACAAAAAACTGTCGTTGGCCAAGTCATTAAACTCTGGGAAGGATTCATGCATTCAAAAAAAGTGCGCATTGTAAAACAATAAGGTGCTTTTTTATAAACTAAAAAAAAAAAAATTTTTTTTTGTTTTGTTGCCGTTGTACGAGTACACTGATGCTCCTTTCGCATCAAAACAATAGAGAATACCTATTGTAGTTTATCTGGTCACATCGCACACAGAGGAATATTGTGAATAACTACTTAAAAGGGAAACCAGCATACAATTACCATATTTTTTGTTTTCTCTTTTCTTTTTTTTTTAAGTTAAGCGGAGAGGAGGATTTATATAAAAATACAATGAACTGCAATTCATAGGATACGAGTTTATTTATAGATTATATGTATCATATTAGATTTTTATTTTTAAAAAATATATTGAACACAATTCAAACGAAATAACAGTGAAATTTAATTTAATTTAATAGAGCGATACCTTTCTTCACTTGATTATTATATATTTCTATATATATATTTTTTTTTCTTTTGTAAATTCGTACAACATATTTTAATATTCGCTCAATTCGAAAACACAGCACTACTGCTTAGGGAACTCATGCAATTTACAAATTTGTAATAAATTTAAATGTAATCAAAAAAAAGTATGTTAGGTGTTAAGCATTTTGTTTTCTTTTTAATTGTACAAAATAAAACAAAATTTTAATACAATATGAATGGAAATTAAATTTGTACAGTAGACTTTGAAAATATATTTTCAAAAATCAGAATAAAATACAAAAAAAATCTTTGTTTTTGAAAAACAAAGTAACGAAACAACTTCATCAATTAAGAGAATGATGGTAGAGAATTTTAATAACTAAAAATGAAAATAAAAATCGTATAAATATACTTAGGAAATTTTACATAATGTACCTAAAATAAAATTTCGATATTTTTGTTATACTACTTAGAAATCGATGGTGTTTTATTTGCCACCCTGTGTAGGAAGATGTTGCCGCCCATATTTAATGTCGCTTTCGTTTGGGCTGTCAGAAGGCTTTTTACTTTTTGTGTACTCCGATTTTTATTTAAATAGAAGACTAAAAACTTCTTCGGATTTTTATATTTTAAATATATTTGATTGTGAATCAATTTGAACATTCAGAATAATAAATTGGCCAAACACAGCCGATTGCACGAAACCAGAAATCTACTTTGACACACTATACTATTTGACGTTTATGTATATTTATATGGGTTAGTACATTTTGATATAAAAGCGATGAGAGAAATTTCGATTCTCAAATGAAAACGAGAAGCAAGATTTTCATACTGAAAAAATGAGAGGAAATAGTTTTACGTCACTTTTCTTCTTCGAAACGCGGAGAAAAGCCCAAACGAAAACGACATAAGGCTTGAACAACACAACGAAAAAATGTTGGTTGTCTTCTTCTCTTTTCTATTTTCAATTACATATTATCCATAATATAGTCCGTTTGCCAACGGTCGATTACACAGAGAGAGGATTTAAGAGAACAAAAATGGTACGAAAGAGTAAGTGTTTTTGCCTGAAATTTACAATGCCTAACCCACCTTTACATAGCTTAGAACTAAAATGATGTTTAATATTTTATTAATATTTTTGTTATAATGCTACCTGTTATCTAGGGTCGGATTGACAAAAAATTCAAATCAGATAAAAAAAAAACGTTTGCTGTGATACTGTTCTCTAACTTTGCCAGCAATAATGATCGACGAAGGCTTAATAAGCAAGTAATGAAAAAGCGTATAGCTACATAGAAACACAATCAAACAATCAATTCATGCGAGGCCTTTTGTTTCATTTATCCAATCGTCATCATACGCAAATCCCATACAGTATCTGCTGGTTATTTTTTTTATATTATATAATATAATTTTCTCGAAGTAAATTTGGCATATAAGGATCTACATTTCCTCTCTCACCATATTTTTGGAAAACTGGATATACATATTGGGCCAGTGCACACTGGAGCAGTAACCCCGGGGTACAAACCGGTTTAATTGGTTTTGTAGATTTTACATCAATCGTACACTGGATGAGCAACCCTGGGGTTAAATTACTCGTATGTATACGTGAACCCATTTTCATTGTAGTGGCTTTTCTAATAGTTTGACAGCTCGCAAACAAAAAAATTTTATATTGTTTTTTTGTTGTGTACTCTAAAGCTGCCAAACTACGAATGAAATGCGCATGACACTAATTTTTTTTACCCTCGGAAATGGTAAATTAAGTGTGTATTGGTTTTGCCTAAATTTTCATCCGCTCGGTCATGGACGAAAATTTAACCCCGTTTTCGTACTTTACATTTCATCTCCTTCTTCCACAAAACCAATTAAACCGGATTGTACTCGGGGTTACTAGTCCAGTGTATGCTGGCCCAATGATTATACCTCAGGTAGAAAATGGCCGTCCCATCAGTGCGCTGTCAACTTCAGTTTAATAGAAGGAAAATAAAAAAAACCACCCTCAGTCAATCGCAAGTGCGATCTTGAAAGCAACGTTGGGGCAACGTTTTGTTTATGGCTGCACCCATCTTCGTGTTTCTTAGGTCATATTTGCCAATTTAAGAGATGATAAAAGAAATTTGAATGACAAACTCAGTTGGTACGGACTATTCGCGTACTTTTTGGAGTAAATATGTAAAAACTATCAAATCCGGAGGAATGGGAGTAGAATTCTCTCCCAGAGAAAATAGTAAGCTGTTTTGTACAGACAAATATTTATTAACTGTCTTTATTTTGATTCTTTTACCCAAAAAAAAAAACAAGTTTTAATGAATTTAGCAGTTTTTTATTCAAAATCTTGAACCTGAAGGGGAAATGAATTACTCTCTCATTTCGGTCTCTTCTGGGAAAAACTACGAAAAATATGAGTACGCGAACGGATTTCGGACTGTTTTTCGTAGTTTTTTGTAGCTTTGGATAATACGTGAACAGACCTAGTGTTTAGTTAAAAAAATTAAATTAAAGAAGATTTTAAAACCATTTAGTAATGAAATGGTCAACAACATGATCATATCGTTAACGTCAGCAATTAGCAATAGCACAAGTGTTTACTTTCTTACTAACATAGGGTTTTCCAATAAGGACTTGACCAATTTTTTTTTAAATAAAATGCAAACCATTTGAGATATTTCAAAAACTTTATTATCGGCTTGAAGTACAATCAAAACATTTATGAATGGAACTCGACTGCGTTCATATGGCCACCGCGGACACGTTTGCAGCCGTCGATTCGTTGGACCCAATTTTCAACGACTCGGCCACACATTTCGGCCGGAACGGCAGCTATTTCGCGTTCAATGGCTCTGAAATCTTCCAACGTCGTCGGCGTGTTGGCATAAACCTATGACTTAATGTAGCCTCACAGAAAATAGTCAAGCAGCGTTAAATCGCACGAACGAGGCTGCCAATCGACTGGCCCACTTCTTGAGATAACACGCTCACCATACTTACTCTTCAATAAATCGATTGTAGCGTGTGCTGTGTGGCATCATCCTGTTGAAACCACATGTCGTCCAAGTCCATATCTTCCAATTCGGGCCAAAAATAATTGATGATCATGACGCACATTTTTCTTATTGAGCCAAATATGAGCTTCGTCACTGAAAATGATTTTGCGATGAAATTCATCATCTTGGCGCATCTTCTCCAGAACCCAATCGGAGAACGTACTTCGCTTCAAATGGTCCATTGGCTTCAATTCTTGAGTCAGCTTGATCTACGCCATAATGTGGTCTGAGCGATGCCCAATTCTTGAGAACGCTGTGGAATTGACTGATTTGGATCGTTTGCTATGGACGCCTGAACGGCAGCGATACTTTCGACAGTTCGACCAACCCGTTGTCTCACTGACACGGCAACATCACACAAAGAACATGTAGACTCAAATTTTTGCACTAAACTTGTTATTGCCTGTCTACTAGGGCGAAAATTACGACCCGGAGTTAACGCTCTTAAAGTTGCAGTCACTGACTCCGAATTTCGGTAGAAAATTTTTATAATTAGCAGACGTTGCTCGTTAGTGTACTTTACCATGATGAAAAGTTTACTGAATAAATTGACAGTAACAGTTTGATGATTAGTGAAAGAGTGCGTTCATAAATTAAATTCACAGTTGTCAAGTCTCTATTGGAAAACCCTTTATGTGGAACTGTGCAACATTCCGAGCACCCAAAGTTTTGTCGTCAGATGGTTTGCAGTTATTGCTCTCATTTATTTACTTATCATAAGTCTCTACGTACTGAGACAAGGTGGATCTTTTCCTCAATTACTGCAGGCTTGGTCTTTTAATTTTCCTTCAATTGCCGTAAACGCTTTTACTTACGACGATTACGATACGACCGGTGATATTGATTCGCAACGCAAAAGTAACCAGGTAGGTACGTGCAGTCAAATTGAATCATATTCCCTCCTAAGTATGGGCAAAAATCGATAGTCATGGATTAAAATGGCTCGTGATTTTGTTTCACTCAATTATGGAGGGCGATCGGATGCGCGTTACAAATAAAAGATGAACTAGTTCCGAGGGAGAGTTTCTAAACATCAAAACACACCCCGATTGATTTTCAGCATTACAGTTCTTGCTGGATCAGTTCTTGCGGGATACTGAAATCACTTATCGCTTGGTAGAACTCCAGACGATAAGTGTGGTGCAAAGACATTCACGCAATAAGTTAGATAGGATTTTATAACACTTTAAAGAAGATTTGTATCGCTTGTTCCTGTAACACATTAGATAACTTTTCTTGTGAATTATGAATATTCCTGGGGTCCTCTCACCCCAAGGGTGCATAGGCAATAACAATTCCATGCTATCTTGTTCAGAGTTTTGCAATGCGCTTTTAGCGTTGTCCAAATCAACTGAAAGAAACTCGAATCGTCTTCCTGATTGAGTGATGAATTATTATCATATAGGGCATGCATTGCAATGGAATTGTCTTTCTTGTGCCATTAGCTGTGGCCGTTGCCACTTCTTTCGCGATGTGGTTTAAGCGGCGTTTTCGTAAGCACCTGTTCATTCAAGATAAAGCTCAATATAGACAAATACTTATACTTGCAATAAGTTGTGGTTGTAACTAATGGGACAATACAAGTTGACATTTTTATCCCCTGATGCATCCTTTGTCGATTCATAACACTGACTAAATGATTTTATCCTTTACATTGCTCTGGAATCTTACCGCCAATATCTTGTCATTGTGTGCCTTATTAAATAGGAGGCTGCTATGCGCTTTTCGAATCAACAGTTATCCTACACTTCCGACTGGTTTTCTCGAAATGAAGGATTTCAGTCGGCAAGACGTACTCGTACATACAAAATATCACCACCTCGCGGTGTCTTTCATTGAAAGACAAAGATCGTGAATAGACTATCCGACAGTATCGGGGAACGTTTTTCGCGATTGTTTACGATTATGTGCGCTATGGTTGGGACTCGCTGGGCCACGGACCAACCGAAATTTCTTCTGTTTATGAGTATTGATCTTTATTCTCTGTTAATCATGCTTTTGCGTTGTAGAAAAAGGGAGATAATAAGGGCTTTACATTTTATTTCTGACGCTTTGATGAAGTCAAGAAACATAGTCGCTAATATGATACTATTGCATCTTCAGTTCACTTCCCTTTTCAAAAGTCGAATAGATATGCACTTTCAAGCTCATATTTTTTTTACATATTTAACTATCCGATAACTAATGATTTTTGAATGAACTGAAAGCCGAGATATGGGTTTATAGTTGTTGGCGTCAGATTTAAAGCCTTTCTTATACAGTAACTCACATATTTGATAGAATGTGAGCTACTTTTAGAGAAAACATTTTATAGAACGTTACTGTAAAGCATTGTAGAAATTTTGTATGCATGATTTGCTTTGACTATTTGCTTTGAGAAATTCAGCTTATCCGAAATGCCATTTCAAAAAATTAGTTTAGTAAGACATGCGTGCATTCAATCAGTTTTCTGAGTTCTATGTTGCACTGAAGTAGTGCTGTGCAAACTTATGATTTATTTAAATTTTTCGCGAAACACGTAAAAAGGCAGTGAAGGTAAATTAAGTAAAAAAAAAAACATCAAAAAGCCATTGGAGGAACGCAATATCGATAAATCTCCATAAAGCTAAACTGTTTCTTAAGTACTATCAGCAAGTACTCATACAGAAAAATATTTGATAGTTAGAAAGTCAATCCTCTGGATGAAAACCCAAACTGGATGCGGTTATCAAAGGACCGACCATTTGACAACGCTGTACAAATAAACAAAAACATAGCAGCAACTCATGGAATTGATTTCAGCCCGGAAACCGTAAGGAGAGAACTAAGGTAAGCCGAAATAAAAGGAAGGGCAAAGATAAGATAGCCCTTACTGACGGATCACCACAGAAAATTATACTTGCAATTTGCAAAAAAATGCAAAAACTACACCATTAGTGACTGGGAAAATGTATTATAGTATGGTCAGACGAGACGAAAGTCAATCTATCAAAACGTTTGGTAAAAGAAACCGTAAAGTATAATATGATATGGCGATGCATGCACTCTTCTGGGATTTGGGTGCGCACTAAATTAGAGGGTCGAATGACAGCACAATCCTACGTTCAAATATTAAATGATAGCATTGTCTCATAGCTGAGAAGATGGAGAAAAGCACTTTCGGACATTGTCTTTCAACAAGACAGTGATCCGAAACACACGACAAGACTCACTCGTATTGGTTTCAAAACAAAGGGATAAATGTGTTAGACTGCCACCTCAATCCCCGGATCTAAACCCCATTGAACATCTTTGGGCGATCCCATTGATGAAGTATGGCATAGAGTCGAGATTGAGTGGCAAAATATTAGCATTAAAGAGTGCCAAAAACTTATTCATAGTATGGTAAGCAGAAGAAAGCTGTTTTAGTTGCGAAAGTAGGCCATACAAAATATTAATTAGCGTGTCTCTGGTTAAACCAATCCAGTTGCGCACTCCATGTTGGTTTGGGCCTGCTTTCGCTTGCGCGCGCCATCTAAGGTGAAGTCTTTCTTTACCGTGTTGTTTAAAATCGAAGTCTCCCCGTTTACCGTCAGACCCATTTTGACCGCTTTTGCCTCAATATACACGAAAGCTTTATTGACGACTCGCTGTGTTGGTCCAATCACGCATACGCTTGTCTAAAACTTTCTTGACATTGAAGGTCTCGGTTAGTTGATTACCGTCCTTTATGGAGCAGATAGAATTCTCCAATCATTCTGCAAAACCTCACAAGTACGGCATGGATGTCAAAACATGGCGTTGTATAACTTGCCTCTATGCAAGTCTTATCTCTATCAAGTATGTTACTGATATTCCCAGGTCTTTTCCAAGATCGTCCGTAGTGTGAATATTTGATCTAGTTGGTATTGTTCATGTATGGCATCAGTCTTTGATATTGCTACTTAACTTCGTCTAGGCCGAGGGGACCGAATTCTCTGTCGTCTCCATCCGGGGTAAATGGTTCCTTCTTCCTGGCATCGGTATTTTGACCATCATCGCCATTACACAGTCTGTAGAAGCACCCTTTCCATACTCTCAGTACCGAATACGATTGTGCTACTAGTTGTCGAGGTTTAATCATTCATTTATTTATTCATACATTCATTTATTGACATTCATTGTCAAACCAGAGGTTTCCTTGTGGCTTCTCTTATGGCTCGTTGACAATATTCCCATTGGTGTTATATGGTTTATACTCGTATATGGGAGGTACGATTTTGAGGAAACTTGAGGGAAACGCAATCGGCAGCGGTCTCTTGCTATTTCAGCTTTTCGACTTTAAATTTTTTGGTGGCCTGATTTGACTCCGCTGTGCTTGTAATATCTGATCAGAGTCGTTGTTGGCTCCTCGGAAAGTTCGCACCCTGAATTCTGGAGGAGTGTCTAACGTCGATCGAAATATAAATAATCTGGTTGACGGTTGAATGAATGTTGAGATGTGGGAACTGGGTGCTGGCTACTAAAAGGTTACTCAAAGAAACCCACTGCAAATTCTAGAAACCTAAATCCATTATCGGACGTGGTGTTATGCATGTATTTCCTGAGATCTGCTAGCACAATTTTGGTGTCATAGCTGAGTCACTGAGCATATATTCGATCTAAGAGATCATAGAATTCGTCTTTGATGCTGTCGTCCTTGTACTTCGATCAAATCAGGCTTATATTTCCGAATTTAGGATCTATATGGATTGTTATGAGGCGTTCGCTAACATGCCGAAAGCTTAAGGAGGTTCGATTGTGTGATGGGTTGAAAAAATCGATTTTTTTTGCATAAATTGATTCCTTAACATGTAGAATGTGCTGGTAAAGTGATTTTTTAAAATTTGAAATCGTTATAAAGATACAGAAGTTAGAAAAAGCTAATGTAATAGTAACAGACTACTAGTAATAGGAGGCCGGGCCTATTGTGACGTGTCGGCTTGATACCTCAGACCATTCTATGCAAATGTGCACTTATACAAGTATAGACAAATTTATACAAGTATAGAAGGAAATTTTTTATGGTCACTTGTTTTGTCGAACCTCGCATTGCAGATTGATGGTAAGTTAAGATTTTCATAGTTTTAAACGTACTTGAAACTTCAAACGCGTTTCTCTCAAAACTGTGTTTTTCAAACTTTCCTTCATCATCCCTGAAAACAGTTTGACCGATTCACTTGAAATTTATAGGATAGACACAGCACAAGCAGACGAGAGAATCATCCTAAAATTCTGATTATTTCTAATTTTTTCGTAACGAAAACATACAAATTTTCATAAAAATCATGAAATTTGAAACTGTCAAAAACCCAATTTTCAATATTTTCAAAGGATTTTAGGTCACTCGATGCATTTAGGCTAACAGATTAACAACACGCTGTTTTTTTTTCTTTCTGATAAGCCAATCAGTCCAAATCGTGGAGGAAGTGAGCGTCCAGTTTTTCAAGGAGGGTGTCTTCGGAGTCGTACAACTTACGTTCTAATGAAGATTTTTACTTGAAATTTGTTTTCATACTCTTGAAATAGTAATAAATAAATGGTAAAACTCTCAAAGTTCTATCTTTTCATTAAACGTCAAAAAAAATTCCCAAAAAATATTTAAAAAACAGGTCGTCACACACGGGGGAACCCCCTTAAGACTTTTTACCTGAGTCTCCCTCATATAGGAAATCCACATCCAAATAAGAGTTGTCTTTCTTCTTTGTGTTTACAAGTCGCCGCAGTAAACTTCGTAGTTTTTCATCCACTTTTTGCTCGATCCATCCCATTACACTTATTGGATTGCGGCAATATCTGCTTTATAGCAGTGTAGGATCGCCGTGAATTGTTCGGTAATGGTCTGTTAAGGGCGGTGATATTCCATGTGCAAAGTATCGAGTATCGAGTATCGTTGCCATTAAAACTATTGCTGGGGTCGTAAACTTTATATCCGACCGTATCCGAAGCTGTTTGCTGTCTCTGAACTGTTTTAATTTTGTTTTTTAAACTTGCCTCCAAGCGTAACCCCCAACCTGGAGGGCCAGATCCTTAATCCTTAAACAAAGGGCCCGACTAAACAGTTCAATAGTAGTAGACTCAACCATGGCGCTCCCTTTTAGACTTGGGCTCCGAATACGTAGCTCGTGGCTCAAGTGGTAGTGGACTTTCAAATCGGAAGGTTCGGTTTTCTTTTTTTTTATATTTACTCGCGCCTAAGTGGTTAGATACCCTTCTACTGTTGCCACGGCGCAGACGGAAAGGTAGAAGGAGGAGAAAGGAAACTTGTTTTATAGTGGTTTGAAACTCAGGTGTATTTGGTTTCGATATTAGCTCTCCAGGGGTGGGAGTCCGAATAAGACGGAGAGTTTTTTCTTCACTCAGAGTGATTCGAAGGTTATAATTCAATTCACACTTGTTTTTTGTGCTTCAAACTCTACAACAGCCAAATCTACTTGTCAGCGTTATGCCTTCACACGCAGAATTTTTCTGACTGAGTTCCAATTACGCAAATGAAAAACTTGTCATGGGTAGGATTCGAACCTTGACCCTCCGAGTGAGAAGCGATTGCTAGTACCATTATACCACGGCCATCGGTGTTCGAATCCCAGCCTCGCCCGAAAGACATTCATTTTTTCAATTAACGAAAATCAAGTAAGATGAGTAGTTGACTAGAAATCAACAATAAGCCAACTTCCACTAAGAATTTAGTCTCCCCATTAAATGTTGGATGCCACCCATAGCCATGGAGCGAAATAACCATTGAGCCCAAACGTCGTTCTTTCTCTCGCTATCCCATTTTCCAAAAAACTTAACACATGCTGAAGCGTTATAAGTGTGTTCATACCCACTTGAGGGTTAAGTTCTTTTACAAAAAGAACGCCGCCGTTGATCGGTATATGGAAGTGTCCTAAATCGAACACTCTCCCTCCCCACATTCTCGCCTGTAACCGGGCTGACATCCCGTAGGGGTTGGGTATACTACCTTCAGGCAATGGTACTAGGCTTACAGGCTTAGGACGTCAGAGAAGTAGTTGATGGGAAGGGGCTTAAAAGTCGACGCTTGCGTTTTTAAGAAACACTTGACCACCATTGAAAAACCTCTCACACCGGCACCATGGTTGATAATTTTGACTGCAGTATTATGCACATTTTCATTGTGCAGAACACCACACAACTCTATGTACACGGTTAGGATGAGTCAGCATTTCAGTGGTATTCAATCCCTCTTTGATAACAATCAGTTGAGATCTCTTTTTGATCTAATTTAAGATTTGTGTTAAGTTCTTTAAGACTGCCAATTGCTCCTGAATTTTGGAAGGACTGAATTAAAATCGCTATCAATCAGTCACTGTGGATCGATCGAGTGAGATTTCGGTTTTCTTCGGATAGCTCCCACTACTCGCTAGTATCGGCGGTCTACGGAAATTATGTTATCTCCTTTTGGTGCAGATATGACAACTCCAACATTTACTGACTATAATAATGTGTTCTTCTTCTTCGATTTTTATTTCCATACCATTTGCATGCAAAAGAAAACCACTGCAATCACTACAAAATACCTCTTGGTAGTTTTCATTAACAGATTTCATAAAAAGTCACTATGAACACATACGAGTATAGTCTGAGGCGGCTAAAACTACATCTTAGAATTCAATTTAGTCACCAATAGTCATATATAAGCCTCTCAAGAAAACACACGTGTAATTTTGTAGTTTTTTTAAATTTGTTTATTTTTAGGAAGGTATTCTCAATTGGAAAAAAAATTTCCGGATTGTTGTTGATTCCACTATATCTCACAAATATTCAATAAATTTAAATTTGTTTTTTTTTTTTTTAATTCTTTTTTGCTTAAATTCCCTTACAATATAGTTTCTATGATTCATGGGCTCTTTAAACTCTTTATGATGAAAATACAAACCAAACTATATACGTATAGATATCTGCTTTGTGATATATTCATTTATTTACTTTTGTTTTGTTTTTTTTTTGTTTGTTTTTTTTGTTTTGTTTTTTTTTTCTTATTTATTGCGAGGGGGAAAGGGGAATAAAAATCATCTAATCAGACTCTGCAGCTGCTGCAGCAGTAGCCACCAATGATTTTTTAGGGCTTGGTTCTGATTCACCATCTCCATCGACGTGTGCATGTTCAGGTGGTGCTGGGACACTAGCAGATGCAGCAACTTCACATTTTTCGGAGCTACCATTTTTACCATCATTACTATCTTCACAATCGACTGTTGCCAGCGGGTGTAGCAATTTAACCTTTTCAATTCGATCTACTAAAGCCTTGTGCAAATTACTAATGTCTACAGGACGAGACATGACCAAGAACACTTTGATTTGCCCAGTATTGTCCATAGCTGTTAAACGCATTGATTTCTGGCTCGGACGTTCGGCCACCATGCCAGCCCAGACCTTAAAAAAATTCAAGAGTACAATGTATTACTTCATTACCAGATACAAACAAATTAAAAAGGGATGCTTACTTTTGTATTAACTAACAAACGCAAGTTGCCAGATGTGCGGAAAACAACACGAGAGCATTCTCTTTGAGTCTTTGAATCGTTTAATCTTAGACTGCCACGTCCTCTCTCTTCCCAGTTACTATTAACAAACGCAAATAACTTGCAACTCACCTACAATGGAAGAAAAACGATAACTAGAAGTGCATTTAAAAAATGGTGAGTCGAATTGGGTTTACATCTACAATGTTGACTTCGTCCTCTTCGCCCGTGAAAGTTTCTACTTCTTCGAATTTCCGCTTTTGTGCTCGACTTTCTTCGTATTCACGTGCAACTTCTGTTAAACTTTTCGCGTCTGTGATCTCCTTGGGTAGGGCTTCATTATCGGGTTTAGCTGCGGCTTGTATAACGCTAGAGAATAAAAGTGGAGAATCTGCTGAGGCGGTGGAATTTTCTGATTTACTTGATGATTCTACATGAACATTCTCCTGAAAAAAAGAAAATACAAATTTGCTTTGAATAACGGAGTGCAAGAACGCATGCTTTACTTAAAATTAATTTAAAGCCAATAACAACAGAGACTGCATGTGGCGAACATATGTATGCAGAAGATACATACGTACTCATACTCAGATTTATTCCTAGGCTTGGATTTTTGATTCATTTGAAATCAAAGCTTAAAATCCAAGGTTTCATAAACTTCCCCGGCTTTTATTTCAATGGCCACAAACCATAACCGCTTAACTCGAGTTAGAATAAAATTAAGTTAAGGGCACCATCGTGTTCAGCATGTTTAAATCTACTTCCACTTAATTTTTTATGACTGTATCTTTTTTTAAACATAAGTTCTTCCAAAAAAAACGTAGTAGCCTAAGTCATTTTTTTAAAATACTGTTTTGGCATAACAGTTTAGCTCTTAATAATTATAATGAAAGCCCGACTTAGGCGGTTATGACTTGTGGCCACAGATTTATTCATTAACTTTAAAATCAGTTTTACCTACTATGTTCTCTTAAAAGTCACAACTAAGAACAGTAACGGACAGCTACACAAAGAAACTGGAATGGCTTAAAAGGAAACGAAAGCTGCGACAAAGAGAAGATGTATAGAATATTCGCAGCACAACGACATTAGTAATTCTAAGCCCAACCGACACTACAAAAAAAAATAAACAAATGCTTTTCTAAACTTACCAAGTCCATTAAACAAAGTAAAAAAAAAAAAAGAAACTGGATTTGAACCTACTCGTGTAATACAGATAAAGTGTCGGTATCGTCATCACAACAAGCATCGCAGGAGACGGTATTACTTGTACTTAAAATATCTATAGGGTTTTCAAAGTTATAAGTGTCCATTTAAAGTCCTTTCTTCAGAAGGACAGCAATATCGCTGAGCTCTTGAGTTTTAAGAGATGTCACCAAAGCATTCATTTGGTGTGGCTACATCCTAGAAAGTTAAGCCACCTACAATTATACTCATGAGAAATATACATAAGTGTGAATGGAAACTCAAAGGATGCTGGTAGTTAGATGACATGTTCATAAGGCTGCAAGTCAAAGAAAGGACGCTCAAGGTCATTTAAAATTCAGAGTATCAGTTAAATCAAAGAAAAATTTAGTTGATCGTAAGAATATCGAGGAGAAGACAATTCATCGTGCATTCACACACTCTAAGGGAACCCCTAAAGCAACTGAGACAATTAGCTCTCTGAAGTCTGATGAAGGCAACAGTGAAGCATTTACATTATTCAATTTGATTGATTGAGGTCCGGATCTATTTGTTACTCTTAATGAATACTTGTTCAAATAAAAACTTAAGAACTAGCAATTTTGAAAGTCCAAAGGAGGAAAAGGTGGGGAGAGACGTAAGGGGTGTGGTGGACAGTCATAGTTAAATATAGGTTGAATAGAATTTACTTTACGTAACAGGCTGGACATAGGTTCATGGTATCCATAATTCGTTCGGTGAGGATTAATACGGAAGAGCGGAACGGATTTAAGATTTCGTGGGTTAACGTTCTTTGAGATGTGATGCAAACGAGCAGGAGATTTAATATTACTAGTTAAAAGCTCATAAACAAAGCGTGTTTTAACCAACTTGACGAAGTGTTGTAAATCTATCAGTTTCAAGAGATTGAGATAGGGTGGTAGGTTGAAGCTGGCGGAGGAGACCACATAACGCGAAACGGATAAACCTTCACTGTACAGATGCGAATAATTGGTGGTATAGTAAGGTTGCTCAAGAAGAGGCCGAACAAAGGGATTTAATAACATATGATTCGGAAAATTCCTTAAACCAGCGCTTTATAGAAATGAGAGCAGAGTTGGCTTTTTTATGATATCATTTAATAGGTATGATTGTTCAGTTCGTTGTCACAAAAAACACCTAAATTGCGTATTTTTGTCACGATGGGAAAAGTTCATTATAGATAAAAGACAGTCTCGCCTTTTCGGCCTTTCTAATGAAGAGGGCTTAAGAACGCGTCTTTACAGGATTTATGGAAAATACCCTTTGAAATGAAAAGCTGAAAAAGAGCCATGTACGTGTCAAATGAGAAATCCGACGACACCGGAAATACCGGCGCATGAACAATGGACTCAACCTCGGAATGAGTCTGACTTCAGTTGTAAATCTACGGTTAAAATTAACTATGAGACAAGGAAGACTTAACTTATGAAATAGTCTGGATCTTGAAGAAACGACCAGACAAGAAATGGAAGGTCGGCCACCAGCCAACGGTCAAAGTAACCACCACCGGATTACAGCCTTGTATCGCAATGTGTCCAAATTCAATTAAAAGTAAATTGTGTCGTTGGTGCTATACGCAATAACCTTTTTTTTTTTAATTTGCGCGCGCTCAAGGGATTTAAGTACCCCGAAAATGTTATAATGACTAGGGAATAAAGAGATAGGCAGGGCATTCCATAAGCGAGTTGTACGGCTTAGGAACGAAACACGATACTTTAGAGTACGTCCGAAAGTGGGCTTGAGGGTATACTGATGAGCATTCATAGCGAAACAGGTGTTACGGTTAAAAGTTTGAAGGGGCGGAATGCTACTGGCGATTTCTATGAAGCACTAGTGGTGGAAATAGCGATAAAACAGAGTGAGACACAAGACATTAAGTTGGTGTTCGATTGTGTCCATTGTTTGAGTGATATTAGTATCACCTATGGTTTTGAAGCACCCGGCCAGATGTGGGCATTGTACTCTAATTTCGGGCGGATAAATGAATTATATATTGAGGCCAGTTCAGAGGGGGTGAAGTATTTCTTACATCGCTTGAGGAAACCCAGACATTTCGCAGCATTTTTGACGACATCGAATATGTGGTCATTCCAACGTAAGTTGTCACTAACACACATACCGAGAATGGTTTCGACGATGCAAGCGCAATTTATGGATAATGGCTGGGTGCTTAAATTTCGCTTTAACGACATCAGACTGCTTTGTGTTTTGGAAGCATTAAATTCTACCCTGTTAGTGGTTCCCCTGTTAGTTATGATGTTAATATCAGAATTTAAGGAGCTTAACATACACTGGCGTTCTCGTTCAACAGCCGAAGAGCAGGGACGTGAGTCAAGGAACGAATATGAAAAGCAGAGAGTACTGTCGTCAGCAAATGAATATATTCGATTAGAAGCAGCAGACAAGAGATCGTTGATGAAAATTAAAAAGAGTGTCGGAGACAGAACAGAACCCTGGGGCATACCAGCATTTATTTTGTGAATATCAGACTTGAAACCATGCAAGACAACTTGTATTGAACGTTCCGAAAGGTGATTTCTAATCCATTGAAGAAGGGAGTCATCGATCCCAAAAGCACGCATTTTCGACAAAAGAGCGGGATGCCAAACTCTGTCAAATAGCTTAGAAATATCAATTGCAACTATTTTGCTTTCACCAGATTGATGTACGCTTTGATTCCACTTTTCGGTGAGATATGACATCAAATCACCAGTGGACCTGTTGCTACGAAAGCCGTATTGCCGGTCATTGAGAAGTTTTCGTGTTTCGAGATATTTCATGAGCTGACGATTTATCAGCGTTTCCGACCTTAGAAAGAAGGAACGTAAGTGCAATGAGTCTGTGGGAGGAGAGAGAAGATTCGTCTTTTTTCCATGCTGTTTTCCATTTGCTCGGAAAGAGTCCTAAAGAGTAGGGTTGATGAAAAAGCTTACGCAGTGGTTTTGCCAGCGTGGAAGAACACTCCTTCAGAAGGAGGGGAGATATACCATTTGGACCACCAGATTTATGTACGAGTATATTGAGATCTTTAAGTACTCTTGCTACTACACGAGTGCTAAGTCGATTCGTCCCATTGATGATTCGACGTACTCAAGTGTAGGCGGAGACAAAGCACAATCTGGGAGTTTTGAACTGGTCGCAAAGTGTGCAGCAAGCAGATTGGCATTGTCCAAAGAGCTGACAGCTGGAATGTCATTGTAAATGAGCGTTGGGATGGAGGATGCTTTTAAAGCAATTCTTTGTTTTATTGTAGCAGAGTTCGAACCACATTTTTCACACGATGTTTAAGTAAATACTTTGCAATTTATTTAATATATCGTTATAAGAAATCTCCTTGTACACGCTTATATCGGGTTTTCCAATACGGACTTGACAACTTTTTTTTAAATAAAACGCAAACCATTTGAGATATTTCAAAAACTTTATTATCGGCTTGAAGTACAATCAAAACATTTATGAATGGAACTCGACTTCGTTCTTTTGGCCACCCCGAGCACGTTTGCAGCGGCCGTTGGACCCAATTTTCAACGACTCGGCCACACATTTCGGCCGAAACGGCCGCTATTTCGCGTCGAGCTCCAACGTCGTCGGCGTGTTGGCATAAACCAATGACTTAACGTAGCCCCACAGAAAATAGTCAAGCGGCGTTAAATCGCACGAACGAGGCGGCCAATCGACTGTAGCGTGTGCTGTGTGGCTTGTGCAAACAGCATCATGCTGTTTGAACCACATGTCGTCCAAGTCCATATCTTCCAATTCAGGCCAAAAATAATCGGTGATCATGGCGCGATAACGCTGACCATTCACAGTAACGTGACGATCGTTATCGTGGACGAAAAAATATGGCCCAATAACGCCGCCGGCATGCAAACCGCACCAAACAGTTATTTTTTATGGGTGAAGTGGTCAAAAATGAGCTTTGTCACTGAAGATGATTTTGCGATGAAATTCTTGTCGCATCTTCTCTAGAACTCAATCGGAGAACGTTAACTCAAAATGGTCCATCGGCTTCAATTCTTGAGTCAGCTTGATCTTGTATGGGAGTAAACCAAGATCCTTACGCAAAATACGCCATAATGTGGTCTGAGCGATGCCCAATTCTTGAGAAAGCCGTGGAATTGACTGATTTGGATCGTTTGCTACGAACGCCAGCGATATTTTCGACACTTCGACCAACCCGTTATCTCACTGACACGACAACATCACACAACGAATATGTGGACTCAAATTTTTGCACTAAACTTGTTATTGCCTGTCTACTAGGCCGAGAATTATGACCGAAAATTGGAGTTAACGCTCTTAAAGTTGCAGTCACCGACTCCGAATTTCGGTCAAGTCCCTATTGGAAAACCCTTTAATATAATGACTCAGCTTAATGCCGTCAATCAGGCCAACGCCACAAAAGTGTCGGTTACATTCTCCAAAGTTAAAAGGCCGGTCAATGGAGATATATCTTTTGTTACAATTGTCACATATTTTAACTAAGTCTAAGTCTTTGTCACATATCTTAACTAACTAAGTCTACATTTCTGATATCCCGCCAAGGTGTAACAGAAATATCAACACTTTAAATTGGCAACATACTCAACGGAAGGCCCACGAGATTGTTTTCTTAAATATTTTTTCATCCGGTAGTTTTGATTTGGGTATACGATTATTTCTAATTGTTCCCAAATAAGGAATACCTTACTTGGCCAAATATTATAATAATGAATCGAGGTGAAATAGTTGTCCAAAGTAAAGACGGTAATTTTGGTGCCTTACTAAAGGCGCAACAACGTTGCTTGAGACTCCGCGGTCTGGTTTTCCAGGATTGACAACATTTTTTTTGCCCGATTCTGGCTCAACTTAAAATGCAAATCCTGAAACACTAACTCATGCAGGCTAAAATGGTAAGGGTATACTAGGCCAGTAATATAATACATATGTTACAGATACGAGAGATATAAAAAAGATGTGACGAACCAACTAATGGCAACGAAAAAAAAAATTATGCACTGTTGGCAGCGCTTCCAAACGTTTAAAGCACAATGACCTTCGGATCTAAACGTGGAATGCGTGGAATACATATACTATTGTGATTGCTATAGGGAAAATAAACAGGGCTTATTCGGATGTGGATATGTCACATGTGGCAGACATAGGCAAAAAGTCTTGAGCTTCCGACACATGAACGAGCGTCTTATGACAATCCGCATCCAGGCTGAATTCGCTAACATAAGCCTAATGGCGGTCCCCAGATCATGAAACGCTAAATCAAATTGATGGCTTTTCGATAGACGTACGCAATGCCTCCAATATTCTGGACGTCCGAACGTGCCAGCCAACATTGACTGGGATTACCGCCTTGTTGCAGCCATAGAGAGCATACACCAACTCAATCCTAAAATCGAAACTGATATCCACCATATTATGTACGAATATTACCAAATATGAGTGGATTTTCTTCTAGACTTTCTTTATACTCCGTATTTTGTTGCGTTCGATTTGATGTCACTAAGTCACGTGCAGGTGGTGTTTTGATTGCTCCGAGGCGCATATTTGGAGCTGTCGACATTGAAATTGATGTCATTGACGACATTGATTCATCATCAGCTGCATATAGATCAATTTGTGTGCGTGTAGATTCCGTTAGCGGATGTATGCTGCTATTTCTCAGGTTAATTCTATGATATCTAGGAGTTCATACTACATTTACTAGCAACATATCGAGAGCATTGAAACAATTGCCGCACTCCCTGAATTTGCAGAATATAACGTTTGTGTAGTTATATTCTAAACAAACAAACTAATGCCATATTTTTTATATTCAGGTGTTGGAATTTTATTATTGGTTCATTACTGTTTTTAATCTTGCATCAAATTAATTACGTTGCTAATTCTATGAATGGATTATTAGATTTAGTATTCACCTATGACGATTTATTTGCATCAGTTTTAGAGTCTCATCCCCTTTTATCGAACTACACTTTCATTCATCATAAAGCAATAAATAGTCCTTTCAAGAATTATAGTTACAATAAATTTCGAAAATTCAATAATTCAATCAGTTTTTACAAATTTGATGCTAATAATCTTTCTCGTATGAATACGATAATATTGATTAGTCAAACGAATTTCTGAGTAAAGATATATCTTAAAAATTCTATGCTTTTAAAGTTATATTTAACAATGTTCTTCACCCTGCCTGGTATAATAAAAGGCTACTTAAATTAAAAAAAATGCTAAGAATACTGCACATTAAATGTTTATCGTGCTCTTATGACGATTATACTCTCTAAGGAAAAAGTTTGTTTTTCCTTCTGAATTTCTGTATTGCAATTTTATTCGTTCTTTGTAAAGTACTCTTTAAAATAGATCAAATACGAGCACTGTTTGGAAATTAATCGATACAAAACCACAAAGAACCAACTCTCCAACAATGATGTACCTTGATGACAATAAAACTAGTGATCCGAGATATATCGCAGATATGTATGTTTGCCAAGTACTTTCAATTTGAGCTGGTTTTCTCCATCGATTTCAGTTATTTTTGCTCTCTTCCATCAATTGCTGATAGTTTTTGATATTCGTTTGATGTTGGTGATGTTGAGTCTGTGTTGTTTAATTTAGTATCCCAAAAGAAACCAAACATTTTGGGGATTTTTTCCAATACTCTACCGCACTACAGAGTTTCCCTTTATTACATAGAATTATTTATGGATTTTTTCTCGATAAATGGAAGTTTACCACAGTATATAAATCTGTAACTAGACATCTAGGTTGTGAATGCTAGTTGTGCATCTTTTGACAGTTACTTACCGAAGTTTCAGTCATTTCGGAAGCGTAGTTTTTAGTTGACAGTCGTTTGAGTGAGTCGATGTGAGTGTTTTTAATGAAAATGGAAAAAATTGAGCATCGAGCTGTTATTAAATTCTTGTTTTTGAAAGGCAATAAGCCTACGGAAATCAAAAATGAGTTGGACTCTGTGTATGGGGACTCTGCACCATCATTTACCACAGTGAAATTTTGGGCAGCTGAATTTAAACGTGGCCGTAAGAGCTTGGGAGATGATGAACGTTCGGGACGTCCAAAAACTGCAACCACTGACGATAACATTGCTAAAGTTCACCAAATGGTGTTAGACGACCGCCGAATTAAAGTGAGAAAGATAGTAGAGTTTATGAAAATGTAGAAAGAACGTGATTGTTACATATTAAATCAAGATTTGGGCATGAGAAAGCTGTCCGCGCGTTTGCTTACGTTCGACCAAAAACGTGTCTCACACCTCAGCGGTTGCCATGCCGTAAATCCATGAGGACAGAGATTTTCGTCAAATGAGGAGGCAATCACCTTCGTGAACAGAGAAAAATGCCAAGTATTATTTGGACGGGTTAGAGAGTTGGGACCATCGCTGGGAGAAGTGTGTAGAGTTATAAGGAGACTATGTAGAAAAATAAAAAAAAAATTGAGAAAAAATGTCTTGTATCATTGTTCGGTCGAAAACTTTTCAAACAACCCTCGTATTACCAACTTTAGTGGAATTTACAAATTTCTACATTAATCAATAAACTAAACATTTCAATATTTTCTGCTATTTTAATATAAGTACCTACATATAGCTTTTACGGATCATTGCTATAATGGTTAAATCGTATTTGCATGGCAGAAAACATTATGTTGTTATTGGAGAAGGAAGCCATCTAGGTCCAATGCTTTTCTTACTTTTCATTAATGATTTGCCGAACTTATTAAAGTATTGCTATTCCTTTATGAATGTATGTTGATGATATTGCGGAGATATCAACAATAAATAATTGTTTTTGTTACAAAAAAATCTAAATTCTCTCACTAAGTGATGCAAATTAATGTTAAACATAGAGAAGTGTGCTTCCGTGAGCTATAATAGAACTCTGCATTATATTCTTCCATATTATTTTTTAAATAGTTTTTAAATAAAAGTAGTGTAGGTGCTCAACTTGGTGTAGTCTTTGATAGCAAGTTAACTTTTCATCTATTGTACATATTAAATACAATACTTAGCTACCAAAAGGATTCATCTTTTAGGATTTATTAAAATTAACTCCTCTGATTTTCCTTCTACACCCTTAATTGTAAGGACCAGAGGCGCGTTCACATGTATTTTTTATGGACGAAATATGTCACATTATTTCAGAAACGGTTCGACCGATCTCAATCAAAACTTGTATACAAATATGTTAGCCCATTTTACAAATTTGAGGCACAGGATTTATATTTGTACGACTTATACGTTGTACAGAACGTTTTAAGTTATATTTTTAAAAAAAATTTTTTTAACATTTTTCAGCATAAAGTGTTAGATTTTAAAATTCCCCCACACAGAACAGTTTCCCAGTGATGCTAATAACATAATGAGATAAAAATCAAAACTATTTGCAATTTTGAAGATGTGCATAAAAAGCATACTTCTTAGGAAAGCCAAAAAACTATAAGCGTATTTTTTTATGTTACTGAGATAAAATTTGAAACTTATTTTTAATTTTTTTATACATTAAATAAAAAAAAAATTAAAAACAAAGAATTCAACGAACAGAAATGCCATATCTTGGAAGGGAATTGGAGGCAATGGGATCCGTGGTCTGCGAGGTAGCACGGCGCAGCACGTCATTCAGGTCTCATGTGTTGCTCCCCGATTTTGACTCAAATTTTAGAACACTTCTAAAAAGGTGCGGTTCGTAAAAAGGTGCGGTTTGTCGGTTCCACACTGAGTATAAATTAAAAAAGTTAAATGAAAAAAAAAAATTGAAACCATCTAGAGCAATAATAGATGGAAGCAAAAACTTAATCACGGTTAAAAAAGAAATACCAGAAAAGTTATATGAAAAAAAGTTCATAACAGACGAAAGAAAGCTAGTGGAGGAAAGAATCTCCTACGGACCATGTCCGGAAGTACAGAACGTACAAATCGAAGGAGCGATTACCGAAGAAAAAGCAGGGGAAGCAACCTAGCGACGAAAACAGCTAAAATAATCGGACCCGATCAAATTTCAAAGGAATTAATAAAATATGGAGAGAACAATCTCAACAGAGTGTTCAGGAAACTATTCCAGCAAGTGTGGGAAGAAACTAAGATCCAAAAGTGTGGAATGAAAGCCTTAGAAAGCTAAACGGTAGAAGTAAAACTTCACGAAGCTCGGTAGATATAAGTTGTTAAAATGAGGATGCTCACCCTAGATTATAAGTACAAGGTGGCGCAAAATTAATCACCCTATCGGAAGATGGTATAATTTTGCAAATGACGTTGTACGTCAATCATATTTGACATTTGCGAACTAGGCAGCTGCCGTATACAAACAGACAATCAATGGAGCGCTACACTCCGCAAGAGCGTGGAATAATTGTGTCGATGTTTTTGACCAATAATCGGTAGGTGGTGTTAGCACAGTGTGAATTTCGACGTCGATTTCCTAATCGTTTCGAGGCAACTGGGCAAACATTCCGGAGCTTAGCTTCTCGACTCGAACAGAGTGGAATTACAGGAGACTATGATGAGCGTGGCCGCCACCGAACTGGTCATTCGGCCGAGAATATCGCGGCTGAGGCTGCCGATGTCGCTGAGAACGAAGAACTATCAACCAGACGACGGGCCACGCAATTGGGCATCACCAGACGAGCCCTACAGTGAATTTTAGTGAAAGACTTATGCATGTTCCCGTACAAAGTGCAAACAGTGCATAGTTAATGTCTCCTGACCGTCAGTCGCGTGTGAATTACTGTAAAGCCATCCTCGATCTCAACAACGAAGAGGACGACGATTTTGTGTCGAAAATCATCATGAGCGACGAGCGCATTTCCACTTAAGCGGTTACGTCAATAAGCAAAATCTTCGTTTCTGGTTCACTCCGCGAGTGATGCACGAAGAGCCACTACATCCACTCACAGCCACTGTGTGGTGCGGTGTTCACGCAGAAGGAGTGATTGGGCCGTACTTTTTTGAGGACGCCCTCGGCAATATGGTCACTGTTACTGGCGAACGCTACAGGGCCATGATAAACAACTTCTTACTGCCGGAATTGGATGAGCGGGGCTTGGTGAACATGTGGTTTCAACAAGACGGTGCAACCGCACACACAGCACGAACCACAATGGATATTGTGAAGGAAGCGTTTCCTGGTCCCGTAATCTCCCGTTTTGGCGATCTGGCATGGCCAGCAACCATTCCAACCGCACACACAGTACGAACCACAATGGATATTGTGAAGGAAGCGTTTCCTGGTCACGTAATCTCCCGTTTTGGCGATCTGGCATGGCCAGCAACCATTCCAGATTTGTTTCTTTGGGGCTACTTGAAGTCGCGGGTTTATGCCAATAAATCTCAGACAATCGCAGTCGCCCTTAAGGAGAATATTCGACAGGAAGGCGAACAGTTATCACCGGACATCTTGCGAAAAGTCATGGAAAATGCGATAAAACGGTCACAAATGTGTATCAATACTGGCGGCAGCCACTTGGCGGATATCATCTTTTCCACTTAACAATAACTTCGACACACTATATAAACTCGATAAATAACAAATGCTGCACGCGCAGTGCGAGGGATACTCTACAGTCTAAAAAGTACCTATTTCCCATGTAAATTTTCAAGAGAACTCGCCAGCCATAACTCTATTTGCCTATACTCGGGTCTATAGTACGGACACGAAATGGAGCGTCGGTAACCCGCGCGAGTAACATATGCAAATGCACCGCCACAGTTCAAGGGCAGTCCCTCCAAACCTCCAAGAATTGGGTCACTAACCGCGACGGTCATTTCCCTTAAATCAACAGATGAGGGCAAAACCGATATAGCTAAGTTAAGTGTAAAATTAGTATAAGTATTATAGCTAAATAAAAGTTCCCCGTTGACCGGGAGAAAAAAAGAAAGTTGTTTTTTTTTATCTCGTGACGAAACGTAAAACAATACTCGCGCGAGTTATGTATTTGTCCAGCCCTTACAAGAAACATTATACAAAACATTATACAATGAAGGGTTGTTAGGTAATAATTACCAATCACGTTGTTTTGCTTGCATTGCTAATGCCGCTATTCCCAAACAAGGGTAACCGATGTCGCTGGGCTGTTCTATGGTGCTTATCATCTCTTGCGTTTGACAAACTAAAGCCAAGGCAAACCAAGCCAAATTTTCTTGTTAGGCTGAAGTTTTCCGTTAAGTGTTGATGATGCTTTTGGTGTTATTACCAAGTAGTGTCTAGGTTCGTGCGATGGTAACAATGATGATCATGATCATGTGTTGTGCACTCACCCTACTCACCAACGACGTCCTCTTTACAGATCATAATTCATTACGGCCGAGTTAGTTTTATCTCGTTTCCTCTCGATTTTCGTTTTATCGAATTTTTAGCATTCACAACGAGACGAGTGTTAAGGAGAGTTTGGAGTGGAATAATTTTATTGGCTACGTAGGGGCACTACTGAGGCAAATAGTGATACAAAATCGTGAAGCACCGAAAACTTCATCCTTACAGGATAATATTAATGTCATTTACAAGTATTATTGCACGGTTTTGTATGACATTTAGTGGGTGCAAAAGGGGCTAAGGATTCGTTTCATCGAAATTCGGAACCACTTCATTTCGCTTTTTCGTTTCATCGGAGTGTGGAATCACTTCATGTCGCTTTTTCGTTTCATCGGAGTTCGGAATTTCTACCTAACGAGCGATAAAAAGTTTCACTTCAAAAATGCAGACTAGGACTGTAATAATTACCGCCCCATTAGTCTATCATCAAATATTTATAAACTATATACGAAAGTCCTCGAGAAACGACTGAAGAAATCCATAAATGGGGATATCGACCTTAAGAATCCACATCGAAAAACCTATAGGAAAAAACAAAGTTTTATTCCCAGCTTTCCTGGACCTGAAAGTCGCCTTCGACCTGGTACCAGACAACACATTTAGTTGACACTAAAAACAAGAACTATTCCAGAAAGGTTAATACACCCCATTAAAAGTATATACTTACGAAAACCCAAATAGCACCATCAGGTTGGATGACGGGAAATCAAGACCCCCTTTTCAACACCAAGAGGTAGACCACGGAACACATGAGAGCAATGTATCCGAACAATAGAACATTAAAGAGGGAAACCAATTATGAAAATGAAAAGGATCAGTACTAAAAGGAGTGGAGATCCCGGATACACCAAGGCTACAGTCACGCTTAGCGGCAATAGGGGAAGAAAAAGAAGAAAAAGTGTTTACTGTTTTGGAGTATTCTTCCTTCCACAATTATAGATATACGTAGAATTGGAAAAGAATTCCTAAGGCTTAGGTCCCTACTATTTGAAATTTCTCATAATATATTGTATGGTTAACGTGAACCTATTTCTATGTTTGACATGTTTAATATGCATAGCGCAGAATTCGATATACCTTAGCACAGAAATATTTTTAAAAATAAATTAATGTCTTTACTTTATACGGAAACAAATGCAAATCATTCTTCAACATGCGCCGGAAGGAGGTTCTACGGACGCCAAAATGCTGAGCGCCGTGACAATACGACACATGTGGGTTCTCGGCAACACTCGCTCTTACCGCTTCAAAAAGTTCATTGGAGCATCTTAGGCGTCAATGTGTCACTAATTCGGTGTGAAGCGATTCATGGTTAAAATTGTACTGAATTGATATTTCAAAGACATATCTACTCAAGACAATCGGTTGATAAATGTCAAAGTTATTCAATGTTTACATACCGACATAAAAGATGACGCACCCTGTATGTTTGACAAAATATGAATATATGAAAATGCCTATATGTCTTTACTTAATTATTGAATTGTTATATTATTTTAATTTATGTTTAAGATACAAACCTATTTGAATTTCGAAATCTGTTGATTGTTAAATCGTAGATTGAAGTAAACAAATTAATAAATATGATGTGCCTCATGGAGGAGTGGCATTTCAAATGAAAGAGCGAGGTATTGAAGGAATCCAATGGAGCCTCACAATCTATCTTAATTTGCTTGCTATTGTACAAAATGATGGACCTGCACCAAATGACCACTGATTTGATGACAGATCAAACTCGATAAGGCTAAGGATTGATTCTGCCAAAATCCTTAGTCTCTGTAACTCTTTAACTACTCAGATTGCAGGACAACAGACAGATAAATTAGATAACTTAGGTCATCTTAAATATCATCTCGATTGACGTGGTGTGAAATAGACGACAACAGCCGCATATCGAAAGCTAAAGTTGCGTTTGCTGTTTTCGGAAATATGCATAATCATTGCAACATCTCTGATCGCTCGAATGTATGTTGGTGCTGTTATAGGGATGTATCACAGTACTTGAAAAGTGCAAACTTTTATAAATCGATGAAGGAAAAGTACTGAGTGTGCTCTGGATAAATACAACGAATAAACATGACGATACTAAAGCGAAAGTGTAGTGGATTGGTTACACGCTCGTGAGGAGAAAAATTGCATTGCCCATTAAGCAATGCATTAAATTTATTGACTCAACAATAGAAAAAACAAGGCACGAGGTAACCCCATCTTTAAAAAGAGTTGAATGCCCAGGTATCTGGGCAAGGTTGAAGATCTAAGACCAATAAGGGGACATAAGATGTAAGTAAATTGAATGTATATGATCATGACTACGACCGATTCGGATACAATCCCATAGAAATTAGTCAGCAGGAAATGCCCAGCATATCGTCAAATTGTATTTAGGCTTCTTACGCGTTTCGGAATCATTCAATTCCCTAGCTTTTAGAAATTACGCACAACTACTGCAGCAGGCGACTTGTTTAACTGATGGCTGAATCAGTCGTCACTATATACGCATACTTACCACCTGTTCGATTATACTCATGCGAGCCGAATAGTCGCAGCAAAATCATGTCGACCTTGCTTCTCTTAATCAAGCCTTAACGCAAGTGTGAGTACTAAGAAATTCTTCAAATGGTCACTACAAATGAAAATTGCCTGAATTTTCTCATACAAAACAGTTAGAGGGTTGATGGTTTGCCGAATTTGTTATAGAAGGATGGAGAAAGACTACTCTTTTGATCAAGAAGGTTTACAAAACTTTCACTGGATTTTCTTCCACGTGGGCATTTTGTAAAATGCAGGTAATCGCAACATATTGGGGCTCAAAAACAGTTTACGTTTAATGTACATTTGCTTGAGTGTTAACCTTAATAAAACTCACTTACCCCTGTAACCCGTTCATGGACATTCTGTCCAAACACAAAACCGGATTTTTCAACTCTAGGAATAGAATTCTTAGCAGCTGCAAACATACTCGACCGTTCAAAACCATTTTTGGCCAAAAGATTCAGTGGATCTGGTCTCTGTAAAACAAAACAAAATATTTACGGTTTTTTTTTAAGAAGTTCATAAATCTTGTGCGGCCACCTACATCATCCCTTTCATCGTCGTCATCATGTTCTTCCCGTTTACGTTCGGAAGGTGCAGCAGCAGCACCATCCTCCTCTGTATCACCATCTTCATCTTTCTGTTCCCTGAGAAATGGATTCAATGTGGCTACATCGTTATCGGCATTCTTTGATTTCCCATCCGAATTGACGGCATTGGATGAGTTCAACGATGAGCCCAACACCGATGGACGAAGAACTCCTGCTCTAATAGGATTATTAAGTCTGGAGGCTTGCAAAATTGAATCGGGACGACTGTTCGAATCGCTGGAATTATCTGAAAAAACAAAAAAATGTGCAGAAATTTTTATTTTTACATTTCTACTATTGAAATTGAAATAAATAAATAAACACTTTCGCCAATGGCTTGGGTTATTGTTATTTCCTTAAAATTTTAATATCTAGTTTATCAATTTACTAACCATTATTTTCCGACATTTTCTAGAAAATTTTACGAAGGAAAATAAAGTTTGTTTCAATACAATCCCAAATTAAAAATTGTTAAAATTGACAAGCCAGCAGAGGTAAGCGTATGTAGAATGTCAAAATGTACGGGGATATATACAAGCGCTTAGCCTCTAGCTGACAGTTGATTTTGCTCAATATACGTGCGTATTTACTTGCGTGCAGCATATCATGCGTACTTACAGTGGCGTTTGTAGGTAATCAAGCTTTACATATAATTTGAAAACTCCCGAGTAGACGGTTGGAATTCTAATACCGGTGCTATTCCGTCTTGTAAGATGTATACATATTCACAATACTTGAAAAAAAGTTGCAGGAATAATTTCCAAAAAAGTCATTTAGTGAAACGCATTTTAACTGCGGATTATAAGAATGTTTTGGCTGTTGTGTTTTGGAGACAATAATAGGAACATCGCTACGCCGCTGTTGCATCATTACAATGGCATATACCAGTACATAGCGGTGCTAACAGGGGGCAAACGTTCCTGAGAAATTTTGAGTTTTGAGATTTGTATTTTTGATAAAACGATGAAAGCGATGTTGTTACCACAAAAAATATATTTTCAATTAATCCACAATTGGTGACCACTAATTTTAAAAAGCTGATCACACACATTTGATTTTCCTTTTCATTCGCACTTGATGTTGAATGAACAGTAAAGCAAAATAAATATGTAAATCAAATAAGTATCTCAAATCTACTTAATCCATTATAACAATGCCAAACAGCGATTACGAAAACGCCAAAAAAGTACGGATCAACGAAGGCCAACAACAACTACATCCCCAAATGCAAAATTCATTAGCAGCTGGCATTTGGCACGCCTGTCCAAGTAACACAGTTCCAAGGATGCTCAATACATACTATTGAATATTGGCTTACGCGACTTGGGGCAGTTTTTCGAATTAATGTCTTCGGTAAAATTAATCAAAAACAACACGATCAGGTGAAGTTCAACATCGCCGTAATGCATATAGACGAACGCCTTCATGAACAGGCCTTTGAAGTGGTGCGAAAACCTCTCAAACAGGGTAAATATAAAATACTAAGAAGCACAATTTTTAGAAAATTTTCAGGCTCCTGTTTGACCGACCCTCTGCTCGAGCAGCTCACATCTGGAATCCATCTGGGTTATAGCAAATGCTCAATCAACTACATCGCACTTATGTCACCAGTGAAAACTGGTGGACATCCTTTCGAGTAGATTCTCATTCCTGCGGATACTGCAAACAACATCATTACCGCTGACTTTCTACACCATTTCGATCTTTTGATATAAATAAATTCTCCGATCGTAGAATTCAACACCAAACTGAAGAGCCACGTCATTTCCTTTCGTGCAGGCTTGAAATATTCGAAATTAGGTCAAAATAGGCGTTTATCGTCCATCGAAAAGTCCATATGCTTCGACGCTTATGTCATTCGCAAACCAAACAACATCCAAACAATTCGAGGACTGCTCTCACGACACCATTTGGCCTCTTAAAATTTCTACGAATTCCATTCGGACTACGAAAAGCAGCCCAAACATTCGAAAGACTCCGAGACTATCAACAATCCATCTAAATGCATTTTTGGCCATGCACAGGTTGAGTTTTTGGGACATCTCATTACTCCCGATGGTCCTAGGCCAAAAATTGACAAATTGAAGCCATCAATTCACTCCCTATTCCGAAGCTAGCATGCGAAGTCAAACGTTTTCTAACGTTCCGGACTCGTCA
This sequence comes from Volucella bombylans, assembly GCA_949129095.1. NCBI lineage: Eukaryota > Metazoa > Arthropoda > Insecta > Diptera > Syrphidae > Volucella > Volucella bombylans. The sequence continues at coordinate 125,741,700 of OX422140.1, read as the reverse complement.
GTGTGCAGTTTCAAAAGAAAATCTTGCGTTAAAAGGCAATGAACTTTGAAAACTGCCCGATGCGCATTTAACTTTCGTTTTATAGTGCTTGTGTATGTTGTGTATTAAGCTTACATATGTGCATACGTCTTGCGTGCATTTTGTAATCTTAGCGCTGTCCAAATAAATTCTATCGATGAAGACAATGGGGAGATATTTCGATAGTATCTGTATACGTAAGTTCCACCAATCGGTTGTGGAAAAAAAGCTAATTTTCTTGAATAAAATCATGAGCCTCCCAAACTCAAAATTCCTGATTGTCGCACATACTTCGGAAAATATGTAATCCAGCACAACTACACGCCCCGCTTCATTCTTTTTACTGCTTCGCTAATTTTAGTTTCCTTAAAATCTACCATTTGATCTTCTTCCGCGGCAGCCGAGGGAATGATATTGTAGTGGAGTCCTTCGTTAAGTAACGATCTCAGGTACTCTTTCCATTTATTGCAAATTTTCGTTGTTCCCCATTAGCAGGTATCCATTTATCAGCCTTTATTTCCTAATTGTTCATGCTTGAGAGGGTTCCATGTGTCTCATGGTTCCACCAAAAAGGTTTGTTTGATAGTTTGTTTTCCTAAGTCAGCAAAAGTTGCTAGTCGTTCGTGAAAGATCATTTAAGAATCTTTTACTCACCGATTCGGGTTATTCCATCATAAACGGTATCCACCGGTAGATCGTAATATCTTCTCCCGTTGCGCGTTTTTCGTTCCGAAACCGTATCATCCATGGCAGTCTCCGGGTTCGTAGTTACATTTTCTGACTTATTCGTTTAAGTATGCACCGATGAAAAGTATTTCCTTCCATCACATTCCATTTATTAGCACGTCAAAATCGCTCCAAAATATATCTTTTCCTGATTGTTCACTGCCTTCATGCAAGGCGTAGGCGCTAACAATATTCTGCGTTTCGTGTTCAATTATCAGTTTTATGGCCATAATTTGGCCGTTAATTTTTGATATGCTTACGATTTTATCTAGGAGCTCCGCAGTGAAGACGATGGCACATGCGTTCTTATTTTCTTCCACTCCGTAATAATACATTTTGTACGCATTCGTTTGCAAGTTCAAGTAGAGGGTCCTGTTTTCGATATTTAGTTACTTAGATTGGTGAACACATATTATATTTATCGATTTTACGTTGCCGTAATATGTTTTTTAGTTCGAAAAATTTGTCAGTCATTGCACCAACGTTCTCATTTGAGATATGTAGTTTATTTTCAAAGAAACATCGTTATGCTCGTAACCGGAAACATTTGAGCTCCGGCGTGAATATTTCTATTTATATATTTTTACGTAATCCTTTCATCCGTGTGGTATGCGTAAATATATCCTAACGGACGTTCGAATCTTATCACCCACGATCACGTACAGTCTAATAAGATGCATAGTCGCCTTTTATGACTAGCAAGGGAACAACTGCGGCAATAATCTAATGATCTATGAGCATTTTATGTACGGCCCTGAAAGCTTAAATCAATATAAATATTGCAGACAAAGAAAAACAATGATAACGTAACACGAAATAAAGATGCCTCAACATAAGAAGACTATTACGTCTGTTCACGTACTGACCAAAGCTATGAAAAACAGCGCAAAACTGTCAAAAAGCAGTTTTTTTTTAGTTTTCGTTTTCAGACAGCGATATGCAAATATTAGAACTGCCATGCTGAATTCCAGTATCGATTTACTACCTTAAGCTTCTTAACCATGAAGGTTGCCCATCACTATCAATGCGGTGTTGAAAGCTGCCGTCATCCCCGCTCGCCATCTGACACCTTTCACGCATTTGACATTTCTCGTTAACTAACAGAAAAAAATAATCTCATTTCTTACGTGGGAATAAGTTGATTTTTAACTTCCAAATACCCGTGCGAAAATAATGTTGAACTAAAAGCATAATTATTATTATCACACCCCGGATGTAAGTATAGATTCCACCTCGAAAACCCCAGACTGCCAATTATCTTTTCCCCATAAATTGTACACGTATCAGGGTTTTATGTTTACGATAAACAAAATCTCCATGCCAAAGAAAGAAAAAAGAAATTAAAAAAAGAAGAAAAAAGAAATTGAAAGAAAATTATTCCCAGAAACGTAAATGAAAATCATCTGCCGATTCTAATGGAAATATTGAAATTCTCTTGTGTTTTTCAGTGTTTAAGTCAAAAATGAAAATTAGAAACAAACATTTGCTATTCGGCATTCTTGTTGGAACACTGACGCTGCTGGTGAATACGAGTGAATTGCAGGGACCACCTGATCCAACATCTAAGTCGAACGAGGAAAACAATGAGACACCTCATGATGAATCTTTGCCAACTGGGGCACCCGCATCATCATCCACATCTGCTGATGGGCCAGCAGTAGATGATAAAACCGATGGTAGCGCATATAGTCAGCCGCTTACAATTACAGATTCGCATGTTCAGGAGAATCTTATATTTGCACAACTGGGGCGACCTTTACTAAGAAAGGCGTTAAGCGATCAGTTAAAATTAAAGTTTGCATTAGAAGAAGACATCGCCAGTCGCGAAAAGCCAATTGAGGGGCCAGAAGAAAAAGAACCAACAGCAGATGAAGTAGAAGGTAAATAAAAATAAGTGAGATCAGTTATTTTTGTTCGCTCCTTGTGTCTAGGCGTGAACCCGGTAGGTAGAAAGTTCGTAACCAGTGTTCTGTTAGTAAAAAAACGTAGTGGTTAGTTATTGGATAAACATATGGAAGGTATGAGAGCGCAATAGTTTAGTTGGATTTGTTCTTTCGTCTATCTTATCGGTAAAAATTTCAAGTGCAATAGATGATGTGTACTTTATTAAGATTTTGTTCGCGTAGTTTTGCTTTGTCGTGTACTGTGGCAAATTGCTGGGCAATACATTTTATTTAGATTGCTTGGAAGTTTAAATTGCTTATTTACCAAAAGATGACATCTCTGTCACTTGTGTGCTTCTGTCTGGCACAATTTTCGTTGTCATTACGTCGGGTGACCTAATTTATATGATACGAGTACTGTACGTGTTTTGGTAAAAGCGAGCTGACAGATTGGTCAGTGTTGCAGATTAAAGCAGTACCCAAGTGGAATTATATGCTTGTTTTTTCTTAGTTCCTTTTTCCATTTAAGTTATTTAACAGCCTCTAGAGCTTTATATTGTATCAAATATCCCGTAGAGTGTTCCTCTTCGTCCTATCCATTCAGTTCTCTGTCAACTGTCAACATTCTTTGAAACGCATATTTACTTTTTTAGGTGGCTATACACTTAGCCTCAATCAATAAACTTTTCCAGTTAAGATGGTGTTTGGCCCACTAACTGGAGGCGCACCACTTGAAGGCTATTGAGGAATGCTCTATTGATGTTGATAAGTATTGATCCCGACTTTTTGGGTTTTTTCTGGGGTCTACCGTAATTTGAATACTAACCGCGTTTTATTATCACTCATTATCCATTCACGACGAACACGACGAAAATAAAACAGACCAGATTAAGGAATAATTTTTATTTGTGTTGTAGTAGTACGAGTAGTTTAAGACTTATTTTCTTCTCCATTGCAATTGCACAACGGAGTTTATTTTTTCCGTTTAGCGCGAAGTTGCCATCCAACCAAAATTTTGAAATGCGAAAATTTAATTCTCTTTAATTTAATTCAGGCGGTGCTGAAGTTCTATTCATTAAGCATACTTCCGACCAAATCTCTACCGAGTCACCGTCAGGTGCTCTTATTGTCTCGGATGAAAACTATCCGGTCCCAAGTTGAATGATTCGTTCTGCATAAACCGGTTTTTGATCATCTCCGCTGTTTGACAGTCCCCAGAAGTGTTTTTTCCATACCATAAGCATGGACTACGAAATTTCCTTGCTCATCTATACATGTGTTCGTTCGAGTCTGGTTGATTACCTTTTGTTAAAATCTCCAAGCATTGATTCTGAAGTATAGCAGGAAAGCCGCTGACCTCTTAGAGATGTCGGGAAGCATTCATTTGGTCTGCGGACTACCTGGAAAATCATGAGAGTCATGGCATCTGCAGTTATGTTCAAATGAAAACCAACTGTCAATGGAAGCCGTAACTGGCGGCGCAGGCAGACCTAACGTAGGTTCGGGTCCTGAAAATCTCCTCTCAGCCTTCATCGTTAAGTTTCAGTTTGAGTGTCGTGGAGTGCGTATTTCTTACTTTCGATCCAACATGAAGTGTTCGGTGTGCTCTGAAAAAATCGATAGAAGTTCCATAGAGAAAATATCGTGTGGTGAATTTTTTCCGTATTTCATGTGTAAATATCTTAGAACAAGACGCGGATCTCTTGTATTGCCTGCACAAAACAACAACACATAGGCTGAAGCAAAGAATAACACCCAAGTTTTAAATGCAAAAAATAAAACAAACGACAATGAGCCTCTCGTTACAGATGGCGCTCCACTAAATTATGCAGAAGAAGACAAGTTAACCCTTCATATGATATACAAGAAGCTCACAAATTTGGAAGAAATAAAACAGTAATGAACTTCGTACAGAAAATGCTGAATCTGGTGTCACCTAAAACAACGCTAAGAATAAAGTACAAAATGTCCTCTAAAATGCTTTGTCCGTTTGAAGTTCCTGACGACAAAGTATAAAATTGCTATATTATGAAAACGCACAGCAAAGGAGAAAGTACAATTGATGGTTCGTCTTCCAGTAAATCAATAATCCGCATAACATTCTCTGATCTCTTTATCAAGCAGCAAATAATGAGATAAAAAGAAAAAAAGAGGAATAATCTAAACTTCCGCGTAAATTGTAGTAATAGTAGCAGCAAGAAAAATAACAGTGGCGGCAGGAAGGGCAGTGACATTTACATCAATGATAATCATACACTGGTTTTGTTAATGCAGGCGAAAGAGCCGAAGAAGAAGAACGGGTACAAAGAAAACCAAATACTTTTAAGAAAAGTTGAAGGTCGAAAAATTAAGTCTTTTGATGATATCGCCCTATTGTAGTGGTTTTTTTTTCCTTCTTATCACAAAACATTAGAATATTAGAAACTTGAGAGAAAACTTTGAATCTCTTGTTGCCGCCTTGACTCTTTTGAATGCTTTCCTGATTTTGTTTTTGTATCTGAGATTTGGATATATAAATTTGAAATTAGCGACTATAAGTTACCCGGTTATAACGAAAATTATGCATCAGTAGGTGTTGGCTGCTTTATGAAAAAGTATTTTATCAATCAAGATTTTGCTGTATCAAATATAATTTCCTTAGTCCTGATGTTTTACGGATCTCTTTTGTAATCAATACAGAAGCGTTTGCCCCAATTTGTATCTACCGACTTCATTCATACAATATTTCGGTATTTATGGAAGAATTTTCGAATCTTTTAGAGTGTGAAAAATCCAGAAATTTGATAATATTAGGTGATTTTAACGTTTATATTGGGTTGTACCACATGAAATGAAATTATTGCTCAGTCGGAAATAAGAAGTTCTCTAGTGAAAATCTGTGCCAGAACGTTAAATTTTCTTTTTTTATAAAATAAAACGTTTGCTTGACCTGTGAGAATTTTAGGGTTCGTTACAAGTACCGTTACATTAATGACGCATTTGAGGATGTAGCGCCAAACGAAAGCACTATACGACGTCGATTTGGAAAGTTCCATTCGGGAGATTTCAGCCTCGAAAACGAACCACGTGGGAAACCGGAAGCGTTAGTCGACGTTTTAAGACCTTATAGGGAAGGTAAAGAAAATATTGGCTTTTACATTTTTAAATTATTAAAAAATATCGAAATTCAATGAATTTCGTCGTGAGGTCGGTCGTCATCATGGCCTCAGTGTGCAGGCAATTTGTCGCAGCGTGGAAAAGTTTGAGTATGGATACACTCTTTTGGATCTTAAGCCACCAACCAGACAGAGATTGGTGCGAAATGAAAAAACATAGCCGCCGTAGCGGCCAGTATCGAAGAAGACCCAAAAATGTCGATGCGGCACCGATCAGCTAAATTAGGCATCGGCAGAGAGTTAACCCGGTTTATGTGGCGGTTAGATTTGAGCCTACATCCGTATAAGATTGTGCTAACGCAAGAAATGAAGTCAGGCGACTATGGACAACACCATGAGTTCGCTAATTGGGCGCTGGAACAACTCAGTGAATTCAGAGTTCCGACTGCGTTTAGTGCATTCTCGACTTACCTTAGAAGTCGGTTGAGTAAGGCTTTAAGCGTATCTTAAGTCGTTGCATCATTATTGCATATACCTATGTATCTCAGCTTGGAAAACTGAGGCAAGTTAACCTAATGAGGAGTCACATCTAATATTGCCGTCGTCCAGGAAGACACCAGTGGCACATCGTAAATCGGTTTTGGATCCATCTGGGAGGACTACTTTCTTGTCCTGGTTCAGATTCTGGCCGAAACCATTTATAGGCACAGATTTCGTACTTTTTCCGTAACAGGGGTTCTGGTGTGATTGCATCAGATGGCATGCCCATGAAATCAGAGTCAAAAGACAGTCGTCGCGCATGTTCATCAAAACTCCAGTGCGCGTTGTACCGAAGAACCACTTTTCTTTAAACGGAAGATGTCTGTGACAGTGCAGCTCATGATATGAATATCAAAGGGAGAAAGATTCACCAGTGCATTTAAAGCAGAGCCAGGCGTGCTAGGGAAAGCCCTCATAAAACCGAGACAGACAGTTCTTTGGAGTCTGGTAAAAGCAGAAATGACGCTTTTTCATGAGAGTTTGATCGGCCGACGCATAGGGTATATTTGACCTTATCATGGCTGTGTATATCCAAAGGACTCTCCTCCGTGACAATTCCCATGTTTCATACCGACAGCGCCTTTACACTACCATAAGGCAAACAGAGCCTTTAATATTCAGGATGACAAATACTTTCAGTATAAAGACTACTCTCACTGTTCGCCAGGGTTTCAGTGTGTTTGCTGTGCTAGGCTAGCAGTGAAAATTCTTTTCAGAGTTACCAGCCTCTGACTTATACCAGAAACAACATCTTCAATGGCTCATCCGTCACCACAACTGATAAGAGATAACAGCTACGGCGTGTTGTAAAATTTAGCTCAGCTTTGTTAAAAGGAGCTGGTTGTAAACTGGTTCTGATTAGGTAAACTAGGAAGTAAGTCACAAGCATAAAACAGAAAGCCTCTGCTTTCTACTCAGTGTATGCGCTATCAGGTTTTTGTGTAATTCCAGTCTGGCTGATTTTCCAAGTTTGGGGACTTTGACTAGTCTGCTGGTTTCACACAAAGTTTCAATATTTTCTATTCAATGTGTGTAGAGGAATTCAACACTAAGCGTTTTTTCATGATTTTCATCGGGGTAACTGAAAATGTTTAAAATCGATATTTTCATCCCCGAATGTTCGTGTGTTATCTTCCATCGATCAGCGTGAGATCAATTCGGTTGATAGTGCGACTATTTAGAGTTAGCTAGATGGTTGAGTCTTTTGTGGAAAACTTTGTGCCACTCATCATGGTTTTTCGTGATGTGCTAGCATCGTAGTCCCCACATTTAGACGTCGTATCCATGGTAAGCACCATCCATCCTCGTCCCGCCAAACCGAAGTAACAGTAAGGGTTAGGATAGGGTAAGTCTTTGTCGAATTTCCACAAGGGTGTCATTCGTGGAGTTGATGTTTACTCCGAGGTAGGGAAACTCCTAAACCACTTCGTTGGTCAACAGTGACGGTCAGTCCCAGACGGTGGATGGAAGCTTCTTGGTTTTGTCCTCAGTTACTTCAAGGTCAACTTGTCTTGCTTTTCGCGTGTTTTTCAATCGTCATAAAAGCGTTTTTTATATCGTCTGTGTATCCCCGCAGCTGGACAGATCTGTTGGAAATAATGTCTTCCGTGTTAACACATGTACTGCGCACTATTTCTCCCGGCACTAGATTGAAGAAATTACATGTATTGTATCTCGTTGCCGAAATCCATTGTTTTCCTGCGTCCCACGGAATAGGTGGATCGGTTTTGCCGGGTCTCGAATTCTGATATCGCTCAAGTCGATGAATGCTATCAGACGTGGCTGAAATTGATGAAAATATCCTGAGTCTCGACCTGTAATCCGTTAATCTTGTAATTCGTTAATCTTGCTTCCGGACCGGAAGCAACACAGGTGCCTCCATAAGAAATAGGATCGCTATTTATGAACATGGGGCATATAGAACTGATATTCCAGCTGATATTCATCCACCTATAGGCTTATGCAGCCTTCGAAAACACACCATCGGAGACGACGGGATTGTTGTTTTTCAGTTTTTGTGTAGCTGAGTCATCTCTTCCTTACTGGGATAGCTTCTTCATTGACTGGAAGCGGGTTCTCTTCGTGCTCTATCTACATATCTTTCTATAGGGTCCGCCAAAAAAATGTTGTTTTTAAAAATGCTATATAAAAAAAACTATTGAATATTTTCTCAAATTTCTTTTTTTATTTGAAAGTACAATCCTTCCGGTTAATAATGGAAAATAATTTCATTCAAATGGCTGCCTCGGCTGGCCATGCAGTAGCCTACACGATCGGTCCAATTTTTAAGCACATTATCAATTGTGTGCAGCTGTATTTCACCAATGGCTTCAAGAATATTGTCCTTTAAAGCGTCAATTGTCTCTGGCTTGTCGGCGTAACACTTATCTTTTACGGCACCCCACAAATAATAGTCCAACGGTGTCACATCGCAGCTCCGAGGTGGCCAAACGACATCAGCTCTGCGGCTGATAATGCGATTTTCAAAAACAGGGCGCAAAACATCGAGTGTAGCTTCGGCTGTGTGGCACGTATCGCCGTCCTGTTAAAACCAAATGTTGCCAATATCCTCCTCTTCAATTTTTGTGAACAAAAATTCGTTCAACATGGCCCGATAACGATCGCCATTGACTGTAACGGCCAAAAAAAAGAAAAATGGCCCAATTTGCCTCTGGACCAAAATCCGCACCAAACAGTGACTCGTTTTGGGTGTATCGGCTTTTCAATGTATGCGTGCGGGTTTTCTGTGCCCCAAATGCGACAATTTTGCTTGTTTACATACCCGCCAAGATCAAAATGAGCTTCATCTGAAAAGATGATTTTTTTTGGCAAAATCGGCATCTTCTCTAAGTCGATCGCAGGCCCACTTAGCGAAGCGTTGTTCAAGCGTATACACAACCATATTCGTTCAGCGGAAGGATAAAACTAATTATCTGTCAAATCAGACATGAGCTAAGTGTTACCATTCACGACATAAGCACTAGTTGAAAAAAAAAACGTTAGATGGCGGACCCTATACCTGATGTCCATTAAGTAGTTGCTGGAAGTGCGGCTTAATCACCTCTAGTATTCCTTGAGCTGCGGTGACTAGGTTTCCTTCAAAGTTTCGAAGATATTGCGTTCTTGTTTGAAGCTAACTGCCAGTTATTTCGATTTCCAGAAAAAGATTCGGATATTGTACCTACCGCGGATCTCTTTGATATGGAGCTGGAGCTGGGAGTTTGCATAAGCCCTGTCATGTTTACGCAGCTCTTGTAGGAGTGCATTTAGCTGTTAGCTATTTTCGTCGTTCGCATTCATCATCACAGTAAGAGCTCTTTTTCGGTGGTAACTGCGGTTGTCTCGGCTACTTCTTTCATAATGTTATGATACTGGTTGGAGAGATTGTTGGCGTTGTTGATGGTGGATGATTTCGCTAAGGCGCTCTGATTTCTTCAGTCTTGCAAAAGCTTTTTTTCAGAGCAGCTTTTTCTCGTTGGATAGTCGAGATCTGAATTCCCTGCAACAAAGAAATGTTTAGAGTTATGTTTGTTCCTCTGAATGTTTGCATATTCTGAATGCTAAATCGATTAGCCAGGAGTCGTTCTCGGCTGTTGTGTTGTGGAGGCTGTGCTCGCCGACTAATACGTCAAAGATGTTTTCCTTATCGACTTTTTCCAAATTTTCTTATGTTTGCATATCTCATCTGGATCACGAGGACACATTCAAGTTTTTAAGCAGCACCAATGGTGCACAGTATATATACATTCCAGATTGTTTTTGTGGTGCCTTAGTCTCGCCTAAGTCATGTACAATAGATTTTTCTTTGTGAAGTGGTTGAGATTGTTTTCAAAATATGTTTTCATTTCCACAACTCATCCTTATCTGATTTAATTAGGGATATATTTTTACTACATGTTAAGGGTTCTGCACTGTTGCACACTATGCTGCTCTCAGTTTCCTACTTATTCCGCTTCTAAGTTTGAGGCAGTTTGTTTCAATTTTCAATATCATTTCCAGGTTTCCACCAATAATCTAGTTTTGCTCATTCTCGATACACCTCTGTATCACGATTATAAAAATATTTGCCTCCAGCCCCAAACAGACACTGTCTGTTATTTTTCTCTTTTCCTATATTAAGAGTACTTTGAAGTGGAGGTTGCAGGAAACTGTTAGGGTATATATCAGTCTTGCACAGAGTTAGCGAGTGCTTTAGATGTGTTTTCCAGAGAATAAGTAAAGTGCATCTGTTGCTTTTAGACATTACTTTTGTCTTCTTGCTGCAATGACTTACAAATTTCTGCTTTCAGCCACTTCATTTTATAACTTTTAATCAGGATAAAATATTACGGTAAAAGGAAGCTACAAGATGTTTACATTCTTACAGAACCAATATTTACCGGAAAATTTTACATTCAGTTACCGGCATTTAATTTTTTATTTCAGCTGAAAAATTATACAGAGAAGCTACCGAGCTACTTGGAAAGCGTCAAGGTGACAAAGTCTTAGGTCATTTTAAATTACAATTAGCCAGTCAAATGAATCATATAAAGGCAAGATGTGATATTGCTTGGGCGCATGTTTTAGGTATCCGTCCAACAGATTTCGAATTTGCAGCCAAGGAATTTGAAGAGCTTGCGAAACTGGGTTTGCCAAAAGCTAACATGGTAACTCACAATATAATATGTCCAGTGCTGTTGTTCTACTTCTATATTTGTGTTTTAAAGGGTTTGGCATTTCTGTACTCAGTTGGAGTTGGTGGAAAAAATATAAGTCAACCAATGGCTTTGATGCACTACACATTAGCAGCATTCGGCGGTGATGTTTATGCACAAATGGCGATGGGTTATCGCTATTCGTTTGGTATTAACGTACCGATCAGTTGTGAAATGTCACTGTCCTTTTATAAACGTGTTGCGAAAATCGTCGCCTCAAAGATAACCTTTTCGAGTGGACCGATTGTACACCGTGTGCGACTGTTGGATGAGCTGGAAAACTCTGGGAGCCAGGAGACGGAGTTAGTGGATTATTATCAACTATTGGCTGACAAGGGTGATGTGCAATCACAGGTAAACATTTCTACTGTTTAACAAATAGTTTTCATTATCTTCAATTGGAAATGTCCACATAGGTTGGTTTGGGCCAATTGTACTACCAAGGTGGTAAAGCCACTGAGCAGGACTTGCAAAAGGCTTTGGAGTATTTTACACAAGCTGCTAATGCTGGTAATGCCATTGGATATGCGTTCTTAGGTAAACTCTACTTGGAAGGCAGTGAATACATTAAAGCAGACCATGAAGCTGCTTTCAAATTCTTTAAAAAAGCCGCCGAGCTAGGTGATCCAATCGGTCAGAGCGGGCTAGGTTTAATGTATTTGCAAGGTCTCGGTGTAGTTCAAGATACCACGAAAGCATTCAACTATTTTACCCAAGCTTCTGATCAAGGCTGGGTAGATGGACAATTACAATTAGGGAACATGTACTTTAGTAAGTTTTTGTTTTTGTTATCGTTAAAGTCTTAAAGCATTGCTTTACTTTCGCAGCTGGAAATGGGGTAAAAACAGACTACAAGCTTGCACTAAAGTATTTTAATTTAGCATCCCAGTCTGGACATGTGCTGGCATACTACAATTTGGGAGTCATGCATGCTTATGGCTTAGGGATGCTTCGTTCATGTCCTGCTGCTGTTGAGGTGGGTTTATTTTTTTTTTTCATTTTCTGTTTAAAAAAATTGTTTGTAATTGCTGCTTGCAGTTCTTCAAAAACGTTGCCGAACGTGGTCGCTGGAGTGAGATGCTTATGCAAGCCTACAACGACTACAAGAAATACGAAATGGACTCGGCATACATGAAGTATGCTTTGCTAGCAGAGATGGGCTATGAAGTGGGACAGAGTAATTCTGCATTCCTTCTCGACCGCAATGAAGTGACGATATTTAATGACCGCCATGAAGATTTAATTCGTGCTTTTTATTATTGGAAACGAGCAGCATCGCAAGGCTATTCGGCGGCACAAGTTAAATTGGGCGATTACTATTATTACGGTTGGGGCACGACAATCGACTTTGAATCGGCTGCATCTTTGTATAGGTCAGCAATACTGTCTTTTATTAAAGTGTGTTCATATCCGTTTATTTGAGTTTATAATTATTTTTTCGTAGGAAAGCATCAGAACAGCATTATAACGCACAAGCAATGTTTAACCTTGGTTATATGCACGAACAGGGCTTGGGAATGAAGAAAGATTTGCACTTGGCTAAGAGATTATACGATTTGGCAGCTGAAACAAATGCTGATGCCAAAATTCCTGTTGCCTTAGCTTTACTAAAGCTTCAAATTATCGCTAAACTTGAATCATTAAAAGAGGTAAGAACGTTTTCTTCTTATACCATATGTCTAAATGAATTACAAAAAATTTGGTTTGATTTTCTTTACTTTAATTTATATGGATATATAGCAGCCAACAACATGTGCCATAGATTAAAACTGCCTTGATAAGGGTCTTGTATAAAGTCTTCTTAGTGTTTTTTGACAAGTAATTATAATTCATCTGCCTTCTTATGTCAAAGAGAAATCGACTGTGTAATTTATTTTTGAGGGAATGCCCTAATTAGCCTTCATTCACAACTCGCATCTATTCCAACATTTGCAAATACGCATGAACAGGCTTAAAATCGCACCGACAGAGGTTAATCAGATTGTTGACAAATGGTTTCAGGCAAACAATATCTTGTAAGCGATTTTACGGCGACTAATGCTTTTGAAGTTTGCGCAGTTTACGGAGTCTTATTAATTCCCTCTTAATAAATGTTGGAAATTAGGTGGTGTATGCTCCTTTTACCAAGTAATCTTCCGCTGCTCGAATTAGATCCAGCAGCCTTCTTGGACTTAAGTTTAAATACTGCTATGCATACTTAATTTGTTTTGGGTAAATCAAAATCTTTGTTTTCATTGTCCAAGTTGACAGGTTCGTTCCATCTGACAGCGGCATTATGGGTTGACCCCGGAATTTGACAGTCGCCAGTCGCAGCACAGACTGTGACTATACTGCAAAATTACCGTCCTCATCCCAACAGGTTTCTTTTCTTTTCGGGTTTTGTGGACTTAACACGTTCTTCTTACATTTCGGTAAAATTTTTGAAGGTTGTTCTTGGAGTAGCACCTCTTTATTTCTTAAACCGAGTTCCTTCAATAGCCTTGTTACATGTGCTTGGCATTAGTGCACATCAAACTATTTCGGATCTTGTAAGGTTCTTGACGCCTTTACGCCACGAGTGGTTACATGAATTAAAGCATACCTTTCAGACTTTGACGACATTGTAGCTTAAAAACGTCTTCACAAATGTCACTCGACATTTTTTTATTAAAAACAATGCTGCTCCAACACTAGATTGAATAAAAGACACCTGACATTTTTTCTTGTGCAAATTCTGTACAAGTTGGAAAAGATGAGTTGTTTCCAGCATTTATCTAAGTTTGAAGGTTCGACCAGTTGTCGATCTGCCGTACCATCGTGTTCTGAGTTCTACAATGGACTTAAGTTTAACCCCAGTCTTCGTGATTCCTTCTCAGCTGTCCTTCATCACGTTTGCCTTGGGTGGCCCACTCGTCTTCCTTGTGACAATGTTACTCACCTTCCTCTATCATACTATTATACACCCACACCCTAGCACGAGTTTTAGGTTGAGTCAAAACAATCTCGGCTTGGTTTTAGTTAGATTGGTTTGGTTAGATTGGTTTTCCAGATTTTAGCCATCCTAGCGAAGATAGCTTTTCCTTTCCAGGAAAACATCGAACCGTGTATTTGCTTTTTTTTTTGCTGCATTCCAATTATAGGCACTACATTTGCCTATCCATACATGATTGATGATTTGATTCTTGCATCCTACAAAAGCATCATCATCGTATTTGTAAAGTAAGCCAACGGAGCCGACATCTTAGTTGTCCTTTAGTTTTTTAATAGCTATGCCAAACTCTGCTATGTATATTTTCTGTTTAAAATACAATGCGTGTCGATGATAAGGTTTCATACGCTGTTTAATAGAGATTGTGACCCGATTTAGCCCGGATTTGATTTCAAATAGGATCTCTGGATGTTATTGCTCTCGTAAGACTCTTCGATCTTCTTGAGCTGGGAGGCTGCGTGGAGCCTTTTATTACGACTCAGGATTTTCTTCTGCTCTCATATTTTCGCTTGATACTTCTATCTCGTTGCTCCCGTGTTGGTTTCCAGTGGTCTCTTTGGCTGCGACTGCAGCTATTCGCCTTAAAGCGACTAAACAGTGGACAAATAATTAATTTGGCCACGCCAACATTCTTAATACACTAGGAATCCTCACAGAGAACATTGATAACACAATACCTGAACTTTAGTTTGACAAAAACTTCCATGTAAGCTTTCCCTCTAGATATTTCTGGGAGGAAGATGCTTTCATGGAGGACAAGTCAATACATCTCTACACAGATGGATCTATAACCGATAGCGGAGTTGGTGGCGGTGTTTTCTCAGATAAGCTAAATCTCAGCCTCTCCTTCCTTCTTCCAAATCACTGTAGCGTGTTCCAGGCGGGAATTTCGGCGATTAAAGAAGCTCTGTCCATGCTGAAGAAGGACATCCGCATCTTTCTTCTCGTCCTTGAATGCCGATCATCTCTCATGGAGGCCGTAGAGCAGTTCAACCTTCAGCTTTGTTGGGTGCCGGACCACAAAGACATTCCAGGGAACTGTAGAGCCGATGAACTCGCCAAAATTGGAACCACTCTACTTATTCTACCGGAAAAGGGTAGCATAGATATACCAATCGCTACGTGCAAACTAACATTAAAGCTAGATGCCAATAAAAGAACAGACCTTAGGTGGACTGTTGGACAAACATGTCTAGCGACCAAACAGATCTGACCAATAGGAAACATCTCAGCGCCATATTAGGTGCCATCACTGGGCACTACCTCATAGGCAAGCACGCAAGAAGACTTGGCGCTTTTACAAACGATTTCTGTAGAAGCTGCATGGACGAGGAAGAGGAGGAGACAATTCTCCACCTACTCTGTACATTTTCAGCTCTCTCCCAGGGAAGAAAACTTCATCTAGGAGCTTTCTTCTACAACGACCTAAACGATTTAAAAAATATAGACGTAAACAGTCTCCTACGCTTCATCATAAGCTCAAACTGGTTCCATTAGTAAGAGGATCATAGATCCATGTGGCATTACCATGGGTCAATAGGGCTAAGTGGGTTGGTATTTGCAACAGCCACTCTTACCTACCCTACCTACCATAGTACTATTTATCATGGTATCGTGCCGTGAAATCGATTAGTCGCGTGTCTTTGTCTGTTTTTGTTGTCGTTATTGTTGTTGTTGTTGTTGTTTTTGTTGTTGTGATTCTATGTGCTCTGATGTTTCTTCGAGCATGATGTTCCGCCCAGGTGGTAATAAAGTTCCTTCCTGATAGGGACCTCGGCATTATCAGTAAGACGCATGCACATATTAGTCTAATATTTTGCAGCTCAGCCCTCATGCGTATTACCCATCGGCTTGAAGTTATCCTTATGCAGCTATAAAATTCAGTTGAACCTTTATTCGCTTTCGTTTTCGAGCAACAGCATGAGCATTTTGAGAACCAACCTCGCGCCATCTGACTTAGTGCACAAGCGTGTATGTATGTATGCGATCTTACAAGAAAGATTTCTTCATTTTTTTTTTAAATATTTTCATCGTTGGCTAGCGTTTGTTGGCGGTCCTAATAGTTCTAGCTTTTATTTGGATAGTAACGAGCACGTAGAATACCTCATTATATTGTACTTTAGACCGAGAATGAAGTTCAGTTATATTATTTGAGTGCAAAAACCTAATAACCTAAGAATTGATTTGAAATGTTCTTCCTTTTCAGTCACCCTATAAATTCATCTTCTACCTTGACGAAAACATTGCAGCTAACTGGGATCTTTATATGATCACAATACTAACATTACTTCTTGGTTTTATAATGTACACAAGGCGACCTCATCAAAATCAACCAGCACCACCAAATAACGAGGCTGATGAACAAAGATCTCGACAGCCGAATCCAGATTCACCAACGCCAACACAACCTCCAGATAACCAGAGGAATACGTCCATGAACAACCAAAGCGGATTACAATCCTCATCGCCGCCATCAGTACCATCAACATCAAAAGGATTCACAAGTGGATCTAGCAGACAGCATCAGCCCTCCCCATCGTCACCACCATCAACGTCAACTCAATTGCATACACCAAACACAACAGCAAAACCAAGCTCCTCACCGTCTGTTATATCCGATAACGAAAGACCTGAATAGTCCTAATGAGTTGTTACTATTATCTACAATTCTAAAAAAAGGAATTTAATTCTTTGTAAATAATTAAAACTCATCAAATGTATTTTTATTTTTATTTACGTGAACATGCCGGTTGTTGTTTTCCCTAGCCACTGCAGTTTGTTGTATCACTAAATTGAATTGATAGTTTCTTTTTTTAATATAATTAATCTTGTGATCTTTTTGTTGTATCGTTTTCACTTTTTTTTATATTACCATCGTTACAGAAAAGAAAAGGGACGAACCACTAGTAAATATGTGTATGAAAGCTCATTAATAGCTTGTAAATATTGTGGAATACCTTTATTTACGAAACCAAACCAATTACATAGATTATTTGAATAGATTCCGAAGAGTAAGACTACGTATAAACGAGTATGGTATTGTGTTTCCTTTTTGTTTTCCATTTTTCTTTTCCATTTCCATACGGAGAGATATAAGGTTTTTATTTTTTATTTGAATTAAATAAAATGAAAGTAAACAAAGAAAATAAATATATAAAAGAGAGAAAAAATAATTATGTTAGTACGCTAGAATGCACATTCTAAATGAAATGAGATAAATAAACAACAAAACAAAACATTTTGTAAATAACATAACGAATTAAATGAACCACAAATAAAAGACTTTAATAATTTATAAAAAAAAAGAACAACGTATTTCATTGGATTTCAAACTGACCCTTCAGTGAGACCGATGGGTGAGTATTGTATGATGAGGGTATGCGCTGAGCGATGTCGACGACGTGGCGATGCCCATTACTGTAGTCAGAATGATAAATGAATCGTGCTCATTTTAACTCCTCGTAGAGGAGTACCAGAGAATCGAACTGAATTTTCAAAATTATAAGCCCGGGCGTTGAGCAGGAGAAAATAACCAAAATTATAACACCTTATCGGGAAAGATACATCGTCATCATGGTTTGTAATGAATTAACCGAGACCCTCAATCTCAAAATGTTTCAGACAAGACGACGAGCTGTCATATGACTTTTTTAACAATACGCTAGAAAGAATTGTGTAATTGTGTACTGGCCAACAAAAGAGAGTTCGTACAGTTATTTGCGTATTCGAATAACCAAAATGGGCCTGACGGTAAACGAGGCCGAAACAAAGTACATTTTGTCATCAGAAAAGGACGAACAGCACCAATGGCTTGGCCAGAACGTGACTATTGGCAGTTATAGCTTCGGGATAGTTAAGGACTTCGTCTACCTTGGCTCCGCTCAGACGCAGAATTACTACTGCCAATCGCTGTTTCTTTGGGCTCATGAGAAAATTGAGTAACAGAGCCCTCTCTTGTAAGACCAAACTGACTTTATACTAAAACAGATCCAGCTATGACATAGGCTTGTTGAAAGTGGAAGAAGTTTCAAGGGCAAGATCCTGGGTGTGATTTTCGGTCCTCTTTGTATTGACGGCGAATGAAGGATGAGGACATGCAACTACGAACTGTACGGGCTATACAGCGTCATCGGTCTGGTCAGGCGTCTACGTACTAAACGTCAGAGAGAGCTAGGCTATGTTCAGCTGGTCTATGTTGAGCGAATGGACACAACAACGCCATCTAACTAAGGAAGTGGTGCTAAAGATGAGTTAGTGATTGAGGAACAAAGTAACTTCAGAATACCCGGCCTTTTTTGTTTTGCTTGAATCTTGGATAAGAACAGATTCACTGTTATCCACGCTGTAAGAGAAAAAAGAAAAACAACTATGTTCGCATATGTACATTAAATTTTTCGGACCTTGAACAGGTTGGTGCAGCCGAGCACCTAGCGGATGCCATAAAGCAGATATCACCGCCATCCAGGAAGAAAGTGGGATGAGTCTAACAAACGAAAAATGAAAAACTTTGACAAATAGTACGGTGATTGTTTCACAGAACAGAAACAGCATCTATTTGGGTACGAATATCTTGTAAGCGGCAGACTTATGAAGTCATCGTCTTAATCTTTCGGCACAGATAATAAATCTATACAGATGTCACATTCATATGGGAAATTTTGTCCTATGAAAATGAAATCGAACTAAAAAAAAGCTTTTTTAAAAAGCTGCAAAGAGCAGAAAAATCATTTTATTTCTTTTCGCTTTTTGCTCTTGCCATTTGTCACTCACACATGCAAAGTCGTTTATCGTGCAAAAACAATACGTGAACGAAAGAAATAAATAAAAAAAAACATACGTTGACGTTGCCCAGCATAACCGGTTTACTTGGGTTTATGTACGTGTGCTTGTTATTTTGTTTGTAACTTGTTATGCAATGTAAATTAAATGGGGGTGGGAATATAATTTTGAAGATCATGAAGATCATGACGGGAAAAGAACGCATTTTTGAAAAAAGTGTTTCATGTAAAAGAATTGTAATTTTTCACGCAGATTACGAATCTGTCAAAAAAATAAGGGTTCCCATTAAAAAAAATTAAAAGTGACCTTCGTTTGACCTTGAAAATGGGGCTCAAGGTCAAACTCGTGGTCACCATCTTATGTCCCCTTCAGAACCTTGTGACTGTTGTCTGAAACATTTTTCGCGATATCGCGAATTTTTCGAGCAAATTGGATGTCTCAAGTTAAAAAACTCACCCTGTATACTCGTATACATAGATATTTTAAATGTGTTTTTCTCGAAACGACGTTTTTTGAATCTGAGCACTTGATAATTAGAAAACGACTGGATAAATCGCGTTAAAATATTGCGTGCTTCTTTTAATTTGTCGGTGAATCTACAAAATTTTAAGTGTTTTGATAAGAAATATGCGTTTTTTTACGTTTAAATAACGGGATTCTTACGAAAAAATCATACTTTCGTTTTTAAACTTTCCATTGACTATTCACTCATAATCTTTTGCACATTTTCGAGGTTTAGCAACGAATTATACTTGTTATTAACATTTTTTTTTCATTGTCCTGTATTCGAAGATAAGAACGGAGAGTGTACGCAAATTAGACGCTTTATTTTTTGCATTTTAGTTTATTGCTTGAATAAAACATTTACGAAGAACACATTTTAACACAATATATTTCAATAAATTATGATGAAGATAAAGGAATTTCAAATCCATGAAAGGTTAAATAACACTTATACAATTTCAACTAAATTCAATTAGCAGTTTATGCATAATTTTAGTATTTTAGATACGAGTACCAAATCAAATCCTTTTCAACGTCCCGTGTTGCCTGAGACAGATAGTCACCGAGGAGATTATCTTATCAGGAAAAACAAAAGGTACAGGTCATTCTAGATGAATAATTACAGACAGAAGTTATTAGACCTAGCAAATCCCCTATAGCACAGATAATAAATCTATACAGATGTCTCATCGCTGTAGAAAAAAATGGTTCAATTTTTGTCGGCTAGCCGACACTCGTCCAGCCGACACGAGCATTCGGAATAATGTAAAGCTTTTTTATTTTCGCTCTTTCTTGCTTTGTTTACTGAGAGATTTTTTTTTCTCTCACCACAAGTTGAGGGCACTGCCAAAAGGAATATGAAAAACAATTGCATGGAGTTTGCGGGAAGGAGTATGAAAACTTGGCTGTTTGTTTTCATTCCACTGCAATAGGAAATTATGTAATTTTTCATGAATTGGTATTTTGTTTGAGCGTATGGGTGTGTATGTAAGAAAGAACAATTCAAAGGCGGGAAATGTCGACGAGCAAAATATTAGGCATTCGTGTTATTAATACGCAGTGCAGATACACCTGTGTGCAAAATAATAGCAGTGTTAGATGCTTAACTTTTTATTTTACAATGAAACCAATTTTATAGCACCTGTATTTTAATTATTTATTTTTTCTTTCTCTAATGTTCTAAAGACATAGTATTGAATTTGAAATTAAGTAACTAACTATTCTTATAGAAAACCTAAAATACCACCTTGATCAAAAGGAATTCATTCAGAAAATTAAAATTACAAGTTTATTCATTTAAATCTATATTGTCCCCTTCAAAGTAATCTCTTATCGACTGCAACACACTTATGCCAGCGCTTGATCCAATCCTCGAAACATTTTATATATTCGGTTTTCGGTATGTCCACCAGTGCTTCCTGCGATTTTTCCATTACTTCCTCTCGGCTGCTAAAACGCGTCCCCCGTTCTGTTTTTTTAATTCGAAAGAAAGAAGTCACAGGGAGCCAAATCAGGTAAATTCGGTGGCTGTTGGATGGTATTTGTTGCATTTCTCGTCAAAAAATTACGAATAATGATGGCACTGTGCGATGGTGCGTTATCATGGTGCAAAATCCACGAGTTTTCTGTCCACAATTCTGGTCTCTTTCGCAGAATTGATTCACGCAAACGTCTTATAACACCCAACTAATACTCTTTGTTTACTGTCTGGCCTTCTGGTAAAAGTTCATGATGCACTACACCGTTGTAATCCATGAAAACCGTGAGCATTTCCTTTTTTTGTGACTGAAAACGACGTGTTTTTTTTGGTCTCGACTCCTTTGGTGAACGCCATGCACTTGCCTGATGTCTGAATTGCGTGTCGTACTCATAAACACACGTCTCGTCTCCAGTAATGATCCTTTTGATGAATCTGGGATCGGATTCAGCCTCGCAAATCATCTCTTTTGCGACGTCAACACAGTCTCTTTTTTGGATGAAATTGAGGTCTTTTGGCACCAACTTTGCTGCTACACGACGGAAACTCAAATTATTAACCAAAATGTCTTGGACGGATCCATAGGTAATGTTCAAGTCCTCCGCTATCTCTCTGATGGTTAATTTGCGGTCATTGACAAACATTTCTTTTACTCCACCAATGTTTTCGTCGGTTTTCGACGTCGATGGTCTGCCACTGCGTTCATCATCTTCGATTGACTCACGACCACTATTGAACCCCTCGTGCCACTGATAAACGACCATTTTCTTTAGAGAATCGTTGCCGAAACACTTTTCCAACATTTCCAATGTTCGCGCACCATTAAATCCGTTTTTTTTAAGCAAAATTTAATACAAGTTCATTATTGCAAAATTAATTAAAAAAAAAAACTGAAATTTGAATATGTTGCACTTGCTTAATACTTCGTTGAATGGCCTCTTTTTGCCAGAACTGCAGTACAACGAAGTAGCATAGAGTCGACTAAGCGCATGCACCTCTCTCTCGAAATACCTGCCCATGCAGATTGCACTGTAGTCCATAATTCACTAACGTTTTTTGATTCTGCCTTAAAAACCTCTTGTTTAACATCAGCCCATCAGTTTTCAATGATATTAAGATCTGGAGACTGAGCAGATAACTCCATGACATTAATCCCATTGATTCCAAACCAATTTTTAGCCAATTTACTGGTGTGCTTGGGGTCACTATCTTGGTGATATACCCAATTAAGCGGCAACTTACTCTTAAGGTAAGTTTTGAATTTGGGGAATAAAAAAAAGTCGTACGGGGCCCAGTCCGGAATCATTTGACAAAATCGCTGATAAAAACATGTTTCTTCTGGGATTGGTTTGATTTAAGCTATTGTAAACAACTTGATTGGACCCTATCAGTGCGGTTTCACGCCTGCAAAGTCCACAATCGATTAGATTTCCACACTCCGGCAGATCTTGGAGAAAACCCAAGAGGTCCAGATCGATACCCACCACCTGCTTATCGATTTTAAGGCTGCCTATGACAGCATTTATAGAGACGAGCTATATAGAGCTATGTCTAGTCTTGGCATCCCTGCCAAACTCGTCCGTCTGTGCAGGATGACGATGGAAAACCCCCGCTTCTGAGGGATATGTTTGCCTATTGTCGGCATTATGATTCTATTCAGTGTACTGTGTGAACGCGTAAAACCTCTTCGGTCCACAAAAATTTACCGAAAGCAGTGTGACTTCCGTCCTGGAAAATCAGTCCGGCGTGGACCAGGACCTCGACCAACAAGCCTTTCCACCTAGCGCGATCTTTCGCCAGCTGTTTCCAGCGGTGCTGCACACCAAGTTGGTTGAGATCCCATTCCACTTGTTCGAACTACCATATATTCGGCCGTACATTACTGTGTTGTCCCCAAGTCTCGGAATTGAAGATTTTCGGTCTTTACATACAAATATTTTGCGTACAGTTTTAAAAACTCCCTTTTACATAACTTGAAAGAAAAGGGAGCTATATGTACTCGTAAATAGCATATACAAATTAAAAAACTTTAGGTTTAAAGTTTTTTAAAAAAAATAATTTTATTTAGTAAAAACAACCGGCAGCGATTCTGCCTATAGAAATACTGATCTTAAATACTATTACGAGTATTTTGCTGACACAGAGCTTCTTCTTCCCAGACGTTCTCACGGCTGCCTTCGACTGCTTTGTGCTCCCACAAGTATCTCAGGTTGCTGCATGCGGCTGCTTGATGTACAGATGGATGATGTTGCTGTATGGCAATGTTTGATGTACGTGATGGAATGTGGTCATCTCATGTGTTCGTGCCAAATCATTTAGTGATGATTATGGAAAACAAATTTGTGGCATAAAATATTATGTTAACTCCTCCGCCCTTAAATGCTAACGCCCTCGTTTGCGTATTAATAAAGCGGGATTTGATTTATGCGAAGTATTTTTGGTGATGGTTTTTCCCTTTGGATGTTATGCGATAATTCTGCCTCTGCAACACTTTCTTCTATGTGTTCTTTATGATCTTGTGGTGTAGTATTTGATATAGGCTTAGGTTTAGGTTTAGCTTGTCTTAATTTACATCGTCTGATCGAGAAATACAGCAGTAAAAGTATTACCAATGATGATATAGTAATATTCGCAATTAGTCCCTTGGTATTTTTGTC
This sequence comes from Volucella bombylans, assembly GCA_949129095.1. Taxonomy (NCBI): domain Eukaryota; kingdom Metazoa; phylum Arthropoda; class Insecta; order Diptera; family Syrphidae; genus Volucella; species Volucella bombylans. Next base: position 125,718,359 of record OX422140.1, on the reverse strand, counting down.
CTCCAATGTTTTTATAAATTCCGTATTTTTGGCATTCATTTCATTGATCATTTCCAATGAGAGATGTTTGTGTGTGGAGTAGTTTAATGAATTCATCTGGACTACTGCTGGGAGTGGTTTTGTTCCGGATACTTCTTTCGAGGTGTAGATTTGATTGTGTATCTTCATTGCTGAGTTATGATGCCGAATGAGGAAGGTCCCATTTAGATCGAATGTTCTGTCATCCACTTGTACATGGCCACTAAAGTTGTTTAGGAATGAGGTGTCGGATAGTATCTCCTCATCTCCTCAACCTGTGGAACGTGTTCATTCTTGATTTTCATACAATTGGCTGGTTTGCTCTTAAGAAGGTGTGTCGTGCATGTGTCGTTACTTATGTCTATTACATTTTCTTTGTTACAAATAAGTATTTCATTTAAACGTTTACATTTACTTCTTATACCTAAAATAACATCTGTGCAATATATTATATTTTCGAAATTAAGTTTGTTAATTAGATTATTTATTTTAACTGATTTTAATAATAATGTTTTACAGATCTCGTTACTAGTTATAGGGAAATTAACAATATAAATTATACTTGAGCCATTAGAGGCTAACTTAATATCTGCTAGTTCAATTGCTTCATCTACGTTTGTAAATGGTACATTTTCTTCTTTTAAGTGATTATTAATAATATGCATTTCTTTGTTCGATAATATAAACGAGTTTACAACGTTTGTTTTTGCCCAATTAATGGCATATTCGATATTTATTATTTCATCTTTTATAATAGTTACTAAGGCTTTTAATTCTAGTATACGCTCGGTCTTAACATTTCCTTCGTTTAATTTTATAATTGTATTTGTTATATTTCTTAGTTCTTCTATCTTATTCAGTGTAAGTTTATTCAATATTACTTTATTATTGTTATTTAATAAGAAATTATTAATTTTGCTTTGAATTATTTCGAAATCAGCGTGGTCGGGGCTACCAGCAATCCACTTCCACGCGCTGCCAATAAAATTGAGGGATCTTTTAGTTTTTGTGTTTTTTGTTGGGAATAGCCGATCTAAGTGATCGTTAATTAGGTTTATATCGTATGTTAGGAAAGGATATAGGGAATGTTTAGGGTCAATTTTTGTTGCTATTGTTTGAAAATGCTTAGCAATCTTCCTGTATTCCTGCAGATCTATTGTATGGATTAATTTAAATGATCCAGTTTGAATTTTCGCTAATCCTGTTTCTAGGGTTATAAGTTGCGAATTTGTATAATCAAGAAGTTGGGTCTCCGCGTTTGTCCGTCGTAGTAAAGTCCTGTAAAAAAATCTAAAATCAGTTTCGTATATGGGATTTGTAAACAATTCTACCACTTTCCGTTAAGACGGTGGTATTTCTATTTTCTTTAACTATTTCCTCTTTGAATCTATTGGAAGGTTTGCTACCTAGTCTCTTGTTCATTTTGACGTATATGACCTGTCCTGGGATATATTGTTTTATTTCGTGTTTTCGTTTATTATGATAGTCCAAGTCGCTTTTCTGTTTCATTTTGAGTTTCTCTATATTTGATTGCCTGGTTTTCTCGTAATCATTGGGACTAAATTCGACTGTTCGCCCGAAGAAAAGATCAACTGGTCTTTTTCCGGTCGATGAGTGGATACTGTGGTTGTATTCATTTACGGATCTTTCTAACAGTTCTTCGAAGTTTCTTTCGGTACCTTTTTCTTTAATGCACCTCATGATTTCTGCTAATGTAGAGTGAAAACGCTCTACTTGACCATTAGCTTCACTACGGTACGGGGGTACTTTGTATATGTCAATGTTAAGTTCGTCTTTCATCATAAAAATTATGGAGGGGGAATTTATAGCGGGTTCGTTATCTAAGACTACAGATTTTGGAACACCGAAGAAAAAAAGCAAGTCTTTTAGAGGTCTTCTGACGTCTTCTATTGATCTACTATTCAGAATTTTGACCTGTGCGTATTTAGTAAATTTATCGAGTTCCGTTAAGGCTAATTTTTTCTCTGTATGAAAGATGTCAATGTGAACTGCATGGCCTGGGAATGTAGGCATTGGGGTTTCATTTAGCTTTGGTTGGTTGGGATGTCTTTCGTATTTATTCTTTTTACAGATGGAGCAGATTTTAGTGATTCTTTTTATCTTGTTCATCATAGATGGGAAATAGTACTTCTTGAGAATCTGAGAACGATTTTCCGCAACATTTCTGTGAGCGCGTTCGTGTGTTTCTATGATTATTGCGTCTTGGTCCTGTTCTTGTAGGACGTCTTGTACCAGAAGCTGTGTGAATCTAACTTTATATCTGTTGAGATGGGTTTTGTAAAGTTCTTGTATCAAGCCCATAACTCTTTCTTCCGTTTTTATGCAGTTAATAACGCTAGGATTGAGAATTTTTTTAAGAATGGGTAAAAGATTTTCGTTTGTGTATTGCGGTTCTGTAATCTTGTGGCGATGGTATCGAGGAAAAATAATTTTGAATTGATGGGTGGATGTTTCGCCTATCTCTAAAAATATTTGGTTCTTATAAACATTAATAGGAACTTCGACGCTTGAAATCAGGTTTTCGGAGGAACTCTCTTGGCTATGTAATGTGGGGGTCATGGTATTTACGGCTGTATCGGGAGGCATTCTTGAGAGCGCATCCGCTACTACATTAGCTTTACCCGGTTTGTAGTATATCTCGTGATTGTACTCCTCCAGGATAGCCTTCCATCGCTTCATTTTTCCGTTATTATTTTTGTTGCTGAGAGCATACGTTAACGGCTGATGGTCTGTATAAATGTTTACTCTGGCGGAACCGTAAAGGTAATTTCGCAGTGAATTCAGGGCCCAAATTATCGCCAACATTTCCTTCTCGTTTGTAGCGTAATGTTCTTCTGTTTGATTGAGTGTTCTTGAAATGAACATGATGGGCTTCCCTTCCCGCTCCAGTACTGCACCGATTGCATAATTCGATGCGTCAGTTGTTAAGTCGAAATGTTTTTTAAAGTCTGGGTATTTAAGAATGGTTTCGTTTGATACTAAAGCGTTTCTGATTTTTTCGAATGATTTTATTGCTTCTTTGCCTAAAGTTACTGGTTTTTTTTGGGATAAATTTTTGGACAAGCGTCCTTCCTCCCCCCTTAAAAGGGTTGTGAGAGGTTTCGCTATCTTGGCGTAATCCCTTACAAACCGCCGGTAATAACCAGAAAGACCGAGAAAGGATCGGAGGTCTTTAACAGTTCTAGGGTAAGGGAATCTTACTATGGCTTCCAGTTTTGCTGGATTCGTTCGAATGCCGTTAGCTGAGACGATAAAGCCGAGGAATTCGACTTCCTGTTTAAAAAAGTCGCACTTTTCGAGTTGGACTTTCATGTTTGCTTGCTCGAGTGTTTGAAATGTTGTTTGTATGTTATTCAAGTGGTCCGATTTGCTTTTGCTAAAGATTATAATATCATCTATATACACGAAACATATCTTTCCGATATGGTCGCGAAGGATATCATCCAATGCCCTCTGAAATATTGAGGGGGCATTCTTCAGGCCGAATGGTAGTCTGGTAAACTCGTACTTTGCGTTGTTGATAGAGAAGGCAGTTTTCTCAATGTCAGATTCCCTAAGGGGAATTTGATGGAAACCGCTTTTCAAGTCTAGTACGGTGAAGCATTTGCTTTGGCCCAACTGTGACAGTACCTCATTTATTTCCGGTATCGGATATCGATCTGAAATGGTGACGCTATTGAGTTTCCTGTAGTCAATGACGAGCCGGTATTTTCTTTGGCCGCTTGAATCTGTTTTTTTCGGAACCACCCAAACAGGGGAATTATAGGCGGACCTTGATGGCCTTATGATTCCATCGTGGAGTAAGTTCTGGACTTGGTTCTCCACTTCGTCCTTCAATGACATAGGGTATGGGTAGAATTTGCTCCAAACGGGTCTATCATTGGTAGTTCTTATCTCGCCTTTGACTTTTGTTGTGAATGTAAGTTTTTCATTTGGATCGATAAAGAGACTGGAGAAATCTTTTATTATTCTTTCGAGTGACTGCTTATCTTCGGTACTTAAGTGGTTGGTTCGAATGTTGATGTTGATGATGCACTCAGGATTGCTTTGATATTTTATACGCACTTTTATATCGTCTTGGATAATCATACAATCATTATGGGTGTGAATAATTGCCGAGAGTTTTTTGAGAGTATCGTGGCCTAGTATGCCATGAAAGGATTTTAATGTAGGAAGCAAAAAGAATTTAATTTTTTCCTGAAGGCCGAAAAGGTTTAAAAAGGTGTGGTGAGTGACATTTGTTTTTCCTCCCACGGAATTAGCGTAAAATGGACATTCGTTTAGAATAGGATTTTTTATAATTGAGGATTGCACGTAGTTTTTGTTAGAGCCGGTGACGATCAAAAACTTGAAAATTTCATTATTCTTCGCTCGACATTCGAAGTATGGCAGCGAAGAATTCGTTAGTCTAAAAAATGAATGTCGGAGTAGTCGGGAGCTTCTACTAGCTGGGAGCTCTCTGATTGATATTGTTCTGTGTAGTCGTGTAGATCTGGGCTAAGATCTTCATTCGCTTTCTCCATTGTGTTCGTATACGCTTTCAGTTCGTTGTCACCTGTGTTGTTGTCATTCTGTGTGTCTGTGTAGAAACTGTATTGTTGCGGATTTACGGATTTATTTTGGTCATAGGGATTCCGGGTTTGGAAAGATTGTTTCGGAGGTCTGGTCTGAAAGGACTCTCTTCCCTTGGGTTCGTATTTTATTTGTGGGAGTTGTCTATTGGGGTTATTCGTATTATTCCGATCGTAATTTGGTTGATTCGTACGAGGAAGTTGGGTATGATTTTGCTGTTGCGATTGCATTGGCTTGAAATTTTGTTGTTGCGATTGCATCGGCTTGAAATTTTGTTGCTGCGATTGTATTGGTTTGAAAAATTGCTGCTGGTGTGGGACATTGGAATATGCAGCAGATGGTCCGCTCGTCGGTTGTCGTACCTGAGAAGCTTGTCTATTTGGATTAGGTTGATAAGAGTTTTGATTTTTCTTCATGTTTATTTGCTGTCTATTAGCGTAATTTGTTCGGAAGTTTTGGTTCTTCAGTTTTAGACAAAGATGGAGAGCCTGGGGCAAATCAATGGGTTCTCTAATCCCTAGTAACCTTGGCAGGTCACCACTGAGTCCCCTAACGAAGGTGTCAAGCGCTTTATCGCGGTACGTTTGTTGCAGCAGAGACATAAATTCGGCGCTAATGTCCATACAGGACAGTCTGTCGAGTATTAACGAGAGATGTGAGAAGACTTTTTGGTAAAATTCTTGCACCGATCTGTTTCCTTGTACAAGGGAGGACATCTGGTACTCAAGCGTACTCATGTCTCGCTTGTCGGCATAATGCATGATGAGGCATCGCGAAATACTCTTTCAATTCAGGGGAGTATTAAATGATTCTAACGCCATGTCGGCGTTACCTACAATTTTGTTTCTAATGACGCTTAGAATTGCATAGTACTTGAGGGTACCAATGAGAGGTTCATACACCTGTAACACTCTCTCTACACTCTTCCTCCAAGAGCTGAATTCCCCTTGATCGCCTGCAAAAGTCCTAAGACTGCGTACGATATCGGGAACCTTATCTAAATCTGATAAGTTGTTACGGTATTCAGGGGCGATGGTTTCGTCGGTAGCTTGCATCTGATCTGCATTTGGGTTTAGTACGTTTTGGATCAAGGTTCGTCCTTGTTCCTTTATTACGCGAGTGATAATGGACGTAATCAGCGATTCAAATTCCGGAGTTGCCTGAGGGTCTTGAACTGAGTGGGAATTTGAGGAGGTGGACTGGAAGGAGGTATTAGTATTGTTTTCAATAATTGTATCGAGAACAGCGGGAGTTTGAGCCGTAGTTGCCGACTCATGCTGATTCCGCTCCTGCTGACCAGTAGCGTTTGATCTCAAACTTCGTTGTGTGGTAGACATTTCTTATATATATTTTTGTTTTAATCGATAGAGTATAGGAACTAGCACTTATTCTTATGTATTCACTTAGATTTCAGTAATAATTTTCTTTATGTATATTTGCTTTTAATTACAAAGTATTCATTAATTAATTTTAAGTTTTTTCTTAGTTATTTTTTTTTTTTTAATAATAATAAATAAAAAAAAATTATTCACTTTTCTTACTAACTATCTTACATTATTAACGGCATGTAGATCAGCATCGTTGTCTTCGTGGTGAGCGGCTAGCGGGTGACGCTTCCTTTTCCTCCGTTGTTTTACGGCTACTCAGGGGCCCTTTTAAAATTTTCTCACACACTTGGGTTTTGGACCGACGGTTAATTTTATGTTTTGGGTGGTTTTTTTCGCACTTCGTTAATCACTGTTTTATTTTTTTACCGCACGAAAGCTACTTGAGGTTGTTGGCGAACCACTCGGTTAATCACTGTTTTTTTACCGCGCGAAAGCTACTTGAGGTTGTTGGCGAGGCAGTGTACTGGTAATGGAAAACGCGTTTATTTAACTGGCGAACACTTGTAACACACTTTTTAATACATATAAAAAAAAAACCGCCGGTCCCTGCTCGGGCGCCAATTAAAAAACTTTAGGTTTAAAGTTTTTAAAAAAAATAATTTTATTTAGTAAAAACAACCGGCAGCGATTCTGCCTATAGAAGTACTGAACATAATTTGCTTAAAAACTAGATCTTAAATACTATTATTTTGCTGACACAGAGCTTCTTCTTCCCAGACGTTCTCACGGCTGCCTTCGACTGCTTTGTGCTCCCACAAGTATCTCAGGTTGCTGCATGCGGCTGCTTGATGTACAGATGGATCATGTTGCTGTATGGCAATGTTTGATGTACGTGATGGAATGTGGTCATCTCATGTGTTCGTGCCAAATCATTTAGTGATGATTATGGAAAACAAATTTGTGGCATAAAATATTATGTTACTAGTAACTTACATACATTTTCCGAATAAGTTCGATGTTGCTCAATGCTTGGAAATTTATCAAATTTTGTAGGTACTTAATGTCCTGAGCACAAAATTAAAATCGGGAAATTGGTCTAGCGCTCATGTACATACGTATACCTTCAACCCCATAACATGTATTAGCCCTTAACACCTCGTGCTTCAAATATCAACCACTTTTATAGTGTGGTGCAACGTCATACCCACCCCCTCCAGCACGACCACATCGTGGACCATCGATCTCATGATCTTCAAAATTACTCGTATATTCCTACCCCCATTTAATTTACATTGCATAACAAGTTACAAACAAAATAACAAGCACACGTACATAAACCCAAGTAAACCGGTTATGCTGGGCAACGTCAACGTATTTTTTTTTTTATTTATTTCTTTCGTTCACGTATTGTTTTTGCACGATAAACGACTTTGCATGTGTGAGTGACAAATGGCAAGAGCAAAAAGCGAAAAGAAATAAAATGATTTTTCTGCTCTTTGCAGCTTTTTAAAAAAGCTTATAAGGCGATCCTAAAAGGTAATTTTCTAATGATTTATTTGCTGGATAGATAAGCGGAAAAAAACGATTTTTTTTAATTTTTAGATTTAAAAGAGTGCGGTTTATCATGTACTCGTACGTACACTTCATTCGTGAACACGTTGGGTCAGTACGAGTTTCTTAAAATGTCACTTGGATTAGGGAATTCTCCTTTGACATTCAAGGGATTTATCAATGAATTTACGATCTGATTCGGGCGGGAAAGGTTGTTATCTACTTGGATGGTATCATGGTGGCTACAGAGACTGTAGCCGAATGTTGATTTTTAGAATCTGAGGAACAATATTTAGGATATACGATTTCAAAAGAGGGTACCAGTCCAGATGGAAAGGGTATTGAATCTGTGAAGAATTTCCCAGTGCCAAAAAATGTAAAAGGAATTCACAGTTTTCTGGGTTTGTGTTCTTATCTTAGAAGATTTACTAAGAGATCTTCAGTTCTAGACGAACCTTTGTACAATTTGAGTCGTAAGGATGCTAAATGTAGAGAAGACGAACTTCGTGATCGTTAATTAGGTTTATATCGTATGTTAGGAAAGGATATAGGGAATGTTTAGGGTCAATTTTTGTTGCTATTGTTTGAAAATGCTTAGCAATCTTCCTGTATTCCTGCAGATCTATTGTATGGATTAATTTAAATGATCCAGTTTGAATTTTCGCTAATCCTGTTTCTAGGGTTATAAGTTGCGAATTTGTATAATCAAGAAGTTGGGTCTCCGCGTTTGTCCGTCGTAGTAAAGTCCTGTAAAAAAATCTAAAATCAGTTTCGTATATGGGATTTGTAAACAATTCTACCACTTTCCGTTAAGACGGTGGTATTTCTATTTTCTTTAACTATTTCCTCTTTGAATCTATTGGAAAGTTTGCTACCTAGTCTCTTGTTCATTTTGACGTATATGACCTGTCCTGGGATATATTGTTTTATTTCGTGTTTTCGTTTATTATGATAGTCCAAGTCGCTTTTCTGTTTCATTTTGAGTTTCTCTATATTTGATTGCCTGGTTTTCTCGTAATCATTGGGACTAAATTCGACTGTTCGCCCGAAGAAAAGATCAACTGGTCTTTTTCCGGTCGATGAGTGGATACTGTGGTTGTATTCATTTACGGATCTTTCTAACAGTTCTTCGAAGTTTCTTTCGGTACCTTTTTCTTTAATGCACCTCATGATTTCTGCTAATGTAGAGTGAAAACGCTCTACTTGACCATTAGCTTCACTACGGTACGGGGGTACTTTGTATATGTCAATGTTAAGTTCGTCTTTCATCATAAAAATTATGGAGGGGGAATTTATAGCGGGTTCGTTATCTAAGACTACAGATTTTGGAACACCGAAGAAAAAAAGCAAGTCTTTTAGAGGTCTTCTGACGTCTTCTATTGATCTACTATTCAGAATTTTGACCTGTGCGTATTTAGTAAATTTATCGAGTTCCGTTAAGGCTAATTTTTTCTCTGTATGAAAGATGTCAATGTGAACTGCATGGCCTGGGAATGTAGGCATTGGGGTTTCATTTAGCTTTGGTTGGTTGGGATGTCTTTCGTATTTATTCTTTTTACAGATGGAGCAGATTTTAGTGATTCTTTTTATCTTGTTCATCATAGATGGGAAATAGTACTTCTTGAGAATCTGAGAACGATTTTCCGCAACATTTCTGTGAGCGCGTTCGTGTGTTTCTATGATTATTGCGTCTTGGTCCTGTTCTTGTAGGACGTCTTGTACCAGAAGCTGTGTGAATCTAACTTTATATCTGTTGAGATGGGTTTTGTAAAGTTCTTGTATCAAGCCCATAACTCTTTCTTCCGTTTTTATGCAGTTAATAACGCTAGGATTGAGAATTTTTTTAAGAATGGGTAAAAGATTTTCGTTTGTGTATTGCGGTTCTGTAATCTTGTGGCGATGGTATCGAGGAAAAATAATTTTGAATTGATGGGTGGATGTTTCGCCTATCTCTAAAAATATTTGGTTCTTATAAACATTAATAGGAACTTCGACGCTTGAAATCAGGTTTTCGGAGGAACTCTCTTGGCTATGTAATGTGGGGGTCATGGTATTTACGGCTGTATCGGGAGGCATTCTTGAGAGCGCATCCGCTACTACATTAGCTTTACCCGGTTTGTAGTATATCTCGTGATTGTACTCCTCCAGGATAGCCTTCCATCGCTTCATTTTTCCGTTATTATTTTTGTTGCTGAGAGCATACGTTAACGGCTGATGGTCTGTATAAATGTTTACTCTGGCGGAACCGTAAAGGTAATTTCGCAGTGAATTCAGGGCCCAAATTATCGCCAACATTTCCTTCTCGTTTGTAGCGTAATGTTCTTCTGTTTGATTGAGTGTTCTTGAAATGAACATGATGGGCTTCCCTTCCCGCTCCAGTACTGCACCGATTGCATAATTCGATGCGTCAGTTGTTAAGTCGAAATGTTTTTTAAAGTCTGGGTATTTAAGAATGGTTTCGTTTGATACTAAAGCGTTTCTGATTTTTTCGAATGATTTTATTGCTTCTTTGCCTAAAGTTACTGGTTTTTTTTGGGATAAATTTTTGGACAAGCGTCCTTCCTCCCCCCTTAAAAGGGTTGTGAGAGGTTTCGCTATCTTGGCGTAATCCCTTACAAACCGCCGGTAATAACCAGAAAGACCGAGAAAGGATCGGAGGTCTTTAACAGTTCTAGGGTAAGGGAATCTTACTATGGCTTCCAGTTTTGCTGGATTCGTTCGAATGCCGTTAGCTGAGACGATAAAGCCGAGGAATTCGACTTCCTGTTTAAAAAAGTCGCACTTTTCGAGTTGGACTTTCATGTTTGCTTGCTCGAGTGTTTGAAATGTTGTTTGTATGTTATTCAAGTGGTCCGATTTGCTTTTGCTAAAGATTATAATATCATCTATATACACGAAACATATCTTTCCGATATGGTCGCGAAGGATATCATCCAATGCCCTCTGAAATATTGAGGGGGCATTCTTCAGGCCGAATGGTAGTCTGGTAAACTCGTACTTTGCGTTGTTGATAGAGAAGGCAGTTTTCTCAATGTCAGATTCCCTAAGGGGAATTTGATGGAAACCGCTTTTCAAGTCTAGTACGGTGAAGCATTTGCTTTGGCCCAACTGTGACAGTACCTCATTTATTTCCGGTATCGGATATCGATCTGAAATGGTGACGCTATTGAGTTTCCTGTAGTCAATGACGAGCCGGTATTTTCTTTGGCCGCTTGAATCTGTTTTTTTCGGAACCACCCAAACAGGGGAATTATAGGCGGACCTTGATGGCCTTATGATTCCATCGTGGAGTAAGTTCTGGACTTGGTTCTCCACTTCGTCCTTCAATGACATAGGGTATGGGTAGAATTTGCTCCAAACGGGTCTATCATTGGTAGTTCTTATCTCGCCTTTGACTTTTGTTGTGAATGTAAGTTTTTCATTTGGATCGATAAAGAGACTGGAGAAATCTTTTATTATTCTTTCGAGTGACTGCTTATCTTCGGTACTTAAGTGGTTGGTTCGAATGTTGATGTTGATGATGCACTCAGGATTGCTTTGATATTTTATACGCACTTTTATATCGTCTTGGATAATCATACAATCATTATGGGTGTGAATAATTGCCGAGAGTTTTTTGAGAGTATCGTGGCCTAGTATGCCATGAAAGGATTTTAATGTAGGAAGCAAAAAGAATTTAATTTTTTCCTGAAGGCCGAAAAGGTTTAAAAAGGTGTGGTGAGTGACATTTGTTTTTCCTCCCACGGAATTAGCGTAAAATGGACATTCGTTTAGAATAGGATTTTTTATAATTGAGGATTGCACGTAGTTTTTGTTAGAGCCGGTGACGATCAAAAACTTGAAAATTTCATTATTCTTCGCTCGACATTCGAAGTATGGCAGCGAAGAATTCGTTAGTCTAAAAAATGAATGTCGGAGTAGTCGGGAGCTTCTACTAGCTGGGAGCTCTCTGATTGATATTGTTCTGTGTAGTCGTGTAGATCTGGGCTAAGATCTTCATTCGCTTTCTCCATTGTGTTCGTATACGCTTTCAGTTCGTTGTCACCTGTGTTGTTGTCATTCTGTGTGTCTGTGTAGAAACTGTATTGTTGCGGATTTACGGATTTATTTTGGTCATAGGGATTCCGGGTTTGGAAAGATTGTTTCGGAGGTCTGGTCTGAAAGGACTCTCTTCCCTTGGGTTCGTATTTTATTTGTGGGAGTTGTCTATTGGGGTTATTCGTATTATTCCGATCGTAATTTGGTTGATTCGTACGAGGAAGTTGGGTATGATTTTGCTGTTGCGATTGCATTGGCTTGAAATTTTGTTGTTGCGATTGCATCGGCTTGAAATTTTGTTGCTGCGATTGTATTGGTTTGAAAAATTGCTGCTGGTGTGGGACATTGGAATATGCAGCAGATGGTCCGCTCGTCGGTTGTCGTACCTGAGAAGCTTGTCTATTTGGATTAGATTGATAAGAGTTTTGATTTTTCTTCATGTTTATTTGCTGTCTATTAGCGTAATTTGTTCGGAAGTTTTGGTTCTTCAGTTTTAGACAAAGATGGAGAGCCTGGGGCAAATCAATGGGTTCTCTAATCCCTAGTAACCTTGGCAGGTCACCACTGAGTCCCCTAACGAAGGTGTCAAGCGCTTTATCGCGGTACGTTTGTTGCAGCAGAGACATAAATTCGGCGCTAATGTCCATACAGGACAGTCTGTCGAGTATTAACGAGAGATGTGAGAAGACTTTTTGGTAAAATTCTTGCACCGATCTGTTTCCTTGTACAAGGGAGGACATCTGGTACTCAAGCGTACTCATGTCTCGCTTGTCGGCATAATGCATGATGAGGCATCGCGAAATACTCTTTCAATTCAGGGGAGTATTAAATGATTCTAACGCCATGTCGGCGTTACCTACAATTTTGTTTCTAATGACGCTTAGAATTGCATAGTACTTGAGGGTACCAATGAGAGGTTCATACACCTGTAACACTCTCTCTACACTCTTCCTCCAAGAGCTGAATTCCCCTTGATCGCCTGCAAAAGTCCTAAGACTGCGTACGATATCGGGAACCTTATCTAAATCTGATAAGTTGTTACGGTATTCAGGGGCGATGGTTTCGTCGGTAGCTTGCATCTGATCTGCATTTGGGTTTAGTACGTTTTGGATCAAGGTTCGTCCTTGTTCCTTTATTACGCGAGTGATAATGGACGTAATCAGCGATTCAAATTCCGGAGTTGCCTGAGGGTCTTGAACTGAGTGGGAATTTGAGGAGGTGGACTGGAAGGAGGTATTAGTATTGTTTTCAATAATTGTATCGAGAACAGCGGGAGTTTGAGCCGTAGTTGCCGACTCATGCTGATTCCGCTCCTGCTGACCAGTAGCGTTTGATCTCAAACTTCGTTGTGTGGTAGACATTTCTTATATATATTTTTGTTTTAATCGATAGAGTATAGGAACTAGCACTTATTCTTATGTATTCACTTAGATTTCAGTAATAATTTTCTTTATGTATATTTGCTTTTAATTACAAAGTATTCATTAATTAATTTTAAGTTTTTTCTTAGTTATTTTTTTTTTTTTAATAATAATAAATAAAAAAAAATTATTCACTTTTCTTACTAACTATCTTACATTATTAACGGCATGTAGATCAGCATCGTTGTCTTCGTGGTGAGCGGCTAGCGGGTGACGCTTCCTTTTCCTCCGTTGTTTTACGGCTACTCAGGGGCCCTTTTAAAATTTTCTCACACACTTGGGTTTTGGACCGACGGTTAATTTTATGTTTTGGGTGGTTTTTTTCGCACTTCGTTAATCACTGTTTTATTTTTTTACCGCACGAAAGCTACTTGAGGTTGTTGGCGAACCACTCGGTTAATCACTGTTTTTTTACCGCGCGAAAGCTACTTGAGGTTGTTGGCGAGGCAGTGTACTGGTAATGGAAAACGCGTTTATTTAACTGGCGAACACTTGTAACACACTTTTTAATACATATAAAAAAAAAACCGCCGGTCCCTGCTCGGGCGCCAATTAAAAAACTTTAGGTTTAAAGTTTTTAAAAAAAATAATTTTATTTAGTAAAAACAACCGGCAGCGATTCTGCCTATAGAAGTACTGAACATAATTTGCTTAAAAACTAGATCTTAAATACTATTATTTTGCTGACACAGAGCTTCTTCTTCCCAGACGTTCTCACGGCTGCCTTCGACTGCTTTGTGCTCCCACAAGTATCTCAGGTTGCTGCATGCGGCTGCTTGATGTACAGATGGATCATGTTGCTGTATGGCAATGTTTGATGTACGTGATGGAATGTGGTCATCTCATGTGTTCGTGCCAAATCATTTAGTGATGATTATGGAAAACAAATTTGTGGCATAAAATATTATGTTACTAGTAACTTACATACATTTTCCGAATAAGTTCGATGTTGCTCAATGCTTGGAAATTTATCAAATTTTGTAGGTACTTAATGTCCTGAGCACAAAATTAAAATCGGGAAATTGGTCTAGCGCTCATGTACATACGTATACCTTCAACCCCATAACATGTATTAGCCCTTAACACCTCGTGCTTCAAATATCAACCACTTTTATAGTGTGGTGCAACGTCATACCCACCCCCTCCAGCACGACCACATCGTGGACCATCGATCTCATGATCTTCAAAATTACTCGTATATTCCTACCCCCATTTAATTTACATTGCATAACAAGTTACAAACAAAATAACAAGCACACGTACATAAACCCAAGTAAACCGGTTATGCTGGGCAACGTCAACGTATTTTTTTTTTTATTTATTTCTTTCGTTCACGTATTGTTTTTGCACGATAAACGACTTTGCATGTGTGAGTGACAAATGGCAAGAGCAAAAAGCGAAAAGAAATAAAATGATTTTTCTGCTCTTTGCAGCTTTTTAAAAAAGCTTATAAGGCGATCCTAAAAGGTAATTTTCTAATGATTTATTTGCTGGATAGATAAGCGGAAAAAAACGATTTTTTTTAATTTTTAGATTTAAAAGAGTGCGGTTTATCATGTACTCGTACGTACACTTCATTCGTGAACACGTTGGGTCAGTACGAGTTTCTTAAAATGTCACTTGGATTAGGGAATTCTCCTTTGACATTCAAGGGATTTATCAATGAATTTACGATCTGATTCGGGCGGGAAAGGTTGTTATCTACTTGGATGGTATCATGGTGGCTACAGAGACTGTAGCCGAATGTTGATTTTTAGAATCTGAGGAACAATATTTAGGATATACGATTTCAAAAGAGGGTACCAGTCCAGATGGAAAGGGTATTGAATCTGTGAAGAATTTCCCAGTGCCAAAAAATGTAAAAGGAATTCACAGTTTTCTGGGTTTGTGTTCTTATCTTAGAAGATTTACTAAGAGATCTTCAGTTCTAGACGAACCTTTGTACAATTTGAGTCGTAAGGATGCTAAATGTAGAGAAGACGAACTTCGTGTACTTCATCTTGCAACAAAAACTAGTCGAGCCACCTATATTAGCCATCATTGATCCGCGAGACGGGACTGAACTTCACTGTAACGACGCTAGCTAGGGTTTGGGGAATGCTTCTACAGAAGAAACTAGATGGAAGATACCATCCCGTGGCCTATTTTTCAAATCGGACGACAGAGTATGCATCAAAATATCACAGTTTTGAATTGGAGACGTCAGCCATTGTTTATGCACTCAAACGATTCAGAATATTGTAATTGTAATTCTTTAACGCTAACTCTAAACAAGAAGGAGATAAATCCTAGGACCGGATTGAACTACAAAATTATGACTATACGTTAGAACATAGGAATGGAAATAGGATGCAACATGTATTGTAGATGCACTCAGTCATAGGACGAATATATTAGTACTAGAAGAGAATGGTTGATCTGCCAAAATAAGGATGGGGATATAAAAAAGGTAAGAGAACGTTCTAGACAAAACAGGACAGTACTTATGAAGTAGTGTACAGAAAGGTAGGGCGGAGTATCCTTTATTATGTGCCGAAGTGTATGAAGGTGAGTCTATCGTTTTTTGCGTTTGGTACAAAATAATGTTCGCCTTTGTCTCACTAATTAATTTTATTAACCTTTTTCTTTTACGTTCTTTAACATATATATTTGATTACAAATTCACAATTTAGTTTTTTTCTTTTTCTTAATTAATTAACTGGGGGGCCAACGCACAAGCGAGCTCCTTGATGGTTACCAATGTTCTACACCATTTCTCTCGTTATTCTCTTACTCCACTTCTACCAACCTTTAGGATTGTTTTTTTTATTATTTTAATTACACTGCCATCTAATGGCGATTTTTGTGTGTCACAATTTACCGAACCGTTTGCCCTCTATATGTGAACCTCTACATCACCCCCCTCCCAGACAGCTGTCAGTTGTTGTGGAAAATGGTTTAAGTCTGTCAATTGAAATCGTTATTGGTCGTCCTAATTTCTCAATCACAAATTGTTTTCTAAGGCGCTGTTATAATAATAGGTGTTTTAGGTAGATAGAGGGTTGAAGATAGGAAGAAAAGAAGGTAGGAAGAAAATGGTTTAAATATAAATATGGGATTATAGAGGGCGTTGGAGATGAGAAGATGACAGGAAACTAGGATGTGGACCGGACTGGGAAAGGAAATGAAAAGGAACGGAAAGGATGTCTCGGAGTGAGGAGCGTGGCATGCTTGCGAGGCACGGCTAGGCTCGCCGGATGGGGCTGGTTCTTGTCCTCACTCCTTGACAGGACCTACTACAACAAAAAAACATAAATCATGCCAATTCAAAATACAAACCTTTAAAACGGACGGAACTTACGATGCTGAGGGGCGCTGCGGTGTTGATCAGCGCTGGCCATTTCCCTCCCAACCTGGAAATCCGGTGGCCGACTTCAGGATTTCCCCAATGAGCGGATATCGTCTCATCCTCTCATATCATCACCAGCCGAAATCTTCTTACCTATGACACTCTCTGAAAATCTTTTTAGTAGCCCATAGTAGCGCCTACTGGTATGCTACGGAAACAATACTTCTTTTTCTGTTTATTTTTTTTTATTTTATTTTGCCATACATTTATGGCATACTCTCAGGCTCTACAATATTGCTTAGAGGTACTTAAATATACGTATGGATATAAATGTATGTATGTGTGTATAAATGTATATAAATGTTTATTATGTATAACGATGTATGGAAATGTGTAAATATATATATACAATACAATAATAGATAGGTATATATATTAATACAAGTTGATTTATTTAGTTAGGTTTTTTTTTTTTTTTTTTTTTTTTTTTTTTTTTTGAATAAAAAGAAAACTAATATCCCTTCTCCTGAGACCTGAGATGGATGTATGGATATGTACTTCTATGCACCTACCTAATCTGAGCTCAAATTAAGGGTACCGCAACTATTTTGCTGCCTTTTATGAATTATGCTGCCTTTTTAGAAAATCGATATTAGTTTTTTTTTTTTTTTTTTTTTTTTTTAAGCAAATAGAAACGTATGGACTCTAAGTATGACAGTGGGAACAATACAATAAATAATTGAATAAATTATGAAACTAAAACTAAATTATAACATTCTAAATAAATTATACAACAGAGACGGCTTGATAATTGACTACTTAATTGGTAATAAAAAAAATTTTTTTTTTTTGTTTTCTTAAATTAAATCAAAAAAAATAATCCACTATGTTAATTTGGCGAATTTTGCCGGTTCTTCTTCTTTTTATTCTTCTTTTTCTCGTGAGGGAGGTTAAAAAAAGGGGGGGAGGAAATATGGCGATCACGGTATTTTTTTTCTTGCCGTGATCGCCCCTTTCTCACTTGGTGTATGAGGATGTCGTCCGACTCCTTGCTATTTTTCTGCAGCGTAAGGCAACTAAAACCCCTTTCTTCTCGAAATGTCCTTCAATTATTCCCCCTTTTTTTGTATTCCGCCTCTTTCACCTTCCAAACAAAATTTTTAATTTTTTTTTTTTTATATTACTCGTAGCTGCTTTTCGTCTTTCGATTTATTTCACCTTTGCTATGATTTTTATTTTTAATTTCAACTTTCGCACTTTTTCCTGTTATATATTTATGTCTTTATTAGTTTTTTTTTTGTTTTTTTTTTTTTTCACCTGTTCAAGAAAATTTTAATTTTTAAGTATTCCTTTTTTTTTGAGCATTTCTGTTACTTAACTGGTTGCAATCACTGCACTTTGTATTGTGGCGTGATGCTTCTAGCTCTGCCTATTGCGATGTCTTCATATTCTGTTGTTTACGGTACCAACATTCAGCCACTCGCTCCCACTAACACAGCCTTATTCATCGTAGGCAATCAGGGTTCTCTTCCGAATAGCTTATTGGAAGTTTTAAGCTATTGCTCCCTACCTTACCCACTGCCTAAAATAGTTGGTTCTAAGCCATGCTGGCTTGGCACCACCTTTTAATTTTCTTCGAAAATCGATATTCATTCGAAGTTCGAATCCCGATCCCCACCATCTTGGTTTTTGGTTTGACAATTTTCAAATAAATTAAATTGTTTTGTTTAGATAGAAAGAGGATGTTCCGGTAAGTATTTGGATATGTTTTTATTTGTATTCAACCTAATTTCTCTTTTACAGGGAGATGTAACAAAACTCTGGACTTTACAGAGTGCTCACGACGGAAAAGACAGAGGACAGCTACCTGAATTGGAACAAATGGACGTGGTGAAGAACCCCACGCTATGATCAGCCGGGCATGAAAATTATTGATCAACATGTGTACAAACATATGTATGTATGTTCATTTCTGCCTATTAGCGTTAGGGTAATGAACTTTCCCAGAACAGCTGTGCGAGTTCTTGGTCTGATAGCAACGTAAGTACATGCAGAAGGAAATATTTTATATACATACGTGCACATACATATATTGAATACATAAAAAGTATCACAATAAATAAATTTCTAAGTTTAAGTCAATAGTAATATAGATAAATAATTAAATAAATTAACATTTAAATAAATAAAGGTGTAAACAAACAAATGTATAAATAAATGAATATATGAATAAATAAATATATAAAAAATTAAATAAATATGTAAATAAATAAATGTATAAATAAATAAATCTATGAATAAATAAATATGTATGAAAAAAAATAAAGATATATTAAAAAAATAAATCCTGTACAATTACATACACGAGTAAATAAATACTTAATCCTAATACAGTCTATAGTCTCTAATTCTATATAAATAAATAAATAAATTTGTTAATAATTATAATTTTATGACTACAAAGATGGTTCTTTTTTTGTAACTTTACGTTGCTGTCACTGTTTCATGTCCTTCGCGTGATAAACTCCGATTTCTGTTCCAACAAGATTTTCAAGCTCATACAAGTTCCGACCAATTGCTCTTACTACACGACATTTAACATATTTTGGACACAATTTAGACGATAAGTACTTGGACGTGTCACTTAAAACAAAATTTCTTCGGTATACCTCTTGGCCAGGTATATATCGTACTATTCGTGTTCTCGTGTTGTAAGTTTTAGCGCTCCTTTCATAGGATTTCTTAATGTTCTGTTTAATTTTATTTCTCACGCACTGCAATCGTTTTTGTCTTGAGAGGGTTGTTAGTTCTCCGTCCTCCACAGCATTGAGTCGTTTAGCCAGTTCGTAGCAGCTTCCGTGTGTCATCATATTTATGCCAAACAAGGCAAAGTATGGTGACACACCGATTGAACTATGCACAGAACTCCTCAACGATCCGGCTATGTCACTTAAGTGAAGATCCCAATCACGATGGTCAGTCGTTATGTAAGATCTTATGGCCGTGATTATAGATCTATTCACTCTTTCAGACGCATTCGATTGAGGCGAGTAATTGGCGGTTCTCAGGTGTCGAATTTGCAGTTGTGTCAGAAGATTTTGGAAATCTTTTGCCAAGAACTGCTTACCATTGTCCGAGTGTATTACTTGTGGTACACCGAACATGTTAAAAACATTCTGCAAAAACTGGACAACACTGGACGAATTTGCATTTCTAAGCGCTTTCAATAACACAAACTTTGACAAATGATGGAGGACCACAAATATAAATCTTTTTCCGGATCTTGATCTGGGGTATGGTCCCAAGAAATCTATATATAGTTTCTGAAATGGACGATCAGTACAAAAATTTGTTGACATTGGCGGACGTTGTATGAAGTTGGACGGTTTACATAGTTTACATGTAACGCAATTGGACACATATCGACGAATTTGGACTGTCATATTTGGCCAATAAAAGAATTGCTTAACCCTGTGTAATGTTTTTGCAACACCACCATGCGAAGCTTGCGGAGGATTGTGTGCTCTTGAAATCAACTCCTCTGTGAGATGTGACGGGATCCATAATTTCCAGTTGTGTTCAACCGTCGACTCATCTCCGTACGGTGGCAGCGACCGTTTATACACATAATCTTCTTCTATTTTGAGGTCTGGCAATTCCTCTTGGTGTTGTCGGATTGTTTTTATTAGCTCTAAATACTCATCCGATTTGAACACTTCGGAATTTAAGTCCACAAGCGGAGCAATGTCTTCCATTTCGAGGCTGTCGATATGTGCACGGGATAGAGTATCTGGCACAATGTTTAGCGAACCTTTCCGGTGTTCGATTTGGAAGGTATATTTCTGCAGCTCCAGACTCCATCTTCCAAGCCTGCCGGAGAGGTTCTTGAGGCTCATCAGCCACCTTAGACTGGAATGGTCGGTAATAATGGTAAACGACATACCTTCCACGTAGGGTCTGAATTTCTGAACGGCCAATACCGCTGCTAAACATTCTTTCTCTGTCACACTATAATTGCGTCTACATGAATTTAACTTTTGAGAGAAGTACGCGATCGGGCATTCTTCTTTAGCTTCGTTGATTTGGAACAAGACTGCACCTATTCCCAAATCAGAAGCGTCGCACTGGATGAAAAATCTCCTGGAAAAATCGGGGTGGATGAGTACTGGGGTGGTTGATAATGCAGTCTTAAGTGCTTCGAAGGCTTTCAGCGCCTCATCAGTCATCAGAAAAGGTTCTTTAGTTTTCTTCAGGGTTTCAGTTAAGGGGGCAGTCAGGCTAGAAAAATCCCTGATAAATCGTCTGTACCACCCAGCGAGGCCGAGTAGACTGCGTACTTGCTTTCGGGTTTTCGGAACGGGTAGATCAACGACCGCTTCGACCTTGGCCGGATCGGTCTTAAGCATTCCACCACCGACTATGTAGCCTAGGTAGCGAAGTTCCTTGAAGCAGAACTTTGACTTAGTCAAGTTAATGGTGAGGTCCGCTTTCCGCAAGCAAAGCGCGACCTCCTCGAGCAATGCGAGATGAGTCTCGAAGTCTGGAGATACAATAAGCAAGTCATCGAGATAGACGAAGACTCTTTCTCTTAAACGCGATGGGATGACCTTATCCATTAACCTACACATCCTTTGGGCCGCATTACACAACCCGAAGGGCATGACAGTAAACTGGTATAAGGGTCTCCCCGGAATCGTAAAAGCAGTTTTCTCCCTACTCTGTTTCTCCAGCGGTATCTGCCAGAAAGCATCTTTTAAATCGACACTACTGATGTAGTAAGTGTCCTGTAGCCGACTGAGAAGCCCGTCGATATGGGGGAGAGGGTAAGCGTCTTTTTTCGTAAGCTCGTTGACTTTACGAGAATCCAGGCAAAGTCGATTTTTACCAGGTTTTCGTATGAGTACAACGGGCGAACTCCACGGACTCTCACTCTCCTCGATAACGCCGAGACTTATCATCCGGTCTATCTCCGCATACAGAAGACCTTGTATGGCTGGGGAAACAGGGTAGTGACGTTGCTTTACAGGTTCCGACTCCCCGGTGTCGATGACATGCTCCTCCAACGATGTTTTTCCGAGACCATGCTGGGTGAAACAGCGAAATTTTGTTTTGACTGCCTCTAGTCTGGACTGGTCTTTTACTGATAACTGGTGAGTATCTGTATTATTCATATTACCTGTTAGTGTAATCGAACCTATGATTTCAGGCGCTATTTCGAAAGTCTTCCAAAAATCAACCCCTAGGTACAACTCCTGGTCGAGACTCGGGACTAGAAAAAAGGTTACCGTCTTTGTCGCACCTTTATACTGTACTGGTGCAGTGATTCTACCGATAATGGCTTGGTTCTTCCCATCGGCAGTTTTTACGCCAGCACTATTAAATGAACTAAATGGTAAACCTATATTTTTGACTACCTGTTCACAATTTTTCCCTAATATACTTATGCTGGCCCCGCTATCCAGTAGACCTAACATTGCCCTTTCTCCAATTTTTACTCTCGCATAAGGCCTTGGATCAGAGGATGTGTCGACTATAGTTGATGCTATTGCCCTCCTGACCATCTTTCTATTTATATATCGCTGCCTAGCTTTTAAAATTCTATTAGTTATTATCCCTTTACCACCTATTATTCTATGTTTTGCTTTAATGTACTCCTTTAATCTTATGTGCAGGGGTTTTATATCCAATTTCTTTGGCTCTTCAACTTCTTTTATTTCTGGGTCCCTCTTTAGTATTTTAACCTGCCCCGCATTTCCTTCTATGTCTTCTTCTATCTGGATGATGACACATCCTTGATTCTTTATTCGGGGAATTGCGTCGAACGCGACTTCCCCGTTGACATCGCGTTCCTCTGGCTGTTTTCCGGGTTGCATCTCCGACATTTAGGAGTTATCACTCCCTCTTGCCCACACCGGTAGCAGAAGATATTTCTACTGCTAGATGGACAGTCCATGAAGGTGTGACCCTCGGCCTTGCAGTTCCAGCAAAACAATTTTTTTGGCTCTGCAAAACTTCTTGACGGCTTCGGCCTCGGTTCACCATACTGCATAGCTGCCATCTCCCTGATCTCTACCGTTTCATCTTCCGGATTTAAGTAAACTAGGCCACTTAAATTATTTCTGTTTGGATTTCTATCCCGGATCGGAAAGGCATTCTCTGCATCTTTACAAGCGTATCTCAGTTGGTCTAATGTAAAAATTGCCATGGGATAAACCAACTTTCCAATTCTTAAGTTTAAATTCCTCTTGATTATTTTCACTATTTCAAACTCTGGGGGTTGAATGGTCATTTGTGATCTGAGTTTGGCGATCGCTGCGAAAAATTCGTCAGTTGACTCTCCGGTACCTTGCCTGCGGTCCATAAGGTCTCTCATTATTTCGAAGTCTGACTTCGCATTGCGGAATTGACGCATGAGTGCATCACGCAGGGATGGCCAATCCGAATAATAGTTACCTCTTTTAAATTGCCAATACCATTCGTATGCCGTACCGGAGAGGAGGATGTGGAAATCGCGCAAAATCTCAGACCATGGACACTCGTACTGGCGTTGAAGAGTTTCCAGCCGAAAAATGAAGTCCTCCACAGTTAGCGAATCCGGGTTTCCTTCAAAGTAAATGCCCCACTTGTCGATTTTTATCGGGCCTCTTATATTGGTTCGGTACCTTGGATTGCTTGTGTGCTGCGGAGGGCTCTGAACCATCCCCAGAGTTTGTATAGGAGATGTTTGTTGCCTCTGGTGGTTTATCTCTTGGTCACTGGAACCTGGGAAGTGAGTTTCTCTTGGATGAAATGGTTCCGAGGTTGGATCTAGGTGGGAATTCAAATTTATTTGTGAACGATACTGTTCCGAATGATTAGATGCTGATGCTTGTTTGGGTGCAGGGTATTGCTTCTCTAACTGTTGAGGACCTTGTTTAGAATTCTGGATTGCATCAACTTTTGTTTGCCTAAGCAGTGGGTGGATAAGCTCGTTTATACTTTTAGTAAACTCGAGAAAGCTTCTTCTCATTTCATCTTTCATCGGGTTTGCGATTTCTTCTTTTAGGGACTCGTTGTATGAAGAGTAAGCATTTACCACTGCCAGGTTAACATAAGCCCTGATGTCTGAAGGTAGACTATTTTTGTTTGTGTCGTCATTTTGTGTATTGTTAACACGTTGCTGCTCTTCTAATAGCGTGGCATCGGACCTAGTGCTTTGCCTGATGGTTTCTATCCCTACGGCTCTTTGCTGTCTAAGGCTTTTACAAGATGGTGGGTCTATGGAATCGCTCGAGCCACTATGGCTGAGAGGTATGGAAGGGGGTGGGAACTGTGAGAACGAGCTGGCTAATGGAGGATAATTTGTTGCAACTGCTGGAATTTGTTGCAGTGGGACAGCGAGAGTATTACGCTCTATGTTTATGGATGGTGCTGTTAATGTTGTTGGTGGCACTCTACCACCTGGGGGACTGTGCTGTACTTTTGGTATTGTACCTGTCACCTTATGGGAAACCTGTGCTCGAGTAAGCCTACGATTTTGTTCGAATTCGCTGCTCCTTCTCATCTTTTGTCTCTCTTTTTCAGACTCATCCATTTTAAGAAAGGTACTACCAACAACTACCAACTAAAATCTCGGAGATAATGAAAATTAAATATAAACAAGCAGGTGAAAGGTGAAAGGAGTCAAAAGGTTTCGTGCTAACAATAATATGTATTTTTTTATGCTAGGATCTGAATATGCATATGTCGGGAATATGCCGCAACAAGCCAACTAAATTACAAGATCTGTATGTGGATGTGAAGACGATGGTATAATACCAATTTTTCTTACTCAATTGCAAAGAAAAACATTTAGGAAGTAAATTACGTACAGTAATGAAATCAAAAAAAAATATAGTGAAGCATGTGCAACATTCAATTAAGTCTCTGTTTCAAAGCCAGAAAGGGTAAATTGTACTATGTAAACAAACAAATATAGGTACTTATATATATATATATATATCACATTCTATAAATAAATAAATAAATAAATAAATAAATAGAGTAATGAATAAATAAATAATTAGATAAATAAATAAATAAACAAATAAATAAAACAAACACAATTAATGAATGATTAATAAATATTAACGAATGAATAAATAAAAATAAATGGAATATATAATCGAATTTTCTTTCTTCTAACATGGGAGTGTCTTAGGAAGCTTTCCTTGGCGGTTACGATGATGTTTCAGGCTGATGACGATGTTCCGGAAATTTAGACTGCGGACGGACGTGATGTTATCCCTCAGCAAGGTAAAAAAAAACGAGTAAAAAAAAATTTGGACTGGACACTATACGAGACATATACAGATATGCTGTCTACATTGTTCCCGCAATTCCAGACCAGCCTGGAGGCCTCTGCTGGAAGACTTGAAACAATTTGAACAGTATGTACATGAGGAAGCTAAGATATAAGGACGGAACAGTGCTACAAGTGTATGCAATAACGACATTAAGACAAGGTCACTGTAACCGTATACACACACAATACGAATTGAAAGGAAAATTGAAATTATGATAGGAAAGTGAAATGCACATTTAAAAGAAAAGAGTACAAAAAAAAAAAAAAAACGTAGGACTACAAGTTTGAGTGAGTTGTTCTTGTGGTCATCATTAATGTCACCCGTCGCAATTCAAGTTGGTATGTCAACTGACTGCCACTTGAAGACTTACGGGTCCCTTGATGATGGCAACAGGAACATCTACAGATGGACGACTAGGACGGACATTTGACAAGAACATACGTTGGGCGCCATTTTTGTTATAATAATAATAGGTGTTTTAGGTAGATAGAGGGTTGAAGATAGGAAGAAAAGAAGGTAGGAAGAAAATGGTTTAAATATAAATATGGGATTATAGAGGGCGTTGGAGATGAGAAGATGACAGGAAACTAGGATGTGGACCGGACTGGGAAAGGAAATGAAAAGGAACGGAAAGGATGTCTCGGAGTGAGGAGCGTGGCATGCTTGCGAGGCACGGCTAGGCTCGCCGGATGGGGCTGGTTCTTGTCCTCACTCCTTGACAGGACCTACTACAACAAAAAAACATAAATCATGCCAATTCAAAATACAAACCTTTAAAACGGACGGAACTTACGATGCTGAGGGGCGCTGCGGTGTTGATCAGCGCTGGCCATTTCCCTCCCAACCTGGAAATCCGGTGGCCGACTTCAGGATTTCCCCAATGAGCGGATATCGACTCATCCTCTCATATCATCACCAGCCGAAATCTTCTTACCTATGACACTCTCTGAAAATCTTTTTAGTAGCCCATAGTAGCGCCTACTGGTATGCTACGGAAACAATACTTCTTTTTCTGTTTATTTTTTTTTATTTTATTTTGCCATACATTTATGGCATACTCTCAGGCTCTACAATATTGCTTAGAGGTACTTAAATATACGTATGGATATAAATGTATGTATGTGTGTATAAATGTATATAAATGTTTATTATGTATAACGATGTATGGAAATGTGTAAATATATATATACAATACAATAATAGATAGGTATATATATTAATACAAGTTGATTTATTTAGTTAGGTTTTTTTTTTTTTTTTTTTTTTTTTTTTTGAATAAAAAGAAAACTAATATCCCTTCTCCTGAGACCTGAGATGGATGTATGGATATGTACTTCTATGCACCTACCTAATCTGAGCTCAAATTAAGGGTACCGCAACTATTTTGCTGCCTTTTATGAATTATGCTGCCTTTTTAGAAAATCGATATTAGTTTTTTTTTTTTTTTTTTTTTTTTTAAGCAAATAGAAACGTATGGACTCTAAGTATGACAGTGGGAACAATACAATAAATAATTGAATAAATTATGAAACTAAAACTAAATTATAACATTCTAAATAAATTATACAACAGAGACGGCTTGATAATTGACTACTTAATTGGTAATAAAAAAAATTTTTTTTTTTTGTTTTCTTAAATTAAATCAAAAAAAATAATCCACTATGTTAATTTGGCGAATTTTGCCGGTTCTTCTTCTTTTTATTCTTCTTTTTCTCGTGAGGGAGGTTAAAAAAAGGGGGGGAGGAAATATGGCGATCACGGTATTTTTTTTCTTGCCGTGATCGCCCCTTTCTCACTTGGTGTATGAGGATGTCGTCCGACTCCTTGCTATTTTTCTGCAGCGTAAGGCAACTAAAACCCCTTTCTTCTCGAAATGTCCTTCAATTATTCCCCCTTTTTTTGTATTCCGCCTCTTTCACCTTCCAAACAAAATTTTTAATTTTTTTTTTTTTATATTACTCGTAGCTGCTTTTCGTCTTTCGATTTATTTCACCTTTGCTATGATTTTTATTTTTAATTTCAACTTTCGCACTTTTTCCTGTTATATATTTATGTCTTTATTAGTTTTTTTTTTGTTTTTTTTTTTTTTCACCTGTTCAAGAAAATTTTAATTTTTAAGTATTCCTTTTTTTTTGAGCATTTCTGTTACTTAACTGGTTGCAATCACTGCACTTTGTATTGTGGCGTGATGCTTCTAGCTCTGCCTATTGCGATGTCTTCATATTCTGTTGTTTACGGTACCAACATTCAGCCACTCGCTCCCACTAACACAGCCTTATTCATCGTAGGCAATCAGGGTTCTCTTCCGAATAGCTTATTGGAAGTTTTAAGCTATTGCTCCCTACCTTACCCACTGCCTAAAATAGTTGGTTCTAAGCCATGCTGGCTTGGCACCACCTTTTAATTTTCTTCGAAAATCGATATTCATTCGAAGTTCGAATCCCGATCCCCACCATCTTGGTTTTTGGTTTGACAATTTTCAAATAAATTAAATTGTTTTGTTTAGATAGAAAGAGGATGTTCCGGTAAGTATTTGGATATGTTTTTATTTGTATTCAACCTAATTTCTCTTTTACAGGGAGATGTAACAGCGCCTAATAACTTTGTAAGGGCCTTCATAAGGTGATTCTAGGCTTTGTTTTACCCTATCAGTTCTTATCAAGACGTAGCCGCAGGTGTATAAATTTTTAGGGATGTGGATGGATGTTTTGGTTTTCCGGGTTTCGAGTGTTGTGTTTGGTATGTTTTTGTAGAATGTTTTGAGTTGTTCGATTAGTTTAAATTCATCATTGTCTTTGCTAGTTGATGAGGACAAATCATGTGGAACTTTAATGTTTTCTCCGTATAAGAGTTTGGCAGGAGTGTGCTTTAAATCTTCTTTAATCGAGGTGCGAATGCCTAACAGTATTAACGGAAGCATCTGTGTCCAGTGTTGTTTATTTCCAGATGATCGAATTGCTGTTTTGAGTTGGCGGTGAAACCTCTCTACCATTCCATTGGCCTGTGGGTGGTAGGCGGTGGTGCGAATGCGCGACATCCCAAGGACTTTGCTTAGTTCCCTAAATAGTTTTGATTCGAACTGCGACCCTTGGTCCGTGGTGATAGTATTGGGAACTCCAAACCTTGAAACGTGTTCACGGACATAGGTACTCGCAATCGTATCTGCATTTATATCTCGAATGGGATATGCCTCTGGCCATCTGGAGAATCTGTCTACAATTGTTAGGATGTATTTATAGCCGTTTGATGGAGGCAGTGGACCGACAATATCCATGTGTATGTGCTGAAATCGTCCACCAGGTATACTTATATTATCGCATGGCGATTTAGTGTGTCTAATGACTTTTTCTTTTTGGCATGGAATACAATTCCTCGCCCAGGTATTGATGTCGCTGTTCATTTTGGGCCAAAAGTATATCTTTTTAATTTTATTGCGCGTGGCGCGAATTCCTGGGTGGTCGAGAGAATGTATTGAATGAAACATAGATTTTCGTTTGTTTTCGGGAATATATGGTCGGTTGTTGTTGGTGGAGGTTTCACACCATAAGGGTAGGTTTAAAGTAGGTATTTTAATAGCTTCTAGCTTGATTTTGGATTTTTTGAGTTTATTAAACCTAAGTGCTATCAGTTCTTTGTCGTCGGCTTGTGCCTTAGCAAGGTCTTCGATACCAGGGATGACCAGCTCAATTGAGTCTGTATTTGGTCGTGATAGGGTGTCGGCTACGACATTTAATGAGCCTTTGACATATTTTATATCATTTGTGAACTGGGATATAAAATCGAGTTGTCGCTCTTGTCTGGGACTGCGTTTGCTTTTGGTGGTTAAGGCTGTAGTGAGAGGTTTGTGGTCTGTGAAGACGCGAAAATCTTGGCCTTCGACAAAGTTCTGAAAGTGTTGGATAGCTAGGTAGATTGCGAGAAGCTCTCTATCGAATGCTGAATACCTAGATTGTGTGGGCGAAAGCTTTTTGCTGAAGAAGGCGATTGGTTCCCAATGATCCCCCCTCAATTGCTGTATTACAGCTCCAACATCGGTGGTTGATGCATCAGTGGTGATGCTAAGAGTAGCATTTTCTATGGGATGTGTGAGAAGGGTTGCTTCAGCCAGTTTTTGCTTTGCCTTTGTGAAAGCCTCTTGACAGTTTGTCGGCCATGTAAAATTCTTTTGTGAGTTCTTAATTTTGGAAATGGTTGTTAAATGGTTATAGATTGGTATTAAAGTTCTTGCGAGATTGGGTATACAGCGATGATAATAATTGAGCATACCTAAGAATCGTTGCACATTTTTAATCGATTTTGGCTCAGGAAAGTTACGTATTGCCTTCACTCGTTCTTGTGATGGTTGGATTCCCTCTTTCGAGATTTCAAATCCCAAGAACTGTAGTGTGGATGCACCGAATACGCATTTGGAAGCTTTTATGCGAAGGCCAAATTCGGACAGACGTCGGAACAAAATACCAAGATGACTTTCGTGTTCCTTTTCCGATTTGCTAGCGACAAGGATATCGTCTACGTAGACGAATATAAAGTCGAGGCCTCTTGTGACTTGGTGCATGAAGCGTTGGAACGTTTGTGCCGCGTTTCGAAGGCCGAATGGCATATGCGTGAATTCAAATAGGCCAAATGGTGTTGTTACTGCGGTTTTGGGCACGTCTTCCGGTGCCATAGGAATATGATGGTAAGCGCGAACGAGATCGATTTTGGAGAAAATGGTGCATCCATCGAGGATGGTGGTCACGTCATGGAGATGAGGTAGTGGGTACCTGTCAGGGATAGTGATTGCGTTTAGCATTCTATAGTCCCCGCATGGTCTCCAATCGTTTGCTCCCCGTTTAGGTGCCATGTGTAAAGGTGATGCGCAAGGTGACGAAGATGGTCTGCAGATTCCCATTTGCACCATGTAGTCGAATTCTTCTCTCGCTATTTTAAGTTTGGCGTTGTTTAAACGTCTAGGTCGAGAGTGCGGAAGCGGTCCTTCTGTAAGGATATGGTGCGTGACTGTGTGCTTTACCGGGAAGTTGAAATCAGGAGTTTCCAGTAGTGATGGAAACTGTTTTAAGATGTTATTATACCTCTGTTCAACAGCGAAAAAACGTGGTGTTGTGACATTTTCTCGGCAGGGAATACCATTAACATTGGTGTTTGTGAGTGGATCGATTAATCTTGAATTTTTGACATCTATAACTAGGCCAGTTTTTCGTAAAAAATCTGCACCAATTATAGGTTTTGTTACCGCTGCAATTAGAAATGTGTGGTCGAAAAGTCGACGAAAGCCTAAAGTTGTCCGGAGGTATTTAGTTCCAAAGACAATGATTGCAGAGCCGTTTGCTGCCGAAATAACTTGGTCTGGTTTTGAATTGGGTGCCTTGAAACGTGACGAAGGAATGGCGGATACATCCGAGCCAGAATCGATTAAAAATGTAATATTTGAAATAGGATCTTTGACAAAGAGGCGGCAGTGTT
This sequence comes from Volucella bombylans, assembly GCA_949129095.1. Taxonomy (NCBI): domain Eukaryota; kingdom Metazoa; phylum Arthropoda; class Insecta; order Diptera; family Syrphidae; genus Volucella; species Volucella bombylans. The sequence continues at coordinate 125,688,295 of OX422140.1, read as the reverse complement.
TTGTTGGCTTACTACTGTCATAAGCCGCCATAATGACAGTAGTTTTTAATTTGGGTGTTGCCTCATAACGCTGCAGGGTTTCGAACACTTTTGTGCATTGTCGCCGTATTTGGTGTGAAACCAGCACATTTTATTTCTGTTCTGACCACTCCTGCCTTGTGGATCGACATTATTGTTGAAGTTGTTGTATCTGTGTCTGTGTTTTGAGCGCGATGCGTGACGCGTGCGTTGTAGGTGAAAATTTGGCCTTGGTCGGTTTCGAAAACTCGGATAGTTATCCAAGGTAAGATTTGACAGCATGGATTTAATTTCATGCATTTCAGCCTGTAGGGTTTGGTTCATGCAGGTGAGTTCGGAAATGGATTGGGCGGAATGGGATGAAATTGGGAAAGAAGAAGCATTCTGTTGTTGTTGTTGCTGGTAAACTTCGAAAATGTCGTCAGCTATTTCAAGCAGATCTTCTACCTTTGTCTTTGAGCTGGACTTAATAGATACCTGAACAAGTGTGGGGAGGCGGCGTTTCCAAAGTTCTAGAACCAGGCTTTCAGTGACAATCATTGACTGCCCCGCCAATGTCTGAAGTCTTCGGTAAAACTCAAAGGGTTTTTTATCGCCCATTTCTTCCCCCGACAACAGTGCCTCGATTCTTTTACTCTCGCTCATGGAGTGACGCTCTATAAGTGCTTTTTTAAGGTTTGTATAAGGAGTGTTGGACTCTTTGATGAGGATATCATATACACTTGCGGCCACGTCTTGTGGTAATGATTGAACAACGTGATGGAATTTTGACTGTTCGACAGTTATGTTTCGAATTGTAAATTGGGATTCAATTTGGAGAAACCAAATTGCTGGCATTTTGGTCCAGAACTCTGGTAGCTTAATCGCGACTGCTTGTACAATACCGCTCGGTTGCACAGCTGCGTTGTTCTGTGCAGCCAGAACGTGAGGGAGTAGATGAGGAGGTTCGTCATCGACCATTTTGTCAACTGATTACGAAAAAAAAATTGCTTTCCGATTGTTTTGAATCCAAAGGTTGGTTTACAAATTTGGTGGAGTTTACAACGTGTACTTATGCACTTTTACTTGTTATTTAAAAGGGAAACGGTTCGCCACTATGCATATATATGTGTAATATAATATTATAATATGTATTTAAGTTATTTAAATTATGTGATTATGTATTATTAATTTTTTGAATATGAATAATAAAAATTTAGAAATTTATATATATGTATAAATAATGATAAAAAATTTAATTCATGGAAATGGAAATTTAATTTTAATTCAATATATATGTATAAATACGTGAGTAGTGTGCTTGCTGTACTTGATGTTGTTGTGCTTCGAATGTTACCATAAAGGTCTTGTACCGTCGTTGAGGATTGTTGGGCCAACGATTTGTTTCCGATGTGCTGAAGACGTTGGTGTGGTAATTGTTGAGGTTATGTTAGATAACTCTTGGTGTGCTGACACGTGATGCAATTCTGATGTACTGATGTATGTATGAATGTTGTATTGGCGGCTGTGCACCTGAGATGAAAGTCTGCGTAGTATATTGGCAGTGGTGAAATATGTCAATCCAAAAATTATTAATTTTTTTTTTTTTTTTTTTTGGAACAACTCGTGGAAAACTTGGGGCCACCAGGTAAGGCTGGTGTGGACCTGGTGGCGTGGTGGTGTGATGGAATTGCGGTTTGGTGCTCCGTTGCCGTTATGGCGTGATGGCTTGGCGTTGGTATTGTGTGGTGCCGTTAAAAATTAACGGTGGTTGAGTGGTATCACGTCGGGATCACCAATATCGTTGTTTGCGTTTGGTACAAAATAATGTTCGCCTTTGTCTCACTAATTAATTTTATTAACCTTTTTCTTTTACGTTCTTTAACATATATATTTGATTACAAATTCACAATTTAGTTTTTTTCTTTTTCTTAATTAATTAACTGGGGGGCCAACGCACAAGCGAGCTCCTTGATGGTTACCAATGTTCTACACCATTTCTCTCGTTATTCTCTTACTCCACTTCTACCAACCTTTAGGATTGTTTTTTTTATTATTTTAATTACACTGCCATCTAATGGCGATTTTTGTGTGTCACAATCTACCGAACCGTTTGCCCTCTATATGTGAACCTCTACAAGTCTGATACAAAAGTACCACAATTAGATGGGTCATATGGAATGTAAAAAGTTATTAGTTATTGGTTTCCCAAAATGAATGGTTAAATTAAAAATCCTATTAGCAATTGCTTGAAATGTATAGGGCAAACATGTAGGGCAAATGCGTAATATACCAAAGGGAGACAGACCCTTCGATACTTTACTTTTGTTAAAAGCATCAAAGAAGAAATATGTTTTTTTTAGTAATCGATGCTTTCACAAAATTTACTAAGTTATACGCGATTCGGTCCGCTAGTAGGTACTAAGGAATTATTAGGGTTCCTTAAGGCTTATTTTTCCGTTTATAGCAGGCCGAAAGTGTTGGTGTCTGAGCAAATGTACAGGTAGAGCCTGTTAACTGAAGTTTAGCGCTGATGATCACAAAAATATTAAGTGGACTATAGAAAAAGAATTACCAGAAATCGAGTTCGCCATGTATAACATAATACTATCCACAAAAGTATTGGTACACCTCCGAGTCAACTGCTGTTTGGGGTTAATTGTTACAGTTGCAGGTAACACTTGCACGAAAAACAAGAACATAATCTAAAACAAAAAACAAAATTGTAATGCAAAGGCGACGGTCCGAGTTCCCACCAAAGCGAACGACACACGATACCCGCGTGATCATTGAATCACAATAAAAATGATGACACAATGTCTACAAAGTATCCGCTCGTGTCAGTTCTAAGAACTACCGGACAATCACCTATGCAACCACTGCAACTTATGTTTTATTGCATAGGTTACATAAAGGTAACCATACAAACGATAAGTTAGTCTTAAGATAGATTCCAACAAGTAAAGTTTAAAGATAAACTCAATAAAGAACATCGGTTTAAAAAAAAGAAAATTGTTTTTATTTTTTTATTTTTAAACAGATAGTGTCTAAGACTGGCGCAGTCGGTACGATTGTGTCAAGCTTAAAAAAATCAGAAGTTTTTTTTTGTATACGTGTTTACGTTTAATTGACAATCCGAAATATTTGTGATTATTAAATCGCGAACGAAAAGAATCGTCGCGTAATAATAAGAATCAAACAATAAATCGCGAACGAAAGAATCGTCGCGTAACCAAATGTAACATCAAATTGTGTATATAACATCAAATTGTGTATATAAATATATCGTATACAGTAGACCAAAGAAGAAAAAAAAAAGCTGGAAAAAAATTTTTTTTCGCAGCAATTATTAGCATATGAGTGTATAATTAATATCAATCGAAATTAATAAAATATATGTATTTATATACGAGTGCAGTAAAACATAACAGTGACAATAAAATATATGTATATACGAGTGCAATGAGACATAATAGTGACCACTATAACCACCAAGTGAGCAAGGAAACCCACCATCTAAATCAGCATCAAGATCACCATCAACACTACCATCAAGACCACCATCAATAACATCCCAACATCAAGGAAACTCAAATACAAAATCACTAATAATCTATTCAGCATTGGTAAGAATTAATTTTAAGCAGTTATTAACCTTATGTCCCCACCAGAGACCCTGGAAGACCAGGTAGAAATTGTTAGACAACAGTCAAGACAATTAACCGACTTAGTGACAAACTTTCTCTACAATACTGATAACACACAAACGACCATGCTTACTCTAAACATCGATCCCCTCAAATACCTCTCGAAGTTACCCGAATTCAGTGGTGGTGATTTCAGGGACTTGCAAAACTTTGTAGACTTAATTGATAAAATACACCCTATTATGATCAAATATGATTCATTAGCCCAGAGTATCTTTTCCGATACTATAAAATCTAAATTGAAAGGCAGAGCTCGCGAAGTGATTGAAATTAACAATCACACTACAAAATGGTCGGAAATTAGACAAATCTTGTATAATAATTTTGGCGACCGTTTACGCTCGAAGAACTCTTCGACGAACTAAGATTCGTCAGATTTAGGACGCACGCCATCGATTTTTATAATGATATAAAAGGTATCTTAAGAAGACTGAACGTCAAAACTAAACAAATAATGGGAGAAAATGAGGAAAGCGTCGCAGAAAATATTGCACAAAATAAGACTTCCGCTTTAGCCGTATTCCGAAACAAAATCCCCGAGCCAATGAGCTCTCCTATATTGTAGAAATCCCGACAGTCTCGAGGCAGCCGTAAATATCCTGCACGAATCAGGATATGCATATTTCAGCCCATACCCTACAAGTTCTGGATCGTCCAATAAGGTCAAACATAACCAAAATAGTTCTAGAGAAGAAAGCAATAGGTCTAATAACACTAACCGGAATCAGGGTAATAATAAGAATATAAATTTTAGACATGATAAAAACAGACAACATTCAAACCGTTTCCATCAACAATCAAGTTCACATACTATTCCTAATAACCATATAAATCCAATACCTCATAATTATACTCCAGGACCATCTACATCCCATATCATAACCAATCTAGTCGAACATATGACGGCAACCCTCAATACCAAACTTCCCCAGAACCCATGGAAATTGAAATGGCCCAAAGAAACAGAAGCAGACGCCAAACACAAATAGAACCAGATGAAGGAAATAAAGGTAATACTTCGGTCACCAACGTCAGTGACAATGAAGAAAATTTTCCTTCAGATGCCTCGCATCAAAACTGCCACATATAGTAGTTGAAGGCAAATAAAGACCACTAAATTCGTTATAGACACCGGAGCAACGCACTCGATAATTAATCCAGGGCTGTGCTCTCCAGATAAAATAAAACCTATCAAAAATCCAATCACAGTAAAAGCCCTTAACACTCACGTCAAAATATCACAGAAAGCTATTATACCTATGTTTAAAGAATTAGGAAATCCGCAAGACAAATTCGAGATGTATATCTACCCATTCCATGACCAATTTGACGGACTCATAGGTAACAATATTCTAATCCCATTAAAAGCAAACATAAATTTAGGAAACAAACCTTGTCTTTACGGAAAAAGCAAGTGAAGCTGCATTTTAATGAATCATGCGCTCACTATAAAAATAGATCAACTAACGTAGCACTTTTAGGTGAAGTTACCTTACCGGTATATCAAAGGGAAGGCCTTGTCTATTTGCCAGAGCAAAAGACGCTGGATGGTAACGCGACCATTAAAGAAGGTATTTACGAAGTGAATGATCATAAAATATTAGCTCAAGTTAATTTTATTCACGGTACTAATAAACACAAAAAACTGCTCGTTTCGAGCATATCGTAACCCAACCCGTCAATTAGCAAAATTCAACATAATTGAAAACCATGAAAAACCGTTATTAATAGAACAACTCAGGCTTGATCATCTAAATAGCGAAGAAATCTTAGGATTAAAGAAAATCCTGAGGAACTACAAAGGTGTGTTCCATCAAGAAGAAAATAATTTAAGTTTTACTAACGCAATAAAGCACCGAATAAGAACGACCAATGATATTCCAATTCAAACAAAAAGCTATCGGTACCCATACATCCACAAAACAGAAGTGGAAAAGCAGATAAAATAAATGCTTAAAAACGGAATAATACGGCATTGCAATTCTCCGTATTCGGCACCTATCCCTAAGAAGGTCGACGCCAGCGGTAAACCGAAATGGAGACTCGTTGTGGACTACCGCAAATTAAACGAGGTAACGATCGACGACAAGTACCCGATCCCGTGTATCGATGAAATTCTTGACAAACTAGGGCGATGTCAGTACTTCACTACACTCGGCTTGGCCAAAGGATTTTATCAGATAGAAATAGACGAAAGAGATATCCATAAGACGGCATTCAGCATCGAAAACGGCCACTACTAATTTCTTCGTATGCCATTCGGGCTGAAAACAGCGCCATCGACGTTCCAACGTCTCATGAATAATATCCTAGAGGATTATATCAACGTCATCTGTCTCGTATACATGGATGATATAATTGTATTTTCAACGTCTTTGCAAGAGCATCTAGTATCACTAACGAAGATCTTCAAAAGGCTTAAAGAAGCCAATTTGAAAATACAATTAGATAAGTCGGAGTTTCTTAAGAAATAAACTGAGTTCCTCGGACACATAGTCACACTTGACGGTATAAGACCGAATACAAAAAAAATTTAATGCATTAAAAATTACCACATACCAAAAACAACTAAACAGATAAAACAGTTTTTAGGCCTTACCGGATATTACCGAAAATTTATCCAAGATTATTCGAAGGTAGCGAAACCTATGACGAAATACCTCAAAAAAGACGTCAAAATGAATATCGCAGATCCCGAATATGTACAGTCCTTTAACACTTTGAAAACCCTTTCAATCAGTGACCCTATTTTAACCTATCCCGACTTTAATAAGAAATTCGTGTTGTCGACAGATGCAAGCCAGTATGCTTTAGGAGCTGTCCTTTCACAGGACAATCATCCAATAAGCTATGCAAGTCGCACATTAAACGAGCACGAGGTAAACTATAGCACCATAGAGAAGGAACTCCTAGCCATCATTTGGGCCACCGGTTATTTTCGCCCCTACCTTTTCGGTAGAAAATTTAGTATAGAAACAGACCATAAACCACTCACATGGCTCTTTTCTGTAAAAGAACCAAATTCGAAATTAGTGAGGTGGCGTCTGAAACTTTCCGAATTCGACTACGAAATCAAATATAAGAAAGGCACTAAGAACATGAATGCGGATGCTCTTTCCCGTATACCTCATCCCGAAGTAAACATTTTAGAAAACGAAATAATTCCTACGAGCAAATATTCAATTAACGTTTTTAAAACCCAAATCGTAATTTGAAAATCCCAGTCCGGTTCCCTTAAGTTAAAAAGAATACATGTTTTTAACAAGAATCGAGTAAAAGTATATGCCAAAACCTTTGATGAAGAAACCGCTTTAACCCTCCTTAAAAATCATTTTAACCCCAAAAATTTGAACGCAATCTTAGTAGAGGATGAAAACATTTTCAATATGATTAAACAAACTTTCATTAAATACTTCAGAAGAAATGGTAAACTTAAAATTATTAGGTGTTTAAAGTTACTAGAAGACGTAACAGGCGAGGAAGAACTAGCCACAATAATTGAAAATGCACATTCGAGAAACAACCACAGGGGAATAGAAGAAGTCTATAAAGAGCTAATACTTAGTTACTATAACCCAAAACTGAAACAAAGAATTACCAAATTCATCAACAACTGCGATGTCTGTAACAGCGAAAAATATGTTAGAAATCCAACCAGACCTCCTTTTAAATTAACCGAAACCCCAACCAGACCTCTTGAAATAATACATGTCGATGTATTTTATAGCCTTGAAAAATCTCTCTTCGTTACAATAATTGATAAATTTTCGAAACATGCATGCGCTATTAAAATTTTAGGAAGAACTTGGACAGAGTTCAAGCGAGCCCTTTCCTTCTACTTTAGTCAATTTGGACCAGTGAAAAAGATAATATATAGTAGACAACGAACTAGGTTTCAAAGCATTACCCCTAAAAGAATTTATATTACAACAAAACATAGAACTGCATTTTACTTCTAACAGTAATCACACATCAAACGCTGATGTCGAACGATTACATAATTCAATAAATAAACATATCAGACTCCTTAAGCATGATGAAGTTAACATTGAAGGCACTGTCGAAGACAAGATATTAAAAATAATCATATTTTACAATAATACGATCCTCTCAACGACAAACAAACAGCCAGTGGACTTTGTAAATGGTAAAATTCACGAAGACAAATATAAAGAAATCCATAATAGTATTCTAGAAAAGAAACAAAAGGTGATAAATAGGTTAAACCTCAATAGGCAGGACATTCCATTAAAAGATGGAAAGAACTTTGTAAAAGAAATTAGAGGAGGAAAAAATCATTCTAAATATAGAAAAATCCCGACAGAAAAAGTCGACGAAGACCATCTAAAAGATTTAAAAAACCAAAAAATCTATTACAAAACTCAGATCAAACCACAAAAGAAACATCAAACTAGTTGAGACTTAGATTCAAATATATTCGTATACTCTTTTACAGATGGCGACACACCTGACGACATTTATTCTCGCAGTAATTGTGACAATAAATTTGACACAAGAGATGTCTCTATACGACATGAACAGCAATAACGGATACATGACATTGGACTTAGGAAAACATAATACTCGTATTATTAAAGACTATACTAAAGTACTACATATAATCAATACTGCAGAATTCGAAATAGCAAAAAACCACATTAGAAACAATATCTTAGTGTTCCGAAATAAATCAAATTTAGTTAGCCCTATGTATGTACAACGCGATAAGCCAAAACTTTCTTTTGCTAGAAGCAAAACTAGAAATTATTAAACCCCATATTAGATCAAAAAGAGGACTAATAGATTTATTAGGTTCAGGTCTTAAGGTTATCGCCGGCACAATGGACTATGAAGACGAGAAACAAATAAAACGAAAATTAGACGAATTATTTGACGATGACAAGACACTAATCAAACAAACTAATACCCAAGTACGGATAAATGAGCAAATTTCTGAGCAGATCCAAAACATAACGACTTATATAAAGAAATAACAAACGATCATAGAAACATACCTTAACTCTCACAATAATGACATAGGGAAGAGAATCATGACCTTAGAAGACAAAGTTCTACTAATGCAGCATATACATATATCAAGTCAATAATGACATTCTTTTATTAAGAAACCAGATCGAGGGTGTCGAACATTTACTTTTCTCAAGTAAATTAGGTATCCTTACTAAAAACGTTTTAGTCCCAGAAGAAATGAAATTGATTCCTGATATTGAAGCTTACAAAGATGTTAAGTTAGCAGTATCATATTACAAAGACCAAATTATATTGATACTTCTGATACCTAGGGTCTCTGAACTACCCTATACCAAAATTCTAATTGAACCTCTACCTGACATTCAGGGCAAAGCCATTCTTATCTACGACAAAAATATTCTAAAAGACGCAGGAAATAATATTTACAAATTTCTAGTCGAAAATAATCTGAAGAGAAATTTGGTTACTGATTTTGCGGCCCGGGTCAATCCCGGACAGATTTATTGAGCTTATTGCAAGCAAATATATACTTAAAACTAACATTTTCACTTAAAAACTAAAGGGTGGGAGCGGTTAAAGAAAATAAGGACGTGAGGCATAGGTGGAAATAAATATGTTCTTGAGGGAGAGTTTGCTGAGATGGTAGTCGAAGAGAGAGACATTGGCTCCAGGTGTCCGTAATTCGTTCTGTGAAGATTGAGCCGGAAAAGTGGCACAGACCTAAAATTGCGGGGAGTGGTGTTAAAAGAAATAATTTGAAGTAAGGAAGGACAATCGATATTACCTACTAAAATTTGATGAATAAAGAGAATGTCGGCAACTTTTCGGCGTATAGAAAGGGGTTGTAAATTTATAAGTTTCAGTCGGTCAGTGTAAGGTGGTAAGTTTTGGCTATCATCCCAGGGAAGACCACGTAAAGCAAAGCGTAAAAACCTGCGTTGAACAGCTTCTATCCGGAGGATGTGAGTTCTGTAGTAGGGTGACCAAACTTGGCTGGCATATTCCAGAAGAGGCCTAACAAAGGTTATGTAAAGAGATTTGGTAACATAAGGATTGGAAAACTCCTTAGACCAGCGCTTGATAAAACCAAGGGCAAACTTGGCTTTTTTTATTATACTATCAATGTGAGAACGGAAATTGAGTTCCTTGTCGCAGATAACACCTAAATCACGCAACTCATTCACTAAGGCAGATTAAAGATTAGATAGCAACGAGGTGAAGTAGGTAGGCGTTTACGGGTATATGTTATAGCCTGACACTTATTGACGTTAAGCTCAAGAAAATCTCAAGATCTTGCTGAAGAAGTAGGCTGTCAGAGGAAGATGATATATATCTAAATATTTTCATATCATCTGTGTAAACAGATATGTATGAATTTTTAATGATACAAGCAACATCATTAATGGTCAGAATAAATAATAAGGGACCAAGGTGGCTGCTTTGGGGTACACCAGAGGAGGCTTTAATTGGGTCAGAAACCATGGACCTAAATAGAACATAGTAAAGTCTTTCATTTAAATAGGATTGAACCCAAGTTATAAAGTTTATCTGGAAACCAAGAGCCTTTAATTTTAGAAGGATTATATCATGAGCAATTCTATCAAAGGCTTTGCTGAAATCGGTGGCAATCACATCAACTTCATTTCCAGATTGCAGTGCACATAAAGTGCTTGATACGAATTCCGTTAAGTTGGTGGTCGTAGATCTGCCTTTGAAAAATCCGTGCTGGTTTGGGGAAGCAATAGATTTACAATGGAAAAGCATTATGTCATAGATAATGCTCTCAAAAAGCTTAGGTATGCAGGACAACTTAGCAATTGGTCGATAGTTGGAAATATCGTCTTTTCTACCTTTTTTATGTAGGGGAATAATAAACGACCTTTTCCAGGTTGATGGAAATAACCCCTGGGTGATAGAAAGCTGAAAGAGAGCTGTAAGAGGTTGGTCTAGATGCATTTGACATTTCTTTAAAAATATAGGGGGAAGGTCATCAGGGCCAGCAGAATAATCATCATTGAGTTTTATTATTTTTTTACGATAACAGATAGCTGTATTAAAAATATAATGACTTTTACTGAAGCAACTTGTCCCAAAATATTAGACACCATTAAAGAAATTAAGGAAATTACTCCAGGAACTATTGTACTTAAAAATTTTAACAAAACCTAAATTATACATAATTGTAATAATGTTAATTCTGAAATACAAGGAAACTATTTGATTAAATTGAAAAATTGTGAAATATCAATCGATAATAAAACATTTGTAAATTTCGAGAAGAGAATATATGAAACCATCATTTTACCAAATTTAATGACTAAAACTAAAGAAAGTAAATTAGCTAATAATGTAAAATTAGACGAACTTTATGTAAAGCATGTAGAAAATACGAAACTAATTGAGAAAACAACAAATGTCAATAAGTCCTTTAACGCATCTTCCATTACCGTAAATATAATAATAATTGTAACATTAGTATGCATTTATATTGTAAGAAAGCGAAAAACGACAATTGTAAAGGTTTCGTCGGAGCCTCAAGCTAACGGTGGGGGTGTTACAGTTGCAGGTAACACTTCCACGAAAAACAAGGACATAATCTAAAACAAAAAGCAAAATTGTAATGCAAAGGCGACGGTCCGAGTTCCCACCAAAGTGAACGACACACGATACCCGCGTGATCAGTGAATCACAATAAAAATGATGACACAATGTCTACAAAGTATCCGCTCGTGTCAGTTCTAAGAACTACCGGACGATCACCTATGCAACCACTGCAACTTATGTTTTATTGCATAGGTTACATAAAGGTAACCATACAAACGATAAGTTAGTTTTAAGATAGATTCCAACAAGTAAAGTTTAAAGATAAACTCAATAAAGAACATCGGTTTAAAAAAAGGAAATTGTTTTATTTTTATTTTTAAACAGATAGTGTCTAAAACTGTTAATCAGAGGGAGATAATGATCGATCACTTAAGTGAAAAGATGGTGGAAATAGCTGAATGTAAAAATGAAAGGAATTTGGTTGAAATTAGAAAAGGAGCGGCTGAAAATATAATGAAAAGTCAAAATTATAATAAGTTAACAAAAGATCGACAGTGGACTTGTAAGGAATATAGAGGAGAGGACTATGTCATGGTGAAGAATTTTATTAGTCAACCACTCTCCAGGTTGGAAAAATAGACCCGAAGTTTAAAGGACTTTATGTGTTATACATAGTAGATAAGGTGTTACCAAATGATCGGTGTGTTCTCAAAGATGTCGAATGATTTAAGTTAAGTCAAGTGCTTTATACAGGGATATAGGAAGTAGCTAATTTGAAGCCGTGGATAAATGTTGCTCAAGGGCTATGGTCAATAGGAACGATTTTAAGTCAGAATAGTCAAATTGTGACAACGGTTGTAGTAACGAAAAGTGTCGCGGTGCACGTCTTATATTTAAATCAAACACATTTTTTAAGAGTAACTTCATTTATTGCAATTCACTTTAAAAACAAGAAGCGCTTCAAAAACAATATGTTTATTGCAGTGTATATCACCGACTGACTCTTGCAAAATCTCCAACATAACTCCTCCGTTCATATGTAATTGCTCTACGTGACATATAACAAAGGACAGTTATAGTGCGGAATGTTATGTATAGAGAAAACAACAGCCAGTCACCAATAAAAAAAACCAACACTAACAATGTACCAATACATTATTGTATGTTACTTAATACAGACAAATATACATGTATGTATTACTATTTATTTCGGCGGCAACATCCTCCCCCTCGTAATTGAGTCCACGGGTAGAGATTACCCTTTGTTATTGGCTAGTTTGGCAGTCTTGACGGATGGTCTTTTGAATATTCCACTTTGCGTTTGGACCGTGACTTGACGTACCTGTCCGTCCTTCGCCTTTATGGTATTAGTTATTTTTCCTTTCGGCCAGCAGTGTCTAGGTAAGTTTTCATCGACGATGATGACAATGTCTCCGACCTGTAACGGTGGTGTTTTTTGAAACCATTTGCTTCTTTTGGTCAGTGTTGGTAGGTACTCCTTTATCCATCGACGCCAGAACTGGTCCGAAAAGTGTTGGGTTTGTCGCCATCGTAGGCGTAAGTCCATGACTTCGCTGCTTATTGGCTTGTGGCCGCTTGATGAGCCTAATAGCAGGTGATTTGGTGTAAGTGCCTCGTCGTCGCATGATTCTAGAGAAACGAATGTTAGTGGTCGAGAGTTGACTATAAATTCGATTTCTGCCATGGCACTTTTCAGGGTCTCATCATTGAAATTGTTATTAGGACATATGTGGTACAATGTGGTTTTTATAGATCGAACGAGTCTTTCCCATGCCCCACCCATGTGGGGAGCTGCAGGTGGATTAAATTTCCACTTAATGTCATCAAACTTCGTAGAAGCACTCTCAAAATTGAGTTTTGCTTGTTCACTCCCAAATATTTTTGCTGTCGCGGTTAAGTTGGTGCCATTATCGGTGTATATCTCACGTTGAGTTCCTCTTCGTGCCATGAAATTGTTGATACTCATAACACAAGAACTGGTGTCGAGACTGTAGGCGATTTCAACATGTATGGGGCGTGTGGTAAGGCAGATAAAGAGAACCCCCCACCTTTTCTCTTTTCTTCTACACACGGTGACGTACAATGGTCCGAAATAGTCTATTCCCACGTACGTGAATGGTTGCTCAAAGCTTGCGAGTCTTGCTGGAGGCAGCGTAGACATTTGTGTCATTATTGGAACAGCAGATGCATTTTTACAGTGTTGACATGATCTTCGTACCCTTTTGTACAGAACTCGTAGTTTGGGTATATAATATTGACTTTTGATGTTGTTGATGACGGTCTCATGCGATATATGGTGAAATCTTTCGTGAGTGTGTTCGTCAGCAGAAGTGCTTGGTAGGCAATATTATTGCATCGTGATGGTTAAGATGTGATGCTCGACCCATGACTCTTAGTAAGCCCTTGTTATCTAGAATGGCATTTAAAGATTGTAGTTTACTGTCTCTTGGAATATTCTTACCCTTTTTTAAAAAGCAGATTTCCTCTGAATATTCGCTTTCTTGAATCTATCGGAAGAGTGTCGACTTCGTGTGAAGTATCATTTCGTACGAAATAGCTTCTGGTGAAGGGTTTCCCGTAATTCGTGCTTTCAGCTTTCTCATGTAGAGTAGAAAGGTCGCTACTGCTCAATACAGCCGTCTCCAGTCTGAAAAGAATTGGAAGTTAACCAACACTGCCTTCTGTGACTTTCCGATAAGAAGTATGTGATGTCGCATTTCATCGTAGTTACATATGCCCATATCAGTGCAAGTTGGCCAATCCTCTTTGTCGTGTAGGAACTTGGGTCCTGAGAACCACATTGAAACATCGCTTCTTGATGGTACCTTTGTTGGTAGATCTGCAGGGTTTGATTTTGAAAACACCCAGCGCCATTGCGTAATGTTTGTGTTTTCCAATATTTCTCCCACACGATGCATGACAAATTGTTGGAACTTCTTTGGAATTCGGAGCCATTGCAAGACAGTTTTTGAATCCGACCAAAAAATTTTTGATGTGATTTTTAGTCTACGATTATTACTTATTTTATTAGCGAGCCTCACGCCCACGATTGCAGCTTGAAGCTCAAGTCTTGGTATAGACATTGGTTTCAACGGAGCCACCTTTAGCTTTGCGGCCACCATTGTTACAGTACAGTTTCCTTCATGTAGGACTCGAAGATAGCAGACGGCAGCATAAGCGTCCTCACCGGCATCGACAAATGTGTGTAGTTCAACTTCGACCGCTTCGTTGAGATGAGGAGCGCAGCAACGAGGAATTTGTAATGAGGATATTTCTGCTAGTACTGTCTTCCACTTTTGCCATTTGGTGTACAGGTGACCGCTCAACTCGGTATCCCATTCGATCCCCGATCGCCAGACTTCTTGTAAAAGAATTTTAAGCTCAGTTGTGAAGCACAATAAAAAACCAAAGGGGTCGAAGATGGACATCAGCACTTGAAGTAGTTCCCTTTTTGTGGGGATAGCTTCCGTAAGAACATCACGCCGAAGCCTGGTGAGTCTGAAAATATAGACAAAAAAGTTTTTATTAGGGTCCCAATACATACCGAGAACCTTCTCTGTGGCGGCAAGGTCTTTAGATGTTTGTTCTTCCGAAGAGTCCTGGTGTAGGTGGTCAATGACAATTTTACTGTTCGAAGTCCAGTTTCGAATATGAAATCCCTCAGCACCATGGATATGTTTAACTTGAATTGCCAGCTCGATCGCCTGGAGTTCGTTGTCAACACTATCGATTAGGTCGTCTACGTAATGGTACTGTTGTATGGCCTCCACGGTGCGTGGATATTCATCTTTAAATGATTCAGCATTGTGATCGCGAATATAATGTGCTATACATGGTTAACAGAGGTAAGAGCTCTCATCACATAAACACTTGGCTTGTTTACGTCATCCTCCTCGTTCCACCATAGAAATCTCTGGGCATGCATATCTTCCTTTATAACGTTGATCTGATGGAACATCTCCGCTATATCACCACAAATCGCAACCTTACCCACATGGAAACTCAGCAACACGTCGACCAATGATTTTAGCAGATCCGGTCCAGGATGTATAAAGTCGTTGAGACAAACTCCATTAGATTTTGCGGCAGCGTCCCATACCATTCGTATTTTGCAGGGTTTGTTGTTATGAATATTGGTAGGTACCACACATGATCAGTAGTTTTCTCGATTTCATCGATGGTTAGTTTCTTCGCGTAACCCTTTTGCAGTAAATTATCCACTTCCTTTTGAAGTATATGCTTTAGATTGTTGTCTTTTTGAAATTTCTTTTTGAAACACAAGAGACGTTTAAGTGCGTTTTCGTAGCTTTCCGGAAGCTGGCGCAATCTATGTTTCCATTGAAGGCCCACTTCATAGCGTCCACCTTTCTTATGGCATGTGGTCTCCAAGATTTCCATTGCATAGTGGTCCTCCGCGGAAGTTAATGACTTTCTTGATGACTCTTCTAAGTTAAAATGTTCTTTTACCATTTGGTGTAGCTCGTTGTATTTTTCAATTGGTTGATTCCACGAACCTTCACGCAGTTTTAGGGGAACAGCAAGCCTCCAATTGTTCGCACCAATTAATACCGTTGGCCTCACGTTAAAATACGACTTGATTGGAATGCCCGTCAGATAGGTATACCTAAGAACCATAGCCTCCATATCCAGTGACTGCGTAGGTAAATTTAAGCCTTCCACCGTATGAACTAGATTAAGTACGAATTTGGCTCCACCTTCTGCATTTGAAATATTGATGGACGCCTTTATTGATGAATCTTCTGCACGCGTAGTGTTTCGGTCCACTTTAAACAAATTGGCTCTTCGATCCCCTTAGTACCAAGTAGATTAAAGACATCTTTCTCAATTAATGTTACTGAGGACCCCTCATCCAGAAGGGCAAAGTTGTCTATGTATCCAATATCCTTCTGAAGACGTATAGGCAAGATTCTAAAAAGTGAATTTTGGTTACGATTCTCGGTGGAGTGCGAGTTTATGGATCCACTGCTGGCGTCTTGCATTTTGATGTTATTTTGTTTTGGAGACGAAGTTTCTTGTCCGTTCCGACACTTATGCAATAATTTATTATGTTTGGCATGGCATCCATCAATTCCGCATTTTTGGCGGTGTTTGTTCAAACATTGACGGCACAAATTGTGAGTTTTCACCAAATTCCACTTTTCGTCCAACGGAAGATTTTTAAATACGCTACACACTGCCACTCTGTGATTACTACTGTCACACCCAAAGCACTTGATTTTGTCCTGTGGCTTGTCCTCCGTGTGAGAATTCACGTGTGCACTTCTTGTAACAGGGGCTATGGACACGACGGTGCTCGATTCTTCGGCTATTTGGAATATCCAATCACTAAAAACTTTTACTATCGGAATTTGTTTGGCCTTCAGTTCAATTTGTATTGGTTGGATAGTTTGTCTACCAATTCTTTTACTAACATGGGGTTGTTTAAGTGTGCTTCCATTTTACATGCCTCCGTGGTTGAGCATATGTTTTTAACGCACAGCGCAAATTCGATAATCGATTCCAATTTGTCAGTGGGTGGCGGAAGCTTCTTAGCCTTCTTTATAACTCATTCTAGAATATGTTCCGGACGGCCAAAGCACATCCACAAGGTTTGTATAATCTCTGGTACCATGGTGGGCATTATTAATTTGGTTCTTACGAGCTCTTTAGCTCTTCCTTTAAGGCACGCCTGTAACCGCACCAAGTTTTCTGCATTCGTAAAGCCGGCTACCGCATTGCTTGTTCCGAAGCTGCTGATAAACAACGGCCAGTCTTCTGGGTCCCCGTGAAAGTGCGGCAAATCTTTTGGTATAGCTTGCCTAGCCACTAGCTGAGTTGGGGACGGTCCACTAAATGAATTCCAGTGTGGTGACATATTATTGCCGGCAGATACTTGATGCGTTCTTTCCAAGAACTCCTATTCAAGACGCCGTTGTTCCTCAAGCATTCTAAGCTGTAGGTCCATTTGTGAAGGGAAGTCCTCGGTTTGCTTCTGCGTTGTTGTTGAGAAGGGGAATGACGTTGTGTATGTAGCTGTAGCGATCGATGGTGACGATGTCTGCGTGTGTGTTGGTGGTCTTGCAAAACACCGTTCTTTTGTACTGCCGCAGAACTGCTTCCATGTGTATAGTTGCTTGCTGATGTATATGTCGGTACACTTATTCCAACTCCAGGTATTTCCGTTAGTTGTTGTTTCCAAGTAATTCCTGCCGCGTTTGTACTTGCCTTTCGTTGCTTTTCTGTTACAGTTGGTGAAGACGCTCCTTGTGGCTGTTTTAATACAGTTGTTGGCGAATCCCCTGGTAAACCCTTGGCATCAATACCTGCAGCAGTGCTTGTGCTTGCACCGCATCCCTCACAGTTCCAACTTACTTCAGCTACATCACTGTTAACGCCTACACAGTCGAAGTGATACCACATATCGCATCCGTCACATTGTACCATGCGTTCGTTATCCACTTCGCTGCACCTCTTGCAGTGCTGCCGTTTAGCCGACTCTCTGTCTTCAGACACATTGCAGTACTCCTTTGCACTTATTTCGAACAGTATTCCGGTAAATTACGTACAAATATTGTTTTTAAAGAATGTCGCGGTGCACGGCTTATATTTAAATCAAACACATTTTTTAAGAGCAACTTAATTTATTGCAATTCACTTTGAAAACAAGAAGCGCTTTAAAAACAATATGTTTATTCACGTGTATATCACCGACTGACTCTTGGAAAATCTCCAACATAACTCCTCCGTTCAAATATATTTGCTCTACGTGACATAAGTATAACAAAGGACAGTTTTAGTGCGGACTGCTATGTATAGAGAAAACAACAGCCAGTCGCCAAAAAAAACCAATACTAACAATGTACCAATACATTATTGTATGTTACTTAATGTAGACAAATACGAGTATACATGTATGTATTACTATGTATATTTCGGCGGCAACAAAAAGAAAGAAAGAAAGAAAAACACGTACTGCCGGCTGCCGGTGGTGAATAAGTTTCGAAACTGAAACAGTGGTCAGTTGCGTAAGGATTTTACGTGAAATAAGAAACAGTTGGATAAGTTAATAAGTTTTTATAAGAAAAATAAATACAGTCTTCAATAATAATCCTTAAAATACGTTCTGTTTACCTTTTCGTAAAACTTCGGTACATTGTTCTTGGAGTAAAAACTCTCAATAGCTTCGATCGAATCTTTACGGTGCTCGTTTTTCTTCTCTAAGGTTTAATAGCGACTCTCGGCCTTTGTTGGCAGCGTTGCCACTTGATGCTGGTGGCATAGATTTTGTTTAGAGATTTTGGGATACGCGTTCTGCAACGATTCTGAGGGTCTCTTGTGATTGCAGATTTTCTACGTTATATTGCACTTGTTGCACTTGGGCAATTTGCATTCATATCTTGATTGCAACAATGTAATGATCAGAGTCAGTGTTGACTGTCTGGGAAATTTGGACTTACAGAATACAATCTTGGAGCCAAAATCGCTTAAAACTATTTAAACTTTATACTTATAACATTGCTCAGTCTTTCGTAAGATTCTCATATGAAGGAAGGGTATTACTGGTAGAAAAGTCGAAAATCGGTCATGATACCACCTTTAAAAACAGACTAAAGCTTCGTTGAAACCACTGGCGTTAGTTCGAGTCATTAATGAAGATTCATTGTATCTAATATTTGTGAAGTCATGAACAACAGATGTAAGAAAGTTTAGTTTGCCAGTACTTGTCTAATATATTTATTGTGATTAACTTTAAGCATTCCAATCCTGCTACCACATCCCTATGTATGAGGGTTTCCGTGTTGAAAACAAACAATTTATGTACGAGTAATATCCACACAGTAACCATGGGTGTGGAATAAATGGATCAGTGGTTTCGAATGTTTAAGCGATTTCAGATCATTATACGATTGGCGATCAGAAAAACTTCGAACTTGTCTTTTTGTGCCAAATTCACTCTCATCATCTAAAGTTTGGCAACTTTGCAACCAAGCTGCTGCAGATATAAGCTACAAAACGTAGCTTTTCCCTATGATTCGACACCACTAAAGACAGCAGCTAAACTCGTTGAATATTGTGATTCCAAGAAGATGGAAGATCATATGTTTCGATGATGGTAATCAGTTTACTCTTTGGGGCAACATGAGAGACAATGGTCTCCTGGACTTCATACCATCGTCTATAACCATTTGTTACGAAAGTAAGACAGCAGGTCATCACTAAACGCTATCCAACAGTTACGCTTCTTAAATTGAGAATCGTATACGCGGCCTCGACCTTGTTGAAGAGAAGGAATCCGTGGAAAGTCAACTGGAAATAGTTACAAATCCATCAATGTTTCGATTGAACTTAGAACGAAACATAAGTAAGAGAAAGCTGAACCTCAGAACCTCAACGTCGCCCTCACAAAATATTTTCACCTAACGTTTCCAGTTTTGAAAAACTCCTATAGATCGTCGGTGAATGGGAACCTGATTGCGGCTGCTGAATAGGCATTCATATGTAATGGGGAGTTCGGCACTCGTTACCTGCAAGGCGGTGTCATATCTCTCCTGCTATGGTGCATACTGACCGAATCACTGCTTCACACTCATAATGGCTCTAACATCCACGCCCAGGCATGGGCAGATGATTTACTTGTATTGTCTGTGGAATCATGCTTAGCGTCATATATACGCTCTAAAGCGTCGAGCAGCCCTGGTGCTGATCGACGATTGGTGCATTTTCAAAACTAAAATTGTTCTCAGCATGAGAAAGGGAAAGCTGACTGGTCTGACTCTGCATCACAATCCATTTTTCCAACAAAGCTAATATTTGGATGCCATCCTGGATAGCAAACAGTAAGACCAATTATATCGTCGTCGGTAATCAGGTGGAACAAACTTCTACAAAAGTACGTCCCTACTGTTTTTACCAGTCTAAAAAAAGAATGGCATGAGGCCTTACCTCAACATACCTGGCTCTACTATAGCTATAAAAGGAATATAGTCGAGTCTTTACTGATGGTTCTAAAGCCGATATACAAATAGAAAGTGGCGCGTTGTCCTTTTGTAGGACGGCAACTTTAGGTTTCACTCCAAATTAGGAAAACTGGCATCTTTATTCCAAGCGGGGATATACGCAATTCTGGCTTCCGTTGACTAATGGGATTCATATGTGCACAGATGCAGGTGGTAAAACTTCTCCCGATGTTGGCAGACCAAACAAATGCTTCCCGATACCTCTAACGGGTCAACGAGTTTCTTTCGGTTTTTCAGTCGGACTTCAGACTGCTTACTGGCGTCGTGGGAACATGAAGCAAGCGTGGTAAGACAACTGCAACATGAGGAGTACCGGCATCCTGATCACGCTTGACTTCAAGAATGCATTCAACTCGGTAAGATAGACCAACATCCGAAAGGCATTGATACTGTAAAGCTATCTGCAGGATCGGGTTCTCTAATACGAGCGAGAAGCGGATGACTATGAGAGTGGCCCAGGGCACCCCGCTGGACCCAGATCTCTGGAACCACGTATACAATAGGCTCCTGCGCTAAGAATGCCACCGTGGACGATGTTATACTGCTCATAACTGTGAGATCCCGTGAGGAGGCCGTGCGCAGGATGCGGTGGGCGGTTGCGAGTGTGGTGGACTGGCTGCGGGGTCCCGGCTTTGAACGGGGGCCCATAAAACCGAGATGGCTGTCCTCGCCAGGCAACATTGGACTTCTGTGTGAACATCGCGGGTGTAGTAGTATGCACGAAATCGGTAACTTTCACATTACATGGGTAGTTTACTTTTAGAATGGTTAAGAGACGAACTTCATCTACCTAAAGTAATGCTAACACGGTTCCAGGTTGGATCAAAGCCACGCGAAAAGAGTGGGGTTCTTATAGAGTATCAGGTTGGTTCGATCGCATCTATTGAAAAAGTCTCACACCGCCATAAGTAGCACCCCACCAAAAAAAAAATTGGAGTCATAACGGGCACAATGCTTTTGTAAAGCATCTAAGTGTTCTGTGCTTAAGTGAAAGACACGCTTGCAGAGAGAGTTATGAAGACACCTATGAGCAGCTTATCTGTGAATGTACGAGACATGACACTGCCTGCACTCGGCAGACGGCGCTGATATGATGGGTTTCGGAGAGGGAGAAGCATTTACTAGTCTCACAAAAATCTGAGAAATTCTCATGAAACGAACACATAATACAGGGAGGATCAACTGGACTAGTTCTTTGTCAGCGCTCAGGCAAAGAGTGGTTAACTTGACGAAATTACGAAAAACAGAAATAACGCACTTGTGATCAATGAGGCTGGAGGCGGCCATCCGTGCTTCGAGCAGAGAACCTGTCTTTCATAAAACAAATGCAATAACTTTTTGCAACACGCAAATAAGATTGGGATACACTCCTTATCTTAAAAAAATGGAAACTATGCAAACATTTTCTTATCAAAATTGCTCGTTCTACCAACAAAATAAGGTAGTTGCAAAGTGTTCAAGCTTCGGGATTCCCTATTTAATGACGTATTCCTACCTCGTCTTGGTAATTTTTAAATTGCTAATTGAAATCTTGTTTTTCAGGTGTCCAATCTAAGTTGATTCGTCATTACCTATACAAAAAGTATCATTTTATAAAGCAACAAAATTGTATTCTAATAAATTACTAAATAGGTGTCATTATGTACATACATATGAATATATGCATTGCAACAACTCATACCAAGCCTACAATCTGAAGACGAGCTTCACATTTACATTTCGTCTCCATCAACTTAATAAAGCATGAACATTAATAACAAAACAAAAATCTTGTTTAAGAGCTGTGTCTCTATCAAGACTGTTAATTATACATTTCGTACAACTTAATCAGTAAAGCGAATCTCATATTTGTATTCTCTCAGCTGAAACTTGTATCGGTGATTGATTTGAGTCTTATATTTAATCTTAGCAAGAGAAACACTTGTTTCAGTCTTGTTCAATTACTTGTTTCGGACATTGTCTATACTGGCACGAGCGGTGTAGCTGCTAAATATCTCCTTCTAAAAGTTTAATTGCCCAAAATATCATAAAAACTTGATTTTCAAAGGCAAAAATAGGTTTTAATAAGTTTCCTCAACTTGTTTATAACTTCATTGGAATATGATTAAAAATTTAGTTAGCTACGTCACTGTAGCTGTTATTATTCTAGCATCGGCATTACTCACCAATACACGTAAGTCGACAATAATTAATTTATTTTAAGTGCCCAATAATGTTGATTTGAGATTTGTAAAATTCAAGTGTTAAAAGTTAAAACCGTGAACACAAGTCTGATCTTTAATATGGAAGTTGCAAAGAAATGAGTGAGAGACAAAAAATTAAACCCCCCATTTTGATACCCCACATTTTAATCAGTTGAAAAAGTGAAACATATAGGTACACCTATACTCGTATTTGAATTCATTTCAACGTTTTTAATTTTACTCAGCTTTTAAATTTAAATTAAGAAAAAAAAAGTGTTATCGCATGATCTTTACACCGTTTGCTTCTATAAATAGTGTTGCTAATGGCATCAAAACTTTCCTTTTTTCATCTCACATATATGGAGTCCCTTCAATATCTATCGTACAAAGAAGATACATTCTTGGAATTGAAGTTTAAATTTAAGATAAATCTTTAAAAAATCCAAAAGTCGGGAAATAAAAGTTTTCATAAAAAGTTCGGCAATCTTTCATCAACAAAGAAATATGTCAAATTGAAAGACAGACAGTGGAGCATTTTATAGAGATTAGAAAAAGTGTTGGTGGCAAAATAGAGCCCTGAGAGATTCCACTCATTTTTAAAAACCAGCAGAATTGTACTACGTATGTAAACGGTAAACCGCAATAGTGCTAAGCTACCACTTTGTAAAACAAGAGTGGATGTCCTCCCGCTAATGCCCTGTTAGAAACGTTTACGGACAACCTAAAAACGTTGATCTCCTTGAGAAGTGCGCAATTAGAAGATTGGTCTTATCTCAAGAGCAGAAAATTGCCTCCTGACATAATTCACAATACCTACTACATATATGTTATGTTCATATAATGAAGTTATTCGAATTGCTTTATCAGTGCATTAAAGATGCAGCTTTTGCGGGTTCTGTTTCCATGGGAAGTATGTACTATGAAAGCTGAGGCAACGAGTTTGAAGGCTGCTTCTTTTACGGTTCTTAATGGGGATATTTTATATGAAATAAGAATAGGAAAATCTTTAATCCAAGGATCTTAAGTATTTGTGATGTTCATCGTAAGCGGTTCGTTTGTAGCGCCAAAAAATAACGCGTTTGGTAGACACAGTCTTCTCTTGATGATTTTTTTTAGAATATTTACACGAATATTTAAAGACTTAGATAAATTTGGGCATAAAAGCGTGTTACATGTGTTAGCTGCACTACTTAAGATGGCGTCCTCTATTGCGCTGTCCCTCTGAGTTGTAGTCGATAACTTTGCACGTCAGGGGGCCCGCGTTCATGCGTTCAAGGTGAACATCTAAGCCGGCTTATCCGAGCTTTTCCGACGAGGTCGGCATCGCTGTTGAAACGTCTCCTCCATTCTCCATTAAGGGGTTATACGCAGTTGCAAGGATGAAAAAATACGTTTTTTTATGAATTTTTTCTGAAAAGGTATTTTATTTTATAAAAACAAAAAGTATAGTTATATTTAGTGTCAACATCTAAGTTTATAATGGCACTAATAATTTGTAAAAATATCGATCTGTTGTGCTCCTGCAGACGTCTCCTGAAGGTCCTCCAAAAAAAGGTGTTCGGCGGCGATCACGATATCTCCGGTTTAGTTCATGTGAAATCAAAAAAATGGAAAGATTGTTTTAGTGGATAGATAAAACTAGGTATTGATTGGAGGAATAATCGAAATTTTGATTTTTGATAAAATGGCACCTTCGTAAAAAAAAATCCGATTTTTCGATCAAAATTGTTAAAAAAAATAGAAATACTCGTAATTATCCGAAATCTTATTCCTTCGACCAATACCTGAAATATATTTGAGAAGGTTGTATTAAAATTTCAGACCGATCGGTTGAGCTGTGTCCTTTTAGAAACCTTGACCACCGACTTCGAAAGCATAGTTTTGAGAAAAACGCGCTTAAAGTTTCGGAAGAAGTTTACCCATAGATACATTTTTTTTTGTTTACATGGAATCATCTATTCCAGGGCTATAAGATGGACTCTCCGTAGCATCAGCAGCATCTAGTACCTCTAGTTGATGTTGCCTACGAGTTATTCTTCCCTCTCGCGTACTCCCATGCGCTCTACAGTTAGTGGTCATGACGCGCTCTGCATCCTCTTACTCGATATAGGCATAGACATTGGGCCCAATTGATATTCCCATTGCATTCATGTAATATGAAATTGACGTTGTACCTTTATTAAAGATCCCGGTAGCGATGTAAGCTGCTATTTCAACAAGTTTTGAACCACACGGAACGATTTTTGGAGTTATTTTCCATATCAACTGATTGTAGTTCTCATTTTTTTTGCGTAAAACCAACAACATATCTTTCCAATAATTTTTAATCGCTGAGATCTGCATAAATTGGAAAGATAACTTCAGTAACATCATGTTTATAAGAAGATAACGTGTCTGAAGCTCGCGCTCGCTGCCAACAAAACCATGAATCTTCCCCGACCGGGCACCTTTCGTGTTGAGTATTTTCATCAGTTGAAAATAAGTTGCCCATATTGTATTATATATATTTTCGGTAGAATCACAGTGTCTCCTGATTGTCAAGCCATAATAAACTATCAACTTATCGATCATTTTACCAGTGAGTTTACCTTTTCCGCCAAGTACTTTTTTTGGTATTTTTTTATTACCTTTATTTACGTGGAATCGTGAATCCATTCTCTTTTGAATATGTCCAATACATTCCTTTTTGGCCAGTTCAATATCACCGTAAAGCTTAGGTTTTAAAACCCCAAAGTAAGTTTTGGGCTCACCATCACCGATGTAATTTTTATTGTATAAAGAACGGCAAATGTACTCATTGAACGCCCGATAATTTCAACGATTGCATCGACTTCCATTTTTCCCGAAGATCTATTATGATTTGCAGAACAATTATCTTTGTGATCTTGTAGCCAAACGTTGTACTCTTCAGTATTAATTTTTTTTTTCCAAAGTTCGCATTGTTTGCAGTACGAACTTTTTATAACAATATCGATAATTTTTTCTGTATAATATCCAATCAATGATGCTTGATAAAAAGTTTCTTTGTGTCTACTTTCACACAAGAGTAAATATTTTCAAAATTCAAGTCATTAGTAATTTGTGTCAAGCAAGCTGGCATGTCAATCAATCCACAGAATTTAGCTGCACCTTTAAATCCTATTCCAATAATTCTCATCACAAATATAAATCGTCTGTTTATCTCATAAAAATGCTCACGCTTATCCAGCGCTACCTTAACGATGTCAACCTTATAAACGACCCTAAGTCTTTTTCCAATTTGCTAATTACAAAAGAAAGTCCGATGGTTACCCTCCTTCCCCCTCTTTCAACAACAAGCTGTCAACCTATTCACTCACCATTGCCAACCAAAAATGTTCTTCCTGTCTTTCCCTTGTTCTTTCTAATCTCATTCGCCTATTTCTTTCATGAAGAGAATATATTCAGTCTTGGAAAACCTCCTTCATAGCCCCGATCCACAAAAAAGGATCAAATAACGAAATAACAAACTGTCCAATCGCTAAACTCTCCCATAACCCAAACTCTTGGAAAGTATTTTGTAAAAACTCTAAACTTCCAATGCAAATCACTTATTTCCCCTAGACAACATGGCTTCCTAAAGGGTAGGTTAACCACCGCAAATCTCGTTGAATTCGTATCCTTTGACTTCTCTGCCCTAGAGAATGGCAACGAAGTCGATGTAGTTGCAACTGATTTTAGCAAGGCCTTCGATAAAATCTCTCATCGATTAATATTTGAAGCCACACTGTTAAAATGGATATCCTCTTACCTCGAAAACCGTTTTTACAGTGTTCGTTTTAGGCCAGCCCTATCGGCTCCGTTTTTGGCCACGTCTGGAGTTCCATAAGGCAGCCATCTCGGTCCCCTTCTTTTTGTATTAACTATAAATAATCTCGATAGGATCATCAAACACTCGTCTGTCTCCCTTTACGCCGATGATACCAATTATTCCAAACCATTTCCTCTCCCCATGATTCCTTTCTCCTTCAAAAAGATCTTGATAGTCTTTGGATCTGGTGCCTCAAAACTTGTTTGGAACTTAATATCGCCAAATGCCAATCCATCAACTTTTCTCATAAGCGGCACCAATCTCCTCCCCGACTCTACCTCCTCCACAACCAACCTATCTCCTCCGTTCAATCTCTTCGCAACCTCGGCATTTTGTGTAATAGGGAGCTCAATTTCCATTTACATATGGATGGGATAATCCTTAATGCCAACTTGTCTTGTAAAACGATGGTCCAAAGATCCCTCGTAGAGTACGCCAATCAATTATGGTCCCCATATCATCGCGTTCATATCTCGAGAACCGATAGCATCCAGCGCCGTTTTCTTCAATTTGCTCTTCGAGGTATGCCCTGGGACGATCCTTTTACTCTGCCCCCCCCTATCAAAACCGTCTCAACCTTATTAACTTAAACACCCTTGAGGAACGCAGAGATGCAGCCGACTTTCTCTTCATTCATCGACACCTTCAACTTCACAACTCTATTTTCCTCAGCAATAATTGTCGTAATCTACGTACCCCTCGTAGTGGTTCGCGCGAACGAACCAATCTTCCTTATGCTACGAAAGATCAACTTAAACCCTACCGTCCTTGACTTCCACCGCACCACTTTCTACCTCAAATCCGTTCTCCTTCACCACTCAAACCAACCTTAGTTTTAAGTTTTAGATTAAGTTTAATTTTAAGTTATAGCTTGTATTAAGCCTCCACCAAAATTTTATTAAATTAAATTAAATTATCACATAGCAAAACGATTTTAAAACCAAGACATCGCTGTGAAGCTGTTTCAAATTTTATTTCTCCGACACAAGTTTTAGGGGGAACTAAAATCTCCTTCTGTAGTGTGAATTTTTTCGCGGACGCACAAAACTACAGTTTTAGTCCGGGGTGGACATGGGCCTCATGAAGTAGTCTCCTACAGTTAGCAGTGGAGTCGTAGACCAGCTGCTTCAAGTTGCACAATTCAAGATGGTTGAGGTACGCTTCCTCTACTGCATTGACATTTCGGGTTGGAATCGAAGCGTCTTCGGTCTTGAGTGCTGATGGTCATTCGCTCTACGTGTCCATATCATCTTTGGCGACCAATGTGCACTTTTCTAACCAGATCATTGTCACTGTAAATGTCACAGCTCGTAGAGTCAACGTCAAACGTCAACGCAAACGGGTCCAAAACTCGCTCGAAGAATTTTGGGTTCGAAATGGGAAAGGATATCTTTATCCACTTTTGTTAATGTCCATGCTTCCGCACCATTAACGAGGACTGGGATGATGAGAGTCTTATATAGAGCCTCTTTAGTGTTTCCTAGGTATGCTTTATTACATATTTCTGATGAAAGGTGATTATCAGATTGAATAGCGGAGCCGAGGTATACAAAAGAAACCTAAAAGTTATAGCTATTTATTCTGGTGTTCTGCCCGTCGAAGTTATGTGGCCTCATTCTTGTTGACAGGATATACTAAGTTTTGATCTCATTCACACGGTTAAACCCATTTTTGTCGTTTCTATTGCAATACTTGTAAACGCATCAATGACAGATCGCTGAATTCTGCCAATGATGTCAATGTCATCTGTAGTACTGTCGTCAGCAAAGGAATATATATTGGAAATTGAAAAGAGTATTGGAGACAATACGGAGCCCTGGGGCACACCAGCATTTATTTTTTGAATATCAGACTTGAAACTATCCATACAACTCGAATTGAACGTTCCGAAAGGTAGTTTCTAATCCATTGAAGAAGAGAGTCATCGATCTCAAATGCACGCATTTTCTACAAAAGAGCCTGATGCCAAACTTTGTCAAATGCCTTAGAAATATCAAGTGCAACTATCTTGCTTTCACCAGATTGATGTACGCTTGGGTTCCACTTTTCGGTGAGACATGCCATCAAATCACCAGTGGATCTGTTGCTACGAAACCCATTTTTTTTAAAGAACTTAACACTCAAGAGGGTATGACTACTCTTAAAATACCGGAGCACGTGTTAAAACTTAACTTGGAAAATAGGATAGAGAGAGAAATAAAGATGTTTGGGCCCAGTGGTTATTTCGCTCTATGGGTGGCATCCAACATTTAATGGGGAGACTAAATTATTAGTGTAAATTGACTTGGTGTTGTATTTAGGCAACCATTGACCTCACGAGATTTCAGTTGCCTGAAAAAATGTCTTTCGGTCACAGCTGGTATTGAACCCCGAACCGCCCGAATGGGAAGTCAATACACTACCACTTGAGCCACGACCACCCATTTTTTTCGTGACCTTGGAAGGAAGGGACGTAAGTGCAATGGATCTGTAGGAGGAGAGAGAAGATTATTATTATTATTACGAGTATTATTATTTCGAGGGATCTTTACAAATGAATTTGTAAAGTCCGTAATTTTCACGCCGGGGTACTATGCCCATGTGGCGCTAGTCAACAGCACGCCGTGTACCGAGTTCCCATGTGGTCCTCCATCTAGGTACTTAGCGCGCCCACACTGCTTGATTTCGGTGATCTAGTGGGAACCTTTTAGGGACGGGCTGGACAAATGCTGTTTTCCATCTGCTCGGGAAGAGTCCTAAAGAGTAGGATTGATGAAAAAGCTTACATAGTGGTTTTGCCAGCGTGGAAGAACACTTCTTCAGAAGAAGGGGAGATATACCATTTGGACAAGCGGATATATGTATGTATTTTGAGATCTTTAAGCACTCTTGCTACTCAACACGAATGCGTAAGCAGATTCGTCCCATTGAAGATTCGTCGCACTCAAGTGTAGGCAGACACAAAGCAGAATATGGAAGTGTTGAACTGGCGCAAAGTGTGCAGCAAGCAGATTCGCCTTGTCTAAAGAGTTACCAGCTGGAATGTCATTGTAAATATTACGATGGAAAATCATCGGCAGAATTTCTGATGATTTTAACAAACGACCAAAAGCGTTTACTGCCTTTGGGAGTTTGTAGTGTTTTTTGCTCATATTGGAATTTCACACGCCTAAGAAAGACGGTCCTCTGTCGGACCGAACAAATATTTCTCTAACCCTGACAGCCTCTTTACAGCTTGAGTCATACCATACCTTTTCTTTTGGTTTGATACTCTTCATCCGATGAGAAACTTCAACCTGCTACCCAAAGTTTTTCCTGTTGCTATGTTTTCGTCGATTTGAGCGTCATATTTATAACATTGTTTGAAAGATAGGCAGGTGAAAGCATTCTTTAGTAGAATTGTCTATTTCTTCTATTGATGCGTAATGGCATACCAAGGTGACTAGGTGCATGACTTCTTGACTTAGTCGACTGCTTACGACAAATCCGCGCCCATGCTCAATTATTGTGCACTGCTAATTATTGGGCTGAACGTGGGAGGTTCTAGTTTCGGATATTCCATGTACAGATTCGAAAGTCGTTGTCCGTCTTGCAGAGTCTTCCAAAGAGAATCCCTTTCTTTTCGAAGTTCTTCGTTGTTCTTCGTTTGCCTCACGCACAATACTTAAATCGAAGGGCCAGATCATTTTTGGGACTTCCTGGGAATAAGAGACCGGATATTCCCATTAAAGGTTCGTCAACTTTATTTTATCACCCTGGCTAATATTGAAATGCTAATTAAGCTCCTCCACCTCCAGTTAGTTTAAAGTGGTCTTTTAAGAAATTAGTTGTGATGATTGATGACGCAGTCATTGACAGGGTAACGACTTGTCACACTCAATATGCACCCAACTAGCTTTCGATGTAAAGCAACTAACCCAAATATCAATATTTTGATATTCCTTTTTGATAATTCGCCACTGACTCCCCTTACTGATTGATGCATATTCAGCAAGCGATTAAAAAACTGCTCCAAAAATAATCGCTGGATTGTATGTCAGGCGCGTACTTTGTTGTCTGAGAGACTGAAATCTGTCGTGCTCCGTTAATACGAACTATGGAGCCATAATTCACGACTTTTTTAACTTTTAATTTATGGCAAGTAAACAATATCCCTTAACATAGGTGATATTTTAACACATCTTTTTAATTTAAGTATTGTCACTGGCAATTTCCCTGAAGAATTGAAATGTGCCAATGTTATATCACTTTTTAAAAAAGGAAGCAAAAAAGGAAAAAATATTTATAGGCCGATCTCGCTGTTACATTGTATTTCAAAAATATTTAAAAAAAATAGCTAAACGTAAGATTTTGAAATATCTCGAACATAAAAACTTTTTTAGTTCAAACGAGTTTGGATTCAGTTCAGGCCTTTCTACTGAGGATGCTCAATTAGAATTTTGCTCCTTTATACATAAAGGTTTAGACGATAAAACATTTTGCAGTGGAATTTTTGTAGATATAACCAAGGCTTTCGATATGGTTGATCACAACATTCTTTTGCAGAAACTATACAATGTGGGTTTCCGTGGTTGTATTTATGATTGGTTCGCTTCTTATCTGAAGGACAGAAAACAATTGGTCAAAATAGGAAAAAGTTTTAGTAATACTAAAATTATTAAACTCGGCATTCCACAAGGGTCTGTTCTTGGTCCAATTCTAGTTTTGATTTACATCAATTCTATTTTTTAACAACCCTTTGCTGGAAAAGTTACTGACTCTGCAGACGACTTAGCTATAGCATATAGAGCAGTTAGTCCCTTAAACTTAGTAGCTGATATCAATCATGACGTCCAATTGTTAAGAATTTGGTTCGCTGGACACAAACTATTGGTTAGTAACAAAAGTAGACTTATGTTTTATAGCCTAAGCACGGACATGACCACGGAAGTTAATGTTACATTCCATACATCGAATTGCGGAAGGTATAACCTAATCAGTAATGCGTGTGCTACTCTTAATTCTAGGGATTCTTTTGATACGAGCGTAGCTTGTAACACCAATTGCTTTAAAATTGAAAATGTTCATTATTTTATATATCTAGTGTAATAACTGACCGTAATTTGAGTTCGTCTGAGCATATTTTAAGTGTGAAGCGTTATCTTCTTTCCACTATTCGTTGTTTTTATCGCCTAAGAATGTTCTATTCCAATAATAGTCTAAAAAACAATATACTACGGAATTTTCCATTCTAAATTACAGTATGGAATAAGTTGTGGGGGGGCGCATACCTTAGTAAACTTCAGCAGGCAATTGTGCTGCAACAATGTGCAATAAGAGAAGTCTGTAACACCTCTCGTCTTAGCTCATTCCATGGAGCTATTTTACGCTTTATCTTTGACGGACGCTTCGACCACTGGCTTACTGTTAATGCTACTGTAAGAACAAGGCTTCGGAAATCTTTGCAAGGTCAAGGTGTTCAATACTAACTAGGACCTTGAATGACTGACAAAAAATTCTGTGCATCACGCTCGATCCAAATAAATCGATGTAAGATATCTTTTCATTAGTGACGTGTTTTGAAGCTTGCGCGTATTATCTCGGGTACAATCTAAATGGAGGAGATAGTTGCAGATAACATCTCCTTGTCTATTTGTTCTTATAAAACCATTTTTTTGTATCATTTGCATCCATTATCAGAACCTTTTAATTTTTTGCAAAATGTTTCTTTGAAATATATGTAATTCCAAAAATATAGGTACACAGATATTTCAGTGATTTATTGACACACAAAATTTAATAACATTTCGCTTACTGCCTTTTTAGAACAATTGGATAATTATGGACAGTGCACATCGCCTAATGGAGAGCGTGCCCAATGTATTGATTTATATAATTGCACATTCATTAAAAATATGCTTTTGAAGAAACCTTTGGCCGATGACGAAAAGTCATTTATCCGTCGAAGTCAATGTGGATACAAAAGTGGAAAGATTTTAGTATGAACTTAAATAAATAAAACGATTTCTTAAGAAAAATTCAAATTGAAATATAATATCTCAATAGGTTTGCTGTCCTAAACACCGTTCGGAAACACCACCTCCTCAGGCGCCAGAGCTACCTCAACCTAGTGGAAATACGTCAACGAATTCAGTTGATCAATATATGTTTAATTACGGACGTTGTTCAACACCAAAGGGAGAGCGTGCGTTATGCATCGAATTAAATCGATGTGCAGTCATCAATGATCTTCTGAAAAAGCATCCCCTTCCAGCTGATGACAAAACATTCATTAGTCGCAGTCAATGTGGCTTCATCGATGGAACTGTCCTGGTAGAAATTTTATTTTATCACTACCAATATTATGTATGTACAAGTATACTATATATACTTTCTAGGTCTGTTGCCCTGGTCGATATTATGGCATACAACCCTCTGACGTAACTGATCGTTCATTAGGAAGTGACACATTGCCAGACCCTGGTGTATGCGGCAACGTAATATCCGATCGTGTTCTTGGTGGTAATATTACACTAATTGACGAATTTCCATGGATGGCTCTAATTGGATACCAGATGAGTATGAATTGGGCCAATAACACTTTTTTCACTGAGATCAAATGAGTTTATTCCGATTTGAACTGTTCGATTTGACAACATTTTGGACGAAATTGGAGAGCACTCTCATTTGTGACTTTAGATCTAGTGAAAAAGTTCTGAACTGTAGCAACAGTTACAATCCATTAAAAGGTGTGTTTGTTTTATTTTAGATGGTGAACACCGTGGACATAAGTGCGGAGCAAGCTTGATTAACGAACGATATGTCATAACAGCGGCACACTGCATTCATTCCATTCCTTCAGATTGGTTGCCAGTAAATGTGCGACTTGGCGAATGGAATACTTCGACCGATCATGATTGCGTTTTAGATTCGCGAGGTTATGAAGATTGTGCGGATCCTCATCTTGATGTTAAAATCGATAGAGTCATCACCCATGAGAATTATGATCCAAAATCCAAAAGCCGATTCAATGACATAGCACTAATTCGTTTAGCGGAAAGTGTGAAGTTTACCGATTTTATTCGTCCAATTTGTTTGCCACTTAAAGAGGAATTAAAGAAAAACAGTTTTTTAGGAGCAGTTATGGAGGTAGCCGGTTGGGGATTGACTGAACACAATACTGCCAGTCCTATAAAATTAAAAGCTGACCTTCCTATTACAGTTTTAAGTGACTGCCAGAAAGCTCTTGAGGATTACAATTTTACATTGCAAGATACGCAATTATGTGCTGGAGGTGTGGCCGGAATTGATTCATGTCGTGGCGATTCGGGGGGACCTCTTGTTGCATTAGATACATCAAATAAGGAAAAAACATATTTCTTCTTACATGGTATTGTGTCTTTTGGGCCATATCCCTGTGGAAAGGGCCCCGGAGTATATACAAAAGTTAGTTTATACACTGATTGGATTATTAAAAATATTGTTTTAACGGAAAGCTTGTTTAAGCCTATTCGATCTCGAAATGCAGGTCCACAGATATTTTCATAGCAATAAATTAAATCTCTAGTATATATGTATATTATGTTACATAAATATTTATTTAATTTTTTTTTATTGAAACAACTGTTCCAAAATATGCTTGATGAATTTGTAAGCACCATCCATAATTTTCTATGTTTCCGCATGCTTAACAATTATACAACACTGAGAACTGAGGTGCATACATCTATGACACAATATGGCATCATATGTGACAATATATGACATCATTAGCTGCCTCTAATTCCAAGGCACTTATATTCTTCGTATTTTAGATCAATTTACCCTTTTGTTTGAGTGTTGACTCCATTTCTTGACACTATTCACATTTCAATCGACTTCTTTTTCGCGTTCATAAAGCTTGATCAATTTACGATCACTTTCATCTTCGTATTATGATATCTTGCGCACATCAAGTTAATAAATCCTAATAAGGCCAATG
Organism: Volucella bombylans; assembly: GCA_949129095.1. Lineage (NCBI taxonomy): Eukaryota > Metazoa > Arthropoda > Insecta > Diptera > Syrphidae > Volucella > Volucella bombylans. Next base: position 125,654,066 of record OX422140.1, on the reverse strand, counting down.
TCACCGTTTCGTGTATCTTCGTCTTTAAGTTCTGTATATGAAGGGGGCATTTCCAACCACTTCTGATTTAGTTCATGCTTCCGTCATATTATATGAGAATCATAGACCTGGGAGGGTTAAAAGAAACAAAGATTGTGATTTGCTTCATATCTATGGATGCAGGCAGGGGCTTGAGACCCTCTAGCCCCCCACTCTCCCCCCGCCATAGAAGAAAATATTTGCATTAAGTTCAGGTTATTAATTATATCCTTGAATACATTTCTTTTATTTTTACAGCAACAGTATCTAAACGCCACATATGTTCACCGTGCAAGTCATTGCTTGAACCTGGCTTTGTCTAATACCATGTCAATACCCTCGATTCGCAATTGTCTTGGTGTAGTAAGCAAAATAGCCAATTTCTTCCGAAACCATTCAAATACAAATAAGATTTTCCAAAACGCCGTACAAAAACACGCACCAGAAAGCAGAAAAAAACGACTTTTGCGCCTTTGAGAAACAAGGTTTAATGAAAGGCATAACAGCATTATCTCATTTGTGGAGCTCTTCAAATGTATTGTGATTAGTCTTGAAGAAATATCCACCAAGACGTGGGCGATGTCTTCAAAAGCATCAACTCTCTTGGCAGCAATTCAAAGGAGTGATTTCCTGGTAAGCCTCATTATATGCGAAAAACTTTTTAGTTAGCGAATCTTTGAATTTCCTGTCTGCAATAAATCACGTAAAATAAGTCTTAAAATCTCTTAAAAACATAAGAGGAAATGCCGGAGATTTTTTCAGAGACGCCTATCAATCCGTATCACAACTTGCCGAGGATTTATTTGAAGTTAACATGACAGCTCCGAGGATTTCTTCGAAACAAACAACACGCTCCAATCCAGAAACATCATGTCCTGAAGATTATTTTAGAGTTTCTACCATCGTTTTAAGCACTGCTTCCAGGTTTTGCTGGCGTTAATCGAGAAAATGAAATGGAAAAGCTAACTCTTTACTTCGATAACGCAATAGCCTTGTCAGCTGTTAAAGCGACGTACTCGTACATACTCTAGTGTGAAAAAAATTCATCGATTGATCCCTCTACCGATGTTCTGAAACTGCTAGATATATGTGACAAGACTTCCTTCAGGAGTATAAGCTACTTGCTTACAATTTTGGCCACACTGCTTGTTACAACAGCTAGCGTTGAAAGAACCTTTTTAATTAGGAAAAGGATCAAAACAGTATCCCGAAGCGTCATAGACCATCCAAGACTTAGCGCACTTGCAATGCTGTCTGTTCACTCAGGTATTCATGTAGATCCAGGTGAAGTGATCGATATTATTCCTAAAAAAAGCGTTTATTGCTGTAAAAAAACAATATTAAAAGAATTATTATTTATTACATTTAATTTATAAAAAAAATAGAAACCAAGATAAAATATTCATGTAGTTTTCTAATTTTTGTATACAGAATTACTTCTTCGAAATTGAACCCATCTTTGCCGCTTCTGCTTTAATAATTGCAAACGCTCCATTGGCAGCACGCTGTATTTTTCCCGATTGTGCCAATATTGTCAGACTATTAGACAGACTTTTAAAAAATGCTGTCTCTGGAGTTTGCTTGTGAGTTTCGTAAAATTCCTTCAAGAACGATGGTGAACAAATCATATGACTCTGCATTGCCTTATTGAAGTCCTATCTGACATTATAGATCTCGGTTTTGTCATTACCGCACTTGATATATTGGATATATTGGAAAACTGTGAATGTGTGATCTCTTCCAAAAACGTCAAACCAAGTTGTATAAAATAACACCCTATCCTTGTCTTGTCGTTTTTGAGTAAGGTTTTTGAAAGCCAAAAAATTAAAAACCATCTCGACCAATAATACTCGTAACTACAATATAATAAGTACCAATCCAGTTGGTCGTGAAAAGTTCAATTGTATAACGTCACTCTTGAAGATTTCGTTTCGGTTTGGACAGGGGTTACTCCACGAAAGATCGCCCGACGTTCTAAATGACATAACTCCGATTAGGCTCGATATTTCAATTATTCGATATAGATTACGTGTAATGGAATTTCAAAAATTGGAAAAAAATTAAAATTTTTCTATATTTTGTCTTGGATGTTTTCAAGTCTGATATTCACAAAATTAGTGCTGGTGTGCCCCAGGGCTCCGTTCTGTCTCCGATCCTCTCTTTAAATTTCATCAATGATCTTTTGTTTGCTACTTCTATTCCAATATATTCCTTTGCTGACGATAGTACTCTCTGCTTCCCGAACTCACATCCGTGCCCTTCGGCGGTAGAACGGGAACGGCAGCGTATGTTAAACTCATTAAATTTCTATATAAACAGCATCATTAAATGGGGAACCACCAACAGAGTGTAATATAATGCTTCCAAAACACAATACTGTCTGCTGTCAATAAAGTGAAATTTAAACACCCAGCCATTATCCATGAATAGCACTTGCTTCGTCGAAACCGGAAAAGTTTCCATTCTCGGTATGTGTGTCAATGACAACTAACGAGTACCTTGGAATGACCACGCTGCGAAATATCTGGGTTTCCTGAAACGATGTAAGAAATAGATGATCTGGCCTCAATATAAAGGGTAATTTTTTTGCTGTTTGGCTTTTCTATTTTTGACAGCGTAAATCACGACATGTGTCAAAGTTAAACATGGTCAGTTAGCATTGCCATTTGATCATGGAAAGACTTACTCCCGAACAACGATTAAAAATTATTGAATTTTATTGTAAAAATTCGTGCTACGTGAAAGATGTTTTTCGCGCACTTTGACGATTTTACAATCGTTATAATCGACGTATTTAGGAAGCAATTAAGGTCATAGTGACCAAATTTTGCACCAATTTCACGCTATTAAATAGCGGTCCATCTACCCGTATGCGTAGAGTGCATACAGAAGAAAATATTGCTTCTGTACTCGTCAGTGTTAATGAAGACCGTGATTTGTACACGCTTTTGTTCTTGCCGTTCGCAGCAATTGGGATTGTTACTCAACTACGTGAAAGGTTTTATGCCTTGGTCTAAAACCTTACAAAATACAGCTCGTGTAAGAACTGAAGCTGAAAGACCTGCCACAGCGTCAAGTTTTCGGTGAGTGGGCCTCAGAAAAGCCGGAGGAAAATCCGCTTTTTTATCGAAAAATTGTCATCAACGACGAAGCTCATTTCTGGTTGAATGGTATTGTTAATAAACAAAACTGCCACATTTGGTCTGATAAGCAACCTCAGGCAATAAAAAAGCTACCAATGTTCGGTTTATGGTCCGGCGGAGTCATTGGTCCGTATTTTTTCAAAGATGACCGTGAGAAAAACATTACAGTCAATAGCGCCCGCTATCATTCAATGATTTCGTTTTTTCTTGTTACCAAAATGCACGAGAGTTGAATCTGGTCGACATGTGGTTCCGGCACTACAAACCATATAGCACGCGAATCGATGGACCAATTGAGAAATGAGTTCGATGAGCAATTTATCTCTCATTTTGGACCGTGAATTGACTGATTAACTTTAGATTATTTTTTATGGGGATACGTCAAATCATTCGTCTATCTCGATAAACCAACATAAATTGCAGCCTTGGACTGTGGCACCCTGTGACAGTGCTACCAATTGGCTGATAAAGAAGGTGCAGCCACTGCCACTGTATATTAGTATATTATGTATTAAATTATCTTACCTTTGGAAGTGTCTATTATATATTGTTACTAAATAAATAATGAACATTTGTATTTGTTGAAGTGGGAAGTGTTTTCTTTACTAAACAGCACGCCAAAGAATCAGTGGTTGACTTGCATATAAACTGGAGGAAAATATGAAGATGTGCGGTGGGATTATGTTCAGGCTGTCGGAAATATTGTAGGACTGAATCGAGTTCAATATTCAGAGGTACTGTGTTACGTAACTGGGTGGATTATTTAAATTTCCAATAAATACTAGTATCTCAAAATTTAAGCTTATCTTGGCAGAGTACAAAGGTATTAGGAGAATGGGAATTAGCACCATCAGCCGGTTTAGTGCTTTAAATTTCATGAAGCAATCCATGATTGTTTATTAATCCATTAAGGACCCGCTAGCAAATATTCGGCCGATTATGGACTCTCCTGGCCGGAAACCACTTATCGAGGCCAATCAGGTCACTGACGAAGGATTTCAGATGTTCACACAATGTGGCAGATAAGATCTTGTACGCAGTCGTGAGGAGACTTATATCCTTATAGTTGGCGCAGAATCCATGTGTGGAGAGGGCAAACGATGCTGAAATTTACTTTCATCAGACATACGTTCTTCTGACGAGGTTGAAAAAATATCTTGGAACGCGCGCGTCTCGTGCTAGTAGAGCTCACGTGCGGCTCTTCTACTTCACTACATACGCTTCCTTTACACGCTTCTAGTTTAGCTGCATGTGCTTGTCGGCGTCCTTCACCAAACCAGGGATTTCTTTGTGGTGGTCGGGTGTAACCCAGCACATCAGTTGCGGCGTTTCTTATAACACGTTCTGACACTGATCTTCCGTACTTGGTGCTGGCGGCATAGGAGATGTTGAAAGATTTCGGATACGCATTCGGCAAAGATTCTGGCGGTTTCTCGTAATTGGAGCTTTTCTATGTTGTATCTTCACACAGTAGTTGTTCTTTGTTGTGGCGATTGGAAAATCCGTACTCGTACCTTGGCTGCAATAAGGTAGTGCTCAGAGTCAATGTTGGGTGACCGGATGGTGTGCACGTCCAGAATACTGGAGGCTTGTTGATCGCAAAAAGATCTGATTTCCTTTGCCTTTCAGGAGAACCAGTTCACCAACTATCCTACCAAAGATGTCGTTCCGCATTAAAATCATACTTAGGACATTATTTCAATGTCTCGCCGATGAATTCAAAGAAACATTCTTTGCGGAGGCATCGCCCTTGTCTTCCTTTGAATGACTTAGCGATTTAAGCATTGCAAGCTCAAGACTTCTTGCCTGTCTACCTCGTATGACAAATTCGCACCCCGAATAAGCACAGTTTCTGTTCCCTATAGGAATCACCAAACTAGATATTTCAGTTTTTTATCCTCCTTTTACTCGGCCCATCCCAGCGCCCTTCCCGTATGGCAGTGATGTCAGCATGATGTCAGTCAAAGGCACTTCGGCTACTCTTTGTAGCTCAAGCAACCTTGTTGTTCATTAATTTGGATATGAATATCACCCCCTCGTATTCGACAAAGCGCTTTATTAAGTGACTGTCATCACCTACATTTCCTCACCAGTATCGGAAGTATTCTGTTGAGGCTTTGAGTCTCTGGCAAAACATTATAACTGCTAATGCCATGGATCGCGCGCTCCTGGAGTTCTTTAATTTTCTTGTTAAGAAGCCGATATAATTCTATTTTTCTTTACTCGTATAGCTCGTGGACCGCTCTGATTCACCTGCCTAGAGCCGTGTTTTATTTATCCTACTTTGCATTTGTCTTCGAACCATGGATTTCGCTATGGAGTTCCGATTGCCGGCTTGTGGTGGTGTCACTGGTCTTTTAAATATGATACTGATGGCGTGCAACTTTTTAAAAAGTTAAGGGATATTATATATATGTACCCATATACATACAAAATATTCTAGGAGATCGTACCGCAAACGTGAAAATTAAAGAAATCTTAGATTCTCGAATTAAATACTACCCTTGATAAACTTAAATCTCAAACCCAGTTTGAAATCATTTGGATCAATAAAGGGACAAAACATATGTAAACTCTAACCTGCACTGATGATGTACAGATGATGTACGATCCGTACATAGAAGCTATGTAGACACAGGCATGAAATTCTGAGCATAACATGTACTAGTAGGCTTTGCATACCGTATTTGAAAAGTTAGTAAAAGGAGAAATAAAAAGGACACACTATTAACAAATATACATATTATAGTACATCCTTGCAATTATAAGATTTTCAAATATTTTTAAGAGCGTTAATGTTGGATCATACGAGTATTTCCGCGTTGTCTTGTCAGTCGATGTTTCTCTTAGGCATTTATCTTTGAACGAATTAAGATACCAGACAATAGTATTGTACAATCTATGAGCAAGGCTGCCCCTTCTAATTGTATTTGCTATATTATGTTTGCTTTGTTTTATTATGATTGTGATACGTTATGTTATTATGATATGTTTTTTTTATATCTTTTTTTTATTATAGTTATTAATATTTTTGTATGATTTACTGAGACTTTAGTAGTGTCCGTCTTTTTCTTTAAATCTCCTTTCTTGTGCAACTTTTCCAAAATTTTAAAAGACAGCCTTGTCTATCAGCAGTACATATGGTACAGAGAGTAATACATCTACTACACTGCACACTGCAATGTATACGAAAACTCTTAAACGAATTTCAGATTTGCGTCTCTTTTCCATGAGTCAACTCAAAAAACCCACCATAATCAGAAACGGATTCTTGGGAATTTATGTAAATTTAAACCTCAGAGTGCTCGCAGATAGTGAGTTTGTATTTAATCCTAACATAAGAAGCGCAATTTTATTAAATATTTTCAAAAGCCTTTAAATTGTAGGCGTTTTTATTAAAAACGTATTTTAAGCATGCTTATCACTTCGGATAAGTGTATCGTTTTTGGAACTTTTCTCATCTCGGTGGTTTGTGCACGTAAGTAGATAAAATTTATATTTGTTATATATATTGTTATATATATTTGTTATATATATTGTATGTTCTACTGGTAGTTTCTATAATGTGCACTTGGATTTAGTTCAATAAAACTTACTTATCTCGATTGGTTTTTACGCGACTTTATAGCTCTATTGACAGACAAGAAATATACCATTACTCCCCTCTTGTAGATTCAACCAAGCAAATCAAATAAAAACAGTATTGAGCACTTCTTAAAACTTTATTAATTGTACCTACTCGTACATAGTAAAGGGTCCGCCATCTAACGTTTTTTTTTTCAACTAGTACTTATTTCGTGAATGGTAAAACGTAGCTCATGTCTGATTTGACAGATAATTAGTTTTATCCTTCCGGTTAATAATGGAAAATAATTTCATTCAAATGGCTGCCTCGGCTGGCCATGCAGTAGCCTACACGATCGGTCCAATTTTTTAAGCACATTATCGATTGTGTGCAGCTGTATTTCACCAATGGCTTCACGAATATTGTCCTTTAAAGCGTCAATTGTCTCTGGCTTGTCGGCGTAACACTTATCTTTTATGGCACTCCACAAATAATAGTCCAACGGTGTCAAATCGCAGCTCCAAGGTTGCCAAATGACATCAGCTCTGCGGCTGATAATGCAATCTTCAAAAACAGGGCGCAAAACATCGAGTGTAGCTTCGGCTGTGTGGCACGTAGCGCCGTCCTGTTGAAGCCAAATGTTGCCAATATCCTCCTCTTCAAAGTAATGTCGCAATATTTCCCAGCGTTGTTCAAGCGTACACACAACCATATTCGTTCAGCGGAAGGATAAAACTAATTATCTGTCAAATCAGACATGAGCTAAGTGTTACCGTTCACGAAATAAGTACTAGTTGAAAAAAAAAAAAACGTTAGATGGCGGACCCTTTAAAAGGTGGGCCATAATGTATGACCCTATTTTCTCATATCTTTGTAATAAAATAAAAAAAATAATTATTGCTTTTTCGTAAATGTTTATTCGGATATTCAAGTTTTTTTCCCATCATGTTTCGAAAATGATATCGCTTAATGGCCGCCGCCATTGGTGATTACCATTTGAACTCTTTTTATGGCATTTTCGATTTCTTCAGAATTTTAAGCGATAGATAAAATTCTTGATGTTCTCCTGATGTTCTAAAAAAAAACATGGCCCAATGACTCCTCTAGCGTAAATAGCACACCATTCAGTGACTTTTCGGTACCCCAAGTTTTGTTTTTTTTTTACATAGGTGGAAATGGGCCTCGTCATTCACTTCGTTGTAGACATTCAGGAGGGCCTGAGCGTAGAGTAGACGGAATTCACGGTCAATACCCATCCGCTGATCGACTGTCTGCATTTTGTAAGGAAACATAAGTCTTCTGCGCTGCAGAGACGTGCGTTGGAATTGCGTGGCATGTCATCTGGTCGATGTGTACGGAGCCTCTACGACATCTGCAGCCACGGCAGCGATATTCTCAGCCCAACGTCCCGTGTTCTTCAAGTCTCTAAGAATCATGCGGCTAAACTCCACGTTGAGCAACCAGTGGGAGCCGCGCAGCCGGGAAAACGGGCGCGAAATGCACGTTGTGTCAAGACCACATCGCGACGATTATTCCTTTAGGAATTTTAGTTCTTTAGGAGTATAGCATTCCATTGCATATAGCATTTCAAAACAATTCTAATTCTGTTTGCCTCACAAATGTCAAAACCAAATTGACATTCGACAGCATTTGTGAAATCTACGACCCTTTCCGATACGGTGGCCAACCTAGTATTTAGACCGCAATTAGGTCGAAATAAAGACTTAAATGTTGCTGCTTGAATGATGAATGATTATGAAATGTGAATTTGAATTTTTTTTATTTTACCATTGCTTCAAGAAACATAGGATACATAGGACAACAAGTTTTATAGATGAAACAAAGGGAAAACCGAATATAATAAGAGAACGATAAATGTGCAGGTTATTTTAACATGCAGTGATGCCAATTTTTATGATTTAGTATGGCAGAAGTTTGATACGTATTAACACATTTTAAATTGGTTGTTGAAAACAGCTTTCTCCTTCATTTCTCAATGGCATAATCGCCCACATTTGGTAGACTACATCGTTGATGCCTTATATCATTTAGACACCACTTCTGCATTGTCGCAGTTTCGTTTCTATTCGACTTTATATCTGTCTACTTAAAGCCCGTCAATACTCGTATAAACGGGACCAGAAAACAATCAAAGGGCATTGCGTTAAAAATAATCAATGACATCTCCACTTGCCTTCACTAACGTCCATGCTTCTGCGCCATACAATAATACCGACTTGATATAGATCTTATATGGAGTCTCCATAAGTTAGGTATAGCTGTTTCGTTCAAACATACTTGGATTTGTCGTTATTCACAGGTAAACTCATTAATATTGGATTTATTTCTATACTTCCAACTTTTTGCATTTCGGTAATGATGTCAGTGCTATAAGGGTATGTAAGCAATTGCATAGACTTTTGGAAAATTATGGCTCTGGTGTTGGTTTCTGCAATTTTATCAAGTATTTTTATTTTTTTTCATAAAGTACTATAGCGCGCGCTCAAGGGAAGAAGAAAGATAGATACCGATGTACGTTGGTTTTCAATGTCTGAAAATTATAATGACTAGGAAATAGAGAGCCCGGCAGGGCATTCCACGAGCGAGTTGTTCGGCTTATGAACGAATCACGATATTTCAGAGTACGTCTGAAAGTGGGCTTACTGATGAGTATATAGTACTGATGAGCATTCATAGCGAGACGGGTGTTACAGTTAAAGGTTTGAAGGGGCGGAATGCTACTGGCGATTTCAATGGAACACTGATGGTGGTAATAGCGATAAAACAAAGTGAGACACGAGACATTTCGTCGGTGTTCGAGGGTGTCCATTGACTGGGTGATGTTAGCATCACCTATGAGTCTTATCGTACGGTTTCGAATCATATCTAGCAGGTGCAGACATGTTTTAGGCGCATCTGACCAGATGTGTGCAATATACTCCAATTTTGGGCGTATGAATGCCTTATATATTGAGGCCAGCTCCGAACGGGAAAAGTATTTCTTACATCGTTTAAGGAAACCTAAAAATTTCGCAGCGATTTTGGAGACATCGAATATGTGGTCATTCCAACATAAGTTGTCATTGGCACAAATACCGAGAATGGAAAGTTTTTCAGTTTCGATGATGCAAGTGCCATTCTTGGATAGTGGCTGTGTGTCTAAATTTCGCTTTAACGACAGCAGACAGCATTATGTCTTGGAAGCATTAAATTCCACTCTGTTGATAGTTTCAAAATTGGTTAAGCTGCCAATATCGGAATTTAATGAGCTTAACATACGCTGCCGTTTCCGTTCTACGGCCGAAGAGTAGGGACGTGAGTCCGGGAACGAATGTGAAAAGCAGAGAGTGCTGTCGTTAGTAAAGGAATATATTGGATTAGAAGTAACAGATCGTTGATGAAAATTAAAAAGAGTGTCGGAGACAGAACGGAGCCCTGGGGTACACCAGCATTTATTTTGTGAATATCAGACTTGAAACCATCCAATACAACTTGAATTGGATGTTCCGAAAGGTAGTTTCTAATCCATTGAAGAAGAGAGTCGTCGATCCCAAATGCATGCATTTTCGACAAAAGAGCATGATTCCAAACTCTGTCAAATGCCTTAGAAATATCAAGTTCAACTATTTTGCATTCTCCAGATCGATGTACGCTTTGATTTCACTTTTCGGTGACACATGCGTGAGACATGATGTTAAAGAACTCACATGACCAGCTTATCTGAACACCTTTTTTGATATCAAAACTCTCTGTGAGATTATTTCCGACTTTTACAGAGCATCTCTGTCTTAATTTTTCACAATCTGCCGAAATAGTAAGTCTTTATACTCGTAGGTGCTGCCATATGCGGACTTGTTACCGATAATAAGGTGAGTGTCGATTTGGAATTTCTGTCGCACTTTAAAGAAATATCAATTTTATGGATAGCAAACCATGATGTGGTGCCAATTATCAGAGTTACTTTCCTCCGACCAAATTTCTGAAGTGAGCTGGCATGTGGTTCAAGTCATTACCTGCTGCTTTAAATTGTTGAATTTTTATTTTTATTTTTATAATTTACGCGCGCCTAAGGGGTTAGATACCCTTTTACTGTTGCCAGGGCGCGGGCGGAAAGGTAGAAGGAAGAGAAAGGAAAACTGTTTTGTAGTGTTTTGAAACTCAAGTGTGTTTGGTTTCGATATTCGCTCTCCAGGGGTGGGAGTCCGAATAGGACGGAGAGTTTTTTTCTTCACTCAGAGTGATTCGAGGTATAATTCACAGTATTTTTTTCTGTGCTTGAAACTCTACAACAGCCAAATCTACGTGTCAGTGTTATGCCTTCACACGCAGAATTTTTCTGTCTGAGTTCCAATTACACAAATGAAAAACTGACTTGCCATGGGCAGGATTCGGTCCTGGACCCTCCGAGTGAGAAGCGATTGCTGGTACCAATACACCACGGCTACACCTATGAATGATTTGTTCTGCCGACCAACAGAATTAGAATCGTGTTCGCTTTTTAACAGTCTGCAGAAATGGTTTTCCTGAAGGTGAAACATTTTGCCTGCGAAAAAGTTGTTGGTTCCCACTCACTGAACACAACACAACAAGAACACATCCAGGCCTGTGTCCACATCGCACTGGGGCACTTATTCATTTGGTAAAAGTTTACGAACGTTACTGTAGTTACTATAGCCCTATTTTCGCAATCGCTCGCTTTTCATGTTCCTTTTTAGAAGAAGCGTATATGTTCACTTACGTGCTGAAGGCTCAATATATGTTATACACCACAGTTTTATGTCCTCCTATGGCCTGCGTTGGCGATGATACTTGCAAGGTCTCCACTTGTTATTCCGCTGTCCGTGTACTCCCCGTCGTTATTTTTCTTTTTTTTACAAGGTTAATTCATTCTACCCCAAGTTTTTGGCTGATTCGCAAGAGTAGAGAACACTCGCTCAGTTAATTACCTGGAGGGCCGTTTGTTTCAACAGAGGACCAGAAACAACGGCGTGTGCTTGTCGAAATTTCATTGATTGGATCGATCAGAAAGAACATTTTTTAAATAAAATTATTACGGGTGTAGTCCCAACAAAGGGTGGTCGATTTAAGTTCCCGCCTTAAAATAAAAAGTGAAGACGATGTTGATTTCTGTTTTCGATTTCTGCTGTTTTGTTTTGATTTCATCCCCTTCGATTGCGACTAAACCGTTAACGCTGCATTTTTTAAAGACTCATGTGATCAACTTGTGAAACGTTTAAAGTATCTGTACTGCACGGGCGAATGGTTTTTGCTTCACGTTAATGCTCCTACTAATGCATTAGTAGTTATTGGCAACCCAGTTTTTTGCAAAAATAAAACATCAGTTTCTATGATCAATCACCCACCAAACTCGACGTGTATTGCCGACATTTTTCTATTCCCTAAGCTGAAGGCTATCATGAAAAGAGAGCATTTTGATGGAGTGGATGCTTTTCAACGAAATATGACAAAGGAGTTGCGAAGCATTCCGGATGACGATTTCACGACGGTCTGTATGCTGTGTGGTGAATGCTATCTATTAAATGAAAAGTTTTGTTCCAACTAGTTTTTTATTTTTTATTTTTAAAGCAAAGTCTAGATTTAGTTTCAAAAGAGTGACGTTTTTTACGATGCCAATCAATTTAAAATACTAGGTCCAATCCGTGGATTTGAATTATTTACCTATCTATAATGCTATAGGTACCACACTATACAATAGTTTTAAGTCAAATGAATTTCTCCAAATTTTCTAGAACAATATGGAGAATGTACTACAGCGAATGGTGAGAGTGCCTTGTGTATACAATTGAATCAATGCCCTATTATTAAGAATATGATAACTAAACGCCAATTATCGGATGAAGAGAAATCATTCCTTAAACGTAGTCAATGTGGATACAAAAATGGAAATATTTTAGTAATGTTCAAGTACTTAAATTTTTTTTAGTATATTCTATTAATATTGAGTTTTCTATAGGTCTGCTGCCCAACGGAACGCTTCATGAAAAGTTCGTCTTTTGCTGTTCAAGTGGAACAATCGGGTAAGAATACATCCTTAATACTATATTGAATTTTTTATTTCAATTTTGAAATGCTATAGAGCAAATAATAAATTACGGAAACTGCACAACACCCAGAGGCGAGTCTGCTACATGCATCAAATTACAGCAATGTCCAGCAATTAATGAGTTAATAAAAAAAGAATCCTTATCGGAAGAAGAGAAATCCTATATCAAGATGAGTCAATGTGGTTACAAAAATCGAAATTATTTAGTTAGTATAAACTACAGTACATATAGAGATAAGTTAAGAAAAATAAATATTTTAAAGGTCTGCTGTCCAAAAGTAAAAATCTCTGCTTATGGTAGCTGCGTTACGCCGAAAGGAGAGCGTTCTTCCTGCATCAAGCTGAATCAGTGCGCACTTATTAATAATTTACTGAAAAAGAAATTCTTACCGCAGGAAGTACAAGTGAATATTAAACGTAGCCAGTGTGGGTACACCAATGGAACTGTTCTGGTAGGAATTCCACTTTATTACTGTGAAACTTATGATAACGAAGTTATAGGTCTGCTGCCCTGGTATGTTAAATTCAGCAGAGGCAAATGCTGCCTTACCAGAGCCTGGCACATGCGGATATGTCATTACAGATCGAATCTTTGGTGGTAATATTACACAAATCGATGAGTACAATTGGATGACTCTGATCGAATACACAAAAGGTAACAAATTCCCCAAAAAATCTTGTCAAATGAAAAGTAAAACGTTTGTCTTTACTCAGATGGTAAGGATGTGGAAAATCATTGCGGTGGCAGTTTAATCAATATACGTTATGTCCTGACTGCAGCACACTGTATACTTTCCATTCCGAATGACTGGAAACCAATACGTGTCCGGTTGGGTGAATGGGATACTTTAACCGATAGTGATTGTGTAGAGGATGAGCACGGCTTCAAAGACTGCTCAAATCCGACTATTGTCATTAACATAGATAAAGCCATCACTCATAAGAACTACGATCCCTTGAATAAATGGAACGATATTGCGCTTCTCCGATTATCCGAAAGTATTGTCTACACAGATTATATTCGTCCAATTTGCTTGCCACTCAATGAAAAAATTAAGCACACTAATTTCGAGGGAACTATTATGGATGTATCCGGATGGGGTAGTACTGAAAATGGCGTACTGAGCAATAAAAAATTAAAAGCTGGCATCCGTATCTTACCACTGAATGTTTGTAAGCGATTCTATAGACAATATAATATTCAAATAAGAAGAAGGCAAATTTGTGCTGATGGTGCAGGTGGAACCGATACTTGTCGTGGTGATTCGGGTGGACCACTTATTGGGATAGATACAACAGATAATAAGAGAATCTACAGTTTTATATATGGTATTGTATCTTTTGGGATTATTCCCTGTGGAAGAGGGCCAGGAGTTTATACTAACGTTAGCAATTACACTGATTGGATTATTAAAACTATGAGAAATAATGAACGTCATTTTGAATATTACTAATCGCATATGTTTTTCTCTTCTTTTTAGTTTCTTTTGAGACACATGTGATGTAGTTTTTTATAAGGGGTGTCCCTTATTTTACAAAATTTATAATTTCAAACGCATACGCTCTAAGTTTTTTCATTTGAGCATAAAATACTTGAAAATAAAATTTTATCTTATTTGAATTACATATATGTTCATACAATTGAAAAGGATTACCCCCATTTTCGTTCTATTTGTCATTTGAGCAATAGTTAACGTGCATAACATAATAGTAAATTTTCAACATGTCAGTGTAACTAAGAAGTATTAAAAAAAGTATTTTCTTTGTTGGTGAGATAAATCACCAAATAACTGGTGCAAAGTTACCGTCTAATCGCCAAGTTCTCTCAGTTCTTTTCTTTAATATTCGTAAAGTAAAATTGGCTGTGTAAATGAAAGTGCAAATCTTGTGATTCGGGAGTACATTATATTTTGGGAAAAGACAAGAATACCCGCCAGAGCTGTACCTAACTGTGTGAAAAACTGTTGACAAAAAGTTAGCTGAGAAAGAAGAACGAGTAAGGCAGAGAAAACTAAAAGAAGAGGAAAAAAGACTAAAGTATTTCACTGCCAAGAACTTCTCGACTTCACATAATGGCCCATCTCAAGATATTCACGAACAGTCTATCAGTTCTGACGAAATTTTGGATGAGAATTTGCCCTCCACTTCGCAAACGCAACCCGTGAGTTCGTTGTCTATCTCAAAAAGAGGAAGGACGTGTTTTATCACCCCTATATTAGTTGCAGCTTTAGATAGGTGTCAACTTCTGTTTATATACTTTCAGGCTGTAGTAGAAGCACTTGATCTCAGTTGTGAAGATTTTACAATCAACAAGTCTTCTGCTATAATCAACGAATTCGGACCCAAATGGGAGAAGAAAGAGCAAAATCGATCAAATCTGATTTTCAGAACAACGTGCCTGAAATTGTGACCGTTCATTGGGATGGAAAACTGTTGCCAAATTTAAATGTGACGGGTTCAAAAGAAGAACGCCTGCCAATTCTGATTTCATTCGGAGAAAAAGAACATTTTTTAGTAGTGCCCAAACTCGAAAGTTCTACTGGCAAAGACCAAGCTGAAGCTAGTTTGAATGCGCTTTCTGATTGGGACCTCAAAGATAAGGTACAGATTATGTGCTGCGATACAACGGTCTCTTGGTGCAAAAAATAGAAAAAGAATTCTTACTTTTTGCTTGCCGTCATCATATATTCATATATATGGTTTTGAGATGTGTATTTGAATCAAAGATCCGCCAAGTTACCAGCAGTCTGGATATACCGTTATTTAAAAAAAATCCGAGGCAATTGGAAGAAGGTTGATTCAACTGTTATCGAAACATGGTCTGATTTCGCAAAGAAATATTTCTGTGAGACGGTCATCAACGAATTAATTAAGTATTATAAAAAAGAATTACAGAAAACCAATTATACGTGACGGATATTGGGAATTGATTGAACTTTCCATTGTTTTTTTGGGAGTAGACAATGAAAACAAATTTAAAATCAGACCTCCTGGCGCAATGCATCAGCTATTTACGCTTTAAAGATATGTTTGCTGCAATCTTAGTTTAAAATGTGTGCTAAAGACAAGCTACCACTGCAAAATGTTTGCTTTTTTATTGCAACGGCTTATTTAAAGCCCTGGATTGGGTGCAATTTGGCAGTAGAAGCCCCGAGGTTTATGCTTCTTAAAAATATTGAAGAACTATGAAACAGTCGGTAAGGTGATTTCAGCAACTCTGACCAAGTTTAGTCAACATTTATGGTATTTATCACTATTTCACTATTTTTTATGATGAGGTTGATACACAATCCAAATCTAATATTGTATCGAATTTACAAAGAGAAAGTTTATATGATGTTGGGAAGTGATATGTTCCGTCAAAGGCAGAAATATCTACATACCTCATTGTATGGTGAGTTGATTAAGTGTTTTTCATTCTATCCCTTGAAAAACTGTTAATTTTGTTAATAAATAATTTTTCCTATTGTTGTAGAAAAATGTTTGAGTGATTTCGTGACCATAAAGAGCATAATTTTGTTATCACGGCTAAAAATTGATATCGCTTTTCTCCAAGAAGGCGTCTCTTCCTGGGATCAAATTCTTTTCTTTCCTTTCAGGAAACTAAACAAAAAGTTATGCCTTGAAGGCAGTCAATGATACAGCAGAGAGAGGTGTGAAATTCATGGAAGATTTTCATGGTTTAATTACTGCTGATGAAAACCAAAAACAGTTCCTGTTACGCTGTGTTCACGAACATAGAAAGTTGTACTTAGATTGTAAAAAGGAAACTTTGAAAAGAAAGTATCCTGTATAATTATACAGTTATTTAATTTTTATAAATAAACGCTTACCCAAATTAATCTTCCACTGAGTTTTTATTTTAAAATAAGAATTTTGTTCTTATATAGCTTATATGCCACTAAATTATATGTCCACATTTGGTCAAGTGCTCCTAAAACATCTCTGTACCTGATAGATAGGATGATTCAAAACCGTGCAATAAAACTTATTGATGATACTAATATCAGTCAATCAATTGACACACTTGAAAACCGACGTAATGTGTCCTGTCTCACTTTGAATTTTTTCGCTATTTCCACCACCAGTGCTCCACTGAATTCGCCAGTAGCATTCCGCCCATTTGAACTTTCAACCGTAACGCACGTCTCGCTATGAATGCTCATCATTATACCTTCAAGCCCGTTTTCGGACATACTCTAAAATATCGTGATTCGTTCCTAAGCCGTACAACTCGCTTATGAAATGCCCTGCCGATCTCTGTATTTCGTGTTCTTTATAACTTGCAAATATTTAAAAACAATGTACATTGGTACCTCTCTTTTCTTCCTCCCTAAATTTCCTTTGCCAGCGCTGTGTACAATCACTTTAAGGGTACATAATTTGATTTGATTTGCGGCCCGGGTCAACCCCGGACAGATTTATTAAGCTTATTGCAAGCAAATACATATGTTACTTAAAACTAACATTTTTACTTAAAAACTAAAGGGTGGCAGCGGTTAAAGAAAGTTAGGACGTGAGGCATAGGTAGAAATAAGTATTTTCTTGAGGGAGAGTTTGCTGAGATGGTAGTCGAAGAGAGGCAGAATATCGTTAACTTCGCGAAGCATCCTAGACATTGGTCTCCAGGTGTCCGTAATTCGTTCTGTGAAGATTGAGCCGGAAAAGTGGCACAGACCTAAGATTGCGGGGATTGGAGATAAAAGAAATAAGTTGAAGTAAGGAAGGACAATCGATATTACCTTCTAACATTTGATGAATAAAGAGAATGTCGGCAACTTTTCTGCGTATAGAAAGGGGTTGTAAATTTATAAGTTTCAGCCGGTCAGTGTAAGGTGGTAAGTTTTGGTTATCATCCCAGACCACGTAAAGCAAACCGTAAAAACCTGCGTTGAACAGCTTCTATCCGGAGGATGTGAGTTCTGTAGTAGGGTGACCAAACTTGGCTGGCATATTCAAGAAGAGGCCTAACAAAGGTTATGTAAAGTGATTTGGTAATATAAGGATTGGAAAACTCCTTAGACCAGCGCTTGATAAAGCCAAGGGCAGAGTTGGCTTTTTTTATTATATATACTATCAATGTGAGAACGGAAATTGAGTTCCTTATCGCAGATAACACCTAAATCACGCAATTCATTGACTAAGGGAACAGGCAGATTAAAGATTAGATACGAGTAGCAACGAGGTGAAGTAGGGAGGCGTTTGAGGGTATAAGTTATAGCCTGACACTTATTGACGTTAAACTCAGGAAAATTCTTCTGACACCATGTACAAAACCTGTCTAGATCTTGCTGCAGAAGTAGGCTGAATGAGGAAGATGATATATATCTAAATATCTTCATATCATCTGCGTAAGCAGATATGTATGAATTTTTAATGATACAAGCAACATCATTAATAGTCAGAATAAATAATAAGGGACCAAGGTAGCTGCCTTGGGGGACACCAGATGAGGCTTTAATTGGGTCAGAAACCATGGAATAGAACATAGTAAAGTCGTTCACTTAGATAGGATTGAACCCAAGTTATAAAGTTTATCTGGAAACCAAGAGCCTTTAATTTTAGAAAGATTATATCATGAGAAATTCTATCAAAGGCTTTGCTGAAATCGGTGGCAATCACATCAACTTCATTTCCAGATTGCAGTGCACATAAAGTGCTTGATACGAATTCCGTTAAGTTGGTGGTCGTAGATCTGCCTTTGAAAAATCCGTGCAGGTTTAGGGAAACAATAGATTTACAATGGAAAAGCATTATGTCATAGATAATGCTCTCAAAAAGCTTAGGTATGCAGGACAACTTAGCAATTGGTCGATAGTTGGAAATATCGTCTTTTCTACCTTTTTTATGTAGGGAATAATAAACGATCTTTTCCAGGTTGATGGAAATAATCCCTGGGTGATAGAAAGCTGAAAGGGAGCTGTAAGAGGTTGGGCTAGATGCATTTGATATTTATTTAAAAATATAGGGGGAAGATCATCAGGGCCAGCAGAATAATCATCTTTGAGTTTTATTATTTTATCTCTAACTTGCTCTAAAGTTATAGACACCGATTCCAAAGTTGTTTGTGGGCAGCTGTTTAAGTAGGAATGGCTCTTGGGAATGGATGGCGAACGCTTCGCCAAACAAAATTGCGAAGAGATTTGCAATAATTTGGGGATCGCCCGAGGACCTATCAAGAAAATTTAAAGATGATGGATAGTTATCTGATTTGCTTTTAGTTTTGATGAACTGAACGAATCTTTTGGGGTCGGAAATGAGTGTGTGGTCCATTCGGTTTAAATAGTTGTCATAGAGAGTTTGGCAAAGTACAGAGAAATTTATTTGGGCAGACTGGTAGTAGAAGAAATCAGTGTCGGAACGCGATTTTAAGTAAGTATACCAGAGCTTATTTCTCTTGTTACGAAGAGATCGCAGCTCTTTATTATACCAAGGGGAGGGTGGTAACTATCCAACTTAGAAAGCAGATGTTCACTTTCTAAAACGACGCAGTTATCTGTATCAGTGGCGAGTTGTCTGCCGATGTTATTGGTGACACCACTTAATTGATATAGACCAGAGTCAGTTAGGCAGTCGATGAAAAGATTTTCTTTATCAGAGGTAGGATTTGTAGCAGTATAGTAGGACTGATCAGTCTGAGTCCATAGAAGCTTAGGTAGATTAAAATCACCTAAAAAAATAACAACGTCATTGGGATCAGAAGCATTAAATATGCAGTCGATTGCATCAACAGCTAGCTGGTAACCTTGAATTGGTTGAGAGGGGCGAATATAACAGCAACAAATATATAAGTTGCGTTTGCAAATAGGAATTCTAGCGCAAACAAATTCAAAGAATGCAGTGGACGATTTTTTAAAGGGTCTAGACTCGAGACGAGAGTGTATAGCTAGAAGTACACTACGGCCATATAAATTCTCCTCTTTATCTAGACCATCGTTACGGTGTAAATCGAAGTCTTGGGAAAATAATTCATTATTCATAATATCAGGGGTAAAACCACAAACCACAAACAAAAAATAAATGTTTTAGAATCGTTTATATAGGAATACATTGAGGCGTTGTCGGCCCATGTTGTCCTTGTTATATAACCATGAAATTTTGCACGTGATTAGCGTTTAGTATTATTAAAAGAATTAGGGTATGCGTTACGAAATTTAAAAAATCTACCATATAAGGGACACCCTAATGTACATACTCGTATACCCCTTATTCATTTGTTAGCTGTTAAAATATCCCACACGAATAATTACATCCAGTGTTATATATTTCTCGCACTTATTTGCATTGCTACTCTGCCGTTTGTGGTGTTGACCTCTACAAGCTGCTCTATTTTTGAACACCGCATTAGTTAGGATGAGTATTTGGTAACGTCAGCATTTCTTTAATGGCTCATGACAGAGTCTCAGTATTTAAATTCTTCGGGAAGGTGAGTATTGAGTATTTTATAAATAGATGCAATAATATGGCCATGCGGGTTCGATCTGATTCAAGATTCTTTATGCAATTATTGAGTTTAACTTGAGTAGGAAGCACGCTTTTGCTTATTTAGCGCTACTATCTGCAAAAATAAATTTTTTTTTTCCCGGCAAAGGCAGGTGAAAATCTTCCAGGACACACTATGAGGATCGTGCTCATAGTAGTGTGAGATTCTTACTCACTAAAAACACCTCCCTTCGATAATCATGTTTAATACCGCAACTAAGTAAAATTTATCAAGCAGCTTTTTCATCACAATATAAGCTCGTTTGGTAGGTGACTTTCCATTGAAAGATCCTACATGTTCCGCTTTTTTAATGCGTTTTCAATTTATGGTGCCAGGTCTAGAGGTTTAGTTCTTTGAATAAGGCGCAATAAATTTTGTTCGTCCAGAATTTATAGGACTGTATTATTAATGTGCCCGTTTAACCGGATCTTATGTTTTCTTGCGAAGTTTCTTGCTTCGTCTTCGACAGAAGTAACTCCAAGCACCATGCAATTCATTATTTCTTATAAACCACGTTGCATGTACAATTTCTCTTAGCACTTTATTTTCAAAAGTTTGTAAAATACTAATATTTGTTTTCTTAGTATAACCCCAGAGTTGTATACCATAAGTTCACACCGGATTTAACACCTGTTTATATAAAAGCAGCTTGTTTTCTACGTTAAGCTTGGAATATTTATCAAGTAGCCAGTACATTTTTCTGTATTTAGTTCTTTGTGTTTCTTTTTCATGTAAGTCTTCCATTTGAGCTTTGCATCGAGTGTCTTGCCCAAATATTTAGCCTCGTTAGCAAACGGAATACAGATGGGCAGGAGACTTATTTTTCTGTAAGTAAAGTTTACTTCCACAGATTTGGTTTCGTTGAGAGCGATTCGCCAGATCTTTGTTCAGTCATACGTATACTTTATTTAGAGCGCTTTGCAGTTTCGCCGTTGATTCTTCTATTGTTTTTCCGACAGCTAAAATGGCAGTGTCATCGGCAAAGGTAGCAAGAGCCGTCCCCTCGATTTTTGGTATATCACTTGTATATAAGAGATGCAGGAGTGGACCGAGCACACTTCCCTGCGGTACAGCGGCCAATATATCTTTAAACTATGATACGTCAATACCGTATTTAATATGAAAAATTCTAATTTCAATATTTTGTCAGTCAATATTTTGCGATGGAAAAATTTGCCGTAATTTTAATTTTAAACCTTCGTGCCAAACCTTGCCAAAGATTGTGAGACGCTTTAGCAATTTTTTTTTTCTTCCAGAGCTTTTTCAATTACGTCGGCAATTCTATTAATGCTTAATCCAAAATCCAAACTGATGGTTGGGGATAAGATTTTGAGCAGGATGCTCTCAAACATTTTTGACAGGATCGGAAGGAGAGAAATCGGTCTATAGAATTTTTTGTCAATCGGAGGTTTACCTGGTTTTAGCACCATAATTACTTCTGCAACTTTCCATTGGGCTGGAACGTATTCTAGCCTAAAAGTCGCGTTAATAATATGTAAAAGCTTAGTGAGTGCTTTTAAGGGCAGCATTTTAAGGACTTCTCCGGTTATCAGGTCGTATCTGGGAGCTTTTTTCGATTTTAAGTTCATGATAATATTCCTTAATTCAAAAAAAGTTGTGTTTGCGATTGTAAAGTTATAAAACACATTTTCTGATATAGTAGTATAGTGTACTAGTGTTTACCCATCAAAGGGCTTAAAAGTTTCTTCTAGATAATCCGCGAAGAGCTCCGCTTTCTCCTTATCCTTCTTCACCCATTCGTTGTTATTGATATTAATTGGTTGGGCTGGGGTTTTGAGCCTTTTGAAGCCTTTAAATGCTTTCCAAAGCGAGTAATTGGTTTCTTTTCCTGCCGTCAAGTTTTCGACATAGGTATTTACTACGCAATTTTTGTGGTTTTTTAGAGTCTCATTGAGCAGATTACAAAGTTTATTTAGAGGTCTTTTATCTTGCGAACCTCCAATAAATTGCCATTTCTTGCGTGCCTTCCACTTTTCCCTTACCATATCTTTTATATCTGGCGGGTAAGTTGTGCTATTTTTCGCCGTTCTTATTGAGACGTTTAATTCCACGTTATCTTCGATTGCTTTCCTGAATCCTTCCCAATTGGTATTTCTTCCAATTAGTCGAAGCGGTTCTTGTTTTTTAATGAGCGTGTCACTCGTTGTCAGTATGACTAGAGAATGGTGAGAGGAAAGATCGAAGCTTTCATCAACTTTTATATAAAATTCGACAAGATCGGGTATTTTCATTGTGTCTGTTGGCTTACCTATCGAATGGAAGTCACAGTTGTGTTCCATATCATCTTCATAGACCAATTTGCCTTTTTGGTCACCGCCAATTATAAAAGCAGATCCAAGCGAAATAAATATATTCTTAATAATATATTTTGTGACCTTGGATCACTGAGGGAAGTAAATGGATGAAATGGTAAAGGAATTGTGTTCAGTTTTTATGCGTACGGCAATTAGTTGCACAAGCTCGAACTCTATTTTTATATCTTCGTTATGCTCGATCGTCTCTTTGATATATAAGGAGGAGGTGATACGCGTAGTAATCCTTAAAACCCCTTATTTTTGTTCGCGACTCATTTTTCAAGTGGGTTTCGGAAATTAAACAAACGTCAATATCATTGATAATAAGGAATAACACTAATTCATTGAGTTTGTCTAAAACGCCGTTAGCATTCCAGGTGAGTATTTCCTTCCCTTTTAATTTATTTTTTTTTCACTCTTTTCAATGTTTACAACACGTATTGGCCTTTCGCATTTATTCTCGAAAGTGTACCATTGGATTTTTTCCGTATTTAACTTGAGACAGTAGGTGACAGTTGTCAGCGTCCTTGACGTTAACTTTCCATACGTTGTTGTTGCGCGATGTTACTGTATAGTCAGAATGTTTTCTTCATAATGTTTTGTAGTTTGTTTGAATCTGCAATCCCGGGTACGTGAATTGGCGAAGGTGGTCGTTGTTTATTTCTCTGGTTTATATCGGGAAATGTTTCTATTGTGTCGTTTTTTTTTCGACTATCTCCCGTCATTTCTCGTTGACTGATCATTTTGGGAGGTGAACCGACTTTTCGTTTCTTGCGAGGACGTTCATCGGTTTTACGTCCTAAGTCTGTTACGTAAATTTTTTGTCCGGCTCAACAGACACCTTTTCGTTTTTGGTGGCAACGTCATAGATCTTGTTTTAGCTTTGAGTTTTTCCAACTCTTTTCTAAGCTCCTCACAGATCGCTTCCATTTTGTTAGCCTGGATCGAAGTTCAATATTTTCGTCCTTCAGGCTATTTTCTTTCGCTGAAGTCCATTGTTCATGTGCCGACGTTTTCGGTGTAGTTGGACTCCTTATTTTTATTTCCTTTGTATGAGATCTAGATGGAGGAGATCTCGAAACCCGCAAACTCTTATCGAACGGGTTTATAAGATGCAATAATTGGCTCGCCCCAGAATCCATCGAGCCGACCTCTAAAGAGGGTGGATTTTCCAGCAAAGCTGGTCTGCCACATAGGGTATTATTACCTTTTGTTTCTTCATTGCATTGTTTTGTATACTCCACGCGCTCGGTATACAGAGGGTGGATTTTAGTCGCCTCTTACGACAGGCATTCCTACCTCGGGTATATTCTAACCCCTACCCGAAGGGGTATCTGCGAAAAGATGAAAAGTTGTTTGGGACTCGTAATCTATTGCTTCAATTGCTTCAAGTTTTTTTTGTGGTGTCTGTTATACTAAAACATCAGTCGCAGAGGGTTAAGAACAACGATTTTCGAACACTTAACATAACGCGTGCAGCCGAACACCTAGCGGAGATCCTCGACTGCAACAGAGCAGATCCAACCGTCATTCACGATGTGTAAAAAACTGTTATGGAAAATCTTACTGGCTACCAGCGCGACAAGGGCAGCAGTCGCACTGTTTATTCGGATCCGGATTCGACGTTAAGCGACCCATACACATGACACAAGTTTTTCCACATATTGAGGTTTCATGTAAAGGTTAGATTTAACACCAATTCTTAGGTTTCGAATTGTATGGCAATGTTTTGAAATATGTATTGTCATTTTTGGTGCGGCCGTTTACGGTGTTTACGTGTGATTAAATTTTTAGAAATGGCATCGGTTAGGCAAAATCATTTTTGGATAGATTTCATTAAAATTTATAAAGAACATTATGGCAAATAAAAAGTGTTGATAAAAAAAGAATAAAGCCTTTATAATAAGGAGGTAACCTTTGGAATACATTCTCATTGATTTTGCGGAGGGACTATAGCCAGCGATCGGTTTCCACAACTTGATTTCTATAAAGGGACCTGACTGACTTCTGATCAACAAACCTTCAACCAAATTGATCATATTGCGATCGAAGCAAGGCACACCTCCAGTGATTTGGATGTCCGGATTTCCAAGCAGTTAACATCGACTCGAACGATAGCTAAGCATGGATGCAGTTTTCCGTAACAGCCCAAAGGCATCGAGCCAATGTGAGGAAGTTCAACATCGAACTGCTAAAATCGTATGAGACCTGAAACAGAACCTCTTCTGAATGAGTTTCCCTTAATTTCTCAGGGAGTCGAATGACGCCAGCATCGAACGTAGAAGAATAATGGTATCTATGCCAAAACAATCGGAGAGGTCGTCACTGATGCACTGGGTTTCAACCCTCACCAACTATGCCAACATCGTCAGAAAATTTTGGATAACCAGGCTTAAATGGTTAGGACACTTCGAACGTATGGAAACCAGCGCCTCGGCCAGGACAACACAGGACTGTAACGCCATCTTAGTAGATAAGTTAGTCGGTAAGTCGGTATTCAATTTGTTAATGACTTAACACCATTGAATACTTTTCAGTACTAACTTTATTTTTAAGATTTCTCCTTATATACTCTTACAAGCTAGTTTCTTATCTACATTTTCTTATCTTACATTCTACTTGTGGCTTAAAATATATTTTTATTATCCTATCCTTATTTTATTATCGGAAAAAGGTCGCCGTGATATTAGATGCCTGTTTACGTTTGAGCTGCTTATCGTCTATCCTGGTTGCTTCGGTTGTGTTATCTCATAAACGGTTGTGTTTATATTCTAGAAAGGGTCGCCGCCACTATTAGACGATGACGCCTGTTCATGTTTGAACACAATTATCGTTGTTTTCCAGTGCCATGCAAGATTTTTTTTAAATGATGATTCTCTCGTTCTCAGTACCTTTCCGTCGAATGCTCGAGCGTACGTTAGTGTAACGCGAGCAAGTTTTATTGTGTGAAGGAGGGTGTCTACGAGTCAACCACGTCGGTGTTAAGGTATGTATCTGATAGACAACTACCTCAGTGTAATAGTTACATGTTCATTGTTCATAGTGTTTTCTAAGCAACAGTAAAATTGTTTTGTTAAGTTCAATTTGTTGTTTGTTTCTTAGATGGCTTACTCAAATAGAAACCAAGGGTCTTATAGATCTAAAAGAACCTTTGTAAGTCACGACCATCTAATTCTAATAGAACAGTGGTTGGACGAAGAATGCGAGCACTAGTTCAGCGATTTTGACGACGAAGGTGATGATCCGAATTTTCAAACAGAAAGGCGAGGAAGTTTCATCAAGAAACGTGAAGGAAGCCATCTGAATATTACAAAGATAAGAAAGCATTCATTTTAAATTATTTTGAACTTTGGCCCAGACTTTTTGACTATTCAATGTTGGAATGTTTGGTGACATTTACGTATCAAAAACTCAATAACTACCGAGCCCAGTTCAAACATAGCACTAAGGTAGAACTTATGGACACAAATGTTACCGACATGAAAGCATTTATAGGTCTAATGTATTAAATGTAAATGTAGCATTTAAGTCGAATGACGCTGATCTTCGCATGCTATTTGGCCGGCCACGAAATATTACGCTGTGTAATATCCAATTGGCGTTTTTCTTGTTTGGCCAACTGCCTCCGATTTGATGATCCTACTACCAGAGGGGAACGTCTGAAAGAAGTTCCACTTGCCCTAAATCAGATATGTTCAACAAGTTCATCTTAAAAAGCCAGTCTCAATATTCCCCTGGACCATACCTTTGTATCGATGAAATGTTACTGGCATTTAGAGGTCATTGCAAATTTATTACTTACTAAAAACTAGCAAAGTATGGCATCAAAATACTGTTATTGGTAGATGCTCGAACATACTACATTTACAATGGCAGCATCTACAATGGCAAAAATTCGGATGGCATAGGCGTGACTGAACAAGAAAGAAAAATGGCAGTACCAACTTAATTTGTTCTGAGACGTGCGAAAGATGTCGAAAACTCAAACCCCAACATTACAGCTGACAATTGGTTCAAGTCGATTCCACTTATGGAAATATTACTTAAAAGGGGACTGACGTACTTAGGTACGCTGAAGAAGAATAAAGCTGAGATACATACCACTATGCTTCTTGCCGAACATGAATAGAGAGTGGTTTCACTAAAGATTATATATACATTATTGTCATATATACCGAAAGAAAACAAAGTTGTCCTGTTGATCTCTTCTTCCCATCACAATGAAGGTATAGATACTGATACAAGAAAACTGGCTATGATTGCAGATTACAATATATGTTCAATAATCGTATATTCTTGCAGCTGCAAGACTCGTCATTAACCTATGGCAATTTCCCAAAGAATACTATTGCAGATATGGCAGGCATAAACAGCTTTGTATTGTACAATATCAAATGTGTGCAGACAGTGATGATAAAATAAGAAGAGGAACTTTTATTTTGAATTCGGCAAGTGTATTAGTACTAGATCACATGAAAGTTGGAGTATACAACCAAAGATTGCCAAGAGAACTGCGGATGACGGATGAACTTAATCGATTCCACCAAGCGGAAGAAAACTTTGCTCTATTTGTCCAATAAAAATAAAAAGAGTAACAAACAGCAACAGATTGTTTGAAGCCAATTTGTCTTCAAGCCACTTCTAAGCCACGTTGTGAAGACTGCCAAAAACAAATTCGAACATTCCATGTGCAGATCCGAAAATCTTTGTCCTTAAATCGTTTGCGAGGGCCGGCAGCATTGAATCCTTTATTATCCGAGGCTATTAGCCCATATCTCTGGAAATTGTATCAAATTTTTTTGTTTTAATCGATGAGATCCTTCGAAGCCTCGCTATACGTATTACACGTGCATTTTGAATTGAGTCATATGTTAGCCTGCTTCTATGAAGCCGTATTGACTGTCACGGATTTCAATGATATTGTGTTGTCGATTGTCTAGGACTTCTTCGTATATTTTAATACTCGCAGTATGCGACATTATTTTAATCGGTATTTCTCGTATCGCTTTTGCCTTTATACAGTGGAATAGGAAAAGCCTCTCTCCACTGGTTCAGCATCCGATCCGCTTTCATCATAATATTAAACAAAATCGCGAGCCCTTCAAATAAAAGATTTCCAATTGCCGCCAATAATTCTGAACCACTTTGATAACTTCTGCTTTCATAAAATCCATCGTTTTCTTTTCGTGCACGACAGCTGAAATTCGTTTTTAAAATATTTCGGCGATTGAATCTCTTCTGAGTTGTTATTCATTATGAAGAATATAAAGAATATTAGTTGACTTGACATTACACTTTTTTATTGCTCGTTGCTTTCACGTCTACTGCTAATGCGCGTATAGCAGTTTGACTCAAGATTCAGCTAATCGGTTTCCCCATATTCCCTGTACTTAGTTTTATCGTACCACATCTTTATTTATGTAAAACCATTCGAGTGGATTTTTTCTGCTATTCTAACAACTATTAATTTCTTTTATGGCAGTTATGTGCTTTTCTTGGTGCTGTCGGTGCTGACTTGCTAGAGGGTTCACTAAACCACTTTACAATATTTTAGTCGTCGTATGGTGTACAATTATTAGTACCATTGGTATTAGTCTGTCTACGATGTTATAGTTTCGGATCTTGAGTGCCCCAATACAGAAAATTTTGCGTATTAAGACCTCTACATAGCGTAAAATGAGCTTCGTTGATCATAATCATAGCTCCGTTGGTCATAGTCACCGGTTCACCAGGAAGGACATTTTGTATGTTTTGGGCGTATTGAACGGCTTTAACACCAGAGACTTTACATAGCCCTACAAAAAGTAATGGAGTGGCGTCATTTCGCGTATAAGTTTGTCATTGAATCGAGACCTTAATAAGTCAGTGATTTTATAGGCAGTATAGCATGTAGTGCAATCCTGCTTCAATCACATATCGCTCGAATCAATGTTGTCCATATTCTCGCAGAAAATATCGCTGATCATTGTCCGGTAAAGTTGTCATTGATCGTAATAAGAGCTTCGGCTTAATTTTTCAATAAATGACGACCCGTGATGTCACCATCGTGAATTGAGTCGCAATTGAGTCTTATGTAGGCAAGGTGAGTCCTGACAATAAATACGATTTTTTGATAAAAATAAAGGTCCGCTTCTACCTGCTCAAGAGTCCAATCCACGAATTCCTGCTGAAAACTATGGGGTCCTGTATTGAGTTCCTTCACCTGCGGCATCTTATATGGGTGTAATCCGAGAGCCAAATTTTCCACACTGTGCACGAACAAATTATTGTAATCTACCGTGAATTGGTAATCCTGGATTTTCCGCCACCTTTGGCACTAAGGACCAATATTGCTAAGCAAAAGCAGTTATCGAGAAAATTGATGAATTTTTGCCATAGAGACTTTCTACGCTGTATGATGTGTTGTTGTCTCTTTTTTATGTGATAGTCCTCTCGGAGTTAAAACAGTATATTATTTAAGGCACGCTAGGAGTACCCCACGTTTACCTTAACGACTTTAAGATTTATTTTGTTATATCTGATTGATATTGGCTCAGATCCCTAGGTTCATCAACAGCTTGTCAGTTTTGTCGATCTTATTTGGAACGTCTGACCTGCCTTAAGTTTGGCAAAACATATTCTAAATCTCAGCACAAAGGCGGGCCTTCTCGTATGTCGCTAGGGTCACCTCGCTGTTGTCCAGCCAGAAAGACTACAACCCAGTCGCGCCATGGGGATGTCATGTTCTTAAGCATTGGACAAGCCATTTGCATATTTCACCAAGGATAACAGCATATGAGATGTTGAATTACTAAGGATGTTTGCAGTTCCTTTCTTTCTTTGGCAAAGTCAAAGAATTCTAACGTTCTAAAAAGAACCTAGGTCAGCCGTCATACTAAGTGCCGAAGACGTTCATGATAGACGTTAAATTGATAAACAGTATGGAGGTTACTCCAATGGGTTTATGCACCCCAGGTACTACTCGCAATAGTGACAACCCAACTTTTTTCTCGCGGTATAGACTAATATTGGGCACCGATTTAGGTGCTGAACAGGATTTGGGAGATCTTTCAATTCCGATGATTCAATCAGAATACACCGGTGGTGGGCTAAATTACAGAGAGGAAAAGAAGAACCCGGCACAAAGAGTCGAAAGGGCCGCACCTCTAGCGTCAATTGAAAACAGCAATACTATAATACGTTAATCAAAAAGTCTCAGGAATGATCATCCCGTGACGCTTTCAGTTATCTGATTTCAGTTTTTTTTAGATTGACACATCCGTCACTTCAATTTTAACGTCATAGCTTGACGTTTGCAAAAGCTACGCTTTCGAGAGCACATCTGCCTCCATGTGTGTTTTAGATTTTTACGATTTTAAAAATGGAATCAATTTAGCAAACACGAGTTTGTATCAAATTTTGTGTTAAAATCGGATTCAACTACGAGAAGACTTTGGAAATATTGGAGAGTGTTTCGGCAACGATATTCTATCGAAAAAATAAACGTTTATGTGTGCCATAAACGCTTCAAAAATGGCGGTGAGTCCGTCGAAGATGACGAAAGCAATGACGAAAACATCAATGAAATCAGAAAACTGGCAGAGGACAGAGGACTTGAACATTACTTATGGAACCGTTCAAGAAATTTTGGTTAAAGATTTGGGCGGCAGACGTATCGCTGCAAAGCTGGTGGCGAAAGACCTTAATTTTATGCAGAAAAGGGACCGCAGTGTCATCACGAAAGACATGGTTTAGCGGCCGAATCCGACCTAAGATTCAGACGTGGGTTGTGAGTACTAAACGCAATCCGGGCATCTGGCGAGTGAATGGCGAATGAGCCAAGAACGAAAAAACTACTTCGTTTTCAGTAGAAAAAGAAGGCAATTCGAAGACAGCTCTGATGGCTATACCAAAATCAAAAATCCCATTATAAAATATGTTTCAAGGATTGGATCTAGCATAAGGGCCTTTAAGTCAATGGAGAATGCTTGTACTCGTATTTTAAATTTTCTGAATAAATTCCTGAAACTTTTTGCTCAAGGTAGTATATCAGCAGAAGTGGCTGACAATACGAGTAGCAGTCGATTAACCTACCGGAATTGAAACTGCATTCTTCTCTTTCACCTCGAACAGGGCCGAAAGGAAAAATTGGCACTATCTCTGTCGATGGCTTCTCCAAAGCACGATGTCGGAATGAAGCCGGCGATACTGATGGTGGCATTCCCCGCACACAAGGTCCGGCAGTTCCAGTGGCAAAATTTGGATGCCGAGCAAAAATCCATGTCCAAGAAAACTCCAAAATGCCAAAGAGGATGAACTTACCTATAGGGGTGCTGATTCTAATTAATTCTAACAACCACAAAAGGTGGACGACCTCGACGCTACAAATACTTTGTTGCTTTACGAGTTCTATGAGGGCTAGCTAAAGCAGAAAATGTTTGGATGCACGCGTCGGGCAGCGATATGGAAAACGTCAAGACCATTAAAACCGTGATTCACGTCCTTAACTGCATCTTGAAAGGGTAAATTTCCACTTTATTTCTTAATACTTATCTATTGTGTGTGTATTAACTCAAATTAATAATCAGAATTCCAAATCTGCTTCTGCTTCCCTATATGGGTGGGTTTCTATGTTGAATAAAAAACCTCACGTAACATACATACTGGAACCATGAGTGTGATAAACGCACTTGTGGTTTCGGGTGTTTGGGGCGTTTCATATTATGATATGACGAGCCATCGGAAAGACCGATAACTTGTCATCTTGTGCCGAACTTAATCTCATCATCTAATTTAATTTTGCAACCAAGATTTAGTTGCTCCAGATATAAGCCATAAAACTTACGGAGAATGGCACAAATTCGTCGTTGGGTTAGCTTATTCTTTTTATGATTCTGTACAACCACGACCTCCAATACTGTCAATCCAAGGAGATAGGTACTGATAATCAGTATACATACTTTTTGGGAGAGTACTCGTAGCAAAAGCAACTTGAGAGGCAATCATTTCCTGAATTTCATACAATTGTTTGACCTGTTGTCACTAATTTAGGCTATTAGCGGATGTGAGGTCTCGACCTTGTTGAGTACATGGTTTAAGGTGAAGATCAGCAAGTCTGCTCACCCAAAATTCAGACCAAAATAATTTAACTAAGTATCGCAACACGATGCTTGCCACCAATACCACATATCCAGTTATACTACAGAAAGCTATAGACCTACT
Organism: Volucella bombylans; assembly: GCA_949129095.1. Taxonomy (NCBI): domain Eukaryota; kingdom Metazoa; phylum Arthropoda; class Insecta; order Diptera; family Syrphidae; genus Volucella; species Volucella bombylans. Next base: position 125,622,277 of record OX422140.1, on the reverse strand, counting down.
GCTGGTACCTTTGAAGATAAATTTAGAAGCTTCTATGTTAGCCGGGCACCGAAAACATTAAAAGATATTACACGTTCGCCAAGAGCTTCAGACCTGTTAGTCTTACTTCCTTTGTGTTCAAGAATATGAAGAGATGATCGAGCTCCATATGCGTAAAACTGCTTTCCGAATACATCCTCTGTCTTCAAATATGGTGGGCAGAATTGAAGACACATTCGACAAGTGTGTGCGCTGGGTATTTTCATCGACCTTTTGAGTTTTAACATGTGCTAAGCGAGGAAAACAAGGCGCATCTGCCGAGGAGGGGGACTGCCAACTGGTTTTTGAGCGCCGCATGCTGTCGAACAAATACAATACTATTGATTGTTAAACGTCAGCTGTGAAATAAATTTGCAGTGTGTGAAGTCCATTGGTAAATATTGTCTCCAATTTATATCCTTCCTTTAAATCCCAACGATTGGAAATATGTGGCGCAGGATTTTGGAAAATTGGGTGAAGTATTCATGGGAAACACATCCAAATAAACGCTCACCTAAATCAGGATCAAAATTGTTTACTCACACAATTTTTTTTTAGCACAGTGTTGCTAGGAGCATGTGATGCCAATTAGACATTTATTGTTGTCGATGTTAAGGCATATATTGTAGAAGTCAAAGTGATGGTGGCGTGCTAAAAATATCAATAATTGGGCAGCAAATTAATAACAACAGCCTTCGTTTTACGCCAGAACAAAAACTCCCGAATTCGGAAAAAGTTGTCCCTTACTACTTAATACTTTTTTGCTGATAGTGCCTTTCCTCTACGTAAAAATACAAGGTGGCGCCAAATTGTCACCCGAAAAACTGATTTTGGATTATGTTTATTTGCTGTCTTAAGTTTTTTTCCAATAAGTCGGAAAAATGATATCGGCTCATCACTCTTGCCAGAACTTCCGGCTATAGGTCCTCACAGTCTTGACGCATATGCTATTTGAGGGCTTCAAACGCCTGAGACTTATTGACATAGACTCGTGACTTCAAAAAACCCACAAAAAGAAGTCTGGACGATTAAATCGGTTAAGTGAGCCGGCCAGTGCATTATCGGTGCCCCAAAAGCGATCATTTTGCTTATTCACATATCCACTTTGAATTGGGCCTCGTCGCTCATGATGATTTTCGATGAAAAGTTGTCTTCCTTGTGGTCAAGGCTCAGGATGACTTGAGCGTAGGTTACACGCTCTTGGTGGTCAACAGCTAACAGTTAATGCACTGTCTGCATATTGTAAGGCAGCATCTTACAGTCTTTCACCAAAATTCTCTGCAAAGACCGCCAATTGATGCCCAATCGCGTGGCACGTCGTCTGGTCGATACTCCGGGGTCCTCTGCAACATCTTCAGCCACAGATGTGATGTTTTCAGCAGAACAGCTACTCCGGGGCCGGCCAGATCTGGTAGCATCTCGTTTTGTCCCATACTGTTCTAGGGGAGCGACTAAACGTCGCAGTGTTTGCCCAGTTGGTGTCGGACGACCTGTAAATCTGCGCCGAAAATCACGCTGCGCCAACACCACCGACGAATTATTCCGCGTTCTTTAGGAGTATAGCGATTCATTTCATGATGGCGTGTATTTTGTATCTGTTTATTTCACAAATGTCAAAATAGAATTGACATTTGCCGCCATTTGCAAAAACTATAGCATCTTCCGACAGCGTCATGACTTTTGCGAAACCTACGAGTAGTATGTACTCGTATGTTACATATAATGCGACCATATGTATGCAGGCGTTTTGGTTGTTGAGCCAGAAGACATTTTTAATTCAAGACTTTCAAGAGCTCGACGAGTTATTAGCGTATTCTCGGAAAGTGCATAGGGTTTCAGCCATAAAGCGCCGAGAAAGTAGTGTTGGGCATGTACAATTTTGCACAATTTTTTAAAAATTGCAGATTCGCTTTACAATCGCAATATTCGCTGCCCACTAAATTGGCGAAAAGGTTCGAAGCATGTGGCGCCAAGAGATAGAAAATTTATCTTCTGTACGGAGATGCAGCAGCAATAATAGATCTCAAAATTCCTTTAAAGTAAATTACTTATAGCGCGCGTCCTAGGGGTTAAGATATCTACCCTTAAAACGTTTGCTAACAGCGCGGGCAAAGGAAAGTTAGGGAGGAAAGAAAGAGAGGTATCAATGTGCGTTCATTTTGAATGTTTGACGCTTATAATGATCAGGAAATAAAGATCTCGGCAGGGCATTCCATAAGCGAGTTTTACTGCAAAGAATCATGATATTTCAATTTACGTCTCAAAGTTGATTTGAGGGTGAACTGATAAGCATTCATAGCGAGAAGGTGTTACGGTTAGAGGTTTGAAGTGGCGGAATGCTATTTACAATTTCAATAGAGCACTGGTGGTGAAAATAGTGATAGAGCAAGGTGAGAGGAGACAGGAGACATTTCGTCGGTGCTCTGGGTTACTAATTGACTGGGTGGTATTAGCATAACCTATGAGCTTTATCGTACGGTTAGGATACAAAACCGGGTGCAGAGTGGTTTTAGGAGCACTTGTCTAGATGTGGGAGATAAATTTCACTCTGTTGATGGTTCCCAAATTGGATATGCTGTTAATATCAGAACTTAATGAGTTTAGCATACGCTGCCGTTCCCGTTCTACTGCCAAAGAGCATGGCCGTGAGTGAGGGAACGAATATGAAAAGCAGAGAGTACTATCGTCAGCAAATGAATATATGGGAATAGAAGTAGCATACAAAAGATCATTGTTGAAATTTCAAAAGAGTGTCGGAGACAAAACGGAGCCCTAGGGTTTTCCCGCATTAATTTTGTGAACATCAGACTTGAAACCATGAACACCGTACTGCCGGTCATTGAGAAGTTTTCGTGTTCCGAGATATTTCATGATCTGATGGTTTATCAACGTTTCCATGACTTTAGAAAGAAGGGACGTAAGTGCAATGGAGGAGGAGAAGGAGGAGAAGGAAGAAGATTTGCTATGTTAGGGACGGGCTGGACAAATGCTGTTTTCCATCTGCTTGAAAAGAGTCCTAAAGAGTAGGATTGGTGAAAAAGCCAAAATCTTACGCAGTGGTGTTGCCAACGTGGAAGGACACCTCTTTAGATGAAGGGGAGATATACCATCTGGACCAGCCGAATCTACAATATAATTATTCTTTCTACTACACGAGTGCGAAAGGGGATTCGTCCCATTGAAGATTCGACACATTCAAGTGCAGGCGGAGACATAGCACAATTTGAATGTATTGATCTAGCCGCAAAGTGTGCAGGAAGAAGATTATCGTTGTCTAAAGAGATAACAGCTGGAATCTCTGGCAGAATTTCTGACGTTTTTGACAAACGACCAAAAGCTGTTACTAACTTTGGGACATTTTAGTAATTTTTGCGTCAGTTTTTGGTCATATTGGAATTTCGCACGCTTAAGAAAGACGTTACCGAAACCTTAGACGATAAATGTCTTACCTCCCCATCCAGATGTAGTTCAGATTAAGCTGATGTAATCCGCCTCATTGATGAAGTTTTCCAAACCGTGGAAAACACCAGGTGAAAACACATCCGTGAATACCACCTTCGTTAATTGGTTTACCAGTGACACAAAAAAGCATGAGCGTTGATATTCAAATGTCCAATAGTCTTCGCTTATCTATTAGCAATCAGTGTATTAGCACGTTCACCAGTGCCCATATCTTGTTCTGGTACATCAACGCCGGGTCTAGTGATTACCTTTGTGGCCGATCCAAGGGTGAAACGACAAGTGATCTTTTTTAATTCATGCTCAGAATATGTGTTTGGATTGATATTAAGACCGGCCTTAACACCACCGAATGGTACATCAACACAAGCGCACTTGAAGGTCATCTAGTCTGACAAGGCTTTAACTTAATCGCGGAAACTTCGGAGGAGAAACGAATACCTCCTTTAGTTGGAACACGATGGGTGCAGTGCTATTCGCGATAGCTTGTAATCATTTCATAAACAATCAGAATCATAACGGAAAGGGAATACAATCTTAATGATATGGTCACATGGTTGCATAAGGATCAGAATACCCCTAATATACTTGTCCTTTCGATTAAATGGTTTTTGGCAAATTGGCAGCCACGGAGGAAGAAATACTCCACCATGTCAAAGAAACGGCGATCCTTGGCAGATCCTTTAGACGATCGGGAATCTGATAATCAGCATAGCCACGCGATTGCAAAGCAGCAGAAGACAGTGCCTTAGCGAGAGTGGATACCTCTTGTTTAACAGCTAAATGCCCGAGCTAAGTTCTTTAGATGATACATTTCCTGTGTCTGTTTCTGGTACTGGTAGAAGGTGTAATTTAATAAGTAAAAAAAACTACTTAGAACTATAGTTTCTGCACAACCGTTCTTTGTCGACTCCGCAATGAACTGATGGAATGGAGAGCCGCCAGAGTTATTTTATTGTTATTTTGATAGTGTTGGATATTTTTGTGAATATGTAGCTCGTTGGAAGAGAAGTTAGCTGCCGAGTTCGGTTGGTATGTGTGCTCGTGATGGTAGTATTTAGAATTCGGTTATTTCCGCTGTCGCAGCGTATGTACCTAATTTTTTTTTTCCTATTGCCTTTGTTACCGTAGCACTAGAAATAAGACTTTTGCAATTGTTTGCTGGGCTATGTGATGGAGATGAGATGGTGTAAAAGTGAAAAAAGAAAAACAAAAACACTTGCATACGCGTAAGCATTTCGCTCAGTTAGCCTAAGGCCTCTTGATGCTCTGGATACTAAGCCACTCTGAAATTTTAATTATTCTGCAAGTTGGTCGACTCACCGCTTAACGCTCTCAATAGCTGTATCGTCTATGCTCAAGCATATGCAAATCATGTAAATGTACTCTCTGTTGGATGATGCCTAGTCGCTGTCTGGTGTAAATTCTAAAGCATAGGCAGCCCTAGAAGTCATTGACGATTTGTAGGTACTCTAAAAATGGGCTTTCAGTCAATCTTCTCAAAATTCAGATTGTTCTCTTTGGAAAAGGAGGAAGTTGACTGGTCTAATTTATCTAGTGTTTAAATACATAAAAATTCGTTTCTGCAATGAAGCTAAGTATCTGGGTGGCATCCTGGATAGCGAACTTTGGTCCTTGGACCAAACATAAAGATTTTCTCTTCGAACGTTCATCAAGTGCATCTGTAATTTTTTGTTTTCTTAAAGAATTTAGCACTTAAGAGAATACTACTCTTACGTTTTCACGAACAATTCAGCGTCTATAAATACGTATATAAGAATTGCTGTACTAAATTGTTTAACCAATTTGCTTTTCATAAAATAAACTTCGTTTATATTTATTGTTTTCTCAGTGAAAAAGAGATGGGCAAGACTAAATGTAATAGAGATTGCAATCTGAGAACGAACTTCAGAGTTGCATTGATTTGTATGGGTCAGATTTGATAAGGAAAAACCCAAAAATACTCGTTTGAGCTTTGATTTCTTTAAGCTTCAAAAGAAAGCTTTTCATATGAATGTTATCAACAACGAACATTGCACAGTCTTATTTTGCTAGTGTGCTACATCGGGAAGCTGTTGTTTCGTATAATGGAAAAACGCTCCATTTAGTCTTGCTCAAATAGTGGTTCTAGCTTTTAAAAATTTGAAAAAAAAGCAAAAAATTTTTTTGACACCTTATAACTATTTTAAATTTAATATCTACAAGTTTTAACAAAAGACTAGTGTTTTATATCTGATTTGGAATATGTTCAGCAATTCAGCAGTGTTTGCCGTCGCTATTTTTCTCTTTCTCTTTCCGGGATTCCCCGACGCGCGTAAGTAAAGAACATCGACAGTATTATTGGTGATAAGTATTACAGTTAAAAAACAAAAAAAAATAATTAAGTTGGAGTGAAAACGGGAATCAGAAACCTTATCTTCATGAAACAGCAATTTAAATATGTATGAAGTGCCATCATGCCGTGTAAAAATAGCACATGTGGAGTTGTCTTAATTTACTGGCAATAAAACAATTCTATAAGCAGTGTCCTATTTTAAATAACTATAATACTTCTTAATCGGTATTATTTCTAACTTTGTTCCAAAATTAACAAAATAGCCACATCAATAAGGTCTTTTGATTTATATCATTGTTTTATGTGAGTATTTATAGATTAGTAGATAAATTAGAACAATATACAGTCCGCTTGGGGACTCTTATGAATTTTCCTTGGCGACGACGTGCATTTTATAAACTATGATGATGTTGAACTACAGCAGAAAAAACTCACAGCTCTAGCTCATCCCTGTGACCCATAAGTTCCTCACCTAGCTGGTTTCAATGATGGATTAGATAGGCTGCGCCTTAAGAAACTCTGTACTAGGAAATATTCTCAATTTTTCTCCCACTATTCTGCAATATTATGCAGAATATTGTAAAATATTTATGTGGCTTATTATTATGATAGAACTTATTGCTTTCAACGCAATCGCTTTATTCAATATAATTACAATTTACAATTACATCACTTTTACTTTTGTTTATCTTTTATTTAAACCACTTAATCACTTTTCCAAAATCACTTTAGAACATACTTCACCTTTGTTCGTACTGATATTTATACTCCCGCCCATCTTTTCAGAATATTCTGTCTTCCCCTTTTCACATTTTAAGTGGATATCACAATATGCACAATGCACATATGTATGTCTTTGATGGTTTATTTGGTTTCTGCCGGCTGAGACAATTTAGTTGCATTGGATAGAACATTTTTTCCCTCAGCATCTCAAAACGTAAATGATCCACTTCCTACTACTCATGGAGCATCGCAGTCTTCTCCAACTCCAATCAACTTATTTCAGCCTACACTCCAATGATCTGATTCCAGAAAGGAATGAGTGGAGACAATACGAAATAATTTTCAGTAAGTCTATTTCCTTTTTCACAAAAGGCTCTAAAGCCGCTCAGTCTACCCAACATTGTATCGTGTTCCAGGGCGAGGTTTCAGCTATTCTTAGGCTGTTACTTAGCTTAGCCTAAGTCTAATAAGCTCGACGGATTTTGTAGTAAACATAGCCAACCTAGCAGTGATCAGGTCAGTGGTCATTACGAACACTATAAAACCGTTTGAGGTTTAAAGCTGTCGCGTACCCTATGATAAAATAGCCGAATAGCACATATTCGTACTTTGCTGGATTGCAAGAAGCAGCTTACAAAATACATTCACATTCTAAAGATGGACTCATCGGGGCATTAACCACAGTAGTTTCTCAGCTTACATTTTTCTGAATTACGAGTATCTTATCGCAATTTCTTCTGCCGTCATCGTTGGCTTGTTCTTCTTCTTTTACATAACATACATATGTACTCGTACATGTATGTACGCAGTATAAAATAAAGCAACAATTATATGATGTTGTTTAATTAATCCGATATTAGTTTACAACAAAATGGGAAAAGGGGTTAAACTGATATTACAAAGAAGTTTATAAAAGATTCGATTTTGCACGGCTTATGGTTGACTGCTGACTGACTACTTTGCGAATGATGTTGATGTGATTATGATGACAATGTGAGTTAGGTTGAAACTTTACCTGCTGACTGACTGACCAATTATCGGATGATGATGCGATGATTATGATGGTGTTAGCTTAACCCTACATATACGATATATCTTTTTATTTTACTATATAAAGTCGACTCCCTCTAAGTCGAATTTCCCTCTAACTCGAATTTTTTCATCATATTTTGGAATTCCCCTCAATTTTCCATACAAAAACCATCCTCTAAGGCGAAAATCCCTCTAACTCGAATACATTCTTTCGACTCTTGGTCTATTTTCAATACCTCTAAGTCGAATTTTTTTCTTTTGCAGAAAAATAAACAAAAAATGTCCTCTCACAAACATCAAGCACGCACACTGCATCCTCTGACTCTATCAGTCGCATCGCGCACACAACCGTGTGACTCTGTATGAAGAACTGCGCTGCTTATTCATTGTGTTGTTGGTTGGGCTCCAAACAATCTGCTTTTAATCTGAAAACAGTTAGGTATCTGAGATGTTTCCTTGCTTCATTTAGTGCGTGTATTGGAAGTCTACTTTAAAAAGAGTAACATGCAAACGTCTACTAGTGAGATTAAAATTGTAAACATTTGCCAACGTGCGTGTTATTCTTAGCATGTTGGTTGTCATTATATGCTATATCAATTTGAAACTCCGTTTAAGTTGAAAGGAAATAAACACGAAATAAACGGTGTGGTCAGGAGTTATTTAAGCTTATTTAAGAATAACATTGGAAACGCAATTGAAATATTGCAATCTGCAATTGAAATGACAGAAGATGTACCGGATGAGGTCCACCACTGCCTTTTTAAGATAGAATCGTTTTTTTAAAAAGGTACACACTCCAACTGTAATGACTCAATCTAAAATTACAAGTTTCTTTAAGTAATTTTATATATTTATAACTTACATGTATATATATATTTTGAACAAAATAAAGGCTTTTAAACATAAACAATATTAATCCATCTAACTCGAATTTTTCCAAAACTCTCTCTAACTCGAACTAATTTTGATATCCTGTGAAAATTCGACTTAGAGGAAGTCGACTGTATCTAAAATATGCTACATATTTTCCCCTTAATTTCTAGATCTTTAACATCTTCTACTAGTGCTACAGTCTGGGATGAACCAGGGCCTCGGCTAACATGCCTCACAAGTCCCGAGGATGTCCCATTGGGTTGAAATCGGAAACTTTTCTGGCCTGCTCTCTTGTATTTATGCGTTGAAGATAACCAAGTTGGGTTTTACCGAGTTTGCCCGTACAGTTCGTTTTCGAAACATCTCCTCCATTTTCTATTGATGCAATTGAGACCGGAAATTGCTCGATGAACTTTTATCTCGAAGCGCTCGAGTGCATTTTGATCCACTTTGATCAGTGCCAAGCTGGACTGGAATGATCAGTGTCTTGTATAACATATATTTGTGAATGCTCAAGAAAGGGCTTTGTGAATCCCTCTTTATTGACAGCATACCATATACTTTATTTTTCCTCCATTGATCACTAAACCCATCATCGCCGCTTCTGCTTCAATAGTCCGCAAACGCTCCATTGACAGATCGGTGTGTTTTTCCGATTATGTCAATATTATCTGCGTTTGGGAATTACTACAAACAGACTTTTGAAAGATGATGCCTCTGGAATTCACCTGCGAGTTTCGTACGATTCTTTCAAGAATGATGGTGAAAAAATCACATGACAGTCCTTTCTGACATTGTTTCGGAACTTGACTAAGTAGCATGGTATCTCCATCATCATCGTACAAGTCGAATAAGCTTGTTAGGGACGCCATAGCTAGACATGGTTTTGTATAGTCCATCTCTATAAATGCTGTTATATTGTTATATAAAACGATGAAGAAGTGATGTATATAAAACTACTCTGATACGTTAAGCTCATTGGTCCCAGATTTAAGAGATGTTATGATGCAATCGTATGCTATCATCATCAGCAGTTCGGCAGTTAGAACTTAGAAATTGCTTTCTGGCTTTATCTTGGTCGTGTGAACAGAAATGTTGTGTGTTTCGTCAAGGTTGAATGGGTCATTCTGTCGGACTGTGGGATGATGTTGGTAATCACCGTTTAATAGTTTCCAGAAATAATCTTTCCACATTCTTAGCACCAACTCTGAAGTTTCCTTCTCTATCCTTGAAGATTTCTGTTCGAGATTTATGGTTTTGGCATGCTCGTTTTGTTTTTTAAAAATAAAATTGCCGAACTTCATTCTTCTTCTCTTTCTGTTTCATTCTTTCTTCTGCTCGTAGAGATCTAAAGCTTCTCTCATTCTTCTCTGCAGGGCTGATCTGTACATCCGCTGTTTTTTTTGTATTTTACTGTCTCCATTTATCATCGAACCAGAGATTTATTTGTGATGGCACGTTCGATGATTGCGGGATCGGACTGCTGTAGAGGGTAAGGGAAACTTAATCGGAAAAGTTCCTGATGATCTTTGCGATTGTAGCCATTTGGCGTTGAAGTTCCTCACATTGGTTCACTAGCTGTGGGCTGTTACGGAAAACCGCATCCGTATCTTAGCTATAACTAATAATGGTCCCAACGGATGTTAACTGCTCGGACATCCAAAATACTGGGGGAGTACCTTGTGATAATCGAAAAACGATCAATCTAGTTGATGGTTTGTTGATCAGGAGTCAACCAGTGCTCTTTATGGATTTCATGTGCTAGCTATGGTTACATTACGTCCCGCCATAAAATCAACAAGCAACAATGAACCCATTATTTCCGAATTTGATTTCTTGGAGGCTGTATTTTTCGACCACATAACAAAAGATGCCCTTCGTGCCTAACTGGGCATTAAAACCGATTTGTACGCCATATTTAGGACATTGCACCTAGGTTTTGTCAAAAAGTCCCTTAGAAAGAACATTTGGTAAGGTCGTCTTTCTCCTCGTTGGGGCGTGGGCGTTTAGGAGTCTTATGTTGTCGAATTTAGTCTTTATGTGATTCGTCGTCAGGCATTCGCTTACATGCTTGAAGCCCAATATTTGTTCCAATAGTCTTTCTTTCCGGCGAATCAACATCCGAATAAACATTGCAACTGCTGTCCTTGTTACTCCAGTTGTTTGTAATATTCTCCATAGTAGATATCACAGTTGTTCATCCTGTTTTTGTCTAGTCCATCCCATTGAACTTCTTGGATGGCGGTTATGTCTGCTTTGTAGCAGTCGAGTTGTCTGTTAAAGGAACATTTTACGTGCAGATCCGAAGATCGTTGTCCCTTGATCGTTTACTAGGTGAAGATTGGCTCATGCGCTTTCCAAGAACCACCACTGGGAGCAAGGGCAAGCACTACGCTACGAATTTGTGCTGAGATCGATGATTTTCGGACTTTTTTTCCATTTGAGTGATCCAATTATTTTTTTCCTCGAACGCCAAATAAAATTGGAGATTTGATTATTTTTCGAACCATACTTTATGACAGCCTTTGTTAAGAATAACAATATCTGCTAATTCGCTTGATCGCTTAGGCAGCGCTGCATCGAGAAATACTCGTATGTACATATACACAGTCGAATGTATTTACATATACTCGTAATTAAAAACCGAATCAAAGTGAACCGCCCAATATGTATGGTCTTAGCGAATAATTCTGGTCACAAAAGAGTACAGAGTTTTCACGCCATTTAAGCCACCCCATGTCGTACGGCAGTATTTAAGCGTTTAAAGTTCGATACGATAACTCCTTAGTAGAAGGATATACGATGTTTGTATAGCTGATTCGTAAACAGTATCTTCTAGTGTCCTCATCCAATTTGTATTAAGTGATGTCTGATGATGATAATCCTATGTCCAGCCTTAACTTGTTAGGTCAACTGCCTCCCACAAAGCCTCATTGTCCGCCAAAGAGTTTGATAATATTACAACTTGCTCGTATGTTTTCATTGCATGTACCATTGTTACAATTTAGCGTGTCGTCTTAGGATTTATAGAGTTCAACAAAAAAGCTCTAATCCCCTTTCCATCTACAAGATTTTCTTCTTTTTCTCCATTCCCACATACTTAAATGAACTTACTGTTTACATTACGCAGATATGCTCTTCGTCTTGCTACATTCTGGCAAAGTTTAAAGCTGCATTTGTGCTTCCATTTTTCTTGCTTTGGAGCAATGGTAGGTATGTCAGCGTGTGTAAGACTTTAATATTTTAAATTTGGATTCAATTCAGATGTCAATGATTGATCAGGAAAAGAATGTCACCAATCTTCTTCAGGGCCCATTTTACAGAAGGAGCCTGTTATTGGAATCGAAGGTAGCCTGGTGTAAGGAATCTGCAAAAGACTGACAAAGAGAAAGAGGATGTAACAAGCATTCTTTGGTGAATGCTGGTTAACATCATTCAATCAAAGTGGCATAACACATATAAAGAAGTTAACATACAAACTGAAAGACAACTTCCAATAAATCGGTGCCCGTCCCATGCAGGCAGTGCATTTTCACTGCGCACTTCATAGTTAGAAGTCCGGTTGCCGGGAAACCCACATGACAAGGCCAAATTAGGAATTGTAGAAAACATTGCCTTCTTATACTATAAAGGTATACTTTTGTACACAGATAAGTTCATACAATTTTTATGAGTCAGCTTATAAATACCCGACGTAATCAGAAGCTTGATAATTGAGCTCTTACCGTATCGAGTATTTTTCACGCCATATGTTAAAATTCTCCCAGTTAATCATGAATTGTAATGTGTAGCGCAGAGAGATCGGGATAAGGGAGTTTATATTTAATCTTAGTATAAACAGCACAATTCCAGGCATTACCATTTAGCATTTGAAAGAACGCAGAAGTAAATTGTAAAAATGTGATAGATTTCTCATTTGACATCGATTGCTCCAAAGATCATCCAACTGGAGTAGTCGGACTCCACTTTCACAGAAAAATTAAAAAATGAAAACCAAATTTAGTTGCCTGAGACAGTAGTCTCATTAGTCATTTGCAATTGCTTTACGAGTATTTTAGAACCTGGTCTTTCTTTATGTCGAATTCATTAGTCGGAGCATTTTTGTCCAATGTTAATGAAGTTTTTGTATTTTATACATCCATATGGATACAACTAATTGTGCTCGAGGCAATACCTTATCCCTCTGTTCGTTTCTCTCACCCACTAGACCTAGTAGGTATGTATGATAAGGTGGCATTTATTGGGTCACATTTACTCCTTGCCTCCTTAACTTGTAACTTAAGTAATTGAATACTTAGCTTATCCGATCGTTTGAGCCGTTCACATAATTCGTCAGCCAAAGTCTTGTTCGCGTTATTAAAGGGACTGATGCCCTAAAGTTGCTGCAGTTTACAGTGTCTCTTTTCATGTAGATCGGCAAAGCATTGAGGCATTGCTCGTCAGACGTACTTACCCCCCAGACGGGACGGGACCCAGATGGAGAGAAAGCTAATCTCGTAAGCGCATAACATCCGAATTTAGCTTTGATGCGGTCAGATGTCAAAAGCTAATTCTTGTACGCTTCCAATCCCACAGCATATCATGCATGGTGGGTATATCTTTTTTGTAGTAGCCTAGCCAGTCGCTTTTTGTTCGACTATACGTGAACTGTGCGGCAGCCATTCGTATCGTAATTCATGCAATTTGGCCACGGCGATTCCGGATGAAAGAACGTTGTCGCTGTGGAACAGCACTCTTATGTTTGCCAAATGATATCATGTCTCTGTCAGTTTCTTATTAAATCGGCCCAACAATTCACCGTAGTACTGCCCTGTGAACGTACTTTCTTTCATTAAAAGGTCCATGGAGAATATTCCCTACGAATCCGAAAAAAGCATGACCTTTCCTGCCGATGGGTCCGTCCTTGCGTTTTTAGGACTAAATTTGCCTGGAAAAATTCATTGTTTTGATTGTCATTTGGACTTTGGCGATAAGGAAAACTGACTCCTGTGGACTTCGCTCAAAGAGCTCCAAACATTCCTTCGAACTTGACAACTGTATCCGCTAGTTTTAAACTGGCGGCACCAATCGTCCGAACGACAGACAATGAACAAATATTTTAACACTAAAAACCGTCTGCAACAAGGTGGGATTAGTTAGTCGATCCTTTTCAACATCTGCACCCCGGGATCTGACTAGATTAATATCTAAATTTTAAAAACACATATAGTAGTCTGCTACATGACCCTTGTACGGCCTATGCTTGTATTTGGATGTCCCGCGCGTTTATACGTGAGTGAAAGTTTACTGGAAAAGGTCCGGGTGCTTGACAGAGTTTGTACTAGTACCATAGTTGGAGTGCATAGAATTCTAGCATAATGAGGTCTTGCACAATAGGACGGACCTAACAAGAGTCGAATATTTCATTAATATGTTAAATTGATTCGAAGGCACATTGTTAGAGCAATGATCTCGACGAACAACCTGATCTCTTGGAATTATTACTATCTATGTGTCCAGATTGGATTTTAAGGAAGATGGTCAAAAGAAGGCCAGTGGTTTTATCCGCACATGATGTTCGGAAAAGGTCGGTCGTAGTTCTGGTCGAAAGGAGTTAGTTTATGTGGTGAAATTCACGCTGAGAATGAACTCTGGTTATGGCTTTCCCTTTCACTGATGTTCAGAAACTGGGGCTGCAGCAAATACAAGGTGAGAGACAGTCATTTCTTGGATTTGAAACTATCCCTTGAGCTGATTGCCAACAAATTTTTTACGAAAGTAAGACAGAAAGTGATCGTAACAGAATGGTGTTCTCCAACTGATACGCTAAGTAGATTATCGGTTATTTACTCTGAGGAAGTTGAACTTCTGCGATACTCCCTCCATATTTCCAACCCAGTTCACCGAATTTATTACAGAAAGAGCCGCAGAAGTCATTGTAATCGAAAGGTCTAGTGGGGGTTGTTTTATTACATTTGCTGGGAACTCCAGAGTTTGTGCCTCTCAATTGCCGCGCAGGTAGAATTTTGAATTGGATTTTGGTGAGGGTTGATGGCCCCATTTATTTCGCTTAATACAAGCTTAAGCTAACATAATAACTAGGACTTAAAAACTAACAACAAGTAAGGGTTAGGAAGTAAGGAAATGGGGGAGGAGATCAAGTTTAAGACGAGAAGTGCTCAGGTTAAAATCAAAAAGGGGAAGGTTTGAGTTGACCTTACGGAGCATGTGGAAGATTGGTGGGTTGGTTGGAATATAGAAGAGACGAGGATAGTGTACATTACGAGGGTTAGTGTTGAAGGAAATAGAATTCAAAAGAGAAGCGCAATCCAAAGAACCAGAGAATAGTCGGTGAATGAACAGAATGTCAGCTACGCCTCTACGTTTTTCGAGGGTATTCAGGTTAAGAAGTTTGAGGCGGTTACGATAGGCAAGTAAGATAAAGGGGTTATCTCATGGTAGTCCTCGAAGGGCAAATCGGAGGAAACGACGTTAAATATTCTCGATTCGGGATATATGAACTCGTTGAAAGGGGGACCAGACTTGGCTGGCATATTCGCGAAGGGACCGGACAATGTAAAGTTTGCAAAATTCGTTAGATCATCGGATATTACTCTAAGGTCGCGAAGGTATTGAACCTGGTGTACAGGTTGACCATGCAGAAAATAAATTCGAGGAACAGATTGATTGGGCTTACCTGACAAAGTCATAGATTGACATTTGGAGACATTAAGGTCCTATTAAAGGAGAGTGGAGTCTTGGAGTGAAGAAATAGTTTTGGAGAACTTAGTGTCGTCAGCGTAAATGGGTAGGGGGCAGTGTTTAATAATCCTCTGAAGATTGTTTATAATTAAAATGAAATAGAGGGGACCTAGATGGCTACCATGTGGGACACAAGAAGTGGATAAAAATGGAGTTGAGAAGGCTGACCTAAAACGAACTCTATAATAATGGTTCTCTAGATAAGCAGATATCCATTTTCTTCGGGTTAAAGCCCAAGGAAGACAATTTGCAAAGGATCAATTGATGTGATATTTTATCGAAGGCCTTAGTAGAATCTGTATTTTCTAGGGCTGAGCATACGAAAAGGATACGAATTTAACTAAGTTCGTAGTAGTTGATCTGCCTTTCAGAAATCCATGCTGACCGGGTGATATAAGCGACTTGCACTGAAAGCTTAGAATTTCATAAAAAAACTTTCGAACATTTTAGGTATGTGTGAAAGGTTAGCAATGGGATGGTAGTTCGTTACTTCATTCTTTGTGAACCGGGGTTATGAGAGAGGTCTTCCAAGCTTGGGCGAATTCCATTTGTGTGACGGACATATGAAATAGGGAGGAAAGATTTAGGTACACTTTTCGAGAAATATTGCTGGAGCCCGTCTGGCGCGGGTAAAAATTCATCATTGAAATTTTGTAACTTTTCTTCGATAAGGGTAGGACCAAAAGATTGAGCGATAGAGAGAGGGGTCAATGGAGAAATTGGGAAGATATGGGGTCGGGTAGGAAGAGGTTGTCTGCAAATGATTGTCTGAAACAGTTTGGAAAATTGTTGTATGTCAATCGACCGAACGAGAGAGAAGGGGGATAGCCGTCTGATTTTCTTTTATAGTTGACGAATTAACAAAATGAATTAGGATCGTTGATAAGGTTTGTCTTCGCTGTGTCGAGAAAGCGTTATAGAGCTGGGTGAATTGGAAGTACCTTCCAAGATAGTTAGAATAAGAATTGGCGCGAAGAAAAACTGCCCATAATTTATTTCTTGTGTTTCGTAAAGAGCGAAATCTTTTATTATACCAAGGAGGGGACGTAGACGATGTTTTATGGGAAAAGGGAACGTAAAGAGAAATGGGATTAAATATTTCACTGTAAAAAAAGGAGAATGCATTAGATAAAGATAGGTTGGTAAAATCAAAAGAAGATTTTCTAACATAGATATTGATTTTGTGAAAATTAGCTTCAAGGAAGTTGTAAGAAGAGATAGTAGGGGAAGATGTGGACGGGGGTGGAGAGTTATGGAAAAATAAGAGAAGAAGAGGGGAGTAAATTGATCATCTAATGGAATCCACTTCAGAATGAGCAGATTAAAGTCACCAAAGGATATCGTCGATGGAATCATTTAGGTCAATAAGTTGGTCTGGCGCTTTAATAGGAACGATCTAGGATTTGATGGGTTGAGCTGGGAGAATGTAGCAACACATAACGTACAAAGATTTGTTGGGAAGTGTTATTTTAATTGAAACAAAGTCAAGATTGATAGAATTTTTTAATTTAATTTTGGTGGGGGCTAACGCCCCCATTTATTTTGCTTAATACAAGCTTAAAAACTAAGACTTAAACTAATAAAATAAGGTTTACTAGGGCTTAAAGCTAAGGATGGTGAAGGAGATCGAATTTGAGGGAAAGTGTACTGCGATTAAAATCGAAAACGGAAAGGTTGGAGTTTACCTTACGCAGCATACGGGAGATTGGTTCGTTAGAGCCATATGTGGTGCGGTGGATAGGTAGATAAAAGAGACGGGTGGAACGTAGATTACGAAGGTTAGTGTTAAAGAAAATGGAGTTGCAAAGAGGCGTGCAATCGACGGAGCCTGAGAGGAGTCGGTGAATGAACAAAATGTCTGCTGCGTCCCTTCGTTCTTCAAGGGTATTCAGGTTAATGAGTTTGAGACGATCTCGATAGGGAGGTAAGATTAGAGGATCGTTCCAAGGTAGACCTCGAAGAGCAAAGCGAAGAAAACGACGCTGGATCCTCTCAATACGAGATACATGAACTCGTTGAAAGGGACACCACGCTTGGCTAGCGTACTCGAGAAGGGGGCGAACGTAAGTGATGTATAGTGATCTAGTCACGTACGGGTTACAGAATTCTTTGGACCATCTTTTAACGAAGCCGAGTGATGAGTTTGCTTTAGAAATTATCTCATCAATATGCGAGCGGAAATTAATCTGCCTGTCGCATAACATGCCAAGATCGCGGATAGATTCAACAAGGGGTATAGGTCGGCCGTGGAGATGGTAAATTCGTTGAGGAGACTTCTTGCACTTACGTGAGAAAGTAATCGATTGACATTTGGAGACATTGAGTTCTAAGCAGTTCTTGATGCACCAGGTGGAAAAACTGTTTAGATCTATTTGAAGGAGGGTGGTGTCTCGTTGTGAGGAGATGGGTTTAAAAAATTTGGTATCGTCATTTGAGTGTTGAATGAGCGTTTGAAGGTTGTTAATAGTTAGGATGAAGAGGAGTGGACCTAGGTGACTACCTTGAGGAACACCTGAAGTGGCCAAGAAAGGGGCCGATAGGACAGACCTGAAACGAACACTATAAAAACGATTATCCAGGTAAGAAGATATCCATTTAAGCAAAATGGGTTCAAAGCCCAGGACGGACAATTTGAACAGGATTAGTTTATGAGATATCTTGTCAAAAGCCGTACTGAAATCAGTTGTTATAACGTCAACTTCTTTACCACTTTCTAAGGCTGAGAGAACAGAGGACACGAATTGTACGAGGTTAGTGGTAGTTGATCTAGCTTTCAGAAAGCCGTGTTGATTGGGGGAAATAAAAGATTTACACTGGAAGCTTAAGGCTTCATGCAAAATGCTTTCGTGGAGTTTAGCTATATGAGAATGTTTAGCTATAGGGCGGTAATTAGTGTCTTCGCTCTTTAATCCCTTTTTGTGTATGGGTGTTATGAAAGAGGACTTCCATATCTGTGGAAATTCACCTTGAGAGAGCGATAATCGGAAGAGATTTGCAAGGGGCGGGAAAGAGTTGAGGAACACTTTTTAAGAAATATGGATGGAAGGCCATCTGGGCCAGGTAAGTATTCATCATTAAGTTGTTGTAATTTGTTTTCTATTACTGTATGATCAAAGCTTTGAGAAATAGTGGGGCCAATGGGGAAGTTAAGTAGGTATTTGAAATAAGAGGGATCCGGTACGAAGGAATTATCGACAAAAGATTGCTTAAAGAAAGCAGCAAAAAAGTTGGATATGGTATGCGGATCGGTTGATGATATGTTTCCGTATGAGAGGGATGGAGGGAAACCGTCAGATTTTTTTTTGTAGTTAACGAATTGGTAGAAAGACTTAGGATCATTTATAAGCCTTGATTGTGCACTATCAAGGTATCGCTGATAGAGAAACTTATAGAGCTGGGTGAATTGATGGTATGACCCGAGATAGTTGGAATAATCAGCAAAAGATTTGGATCGGAGGAAAACTGCCCATAATTTGTTTCTTTTGTTACGTAAAGAGCGAAGTTTACGATTATACCACGGGGGGCTCGTAGAAGAGGTCCTATTACGCGAAAAGGGGACATAGAGAGAAATAGAATTGAATAATTCTCTGTAGAAAATAGAGAGAGCACTTTTTAGGGGCATATTGGCGAAATCAAAAGAACACTTACTAAGATATGCGTTAATTTTTCTGAAATTCGCTTTATGAAAGTCGTAAGAAGTGGTAGCTGCAGATGACGTGGGGCATAAGAAGAGATAGAGATGCGAGAAGAGGTGAGATTATTGTGAATGGCAAGTAAGACACCTCAGCATATAGAATCAAGTTTATGGAGGGCAGGATTATTAACCAGTGATCGTCATTTCGGAAAACATTATAAGAAGATAGGAATAGCTCCGGGCTTTTTATGTCGGGGATCAGATTGGTTTCTGTAAGAGCATAGACGTCGAAAGAGAGGCCATGAGAAACCAAAACAGTACGAGTTTTAGAGCGTAAACCTCTTACGTATATTTTGGTATATCTTTTTATCTTTTTATCCCTGGCATTCCGCGGTGTCTATATTCTTTTGGGTCAAAAGGGATAAAAGGGAATCAAAAATAGGGGTAGGGGCCCTTGAAACCGAGGAAGAGGGCGAGCTAGAAGCGATATTTAAGTTATGCGAGCTGATAAAGTTTGGTTATTTGGATCGTGTTGTAAGATCGAAATTAGGAAAGCAGTAGTTAGTATTAGCAGGAGAGGGTAAGGGCGTGATTATCACTATTGCTAGTACCCGCTGCAGTATAAGCCTTTGTCAGCCTTTAGGTCAGCTTTACAGTATTAACTCATTTAATGTATAGTTTGAACATATTTGAAGCCTTCAGGTTCTCTTAAGCATTCCTGCCACCACAAAACAGCAAAAGAAAGGAAGGCATTAGGTTAGTTTAGTTTTTTAGATGGTGTGTGAAAAAGTGAACCACAAAAATACTATTACTTTTATTTCAATATTCAAGACCAAATTAGGAAGTATGACATTAAATTTAGAAAATCGTTAAATATCTACTTCTTAATCATAAGCGATTAATATCCCTAACACCTTTAATAAATGCTATCCTTATATGAACTTTCCATTGCGCATCAGGCTTTCGTCTGCTTTTTAACTTCTACAGAGGTCATGATAATGGGCATAATATTGCTCTGCTCCGCTCTGCGCTTTAGAGCAGACAATCGCTAGATATGATCCAACAGACAGTATACATATCTACTTATACAATATCTGCATATACTATATAATCCTTTAGCATAGACAGCGTCAAGCAGCGAGTCGAGCAACATGCATTACGGCAGTGGAGACCGGATACCGCCTTGCGGGCAACCGCTGTTTACCCCCGCCATCACATATTGATCCACAAGACTAGTAATTCGTCTACGCTCGTGTTATCTGGCGGAGTTACACATGCCGTCAAAAGTTGCGTTATCGCAAGCACTCGCAATGTCGATGAAAATACCCAGCACGTATTCCTTCTTGTCGCCCACGAGATTTTAAAGCTCACTTGCAGGATCTCCCGCGTTGGTAAGCTATTGCATCTTAGACAGTAGTTTTGCACACATGAAGTTCGAGCAATCTCTCTAAGAAAGTTAGACTTATATGTAGATCTGAAGCTCTTGGCGAGGGTGTAGTTATATTTTCGGTATAAAGGCTACACCCACTGATTGCCAGGATTCCGGTATGTACTCGTATACCAGTAGCAGTGAAGATTCTTTTCAGAGCGCTTGGTGAGGCCACCGTTCGGGTTTTGAACAGCTTCATCTAATTTTTGTTTTGTTCTCAATTCAGGGTGCTGATATCCTTTTCATATCCTGATATCCAGTTGGTTTTCCGCGGAGATTCTTCGGCAAAGTAGAAACCTCGCACCCGATTCTGAATTCGGTGCCCCTATAGTCAACACAAAGACCTCCGATAGTACTTTCCAGACGGTAATCTTCGTAGCGTATCTGTAGTAAACACATGCAGTCATTACAGTTGATCTTACAAACCTCTCTCCCATTTCTTAAATTTTGAACAATATTTAGAACTTATCTTAGCAATTACTTTGGGTCGCTGGCTGCCCCATCTAAAACATGGTAAATATATTACCATATCCAACAGGGGTCATCGTAGAATCTGGTTTTATTTCACCCTCTTACGAGTAGTCTTATTAATGAGATGATCGAAAATAGAGCAACCTGTAGAGTGGTACTAAAATGCGACAACAAATGAGACAACTCCACAAGTTATATAGAGTACTATTTATAAGGGTCGGCCCACTCTGATATTAGTAGTAGTAGTTTACAATGATCTACGAGTATGATGTGCCGTTGTCACTATTTTAATAAAAAAAATTTTTTTTTTTAATGTTATAGAAATGGTTGAAAATTATGGACAATGCATTGCACCGAATGGAGAAAGTTCATTATGCATTACCCTAAGTGGGTGCAAAGTAATTATGGATATGCTACGCCAACCCTCACTACCAGAGGATCAAAAGTCCTTTGTAAAACGTAGTCAGTGTGGATATAAAAATGGAAATATTTTGGTATTAATTTTACATTTAAATCGTAAATAACTACAATATATAAATAATTAATTTTAAAATAAATAGGTCTGCTGCCCGAAACAGAATTTTAACACACGGTCAGCACATGTATCCAATGTGGACGAATCTAGTAGGGATTCATTAAAAACATTACTTTATCAGTTTTCTCAGTTGGATTTTGATTTCTTTTATTTCCTGTAGACCAAATTGTCAATTATGGGAGGTGCACGACACCGAAAGGTGAGCCTGCTTCATGCATTATTCTAGAGCAATGTCCAGTCATTAATGATTTAGTGAAAAAAGGCTCCTGGTCGAGGGATGAAAAGTCCTACATCAGACGTAGTCAATGTGGCTACAGAAGTGGAAATATTTTGGTATAAATTTAGTTTCCAATTCCTCAATTCAAGATAATTTTGTTTTGTAAAGATATGCTGCCCCAAGGAACAAATCACTTCTTATGGCAGCTGTGTAACACCTAAAGGAGAGCGTGCTTCATGCGTCAAGTTAAATAACTGTGCACCAATAACAAACTTAATGAAAAAAAATCATTTATCAGCGGAAGACAGAACTTTTATCAGGAGCAGCCAATGCGGATATACCGATGGAACTGCCCTGGTAGGTATTTATTTTATAAAAAGGAATAAGAAATTTTAAATAATTACGAGTATGTTACAGGTATGTTGCTCTGGTATACTTACCTCTGCAGAGGCAAATGCAGCATTACCAGAGCCAGGAGTATGTGGAAATGTAATTTCAGATCGGATATTTGGTGGCAATATTACACAAATCGATGAGTACACTTGGATTGGTCTAATTGAATACTTAAAACGTAAAATATCCTCTAAGTCTTGAGAAATTAATTTAAAACTTTTGACTTACCTCAGGTGGAGTGGAACGTGGGCACCATTGTGGGGCAAGTTTAATTAATAAACGCTATGTCCTGACAGCAGCACATTGTTTACTTCCTAATCGGATAGACTGGCAACCAATAAGTGTCCGACTGGGAGAATGGGATATTTCAACCGAAAAAGATTGTGTCGAGGACACGCAAGGTTTTGTAAATTGCGCAAAACCTTATATTGATATTGAAATAGATAGAGCCATTCCTCATGAAAATTATAGACAAAGTTCGAGAAGCAGAATTAACGACATTGGTCTCATTCGGTTAGCTGAAAGTGTTGCTTACACGGAATTTATTCGACCAATTTGCTTGCCACTTAATGAAAATATTAAGCGAAACAATTTCGATGGAACATACATGAATGTAGCTGGCTGGGGTAGAATTGAAAATGACACATTGAGCAATGTCAAATTAAAAGCTGGCGTTCCCATTTATCCTTTTATAGATTGCAAAAGATTTTATAATAAATTTCGCATTCATTTACAAAACACACAAGTTTGTGCTGGTGGTGAATTAGGAATCGATTCATGTCAAGGTGATTCGGGTGGACCCCTTATCGGAGTAGACATATCAGATGAAGAAACACCTTATAGTTTTATATACGGTATTGTATCTTTTGGCACGTCACCGTGTGGAAAAGGACCAGGAGTGTATACGAAAGTTCATGAATACACTGATTGGATTATCAATAATATGAAAAAAATCGAAGGGGTTCTATAGAATTAAAATCCAACGAAACCAAAGTTAACGTAAATTAAACATTAATTTTAGATGATGAAATAAGAATCATATAAAAATTAAAAGAATTTTATTTATTCACATATTTATTGATTATTCTCTTTTTTAAGAAATAGTTATTTACAACTTGTAAATTGAGAAATTACTTAACTTCAGAAGGAGTACGTACGACGAATGAATTAGAGTGACTTAATCATTCAGTATGGTAGACTGCCTTTGTGAGACTCTTTAATGTATTTGAAGCTATGGCCAATGAGGATTTTTCAGGACCAGTCAGGGAGATTGTAGAGGATTAATTCTTTTTGGAGAAGGGGTTAAGTTTGAGGAAGCTTGGGCACTTCGCAGCATTTTATACGACGTCGAATATGGTTGGGTGCTGTAGAAATAGGGTAGGGACTAAGTGTCAACCTAGCCATACAAAGTATCATAACTGTTTCTACATATCAATTTTACTTATTTTACGTTCAAGTGGTAACCATCGGATATTGGTCGATGTCCATCCGGACTCGGTGAAGTAAAATCCAGGAACAAATCAAATAAGACCTTATCCGGGCTACTCTTACATATTTGGAGCTCAGGCCGTAAGGGTTTTCGAGACTAAGTCAAGTTCAGATTAGCCCTTAATCGACCAATATCTATAATGGAACTGAACTGGCACTTCAGGTTGGGGGTTGTGCCGCCAAGGTAACTGCCCGGCCATGGAAAAGAAGGTTACGTTACGAAGCAACAACAAGCCTCAGATACAGACGATCTACTGTTGACAACCCCTGCAAACGAAACAAGGACAATGAATTTTGGATCTGCACGTGGAATGTTAGGTCCGCGCGCAGCCGAATAACTAGCGGAGGCCTCGAACTGCTGCAAAGCAGATATTACCGCAATCTAAGAAATCCTGTGCGATGGGCCGGACCAAAAAAGAATGCGACATCTACTATCGCGATTGTTATCGACTTCAAAAGCAGCGCCTATTTTGATGCGTATTTGTTGTCAGACTCAGACTCAGGCAATAAGTCTAGAGTTTCCGGCAAGTGACCGAGCGCTCTCAACCAGAAAGTAAACCCAACAGCGACGTCTCGTACAGAATGTCACCCTCCACATCACTATCTAGGCTCCGCTATCAATTCAGACAATGATACCCGCGCTGATATCAACCGAAGAGTAAGTCTTTAAAATCGCTGCTTTTTTGGACTAAGAAGGCAATTGACTAGAAAAGCCCTATCTCTGGGCACAGAGGAATGGACTTTATCAAAAATGGATGGGGGTGCCCTTGGCTGTTTTTGAGAGGAAAATTCTTCGGTGATTTTTGGTCCCATGTGCATAGACGGTGACTGGAGGAAGAGATAGCCAGATAGCCAGAAGAGCGAAGGTCTAACGACTGAGGTAGCAAGTAGAAGGGGACCTCAGCCAACTTGTCATCAGGAGGCAGCTATCCAAGAACTGATAGGGCTGGAGACGCCTGTTGGTTGAGGCCCAGGTCCAATCCGGACTGTAGCGCCACCTTAAGTAAGAATATGTGGTCATTCCAAAGTTGTTTGTCATAGACATACATATGTATCGAGAATGGAAAGTTTTCAGTTTCAACGATGCAAGTGCCATTCATGGATAATGGCTGTGTGTTTCAATATCGTTTTAACGACAGCAGGCAGTATTGTGTTTTGAAAGGATTAGTTATTGCTAATATCGAAATTTACTGAGCTTAAAATACGCTGTCCTTTCAGTTCTACAGCCGAAGAGCAGGGACGTCCGTCCGGGAACGGACATAAGAAGAAAAGTAATATACTGCATTAGAAGTGGCCGACAAGAGATGTTAATGAAAATTAAAAAGAGTATCGGAGACAGAACGGAGCCTGGGGCACACCAGCATTTATTTTGTGGATATCAAACCTGAGATCGTCTAAGAGAACTCAAATTCTTATCCATTAAGCAAGAGATTCGTCCATACCAAATGAATGCATTTGCGACAAAATATTATGCCCACTTTTCGGTTGGGCATGTCATCAAACTACCAGTGCACCTGTTGATACGAAAACCGTACTACTGGTCATTGAGAAGTTTTCGTGCTTCTAAATATTTTATGAGCTAATATTTCATCATGAACTTGGAAACAAAGGACGTAAGCGCAATGGATCTGCACAATGGGAAGAAGGGTCAGATTGTTTAGGGGCAAGCAGTTTTCTATTTACTCGGAAAGGGTCTTGAAGAGTAACATTGTTGGTAAAGGTAAAGGTAAAGGTAAAGATTTATTGTAACTGGCAAACTAAAGCTAGTAGTGAGCGAACGCATTGTCAATATTCGCCAAACCACCGGCAAATTAAAAATACTCCTCCAGTACCGGACTCGTAGTGTGCTCATCGAGAGAATATAGCCGGTTTACGTCCTGGAAGCAACATCTGTCGTTATGTTTTCAGGAGCTCGTGTTACGGTCTTTAGAGATTATCACTTAACCGTGCTTAATGATAATTTCTTTCCAGATTTGAATGACATCGATCCAGATGTAATGTGCTTTTAACAGAAGGACATTACGTGCCATATTGCAACTCGAACGATTTATTGAAATCACAATTTGACGAAAAAGTGATTTTACGAAATAAAGCTGTGAATTGGCCGCCGAAACTATGTAATGTAATGTATAGCGGTGATATATACCTTAGTAATATGTTTAGGGCGATATATGATCAGCGGTTTTGGCACCCTTTTTTCCTGTTAAGTATTTTCGGATGAGTGAGTCATTTTTTTCTTGAGTTAAGTATTTTTTTATCGATGTTGGAATGGGTAATGATTGAGAAGGTTTTTGAACTCGCGCAGTGGATTAGTTGCAAGTAATGTACTGGTAAGTTGTTGATAGGAGGAGGGGTAATTTGTGATAGGAATGTGAGGGGGTGAATTTTTTAGAGCTGAATTTGAAAGAAATAAAAATTCACAGCACCTTAGCGCCATCAGGTCGCAACTTTGATTATATACTCGTACTTATATTGTTTCCTGATCCTTCTCTATGTGTAATCTTATTTATGGACTTTTTTTTGGAAACTCTCAAAACTCATATAAATATAAATCGACACATTTATAGAATGATAATATAAGTGTTATTGAGGGATCAATTAAAAATAGACTCAATTTTTTTTGCAATTAAAAACAAAAACGAAGGCGTATTGCACGTGAATGTGTTATTCAATAGTAATTCGTTAGATTCTGTGAAATTTTGCACATTGGTGTTTCAAAGTGACAAGAATTATATTAAAATGAAATAAATCTCAAATCAATACTTGTCGAGACATAGAACAATAGGTGCCGTGAAATAACGCCGAATTCCTAAATTCCGCGGTATTTCGCAATGACAAAGTGAAATAACGCCGATCATTGCATGTGAAATATAGTAAAGCCGAATTCAGAGTTTGAAGAAGGTGGCTCGCTTCGCCCGCTAACAGGTTTTCACATTTTTTCCGCAAGGTTTAGACGCTCACACGACTTCGTCGCTCTTCTAGGGGAATGTCAACAATTGTCAGGCAGGCGCCTATAACTTCTTAGCAATTGTATTTTAGTTGTAATTGTAATTGGTCGACTTGACATGGTACCGTTTATTTTAATCATTTTTAGCATGATATGATGGCAATTGATTTATATTAAAACAATATTAAAAACAATGAAAAGTGAAATAAGGCCGATTCGGCATTATTTCTGAAATAAAGCTGATCGCTAATATTCGGCCTTACTTCACTTTTACAAAGCGAAATAAAGCCGAAAAGCTTTGCAAATTCTTTTGCCTTCTCTCTGAATTCGGCTTCTTTTCACAAACAGTGTTCGGCGTTATTTCACGGCACCAATAAGCATTAATGAAAATGCCCGAAATGTGACTGCTTTGGATGATAACTACTTTTTAATCAATGAGAAACATGCACATGCCCCTCTTTTTTAAAGAATTTGAATGTGATATTAAGAACTAACTTTAACGGAGTCAAATCGCAGCTCCTAGGCGACTAAATGGCTAAGTCAAGGCGGATGATAACACGATTACCGACCTTAGCGGGCAAAAAATCGGTAGATTGACATGACGCGCCATCATGCTGAGACCAAAGATCGTCCAACTCCATGTCTTCAATTCTAGCCCACAAAAATTCGGCCAACATGGCTCTGTAGCATTCACGACAGAGCATTTTCGATATAAAATAGACCAATGATGCTACTACTCCAAAAGACGAACAAAACTGTTACTTTTTGAGATACGTTACGTACTGTACGACGACGGTAACCATGAGTGTTGTCCGCAAGCAAGCCAATTTCACGAACTTTTTGCACAAGCTTGCGTACAGCTCAAAATATTTTTTCATTAACACAAGGTAGCACAGCACTCACTTTTAAAATAAATTTGCAATATTTGCCAAAGTTGTTCAGAAATAAAGCGGGAGAGAGCTGTCAGTGTCCAATTAACATACCATACCATAACATACAATTGGACCGACCGCTTGAAGCACTGCCAGCAAGGCCGAGGAAGCCATTTAAATGATGTGCTATGATGAATGTAGCTTCAAAGTAAAGCCAGAATCAATTTTATATCTCACGCCGTTGTTGTTTTATTTATTTTTTTCCTATCGTTCTTATCTGGACACCCTTTATTGTCGCCTACCTTGTACTATATACTATATAGTACTATATATATACTATACTATATAGTATAGATATAGAATATAAAAAATAATAAAATTAAATTTTGCGTCGAATTTGAATTTTTATTACTAACTAAAAAACAACTTAGAATAAATTACTATAGCAACAAAATATATAAAAAATACTATATGAAGTTCTCTTGTGATCTATGAAAATTAGCCCCTAAAATATAATCTCCCATTATTCTCTCATTACAAGTATATTGACCCTGATAACGACGTTCAAGATCTATTAAATCTGGTTCTTCCGAATGCCGTGGCCGTGGCTCAAGTGGCAGTGTATTGGCTTCCAGTCGTTCATAGATCTCCGTGGAGAACAAACGTGTCGGCTTCTATTAAAGCGAAACAGTTAAAAGCGAACTTAATAAAAAACAATCAGAAACATTTTGGCCAAGTGCTTCGGTGGCCCAGTGGTAGTGGTGTCTGCCGATAAAGCAGAGGTCGTGGGTTCGATCCCCGAAACATATCGGACTTTTATTTTTATTTTCATTTCACGGTGGAGAAGGACGGTGGAATAATATTTTCGCATCGTTAGCCGCCTCAGAGTCAGACGACGAAGAGGAAGAGATGCAAGTAATGTATAGCAGTATCAAAGAGCTGCAACTAAAGGTACTGGCTATTAAAGCCAAGCAAGTTGCGAGGAGACAGAAGGAGCAGCAACTCCAGGACTCACAGAAGCAGTCACAAATAAGCGAGTCTATACCGCAAAAAAACACACAGAAAACTGCGATACAACAACAAAACATACAAAAGCAGCCACAACAAAAGCAGCCACAACAACAAAAATCACAACAACATAAGCAGCAACAACAGCAGCAGAAGCATAAACAACAGCTACAACAAAAGCAACAACAATAACAACAACCACAGAAATCAACTAAACAACGGGTACCTCCAATCAACACCTTCAAGATGGAGTAATTGGGCCATAGGCAATAATTTTTTTTGTTAAAAGACTTAGTTTAGATAGGCACGCGATCCACTGCAATACAGTGGAGCCTTATCACAAAATTAAAAACCTGCTAAAGGATCCGACGACGGAGTTCTTCTATTACACTCCGAAGGGAGAACAAGCTGCAAACAATGCTGCTGAGGGGGATTGAACCGTCGACTGATCCGGAGGAGCTCCTTGTACTGCTCAAAGAGAAAGACTGCGAAGAGCTCAAATTCGTAGGGGTTAAGCCATTCGTCACGGCTAGAGCCAAAAGGGAGAAGCGGAAACTACGTTCTTCCTGGTTCAGCTAAGTCCCAACAGCAAACTTAATGGTCTAAGGAGCATCAAAGTCCTAGACTACCAGGTTGTACACTGGGAAAAATTAAAGAGAAGCGAAAACATTTTACAATGTGTTCGCTGCCAAAGGTTCGGGCACGCCGCGTCGAACTGCGAAATGCAGCCTCGAAGCGTGAAGTGTGGAAAGAACCACAAATCCGAAGAGTGCGCTCTAGGTAAGGACGGAGCGTCGGCAAGAAGGCAACTCTCTTGTGCGTTATGTAGGAACACGGGACACACTGCAAACTATCGGGGTTGTCCCAAATTCCAATACATCAAAAGAAAAGTAAATCTGGCTCGGCAGCAGAAAGTGGAAGTGAAACGTCCACCCGTGTATTTGCAAAATTCGGCCGTTACTCCCCAAGTTACCTACGCCCAAATGGCGGCAGGTAGGGGAAATACGGTTCAACAACCAAAGGTAGCTTCTCAGGCTCCAGCGCCTAGAGCACCGGAATCTGTACCTGACATGTTGGCTATCTTGCTCTCTATTCAGGGGCAGATGGCTCAGCTTCAGCGTCAAATACAGGAACAGGCTAAGCGAGTAGATCAAATATGCGCGCTGCTGCCGGGTCTCACGCACCTCCAGTCGTAATGGGTACGAACATGGTGGAGCTAACCCTGAAGGTCCTTGCAGTGAATGTCAATTTTCTGATTAGGTTCGAACGAAGAGCCGCACTGTTTAAGTTGCTTAAAGACCAAGCCCCTGATGTGCTTTTCGTTAGAGAAACTAAGCTTACCAAAAGACACAAAATGAGGCACAGAAGATATAAAATAGTACGGAGAAACCGACCCAATTCCATTAAGGTAGGAGGCGTTGCGATCTTTGTAAGAAAAGGATTGCGTTTCAAAAGAGTAGTACGTAGGTTCCAGGTGCTGGAAACATGCATCGTGTGTATCCCTCTCCGTAGTGGAAAGCGGTTATACATGGTATCTGTTTATGCACCTAAGGCTACTCAATCCACCTTATTCATCTCAGAGCTCGAGCAACTTTTTCGATTCCTAAGACTGGAATTGGAGGAGAATTACTTTATTATCGGCGGAGATTTCAACGCCAAACATAGAGATTGGGGAAATAATACACCAAATACTAGAGGGAACCTACTATTCAATTGGTGGGATCAGCACAGTATACTGTATCGACTCGGACTTAAGGCGACGGATAGTCCGTCGTTTCCAAGACACGGGTCGTATTTGGATGCCCTGCTGTTCGACACACGAATACACCTGACATGCACAAACCAACAAACCATAAACTGTCTACGCACTTTTGTGTATGACAGTGACCATTGCGGTCTCAGTACTGAAATAACCGTTCCGAACGAAGCTGCGGATTTGGACGAGCTTGTGCAAAGGCACAACTATAGTAGGGTGCGTTGGCCACACTTCTCCAGAACAATAACGAGAGCACTCTCCTTGAATTCGCTGTACCCACCGTCCAATAGAAATCTGTCAAAGGAGGAGATTGACAGGTATCTAAAACTAATGGACGAGACAATTAAACGAACAATGGGCAAAACGATACCTCTGTATCAAGACATTGACGACGAAGACTTATTCCGCAACGCAACCATTGACGCACTGCACCGACATAAAAGTAGACTGCTGTCAAGGCTAAAAACCTTGTACAGACAGTTTACTGACAGACATAACCCGGAGATTATGACGCTAGGGTCGTCGATCAAAAACTTCCAAGTCTTAATGAAAGAAAATCACAGAGCATTTGTAAGTTTGTATTGGAGCAACAAAATTCGGACTCTAAACACCAGCAACCCGAATAAGTTCCCGCAAATAAATAAACTATTTCGGAGAAAAGATCAAAACGACCTTCCGTGTCTTAAAATCGCCCGTACGACGGACAACGAGAACATACCTATAGCAGCAGGCATAGATCCAAGTGAGGCTGTTGATGATGACAACTTCTTTGTGATCGAGGATCCGCTGGAGAAGGTAGAGGCTATAGGAGTGACTTTCGAGGAAGTATATAAGGCGAATGACATCATTGGCCCGAACCACGACCTGAAAAATCGAGTCCTTGTCCACAATTTCTACCTTCGAAATGAAATAGTGAATTGGCGATTTTGTTGCAATGGAACAAATGCAAGAAACAGTGCACTGGTGCCTGCCTAATTGACTTGGAGAAGGCCTTCGATACCGTATAGAAGGTTAGAAGGACTCTTTTTCAAGCTGGACAGGTTGGGCATTAGTAAACCACTGCTGTATATTATTTTTGATATGCGATGAAGAATGGCGATGTGACTTCTGCTGGAACATTTAACATTAAAAACGGTCTGCAATAAGGTGCGGTAAATTCGCCGATCCTATTCAACATTTACACGAGTGATCTGATAGGTTCACTTCACCATGCCATAGCGTACGCAGACGACTTAATCGCGAACAGAACAGGTCCAAAGATTGAGGTGATTAATATACTCTTGCAACGTGACTTTGATAAAATTAAACGATATTGCGATGACTGGAAGTTGGAAATCAACTTTTAGAAGTCGGAAACAATTTTGTTTAGGACAACTTTGTCAGGAGGCTCTAGGGATACCAGAAAGAATTGGCGAAATTGGGGCAGCACGGGCAGCACGTGCAGCCACTTGCTTGTCGAAATGTAGTCAGTTACCTTGGGATCTGGCTAGATCACCATCTGTGTTTTAACAAACATATAGATGTTGCTCTGGCCAGAGCCAAAGATGCTTTTACCCTTTCAAAGAGACTGTTTTATAACAGCCAACTCGATGCGAGGGTAAAGGTTATCTGCTACATGGCCCTTATCAGGCCTATGCTTTTGTTTGGATGTCCCGTGTGGTTAAACGTAAGAGCAAGTTTATTGGAAAAGATTCGGGTGTTTGAGAGGGCTTGTCTTAGGACTTGTATTCGCTTCTACAGAATACCAGAGTCTGAGTACATAAAATTCTATCCTAATGAGGTCTTGTACAATAGGGCGAACCTAATAACAGTAGACAATTTCGTCATTAAGTTGACTCGAAGGCACATTGCAAGAGCACTGACCTCATCGAACAACCTGATCTCCGGGTCTTACTACCCTAATGATATGTATCATGAGAGAGTTCGCTTTGACGGCTTTGTTCCTCCAGAAGCGTTCCTCTACCTAGATATGAAAGGTCTGATCCAGGACAGATTGGCGGTGCCGCTAATCTTCCACGTTGCTCGAACAGCTGCGGACAGGCGACTCAACTACGACAGAGACGTCGCACATGGCAGTGCGGAGCGTCTCCGGTTCAGTAGGTCGGTAGGGAGTCGCGACATGAGGGATGCTGCTCGGCAGCATCAACAATTCTGGTGGCTAGATGAAGGAGGGGAAGTTTCTTCGTCGAATTCTTCTAGTACAATTTAGCTTCACTCGGAAGCAAAGTCGGTTAGCCTAATTCTTTAGTCATGGCTGGCTTAAATAGATTTAAGTAGGCTTATATACCCTATATAAGAAAAAAAATAAAAAATAAAAAAAACAATAAAAAATTATTAAAAAAATAATTTAAAAATAAAAAAAAATGCAAAAAAAAATTTATACAAGAACTTAGATGGGTAACAGCTTTTCTAAAATAAGGGGTAACACAACTAAGAAAAAAAAAATTGTATGATAAACAATAAGTTAGTTTAAGTAGGATTGTAGATAGTTTATATGTAAGTTATAGTTTTTAAGATTTTATAAAAAAAAGTCCGTATACTAAGTTTTTGCATTGAATAAAATTGTTTTCTTAGTTTTAGTTTAAATAAATATAGAAAAAAAAATTGTAATCGTACGAAACGTCGAAAGACATTGATTAAGTATTATGTTTAATTTAGAGTGCCCGTATGTATTGCCAGTAAGTTAGAATAAGATAATTTTAAGTTAATTAAGCTAATTTTTAAGCATAATAAAAAAATAATAAAAATGCATTTAAAATGAAATGAATGAGTGTATTGCCTAATTCCTAAAAGAACCGTATGGCAATACGAGAAAGCCAACTGGAGCGGTCTTAACAGCTTTTTTAGGAATTGTAACTGGTCGTTATGCTTCCTCGATAACGACGTGGATGCCGCTGCTGATATGATTACAGACACCATTCTCTTTGGAATGAGATCCTTTATTCCTCATCGGATGAAGAGTATCAAACCAAAAAGAAAAGGCATGGTACGACTCGAGCTGTAAAGAAGCCGTCTGGGTTAGAGAAATGTTTTTTCGGTCCTACAAGACCAACCCGACAGAGGAAAACCGAAAAAAGTTCAAACGAGCCAGAAATGACTGCAACGCCTTTCTTAAGCGTGTGAAATTCCTATACGACCAAAAACTGAGGCAAAAAATACTGCAATGTCCCAAAGGCAGTAACAATTTTTGGTCGTTCGTCAAAAACATTAGAAATCCCGCCTCATCCTCCATCCCAACGCTCATTTACAATGACATTCCAGCTGTCAGCTCTTTGGATAAGGCCAATCTGCTTGCTGCACACTTTGCGGCCAGCTCAACACTCCCAGATTGTGCTTTGTCTCCACCTACACTTGAGTGCGTCGAATCTTCAATGGGACGAATCTACTTTCGCATTCGTGTAGTAGCAAGAGTACTTAAAGATCTCAACATACATAAATCCGCTGGTCCAGATGGTATATCTCCCCTTCTTCTGGAGAGGTGTTCTTCCTCGCTGGCATAACCACTGCGTAAGCTTTTTCATCAATCCTACTCTTTAGGACTCTTCCCGAGCAGATGGAAAACAGCAATTGTCCAGCCCGTCCCTAAAAAAGGCGAATCATCTTCTCTCTCCTCCTACAGACCCATTGCACTTACGTCCCTTCTTTCCAAGGTCATGGAAACACTGATAAATCGTCAGCTCATGAAATATCTCGAAACACGAAAGTTTCTCAATGACCGGCAGTACGGTTTTCGTAGCAACAGGTCCACTGGTGATTTGATGGCATGTCTCACCGAAAAGTGGAACCAAAGCGTACATCAATCTGGCGAAAGCAAGATAGTTGCACTTGATATTTCTAAGGCATTTGACAGAGTTTGGCATCAGGCTCTTTTGTCGAAAATGCGTGCATTTGGGATCGACGACTCTCTTCTTCAATGGATTAGAAACTACCTTTCGGAACGTTCAATTCAAGTTGTCTTGGACGGTTTCAAGTCTGATATTCACAAAATAAATGCTGGTGTGCCCCAGGGCTCTGTTTTGTCACCGACACTCTTTTTAATTTTCATTAACGATCTCTTGTCTGCTACTTCTAATCCAATATATTCCTTTGCTGATGACAGTACTCTCTGCTTTTCATATTCGTTCCCGGACTCACGGCCCTGCTCTTCGGCTGTAGTACGAGAACGGCAGCGTATGCTAAGCTCATTAAATTCCAATATCAACAGCATAACCAATTGGGGAACTATCAATAGAGTGGAATTTAATGCTTCCAAAACACAATGCTGTCTGCTGTCTTTAAAGCGAAATTTAAACACCCAGCCATTATCTATGAATGGCACTTGCATCGTCGAAACCGAAAGCTTTCCATTCTCGGTATGTGTGTCAATGATAACTTACGTTGGAATGACCACATATTTGATGTCGCCAAAAATTCTGCGAAATGTCTAGGTTTCCTCAAGCGATGTAAGAAATATTTTACCCCCTCTGATCTGGCCTCAATATATAAGGCATTCATCCGCCCAAAATTGGAGTACAACTCCCACATCTGGTCAGGTGCTCCTAAAACATCTATGCACCTGCTAGATAGGATTCAAAATCGTGCGATAAAACTTATTGACGATACTAATATCAGTCAATCAATGGACACCCTCGAACACCGACGAAATGTCTCGTGTCTCACTTTGTTTTATCGCTATTTCCACCACCAGTGCTCCACTGAAATCGCCAGTAGCATTCCGCCCATTCAAACTTTCTACCGTAACACCCGTCTCGCTATGAATGCTCATCAGTATACCCTCAAGCCCATTTTCGGACGTACTCTAAAATATCGTGATTCGTTCCTAAGCCGTACAACTCGCTTATGGAATGCCCTGCCGATCTCTGTATTTCCTGGTCGTTATAACTTGCAAACATTTAAAAACAATGTACATCGGTACCTCTCTTTTCTTCCTCCCTAAATTTCCTTTGCCGCGCTGTGTACAATCACCTTAAGGGTACTCAAACCCCTTGAGCGCGCGCTCATTATTAAAAAAAAAAAAAAAAAAAAAAAAAACATGTCGTCCAAGTCCAGATCTTCCAATTCGGGCCAAAAATAATCGGTGATCATGGCGCGATAACGCTGACCATTCACAGTAACGTGACGATCGTTGTCGTCGATGAAAAAATATGGCCCAACAACGCCGCCGGCATGCAAACCCCACCAAACAGTTATTTTTTGTGGATGAAGTGGTGATTCATGAAGCACATGTGGATTTTCACTCGACCAATAACGCATATTTTGCTTATTGACGAACCCATTGAGCCAAAAATGAGCTTCGTCACTGAAGATGATTTTGCAATGAAATTCATCATCTTGGCGCATCTTCTCCAGAACCCAATCGGATAATGTACGTCGCTTCAAATGGTCCATCGGCTTCAATTCTTGAGTCAGCTTGATCTTGTATAGGAGTAAACCAAGATCCTTACGCAAAATACGCCATAATATGGTCTGAGCGATGCCCAATTCTTGAGAACGCCGTGGAATTGAGTGATTTGGATCGTTTGCTACGGACGCCTGAACGGCAGCGATATTTTCGACACTTCGACCAACCCGTTATCTCACTGACACGGCAACATCACACAACGAATATGTAGACTCAAATTTTTGCACTAAACTTGTTATTACCTGTCTACTAGGGCGAGAATTACGACCGAAAATTGGAGTTAACGCTCTTAAAGTTGCAGTCACCGACTCCGAATTTCGGTAGAAAATTTTTATAATTTGCAGACGTTGCTCATTCGTGTACTTTACCATGATGAAAATGTTGAGTTTGGTGAATAAATTGACAGTGACAGTTTGATGATTAGTGAAAGAGTGCGTTCACAAATTAAATTCAAAATTATCAAGTCCCTATTGGAAAACCCTTTAAATGAAAAACGATCAGTAATCCTCGGCGTATACATAAAACACAAGATATTAGAGCAGAAAAATGAGGGTTAATGACACTGTTATTGGTTTTTTCAAATCTAGATGGTACGCTAAGAATAAAGGATATTACAATAAAATATTTTAATAAAGTATAACTATAACTCCTTCATAAGTGTTAGTGGTTTTAGATATAAAGAAATGAAGTAAATACTAAATGTTGTACTATTGAACAATTTTACTGTACAATTGTGAAGAAAGGATCCGTCATAACCTTTTGTTAAAGGTTTGATGGGATAATACATTATGTATACATTTCTCGTTTGATTTCTAATCAAGTAACATTAAAGGAACATCAAATAGATCTTAGTATATATAACTTATAGATAACTGACTAGATAACTTATATTTTGAAAAGTGTCATTCTTTGAAATGAGTTTGATTAAACAGTCAGATATTATAAAAACTGAAAACTCTCATGGCGAGCAAAAAGGGAAAGGAAAAATGGTTTACTGTTTCCTGAGAGTATTCGAAGAACTATTGGATGCCCATCAAACTATGGGAAAACAAATGTTAAGCATTCTTCTCGACTTCAATGGTTTAAAATTTGAACATATTTGCATATATTCAAAGTCTTTGCGATGTCGATGATGATGTGACTTGTGATAAGCAAACTGCGTGTAACCCCTCAACCACTCAGTTAACCATTTTTAACCGCTAAATTAATCATTATATGAAA
This sequence comes from Volucella bombylans, assembly GCA_949129095.1. Lineage (NCBI taxonomy): Eukaryota > Metazoa > Arthropoda > Insecta > Diptera > Syrphidae > Volucella > Volucella bombylans. The sequence continues at coordinate 125,585,724 of OX422140.1, read as the reverse complement.
TCGCACTACCGCGGAAGAAACACTAGATATGTGACTGTTTAGGAAGTCGTAGAAGCATTGCTTTTTTTTTGTAGACTGTCGAAGCTAGAGGTTGATGAAAACAAATAATTAAAAATTCGCTGTTCAAACAATAGTGTCTTTGAAAAGAATTAAATGTTTCGAATATCGAGAAGAGTTCGGGTTTAATACCCACCAAACTACGAGGGGCGTTCAATATATTCTCGGTATCGATATGAAGGAAAATGCGAGTTCAATTTAAATTGTTTTTATTTTTCAATATAATCTCCCCTAACATCAATGCATTTGTTACATCTTGAGATAAGCTTTTTTAAACCCTCAACAAAATAAATTTCCTCTTTCTCTGCAAAATACCCATTTATTGCCGAGTTGAGTTCTTCATCATCCGAAAATCTTTTTCCACGAAGACATTTTTTCAAATCCGGAAACAGGAAATAATCACTAGGGGCAAGGTCTGGACTATAGGGTGGGTGTTGGTTTTCTTCGAAACCACAATCTCGCGCTGCAGCCTTGGAAGCTCGCGCCGTGTGAACAGGAGCATTGTCATGAAGAAGCAACACACCCGCTGCGAGTTTACCCCGTCTTTTCATTTTAATTTCCTCCCGCAAATTATGCAAAGTGGAAGCGTAGGATGTGGCGTTGATGGTTTCACCTTTTTTTTTTTGTACTCAATGAGCAAGATTCCCTTTGAGTCCCAAAAAACTGTGGCCATGAGCTTCCCGGCAGACGGAGTGACTTTGAACTTCTTCGGGGGGTCTGTTCCTTTTTTATGCCACTGCACAGTGGTGGACCCATGTTTCGTCCCCAGTAACAATTCGATCCATAACAACGTCCGCGTTCTCACTACACATCTCCAAAAGCTCTCTACAGCATGCGATTCTCACTTTTTTCTGAGGCGCTGTGAGCATTCGTGGCACCCACCTTGCACTGACCTTTGAAAGGTTAAGATGGTCATGAAGAATGGTGTGAATGGTACCAATTGAAAGCTTGGTGATCTCTGCCATCATTTTCACCTTTATTCGGGCATCCTCAAGAACAAGTTTTTCGACTTCTTTGATGCTTTCTCCCGTACAAGCAGTAGCCGGGGCGCCGGAGCGGGGGTCGTCTTTAATGCTCTCTCTGCCTCTCTTGAACTCACTCTGAGTGAAGAAAAACTCTCCGTCCTATTCGGACTCCCACCCCTGGAGAGCAAACATAGAAACCAAACACACCTGAGTTTCTCAAACCACTACAAAAACAATTTTCCTTTCTCCTCCTTCTATCTTTCCGCCCGCGCCCTGGCAACAGTAAAAGGGTATCAACCCCTTAGGCGCGCGTAAATTATAAAAAAAAAAAAAAAAAAAAAAAAAAAAACTTGACCACTTTTGCACAGTTGATAATGAAGGTGCGGAACCCTGGTAAACAGCCACCATCTCTTCATGAATAGTTTTTTTACTTTTTCCTTGCTTAGTGAGAAATTTAATTACAGCGCGATGCTCAATTTTCACCATCATCGTCTCAGTTGCCATTATGATTCTGTTTAACTAGAGATAAAACGCGAATTAATAATCACATTTATATGAAATTTTACATGAATGCACTAAAATAATAGTATTACTTGATAAATAAGTCAATTTATATATACAACCACAGCTTCACCCCGATACCGAGAATATGTTGAACGCCCCTCGTAGACTCATTCCATCCATTATGTATCATTAGAACTTAATGTTCAGTTATTCGGCAGTCAATCAGGTCCAAAGATTGAGGTCATAAATAAACTTTTGCAACGTGAATTCGATAAATTTAAACGATATTGCGATGACTGGAAGTTTGAAACCAACTTTCAGAAATCGGAAACCATTTTGTTTAGGACGCCTTTGTCTGGGGCTTCTAGGGATACCAGAAAGAATTGGCGAAAGTTTTCTATCGTCGGGCAACACGGACAGCCACTTTCTTGTCGAAATGTAAATATCCGATCTGGCTAGATCAATATCTATATTTTAACAAACATATAGATGTTGTTCTGGCCAGAGCCAAAAGTACTTTTGCCCTTACAAAGTTACTGCTGTATAACAGCCAAATCGATGCGAGGGTAAAGGTGATCTGCTACATTGCCCTTAGCCGGCCTATGCTTGTATTTGGATGTCCCGTGTGGTTCAACGTGAAAATAAGTTTATTGGAAAAGATTCGGGTGTAACTTTCAGTGTAAAATAAGAATAAAGCTGAGAGAAAGATGTGTTCAGGTAAGGAATCCCATAGCCTAATGGCTTAAGTAAAGAAAAGATGCGACGAATGACAGTGTAGTTGAAAGGTTGAATTATACAATTAGAGATTTTAGTCGACTTGACTGTGTAAATTGTAGTTTTTCATACAAATACCGTGGTGATTTCGAATATCTGATTTTATAGAGGAAAATACAGTTTCTGGCATCAAGATATTGTGTCAGAGAACAGCCTAAAATACTGTTTTGGTAAGCAGATACATGATCGTATCTTCTAAGACCGTATACATATCGAATAAATCAATTAAAAGTAACCTGCAATTTGTTTTTCAATGCAGAATCAGGCTTGCAGTATATTACATCACTGTAAGTTGTAATGGGAACTAACAAAGTTTTCATTAATTTTAGCCTAGTAACACGGTTTTTTTTTTTTTTTTTTTTTTTATTAAAAGTACAAATAAGAACAAAGTCTTTTATAGTACATAGAGCTCAGCTAAATCTAGAGAATCATTTATAGTTTACACAATATAATTTCTGAGCACGGTTATGAAAATTTAATAAAAATTAGTTAAAGAAAAACTTATAATGAAAATAACTAAAAAGGAAGAGGAAAAAGGGAAGGGAAATCAGAAATTAACAAAGAAGGAAAAAGAGAAAAGAAGAGGGGCTAGTTAAAAGAGTTAGAGAAAGAAAGAAAGAAAGAAGGTGCATAGACCGTAATCAATCAAAGTGAGCAAATAGTGATTTTTTAAATTGTTTTTGTCCTATTATCTGTTTGATCGTTGTTGGCAAGGTATTCCATAATCTAGCGGAGTGGACAAGGAAAAGACGCGACGTATTCAAATAATTACAAGACGGAGTTAGCGTTCTCAGCGTTCTCAGCGACTGCGTAAATATAAGTTTTTGAAAAATGTATGTTGGTGATTGCTTTTGTATAATTTTATGCAGGAAAACACAGCATCTTAATTGCCAAAAATTAGAAAAAGAGCACCCAAGAACACTTTTATGTAGGTGGGATATGTGATCATGCCTTCTAACTCCAAAGGTATACCGAACCATATCGTTGAAAGCAACAAGTAGTTTGTGGTGAGAGTGCGAATCTGGCTTACTATAGGCAGGGATGCTATAATCGAAGATTGGCACAAGTAGCGATTTTATTAACCTCAGTTTGGTATCAGTTGGCGTAAAGCTGGCGAAAAGCCACAGTTTACGTAAACCTGCGTAAATCCTTGACACAATATAGTTGCTATGGTTGGTAGCAGGAGGGATCGGTTTATTTTATATCCCAGGTTGTTAACTACATTAGCACCCCTAAGCCTTGTGGAATTTAGCGATATCGGTGGAATGTCTTCAGTATCATACATTTTTTTAGAAATAAGAATTAATTGAGTTTTTACGGGATTAAGGATAAGTCCATTATTCTGGGACCATTTAGCTATTGCGGATAAATCAGAATTGAATCTTACCACAAGGTCATCGATTAATCCAATAATACGCGAAAGGTAAATCTGCGCGTCATCAGCGTAAAGATGAACTGAAGCATTGTGGCATACATTGGGCAGATCATTAATAAATAGACAAAACAAAATAAGACCGAGAATCGAACCCTGGGGTACACCAGCAAGCATCTTAAGGGGTTGCGAGGATGTTTTATTAGTAAAAACTCTTTGGAATCGATTGCATAGAAAGTCCCTAATTAATCTCACTGAGAATTCACTAAAACCGAAATATAGTTTCAACTTTATGCATAAAATTTCATGATTAACACTGTGGAAGGCTTTCGAAAAATCAATTAAACAGAGTAGCGTTAAATAGTCTTTATCAAAATTTAGCCTTATGTCATCAAGAACTTTAACTACAGCCTTGAAGCAACTGTGATTAGCACGAAAACCTGATTGAACTTCTGATAGTAAGTCAAAGCGAGCAAGATGAGCAGAGATTTGCTTCGAAAGAATTTTTTCTAAGATCTTAGATAAACAGGGTAAGATGCTTATGGGGCGAAAATCCAACGTCACTGAAGGGCTTGCTACTTTGGGCACAGGGATAATTTTGGCTATTTTCCATTGATTAGGGAAAGTCGAAGATGTAATGCAATAGTTAAAGATATGTGTAATGCAATTTATTATGTACGGAAGTAACGTTTTAACGAAACGTAAATGCAATCCGTCATCACCAATGGCACTTGATTTAAGCCTTCGAAAGAAAAAAATCACATCATCTTCTGTAACAACTTCAAATTCTAATTGGGGTAGGGAGCCAAACAAAAGACTTCTCTCCGGAAGAAAGATGGAATTGCTACTGGGTCTTGATAAAAATGCTTTATTTAATTCATCAGCATCAGTTGTTTTCGTAGAGATATGGGTTTTCCCTATTCCAATGGAACGCAAGTTGCTCCACAGCTTTTTAGATGTTAAGTCAGTACTCAATTTAGAGAGGAAATATCTTTTTTTATCCCTGCTGGTAACAAGTGATGAATAATTTCTGGCTCTACAAAAGACCTCCCGGTTGTGACTGTTTGGCTCCTTCCTCCACTTCGCATAAAGTTTTCTCCGATTTTTTATTGCACTGTGTACCTCAGAAGTAAACCAAGGACATTTCTTATTGCGTATAGCAACCGTTTTGAGAGGAACATGTTGACTATAAATATCATTTATTAATGTCTGAATAAACTCTACTTTATCATTAATATCCGTAAAAAGGTAGCTTGAGTTCCATGGCAGTGAGCTTGCATGATAATGGAGATTAATGAGATTGATCGATGAAAAGTCTCGAAACTGGAAAGATTCCTGTAAGAGATCACATGAAACGTCAATATTCAGGGTACAGAAGAGCAGATCGTGATTAGATACACCCTCCAGAGACAACTGATCCTGCAGCAGTACTTTGGAATGGTCATATACCGCAAATATGTCAAGGAGACTAGGAGGAGAGTCAGATCCAAAGCGAGTAGCATTTTGATTAATAACCACAAGCCCAGTTGAAGCAAAAGCATCCAAGAGAGAGCGTTTCACCTATACAAATGACATCAACACCCGAGTCAGTAAAAATGTGTTTTACAGGATCTAATTTAGCCAAGTTAAGACTACGAGTATTGAAGTGACAAATCTTAAATCCTTCGCGCGCATTTGATAATTTTTTGACTAATGTTCCAACCTCAACCTCAGCCACCTCACCAGTTACATACCTAGTATGTACACGCCAGATTCATAAAGATAACGTCGAACAAACAAACAAACAAACAATAGGATCATTTTGCATGCTCTGTGTGTAAACGATTTTCTATGCACAAAAAGAATAGAGAAAATAAAGAAAGAACAAAGAGTAGGCGAGAATTGGGTGGGGTAATGGGCGTGGGAAAAAGGTAAACAACTAAGATATAACATTTTCAAATAAAAATGAATACAACAGCAATAGTTATTAAAGTGTTCTTAAAGCTCCAATGTTCAAATTAAAGAAAAAATTAATTATAAAATTGAATAACAATTATTTAGATGAGGTTGGTGTTTGAAGAAATTTTCAGCTCAGTGTTATTTTTTGTCTTCTTCACGTAAACAAAGCCATTGCGCGTTCTGACAGAAAACAGCAAGCCCTCACGACGCAGCTGGAGTGCATGACGCAGATGTGAATTGTTTTCTTTTGTCAAACTCTCATTCATGTAAATGTAAATCATGGCTAATGGGCGTAAGTGAGTCACCAAGAAGCTGAGCGAGTGTGAGTCCTTTGTTAGCACGAAAAGCTGCAAGCAACGCACTCTGCTCAGTCCGTGAAGAGATCCTTATGAGCAACGGATTATCACCAGTATTTGATTTGTTTCTCAAGCGAAAAGCATCAAATGGGGGATTTAGGTTGTGGTTCAGTTTGGCAGCGATGTTTTTTGCCAACTCGATTGGATCTTCGTTTGGTTTTTGCGGAATGCCCCGAACAATAACATCTTGCAGGCGCTCTTTTCGCCGAAGATCAGCGAGCTCTTCCTTTAGCTTACAATTGTCATTACGAAGCTCCAAAAAATCTCTTTCAAGGCTTTGCACTCTATCATTAAGAGAACCGACTGCTTCACTTAATTTTTTGTTGAAGTTTGTTTCAAATTCTGAAAGTAGGAATTTAAATTTTTCAATAAGACTTAATTCTAAGTCGCGAAGCTGTTCAGAAATCGTTGACTTTTTTTCCTTCATTAGGATGTTGCCTGTTACAGATTTATCTGGAGTAACTGTAGCAGCCAGTGTGGTTTTCTCTTTGAGTACCTGTTGACGGGTAACTGACATCTTTAATGATAAGGGGTTACAATAATCACCAAACAGAAAGTTTAGTTTTAGTTTATTATTTAGTTTTTTGTGCAATGTAGAAAGGTTTATTATGGGAGGAAAACGTCTTGCACACCAAAACAAACACTGTGTAGGATACTTCTTTAACACTGTTTAATATGGGTCCGCCATCTAAGGTTTTTTTTTTTCAACTAGTTCTTATTTCGTGAATGGTAACACTTAGCTCATGTCTGATTTGACAGATAATTAGTTTTATCCGCTGAACGAAAATGGTTGTGTATACGCTTGAACAACATTGGGAAATATTGCCTGCGATCGACTTAGAGAAGATGCCGATTTTGCCAAAAAAATCATCTTTTCAGATGAAGCTCCTTTTGATCTTGGCGGGTATGTAAACAAGCAAAATTGTCACATTTGGGGCACAGAAAACCCGCACGCATACATTGAAAAGTCGATACACCCAAAACGAGTCACTGTTTGGTGCGGATTTTGGTCCAGAGGCATAATTGGGCCATTTTTCTTTTTTTTGCCGTTACAGTCAATGGCGATCGTTATCGGGCCATGTTGAACGAATTTTTGTTCACAAAAATTGAAGAGGAGGATATTGGCAACATTTGGTTTCAACAGGAGGGCGCTACGTACCACACAGCCGAAGCTACACTCGATGTTTTGCGCCCTGTTTTTGAAGATCGCATTATCAGCCGCAGAGCTGATGTCGTTTGGCCACCTCAGAGCTGCGATTTGACACCGTTGGACTATTATTTGTGGGGTGCCGTAAAAGGTAAGTGTTACGCCGACAAGACAGAGACAATTGACGCTTTAAAGGACAATATTCGTGAAGCCATTGGTGAAATACAGCTGCACACAATCGATAATGTGCTTAAAAATTGGATCGATCGTGTAGGCTACTACATGGCCAGCCGAGGCAGCCATTTGAATGAAATTATTTTCCATTACTAACCGGAAGGATTGTACTTTGAAATAAAAAAAGAAATTTGAGAAAATATTCAGTAGTTTTTTTTATAGCATTTTCAAAAAAAAAAAAATGTTGGCGGACCCTATATTATGTGGGTAATTTTTAATTGAAATGGAGCGATCACAAACACGTCTATTCACTTGACATTTGTCACAATGGAAGGAATTTATATGGTTACTGTACAATATTTTTGATTGACTTGTTTTTTTCCAACACAAATAAATTCGATGTTGAGCATGAAACATATACTTGCCCATGGGAGAAACATGGATTTTTCAAGCCCAATCCGCAAATGGACATTGTTTGGCCTTGAGATTTGTTTATATGTTTGTTTATACATCGCGAAAGCCAAACAAATAGGGAATTGAAGCCTTTTGAATGGTATTGGATATTCTGACGATATCATTGGAATACGTGGTAACAGGACGATTTCACTTTTAAACTTTCCAGTTTATGATGCATGTGTTAATGCGCGGCTGGCTTGCTGTCTCTCTCGTTCTCGTACTCTAATTGTGGCTATGTGCTGTTCACGCGCCGCTCTTCTCCTCGATATATCTTGTAGCAGACGTTCGTCACGCTGCTCTTGAGATCCTTGTGCACGACTCCTTGCTTTCCTGATTCCATCAGCTGCATATCTTGCCGTGGTTTGTTCTGCCAATTGATGGCTTCTTTCAACACGTCTGCGTCTTGCCTCATTGCTACGCTCATTGTTGTGGGGTTCAATTGTTGGTGACATTTTACTGAAAATAATAATTAAAAATATTAAAATAAAATTGAAGTAATTATTTTTATTTATTTATTTATTTATTACATTTTATTTACATTTTAAACTTACATCAATTAACATCAATTTACCCGCAAAGCAAAGTGCTTATCTGCAGATGGTTGCTACTCGTAGCATTGGTATCAGGTTTTGAGGTGATTTAAAATAATATCTCAGTTTCATTAAAGTTGGCATCTAAAACTTTAAAAGATGTGTAAGCGGGTCTAAAAACTTTAAATAGACGATGTTGAAGATTCAATATCTTAACAATATGGGTTTTCGCCGCGTTTCCCCAGGCAAGAATCCCATATCTGATTCTTGATTCTGCTAGCGAGTAGTACACTTGTTTCTGCAGTTCAAAATAGGAATATCTTTTAAGGTATACCATCGCAAAGAGCGCACTCTTAAGTTGAAGACGTAGGGTATTTATATGCTCTCGGCATAATAGGTGTTCATCTATAATTATCCCGAGGTATTTCATGCTTGTAACCACTTCAATTTGTTTATTGTTGGCTGACAATGGGCAGAGTTAATTTCGGTAATATATTTGAACAATATCTTCTCGCTTAGAGGGGGTGCGTAAGTGCATTACTTTTTTTTGGTCGCATTTATTAGAAGGCTTTTATCATGACACCATTTAGAGTTAAATTCTTCTAGCAATATTTCCACCGCAGAGTTTTAACATTTGTGTTTTACCACAACTGCTATGTCATCAGCGTAGGCATAGGCAGTACTTTTTTTTTGAATAAGCGCAAGAGTTCGCTTGTATAGAGGATAAATAACAACGTGCCCAGTTTGGAGCCTTGTGGTACACCGTATTCACTTGTTTTTTCCTCGCCTATTTTGTTTGAGACCTTAACTTTTATTGTTCTATCTTTCAAATAGCTCTTAAGCCATTTTGCCATTATTCCTCTCAAACCTATTTTACTGAGGCTTTCGATTAGCTTTTCATGCATTAGTGTATCGAGCGCTTTACTAAAATCGATAAATAGCACGAAAACATGGTGATTTCTGTTCAGGCCGGCATTAACAGTATTGGCAAACTCGCCTAGTAACATTCCAGTACTTTTATTTTTCTGAAAACCGTATTGATTTGGATGTAGTATTTGGTGTTTGGTTATAAAATTGTTAAGTCGATTAACAACTACCTCCTCCATACGCTTTTCAACAACTGACAAAATTTCGATTGGCCTGTAGTTTTCAGTGTTCCTCCCTTGTATATTGGGCGTATAATCGATGTTTTCATCAGACTTGGAACAATGCATTGATTTATACTTTGGTTAACGATTGTCTTCATAACAGGAGCTAGATACACTGCATTTATTTTTAAATCAATTGGTCTAATGTTATCGGCACCTGGACATTTGTTGCAGTTCAATTGATACATCATTTTATAAATTTCCGCTTCGGTTGCTTCTTCTACTTAAATATTTTGCTGTAGTTCCCAGTTTTTATGGTTTGATGTTCTTACATTACACACATGCATACTCTTTGTAGCCTGGTTTGAGAATTGCTCCGCAAATTTCTTGGCCGTTTCATTCAAGTCTTCGTCGTTACCCGTGAAATTGTTTTTAATAGTATCATCTACAGAACATTTTTTCCTTCCAAAAAGTTCATTAACAATATTCCATGCTTTTCTTGGGTCATTTTTAGCGTTTACGAATTGTTGCTTATAAAAAGTAGCTGTAATATTTTGTATGTTTCTATTAACAATATTTCGAAAGTTCTTGTACTGGATTTCATAGCTTTGACTTCTTGGGCTGTTCTTCCATCTTCTATAGAGTTCATATATCTTTTTGCACATTGAAATTATTTCTTTCGTAATCCATGGTTTTTGCTTTCGACGACATTTGCTTGTTTTTGTTCTACTTGCTTCAGTATATATATTATTCATTACTTTTACGAAGTTATTATAGAGTTTTTCAACATCCCCCTCCTCTAGTATATTTTGCTAGTTCGTTTGCTCTATTAGCTCATTAACTTTTTGTTGGCTAATATGTTTAATGTCAGTTTGATCATTCGTTTAGTTTTGGCTTACATTTTTTGTTGCGTACAGAGTTATGTAGTGATCGGAAAGGTCCGTTTCAATGATTGCTGAGAATATATATAGTTTTGTAATGGTAACATATATGTGATCAATGAGTGTTGAGGTGCTCCTTTTCAAATCTACGCGCGAAGGTTGTTTGATTACATTTGTAAGTTCTTTCGAAGCCATCATCTCCATATATTTCAAAACTAGTGAGTTATTTTCATCTTGTATATTTATATTAGCATCATACTTTATTGGGTTTATTGGTATTATATCGTATTTTATATTCTTCTTAATAAATATTGCAACACCTCCGCCTTTCCTTTCATTTCGATTTATGGATTCAGGTTCAAATCCATCAATGTGATATATTCGATTTTTCTGTTTTGATATGTTTATTTCGTTTAGTACTATGATATCGATATAACATAAGACATTATCAAATTCTGCTAAAATAATAAAATGATAAGCGGGCAGGTAATACTTACACGTTTTTGAATTGTCACGTCTTATTAAATGTAACAGCCAGGGTATTTATATCAACACTTAAAAAAAGATGTACGAATAATGCACGAAAAATTAAAAAAGCAAGGTCTCGGAAAAAAAGCAAAGATTTTAACACAACGTTATTATTTTTTTAAATTATAGCAGTTACGTGGTCGTCGTTCACAATTGAGTGGATTTTACAAATTATGATTGATTTCAAGAAACCTATTTTTGCACATGTAATCTGAAAGAACTTTATGTGGCCTTATATATTCCACGAAAGGTTCAGACGGTTTTCAGCAGAGATGAAAGTTCTGGTTATTTGCGTTTACAATTACAACAGTATAAAGCAAGTAAATACAACATTCATTTTATTGCAGGAAGTTATCTGGGGTTTTGCCCGATGTTGGGGTTCTTTCATCTGTTGCTATTGTTTTATGGCCGATTTGCGTTTTAAATGGACTGTATTCGAATGCTCTTGTTGCTAGGTAGTGCTATGCCGGTGATTTGGCGAGACAGACGTTGTAACTCACGTGTGACGTAAATAAATTAAAGAATCAAGGAAACCTTTGAAACTTTAATACAGCGCCTTCTATTATCCAACCTAGATAACTAAAGATGTTGATCTTCTCACCAATCTGTAACATTTTCAGATGAATCCCAGGCGGTTCCCTTTCATAGGGAAGCTTAAAATGCGGCCTAACTGACAAATTTACAAATAAAATTTGCCGAACGAAAGAAGCATAGCAATTTCCTTAAGTCGTCTTTAATTTCCAAATCATAAAACCGTCAATCCATATATCCTAGCCAAATAAATTCAATGTTAGTTTGTGCTCGTAAGGTTTTTTTTTTCAAAAAGTACTTGAAGTTTACAACAAAAACATTATGGCGCCTTCTATTTGATGATAGCGCAACCTAGATAACAAAAGATAATGCGGTGTTATAACTAATTTCCATCGCAATGTTTAACAGTAGTAGAACTTACCACATAATTAATTTAATTTGCAATAACAAATTATTAAGGTCATAAATCGAGAGAAAAAGTTTGACCAATTAGACACAGTGTGCAAAATATTATTAAGATCGGTTAAGTAGTTTCGGAGTTCATTCTAAACGGACAGTGTGACAACGGAGTTTTATATAACATATACAGATTACAGGAGAGATTACAGTTTATTATAAAACCTAAGTCGGTGACTTTATAAACATAATACAAGGTAATATTTCTGGCTGATAGAACTTTTTTCAAATAAAATTTTTTTAAGTCTTAGATGGCATTTCTATCTGTTTCACGAACACCAGTCGAAATATCGTGTTTATCCATCTCAATCACGGCGTCACTGTCTGTCTCGGTTACATTTGGTACTCATTTTAACTTACTAAAAAGAATTAACTATGAATCGGGTTTCTTTATCTAAATATTTTGTTTGTCCTCAATTAAGCGATAGCCTAGCAAGTGTCATACCATTTTGGAATTCAGACTAAATACGCCATCTTTTAAAGTTACTTGCCAGAATGGCATAGCACATTTTTTTGTCAGTACAGTCAGTTCAAGTTGGGTGATTAATGATTTTCAGATACATGGATGGACAAAAAAGGAATATTTTAGTTAAAATCGATATAGTTACTCGTATGTTTCAATTTTGGACCGTAATTTGCAGAAGAGTTACTCAGGGTTACGAGACAAAAAAAAATCGAAGAAAAGTAAAAATTTGCGGTCACAGCACTTGAAAGATCGTCACAGGTTGTCAGATTTCTCGACTTTTTTTTGAGTGCCAATAATTTAAAAAGTACATGACTTAGATTTTTTTTTATAATTTTGTGATAACCGACACCACTTGACCTATCACCCGTTTCCGGCTTGACGTTGATTTTTGGGATACCCTGTATATGTATATATTATGTATTAGATGTAAGTGGGTTAAGTAGATTAAGATTTATTTTTAGGTAGTCTGTAGGCTTTTAGCACAGATAATAAATCTATACAGATGTCTCATTCATATGGGAAGTTTTGTCCCATGAAAATGAAATGGAACTAAAAAAAAAGCTTTTTAAAAAGCTGCAAAGAGCAGACAAATCATTTTATTTTTTTCGCTTTTTGCTCTTGCCACTTGTCACTCACACATGCAAAGTCGTTTATCGTGCAAAAACAATACGTGAACGAAAGAAATAAATAAAAAAAAATATACGTTGATGTTGCCCAGCATAACCGGTTTACTTAGGTTTATGTACGTGGGCTTGTTATTTTGTTTGTAACTTGTTATGCAATGTAAATTAAATGGGGGTAGGAATATAATTTTGAAGATCATGAGATCGATGGTCCGTGATGTGGACGTGCTGGAGGGGGTGGGTATGACGTTGCACCACACTATAAAAGTGGCGGATTTTTGAAGAACGAGGTGTTAAGGGCTAATACATGTTATGGGGTTGAAGATATACGTATGTACATAAGCGCTAGACCAATTTCCCGATTTTAATTTTGTGCTCAGGACATTAAGTACCTACAAAATTTGATATCCTGACCTGGCCCCGAGCTACTTTTTTTTATTCCCCAAACTTAAAACGTACCTTAAGAGTAAGGAACGCAGGTAGAAAATGTAGGTAGAAAAATGTAAAAAGCTACGACCAAGGCTTTGAAGGCGATATTAGAAATTACGATATTACTACGATGAGTGGCAGCACCGTTGGGATCGCTGTGTGCGCTCTCAAGGGATCTACTTTGAAGGTGACAATTCATTTTATGTTTGATACATGTGTTTTAAAAAAATTTTAAACACATTTTTAGAAGCCAAATTTAGTTCCACTATTGTAGGTTCACTTTATAATTTTCATAAGTAATCTGAGCTTTGACTGGATCAAAGCAAACAGAACCGTCTTCAGAGTTCGGAACACTCTCGCTTCGTTTTAAAAAGAGAGAGCGATAAGCGTTTGTTTTTAAATATTTTTTCCCAAAAAGGCATTTTCAAAATGTTTGCTGCAAATGTAAGGTTTTTTAAGGCATTTTATATGTTCACGAGACTCCTCCGTCAAAGCTAACCATTCATCATATTTAACAGTGCCTTTTTTAGGGAAACGAAACAATTTCATATCCGAAAACTTCATTTCTTCACTTCAATTCAATTCAATTACTTATTATTTACATGCACTGCATATTAATAGCACGAATAATATTTTGCTCGTAAAACTTCAATATTCGACTTTTCCCGCCTCTGAATTGTTCTTTCTTACATACACACCCATACGCTCAAACAAAATACCAATTCATGAAAAATTACATAATTTCCTATTGCAGTCGAATGAAAACAAACAGCCAAGCCTTCATACCCTCGCAAATCCCTTGCAATTGTTTTTCATATTCCTTTTGCCACTGCCCTCAACTTGTGGTGAGAGAAAAAAAAAATCTCTCAGTAAACAAAGCAAGAAAGAGCGAAAATAAAAAAGCTTTACATTATTCCGAAAGTACGTGTCGGCTGGACGAGTGTCGGCTAGCCGACAAAAATTGAACCATTTTTTTCTACAGCGATGAGACATCTGTATAGATTTATTATCTGTGCTTAAAGTTTATTTTCTTAGTTTTAGCACAGATAATAAATCTATACAGATGTCTCATCGCTGTAGAAAAAAATGGTTCAATTTTTGTCGGCTAGCCGACACTCGTCCAGCCGACACGAGCTTTCGGAATAATGTAAAGCTTTTTTATTTTCGCTCTTTCTTGCTTTGTTTACTGAGAGAATATGAAAAACTTGTGCAAGGGTTTTGCGGGAAGGGGTATGAAGACTTGGCTGTTTGTTTTCATTCGACTGCAATAGGAAATTATGTAATTTTTCATGAATTGGTATTTTGTTTGAGAGTATGGGTGTGTATGTAAGAAAGAACAATTCAAAGGCGGGAAAAGTCGAATATTTCTTTACATTTTGTAATTGAAGTTTGACGAGCAAAATATTAGGCATTCGTGTTATTAATACGCAGTGCATATACACCTGTGTGCAAAATTATAGCAGTGTTAGATGCTTAACTTTTTATTTTACAATAAAATGAATTTTATAGCACCTATATTTTAAATATCTATTTTTTCTTTCTCTAATGTTCTAAAGACATAGTATTGAATTTGAAATATAGAAAACCTAAAATACCACCTTGATCAAAAGGAATTCATTCAGAAAATTAAAAATATAAGTTTATTCATTTAAGTCTATATTGTCCTCTTCAAAGTAATGTCTTATCGACTGCAACACACTTATGCCAGTGCTTGATCCAATACTCGAAACATTTTTTATATTCGTTTTCGGTATGTCCATTAGTGCTTCCTGCGATTTTTCCATTACTTCCTCTCGGCTGCTGAAACGCATTCCCCGCAGTAGTTTTTCAACTCGATTGAGCAGAAAGAAGTCACAGGGAGCCAAATCAGGTGAATTCGGTGGCTGTTGGATGATATATGTTGCATTTTTCGTCAAAAAATTACGAATAATGATGCTACTGTGCGACGGTGCGTTATCATGGTGCAAAATCCACGAGTTTTCTGCCCACAATTCTGGTCTCTTTCGGCGAGTTGCTTCACGCAAACGTCTCATAACGCTCAAATAATACTCTTTTTTGACTGAAAACGACGTGGTTTTTGTCCCGGCTCATTTGGTGAACGCCATTCACTTGCCTGATGTCTGGATTGCGTGTCGTACTCATAAACCCGCGTCTCGTCTCCAGTAATGATCCTTTTGATGAATCTGAGATCGGATTCATCCTCGCAAATCATCTCTTTTGCGACGTCAACACGGTCTCTTTTTTGGATGAAATTGAGGTCTTTTGGCACAAACTTTGCTGCTACACGACGGAGACTCAAATTATTAACCAAAATGTCTTGAACGGATCCATAGGTAATGTTCAACTCCTCCGCTATCTCTCTGATGGTTAATTTGCGGTCATTGACAAACATTTCTTTTACTCCACCAATGTTTTCGTCGGTTTTCGACGTCGATGGTCTGCCACTGCATTCATCATCTTGGATTGACTCACGACCACTATTGAACCGCTCGTGCCACTGGTAAACGACCATTTTCTTTAGAGAATCGTTGCCGAAACACTTTTCCAACATTTCCAATGTTCGCGCACCATTAAATCTGTTTTTTACGCAAAATTTAATACAAGTTCATTGTAGCAAAATTAATGTAAAAAAAAAACTGAAAATTGAATATGTTACACTTGCTTAATACTTCGTTGAATGGCCTTTGTTTGCCAGAACTGCAGTACAACGAAGTAGCATAGAGTCGACTAAGCGCATGCACCTCTCTCTCGAAATACCTGCCCATGCAGATTGCACTGTAGTCCATAAGTCCAACGTTTTTTGGTTCTGCCTTAAAAATCTCTTGTTTAACATCAGCCCATCAGTTTTCAATGATATTAAGATCTGGAGACTGAGCAGACCACTCCATGACATTAATCCCATTGATTCCAAACCAATTTTTAGCCAATTTACTGGTGTGCTTGGGGTCATTATCTTGGTGATATACCCAATTAAGCGGCAACTTACTCTTAAGGTAAGTTTTGAATTTGGGGAATAAAAAAAAGTCGCACGGGGTCCAGTCCGGACTCATTTGACAAAATCACTGATAAAACATGTTTCTTCTGGGATTGGTTTGATTGAAGCCATTGTAAACAACCTGATTGGACCCTATCAGTGCGGTTTCACGCCAGCAAAGTCCACAATCGACTAGATTTCCACACTCCGGCAGATCTTGGAGAAAACCCAAGAAGTCCAGATCGATACCCACCACCTGCTTATCGATTTTAAGGCTGCCTATGACAGCATTTATAGAGACGAGCTATATAGAGCAATGTCTAGTCTTGACATCCCTGCCAAACTCGTCCGTCTGTGCAAGATGACGATGGATAACGCCCGCTTCTGAGGGATATGTTTGCCTAATGTCGGCATTATGATTCTATTCAGTGTACTGTGTGAACGCGTAAAACCTCTTCGGTCCATAAAAATTTACCGAAAGCAGTGTGACTTCCGTCCTGGAAAATCAGTCCGGCGTGGACCAGGACCTCGACCAACAAGCCTTTCCACCTGGCGCGATCTTTCGCCAGCTGTTTCCAGCGGTGCTGCACTCCAAGTTGCGTTGCTTACTGCGTTGTCCCCGAGTCTCGGAATTGAAGATTTTCGGTCTTTACATACAAATATTTTGCGTACAGTTTTAAAAACTCCCTTTTACATAACTTGAAAGAAAAGGGAGCTATATGTACTCGTAAATAGCATATATGTACATACATTTTCCGAATAAGTTCGATGTTGCTCAATGCTTGGAAATTTATCAAAATTTTGTAGGTACTTAATGTCCTGAGCACAAAATTAAAATCGGGAAATTGGTCTAGCGCTCATGTACATACGTATATCTTCAACCCCATAACATGTATTAGCTCTTAACACCTCGTGCTTCAAATATCAACCACTTTTATAATGTGGTGCAACGTCATACCCACCCCCTCCGGCACGTCCACATCGCGGACCATCGATCTCATGATCTTCAAAATTATATTCCTACCCCCATTTAATTTACATTGCATAACAAGTTACAAACAAAATAACAAGCACACGTACATAAACCCAAGTAAACCGGTTATGCTGGGCAACATCAACGTATATTTTTTTTTATTTATTTCTTTCGTTCACGTATTGTTTTTGCACGATAAACGACTTTGCATGTGTGAGTGACAAGTGGCAAGAGCAAAAAGCGAAAAGAAATAAAATGATTTTTCGGCTCTTTGCAGCTTTTTAAAAAAGCTTTTTTTTAGTTCGAATATGAATGAGACATCTGTATAGATTTATTATCTGTGGTTTTAGTTTTAATAAATGTAAATATAAAAATAAAAATAGACTATAAGATACGTCGAAAGACATAGTTTAAGATTTCGGTTTTACTTAGAGTCCCGCATGGGACCAGTAAGTTAGAATAAGATAATTATAAGTTATTTAAGCTACTTTTTAAGCATTTTTGGTCTAGCATGTAAGAGTAAATTAATTCTTATAAATAAAAATGCATATAAACTGAAACTGACTATTCGACGGTCAACATATTGTCAAATAAGTTAACCATGAGAAAGTTATCGGTCCGATGGGTACCGCGATTGATCACAGTAGACAACAAACAGATATAGCTACCAACCTCGAACCAGTGTTTGTTCAAATTGTGTTTTCTTCATAATATTTCCAGTTTTGAGACACATATATTTTCTTCTTAAAGCTTCAAATAGGACTGTTCCAAACAGCTGCATTTAAAAACAGGGCTGTTGCAAATAGGCAAGGCTCTTCAAGGGCAAGTTTGTTACTACACGGTAGTATTGTATACTAAAATCCATGGAGTCAAACAGTTTCACAAGAAATAGAATTATTTTATTTGATATTCTGTTATTGGCGAGACTAACTTGAACGTACAAAGTTTTAAAGGGGCAAAAAACAAATTCATTGCAAAGAAAATATCTATACTATAAAATAGCCATCATCAACACTTCATATTAAAGCCTCCATACACTCTAATTAATTAATTCCACCACCAAGAAGACAAGTTCCATGGCTTTATCAAAACTATCATAGTATAACTTGGGATGTAGGCTTTACTGAATTCGAAAAATTGTGAAATTATCTTAAAAAAAAAAAAAAAAAATTAAATCAAAGGAAATGAATAAACTCAATAATTTAAGACAGATATCAAAGACGAAAATGTTCGAAATTCGACCAATTGTGTTTTCAAATTAACGAAATTCAACATGTTTTTCACTTTATTATGATAATTCGAATTTATTTGTATGCAAATTCTTAATTCCTACCTTGACTCTATAGAAAAAGAAGTGGGAAAAGGCAAAGAGGGAACATGAGGTAATAAATGATAGAAATTTAGTAAATATATAAAATTCCTTAAAAGTAAATAATACAACTATTAAACGGTAGAATAATATAACAAACAAATACAGAAAAATGATAATTCCTTTTGAAAGAAAGAAATAGTTATGAAGTGGATTTAATGATTAATTTCATCATTCGCTAAATGACCTTGTTCGAAATATAAAATATCAAACGATCGACAAATCGAACTCTACTTGATGAGACATGCAACTGATTGTGAGTAAAAACTGGTTGCTTCATACTCGTAAAATCCCAACTTTTTCAAATGTTTGTCTCTGTGGCTTATTAATTGCATCATAATTACAAATGCAGGAATAATAGGGAATTGTTTCCTTTGAAACTCAAACTGTAAAATAGTACTTAAATAAGTCAAAATTCAGAATCAGAATTCGCTTATTTCGTGCGATTCCATTTAAAACTTCGCAATCAATAGCATTACTCGTATTATGTAAATATTTGACACGCATTCTTATTCTACTAGCTAATGATTGCTTTGTATTTGAATTTCTTATAAGAAGAATAATACAATTAACCTTTAATTCTAACACATGTAATAGTAAACCTTATAAGTGGTAGGGAATTCCAAAATGCATTATCACAAATTATTTTGTTATATTGTAGCTGCGATAAATGTTTGCTTGATATGGCCTATATGATTGGGCATATCATTCTTTATTAAAGAGCAATCCTAATTTTTCGGTGCTAAAATTAAAACAACTGAATTTATGATGAGTTTTGATAAAATGTTTTCTGAAATGTTGCGCCATAAATATCAATGATTGTATTATTGTGATCGCCAATTGATTGCTGTGATATTTCAATAATATTTTCACAAAAACTCTGGAAATTGCCTTGCTCTGGCACTACCAATTTGTTTTTAAAACTCAACAAATTCTAGTTCATATAGCAAAGCCCTCATATTTTGAGTTAAAGTGACATGATGAAATATAGCGAACTTACTCCAATTTCTAATGCAATTTTCAAGTGATGTTGCACGTGATCCATGTGGAACAACCGGTAAAATTGACCGAAAATCATGGCACAAAACAATAGCTCTACAATACCTCCAAACGGTTTATTCTTATTAACTTCATGCGTGCACAAATTTCTAAATAATCTGTCTATTACTTTCAATATTTGAAGTGGACACATGGAGAAGTCATCACAATAAGATTCAGTGAAGATGAACTAATGTAATGACCATAGTTACTATTTGCTGCAATATTGGCCACTGAAGTGTCCAAAAGTTGGAATGGACACTTTAAGCACATTGTGTAAGGTTCTACCTCAAATTAAAGAGTTAAAGCCATGCCACTAAACGAAGAAGCACTGTCCATAAAGGACAAAAGTTCATTGTCGTTAAAAATTTGGAAACCAGGATCATTATCATCTACTAGCCACGATATTGCGTCATCTTTGTCACAATCGCAAAATCCTGGCATTTCAACGATTTCATTTAAATCTTCGTTATTGTGTGTGTCAAGTTCTTCATTTTGTTCTCCCCTTTGCAATTGTAATTTATTCCAAGCCTTTCTCAGATTCTCCTGTGATAGTGTATTAAAGGCATCAGCTAACATTTAACAGTCCTTTACATTAAGTTTCTTCGAAAAGGTCAAAACACTTTCTTCATCTTCTGCCAACAGCAAACGACGTAGGACTTGCTTCCTGTATACCTTCTTAAGTTTTTCTATAACTCCCTGATCCATTGGTTGGAAGATTGCTGTCACGTTTGGTGGTAAAAATTTAAAATTTTCGTCGACGGCATTCAATTTGTCCGCTTCTGGATGAGATATTGTATTGTCCAGTACAAGAATAACCATCCCGGTTTTCTTTTCCTTATCTCTGAACTATTTTACATTTAGAATGAATTCATTGGTGTACCAATCAAGAAACAGTCCACAGTTGCGATTTGTAGTGAAGTGGAAGACAAGTCACATTTTTGAAATATCGGGGCTTTTTAGCTTTTCCGATCATTAACAAAGGTAAAGAATGACTTCCTGATGCATTTGCGGCTACCATAATCGTTACTTGCTCTTTACTGACCTTATAACCGGTGCTGCTGCTTCCCTTTTTGAAGCTAGTGATTTCCGTGGCAGTGATTTACAGTTTAAACCAGTTTCGTCGGCATTATATAATTATATAATCGAGTGAAAAGCTTTCTTTTTTTACCAGTGCTGAGAAAGTTTCTTTAAATCTTGAATTTCCAACTGCCATATACCATGACGAGATTTAAAGTTCTTAAGCCAACCTGTGCTGCCCTTAAAATCAGGAGGCCTGCCAAGTTTTTCATTTAATTCTATTGCTTTTTCACATACAAGTGGACCAGAAATAGGTTCCCCTCTGGTTTTACGTTTCACAAACCACAAATATGTACATAGCCTTTTCCAATTTTCCATCATCTGGAAAATTTTATTGTTTTATCTTCTTTTCCCAATGGGGGAAAAAAGCAACGATTTTTTGGCCAGCCCAACATATATATATGCATATGTTTTTTTTTAACGGCGTACATGATAAACTTGCTGAAATACAAAAGCATTTGCGATTTCCAAATATACGGCTGCGTACACCATTTACAATAATTTTCGAAAAACCTAGAATATCTATTTCTTAAACCGAATCGATGTTCTGGAATTATACATACGAGTATTTTGGTTAGAAATCATGTACTCTTAGGGACGGAGATTTCATATCCATTCGGTCTACACCTTCTAGCAATACCAAACTTCAATGTCACTGCAAAGCTCATAGAGTTCGCTGTTGTATTTCTTTTATCAAAGCCTGTCAAAGCAAATAAAATCAAAACTTCACTCGAAGAATCTTAGGCTTAAAGTGACCAAGAATATCTGCATTCGACTTTGCCAATGGCCATGTTTCTGCGCCATAGATTAGGACTTAATTTTTCTTGACCAGGCCATATAAATTATATAACAATATTGGAACAGTGCCTTGCATCGGTAGCAGCATGATCAATTTAATTGCTTGTTTTATAATCAAGTAACCGCCATATTCTACTCTGAATACTGAAGTGTGAGGAACGCGTGTGCTAGCTATATATTTTCCGCTCCGCAGCAAATTCAATGACCCAAATCCGTTTCCAGGGGTGATTTTATATAGTCTAAGCTTTCATCAAAGATGTTCTCTTTTAGCCTAGAACGTATGGTATCTCATGGTAGCATCGCCTATTTCTTTTATGGGTTCGTATGTGCATATCACCTTAATTTGTTCAATCAAAACTTGATGCAGATCGTTGCAATGCTTCTCAATACTACGTGCTTTTTGTTCACTGTAGTAGTTACCGTTGTAAATGTCACATTTTTTCATTCTCTTCTCCGTAACTGTGTAACGGTGATATCTATTTTATAGCATTTTAGGGCTTCGAGTGCATGTTGCCTGTTGAAAGTTCTATTCTCAGATCGCCAACAGAAAATCCACTCTTATCCGAAGTTTTTGGTACGGTTTTTACCTGGCCTAGTAATTAAGTCCACGCATAACACCCAACCTGGAGGGCAGGCCTTTAAGAAAAACAGGGGCAGCTTGTTCCGTAGTCGGTTTGCCGCCTCTGAAATATGAGAGGTTTCAGTTACTCGCTTAGGGTTCATTCACATCTAACTCAATTCAACACTCTGACTAGTCATGTGAATCCTTATTGACATCAGCTCCAAATACTTTAAAGTAGCTTTTATAATGAATCTGCCATGCTGTTTGTTGATGCCACCGTTAATTCAGTCAAAGACAATTTAATGTTGTTATTTTCTTCTCCTTAATGGTCGCATATATAGATTTGGTAAGTCAAGTTCTGTTTGATGAGACTTAGTGCCAAATACGAAGAAATGAAATTCTTACCACCTTTGGTAAAGCTCTCGAATATATTATAATTATTTATGTTACTCGTATAAATCTATTACAAATTTATTTTACTTGCTGTCTCTAGTACTCAATTTATGAATTAATCTATTACCTATTTTGTGTTACTGAGGAGAAATAACTTCCTTTCCTTCTTTTTTTCGGAGTAAGTTTACCTTTCGAATCATTAAATTTGTAAATCCTATTCATATTTAAACCAGGTTTCCACACCATAAATTATGCTTTTTCTGTAGTTATATTAATTAAAATAATGTTAATGTGTTACGTATGTACCCCTTAAATAGAGTAATTTTAACTGTGAAGTACCCATAATAAACAGCAGCCTACAAACTCATATATTTTATTTGTTGAGCATACAGTTCAAAATCCTCCAGAAACCAGAACTAGTTAAACTATGAAGCAGGTTACTCCAACAATGTGTGATATATAAATTACAACTAAAACATATTTCATAATTTTTCTTATTCCTTTTCGTAATTTACAATATTATTGTTTGGTTGCAGTGCGCATATTCAGGTACTTTAACACCTAAGATGAGCCTGAAGCCCATTAACATTTTATGAGACTTCACAAAGTCCAACGGTGGGGTAAAAGAAAAATCGGATATGCATTCATACATTCACGAATAGCAGCGCCACATGGATAAGAGGAGAATAGTACGGAAATACGGCATCATGGTGAACGTATACGATTAGACTACCACGTCGGCACTCCGTCTGAATAGAATTATTGGTTCCAGAGCTTCACGGTTTCTGAGGGCGAGCAATATGATTTTTTTTAGAAAAAAAAAATCCGAATCGCATGCTAAAATGTTGGGACAATAACGGGGAAAAGTTTCCAACTAGAAACCGTATTACGGCAGGCGTAAAATCGATATAATACTCGTTCATGAAACCATGTGGCGAAATGTCAGAAACGGGGCCCTTTATTTGAACTTGCAAACGAAAGCGTACACAAAATTTATTACAACAGAACGGAACCAAATACATAAGAATTGAGTAGCCATCATCTTGACGGCGTAGCCACCAGATAATATCGTAAGCGTATCAACAGTTAATAACCAACTTATGACACTAAAGCTGATAATTGAACGCGAAACGTGAAATATTTTTGAAAGTGCATTGAGATTTGCAATGGAAGGAGTACTTTAATGCCACGAAGATTAAACAGCAAATCTTACGAAGACCGAAATTAGCGAAGCAATATAAAGAATGGTCAAATGGATTTATATACCTTCCAAAGTATGGGCAAAAATTGGAGATTTTGAATTTAAATGACTAGCGATGTTGTTCAATAAAATGATAAGAGTTGATCGAATTCCTAACCACTGAAGGATGAGTCTCATTGAACTGTATAAAGGCAAAGGCGACTCGAGAAATTACAAGAGCTGAGGATCGATGAAACTAATGTCAGATGCTATGAAAATATACGAGGGACTTCTAGACAGTTGGCAGTGCAATATTTTTAGCTCCATTGCAATCAATGTGGTTTTGTGCGAGTGAGGTACATAGATCGAACATATGACCCGATTCATGTAGATATGTATACAGACAATTATGTAGAACAATTTTAACACTTAGGTCCTGTCGTTAACCACCGAGGAAATTGCAATGACGATGTCGCACATAAAGTTAGTGTGGGGTGGCTTAAATGGCGCGAAAACCCCGCTATATTTTGTGGCAGCAAAATGCCGTTTAAACTTAAGGATTTGTTTTATACGACAGTCGTGCGTCCAACTTTGAAATACAGATCGCGATGTTGCACGATGTAAGCAAAATATAACGGAAAAATGACAGCAATGGAAATGAAATGCTACGACTGCCACCGGGTGTAACAAGACGTGATCTTATGAGAAATGCCTGCATTCGCGTAATGAGCGAATCATCTGGTTTTGCTATGTTCAACGGGGTGGCCGTGGTGTAGTGGTACTAGCAATCGCTTCTCACTCGGAGGGTCCAGGTTCGAGTTCTGCCCATGGCAAGTCAGTTTTTCATTTGTAATTGGAACTAAGACAGAAAAATTCTGCGTGTGAAGGCATAACACTGACACGTGGATTTGGCTGTTGTAGAGTTTCAAGCACAGAAAAAAATACTGTGAATTATACCTCGAATCACTCTGAGTGAAGTAAAATCTCTACGTCCTATTCGGACTCCCACCCCTGGAGAGCGAATATCGAAACCAAACACACCTGCAGAATAGTTCTAAGGTCCGCAAACCTCACATACGGCACAGTAGTTTGCACATACGTGGGATAAATACGAGTATATAATATTATATATAATTACTAGTTAAAAAACTGTTTTTCATCTCGTAACGATGTAACCGTTTTTTTTTTCCAAACAAACAAAAAAAAAAAAAGAAAACGAGCCCAAAAGAAGTAGAAAATGTCTGTATCACTACGGATTTGTGGACTTCAAATGTAACTGAGATTTACATAGCAGCGACTGGTCACTACATAAACCCAGATATTGAGTTCAAGACCGTATTGCTTGGATGCTGCCAATTTGAGGGTACCCATATTTCAGGAAATATCGCAGACGAGATAGGTGAATTGATTAGGAAGTGGAATCTCCAAAACAAAGTAAACTTTATTGTAAGCGACAATGCTTCAAACATGAAGAGATCAATTAAAGATTACTTGAGATGGACGATATCGAGAAAATAGAAAGAGTTGTGGGACATTTGAAGAAAAGTACTACTCGTACTTCATCAGAAAAACTCAAAAAATATCAAATGCAGCAAGATAAATAGCCAAAGAGACTTATACAGCAGACAGATATCAGATAGAATTCGACATATCTTATGTTAAATAGATTTGTTGAGTTAGAAGGAGCTGTACGATCTACCTGTGCTCTTGTTGGCAAAAATTTGCCAATTTTTAGTTCTGAAAAGTGGTTTACTTTTCGCAATTGTGTGGAGTGTTGAAAGCGTTCAAAGAAATAACAAACATGATGAGTGGTGAGAAATACTCGTATTTAACTGGCAGTTCGGTTACAGCAGTCACGAGATGTTTAATACAGTCTTGCAATAAGATGTTTAATAAAGAGAATTTAAATTTAGCTGTTCGTAACGTTGTAAATGTTCGACAACCGCTTCGAAAACATAGAACAAAATGAAACCCTTGCCCTGTGCAAATTCATGGACCCTAGATATAAAATGCAGGCTTTCTCTGACGCAAATGAGGCCAAAAAAAACCAAAGAAACAGTTCAAAATCTCGTAGATGGCATAGTAGAACAAACTCAATATTACCATAATGTGACGGAATATGTTGGTAAGGAGAAAGATGAGCTCAGTCCCTGGGCTATTTTTGACAAAATTCACGTCACGAACTCCACGCACGGAACACTACTTTCCAAAGCTATAAAAGGAATTGAAATGTTCTTGGCTGACGATATGCTTCCAAGAATAAACAGAGAAGGACAATGGAATTGGCCATTGCAATGGTGGAAAAATCATCGGAACGTTTATCCTAACCTTACCGAATTATATATTAGTAAGTGTAATATTGTTGACACGTCAGTTCCATGTGAACGCATTTTCTCAAAAAGCGGTAACATAATTTCCGAGAGAAGGACTAGGTTGACAACTGAAAATGTTGAGAAACTTATGTTTTTAAAAGTTAACTTAAGCGAAAATCATTTTATATTATAGATTTTATTCGAATAAAAAAAATAAATAAATTTGTCTATCATCATGTTTAGAAGCAAACGTAAGTACCTTTAACAAATTAAAACGTTTTTTGCGTAACTAGTTTTTAACTAGTTATATTTCTTTAAATAACTGTTTCGTTTCGTTAACACAAAAAACAAAAACGACCCACCTCTAGTAATTACTCGTATATGCGTTATACATTTCAACTGTTAATATTATAAAAGTAGAAGAAAATTATTGATTGGTCTACCTTCATTTTGGCTAGAGTTTATTTAAGGCCTTTGTTTGATAAATTCAATTCACTTAACATCATGGATTACTCAACGATTCGATTTTTTCCATAGTCTCAACAATCCAATCCATGTATTTATGAACTTTTGTATATACTCCTGGTGCGACCCCACAACTCATTGTTCCATAAGACACAATACCATACGCAAATCTGTAGACATGTCCCTTATCCGTTGTGTGAATTCCAATAAGAGGTCCACCAGAATCACCGCTACATGAATCGATTCCGAACTCACCACCGGCACAAATTTGCGTTTCACTTATCTGAATTTTAAAACTTCTAAAAAATCGTTCGCATCTACTTAAAGGTAGAATAGGAACGCTAGCTTTTAATTTAATGTCACTCCTGGAGCCATTTTCAATTCTTCCCCAACCGGCTATATCCATGACGGTTCCTTCGAAATTGATTTGTTTAATATTTTCATTGAGTGGTAAACAAATTGGACGTATAAAATCGGTGTAAGCCACACTTTCAGATAATCGAATAAGGCCAATATCGTTAAATTTATTATTGGATCTTGGGTTGTAACTTTCATGTGGAACAGCTTTATCTATTCCAATATCAAGATGAGGATCTGCACAATCTTTCCAGCCTCGTATATCTTCTACACAGTCCATGTCGGTCGAAGTATTCCATTCTCCCAGTCGAACACGTACTGGTTTCCAGTCTTTCAAAGTATCTATACAATGTGCGGCTGTCAGGACATAGCGTGTATTGATTAAACTGCCACCGCAGTGATGTCCCAATTCTGTGCCGTCTGAGAAGAGCCGACAATTTTGATTTGTTTTGTTTTTTTAATTTAAATATAAAAAATCTTACATTTTAAGTATTCAATTAGAGCCATCCATGGATATTCATCAATTTGTGTGATATTTCCACCAAAGATTCGATCTGAATTGGCATCTCCACATGTCCCAGGTTCTGGTAAAGCTACATTTTCTTCTACGGATGTTTGTATGCCAGAGCAGCAGACCTGTAACGATTAAATTATTTTAAATATGTCATTTGTGAATCATATGAGTAGTAACCAAAGTAGTTCCATTGGTATATCCACACTGACTGTTTTTGATAAAATTTCTGTCCTCTGGTGACAAGGGAAACTTCTTCAGTAAATTTTGAATGACTTCACACTGATCTAATTTGACGCATAGAGCAGATTCACTCTTAGGTGTTGTGCAGTATCCATAATTAGTGATTTCCTCTGTAGCAGTTTTAACTTCTATATTTAGTTTTTGTGCCGAAAAATAACCCTTAAAAAAGGAACGGGGAAATGAATCAAAAATATAATTACCAGGTTGTGTGACACTTGATCCTTGAGAGGAACGTGTTTCAAAGTTGGGATTCGGACAGCAGACCTGCAGAGGGTTTTTTTTTCGTTTAAAAATTTCAGAAATATATAATGAATATCCTACCAGAGCTGTCCCATTGGTATATCCACATTGGCTATTTCGGACAAAAGTTACCTCCTCAGGTGACAATGGGCTCTTTTTCAATAACTCTATAATGACTGGACAATGCTGTAACTTGGTGCACAAAGCAGACTCACCCTTTGGTGTCTTACAGTTTCCATAATTAGTTGTTTCATTTAAATCTGTTTTATTATCTGTTGCTGTAAAATTCAACTCACAAGTACAATAGATAGGAAGTGGGAAGAAAAGCTTTTAAATATTTTTCTTACCGGATTTTGGCTCTGTTGAAACATGAGAATAACGTGTGCCGGTACTGGGTGGGGGACAACAAACCTGAAGAAGAACCTTTTTTTGTGAAAATTTGATAAAATAAAGTGAAAATCCCACCAAAGCAGTTCCATTGGTATATCCACATTGGCTATTTCTGATGAAAGTCCTTTGCTCAGGTGACAATGGATTCTTTTTCAATAATTCTATAAGTACTGGACAATGCTGCAATTTGACACATAAAGCAGATTCATTCTTTGGTGTCTTGCAGTTTCCGTAATTATCTTTTTCCTCTAAATCTGTTTTATTATCTGTTGTGGTAAAATTAAACTCACAAGCACAATAGATAGGAAGTGGGAAGAAAAGATTTTAAATATTTTTCTTACCGGATTGCGGCTCTGTTGAAACTTGAGAATAACGTGTGTCAGTACTGGGAGAGGGACAACAGACCTGAAGAAGAGCCTTTTGTTTTTTTTTTTTATAAATTTAATAAAATAAAGTGAAAATCCCACCAAAGCTGTTCCATTGGTATATCCACATTGGCTATTTCTGAGAAAATCCGTTTCCTCAGGAGACAAGGAAATATTTTTTAATACTTCCATAATTACTGGACAATGCTGTAATTTGATGCATATGGCAGATTCACCCTTTGGTGTAGTGCAGTTTTTTTCATAACTTGTGATATCCTCTAAACCATTTTTAATTTTTTATTTTTTCCAAAAAAAAAAAAAAACCCGAAAGAAAAAATATCAAACAGTTTTCTTACCAGTGAAAGATAGAGGTGAATTTTTGTCCAAGCTCAGATTCGGGCAGCAAATCTATACAGGAAAAAGAAGTATAATTCAATCTACATTTAATAATAGAATTGATATCTTACGAAAATATCTTTAGTTTTGCTTCCACAACGACTATTTAGGATATATGTTTTTTCATCATTTGACAATGATTGCTTCATCAACATATTTTTGATCGATACACATTGGTTGAGATTAATGCATAAACCATCTTTTTCATCGGGTGTAGTACATTGCTCGTTATTGCTCGTTTCTTCTGGAAAATATACGGTAAGTAAATTTTTTAAAAAATGTACTGAGTTTAGTTTAAAATATTTTGAGTCACCCTGGAGGCCGTCTTAAGGCAAGGGCCCAGAAACCCACGGTTCCTCAGGCCACAAGTCATTATTATTGCTTAAAATATTAATTCAGACCATAAATAATTTTAAACACGTAGATTAAATAATATTGTACATTATTATTTGCTTATATATAAAAATTATAAAATTAAAACATTGTATTGTATTCGTACAACATGTATATTACTTCTAATAATAGAAATTTTTAAAACAGACATTTTAAAATTGTTTGCGGTATCTCATCTTGGCCCAATACGCCATTGTGCTTCATTTCTTCAGCCTTCGGCGCGCTAAAGGCAAAATGTATATGAATTATAAATACTGCGCTCATTCACGACAATCTTTTGGAAACAGTATCTGAATATATGATTTTTCTTGAAATTATACGTTCAGCAAATGTTTCCCGCAATAAATTGATGGTGTCGCGCGATGTGTAGTTTTTTGCGCCATCTTGTTGAAACTATTAAAGTAATTAGTTTATTTAAAAAAAAAAAAAGAAAAAAAACCTGTGAAACACCCGGTGTGATTAAATTGCTATTTTGTCATTCCACTATTGCTCTCTTATATTATTGTATTACCACTATGAATTCTTATGTAAATGATTACAGTTTTCGAATGATTTGTACAGTATACTTATTCTAATAGAAATACAGTTCCTCTTCTCAACTTGCAAATGTAAGACGTGTTTTCTCTTAGTGCAACAGGTTATGGGCCCAGTTCCGTGAATTGTTTTTTTTGAGAATCACGTTATTTTATTAAAGTCAAAATCTTTTGGTGCAAATTTATATGTACGTACATATGTGAACGGGATAGTAATCGATTTAATACCGAGAAGCAAAATCAGTTCGCCGACGATTGGTATTTGGGTAAATTTGCTGTGAAAAATTATATTCTTTTTGATTTTGACAATAAATACATCTACATATACATATAGCTGGTCACTTTAAATTTTTTTTTTCGTTCAACTTTTTGCCGTCATGTCAGCTGAGAATACTGAATTGAAAAACTGATCAATGGGGATCAGTGGAATATCTGGAAATTTCAAATAAAAATTATTTTGAGTGCATCTGATTTGTTTAAATATGTGATAGGGGATGAAGTCAAGCCGACTGATGTTGAAAAATTGCTGCTGTGGAGCCGTTTTGACAGCAAGGCGCAGAAGGTTATCGCCACTTCGATAGGTTCACAACCCCTTTTGCACATAATAAACTGCAAGTCCTCGAAAGAAATGTGGGACAAATTCCATGGGGTTTATGAGGTGAAATCAAAGGCGAGTATCCAAATGCTTCAACAGCAATTTTACAGTTTTACGAGTAGTAAGGATCCGCAAGATGATATAGCCTTACATATTTCAAAGCTACAGACAATCGTGCAGCAGCTATCCGATGTCGGGGAAAAGGTTTTCGGTTCAATGGTCATAACCAGGGTTAGGATTTTGTTGACATTAAAAAGTAAGAAAAGGCAAAACAAAACACTTAAAAAGGCAAAAAAAGGCATTTATTAGAAAATAAGAAAAGGAATGCAAATTTAGTTATAGTAGCATTGAACTACCAAAAGCTTTTTGAAATTATCTGGTAATAATCTTCTCCGGTTGTCTCTTAGAAATGCCTTTAAGGAGCTAAATGACCTTTCCACTCCAGCTGAAACGAATGGAGCCCATTTAAAGCTTTCAACATTACTGACATCAATATTTTCTGGAAGTTTAGAATCTAAGTCGCCGTTCATTTCAGAATTTATCTGCTCAATCGTTTTCAGCCCCGTATTTGCATTGAAAACGGCAGTAAACTTTTTCAAAACTTCTTTTGCTATCTCTTTTTTGTAAGTCTTCAAAAATTTTTTTTTTTGGGTCGACTAAAAATCCAAAATTGACTTTGATATATGCCAGCTGCGCTTGTACTGCGTCATCCTGAATCAGTTCCTTCCAAAACACAATACAGCTTGCATCGTCTTCAAGAACGTCGACGATTTTTTTGATCCTAACAAAATTATCCGCATAATACGTTGCTGCCTCTAGCCAAGTCCCCCAACGAGTTAACACCTGGTGTAATATAAATTCAAACATTTAAATTCAAATTTAATTTTAAGTAAACTTACGGGTTGAGGCGGTAGCGGCATGTCAGGTTCCATCTCCTTAAAAACAGCAATTCGTGATGGAATTTTTAAAAATACTTTCTTCATATTAGATACCAAGGCGTCAACTTTTGAGTGGTGACTGCGTATGCTTTCACAGACTCTATGTACACCGTGAGCGACGCAAGTTACGTGAACCATTTTGGAATATAATATTTGCAGTGATTTGTCACTTTTTTTCATATACGGTGCAGCGTCTGTTACGAAGAACAAAACTTTCTCTCGCTTAAGTTCCTCTGGCCACAGCAACCGCATTGAATTGTCAAAAAGCTGAGTAATGGTTGTTGAGTTTACTTTCTCCAGAACTTCGAACCTTAGTAGGTACCCTCGACCATATGCTCGCAACGGCCCAACAATCACATTTGATACACATCGCCCTGCTTTGTCAGTCGTTTCATCGATGGATACAAAAATATTGTCGTCGCCAATTTCAGATCGGATTTTGTGGAGCACTTCGAGGTAACAATCTTCGACGTAATTTTTTCTTAGTGTAGACTCGTCTGGCATTTTTTTTGTATGTACTTCTCTATAAAAGTCTGGAACTCTGGACGATTGATTTTATGCAACGGTATGTCACATACTCGTACTAACAACATTCTTGTCATATCGCTGTAAAATTCACTTTTTTCAGTTCCAGTAACAAAAGATGAAATCGTTTAAGTTTTTGGTTTTGGTTTTGGTTTTGTCTTTAAAGCCATTGCTTGCTGGTGCTTTACTCTTTTTATATGCTGTTCAATATAATTTTTTTTACACCACACAATTTGCACAAAAGGACCTTTCCGTCAGATGAAAAGTAATCTGATCCAAATTGTAATACAAAATTTTTCAATTTTCTTTCCTCTTTACAAGCCGTTTTAGACATTTTAGCACTTTAATTGATTTCTTCCAGTTAAAAAAAAAAAACACTCCGAGATAAGAGTAACGTCCACGTACAGGAACGAACTTTGAGTTACTGAGTTTCATTGTTTGTATTAAGCCATCAAGATTATTGTATTCGCAGAAGTTTTTTCTCTACATTTTAAAGGAGTAACGGGAAAATGCAACCATACTGAAATGTATCGCACCATATGTATCGAAGAAGGTCGAAGGTACATTTACATAAAAATAACTATCCCATGCAATGCAAACAGTCTGTGTAAATACATTTGAATGGCACCCGCGATCTTTCGCATTTGAATACAAACAAGAACTTTGTAATACAGTTAATAACGTCTGTGGTCACATAAAATACAAACCGTCTAGAAATTTAGGTATGCGTATTACGCAGTGCGAATAAGAAGCATGTTTGCGCAGATATATGTAAATATGTGCATTTTTCTAAAAAAAAAAATGTATAGCGAACAAACTTTGAGAAAAGAGCAAAAAAGGCACCAACAGCAAAAAAGGCAAAATAAAATATACATATATGTATGTATGGAATCAGAAGGACATAAAACGTGTTTGTGTAAAGTCGGTACTATCTTCGGATTAAGCAAAAAAAAGAGGCAAAGTTAGCAAAATCCTATCCCTGGTCATAACCAAAATCTTAATGACGTTGCCCGCATCGTTTAGTCATTTCCCTAGTGCTTGTGAATCAATGGCAGTTGAAAAGCAGACATTAGACAATCTTACTGGCAGGCTAGTTTTGGAAGAGGGGCGTATTAATTCACAGAACAATTTTTTTGAACCTGGAGGGACTAGTGCATTAGTTGCAAATAAGCCATGTAAAACTAATAAATCGCATAATAAAACAGACAGTTTTCAAAGCCAGGAAGATGTTTCTTTTGTAAAGGAACAGGGCATTGGAAGAACGAGTGTCCAACGAAGAAAGAGAAGCTGTTGGAAAGGCCGAATTCAAGTGGTAAGAGGGGTAATGCTTTTGTTTGTGAGTCGCTGTTAACACAAAGTGAAGATAGTGCTGATGAGTGGTTCTTGGATTCCGGAGCGAGTGACTACATGACTAGCAGAAAAGAGTGGTTTATAAACTATAAAGTTTTTGCAAAACCGATAGTCATCAGGTTAGGAGATGGGAACACCATTAATGCATATGACAGAGGAAACATCAACTGGGAGGAGAACCATTTAGCTAATGTGCTTTACGTTCCAGACATTCGTCTAAATTTGTTTTCTTTGAACTGTGCGTTGGACAAAGGTCTAAAATTATCATCGGACAACTTAAAATGTGAACTTTCCAAAGGAGAATCTGTTTTGGTAGTGGGAGTACGTAAATCCAGATTGTTCACATTGCGAATTTATTGGATTCTAGTGTTTGTGCAAATTTAGCTGAAGAGAAGAAAGCGACACTACGCAAGTGGCATGAGAAGTTTGGACATCAAAATATTGTCCAAGTGAAGAGCGAATTGAAGTCCAGGGGTATTTCTTTTGAAGGTGAAGACAATTTTTTTTGTGAGGATTGCCTTTATGGAAAACAACATCGTACAGTCTTTCATTCCAGTGAAAATAAAGCGCGTTGCGTGGGGGGAATTGTGCATTCTGATGTATGTGGGCCGATGCAGTGTTCTTCAGTTGGAGGGTGCAAGTATTTCTGGCTTTTTAAAGCCGATTTCTCGCATTTTCGAACAGTTTTCTTTATGAAAGAGAAAACAGAGGTGCATGGTCTAATTGCAAGGTACCTTAAATTGATTGAAACTGAAACTGGTTCAAGGGTGAAGGTTTTCCGATCTGATAACGGCTTAGAATACACCAACCAAGGGGTTCAGAAACTTTTAATGGAAAATTGCGTCGTTCATCAAAGGACAGTTCCTTACACGCTGGAACAAAATGGATGTGCAGAGCGTGAAATGCGAACAATTGTAGAAGCAGCTCGGACAATGATTCACGGAAGAAATTTAGACATGAAACTTTGGGCTGAGGCAGTGAATACCGCAGTTTATGTTCTTAATCGCACTGGTCCCAGCCCAATTAAATGAAAAACACCACATGAGCTGTGGTGTGGAAAACAGGCTAACGTAACTAATTTTCAAGTTTTTGGAACTGAAGCATTTGTTCATATACCGCAGCAAAAGAGACGAAAATGGGATAAAAAATCAAAAAAGGGTATTTTCGTAGGCTATGGTGATGGTGTCAAAGGATATAGGATATTTTTTTTTGAGAACAATAAAGTTGAAGTCTGTCGTGATGTTCGATTTCATGATTCAAAGGTGATAGTAAGTGAGCATGATAAGCTGCTCCGTGTATTGGATGATGAAGATCTTCAAAGTGAAATGCCCATGGAGAAAAAGGATTCAATGAGTTGTCCATTTTGAAAGACAACGATAATGTTGGGGATGCTGTTGGTGATACTGTTGGTGATGCTGTTAGCGTTGATGATGATGCTGAAGGTAATGGTGATAATGATGTTAATTTGATTTAAAACGGCATTTTTAAATGGTGAAATAAAAGAAGAAATTTATGTTCAGCAGCCAAGGGGTTATGAGGACGGGAGCAGTCGAGTATGCAGACTTAAGAAAAGTTTGTATGGGCTCAAGCAAGCGTCAAGGTGCTGGAACCAAACCTTTACCAAGCTTTTGAAGGTGTTCAACTTTCGGCCATGTGTTTTTATTAGTAATAAAAATGGGAAAAAGGTGATTTTGGCCATTTATATAGATAATGGTCTAATAGCATCAACGGATAGCTTTGAGATTTCGAAATTTTGTGAGCATTTTAAACTACATTTTGAAATTAAGGTGTTTCCGGGTCGATTCACATTAACCAATCGTAATATGTGAAAAGATCGATTGAAAAATTGAATATGTCGAATGCTGTACCTCTTTCAACCCCAGCAGAAACTTCAGCAAAAGTGAACTGTTCAGAAGACTTATATAAGGAAGTAAATTTTCCATACCGACAAGCAGTGGCAGTCTTATATATCTAATGGTGGCTACACATCCGGATATAGCTTTTGCAGTTGGATGTGTGAATCGCTACCTAGATAATCCAAGCCCATCTCATGTTATCATGGTCAAGAGCATAATTCGTTATCTAAAAGGGATAGCTGATTACGGTATATTTTTCCAAAATACAAAAATTTAATCTTTCTTCTTTCAGTGATGCAGACTATGCTGGTGACGTACCAGTGGGTATGTTTTCTTGTTGGGATCAAGCTGCATCACTTGGCCTCACAACGTCAAAAATACGTTGCCCTTTCTACAACTGAGGCCGAGTTTGTGGCTGCTTGTCAGACAGTCAAAGAACTAATGTGGATTCAACAACTTTTAAAAGATTTGTTGGGGCAAAAGATAAAACCAATTCTATACGTCGACAATCAAGGAGCCATCAGATTGATTAAGAATCCTGAGTTCCATAAGAGAACTAAACGTCCGTTTTAACTTCATTCGGGAAAAGTTCGAAGATGAGTTTTTTGAGTTTGAGTATGTGCCAACACAAAACCAAGTTGGTGATATCTTCACGAAAGCGTTACCCAAGGACAAATTTCAACGATTTCGTTCCATGATGGGGGTTATTGCTTTAAGTTGTATAAATTAATTTTGAATTTATAAGATGATTTAATACTGATGTAATTTTTTTTTACCTTCATAAAAGTGGGAGTGTTAAAGTAATTAGTTTATTTTGTTAAAATTAAAGAAAAAAAAAAACTGTGAAACACCCTGTGTGATTAAATTGCTATTTTGTCATTCCACTATTGCTCTCTTATATTATTACCACTATGAATTCTTATGTAAATGATTACAGTTTTCGAATGATCTGTACAGTATACTTATTCTAATAGAAATACAGTTCCTCTTCTCAACTTGCAAATGTAAGACGTGTTTTCTCTTAGTGCAACAGAAACCAAAGCTCTGTCACGTCAATGCCATTCAACTGAGGAACGAAGAATTCAGAAATAGAAATCATGTTTCTATAGCGCTCTCCATTGACGGTAACATTCTGGCCGACATCGTCCTTAAAGAAATATGGGCCGATGATTCCACCAGCCCATAAAGCACACTAAGCACTGAGTTTTAATGGTTGTAAGGGCGTCTTGACAAAGGCTTCTGTCTTTTCTCCACTCCAAATTCTGAAATTTTGCTTGTTTACTTACCAAAAATGGGTCTAATCGGAGAACAAAATTTTGCGATAAAAATGAGGATCAAGCTGAATCATGTTTTCGTCTTATCCACTAGAGTGTACGTGGTGCGAAATGATTCATCGTGTTCCGAATAACTTGCTCAGATTATGTCGACCGTAAAATGGACGTAGCGCACCATAAGTTTGGCGAATCGAACCATGGTTTTCAAAATAAGTTTTCACAATTTGCACTCATTTTCCTGGCTTTAATATATTCATCGTAAAATGGTAAAACGTTCTAACCACCAATCAAATTTCAACTGTCAAATTAACAATCCGTAGAAAGAGCGTTGCCAGTTTAAAAACCAAATCTCTAGTAAAACCACCCTTTATATACATATATGTACGTTGTTTAATAAATGCAGATACCAGTAGCCCGGGCTACCAGCATGCACGATTCGCTACTCTGATTGTTCGATTCCAGGAATATGCCTACGTAGATAAACTACACTCGGCACACTTCGACCGCTCCGCTATGCTACATCTTATATAGTTACTAGATCAGCATGTCTTATTCTTTCGATCCTTCGCATCTCGCTTTGCAAACTTATGAATGTGCAAATACCAATCCAATTTTCTTCTGACCGCAATATTTGGTCATGTCAGTTTTCCATCAAATAAAGCGCGTCTTCTTCTTCTTATTTTATTCCGGAATTTGCTGTTAACAACAACACTTTATCTCCGCCTGGAGCATAGGGCGACAAACCGATTCTTTCATCTCTCTCTGTTTGCAGCTAAATACCTCAGCTGTGTCTATGATTGCAAATTTTGGAGCTTCCATCATAGCAGTTGACAACCATGTTGTTCTTGACCTATCAAGGG
This sequence comes from Volucella bombylans, assembly GCA_949129095.1. Lineage (NCBI taxonomy): Eukaryota > Metazoa > Arthropoda > Insecta > Diptera > Syrphidae > Volucella > Volucella bombylans. The sequence goes on along the minus strand of OX422140.1, from coordinate 125,548,479 downwards.
TTCCATTGGAAGCACAGCTTCGCTATGTTATCATCTGGTTTCCTCGGTGTATGGCCAATCCAACGCCATTTTCTCAACATTCTTTAATGTCAACATCCACTTGTTTTTGTCCAGTCTTAAGCCACAATTCATTGTTGGAAATCGTTTGTGGCCACCGGATCTTCAAGATGGAACCTTCTCGAGATATTGTCCTAGAGTTCCACACTGGAGAACGGATTCCGAATGCACTACGAGCTTTATTTAGTCTATTTCTAACGTTCTACCACCGTTCCACCAACGAGTGACACATAACTACCCAGATAGTTGAACTGCGTGACCTCTTCTATGGTCTCCCGTCTCAAGATACCCTGCTATTGGTGGTCTCAGCTATTTTGCATAATGTTTGTCTTTTTGGGGTATATCCTTAAGTCAGCCAACTCTCCATTCTGTTGCAATGGATGACATATTATCAAACGGCTTAGCTTATCAAACGGGTTGCATTAGATACCCAGTCTTTCGTTTGTACCCATCGTTACAGTCATTACATCATCGATCGCATGTAAGAATAATCTCCAGATGCAATCACGATTAACGCGATGCTTTTTCAAAGTCGACGAACATGATTGGAAGAGCGATGATTGGTACTCCGACGATTATTCAAGGACGATTCGCAAGGTGTTACCTGCGTAGTGGCTTTGAGCGTCGACTCAATCCTGGACTTTATCCTCTGGAGAATGATGGTTGCCATGAACTTAGGGAACACGGTGATACCACGCAGTATTGCAATTTTTAAGATCCTTTCTTCATTATCTTGCCAATAACTCCGTCCTTTCATTCCCCGGGAAAGGTTTCATTTTCCCAAACAGCCTGAACAATTAAATAAAAAATTCAAGCTGCTGCGTCGGGATCCGCTTTCAGGAACTCGGCAGGTATGCTATCCAGTCCAGCTGCCTTGTTATTTGTTAGCTTTATATCCCTTTTTGCCAGTCGGAATATCCCAAGGCGTTCTTGAAAATCGCTGCACTCTCCGCCGTGCTTGTAAGCAGTTTGGTATGAGTGCTTTTATTTCTTGGCTCCACCAGTAGCACTGTATTCCTCTTTTACTCGGTATTCTTCAGGGCATTGCTGTGTCACATGCGGTGGTTATAGTGCGAGTGAGGTGATGCGGCAAATCGTGGTCGACTAGCTCGCTGACATTCCTCATTTCGTCGAAGAGTTTATCTTTTCATTTTGGGCCGCTAGCTTAGGACGTGGAATGGACTCTTGCACTTTAATATAAATTATTATCGCCTGATGGTCACTGTGGATATATTCTTCTTTGACCCACCATTCTGTGTTGCGCAGAAGGGGATTACTCATGAAGGTATTATCGATGATTAATCCCATTACCGCTTTTCTAAAAGTATTTGCTCGATCATTGTTTACAATGCTTACATCCAAGGTTGCAAATTTTTCTAGTAGCATACGTCCTCTGGCATTGGTAAGCCTGCTAAACCACTCTGTTGCCCAGGCATTAAAGACTCCGCCTATAACCACTGGAGATCAGTTCAGTTTCAGTTTAAATGCATTTTTATTTAACTAATTAATTTACTCTTATATGCTAGACAAAAAAATGCTTAAAAATTCGCTTAAGTAACTTACAAATAAACTTATTCTAACCTACTGGCCCCATGCAGGCGCTCTAAGCTAAACCTAACACTTAAACTATGTCTTTTGACGAATCTTACAGTCTAATTTTGTATTCATTTTAATATTACTTAATACTAGAACTAAGAAAATAAATTTTTAAGTAAAAACTCAGTAAATGGACTGTTTTTTTATATTATAAAAACTTAAAACTAAAAACTTATAGACTACTTAAAAATAAATCTTAATCTAGTTAACCTACTTATGTCTAATGCATACACATACATACATATACATAAAGATCCATAATACCTATATACCTAATATGTATATGCATATATATATATATTTTTTTTTTAATGTTTTTTTTATTTACTTTTTTTGTGTTTATATATTTTTTTTTTCTTAAAACTAACTTAATCCTACCTAAAACTATGTAAGCCGGCCAAGGCTAATAAAATAGTCAGACGACCGACTTTGCTTCCAATGGAGCTACCTAGTACTGGAGGAATTGGACGACGAAACTTCCCCTCCTTCAACCAGCCACCAAAATTGTTGGTGCTGCGAGCAACATCCCTGATGTCGCGACTCCCTACCGACCTACTGAATCGGAGACGCTCCGCACTGCCGTGTGCGACGTCTCTGTCGTAGTTGAGTCGCCTGTCCGCAGCTGTTCGAGCGACGTGGAATCTGCCCTGGACCAGACCTTTACTATCTAGATAGAGGAACGCTTCTGGAGGAATAAAGCCGTCAAAGCGAACTCTCTCGTTATCTCTTGCAATGTGCCTTCGAGTTAACTTAATCATGAAATCGTCTACTCTTATTAGGTTCGCCCTATTGTATAAGACCTCATTAGGATATAATTTTATGTACTCAGACTCTGGTGTTCTGTATAAGCGAAGACAAGTCCTAATACAAGCCCTCTCAAACACCCGAATCTTTTCCAATAAACTTGCTCTCACGTTAAACCATACCGGACACCCAAATATAAGCACAGGGCTGATAAGGGCCATGTAGCAGATCACCTTCACCCTCGCATCGAGTTGGCTGTTATAAAACAGTCTCTTTGCAAGGGCAAAAGCACGTTTGGCTCTAGCCAGAGCAACATCTATATGTTTGTTAAAATACAGATATTGATCTAGCCAGATCCAAGGTATCTGACCACATTTCGACAAGCAATTGGCTGTCCGTGTTGTCCGACGATAGAAAAATTTCGCCAATTCTTTCTTGTATCTCTAGAGGCCCCAGACAAAGGCGTCCTAAACAGAATGGTTTTCGACTTCTGAAAGTTGATTTTAAATTTTGTCGAAGTCATGTTGTAAAAGCATATTAATGACCTCAATCTGTGGATCTGTACGCGATTAAGTCGTCTGCGTACGCTATGGCATGGTGAAGTGAACTTATCAGATCACTTGTGTAAATGTTGAATAGGATCGGCGAATTTACCGCACCTTGTTGCAGACCGTTTATAATGTTATATGTTCCAGCAGAAGTCACATCGCCATCAAAAATAATATACAGCAGTGGTTTACTAATGCCCAACCTGTCCAGTTTGAAAAAGAGTCCCTCTAACCATACGCTTTCGAAGGCTTTCTCCAAGTCAATCAGGCAGGCACCAGTCATTGTTTCTTGCCTTTGTTCCATTGGATATCAGAAACCAGTTTAGACGCAGCATGAATGATATCACGCCCCGCCTTGAAACCGAATTGATTATCCGGAACTATATGTTTGTTCTCAACCCACTTAGTCAGGACTCTATTGATCACCTTTTCGAAAACCTTACTGATGTTTGGAAGAAGACTGATCGAGCGGAGATTTGCCGGATTGGAAGTATCTTTATCTCTTTTGGGGATGGGATGTACCACCGCAGTTTTCCAACGCGCTGGACAATGTGCATTATTAAATAGGGTGGTATAGATGTTCACCGCTTCTAGAGGGAGATGTTGAAGCAAAATGTTCGGTATTTCATCGGTTTCCACTGATTTCTTACTTCTAAGGGATTCGAAGATCGTTTGGAACTCTTCCCTCGAAATGAACGGGGGTAATACCCTTTCGTTGATCATGACATTATTTGCCATATTCGCGTCACTGAACTGGGTGAAACCCGACCTCTCGAATGGCCAATTCGCAATTTCATTTCGAAGGTAGAAATTGTGCACAAGGACTCGATTTTCCAGATCGTGGTTCGGGCCAATGATGTCATTCGCCTTATACACTTCCTGGAAAGTCGCTCCTATAGCCTCTACCTTCTCCTGCGGATCCTCGATCACAAAGAAGTTGTCATCATCAACGGCCTCATTTGGATCGATGCCTGCTGCTATAAGTTCTCGTTGTCCGTCGTTCGGGCGATTTTAAGACACGGAAGGTCGTTTTGATCTTTTCTCCGAAATAGTTTTTTTATTTGCGGGAACATATTCGGGTTTCTGGTGTTTAGAATCCGAATTTTGTTGCTCCAATACAAACTTACAGATGCTCTGTGATTTTCTTTCATTAATACTTGGAGGATTTTACTTCAGCGTCATAATCTCCGGGTTATGTCTGTCAGTAAACTGTCTGTACAAGGTTTTTAGCCTTGACAGCAGCCTACTTTTATGTCAGTGCAGTGCGTCAATAGTTGCGTTGCGGAATAAGTCTTCGTCGTCAGTGTGTTATCGAGGTATCGTTTTGTCCATTGTTCGTTTAATTGTCTCATCCATTAGTTTTAGATACCTGTCAATCTCCTCGTTTAACAGATTTCTGTTGGACGGTGGGTAGAGCAAATTCGAGGAGAGTGCTCTCGTCCGTGTTCTGGTGAAGTGTGTACAACGCACCCTACTATAATTCTAGGAATGCCTTTGGAAAAACTCATCTAATTCCGCAATTTCGTTGGGGACTGTTATTTCGGTGCTGTTCACACTGTCATACACGAAAGTGCGTAGGCAGTTTATAGTTTGTTGGTTAGTGCACGTCAGTTGTATTCGTGAGTCGAACAGCAGGAGATCCAAATAGGGCCCGTGTCTGAGAAACGACGGACTATCCGTCGCTTTACGCCCGAGTCGATACATTATACTGTGCTGACCCCACCAACTGAATAGTAGGTTCCCTCTAGTATTTGGTGTATTATTGCCCCAATCACTATGTTTGGCGTTGAAATCTCCACCGATAATTAAATAGTTGTTTTTCAATTCCAGCCTCAGGAATCGGAAAAGTGTCTCGGGCTCTGAGATGAAGAGCGCTCACTGTCTTTCACATTGAAATCACCACTTTTAAATTGTCGAAAACATGTCTCACATATTTTCATGTGTTTCTTTCAGCAAACCATGGCTTTCAACAGCCTTTTTCTTTCGGTTAAATAAGAAAAGCAATGCGTGCCGCAAAAGTTCTTTTTCAGGCACAAAACTCGACATGATCACTGAACGATAAAACAAAGGCGCTAGTTTTTGGCGGACTCGGAAAAGACGTATGCATACACCTAGTACATCGCAGTAAAACGTTATTGCTGAGGGTGCGATTAAGCAACTTAGTCGAGATGAGTTGGTGTATGCTATTAGATTATAAGCTGCCGAAGCCGTAAATACCGACGTTTATCTGCGTAATCGGTCACTCACCAAGATGCTTTCAAATATTACCCCACATGAAGCTTGAAGCGGTAAAGGACCAAGTGTATTTCACCTTAATGTACAGATTCCAATTTCAATTTATTTGCTTGGAATAGTATAAATAAGACATATAATCGTCTTTTCTAATACATAAATTACATTTGAATTAGGAATGGGTAAGTAGACATGTTTTAATTTAAAATACATTTTTCGCATTTTGAATTAAATAATAAAAATTAATAATCCAAAGTTAAATAATAAATATAATAAATACAATCCGGGATAATGAGAAGAGAAACAAAAGGGGAGGTAGGCGTAAAAGATATTAGTCGAAGATAAAGTAAAGATATGGAACTGTGGTGAGAATTTAAGAGAAAAAGGAACTGCCGTGTAGCGAACACTCAAATTTGCATAAGAAAAGCTGAGTGCTAATTGAGATCTTGTAGGGGCAAGTTGTGTCAGAGTTTTGTAGCGCGAAAATAAATACAGTAAGTGAAAATGAAAAAATAACGGTCAGTGTGTCTTGTGTTTTTTTACAATAGAGATTTCTTACAGAACGAAAAAAAAATAGTAGAAAAGAAGAAGTAGGAAATTAGTTATTGATATTGTTTAAGGTGTTCCAGTGCTGCATTTCTGAATAATGTAGCTTCCATTGCTTGCTTAGTCGTTAGAGGAAGTGTGCTCCAAAGCCTGGTAACATAGATAAAGAAGAGGCGCGAGTAGTTTAAATAATTTGAGGGAACAATCAAGAACAGAATTATGGTAGTGTGAGGTGTAGTTGTATCGGGGTAGTCCGTAGACATACCTTATCATACCATTAAAGGCTTCTAGTAACTTGCAGTAGACAACAGCAGCGTAGTCAATTATAGGCTGGAAAAGCGTTTTCACAAGTCAAAGCAATATGCCCATAGGCGTGAGGTTAGAAGAGAGCCAGAGTTTACGCAGTCCAGCATTGATTCGCCCAATAACATAATTTATGTGGTCATCAGCGTGTTGTATGAACATTAAAATCAGTTGTGATTTCATTGGGTTGAGATGAAGTCCATTACATATAGACCAGTCATACATTTTGGACAGGTCTTCATTTAATCTGACGACTAGGTCCTCAACGAGTCCAATTGTCGGGAAATATATATCTGTGCATTGTCAGCATACAGATGGATATCAGGATCAGAACAGACTTTTGGTAGATCATTGACAAAACACAGAACAGAATAGAATTGTCGAGATAATTGTAAATCAGGCTCACCGAACTTTTTTTAACATTGTACCTTATGGTTAATACATACTATCAAAAGCCTTCGAGAATTCAAGCAAACCTAGAGCTCTCTCGAAGACTTTTGATAAACATGGTAAAATACTTATAGGTCCAAAGTCAGTTAACGACTTTGGAAAAAAAATTTATAAATGTAGACAAACCACGTAAGTTCAGATTTGCGTTCACGTGAATCAATGGTGGGTTACTCGAATAAATCAAACTATCCAAAGCGGAATATTAGAAAGTAGTTATGAGTTTTTTTTTCCAAAGAAGGTACTTATGAGTGTGATGAAAACAAGTCAGCTGCTCAAGGTTTTTTCTAATGGTTTTAATACTTATATACTCATATGTATTTATTTTATAGTATCTCTGGGAGTGAAACCTGTTTTAAGCCTCTTCCTGATTTTATCACTGGAATTCCAAATAAGGGGATTTTTCGAAATGATAGAAAAACCGACACAACATATGGGCGAGTTGCAATTAACTGCAAATCGGTACTGAAATTAATAGCATCACATTTCAAGTCTAATGGGAATGGTAGCGAATGCATAATAGTAGAAATACGCGACTCACCAAATGCATTGTTTCATGCACACACAGTAACAATCGTACCTGCTCCCAAGCTCCTAAATTTTCTGCTTTAACAGATCTATTATCTTTCTATGAACATAATCATCTGCGGTGATTTTAATTCAGACTTGATAAAAGATGAATATCGTGCCTTTCAGATGAAAGATCAAATCTCGTCGGTAAGACTTAACATTGTGAATAACACATACCCAACAAGATTTGCCCCTGACCGCTTTCTATCGTTTGACTTTATATCTGAACATGACCTTCTTTTCTGTACGTACAATGCTGGTTTGCATAAGACCGCTATTACTGACTTCTTTTACGTTCAATGATTTTAGCTCTGTACACTTAAATATACTTCATGTTGGCACATTATTAGCATCTTTGTAACAATATAGGCTTGTTTCTGATCCAAATTTGAAAGTAACTTGCTTTCAATCTACTCTCTATACCTTATATAGTCAATATGTACCGACCAAAACCATACAAATTAAAAACAAAGTTTGCCCGTATTATTACGAAACGGAATAAACTGTATAGATGGATGGGCTACTTATAAGGTTCCTCAAAGTTTTTCATCCTGAATCTGCCGTACTTCCCAAAACAATTATTACGCTTTAAGCCTAATACCTCACTATCTGTCAAAAAACTTTGGAGTAATTTGCGCCAGATTGGTGTTTTGAGCTGCAACAACTCTTCAAAATGCGATTTAGATCTAGACGAACTAAACAAGAAATTGATCCCAGCTGCATATACTGCTAACTCAGTACAATTCGATGTAACTCCTGAACATTTCGAAATAGTTACTGAAAACTGGCTTATTGATTGGGTAAATGCCGTAAAATCCGACTTCATAGGAGAGGACGGTGTGCTTATACATTTTGTTAAATTGATTCTGCTACTAATTATTACCCATTTTACCTTCCTTTTAAATTGCTGCATTACAACATTTCCTTCTCTACAATTTTGGAAATCCATTCCAACCTTTCCCTTTAATTTTAGACCGATCAGCATATTACCCTGGCTCTCTAAGTTATTTGAAAAAATTATAACAAAGCAACTAATGAAATACATCTCACGTAATGTAACTCTTCTCTGTTTGTTGGATTTTTCGGAGACCTTCGATACGGTTAATCATCAAATTCTATAGCACAAGGGGTACCCCAGGGATCAATACTGGGACCGCTATTGTTTTGCGTTTTCATAAATGATCTCCCATCTGTGCGTAAACACAATTCTGTTCACCTCTATGCTGGCGATGTTCAAATCCACTTTGCAAGACCTTTTAAAAGTTTAAAGGAACAGTCTGAAGCAAATGACTCAAAATTAAATATTAAAAAGTCTAAGAAGTCTGATCTAAGTTAAAAAAGCAATTCGACATAACCCTCTAACACGATATATGACTACCGACAGTAAAATGAAACCTCTAGAGTATGTTACTAGTCTCGGTTTTGTATTAAATCGCAACTTGTCTAGTTGCGACCACACCAATGTAATTAATCATGGGTCGTATCTACGTAAATAATGGTCTTGTGCCTATGTTACTCCCCTTAAAGAACGCAGAAAGTTGGTTATCACTTTGGTAATTTTTTTTTTATAATTTGCGCGCGCCTAAGGGGTTAGATATCCTTTTACTGTTGCCAAGGCGCGGGCGGAAAGGTAGAAGGAGGAGAAAGAAAAATTGTTTTTGTAATGGTTTGAAACTCAGGTGTATTTGGTTTCGATATTCGCTCTCCAGGGGTGGGAGTCCGAATAGGACGGAATAGGAAGAGTTTTTTCTTCACTCAGAGTGATTCGAAGGTTATAATTCGCACTAGTTTTTTGTGCTTGAAACTCTAAAACAACCAAATCTACGTGTCAGTGTTATGCCTTCACACGCAGAATTTTTCTGTCTGAGTTCCAATTACACAATTACCTCTCATCAGATCTGCCGCGGTTGTATTTGAGTTGAAAATGAGGATCAAGTTGAATCATGTTTTCGGCCCATTCACCGAATCTACTACGCGTATAATGGTCACGAGATTTCAAGTCTTGCACAAGCTGGATGTTATAAGTCTTTAAGCCAAGATCGCTCCATAAAATCTTCCACAAAGTGGATGGGCATAGCTTCAATTAATGTGCACAATGACGAATCGATTCATTCGGATTCTCCTCAACACTGCGCTTCACAACGGCAATAACTTCTTCTCTTCGCACTGTTTGCCGTCTTTGGGGATGCGTATTATCCACGAAAGTGTACTTGGTGCGAAAACGATTCATCACGTTCCGAATAACTTGCTCAAATGGACGATTATGTCGACCGAAAATGGACGTAGCACACGATAAGTTTGGCGAACCGAAATTGAGTTAATTCTGAATAGCCATTGTCCGCATGTTGCAATTATTTTTAATTTTATATACAGAGCAACAAAAAAAAACCATCCCACCGTGAAAGAAGCGGGGCTAGATATGAAAACTGGTGCAGCCATATCGGGGGACAGTAAAAAGTAGACAGCGATGGCCCTTATTACTAATGAAGCGGATAATGTTGCCCTACCCACAGCAAAAAATAAATTGTATACCTTCGGCGGTTCCTGGAAGAGATGGATTTTAACGGACCTGTTAATGGTCTAACTGAGCACTTTAGGGACACCTTAAATTCGCAGAAGCTGACAAAAAATCCTTTCTTCCACACCCATACGAAAGCCTCAAAGCACATTATGTCCGGATATTGCAGAGAAGAAGTTACTTGTACTAAAGTACATATACGCCTACACATGAAATGACCGCACATATATTTACCGAAAACCTATAGAAAATTAAAGCCTTAAAATTATTGCAAATTCAACCTTAAATAGTGAATACTCAAATAAATGAATTACTCAAATATTTATAATAAGAGAAGATCTAAATATAGCGACCTGTGGACTATGTATGTATTAAGGTCCGTAAAGTTAGTCAAATCCACCAGCGATGCATTGCCAATGCAGATATGTACATATTAATACGCATTACGTATTTTAATATTTTATCTGTTGATGAATAAAGAAGAACAAACCAATCAACTATACTATTGTATATAACTACTAACTATTGACCAAAGGTATTTTGGAGAATCTAAGTTTCAATTAAAATTTGTGTCACTTATTTATTATACGAGTATTTACAGAACAGAACGGCACCAGATATATAATACGAAGGCGTATTAGTTACACAGTACATCCTTACACCGGCCCTTGCAAGAACAACTTGTAAATTTGTACAGGAAACCCAAACCTTAACAATCCGTGTGTGATAGTGTACGGATACAATTTTGTCAAAAGCAGTTTAAAATCGCTTTTTCTCGTTTTTCAAAAAAAAATAAATAAATAATAATAATAATAATAATTAAATATCCATCCATTTCAAAAAAAAAAATGTACTCACGTGCCCTGATGGGTATTACTGACGCGAGCAGACTCAAACTAACGATCCAAATAGCTTTGTTTGTAGTCATAGTCCCCAAGAGTTGTTGTCACACTTTAGTTAATCTCGATTTTGAAATAAAAATTTAAACAACACTGAGTAGAATGATTCCTTTGCTAATATTAAATACGAGTAGAATGCCACTATCTGCTCAGTTCGTTTCAATCCGCACTTGAGCGATCGAATATGAGATTAGCTTTCTCAAAGTCAAATACGAAAAGCTTTCTTATTAAGCTCGGAAAAAAATCTAATACTATTAACAAAAAGAAAAAAAACCATTGTATTTATACTTTTTTTTGAGTTCATTGATATAAATGAATCGCAACGCAATGCGTCATCAGGTTTTTCTTCAAATTGTTGTCTTGTTAGTTAGAGTATCAAACAACTTATGAAGTGACAGCGTTTCATAACTCAGCCCCCTGTATTCAAAAAGTGATCGGTGTGATATTTTGTTGTCGTTTAGGAGAAATTACTCTCCAAATAATTTATAAATAATATATTAAACTTAAAAAAAGGGTGATTCCTGGCAATATTAAAAAAATAATAATTCGAGCATCGAAAATATATCCTTTGCTCAGCTGTGCAGTCTCTGTGGCATCTTTGGAATTTGTGCTTTGTGGTGATGAATGAGGTGTCGCAATTAAATATCTGAGTGTAAAAAAGTAACAATCCGTAGCGTAATTGTTTTCAAAGGAGGTCAAGGTTAAATATTAATTTTGTCTTGGAAAATCTCGAAATGCTGACTTCGTTGCATTTGCCTTATTTTATCTGACATTTGCCAAATTTCAGACCTTTTCTTGTCAGACCAATCATTTTCAAGATACAACTTATCTTGTCAAAAATAGGTAAAAATGTAAAATCGGTCATTTTACATATTCTAAATTATTCTATGATTACACCAAGCAAATCAAATATATTTTTTTTTGAAGGAGTTAGCTTTTTGAACCCTAAAAGGATAAATCTTTACTGATTCTGGCAAGCCTTACAATATCAAAAAAAAATATTTGGCAAATCTCTTACCTGACGTTAATAAATACGGTTCGCGTAAGTGAGACTTTATAAGGCAGCTTTAGTTGAAAATACATGTTTATTTTTGAATTAGTTAGGAAGTGTTTGAAGAAACTTTTGAAAAAAACAAAAAAATTAATTTTTGGAGAAAAGTAAGGTGGCAATAGGTTTCCCACTGCCTGTTGGTGACCGAAAGAAATATGTGACCTGCTACTATTTTTTTTGTTCATTTTATTTTTTATTTAGAAAATTAATTATTTAAAACAAAAAATGTTACAACATTTATAGAAAAGACCAAAGCATGGAGTAATGCATAGTGGTACTTGACAATGCGAACATTGAATTTTTGATCTTTTATTGTTTGTCTTTGGTCTGCTAAATCTGTATCTGCTATAGGTCGAAATCTCCTCAGGCATATGTACTCCTACATTATCCGATCTATGTTCATCAAGTACGCCAAATGATTTACTTATTGATTTGGCTGGAGTTTTTTTGATGTTACGTGGCCTATTTTTTACCAATAAGCTCTTGGCCAAGTAAAACCCTAAAATAAAAGTAGGATAGTTCTTGTGTCCTCACCCGGACTATAGAAGAGTGCAAAATATGAGCATTTGTTACAGCCGCATCGACAAAAAAATAAAAAATGCGTAACCACCAACGTTTACTTCGGCGTCCTACGCTATAGGTAGCACGCTTTTGGTCGAAAAGGTCGACGCCACCCATGCTCTTGGTATTTTGTTGAACTGCCAGTGGACAGGGGATCTCAGCTTTGGATGTTAAAACAAGCTTCGTTTTCGCATCAAATGCAGTTGATAAAAGATTTACCTTTTTCGTATCCTTCCAAAGTATAAAAGCTACATTTTGCCGCTTCCTCCACCTATATTCCCCTTTCATCGTTTTGTTTATTTGTGCTACGATTTTTGGGAGTCGCTTTGGATTTGACTTCACCGTTGCAGTTGCATAAATTTTGTTTTCATATAAGTCTTGAAGCAACTGAAAAGATGAAAAGAAATTGTCAAAGGCTAAATGAACATTAGGGCCTTTCAGTGAGTACCAAAACTGTTGTACAACTGAAGCCCCTAATCCCAGTTCAGGCGTATTGTCTATTTTTTTTGCCAGTGTATATATCGAACTGGTTTAAGTATCCAGTTTGCGAGTCACACCTAGCCCACACTTCGAAGCCTCTTTTAATTGGCTTGAGTCGCATATACTTCTGGAGACTGGATCGGCCTTTGAAAAGAAACATGCACTCATCAATTGGTTGGGACTTAGTTGCGATAGCAGTGTTTTCAAAATGGTAATTCAAAGTTATCAGTAGCGGCCTTATTTTGAATAGGCGATCAAAGTTAGCTTCTGCAAGATTTTTTTAAATCTTTTGCATGGCATGACTGATGCAATAACTTCATTAAAAAATAACGGATTTGTTTACCAGTTTAAATCAATAGACGGAAAGTTATGCTATTCTACTATTATTCCTAAAAATGCCTGCAGTTCTATTATATCAATATTCTTCCAATTTTGCTTTTGTTTTGTTGAGCATACAAATTGGTTTGATCGACAATACGATGAAGTGTACTGTCTGTGAACATTTGCTTGGAAAAGTAAATTGGCCGACTTCGACTTGAGCATGGAAATAGTTGGGCAATATTAATATCACAATTTGTAAGCCGACTATCTTCACTATTTTTTATTTCCGACATGGGATCATCCACATCGTCAACGTTATCTGTCGGAGCACCTACATCAAAGTTCTGATTCTCAACATCCTCAATTTCATAAAACAATTCCTCAATTTCGTCATCATTTAGTTTTGCTTTATACATCTATTTAAAAAAGCAAATATCTGTAACAAGGCAGAAGCAAAAATTTTGCTACCCTGAAAAGGCAGTGGTAAATATATTGCCACTTATGTAAACAATCAATGTATCTAGCCTGTATTACTTTTTTACTTTGTTTAGGGTTATTCTCTTCAAAAATATGTATTTAAATCTTTTGTAAAGTTAACTATTCACCAGATTAATACGAGTACATTCACCAATTTGAGCAACATTTAAAAAAAACCGAAAAAAAACATCTGTTTGTATCACTATACGATAAAAGAATTTCGGAAAGTTATTCTTGTAGAAAGTAGATGTTAGTTAAAGCACAAAAAACGATTTCAAAAATTGATGCAACAGATTGGATGCATTCAGGGACAAAGATGGGTGGCAAATATGTTGGCAAACAGATTCGTGTTAGTATGTCCGGTAAAAACATTCATAGGAAGGAATCTAGATTTAACTACTGGAGTCCCCTTCAGTGTCAACTTAAAAAAAGTGATTATTTTATCAAAAAAATCTCAATCGGAATTAAGTGAATCTATCGAATCGTACACGAGTATGCACGGTAAGCTATAAGACAATGTTTGCCTATTTTTTTCACATGACCTTTAAAGTGCAAAAGCATTTACAGATATTCTCTACGGCATGAATGACGTTGATGTTGCTGTACTTAAAAGTGAACTAATTGCATCGGCATAAAAAAAGTAACAAAAAAATACGAATTAAACAAATCTATGTACACGGGCTACATTTATTTGACATCTCTTGAAAGTGGTTCAATTGCTCTAAGAGATCTGCGAAAAATCTATCGTGTCATCTTTCATACGCAAGTAAGTTGGAGTTTTCACCGAAAACTTAAAGCAGAATAACTCAATGACGCAACTGTCAAATGTTCGGCCATGGTGAGCGTATTTGCCGCCTAAAAACATATTGTGCGATCTGCGCTGGTTCCCATATGACTTCCAGTTGTAATAATTCATCTGCATATAAATGTGATAATTGCAATGAGAGCCACAAAGCTACCGATATTGCATACATCAGTTGTTTCAAGTACTTGGAGATGAAAGCGAAAGCAAAACGAAAGAGCTTCCACTACGCCATCATGCTGTAACGGCTATGCAGAGTAACACTGCATGCACAATTACGCAGCCATTAAACACCTGGGTAAGCCAGACTCAAACAAGTTCGGTCGTAACTAACACCAACGATTAATCTCCACCACTCAAAAAAGGCTTCGGCCACACTCATTCTGCGTCTTTCCAAAAGCGCAGAAGACATTATTCTAATCCAGGAACCATGGATTGCAGAAGGCGTGGTTCGTGGACTTAGGACACCCTCATACGTTCCGCTCTATACAAGAGACAAAGGTAAGATTAGAACTTGTATATTAGTGAAACGTAGCCTTAATGTATTTCTACTTCCCAACCTCAGTGACCCCGACCTAACCGTTGCCAGATTAGAAACTGCCAAAGGCTCATACTGGCTGGCATCGGCTTACCTTGGCCACGACCAAGTGGGCCCTCTCCCTGGTGATAACCTAGAAAGGGTGGTACTGGAAGCGGGAAGGCAAAAAACTGGCCTCATAATCGGATGCGACGCCAACGCACATCATACGGTATGGGGCAGTACCGACATCAATGATAGAGGTGAGTCACTTTTAGACTATATTTTAAGTACTAACCTCTTAATTTGCAATATTGGCAATGAGCCCACTTTCATAACAAAAAACCGACAAGAAGTTTTAGACATTACTCTTGTCTCCGACAGCATCACCCAAAGGCTAACAAACTGGATGGTATCGTCTGAACACTCCTTTTCGGACCATAGGTACATCCAATTTAGTCTGAGTGATGCTCCCCCTCTCCAACCAACTTTCCGGAACTACCGGAAAACTGATTGGACAAAATATAGAGGAATCCTATCGGAAACGATATCCTCCAAACTATCAAGTCCCCCGCGTGACACCAATGAGCTCGACATGAAAGTCAGGGAATTTACTCTGACTCTCAATAAGGCTATGGCCGCTTCCTGCCCTCTTATTCAACCAAGAGGCAAGAAAAAGCCACACTGGTGGACATCGGCACTAGGACTGCTCAGAAACACATGCAGAAAACTTTTCAACGCAGCAAAAAGCACAAGAAAAGTGACCGACTGGGACTCATATAAAGAATCCCTCAAATTATACAAAAAAGAACTGAGGAAGGCAAAGCGACAATCCTGGAGGTCATTCTGTGACAAAATCACAGAAACCTCTGAGGCTTCGCGGCTAAGAAAAATCCTCTCCACAAATCCTATGATGCCCAGCTGTTTGAAAAAAACCGATGGCTCTTGGACAACCTCAAGTGATGAATCACTCAACCTGCTTCTGGACACCCACTTTCCAGGTAGCTCCCAACTCGCGGCCAGTAGCAGCCCAAACAAGCCTACTGCAACCGTGACCAAAATTCATAGTCTGATTACGAGAGACAAACTGCTCTGGGCACTACATAGCTTCAAACCATACAAGTCTGCTGGTCCGGACGGTATTATACCTGCCGAGCTACAGAGATCCTCAGATATTATTCTACCAGTGTTGGAAAATATTATGAGGAGCTGTGTAGAACTTATCCACATTCCACTGTTATGGAGAGAAGTCAATGTAGTATTCATTCCCAAAGCTGGAAAATGTTCTCATGTGGTCCCAAAGGACCTCAGACCCATAAGTCTATCGTCATTCCTTCTGAAAACTTTAGAACGACTGATTGATATCCATATTCGAGCTAAAGTTGATCCAAGACTTCTGTCTACGGCTCAACATGCCTACTGTAAAGGAAAGTCGGTGGAAACGGCTTTGCACTCTCTGACTAGCCACATCGAACGATCCCTACAATATAAGGAGTACACAATGGTTGCTTTCCTGGACATAGAGGGCGCCTTTAACAACGTCAACACATCCGCAATCACGACTGCGTTGTCAACTCTGCAGGTAGACGACTCACTTGGGGAGCTGATTAATCTAATGCTGACAAGCAGGATAATCAACTCCAAACTGGGTGAGACTTCTGCTAAAAGATATGTCAGTAGGGGTACGCCGCAAGGCGGTGTCCTCTCCCCCCTTCTTTGGAACTTAGTGGTTAACGAACTACTGATATACCTGGAAGCGGGGGGTAGCAGAGTGATTGCCTATGCGGATGACGTTGCCATAGCCGTCTCAGGAAAACATTTAAATACCATTAAAGAACTCCTCCAAGTAAATCTTAACAGATTAACCTGCTGGGCAGATCGCTGCGGATTGGGAATAAACCCCCATAAAACTGATCTTGTCCTCTTTTCTAGGAAATATAAAATTCCAATCATAGACCCTCCTTCAATAAACGGTACCAGTTTAGCTTTCTCCGATACAGCAAAATATCTGGGTCTGATTTTTGACAGGAAACTAAACTGGAAACCTAACATTCAAGAAAGAGTCAATAAAGCTACAATAGCTTTATTCTCTTGCAAGAAAGCCATTGGGAACAAATGGGGCCTTCAACCTCGCATAACCCACTGGCTATACATCTCGGTCATAAGACCGATACTCACTTACGGGGTGGTTGTCTGGTGGACGGCCTTGGAAAATGCAGTTAACTGCACTAAACTAAGCAGAGTCCAAAGAACAGCATGTCTATGCACAAGCGGAGCCTTGCGGTCTACCCCCTCTGCGGCATTAGATATTCTGCTTCACTTGACACCCCTCGACATTTTTAGCAAGCAAGTAGCTGCGACTGCAGCTATTCGCCTTAAAGCGACTAAACAGTGGACAAATAATTCATTTGGCCACGCCAACATTCTTAATACATTAGGAATCCTCACAGAGAACACCGATTACACCATACCTGAACTTTGGTTTGACAAAAACTTCCATGTAAGCTTCCCCTCTAGATCATTCTGGGAGGAGGATGCTTTCATGGAGGACAATTCAATCCATCTCTACACAGATGGATCTAAAACCGACAGCGGAGTTGGTGGCGGTGTTTTCTCAGATAAGCTTAACCTAAGCCTCTCTTTCCGCCTTCCAAATCACTGTAGCGTGTTCCAGGCGGAAATTTTGGCGATTAAAGAAGCTCTGTCCTGGCTGAAGAAAAACGTGATATCTGCAAAGGATATCCGCATATTTTCGGATAGTCAGGCCGCCATCAAATCCCTGGACTCGGTCTCATTGTGTTCTAAAACTGCCCTTGAATGCCGTTCATCTCTCATGGAGATGGCAGAGCAGTTCAACATTCACCTCTGTTGGGTGCCGGGCCACAGAGACATTCCAGGGAACTGCAGAGCCGATGAACTCGCCAAAATTGGAACCACTCTACCTATCCTACCGGACAAAGGTAGTATAGGTATACCAATCGCTACGTGCAAACTAACACTAAAGCTAGATGCCAATAAAAGAACGGACCTTAGGTGGACTGCTGGACAAACATGTCTAGCGACCAAACAGATCTGGCCAAGGCTGGATCTGAGTCGATCTAAGTGTCTGATCCTTTTAGATAGGAAACATCTCAGCGCCATAATAGGTGTCATAACCGGACACTGCCTCATAGGCAAGCACGCAAGAAGGCTTGGCGCTTTTACTAACGATTTTTGTAGAAGCTGCATGGACGAGGAAGAGGAGGAGACAATCCCCCACCTACTCTGCACATGCCCAGCTCTCTCTCAGAGAAGGAAGCTTCACCTAGGAGCTTTCTTCTACAACGACCTAAACGATCTAGAAAAAATAGACGTTAACAGTCTCCTACGCTTTATTAAAAGCTCAAACTGGTTCCAGTAGTAAGAAGATCATAGATCCACGTGGCATCACAATGGGCCAATAGGCCTAAGTGGGTTGGTATTTCCAACAGCCACTCTTACCTAACCTAACCTAACACCAACGAGATGCAAGCAGGTAGCAACTCCACACTTTTTACTTTTGAAGAGCTTAATTCATTTGCTATGGATATGATATCAAAATTATCTGTATGTGCTCGTATTATGGAACAAAAGTTGAACAATTTGAAGTTATCACACATTCAGCTACTAAGATTTTGTCTTTTCATTGTAAATAATATGTTAGATAGTTTTTTTTTTATTTCTTCCAGAATCGGACTACAAAATTTGACCATAACAGGAATATTACAATTAATTTTATTTAATCGAAGCCTTTGTGTATCAAAGGTTACAATTTATTTATAATTTTTTAATCGTCTGCTAGAGTCTTTGCCAGTCTGCTCATGTGTGAATGAAGTCTGTTGCTATATTTGCTACAGTATCGATTAATTAGAAGCTCCACGAGCTCCAAATTTAGATCACGATGAAGAGTTAAACCTCGAACGAACCATTCGCAATTAGTTATGATCCTTAAGACTCTGTTCTGAAGCGTCTGGATCCGTTTTCGGTTTGACATTGTAGCTATTCCCAAATCTAGATTCGGTAGCTCCAAGTCGGTACAATGATGGCCTCGTATACCTTCCTTTTACATCGTAGCGATAGTTTTGAATCGCGGCATAGCATTCAATTAAGCCTTGCAAACTCGAACGATTTGAAGGTCAGTCGCTTGTCTGGGATGACGCCCAGATATCTGGCTCTTTGATCTAGCTGCAGCGACGTATTAATGATCTGGACTGGAGGCACCTGCCCCTTGTTGTAGCAGACGTTCTTGCACTTGTTGGAATTCTGCTTAATGTTCCACCTGCGAGTTCAGTTCTCAAGCAGGTTGAGATACGTCTGTACACCGTCAGTTGCCCTATTCTCACATGGCAAGCAGATGTTATCTGCATATGATCCGCGTGGTGCCATTTCTCTAGGGATGGTCGTAATAGCTTCTCCAGGATTTGGAACGTCAACCGTAAATAAGCAGTAAAAAAATGGTCCTTGTGGCACACCAGCTTTTATTGTATAAGTTAACAAATTATTCTGCATAATCCAGACAACCGCGCATCCAATTACTTTGCACGCGCATTCAACTTTCCCACACTATTCCCATGCTGCAATCCAACACCTGCAACCTGGACAAATCCAACAAACACCAGACACCTGCAAAGCGCAAAGCCTGAGAAACAACATGTTGCTGACTTAGCATTAAAATAGTATTTAAGATCTAGCTTTAAGAACATTTGGTGAGTTGTAATCAAGTAGGCAGAATCGCTGCCGGTTTAAATAAAGTTTTTTTTAATAAAAATTTAAATGTAAATTTTTAATTGGCGCCCGAGCAGGGACAGATATCTAATAACGCATTCTATTGTCGGTGTCCTTAAGTAGTGCCAGAGCGCCGCGTAAACAGTGTCTGTCCCAGAACCCAAAACATTGAGCCATTGTCCTAAAGTAGTGCCAGAGCCAAAACATAGAGCCAGTGTCCTAAAGTAGTGCCAGAGCCAAAACATAGAGCCAGTGTCCTAAAGTAGTGCCAGAGCTCCGAATAAATATAAAAATAAAATAAGTGAAAATAAGTGAGAAGCATCGTACTGCTAGCAAGCCCTAAGAACACCTCTAGTGGTCCGCGAATAAAGTGCGAGAGGCAGGATCCTGAGTCACCAGTTCTGGACAAAAGGGAGCAATCCGCTCCGCCAACGTGGGAATTATTTTAGTTATTTATTTTAGTTTTGTAAGTTTAATAAAATAATAAAAAATTACATCTTACTATAGTGCTAAGTTTAAGGAATGTATTGAAAAAAAAATAAATAAAAACATTTTTGAATAAGAAGTTAACATCAAAGAAACTTAAAAAATTTAACTTAGAAGGAAAATAACAAAAGTGTTAGATTTAAATCTCATAAATATAAAAATAAAATTATTTTGATAACCTAGTTTGAAAAAAAAAATTAAAATGCCAAACGATTAGCAACCCATTATCAGGCCATCAGTTTTAAATAGTGGTGTCCCCACTCAACCTCAACCCGGTCCTTCCAATTCCAATATAGCCCAATCTACTCCTGAACTAACTTCACTCATTTCTTCTATCGTTGCGGAAGTATTACAAAATCAAGGTAGGCAACTGATTAATTGCATCATTAATCCAAACGCTGATAGATTTAGCGTAACGGATCAAACCATCTGTACCCAATATGCCAATAATCTGTCTGACTTAGACAAAATACCGGACATCGTCCACAGTCTTCGCGATTTCCAGGGGCAACCAGGAGAATTTTCATCATGGAAAAAGAGCGTAGATCGTATTCTACAAATCTATAGGCCCTTGATAGGAACCTCTAAATATTACGGCATTTTGAGCGTGATTCGAAACAAGATTGTCGGAAACGCAGACCTTGTATTAGAATCATATAATACTCTGCTCAACTGGGAATGTATTGCCCGATGCCTTACTCTCCATTATGCCGATAAGAGAGATTTGGGTACGTTGGAGTACCAAATGACATATCTTATCCAGGGAAATGCATCAGTCCAACAATTTTATCAGTCTGTTTACTCTCACCTGTCTCTTATTCTAAATAAAATATCCCTCATGGAAATTGGCAACGAATCATTAAATCTGTTAATGCAAACCTACCGAGACAAGGCCCTAGACACTTTCATAAGGGGTTTGAATGGTGATTTGCCCCGACTCCTCGGAATGAAATTAGAAAACCAAAATTACAGGTCACAGTATGCAATGGCTAACCATGGTATTGGTAGAAAATTAAACTATTCACTGCCACCTCTTATAACCCGTCTAATAACCCGTCTGGTAGAGCTGGCTTCTACCCAGAGCTTGTATACAGTCCTAGACAATCCCAGCAGATTCAATCTCAGAGACCAGCACAACCAGCCTCTTTACCAAGAATGCTGCCACCACAACACCAAGGAAACAATAGGCCAAATCAACCTAAACGACAACCACCACCAGAGGCAATGGACGCGTCAACCATTCGCACAAATTTGAACCAACCCCACCAGAACAGTTGGCCACCAGCACCAAAAAGGCCGCCGATGCCACCATCACAACAGGTTCATCCATCAAAGATGCAGAGGAACTTCCACGTTAATACCTCAGCTCAGCCCGAGGAAATCAAACAGTATGAGCAAAGTTTGTCGAATGAGCATAAAGAAAATGGAGAAACGCTACAAGAATACGTTCAAGCCATACAACAACAAGAATATGGCGAAACTGAAGAACTAGTCGAGCTGACAGACGTTCATTTTTTAGACTAAGAGACTCTTCGCTGACATATTTTCAATGTGCAACGAAGGGGGGACAAATTCTACGGATCCTTATTGATACTGGATCAAATAAAAACTACATACAGTCTTCCCTTATCGAAAATCCCCTGCCTAATGAAACCTCTTTTTATGCCAACTCTATCGGAGGTAATATAATGATAACCCAACATACATTTGTTAACCTTTTCAATTTGGAAGATGTAAAAATAAAATTCTTTCTCATGCCCGAACTCAAATCCTTCCATGCCATTCTCGGAAATGACAGCCTCAAAAGTCTTTCCGCTGTAATCCATACTAAAGATAATTACATGGTCATCAAGAATCGCGTAAAAATACGTATTAAACAGTTAATATCCCAATCGGTTAATACCATAAATATCCGAACTGGTCATATGTCTCCACAACAAAGATCGTCCATTCAGGAAATTGTACTCGATTTCCCAAAACTTTTTGATGAGCCGGACGAAAAACTGACATACTCAACCATTGTTAAAGGTGAAATTAATACAACATCTGATTCACCCGTATATTCAAAATTCTATCCCTACCCCATGTCCCTTAAGGACGAGGTCGAAAAACAAATAGAAAAGCTTCTCACCGACGGCATCATAAGACCTTCACGGTCCCCATACAACTCTCCTGTATGGATTGTTCCCAAGAAAAACAATGCCTCTGGCGAAAAAAAATTTAGACTCGTGATCGATTATAGGAAATTAAACAGCATAACTGTGGCTGATCTATATCCGATCCCACAGATAAATGAGGTCCTCTCACAACTTGGCCAAAACAAATGGTTCACTGTGGTTGACCTGAAAAGTGGGTTTCATCAGATCCCCCTAAAAGCATCTGACATTGAAAAAACGGCCTTCTCGGTCAACAATGGCAAGTACGAGTTCACGAGATTGCCATTCGGACTCAAAAATGCTCCCTCAATCTTACAGAGAGCACTCGACGATATTCCTCGCGGGCATATAGGGAAAATATGCTACGTTTACATAGATGATATCATCATCTTTAGTCGAGATGAGGCCACTCACGATCACAATGTCCGAACGATTTTCCACACATTACAGGCTGGAAATATGAAAGTGCAGTTAGATAAGTGTGAATTCTACAAGCAAGATGTAGAATTTCTAGGCCCTTCATCCGAAGGGATAAAAACCAATCCGGAAAAAGTTAAGGCAATTCAAACCGTTCTTCGCTCTTTCCTTGGTCTGTCAGGGTATTATCGCCGCTTTATAAGGGACTACGCCAAATTGGCAAAAGCACTAACAGCCCTTCTAAGAGGGGAGGATGGACGTTTGTCCAAAAATCTTTCCAATAAAAAAATTATTCATCTGAACGATTCAGCTAAGGAAGCATTCCAGAAAATCAAGAATTCTTTGACCTCAGAAGAGATTATACTAATGTATCCGGATTTCCAAAAAGATTTCGAGCTAGTGACAGATGCCTCAAACTATGCTATAGGTGCTGTATTATCCCAAAACAACAAGCCCATTACGTTTATTTCAAGGACATTAAGTAAGACTGAAGAGAGCTACGCGGCCAACGAGAAGGAGATGCTCGCTATAATATGGGCTCTCAACAGCCTCAAAAATTACCTTTACGGTTCAGCGAAAGTCATCATTCATACAGACCACCAACCCCTGACGTACTCCTTAAGTAATAAAAATAACAATACCAAATTAAAAAGATGGAAGGCCATAATTAATTAATCAGATTCCATTTTTTTAAGTGAACGAGGACGTTCACACTTAAAGGCGGAGGGGTTAACAAATTATTCTACATAATCCAGACAACCGCGCATCCAATTACTTTGCATGCGCACTCAACTTTCCCACACTATTCCCATGCTGCAATCCAACACCTGCAACCTGGACAAATCCAACAAACACCAGACACCTGCAAAGCGCAAAGCGTGAGAAACAACATGTTGCTGACTTAGGATTAAAATAGTATTTAAGATGTAGCTTTAAGAACATTTGGTGAGTTGTAATCAAGTAGGCAGAATCGCTGCCGGTTTAAATAAAGTTTTTTTTAATAAAAATTTAAATGTAAATTTTTAATTTACTCTCACTTTTACTTGAAACTGGCACTTGTTTAAATATGAACAGAAAAAGAGTTAGAAGGGGACGGGTAGATTTCCCTTGTGCCAGACCCGGTCAAATGCCTGTCGGATATCAAAAAATACGCTGTTGCATTATTCCTTATCGTCGTACGTCTTGAGGATGTTATTTACCACTCTGTGGACTTGTTCAATGGCGCGATGCCCTTCCCGAAATCCAAATTGGTGATCCGGCAAAACTTTTTTTAGGTCTACAACCTTGGACAGCCTCTTCTTGATGAGCATCTCAAAGACTTGAGAACGAAGGGAGGTGGCTAATTGGACCATATGCCTCTGAGTCATCCTCTGGCTTGCCAGGCTTATGAATCATGTGGATCCTCCCCAGTTTCCAGCTAGACGGATAGTACTGCACTCTGATTATAGCATTAAATATCAATACGATAAAAAAAAACGCTCGTTTAGGCAGAACTTTCAGGGTGCATATCGTTCCCTTTTTAACTTTTTTTCGTTTTGCTATCGTCTTTTTTATTTGTGAACTCTCCGCTATGACGGCTAGTTAATTAATTTCTAATAGCCG
This sequence comes from Volucella bombylans, assembly GCA_949129095.1. Classification (NCBI taxonomy): domain Eukaryota; kingdom Metazoa; phylum Arthropoda; class Insecta; order Diptera; family Syrphidae; genus Volucella; species Volucella bombylans. The sequence goes on along the minus strand of OX422140.1, from coordinate 125,524,406 downwards.
CGTATTTCTGCTAGTTGCCGCCCACACACACACACATTCCTACATGGTTCCACTAATTCAGCTGCCAGAGCAAAGGGACTTACTTCCAGAGTTCTGACAACCTCCTTGTGGAACCACCTAATCACACCAGTCGATGTTTTATCATGTTCGTCCTGTTCGTTCTGTCTGTTGAGTGGCTTGGGTCTATATTACACCCTTGGACCCGGGACACTTTTGGGGACAATTTAAAGGAGCCCAATTAATGACCGCCAAGTAGGAAGGAAACTTTTCTAAAGAATTATATTTAGGGGCCCGTAAGTCTCCTTACAGACACGAATGAGGGGAACGGATCGTGGGGAATCGTGAGCTTTTTTTCACAATTATTGTTTTTTTGAATTTGGGGTTTTGGGGGTTTTAAAAATTTATGTCGCTGGAAACAAACCATATAGGAATTAGGGTGGGCTCTCGGCCCATGCTGGGGTGTCGACATCTTCAATCATCAGTCCGTCCGCCTGGCGGACCGGGGTACCTATGTGGTCATCTCTGGAGCGGTAGCCCAAGGGAAGGAACTAGATCCAAAGAATCCAGTAAATCCCACCTGTACCGTGGCATCCAGAGCATAACGGGAAGTAAAGAACAGGGACGAAACAAGAAAAGTCAGGCGAGCAGAGGGGTGAAACAAACAACAACAGGACCAAAGGGAATGGAGGATTTTTGGGTCGTAATTTGGACGTAACAAACGGATATTTCTTTATGTGGTGTTTATCCCGGTGTGGGGAAATTGTGCAGGTGCCACACTAAAAAACTGCAAGTGGTACAAAATAAGCTACTCAAGATGATGCTTAACTTTCTATAGCACCACTCTACTTCAAAGTTCCGTAGAAGAGCGAATGTTGAATTGTTATCGGTAAGAATTATAAAATTATATAATTATTTATTTATTAATTAATATTAATATTATCTTTATTTCTATTTATTTATTTATTTATTTTTTTAGGTTTTTTGTCGTATTTTCTTCTAAATTTATTTTATTTGTTTTTTTAATTATAACCAATACTTTACGAAAAAAAAGCAATATTTTAGTAGAAAGATATAAATAATATCATGTCTCTGTAATGTTAAATGTGTGGTAACTGTCCTTTGTAAAAATTTGTATACGAAATAAAGATCTATCTATCTAAATAATAAGCAATAACCGGCAATAACAACGAATTATAAGAAATCAACCTGCAAGCCACCATGCCACTTTGTCAGAACATTTACCCGTTCAATTTGAATGTGTAAATAATCGTATTTTGTTTTAAATAAGTTTAGTTGTGATATCAGATTTAAATAAACCGGACACCTGTCCTTTTTAAAAGGGAAAATTTGTTTTTTTTCGGCTTCCCCGCGTGTTCTAATCTAACTTGCAGCAAACAAAACGCATCAAAACAATATTGTCATGTAACAAACAAAATTCGGTAGCATAAATAGGATTAAGTGAACAAAATATATTCAGTCATATCCATACGAGTAATAAAGAATGGACGTAAGTGTTCAAAAACTTATTATTTTTTAACAACAAGTAATATATAGGGTTTTCCAATAGGGGCTTGACAATTTTGAATTTAATTTGTGAACGCACTCTTTCAGTAATCATCAAACTATCACTGTCAATTTATTCAACATTTTCATCATGGTAAAGTACACGAACGAGCAACGTCTGCAAATTATAAAAATTTTCTACCGAAATTCGGAGTCGGTGACTGCAACTTTAAGAGCATTAACTCCAATTTTCGGTCGTAATTCTCGCCCTAGTAAACAGGCAATAACAAGTTTAGTGCAAAAATTTGAGTCTACATATTCTACATATTCGTTGTGTGATGTTGCCGTGTCAGTGAGACAACGGGTTGGTCGAAGTGCCGAAAATATCACTGCCGTTCAGGCGTCCGTAGCAAACGATCCAAATCAGTCAATTCCACGGCGTTCTCAAGAATTGGGCATCGCTCAGGCCACATTATGGCCTATTTTCATGAAGCGTTTTTTTGGAGTTCATGAAGCGTTGGATTGCATCAAAAGGCTAGATTTAGTGGACCTAATTTCCACATCTGCTTCAAAAACTTGCTCGCCGAGGAAGAAAGTCATTTTTGGAAAACTTGATTACTGGAGATGAAAATAGTCACAAAAATGTTGTAAGAAAAATGACCTATATTTACAGAGTGAGAACTCCATCATCACCACACATCAGAAGACGGCCATACTGTGTGCTGAGTACATGAGCTGAATAAACAAAATGAGAGAGCAAATGCGGATCATTACTGTACTCAGCTTGATACTTTGAATTTAGAAGTTCAGCGCAAACGTCCATCTTTGGCAAACAGAAGATGTGCTATTTATCACGACAACGCAAGACCACATCTGGCGACGAAAGTCGTCCAAAAAGTTACTGAGATGGATTGCGAACTTTTACAGTAACCATCATATTTTTCCGATATTGAATCATCGGCTTACGACCTATTCTGATCTCTATAATATTTTGTGATGGAAATTAGATTTTAAATTTTGAGAGTCCAAATGGCAGTGGAACAGTTTTTCAGCACCAAAAGTGCGGAAATCTTTTCCAACGAATTGAATAAGCTAACAAAACACTGGCAATCAGTTTTAACAAATCAAGGATTACATTTTGGAAAACGGCAGAACTTAAAAAAGTGTTTCTCAATAAGAACTCTCGGTTTTTAAATGTAAATAAAACAAATTTTGTGTGAGATATCTTTTTTTTTGCATTAAGTGGCTTTGCTTGGTGGCACGTATTCGGGAGGTCCAATTTTTGATGGCCTTGTAGCATAAATCTGGTTGAATTTTCTGGATCGTTGTATGTCTTTGAGTGCATCAATTGTTTGCGGTTTATTAGCATAGACCTGCAATTTAGTCTAATGGTGTTAAATCGCACGATCTCGGGGCCAAATCACGTCGCCGCTGCTCGAGATATCCATGCCCTCAAATCGCTCGTGCAAATGTCCATCGTGGAACGTAGCGCCGTTCTGTTGGAACCACATGTCGTCGGTATCTATATCATCCAGTTTATGCCACACGAAATTGTTTGTCATCAATCTGTAGCGCACGCCATTGACGGTTATGGCAATGCCAATTTTTTTCTGAAAGAAGTACGGATCAATGATTCCGCTAGACTAAGCAGTGACATTCTGGGAATGAATTTTGTGCTGGTGTATCTCGTGTCGATTAATGTCGTCCTAAATATGACAATTTGGCTTGCTCACACATCCATTCATCAAAAAATGGGCCTGGTCGCTAGAGATGATTTTTTTTTACGAAATTTGAGTCAACTTCAAACTGACACTTCAACTTCAAAGACACAACGTTATCTATAATTTCCTGAGTCAATTGGATGTACAGACGTAAATTCGCTTAGTTGAAGTCGCATATAGCCCAAGTTCTTATGAACGACCAGAAATTGACTGCCTCGGGTTTTTCCGTACACTGGTTCTTGCGTACACGTACGAACGGAACACCGATTTAAAAAAAAGAAAATTTGATGTTGTTCAATCTATAACCTTCCATGGTGATTTCCCATATATTACTGAACAATTCACAACAAATTTGACAAATGTTGCTTTAACAACAAAGCCGCTATAACCTAACAAATTTCGTTCGACCCCATTGAAAGACTCTGTAGTCGGTGGATTTGTTTTCAGCAGCAAACTTAAGCAAGAAGTCTTGAGCTTTAGACACGTAAGCGAACGCCTTAGAACTAAAAGCATCAAAGTTTTTTTTCGCTAATTTCAGCCTGATATGCGCTTATTTCCAAAATTTAATCTGCAGAAACATGCCTAAAGAATGGAACATAAGCAGTCATGAACCAGAATGGTTTAGCAGTGGTCCCACATCTCAGCACGATATAAGTGAATTGCTCGGGTTCGACGAAATTGAGGAGTCTTATGAAAGAGCAAAGAACAATATAAATCTGGTCTGAACGATTATCATGAGCAACCTGCTTTAAACACTCACAATGCGACACCTTCTCCAACAATATTTAAAATTATTACTAGCGATATAAATAATAACAATAGTTGCAATTGCCCTTACAACGAAAAACAATCTAAAAATCCCGAAGAGGAATTCCTTTCCTTTAAATTGAATAGATACAAACGATGCAGATGAAAAATCAAACTGTGGACGAAAGTAACGAAAAAAAGCACGAAACTAATACAACTTAAAATGCTAACATACGTGGCATAGAAAAAGCGTCAAGATTCAATCTCGAGGATTTTTTCAATGTAGGTCCCTAAATAATTTACTAATGTGTGAAAAATTAGGGGAAAATGAAGTTGATTCCCGATTCGTGTCTGGATTGTCAAACGAAAAAACGAGTTGCGATACTAGTCATTCATCACTTTCCGACAAAAAATATCACTTGAAGATGAGTGTCAAATAACGGCAAACGAAGGCAAAAACACATATGCATTCCTGTCAAAAAACGCAGACCAAACTATGTACTCTTATATAATTTCTACAGCGTGGTAAAAAGAATGGTACTGGCAACACGGAATCAATTTCAAACATTGGACCGATTCCCAGTGTGAAAAAAGCAATTATCGAAGGAAGAATGCATATGATCAATGAAGAAAAGAACACAGTGAAACAACAGCAAAAAACTTAATAATAATATGAATTGTTCTATGAATCAGTTCCTTGCCAATGACGTTTACCAACAGCAGCAAAAAAGTCTTATACACAGTTAACACTAAATAACGACAGCCATAGTCCTCTAACTCAAAATGCACCAGTTAGTGGACCTCGAATCCAATGACATGCTCAGAAAACTCATGCTCATCATCAAACTAACCTGCTTTGGTCTTCTCAAACGTTGGATTAGGAAGCGTTCAAGTAGTTTCTTGAGCAGATTTTAATACAACCCTTATCGGGGTTGTCCTAAGTTCCAGTGCATAAAGAAAGTAAATCTGTCATTAAAAGTGGGAGGTTAAAGGTTCACCAGTCCTCAATCAATCAGTCACACCCGAAATTACTAACGCTCAAATGGCGATAGATATTGGAAGCACGGTGCAATAAGCGAAATTTGATTCTCAAGCCCCACTGCTATCTATCCAACGACAGATGGCTTAGATACAACGTCAAATATAAGAGCAGACAGGTGTTCAGCCCTATCTGATATGAACGTGATGGAGTGAACCTGAAACGTCCTTGCGCTAAATGTAAATTCACCAAGCCGCTGACGTGCTCTTGGTTGGCGAAACTGCGAAACTAATCTTACCAAAAAACGCAGAATGAGGCATAAAAAAAAATTAAATAAACTAAAGAAACTAACCCAAGTCCACACAAGGAGCGGGGTGTTGGTATCTTTATAAGAAAAGGCTTGCGTATAAAAAAAATAGTGTACAGCCGAGTAGTGCGAAAGAAGTTCCAGGTTCTGGAGAAATGCATCGTTAACATCCCTTTCCGAATCTGTCTATGTACCTGAAACTTATACAGAACTTGAGACACTTTTCCGATTCCTAAAGCTACAGCTACGTAGTAAACGGCAAGCGGCAAAACCAAATTAAAATATAGCTATCAATTCTGTTCTATTATTTTATTATAGTGCTGAGCGGCAAGAAGCAATCATGGCGAAGATTGATATTGAAAGTTTAATTTCAGAAGTACAAAGCCGCTCTGCATTGTGGCAGGATAAGCTTAAAGATTTAAAAAGTAAAAATATAGCAGACAAACTGTGGAGTGAAGTGGGAGAAAAATGTTATTGTTCAGGGGAGTTGCATTTTATTTATTTTAACATTATTTTTATTCAATTTACATATTTTAATTTTGATTTAATGTCCAAAATCTTGGACTTGGTTGTTGGCTAACTGTAGTTTCTAGAGTTTCGTCATTGTTCAGTTGCATTGTGACTTGGATGTAATCAAGATCACTATCGCCATCTCATTCTCGTACAAAATTATGTAATATACATGCACGTTTAATTAAATTAATTGCAGTGCTTGGTTTTGTCTCGATACTTTTTTGCAGAAATCGCAATTTTTGGGATAAAGTTCCAAATGCATATTCAATGCATTTTCTTGCCGTTGAAAGCCGAGTATTGAAATTTTCTGTCTGCGCATTTAAATTTCTGTGTGGATAAGGCCTTAACAGATAAGTTTTAAGTAGGTAAGCTTCGTCACCAATTAAATAATGTGGAAGAATAATATCTGATCCAGGCAATGTTTGTGAAGGAGACACATTAAATTGATCAGCTTCCAGTAGTCTAAATAAAGTTGAGCCAGCAGAAGTTCCATCATCACTTTGCTTTCCCCTACCGCCCACCTCGATAGTAATAAATTTTTTGTCAGCATCGGCCACCGCTTTCAGAACGATTGGAAAATAGTGCAAGTAATTAAAATAGCGAGAGCCAGAATTCGGGGAACAATTTATTTGGCAGTATTTTCCATCAATGCTGCCAAAACAGTTGGGCAATTTCCAGCGACTATATTAGCCATTTATAACTTTTTTAAGGTATTCGGTATTTGGTTTTGACATATACCATATTCCTCGACAAGTTTTTCCCATATGATGACACATGTCTCTGAGACAATATTGCTGACTGTGCTTCTGCCCACACGAAAAGCGAAAGCTAGATTACGAAATGGACATTCATGCAGCAAGAAATATTAAAAATTATATGTAAATAACAGAATAAAACTTTAATTTTTATATTTTTATTTTCAGGATCAACAGCGAAAGGTAAATGGAACAATTTGAAGGACTCCTACAGAAAGAACCTTGAAAAATTACCGCCAACGAAATCGGGTGCCGAAGCAGTTGACGTTTATATTAAATGGCCATTTTTTGAAATGATGTCATTTATAAAAGACACGGTTGCTTCGGATCCCACTCAAGAGAATTTACGGGAGCTGGAGGGTTACGAATTTGCTCAAGAGGCCAAACTTTCAAATATTGTTGACGATTTATTAAGCGAGGAAATTTATTTTACCGATAGCCCAGCGGTCGCCACCAGCACTCCTTGCTCAACCACTAATTCAGCTAGCTTCTTCCCAAGAAAGAACCGAAAAATATTATAACAGACGTGGGCGAACAATTGCTTAATATAGAGATAGAACGTCTCGAAATATTAAAAGGGGACATGAAAAGGACGGAAGACATTGCAGACATGAAATTTTTCCAAAGCTTATTACCATTTATGGAAAAATTTAATGAAATCGAAAAACTTGAGCTCAAAGGAGAGTTTAAAAAATTATTTTAAACAAATTAAAAGCGAATTAACAATAAAAAATCAAATATAAACGTGTGTTTTTTTTTATTTATCTTAATGTTAAAACAAGCCTCTGTTCAGCAGAAATTGGTTTCCTTCGTTTTGTAATTTTAGAACGAACTTTGTCCAACAGGAAATCAAATGATTGTATTGACATACATAACTAGGTATTGGCTGAATCAGTCTTCATGTTGTCGAAGATTATTATACAAATGGCGAAATTCGCCATAACCTGATCTTTTTCAGTTTATTGGATGAACACAAAATCTTCTTTTTTTTAACTTAAGATAATTCTGTAAATTTTGAAACGTCTTCCTTCTAAAACATTGCGGCCAGCAGCACTCGATAACCGCATTTTCACAACTAATCGCTCAAGAATTGCAGCTCAGTAAATGGCCACTTGCCGCTTAAGCTTGCCACTCAGCTTTTTGGCGTTCTGTCGCTTACTGGCGGATATTTCAACAAAAATCACAGAGATTGGGAAATAATATACCAAACACTAAAGGGAACCTATCATATGAAACAATTAAATCCGTGGGGTCAGCACAGTGTTATGTACCAACTCGGTCTAAAAGCGGCAGACACGGCTCCTATCTGTATCTCCTACTATTCGACACTCGTATACAACTACCAGGCACAAACCAATATACATACTATGTACAAGGAGGGGCAAAAGTAATGCTGTAATGTGAATTTCCTGTCACTTTATTAGAAGGTGTAAAATTGATGACATTAAATTGAAATAATTATATCAGTCAAATCACCGATGACATTTGTGCTCGTTTTCCAGAAATTGTTGATTTCTTCTTCAATGTTGGCTTTCAAGACTAGCAAGATTGATTTGTTGCGATAAACGCGAAATTTCAAAAAGCCTCATCTGGCAGTCTGGTCGGAAATTGTTGATTCAAAATCTCCATCGTTTCCCGTGCTGTGCGAGCGGTTGCTGCGTCCTGCTGGAACCAATAATGTTCGAGACCCAATTCAGTAATTTGCGGCAAAAAAAAACTCGTTTAAGATCTGCCTATAGCGCTTACTAGTTACGGTTGTGCCATCGGCTTCCTCAAAAAGAAATAACGGCCAATCACTTTTTCACTGCAAATGCCGCAACAAACAGTCACTTTGAGGGGATGCAATGGCTCTTACTCGTATGTGGATTCTCCGTGCCCCAGAGACTCAAATTTTGTTTATTCACATAACTACTTAAGTGGAAATGGGGTTCGTTGCACCAGATTTAACAGAGCATAAGTTAACCTCACTTGACGATCAGCAGGCAGCAATTTGTGAACGGTTTGCACTCTATCAGGGATCATCTTCGGGTCTTTCACCAAAAATTCGACGCAAAGAACGTCTGCTGATGCCAAATTGTATGCATCGTTATCTTGCCGATGTTTGTTGACCCTCGGTCTAACGAGCAATACGACGCCGGCCACTTCTTACGACATCTAGTGGACCCAGTTTGCGCGAGACGTTCAGTTAAACCCTTAATCGTTCGCGCACATGGTGCATGACGGTGAGGAAAACGAAAATTGACGCTCCGTTAAAACAACAGACCGGAAATTGGTCCAATAACCAGCAACAATAATTCCGGTCTTCAGGTATATATCGCATTGTCACACAATTCTCTATCTGTCTACAGCATAAATGTCAAAGCACAATGACACATGACGCCATTTGCAAAAATTATGGCACACTCACATTACGACATTACTTTTGGTCCATCTTGTATAAATTGTTTATGCACATTTGAGTATGACAATAGAATCCTGAAGAGTCGGGTTGAGGACAAAAGTATGGTTCCGGATAATCAATTCGGTTTTAAGACTTTCGATACCGAATTGTTAGATGCCCTTGTCTTCAGGCTAAACAGGCTTTGTATAAGTAAACCACTGCAGTATATTCTTTTTGATATACTCACGACTAGACAGTTTATAGTGAAGAATGACTATGCGACTTCTGCTGGAAATATTTGACATTAAAAACCGTCTGCAAAAAGGTGCGGTTAATTCGTGTACCCTATTTAACATCGACAAGAGTGATGTTGTGCGTTCACTTCATCATGCCGCGTATGTAGACGATTTGATCGCGTACAGATCAGGCCCAAAAATAGATGATATTGTCATGACTGGAAGTTGAACATAAACTTTCAGAAGTCGTTCTCTACGGATCTCAGAAAGAACTAGCGAAATTGCTCGATCATGGGACAACACGGGCAGCCACTTGCTTGCCGAAATGTAGTCAGATACCTTGGGATCTGGCTAGTTAAATATATATATTTTAACAAACATATGGATGTTGCTTTAACCAGAGCCAAAGGTGCTTTTGCCTTGCAACGAGACTGTTTTATAGCGCCCAACTTGATGCGGGGGGAAAAGGTAATCTGCTACATGGCCCTTATTCGGCCTATGCTTGTACTTGGATGTCCCTTGTGGTTCAACGATAGAGCCTGCTTAATGGAAAAGACTCGGATAGAGTCTTTTTTTATTGCAGGGAGTCGCGATATGAGGGATGTTGTACGGCGGCACCAAGAATTGTGGTGGCTTAGTGGAGTGGAAGAAACTCCTTCATCATTTCCTTCAATACCGGGGTAGCTCCATTTGGGGTAAAACGGGTGTGTGGGTTATTTTTAAGCCATGCCTTCCATAGTTTAGGAAGTATTAATATGGTACTGTACAATTACATCGAAAGACATAGGTTAAGTGTTTGGTTTAGCTTAAAGCATGTAGTGTAAGCTAAGCAACAAACATTGTTTGTCTAGCTTATAAGTTTAAAGCATGCTATGTGTGTAATAAAATTGCATATAAATTGAATGAATGAAATGACACACAACATCGACGAATTGGCCTTTTATTTCTTGAAAAGATTCTATATGTGTAAGACTTTCATCATCATGATTTCTGGTCCCCTTTGCTTGACGAGGAGGAGATTTAACGACAAACTCTGCGAGCTATACAGTGACATTAACCTCGTCGGAAAAGTGGACATTAGTCTGCTACAATGTCTAGGACACGTAGAGCGAATGAATACAAGTACTCCAGCTCGAAGAGTCTTATATTCCAATGTGTAGGGTCCAAATAGTAGAGGAAGACTTCGCCTTGAGTAGGGCGCGTAAGTGGAAGGGGATCTCAACCAACTTGGGGTGCGCAACTGGAGGCAGTTAGCCATGGACCGCGCTAACTGAAGAAATTTATTGGTAGCGCCCTCTAAATAAGTAAACCTTCCCGGTGTTATGAAGTAAGTTATGGAAATCAGTTTTGAGTTTAAGTAATAAATAGTAGAGGGCGGAAAAACTGCAATACAATTTTTATTTTTTTATTTGCTACTTTTATTTAATTAACTTATACGAGTATATGTACGTACACACAAGTGTATATAGTTACATCGTCATTATTTGAATAAACACAGTGGGGTATGGAACATATTCAACAATTATTATTAATTGTTTATTTAAAATATTACCAAAGGAAAAACGAACATTTTTATTTTTATTTAAATGGAAATAACAAGCTTACACAATATATATGTTATGTTGTCTTTGCAATTTGTCCAAAAAACCTTAGCAATTAGAATATACTTATTTCTTAAATGTTGAGTCTCAAATTTAACTGACCAAATATTCCGTAGCCAGGATATTTTTCCTAATCCAATCAGTATATTCATTTACTTTCGTATATATCCCCGGTCCATGACCACATGGTAGAGCTCCAAAAGATGTAATGCCAGTTAAAAAGTAATGCACTTGAGATTTATTTGAATTGTCCAGTCCAATAAGGGGTCCACCGGAATCACCTTTACATGTGTCAACTCCAACTTCACCTCCAGCACACAGTTGTGTTTCATAAAACTGAACACCATAACTCTTAAAAAATTGTTTACAATCATTTAGAGATAGGATCGGAAGAGCAGCTTTTAATTTTGTGTTACTCATTGAACCATTTTCGACTCTACCCCATCCGGCTACATCTGCGACAGTCTTTTCGTATTTATTCGGCTTGATTTTTTCATCAGGTGGCAAACAAATAGGTTGAATGAAATCGGTGTAGGCTACACTATCCGATAAACGGACAAGTGCGATATCGTTGGCGCTAGATCTTAAATTGAAATTCCCATGAGTTATGATTTTATCAATTCGAACGTCAATATGAGGATCTGCACAATATCTGTATCCTTGCGTATCTTCTATACAGTCCTGATCTGTCATTGTATTCCATTCTCCCAATCGCACTCTTACTGGAATTTTCGTGTTTGAAGAGAAGCAATGTGCTGCGCTCAGAATATACCGTGCATTGATTAAACTGCCACCGCACAAGTGACTTGACAAATTTTTTACATCTAATTAAAGTTTGAAATTGTAAGAAGTAATCTAAAGGGTCTTAGAAAGTAGTCTTACTATCTACGTATTCGATTAAGGCCATCCAAGGAAACTCATCGATTTGAGTAATACTGCCGCCAATCACTCGATCTGAAATGACATTTCCGCAGGTCCCTGGCTCAGGTAAGGATACATTTGTATTTGGACAGTTATCTCTGTGAGAATGCGTATGTTTAGTGCCTAAATATCGATCAGGACAGCAAACCTGCAAGGTAGATATTTATGTAGAATGTCAATGCATGATAATGACGGATTCCTACTAAAACAGATCCATTGGTATATCCACATTGACTACTTCTACTGTAAGAGATTTCATCAGACGACATGTTAACTTTTTTCAGAAGGTCGTTGATGGCTGGACACCGACTTAGCTTAACACATGAGGCACGCACTCCATTAGGTGTTATGCAGCATCCGTAATTAATAACCTTTTCTTTAAGTTTTATTGGTTATTTTAAACACTTACTAACCCAGTATGAATCCTTACCTGTTTGTTTAACTTCTAAAATCTGAGCAGTGTAAGTTGGCACTTTTTTCAACAAATCATTAATGGCTGGGCACTGAAATAGCTCATTGCTGCCATTTAAAATCTGAGATTCGTTTAAATATCGCTTAGGACACCACACCTAAAAGTGACACAAAATTTTATTAATTTTTTTTTCAATTTACGAAATTATCACATACTAAGATAGTTCCATTTGTGTATCCACATTGACTTTGTTGAGCAAATAACTTTTCATCCTCCGACAAGGGTACCTTGATCAGCATATTCCTAATGAGTCCACATTGATACAAATCGATGCACAAGGAAAACTCTCCCGTTTGTGAAATGCATTGGCCATAATTGGAAATCTTTTCTAAAATAAAAAAAGACCAACAAAAATCATCACCAGAAATGGAATTTAAAATTTTTTATTCGAATGATTATATTGCTAGGACAGTACAGTGCACAAATTTAGAGAGATGTCCAATACGTTTCATCAGACTGAAGAACCAAAATTCTTGAAGATTTCCTAACTTGCTTAGTTATTTACCCTTCGGTCATACATGAAAACATAAATTCGAACACTTTTCTTCTTTTTCTTCAGATCTAGTCCTCAACCAAAAGCACACTCCATTTAGCAAGCAAAGTTTTGAACTAGTCACCTCGAGTGGCACAGACCAAGTTTCTTAAGGACTATTCAACTAAGGCCTTTACCGCGTTGTCGCTCCGGAATAAATTCGAACACACTTCAGGCCACATGGGTGATGATGAATTGATGCTTTCGCGCCATACAGTACGACTGGGACGATAAGGGCCTTATTCAGTCCTTCGTCGGGGTTCTTTTTCGGTGGCCTTTTTAGCCCAAGAAACAACGAAACAACGGAGTCCAGATAGGAAAACTTATTTACAACTTCAAGACTATAGTCTTCTAATATTTTAGGTGTTCTTTCTTTGTATTTTGTTTGTATTACCCTCACTTACCATTAAATCAATCTTGGCCGCTTCTATTTAAACAGACACACACGCCCCACACACATCTCGCTGATTTCTTCCCACAATGCCAATATTGTCACTGTATTCCAGCAACTGTACAGACTTTTAAAGTACAATATTATCCCAAGAGTTTCGCAAACTTTTCGAAGGTAACTGTTAAAGAAATCATATCACAGCGCGCCACATTTTCTAAATCCTTTTTCGACATTAAATGTTTTGATGGTGTCATAACCGAATTTCATGGAGCAGCAAGCTTTCTCCATTGTCATCCTACACAGATGGAAGATGGACGAGTTTGACAGGGTTGTCCAAAGTAGACATAGCTCATCTCTATTAATGCTATTATATTCTCTTAAAACTAGTTAACTGTTAGTGCGTATGAATTTGAGGTCCCTAGGTCTCTTCCTAGATCTGCCGTGAGGTGAATACCTAGTAGATGCCTTAAAACTACTTGAATAAACAGTGAACCTATCAGAATGTTGGTATTGGTCTTCAGGCACTCACATAATGTGGTAGACAAAAGAAACTGATTCCTATATGTATAGAAGGCGGAACTCTTTCTCTCCCCATGCTTGGGGATCAGACAACCCGGCGTACCATATTTAACAGATGAGTAGGTGTATACAATTTACAAAATTATCCGGTGTTTCAAATAATTTGGCAGGAAGTTTATGTGATTCAGCAGCGTTATTGATCTCCAGTTAAGATATCAGTATACAGATCCCTACTTTGTCGAGTAAAAGAAATTGTGCTCCATCATCTTAATTGAAGATCAAATATTGACAACAGGCTGAATCTTTGTCCCTCTAAATTTTCAGCACCGACTGTCACTCTACTACGACGTTCCAATCCTTATTGTCCCAAACCTAATTTCGTCAGTAAAGTTTTTCTTTGCCTCGTTAAATTGCTTCTCTACTCTATTCCTTTTCTTTTCTCGAGTAGCTCCGCGAGTCTACTGTATGCCTCTTGTTTCGCTGAATGTGCTGGCCTGTATTCTTCATCAAACCAGTAGTTTTGTTGTAATGTTCAGATGAAAATGAATATATCAGAAGCAAATGAGTCACTGCTCTTCTATGCTTGATGGTAGAAGCATAGAGCTTTTCGAGAGGCTTTGGGAGTCTCGTTCAGAAAAGGCTCTGGCAGTCTCTTGCGATTGTAGTTGTCCGATGTCAACATTTTCTTCGGTATTGTGCAGTTTGGCATATTCTCAATAGCTACAAACAGACAGCTGTTCAAATTATTTTTGCTTCTCAAAATATTCGAATATCCAGAATACTGAAGCTGTACCATGGGTCGATCGCCTTGTCATCAATCAGTAAGCGATCAGAGGACTGCGAGGTCCCTTAGTGAATTTGCTCTGAAATATACAACAGTCTCCAGAAATATAACACGATGATGAACGAAAAGCAGCGGATTTATTTATTTTGTTTTCTTTCTTCCAGAATCGGCCTACAATTAACCGGGTGATAGGCTGCTCGTCTGCTAGAGTCCTTGCCAGTCTACTCATGTGTGAATGAAGTTTGGTGCTATATTTGCTACAGTGCCGATTAATTAGATGCTCCACGGGCTCCAAATTTAGATCACGATGAAGAGTTGAACCTCGAACGTACCATTCGCAATCAGTTATGATCCTTACGACTCTGTTCTGAAACGTCTGGATCCGTTTTCGGTTTGACATTGCAGCTATTCCCCAAATCTGGATTCCGTAGCTCGAAGTCGATACAATGATAGCCTCGTATACCTTCTTTTTACATCGTAGCGGTAGTTTTGAAGCACGGCATAGCATCCAGTTAAACCGTGCAAGCTCGAATTTGCAATTTGAAAGAGTTGCCATATTATGCGATTCGAAGGTCAGTCGCTTGTCCAGGATGACGCCCAGATATTTGGCTCTTTGATCTAGCTGCAGCGACGTATTAATGATCCGAACTGGAGGCACCTGCCCCTGTGTAAGGTGTAGCATACGTTCTTGCATTTGTGGGGATTCAGTTTAATGTTCCACCTGCGAGTTCAGTTCTCAAGCAGGGTGGCCGTGGTGTAGTGGTACTTGCAAACGCTTCTCACTCGGAGGGTCTAGGTTCGAATCCTGCCCATGGCAAGTCAGTTTTTCTTTGTGTAATTGGAACTCAGACAGAAAAATTCTGCGTGTGAAGGCATAACACTGACACGTAGATTTGGCTGTTGTAGAGTTTCAAGCACAGAAAAGAAAAATACTGTGATATACCTCGAATCACTCTGAGTGAAGAAAAACTCTCCGTCCTATTCGGACTCGCACCCCTGGAGAGCAAACATAGAAACCAAACACACCTGAGTTTCAAACCGCTACAAAAACAATTTTCCTTTCTCCTCCTTCTAACTTTCTGCCCGCGCCCTGGCAACAGTAAAAGGGTATCTAACCCCTTAGGCGCGCGTAAATTATAAAAAGAAAAAAAGCAGGTTGAGATACGTCTGTACACCGTCAGTTGCCCTATTCTCACATGGCGCCGAATATAAAATCAGATGTCATCTGCGTATGATCCGAGTGGTGCTTTTTCTCCAGGGATGGTCGTGATAGCTTCTCCAGGATTTGGAACGTCAACCGTAAATAGGCAGTAAAAAAATGGTCCAGGTATGCTTCCTTGTGGCACACCAGCTTTTATTGTATAGGTAGTTGAGATGGAAGCTCTCACTTTTACTTGAAACTGGCGCTTGTTTAAATATGATCAGAAAAGGAGATTAGAGGCTTAGAGGCTAATTGGATCGTATGCCTCTGGGTCATCCTCTGGCTAGCAAGGCTGGATCTTCGCCAGTTTCCACCTAGACGGATAGTACTGTACTCTGATTATATCAATACTATAAATAAAATTGCTCGTTTAGGCAGAACTTTCAGGGTGGCGTGGCATATCCTATCATGCCCCGGAGCTTTTTTCTTTGGCAGAATCTTGACTACCTCAATTACCTCTTCTACTCTTATTGGTGTTATCGGTCAGTGTATCTGCAGCGGCACATCAAGTTGTTTCTCAGTCAGCAAAACCTCCTCTTCACCGGCCATGTTGGAATTTTGGAATCTACCCTGTAGGTGTACTGCAAACGTTCAGCATACTTTTACAAAAAACTCACCAGCAATGGTCCTGATTGGCATAAGTCTCTGCGGGTGTCTCTTCAAGGACCTAGTAGCTTTCCACAGAGAGTATCCAGAGTCGACTGTGTTATCCATGGGTTCGAGTTTACCCTCAAAATATTTCGTTCTCTGACTCTTAAGGGCCACCTTCACCTCTCGGCTGGTATGTTGCCATAATGTTTTGTCCTCAAGTGAGTAGGTGCGAATATTTCTTCGTCTTTGCTGCCTTGGTTGGTTGTGTGCTGATGGTGACCGTAATCGCTAGATGGTCGCTGTGTACAAGTTTATTCATCTAAATCTATATTGTCCCCTTCAAAGTATTCCCCATCGACTGCAACAGTACTCAAAACATTTTTTATATTCGGTTTTTGGTATGTCCATGGTGCTTCCTGCGATTTTTCCATTACTTCCTCTCGGCTGCTGAAATGCGTTCCCCGTAGTGGTTTTTTAACTCGATTGAACAGAAAGAAGTCACAGGGAGCCTAATCAGGTGAATTCGGTGGCTATTGGATGGTATTTGTTGCATTTTTCGTCAAAAAATTACGAATAATGGTGGTAAACACGGTCTCTTTTTTGCATGAAATTGAGGTCTTTAGGCACCAACTTTGCTGCTACACGACGGAAACCCAAATCATTAATGGATGTTAATGTCTTGGACGGATCCATAGACAATGTTCAAGTCCTCCGCTAACTCTCTGATGGTTAATTTGCGATTATTGACCAACATTTCTTTTACTCCATCAATGTTTTCGTCGGTTTTCGATGTCGATGGGCTGCCACTGCGTTCATCATCTTATTGACTCACGACCACTTTCGCGCTTTCCAACATTCGCGCACCATTAAATCCGTTTTTTACGCAAAATTGAATACAAGTTCGTTGTTGCAAATTTAAATCCATTTCTAAAATTGTAAAAAACCGCTAACACACACAGAAGTAGATGTACTCTTAGCTACGTAACCCTTGCAAATGTCAAGCTATGACGCTAAGATTTAGAGAGAATGTCAAAAACAGATTTACCAACTTAAAAAAAAAAAAAGAACTCAAAGCGGAACAATAGGAGGGCCACACGGTGGATATTTTTTTATCAAGGTGGTATGGCGAAGTTGGATTTATTAAAAGAGGAATTAAATAAGTTTTGTTTATATAAACCAACATGACAATCCACGTAACGGAAAAATTTCCCTACGTTAGCCTAAGCACTCAATCACCCATGTTCCAAGAGATGGATTTTACGTAAGCAATAGGTAGAGAAAATCCGCTGATATTAACATACCGGTCTCACGATGCACGACCGACCAGAAAAGCGACTTGTGATGGTCTATATTTCACCTGACCACTGGTTTGACGAAGAGTGACGGTAAGCGCATGCAGGGAAACATAACGACTGCAAGACAGCGCTAAAATAAACTCACTCAGGCACACGCTATGGGCAAAGGAGCCGGTAAGATCATCGGTTTTTCAAAAAGGAAAAGAAAGGAGTAGAAGAGCACTTGATCGAGGCTAAAGAGAAGCGTGAAAAGAAAATGTGAAGAACTATCTTAAACAGAACCTTACAGAGAGTAGAATGACACAGTTCCTGCTGGAGGAACTGGAGTTTCTTTTGCAAACTATGTCATGCCGACGACGGTAAATATTCTTCTGCACGCAAAGTGTACCGTCCAATTTAGACGATCATCGACACCAATTTTGTACATCCGACAGAGAAAAGGTATGAATAGCGATGTGTTAATTAAGTAAGCCAATAACTTGGCTTGATCATGGGACAATCAAGGCGGTTGATTTGGTAAGAAGCATACCTACCCATTTGTACAAAATGGCCGGATGAATGTGTGCCTGGTTAGTAGATTCTCAGCATAAATTGCTCGATCCTTAAAAAGGGAACCCTCTACGAGTACAATGCACCAACTATAAAAGAATCAGTCCAACGGCTTAGACAGCATCTCACAGCAGAAAACTCTTGTATGTTTCTGCTAAGCTTCGTTGTAAAAAAAAAGAATTAAGCACAACAACCGTAGCGATTAAACGAAGCCAGAATGATGCCAACCGCTATTTACACTGATAAGTCCCTCTTACGAACTACAAAGAAAGCAGTGTCCTGGTCCTAGTTTTATTTCATGGAGTAGGAGTATCAAAACGAATAAAATTGCCCTGCATTGCTTCAAGTGCAAAGTGAATGATATCGCGTCCATCTTCATAAACAAAATTTGAAGAACAAGATATGACAAAGAATTGTAAGCGATATGTAGCGACATTGACCGAAGAAGAGCCATACAACTGAGGACCGGGTCCAATCCGGAATGTAACGTCATCTTAGTAAATGATGAGACTACAAGGCTATGTTACGAGTATTATATTAAATTCTAAGTTCAGGGTACTGTGAAGAAATTTGAAAAAGCTGTATTGTTTATCAAAATGATTTGTGGGTTTTCCAGTATTACTCGTATTTAATAAGTTCGGAAAAACTATTCACAAACAAATAAACATTTATACAAACAAAAAATAAGATGATCAGCTTTTCGTAAACTAATAGTTCAAATCAAAACCGAATAAATGAAATCACATCCAACTTGAGTTTCTTTTTGCAGCAATATAACATACATATGTACATACTCGTATATCCATTGTTGAGTTACATTATCGCCAGAAGCTAGATTTTAAATGTTAGTACAAAATTTACAGATTTCCGGATTCATTTTCATTTAGTTTAACGTCAATCAATCAACATAATGTATCTTACGTGCTTTGGTGGGTAAATCCAATGTGAGAAGAAATATAATAATGACGCACCATCCCGCTGAATTGCTGAACATATTTGAAATCCACTGCGGAAAGTGTTCTCCTTTTATATTCAAATTAGTTAGGTAATTCAAAAATAATTTCTTTTTAAAATAAAAGTATGCCAATTCGATAATGTTTTAAAAATTTTAAAAACCCACTACTGTCTCGTTTTTCAACGTTTCCAACAGAATATTTAAATGATACTGAATAAAATTTGCTCCGCTTTATTTACGACACGATGCGTTATAATCGCAACCCACTGATAATAAATAAATACGAGATGTTTGCTCATTATATATTTTTCAAAAAGCTTAAACATAAACACAAATAAAAGCTCAAAAGCTATTTGTAGTTTCCCGCATTTTCCCATAGAATAGAAATTAAGTAAAGTCATTTTTAATATTTCAAGCTTTACCACTTCGGATAGGGGTAAGAATATACCCGAGGTAGGCATGCCAGTCGTAAGAGGCGAATAAAATCCACCCTCTGTATACCGAGCGCATACAGTATACAAACCATGCAATGGACAAAACAAAAGGAATTTTTACTCCAGCTGGCAGATCAGCTTTGCCGGAAAAACCACCCTCTTTGAAGGTTGACTTACCGGATTCTGGGGAAAGCCATTTATTGCATTTAATAAATCCGTTTGGAAAAAGCTCACGTTTACCGAGATCTCCACCATCTCAAACAACTGTGTGCAAAGTAAGAAGTAAGAAGAATACTGCAGAAACGATCCGGTCAAAATCATTACTCAACAAAAAGCGAAGAGAAATAAGCCGGAAAGAAATTACGTCATAAATACTTATTCCGAAGAAAACCGAAATCCTAAGCATAGACCACCGCCGCCAATCAAATCAAAACAACTTGAAGACATTGTTGCGATCTGATTATACCGTCACATCACGTAACAAAAACGTGTGGAAAGTCAACGTCAACGGCGTTGACAGCTATCGCTTACTGTCTCGAAAATTATGTACCGAAAAAATTCGATGGTGCCCTTACGAGAACAAATCGGAGGGCTTCATCTGTCGTGCAAAAAAAGATATATCTGAAGTATCACTGACCTGAGAGAAACAAAAATCGGAAGGAAAGGAAACTACAGTATAAATCAGCCTTCCTCTTTTCATGCTTACTCGTACCTTCAATAAGGCCAAGAATCTTCAAAAGATTTATGAAATAAAAGCGATTCTCAAAATGGTTGTCAAAATCGAACCCCTGTCTCTCATCTCTCAGTGCAAACGCTGTGAGCTACGTTGTGTGAAATGCGTAGGAGAAATCACGTCTCCAAAGACTGTGAAGTAAGCAAGCAAACCTCTGCAACGTACAATATATTAATTGCAAGGGAGAACATCCAGTTAATTATCGAGGTTGCGAAGTAGACAGGGAGTTGCAAAAAAGGTGAGATAAATTCCTAAATCCGCAAAACGAGCACTCAAAAGTGGCAAGTAGGCAAGAGCCTAAACCCGGTGAATTAAAAATAACTAAAGAAACCCATATGGTTTCGGCCACAAAAATATAGAAGAAAACGTGATGGTAGAAAAACCATTAAGCTTTAGACGGCGGCGGTTACTGAGCAATTTTTGAACATATAATAGTTTGCGGCGATTTTAATGCCGATTTGATAAGAAATCTAAATCTAAATGTGCTACAGGTGACACTTTTACATATAGAGACTTTAAATCTTTTGACGTTAATACCCTTCAACTAGCCTCAATATCCGCCCACTGGTTTCAGTGTAGACTGAGAGCCGATCCTAATGACAAAATTGATCCTTTCCAATTAATTGTAACCTAACCGCTTGATCAAAATGTATCAACAAAAACAGTAAGTGTCCTAAACCAAAGCTGTCCATGGTTCACTTCTGATGTGATTAACTCAATTAAGGTTCGGAATAAATTACACAGTCGATGGATGCGTAGATCGACTACCATCAATTGGGAAGCATTTAAAGAGGAGCGGAATCACGCAACTCTGATAATACACGCATCAAAAAAAAATTACTCTGCATCAAAGCTTACTTCCTCCTTACTCGCCAAAAAACTTTGGAGCAATTTAGAAAAGATCGGTGTTTCCAAAGGCTTCGATCCAACTCTCTGGGAGTGATTTCGATATCTATCGAATATCGGCGAATTTGACGATCTCTGTTCTTAGACTGGAACATTTTGAAGTTGTAAGTGAAGATGAAGTTTACAAATGCACAATGGCTGTTAAGTCTGACGTACCCACACGATTTATTAAACTTATTTTACCTCAAATTATAGCCCCTCTCACACACATTATTAACTTCTGCATCACCACTTAAGCTTTTCCCCAGTGTTGGAAAATTGCAAGGACCCTTGCCCAATCGCAAAAAGTGCAAACACCAATTCCCCTTATGACTTCAGACCAATAAGCATTGTCTATCGAAAATCTTAGAGAAATAAACATTAACCCATGTGATCATCAACAACTTGCTTTACCCGAAACAATCAGGCTTTAGAGCAAATCATAACTACTATGACAAATCTACTTGATGAAATACGGCAAAATTACGATAAGGGTCTTATAAGCCTACCTTGTTTACTTGATTTCTCGAAGGCGTTTGATAGGGTAGACCACAACATTCTAAGGTTTAAGCTTAAAAACTTGTTTGGTCTCAGTTATACGAGTATGTCTCTTTAGAAATTATCGGCAGCTATTTATCAAATAGATTCCAAGAGAGGCATTTCTGGCGACAAATCCTCTTCACTGAACGCGTTAATTCAAGGTGTTCCACAAGGGTTCTGCATGTTCATCAACGATCTCCCATCAATCTGTACCCATACTTCTGTGCATCTTTATGCACATGACGTACAACTCCATCTAGGCAAATGCTTTAGCACGCTTGATGAAATGGCTCTCTTGGTTAATGACGATCTTACCCAAATCTCTGCTTGGTCCGTCTCTAATGGGTTGCTCTTTAACCCAACAAAATCCCAAGTAATAGCAATATACAAGAGAAATTTCAATTTCAATATCTTGCCAGACATATGCTTAAATAATACTAATACACCTGTTGAACATTGCACTAACCTTTCAGGCTATAGTCATACTAACGCAGTTATTGGTCGGGTCTATGAATGTTTACGTAAACTGTGGCTTACTTCGTATCTTACTCCTTTGGAAACGAGACTTAAGTTAGTATTGACATTAATAGTGCCTCTCATTACATATGCTGAGGTTGTATATAGCGCTCTTGATTCACTATCACAACATAAACTCCAAGTAGCATTCAACGATGCGGTCCGCTTTGTATATGGCCTTAGAAGATATGACCATATCTCCGAAAACTCTAAAAAGCTACTAGGTTGCACATTGCAACAATGCAAGTAGTTGTATATTTCTACATAAAATTATTAACAATTCTCCGTCCCATTTATTTAATAAGCTCGTCTTTAATCGTTTCGTAAGAAATCTTTGTATCGTTCCCCATCGTCGCCAACATTTAAATTCATCACGTTTTTTTTTTTCATTCATACTATCAAACTATTGAACACACTCCCAACGCGAATCAAATTAATTTCTAACCGTGCAAACTTTAAAAGTGCAGTCCTCCTTCACTTCTCTTCCTCAACAATCCAACTCTAAGCCTCAGCCTTCCTCTTTTCCTTGCAATCTCTTCCTTATAATAGTACAGGTAGCGCAAAATTAATTATCCAATTTTGTTTTTGAATTACTTTTTTACTAAATAAAAAAAAATGATTTTGAGTGATGGAACTCTTTATTTGGACCTTTACAATTGTTTCTGTTATGTGGAAAAGATGATATCCATATAGCCCCAAAGAAAGAAGTCTGGGATGGTTAAATCGGGCGATCTTGCTCGCCAAAACGGGAGATTACGCGACCAGGAAACGCTTCCTTCACAATATCCATTGTGGCTCGTGCTGTGTGTGCGGTTGTACCGTCTTGTTGAAACCACATGTTCACCAAGACCCGTTCATTAAAATTCCGGCAGTAAGAAGTTGTGTATTATAGCCCTGTAGCGTTCGCCAGTAACAGTGACCGTATTGCCGATGGCGTCCTCAAAAAAATACGGCCCAATCACTCATCCCGCGTGAACGCCGCACCACACAGTTGCTTTGAGTGGATGTAATGGCTCTTCTTGCATCACACGCGGATTTTCAGTGCCCCAGAAACGATGATTTTGCTTATTGACGTAACCGCTTAAGTGGAAATGCGCCTCGTCGCTCATGATGATTTTCGAACGTGTGTAAGTCTTTCACTAAAATTCGCTGTAGGGCCCGTCTGGTGATGCCCAATTGCGTGGCCTCTGTGGCATGGTCTCCTGTGGTTCCACTCTGATCGAGTCGAATAGCTAAGCGCCGGAATGTTTGCCCAGTTGGCGTGACACGATTAGGAAATCGACGTCAAAATTGACGCTGCGCTAACACCACCGAAAACATCGACACAATTATTCCACGCTCTTGCGGAGTATAGCTTATCTGTTTGTATACTGCAGCTGTCTAGTTCACAAATGTCAAATATGATTGACGTACGACGCCATTTGCAAAAATTATACCATCTTCCGATAGGGTGATTAATTTTGCACTACCTTTATAAACTAATTTTTAAATATCTCTGTGTATCGTAGTTTTTAAGTTATTAATGTTAAACCATTCATTTTATAATATTGTATCTAAGTAATAGAAAAGATATCGATCTTATTGTACATACCACTTATTTATCAATATTATTATTATTATTATTATTATAACTTTATTGAAAATATAAATAAATTATATAAACAATAACAGGAATAAAGCTCTAGCTACCAGGGTTTTGCGCTAGTTGATATCATATAAAATATTTAAATAGATCGATGTAAATTTAATGTTAGTAGGACAGAATGAACTAATCTAATGTTATTTTCAGAAATACAAGATAAAAGAAGTTGTAATGATTTGCCGGTGATAGTGTTGAATGTTTTCATTTCATTTTCATTTCATTTATTATTAAATATTTGGGATGTACAATAAGATTGATATCTTTTTTAGTACTTAGATACAAATTGAGTAGAGATTATAACTGATTTAACATTTATAACTTAAAACCTAAAACTACGATACGAGAAGAGATTACTTAAATTACTTACGAGCTAAAGATTATAGGGAACAAAGAAGGGATTAAGGATGGGTACTCGTAGTTAAAGAAGAGAAATGTGAGAGGACTGCACTTTTAAAGATTGCACGGTTAGAAATGAATTTGATTCGCGGTGGTAGTGAATTCCATAGTTTGACAGCATGCATGAAAAATAAACGACTTGAGTTCAAATATTGGTGGCGGAAAGGAACGATACTTAAATTTCTTACAGAACGATTAAAGACGAGTTTGTTAAATAAGTAGGATGGACATTTATTGTTAATGATTTTATGTAAGAATACACAATTTATTGATGTATTGCTGCAGTGTGCCGCCTAATAGCTTTTTTGTGTGTTCAGAAATATGGTCATATCTACAGAGGCCGTATACGTAGCGTACCGCATCGTTGAATGCTACTTGTAACTTATGCTGAGACAGTGAGTCAAGGGCGCTGTAGACAACATCTGCGTACATAATGATGGGGACTATTAATGTTAGTACCAACTTGCGTCTAGTTTCCACCGGAGTAAAGTAAGCCGATAGCCATAATTTGCGTAAACATCCGTAAATCCGACCAATGACTATTTGAGTATTACTATAGCCTGATAGAGTACGATCAATAACAATGCCCAGACTAGTGCAATGCTCAACAGCAGTAATTTTATTATTGCTTCAACATATATCTGGTAGGATATTCAAGCTAAATTTTCTCTTAGATATTGGTATAACTTGCGATTTTAGTGGGTTCAGAAGAAGCCCATTAACGACGGACCAAGCATATATTCGGGAAAGATCTTCATTAACAAGAAGAGCTAGCTCAGAGAGCTGGTTAAAGGGTTTCCCTAGATGAAGTTGAACGTCGTCAGCATAAAGATGCACAGATGTTTGCGTGCAGACTGATGGAAGATCATTAATGAACATGCAGAATAATAATGGCCCAAGAATTGACCCTTGAGGAACTCCTTGAACTAAAGCTTTTAGAGAAGAGGATTTGCCGCCAGAAGTAACTCTCTTGTGGTGTGGTAACTCTGTTGTGGTGATGAATTGGCATTGTAGCAGGTGAGGAAAAGTCAAAACAGGTTTTTGTTCACAAAAATTGCAAGGAACAGTCTGTTGTTTGGTGATAAGGTGTTTATGGGTTAAACGAGTATGACCCATCCGGAGTCTGATAAAATTCCTAACAATAACAATAGGTAATTTCGAGGGATAGATAACCCGTTCAGCTTCCGGATTAATCGATGAATAGTAGTGATGATATTCAGACCAGTCCTTTTTATTTTTTGTTGACATGTTGAAATTGGCATATTTTTTGAAGTCATTAGTAATAGAATTGGAAAAGAGGTTCTTTGAAGGCTAGTTTGGCTTCTAAATCAGCATATTCATTGCCATTTATGCCTTTATGCCCCGGGACCCAAGCAATTTTAAGATTTCTCCTCTTAGCAATTAACTTGTCGCGTATTTCAAGGACTATAGTTGAATAGTTGTTGATGTTTTTAACTGCATTGATTGTCGATAGGCTGTCAGTAAATATGTATAATGGTTTTATTAGTTCTTGCAGCCTGGATTGCTTTGAGAATGGCGAAAGATTCAACGCTAAATGTAGACATTGTGGGATGCAAGAGTCCTTTACTTACTACAGAGCCATGCTCATCGACAACTGCGTACGCGTTTCCCTATTTCGTTTAAGATGCATCACTGAAGAAAAATTGCCAACCATGTTTTCTTAAATTTGCCGTTGCTTGAAAAAACACACTTTTGCATATTTCGTTATTAGCACTGGCTTTTTGAAGGTGTGTAAAAATTGGGAAAAAGGATTCGGATGAAAGATTCCAAGGTGGATTGTTGAAAGAAGACTTCTTACCAATAATGAGGGGAGTGTCAAAATTAGCTGCGGCTGATATTGCGGTTAGTAGGGCTGAAGGGTATTTGGGTGTTTTTTTTCTTTTGAGAATTTTTCTAGCGTCATCTTGGATTGGACTTTGGAATGAAGAATGGATCTTATGTAATATTTGCCAGGTGAGATATTCGGTTCTATCAGTTACGTTAGGTAGTCCAGCTTCAACTAAAATGTTTTTGATAGGCGTTGTGCGAAAAACTCCAAGGCATGTCCTTATTGCTGTGGGGAAGGGTGTTGATATAAGCTGCAATGATGATTTACCACATTTACCATATATTGGGAGGCCGTAGTCGATTTTGGAGAGTATAATGGATCATATGACAGCAATTAAAGTATTAACGTCACATTGACTGTTTTTTAAGCTCAAAAACTTAACTATGTTAACCCTGGTAGTCACGCATTTTTACCCTGATATATTACCCCAGTTGGATATGTTAACGAGTATTTCAGAAAATGTTGCTGCTAATAAACTAAGATTTTTACATTTAGAGACCAAAATAAGATCATCAGCATAGAGGATATGGTTAATCATAGGAAAATTTAGTACTATCTTGTTTAACTCATAAAAAGCAATTATGAAAAGGATAACTGATAGGGTGATCCTTGTGGGAGGCTTTTTTTTAGACAGTGGATGGAGGAATAAATGTTGTTAGTTCTTATGCGAAATTGGCGGTTAGTGAGGAAAGCTTTAACATAGGTGAGGATTTTGGGTCCAACTTTCCATTCAGCCAGTTGTTTTAGGATGACATGGGGTCCAACCCTATCAAAGGCCTCGGCAAAATCAACTGACAATATTGAAGCGTGGTTTTTTTCAGATAGTGCTGAAGAAATGAGGAAGTCAAGGTGAAGGAGGGAGTCTATAGTGCTCCTTCCTTTTTTAAAAGCAAGTTGATTCTTATCGATCAATTGTTGTCTTTCGATAAACCAGAAAATTCGCTTGGAAATAATTTTCTCTAAAATCTTACTGATGCAGGGAAGAAGCGATATGGGGCGGTATCCTGATATGGTGGAGCGATCTTTGTTTGGTTTATTTACAGGTATTATGGTTGCAACCTTCCATGCTTGAGGGATAATACCTTTGTCAAAAATGTTATTGTAGAGGAAAAGAAGTTTGGAGAGGAGACAAGGAGGGCATTTTTTAAGCATTTCGTAAGATATCCAGTCGAAACCTGGAGTTTTACCTTTTGCTGAATATAAACAGCTTTCGAGCTCAAGAAGCGTTATAGGAGCTTCAATTAAAGTAGCAGAAGGAGAGATGGTATAAAGTGGAATGGGAGTTGTTAACCAATCGTATTTTTTTTGTAAATAATTCGAATGGAAATTAGAATCTGCATGTGATTTTTTCCAAGTTTCAGCAAAATATGAGTTTATTTCATTTGGATTCGTTATATTAAATGTATCTGTTTTTATAATCTTTATGATGTTGGGAGAATAGTCACCAGTAAGACATCTTATATCATTCCACATCTTTTTAGGACGTGAATTTTGATTGATTTCAGAGGTAAATTTTTCAAAACATTTCTTTTTTTCAATTTTTGCAGCTCTTTGAAATTTAGCGTTGGCCTTACGATAATTTATGAGATAAGAATCTGAAGGAGAATTCCTAAAAGCCTTAAACGCTGTTTGCTTCTTTTGTCTGAGGGAGTTGATATGCGGATTCCACCAAGATACGGTTTTATTGTGAGGTTTTGATGTTGTTTGGGGGATACTTATATTGGCTGCGTAACGGATTGATTTGGTTATAGAAGCGGCTTCCCTGTTTACTTCAGGAAAA
Source organism: Volucella bombylans (assembly GCA_949129095.1). Taxonomy (NCBI): domain Eukaryota; kingdom Metazoa; phylum Arthropoda; class Insecta; order Diptera; family Syrphidae; genus Volucella; species Volucella bombylans. The sequence continues at coordinate 125,496,679 of OX422140.1, read as the reverse complement.
GAAGGTCTATCTGAAACTTGCTTCAAGATCACAGTCTGAAACAACTCCCATTTAGCTAAATCAGTCAAAAATTTGGGATGGGTTTTAGGAAATGTGATATTGTTATCAAAAGAAAAAGTAGTTAAAATTGGGAAATGGTCGCTCCTATTTAAGTCGTCATAGACTTCCCAGGTTGATTTTGGAAAAAGATGAGGAGACATGAGGGTTAAGTCAATGTGGGTAAACGAACTGTTTGTAGAAAAGTGGGTAGGGCGACCGTCATTTAAAATTGAGAGGCTATTGTTGGCAATAAAGTTTTCGACTAACTTACCTCTCCTATTACCAGTTGGGGATCCCCAAGAAGGGCTCCAAGAATTAAAATCACCAGTAAGAATGATTGGAGTTGAAATATTGTTAATAATATTACGAGTATCAAGGTCACTGGAAACAAATGATTGCTCAGGTGGAATATAAAGACTAACGATAGTTAGTTTGAATTTTAATTCAATTTCAACAGTCACCGTAGAGATGGGTGAATTTATGCGAAAGAACCTATGGGGGATAGTCTTATGCACAAGGAGACCAATACCCTGCTTACAAGTAGTATTTGCCGGAAAGTTGTGAAAAATGGGTGAATATTTTTTGGGTGAAAAAGCATGTTGCTTGAATTTTAAATGAGTGGCCTGAAGAGATATTATGCATGGGTTTAATTCGTTTATTAATAATTGAAGAGAATGGTAGTTGTTGTAGTAACCATACATGTTCCATTGCAAAATTTTAAGGTTACCGTAGGCAGTAGAATCGCTCCCTCTGCACATACTACCAAGTGCATGAATAGAGGGACGATTTCCGCCTGATGAATTGAGTGGAACACTGACACTATTATGATGGGTCATAATTGATGTCAGTGTTAATGGGAGAAAATGTTAGATCGGAAGTAAGAGTTTGAAGAGATGATATCTTTGTGTAAGATGAGATAGGAGAGGAAGTTAAAGGAAGAGAGTTTTCGAGAGATTGAGAGAAAACTTTGTTGGGCTTGGAATTCGAACTCGAAGGGGTGTGATCATTAGAGAGTGAGAGATTGTAGAGTTTTTCTTTGTTAGCTGATTCGATGTGATTGGAGATAACTGTTGTTTGGTTTGGTATTACTTTCTAGTTTTGCAATTAAGAAACATAAGCTGGAGAATTTTGTTGACTGTTGTTATTGTTGTCTTTGTATGATTTAGGGTAGGAAGAACAGGTGGAAGGCATGGATGACGTATTTGATGAAGCTGTTGTTAGGTTTTGTTTAGTTGTGTTATTTTGCAAATGTGAATCTTTATGATTTTGGAATTAGAGTCATTTAGATTATTTGATGAAAGTTTTAGCTTTTCGGAATAGTGGCCAGATGAAGGAGATGGAAGAGAATGACCACGATCACTTTGTATTCGTTTTGCTTCTGCTAGGGTACATTTATTTTTTGTTTATAACAAGAACCTCCTTACTTTGGAGATATCTTGGGCAGTTTTTCAACGAGGCAGGGTGAGGACCAGAGCAGTTGACACATTCGATGCGAGAACAGATGATGCCGTCGTGTGGGGGGAAGTTACATATATCACATTAAGCGGGATTTTTACACCATTTAACTGTGAGCCCAAGCCGTTGGCATTGACGACAACGCATTGGATTCGGAATATATTCCGATATTTTGGTTTTGTAATAACCAATTTCAATGCAGTCTGGGATTTTGTAAAGGTCAAAAGTAAATATCATGAGGCCTGTGGGTTTTCTTATGTTATTAAATGATTTGGTAAATTTGTAAACGTCGGTAACAAATTGACTCTTTAATTCAGAAATTATTTCAGGTTCGGGTACATCAATTAGGCAGGGAGCATATGCCATTCCTTTGCATAGATTAAGGTTAGAATGAAGTTTGATAATTACAGGGCAAACACTATCGAAAACTTTTGAATTAATAAATTTTTCAGCTATAATTTGGTCTTTTGTTAGGATGAGAATGGAACCATCTCGTAATTGGGAAATTTTTTCATAACGGGTGCTGATGGAGTCGATTAATTTTTTTAGGATAAATACACTGATTGATTTTAAAGGCTCGGATTCATCTTTGGAGAAAATATGCACAAAGCGGGGATTTTTATATATAGATTTCGTTGGCAGAGATGGGAAATCATTCAACATAATGTCGGATGGCCTTGTTCTTTTAGTAGGCGGCGGGGGAGGATCAGGGGGATCCGAAAGCGAACAAATGTCAAGAAGACCGTACCGGTTACCGGAGCGGATTGGCTTTGGAGCCATCCTTAAACTGAGTTAAAACGGGAGAAAAAGTTATGCAGTGAGATTAGTTAATATAACAGATGGGGAAAAAATTAAATTAGGTTCTCTTCGCGGGGAGAGAGAAAGAAGAAAAGCGGGATAGCTAACACAACACTATATGCAGAAAATAGGTCTGAACTGATTGGAGGTCAGCCGACGACGTATTTATCAATAAATGACATATGCACAAGCCGAAAAATTACATAACGAAAGGACTGAAAACTCGGCGGACCCTGCAAAATAAATTAATTTATTTTTGAGAAGCTAGCTAAGATCGAAAATAACTGCCACAATAAGCGAACTAAGTAGAGAACATGAATATGGAACGCGTGCTCAAAATACTTACGAGTACCGGGAATGCTAACGGAGTTTTGCAAAAATTTAACCAATAACGATGAAATATTCGTGTGATCGTGTGAAAATAAAATGCTTTAGGGACTATCACGTTTATCATCCATCTGAAGAGGCGAAAGGCGGTTCCTCTTTGTACATTGAAGAATCTATCGAATACGAGTACCTTAAAATAGAGTTCGAATCTATGCAAGTAATCACGGTACATGTAAGAAATAGAAATAATTTCTTTACCATTTCAGACATTTACTGCCCAACGAGATGCTCGCTCGAAAAGAGTGGCATCAAAAATTTATTTAAATCACTTGCATCTATTTTTGGCAGTGATTTTAATGCAAAACAAACTTTCTAGGGCTCAAGATGTATCTCACAGAATTGTATCTAGCACAATTGTGACTTCCATTCAACGGGAAAACCGACATACTGGCCGACTGATACCGTGAAAATAAACGATCTTATCGATTTACCTAACAATTTCATAAAAGTTGATGAAAATTCTGACCTCTCCCCTGATTATTCTCCAGTAATTTTTGACAGACATAAATGTTATCCATTTGGGAGGTTACACCGTGTCTCCACTAGACATCGCTGGTGTTAAGAAAATTTTCATGAAATGAAAATGTACAGTGAAGACGGGTAGTTTACAGACAACAAATATTTCAAGAAATAAATGTCTGGTGTTTATTCAAGACATCTCTGTAGACATCAACCCCGAAATTTTTTTGACAGCGCTTGTCAGGTTCAAAAAAAAATAACAAAGTGTGGCGAACTTCATACAACACAATGCTATCTGTTCGTAAAAAAGAACAAGAAATCTATATCTGCGCCGCCATTTTTCTACTAATGTAGTTGTTTACGAACCACCTTACACTCACAGAAATGTTATGCAATAATTTGCCCACCTAAGTTAAAAGAAAAATTGTCAGCCGAAATATCTGAAATTTAGTCTGACATATTTATTACCCAAATATGTCCCAAATTATCCAAAATGAGCAACAGAAAATTGAGAGAAGTTTAACAAACAGCTGGTTGAACTGACGCTTCACACTGACTCTGATACATTGTTCTTATTTCTTTCTCTTTCCAAACATTTCGTTTGCAATCGTACATTTTCAATACACAACTAATACCTGCGCGATTTCAATGCGATTTGAAAATGTTTATATGATATATATTTCAAAACGGTTACAAATTTTCAATGCGTTTTATAAGCAGGAATGAACGTATGCGTGTTGAATATTTCAATGCGGTTTGAAGTGGTGTTTATTCGAGCGTATTGAACGAATGTGGATTGCTTCACGCACATTGAGCTGTCGGATAAACTGGGTATGTATCTCGTGGAGACGCGGTGTAACCCCCAAATGGATAACATTTTATTTTAAGTTATAACGCACATAGTTGGTTAAAAAAACATTATTACAATATAATATTTCCAAATTTTTTTAATTAGTTTTCGATATCTTTTTATTATTTGAAACCCATATATTAGTAGGTAAATGAAGAGAAGGTATCTGAAAAAATATCTTTACTATAAATTATGAATTGAAGTGGATACCTGCAGTTAAGTCAGCCATATACGGTAGAGGAAGTGGTGGAAAGTTATATAGATTTCACAAGGGCCTTAATTATGCAGAGATTTATTTTAAGAGAGTAGACTTGGACTTGTTTTTAACTTCTCACCCTGATAAGTACACCATTGATGTGCACTCCCCTCTAAGCTCGTCGGACCATTGTGTCATATCAGCTAATTTCTCGTACACCGACCACACAGTTAGAGAAAAAATTCCTAAAAGAACGGTATGGCAATACGAGAAAGCCAACTGGAGCTTCTGTAGGAATTTTAACTGGTCGTTATGCTTCCTCGATAACGACGTGGATGCCGCCGCTGATATGATTGCAGACACCATTCTCTTTGGAATTAGATCCCTTATTCCTCATCGGATGAAGAGTATCAAACCAAAAGAAAAGGCATGGTACGACTCGAGCTGTAAAGAGGCCGTCAGGGTTAGAGAAATGTTTTTTCGGTCCTACAAGACCAACCCGACAGAAGAAAACCGAAAAAGTGCAAACGAGCCAGAAATGACTGCAACGCCTTTCTTAAGCGTGTGAAATTCTTATACGACCAAAAACTGAGGCAAAAAATACTGCAATGTCCCAAAGGCCGTTAAACATTTTGGCCGTTCGTCAAAAACATTAGAAATTCCGCCTCATCCTCCATCCCAACGCTCATTTACAATGACATTCCAGCTGTCAGGTCTTTGGATAAGGCCAATCTACTTGCTGCACACTTTGCGGCCAGCTCAACACTCCCAGATTGTGCTTTGTCTCCGCCTACACTTGAGTGCGTCGAATCTTCAATGGGACGAATCTACGAGTACTTTCGCACTCGTGTAGTAGCAAGAGTACTTAAAGATCTCAACATACATAAATCCGCTGGTCCAGATGGTATATCTCCCCTTCTTCTGGAGAGGTGTTCTTCCTCGCTGGCATAACCACTGCGTAAGCTTTTTCATCAATCCTACTCTTTAGGACTCTTCCCGAGCAGATGGAAAACGGAAATTGTCTAGCCCGTCCCTAAAAAAGGCTAATCATCTTCTCTCTCCTCCTACAGACCCATTGCACTTACGTCCCTTCTTTCCAAGGTCATGGAAACGCTGATAAATCGTCAGCTCATGCAATATCTCGAAACACGAAAACTTTTCAATGACCGGCAATATGGTTTTCGTAGCAACAGGTCCACTGGTGATTTGATGGCATGTCTTACCGAAAAGTGGAACCAAAGCGTACATCAACTGGCGAAAGCAAGATAGTTGCACTTGATATTTCTAAGGCATTTGACAGAGTTTGGCATCAAGCTCTTTTTTCGAAAATGAGTGCATTTGGGATCGACGACTCTCTTCTTCAATGGATTAGAAATTACCTTTCGGAACGTTCAATTCAAGTTATTTTGGACGGTTTCAAGTCTGATATTCACAAAATAAATGCTGGTGTGCCCCAGGGCTCTGTTCTGTCTCCGACACTCTTTTTAATTTTCATTAATGATCTCTTGTCTGCTACTTCTAATCCAATATATTCCTTTGCCGATGACAGTACTCTCTGCTTTTCATATTCGTTTCCGGACTCACGGCCCTGCTCTTCGGCTGTAGAACGAGAACGGCAGCGTATGCTAAGCTCATTAAATTCCGATATCAACAGCATAACCAATTGGGGAACTATCAACAGAGTGGAATTTAATGCTTCCAAAACACAATGCTGTCTGCTGTCGTTAAAGCGAAATTTAAACACCCAGCCATTATCCATGAATGACACTTGCATCGTCGAAACCGAAAAACTTTCCATTCTCGGTATGTGTGTCCACGACAACTTATGTTGGAATGACCACATATTTGATGTCGCCAAAAATGCTGCGAAATGTCTAGGTTTCCTCAAGCGATGTAAGAAATATATTACCCCCTCTGATCTGGCCTCAATATATAAGGCACTCATCCGCCCAAAATTGGAGTACAACTCCCACATCTGGTCAGGTGCTCCTAAAACATCTCTGCACCTGCTAGATAGGATTCAAAACCGTGTGATAAAACTTATTGATGATACTAATATCAGTCAATCAATGGACACCCTCGAACACCAACGAAATGTCTCGTGTCTCACTTTGTTTTATCGCTATTTCCACCACCAATGCTCCACTGAAATCGCCAGTAGCATTCCGCCCATTCAAACTTTCAACCGTAACACCCGTCTCGCTATGAATGCTCATCAGTATACCCTCAAGCCCATTTTCGGACGTACTCTAAAATATCGTGATTCGTTCCTAAGCCGTACAACTCGCTTATGGAATGCCCTGCCGATCTCTGTATTTCCTGGTCGTTATAACTTGCAAACATTTAAAAACAATGTACATCGGTACCTCTCTTTTCTTCCTCCCTAAATTTCCTTTGCCCGCGCTGTGTACAATCACCTTCAGGGTATTCAAACCCCTTGAGCGCGCGCTCATTATAAAAAAAAAAAAAGTAGAAAAATCATGCGTCCTTGATGTAAGAATGCATAACAACGCCCTCTTTATGGTCCCTGTTTATTTAAACGTTAGTCACTAGCAAAGCGATTATGACAAGCTTCAAGAACTCCCACAGAACTTGAGAAAAACAAATTTAATGCTCGGTGATTTTAATGGCCGACCAGGACTCTGTTGTACACTATGTACACTATGTACATAAATCGCATTTCTAAAGATGAAATTTGCGACCTTAAAGGTAGAAAATTGCTTACTCTCACGGATGCATATGATTGCAGTATTCTAAACTTTGTAATGCGAAGGTGATTCTTGCGGAGAGTTTCTACTACATATGTGCAAATGCATGTTCAGTAATACAGTGGAGTTTGGAACCCCCTTCTTAGCGACTTTCAGATAGGATAGGAATAAGAACTTCCGTGGACCATATGCCATTAGAAGTCTACATAGCATTTGAACAATAACGTTCTACATCATCAGTAGAATTTTGGAAATCTGTTAAATATATAAATGGTCGAACGAACAAAATCGCCACAGCTAAAAGGCCAATTTATAAATTTACTCAATTCAAAACAGATCTCACCACCATTCCAATATGCAGCCCCAATGATTACCGATGAATTCCTGGATAGTCCGTTTTCAGTAAACGAAATTAATGAAGTCATTAATAAAGCTAAAATGGGAAAAGCCCCCGGAGATGACAGAGTTCCATACGGGCTCTATAAAAACTGCACGTATGAATTCACATCTGCAATTGTAAAGGAATTCAACAGAATCCGCGAATCCGGCAGTTTCAATAACGCAATTATTTATCCGCTTCACCGAGGAATATCTTTCTTGAACACTTCTGCCAAGTTGTTTGCTGCTCTTACTTGGGTACAAAATAAGAAAGTTTTGCAGGAGTTTCGAGTAGGATTTAGAAGGAACTATTCTACAGTCTATCAAGTATTTGCTTTACTTAATATTGCAGATATATTTAAGGAGAAACATAAATCAACTTTTTCGTCGACATTCGGGCAACTTTCGACACCGTAGCATGTGAGGTGCTGTTTTACAAATTGTGCAATATTGCTTTTTCGACAAAAATAATTAACATTTTAATAACATTGTATGCAAATAATGTAGCGCGTATGTGTAGGATGGAGAATCAGTTCCTGGACAATTTTCAACAATGATGGGAGTGAAGCAAGAATGTATGCTGAGTGTGTTACCGTTCATTATGTTCACCAAGGACATATCATACAATGTAAAGTGCGGAATCGAGCTAGGTTAGGTTAGGTTAGGTAAGAGTGGCTGTTGGAAATACTAACCCACTTAGGCCTATTGGTCCATTGTGATGCCACGTGGATCTATGATCCTCTTACTAATGGAACCAGTTTGAGCTTATAATAAAGCGTATGAGACTGTTAACGTCTATGTTTTCTAGATCGTTTAGGTTGTTGTTGAAGAAAGCTCCTAGATGAAGCTTTCTTCTCTGGGAGAGAGCTGGACATGTACAGAGTAGGTGGAGGATTGTCTCCTCCTCTTCCTCGTCCATGCAGCTTCTACAGAAATCATTTGTAAAAGCGCCAAGCCTTCTTGCGTGCTTGCCTATGAGGTAGTGTCCAGTAATGACACCTATTATGGCGCTGAGATGTTTCCTATTTAAAAGGATCAGACACTTAGAGCGATTCAGATCCAGTTTTGGCCAGATCTGTTTGGTCGCTAGACATGTTTGCCCAGCAGTCCACCTAAGGTCTGTTCTTTTATTGGCATCCAGCTTTAGTGTTAGTTTGTACGTAGCGATTGGTATACCTATACTACATTTTTGCGGGTGAATAGGTAGAGTGGTTTCAATTTTGGCGATTTCATCGGTTCTGCAGTTCCCTGGAATGTTTCTATGGCCCGGCACCCAACAAAGATGAATGTTGAACTGCATTGCCATCTCCATGAGAGATGATCGGCATTCAAGGGCGGTTTTAGAATATAATGAGACCGAGTCCAGGGACTTGATGGCGGCCTGACTATCCGAAAATATGCGGATATCCTTTGCAGATATCACGTTTTTCTTCAGCCAGGACAGAGCTTCTTTAATCGCCAAAATTTCCACCTGGAACACGCTACAGTGTTTTGGAAGACGGAAAGGGAGGCTTAGATTAAGCTTATCTGAGAAAACACCGCCACCAACTCCGCTGTCGGTTTTAGATCCATCTGTGTAGAGATGGATTGACTTGTCCTCCATGAAAGCATCTTCCTCCCAGAATGATCTAGAGGGGAAGCTTACATGGAAGTTTTTGTCAAACCAAAGTTCAGGTATGGTGTAATCGGTGTTCTCTGTGTTCTCTGTGAGGATTCCTAATGTATTAAGAATGTTGGTGTGGCCAATTGAATTATTTGTTCACTGTTCAGTCGCTATAATGCGAATAGCTGTAGTCGCAGCTACTTGCCTGCTAAAAATGTGAATCGAGCTAAGTAGTAAGAAAATTTCTGCTCTTATGTATGCGAATGGCATCGTTTTCCTTTCCAATACGGTTGATGTTTTGCAACTTATGATGGATAAAATAAGTCGATTGTCGCATGTAACATATTGTGTAGCAAGCGGAATTGTCCTGTTGAAAATTATTTTGGAATTCCTTCCACCTTCATTTTAAGCTGTATAATCAGTGAAAGTTCGACGTCTTATATCTTATACGGATGTATAGCCAAATCTTGAGAACGGCTCGGAGTCGATTAATTGCGGTTTTCACTTACTGACTCGCGTACAGCTGCCATTTTCTCTTTAATTCTGACGTCTATCTGTTTCAATTGTCCGACCACATTATAGAGTGTATAATTATTAAATAGATCACACCGGATCTCAATTTTCTCAAGGCGAATCAACAATATCTCCCTGAATCGCCTCTTACGCTACTTGACTCCAATTTTACTCTTTAATATAATTCAGACATACTCGTAGAAACCGCGTTGCCTTTATGAAAGATTACGCTTCGGATCTTCCAACATCTCCCAAAAAACTAATAAGCCCGCGCTGCTCCTGTCTTTCTTCTGAACGCCATCCGCTTGTGGAAATCACTACCATTACATGTAAGGAAGATGAGGGGCATAGTATAATTTTGAAAAGATTTACTGCCCCATTTTAGAAATAAATAAACGTAGGTAATAATAACAGAGATGTAGTAATTAATAGTTAATACGATAGTTAATAATAGTTAATTAGCTAATAGTGTTGTAATTTAAAATGAATTTGTTTCACGCATTCTGCTTTTTTTTATTTTTCTCTTTCTTTCTTTTCTTTGAACTAAGTAATAATAAAATCTTAATAGTAGCCCTAATTGTTCCACCAAATTTTTCTCTTAATTTTAAATTCCTAATATTGAACGACTTGCATCGAGCCTGAACAATCAGTCACGATGAAGTGCTTGTTTTACCTGCTCGTGGTGGTCCCCGGGCAACTATTTGCGTATCGCTATATACGTAAATAAGGTAAAATTACAAGTGCGAAAGGCCTAGCTTTCTAAGATAGATAAGGAGGGTAGCATTCTTCTTAATTGAAATCAAAACTGCTACTGAAACCGATACCGCGCCTCGGATTAGCAATGATAACACATTGACGACATATGGCTATTGTACCCGGACAAAGATTGGTTTCTGGAATGAGAAGATACTTCTCGACAACGGAACTGAAGGTCCTAAAAATGCCAGACTCCAATTAGAGAAGTAATTCGTGCGGTATAAAATGGACATCTTTGGAATTAGTGAAGTTAGTTGGTTAGGCTCGGGGAAGTTTAAGTCTCCAACTCGTAACACTGGAATACTCTACTCCGCAATGGCACCTGGAAGCTATCAAAGCAGAGCATTTATCTGGCTTGCTTTGCACAGGAGGGACATCCCCGATAAATTGATCGCTATTACAAAGGCTGCATATGATGGATCCAAATGTCATGTTCTGCATAAAGGCGATGAAATGGAACCCTCTCACGCAGAGGGGCAGACGAGTGGGCCATCCTAGAAGTACTTGGCGAAGAATGATCGAAGAGGAATCAGCACAACTGGGGAAGAGTTGCAGAGAGCTGAGATACATCTCCAGAAACTGTACACGATGGCGCCTAGGAGTAGTGATAGGATGCATATGAATACGAATAAATACGAAATACTATTGCTAAATCAATTCCAATTTATTCACTAAATGCTCAATTCTTTTGTCAACACTGGTAGACAACGTGCAACACAAATACGACATCTGTTAAAAATATGGTATGCGTGAGTTCAGAGAACCCCTATCTATCGAAAAATGGAGCGGATCTAATGGAAAACCATTTTCTTAAAACGTAAACTAACAAAAATCAAGTCCTACATTAGTGATTATCTTTACGATTCGATTACTTATTTACTTAAGGAGGCATCACAGTCCGGGGTGGACCTGGGCCTCAACCAACAAGCGTCTCCAGCCAGTTCGAATTTTAGTCAACTGCTTCCAGTTTTGCACGCTAAGTTGGTTGAAGTCCCTTCCACATGTGTGCGCCACCTGAGTTGCGGTGATCCTTTACTGCACTGTCCCTCAGGGGTGGATTCGAAGGTGTTTATTCTCTCTACATAACCCAACTCCCTCAGTCGTTTAACCTTCACTCTTCTGGCTAAGTCGATGTCGCTGTACAGCCCGTACAGTTCATCGTTGCATCTCCTCCGCCACTCACCGTCTATGTAGACGGGATCGAAAATCACCCGAAGGATTTTTACTCTCAAAACAGGCCAGAGTACCCTCATCCATTTTTGGTAAAGTCCGTGCCTCTGCGCCATAGTCAGTTGCCTTCTTAGCCCTAAGAAGCAGCGATTGACAAGAGTTATTCTTCGTTTAATCTCAGCGCTGGTGTCGTTGTCTGAATTAATAGCGGAGCCTAAATGAAAATCCTGAAAGTTATATCTATCGAGGGTGACGTTCTATCCGAGACGTCGGTGTTAGGTATCCTTTCTGGTTGACAGCATATACTCATACCTTGTTGACCGGTAAACCCATTTTTGCTGCTTCACTTCAATTCTCGCGAAGGCGCCACACTGCTTTATTCTGATTAGGTCAATATCCCTATCGGCGTATGAGAGTAATTGGGCGGAGTTTGCACTATTCTTTAAAGAATGAATTGGTTTCAAGATGAATAGGTTATGTTTATCGATTTGGAGCTCAAGGACCTATACCAAGATCTGCCGTAGTGTGAATATTTGGTCGATGGTGGACTTTCCTGCCCTAAATCAACACTGATACGGACCAATCAGGTTGTTGACGAACGGCTTCAGGTTTTCACACAATACACCAGATGGTATCCTTGTAGGCGATGTTAAGAAGTTTGATACCTGGGGAGCGTATTCGAATCCCGTTTTTTAATATCCTGTTTTTCAAAAATCCCGTCTTCTACAATATTGTTTTTTTTAAATCCCGTCTTCTATAATCCCGCTTGTTCAAAATCCCGATCTGTTATAATCCCGCTAATCCCGTTTTTATAAAACATAGTTATGAAACTAAATAACAATAGATGTTGGATACATTCGATTTTTTATTATTTTATAAATTTTAAAAAATTAAAATTTATCGACTAAAAGAAAATACCTCGGAATGGTTTTGATTTTTACTGTACGTACACATTTGTTTTTGCTTACATAATCTACATTATTCTATTTACGCATTGCAAGTATAGTACGAGTACATGCACAAAAAAATCTACCTCTTGGTAACGGTTTCACCGGTCTCATTTTCTACACAATTGGCAGTAGAGCTAAATTATATTGTGTAGTTTTGGATTGAGTTCGCAGAATTATTGACCGCAATGAGTTGTATTTGTTAAAAGCTACAATAAAATGCATTTAAACAAAATCACTCATTATTTAATTTATTTTAAATTTTCAATTAAATTATTTTAAATTTAAAATTTAAATAAAACTAGTTGTTTGTAAAAGCGGGATTATAAAAAACGGGATTATAAGAAACGGAATTATAAAAAACAAGATTATAAGAGATGTGATTTTGAAAAAGCGGGATTATAAAAACCAGGGTCATAAAAAGCCGGATTTTAAAAACGGTATTAAAAAATGAATATAAAAAGCGGGATATCGAACCCAACCCTTATGCCTCTATAGTTGGTGCAGTTCAGAGGGTCTGCTTTAAACAGTATTGAGATTCCATCCATCGGACACACTTTCGTCTGACTATGTTTTGCAGATGAGCTGGTGTATGCCCGTTACCAAGTCATCGCCTGACGCTTTGAAGAGCTCAGGCCGTTCGTTCTAAAAGCTTTGTTGGGCTTAAGCTTAGCAATGGCTGTCCTCACTTCATCTAGGTCGTGTGGACGAAATTGTTGGTCTACATCGTTCAGGTTGAAAGGTTCATTCTGCTTGACAGCGCTATTTGGTTCGTCATCGCTCTTATACAGTCTACAGAAATGCTCTTTCAAAATCCTAAGCATGGACTGCAACTCTTCTACGAATTTCACTTATTCGTCTCTACAGGCTCCGGTTCAGAGTTTATATCCCTTGCATGTTTTTTTTAACTTTTGGTAAAACTGCCGAATGTCATTCCTAGAGTAGCATCTCTCAGCTCTACGCTCATTACACCGGGGGTTTCGTTGTGGTGGCCGAATGAAACCCAGCACATCCGAAGCGGCATCTCTGGTGGCGATTGTAACCATGTAACCATAACGTCGAGCTTCCTCACAGTGATTTGATTAGAAAAGAAAATACTTGTTACCAAAAGAAATCACTTCAGCATTACTTTATGTACGAGTATTTACAAAAAACCAATGTATGAGAAATGATATCCTCTGACCTTACAAACAACTTAAAGGAATCATATTAGTAGTGACTCTATGAAAGAAGATTTAATGTGAAATGGTAGAGAAGAATATTTAATGAAACTCTAAATCTAACTAATATTTAAAAACATCAAATAATCTAAAGAAGAGAATGGTTTAAATATATATTTTTTAAAATACTTGTATACCCAACAATACCTCATTTATAAGGTATTGTTTATACTAAGTTTATACAAGTACCTCTTCCCGATATTGTCATCAATTTTCTTCAGTGTACGGCTTGATGAAGAAGCAATAAATGTGATTTCGCACCTAAAATCAAAGCAGTCCTGTGGATCTCATGTAGCTCGACTGTAAAAAAATTATGTACGAGTATATCAGTAAGACGGCCACTCACATATCAATTTAGGATTGGTATTCTCTCTGGGTGTTTTAAAACGTCCATAATTGTAGTTCTATATACGACAGGCGATAAATTCGATCCAAAGAACTATAGACCCATATCTATGCTTTCAGCTTTTTCAAAAAAAAAAGTGATATCTAAAGCTTATTTTGAATAATTTATATATTTGAATTAACCCTTCTATTTGTTATATTATGTGCTAATTTGGAATTCTAAACAATTTATTAAAAAAACAAAAAAAAATATCTGACAAATGGACACCATATGCGGCCACACAAAGACGGCCCTCTTTTGTAGCATTTTGCATCATTTTTTGAAGAGTGAAATTTGTTGGTATTAGGTTGTTCGAGAGATTCTGGTTTGTTGGAATTAACCCTGCTTTATAAATATCCCCACAAGAAAAGGCCAGGCGTAGTCAAATCAGGCGATCATGATGGCCATAGTCTTTGGTTTTTAACGCAATCACCTGTCGTGTACATTTAAGTTTACGGGATGGCCATACATCCGTGGGAGCAAGGATACGCCTTGCCATCTCTCTGCAGCCTTCCTGAGATACCAAAGCAGAACTTGTGTTGGAGTCACAAGTTCCACCCTTAGTATTGGTCGAAGCCGATCTAAAACTTCTTGCTAGTCTTAGGGTCACAGCACCCAGTACCTATTGCAACACTTCATATTGGGTCAAACCCTTCCCGCGATTTTGGGTTTAAACCAGAGCCACCATGACGCTCCCACAAGGGGGCCAACCTCAACAAGTCAGGCCCGAACCAAGATTCGGAGGGCTTCTGACTCCCATGGTACCGTGATTTAAGTCCTAGTAGGGACTATCTATGACCGGCAACATGTAACTGGTTAACTCGTAGCAACCTTCGGTGGCGTCAGCTCGAAGCCGTTATGATACGATCAGTACTTTGCTCTGTCCCCGTTTTTTATTAGACAACGTCATTGTGTAGTATTTGTGATGATAGCGAGTTCTGCTTATTTGTTAGACAAAAAAAAAGATACATACTCGTATATATTGTTTTTACTTGTATTTTCTGTTTGTGTTGCCATATGGACACGCGGGGACATTGTGGGGACAGATGTTGATAATTGTTTTGTGATATTTTTATTGTGTTTATAGGTATACTACGGTATACCTAATTTTTGTGCGTTGTAGGAAACCAACGTTGAAAGAAGTTCTTATTTGTATTGAAGAATTTGACGATATGAACGACGACGAATCTGACAACTTTCGCGCTATTTTTATCGCACCTCTTGAAAATGAAAGATACGTGAGTGGAGAAGACGATGCAGGAGATGAGTTAGCAGGTATTCCTGATGATGTTTGTCCAAGTCAGCTAAAAGTCCGTTATGGAGTCGTTTTGAAAAGTGGTCATCGTGTTCGGAACTTTGACGGTGGAAATAGTAATGACGAAAGTTCGGGTTCGTAAGATATTTTGTAAAATATGAAGGTAGTTCAGTTTGTTTATGTATTTTTTATGAATTAAATAAATGATCAATAAAACTAACTAACTAAACTGATAGGTAGTACGTCTACAAATTTGCCTGTCGATTTATTAAAAGGCGAAGATAAGCCTGGTTCATCTTCCAACAACAAGCAAGACTTCTACTATAAAAAAAGACCGTTTACCAAACCAATGTTTCGAAATGCATAAAGGGCGCAAATAACTCAGGCTTTACATGGAATGTTATTGACAAATCGAGCACAATGATTCCCATATTTTCTTATCCCAATTTTGAAGATTGTCGGAATTTAAAATCACATGAAGAGTTCGAAAAATATTTTGATGATGAGTTGTTGCAGCATATTATTGATGAGTCGACCAAATATGCTGTTTTTCGTAACAAAATTAATCCCAAATTCACTATTCCTGAGCTGCTTACGTTTATTGGGATTCTTTTGATCAGCGGCTACAACTACCATATGTGGAGCAATGAAGACGATTTGCGGAACAACCTGATGTGTAACATGCGCAAAAATAGTTTTAACGAAATATTGCGATACATTCATTTTGAATTCAGTGAGCGCTCTGGATCAAAGGAAAATCCCGACAAAATGTGGAAACTACGACTATTAATATACCGTTTGAAGTCAAAAATGCTGAAGAACTTCCATCCGGAACATAGCTTGTCATATGATGAAAATATGATAGGTTACTATGGAAGACACATCTGTAAGCGGTTTATAAGGGGAAAGCCGTTGCGATTTGGCTACAAGGTATGGTCTTTGTGTACTCCAGATATATCAAGCGAAAAATAGGCGTTCTGTATCTGAATAACAAAATAAATATTTTGTTCGGAAGACGTTCAATCTCTGCCATTTTCCTTTTATTTTGATAATTTGTTTACTGGATTCCCAATGCTGACACATATATCTCAAATTACGGGGTTTCAATGGACAAATTGGCCTTCGGTGAAATGCTTCATTGCATATCATACAAAATAATAAAAAAAAAAATTGTAATTAATATACAGAAATATATTTTTTTTTAAATTCCCGACAATGCCCCCGTGTTGTCATATGGCAACATCCTTTAACTGCTAAAATACACAATAGCTCGATATAAGAAATGTTTGCTTCTTGAATGTATGTTTTAATGCTATTATTATCGGGTTAGAATAAAAACAAAACACCGAAAAAAAGTTGTGGGACAATTTGGGTAAAAGTTAAATTTTTTTGGCTGCTAGACTGCGATATTTTTTCTATACGCACGTTTCGTTAGACGACTGATTTTCACATTTAATAATTTCTTTGCTATATTCTAAAAATTGTACTGGAATGAAGACAGTTATGTCATTTTTATTCATTTTTAACATCAGGTACCGCAAAAAATCACTTTGTGTATTGAAAAATATAAACTGCTTCAATTCGCCTTTCGAAGAGGGAAGTCAACTAATGATGAAACAGTGTCATTACTACTAAGTATTAATGATGTCTTAGATAAAAAAAAATTAGCGTTTGGTTTAGTCAATCATAACATATTATCAGAATGACTATTCATCATATCTGCAGCATGTTATGGTTAATTCAACTCTGAGCGGAGTCTTACCTTGTATTGAGCTGGAGTCCAACAGGGATAAGTTCTTCGTCTTTTTATACTGATTTAAAACTCATAAAATTTTGTTAAGAAGTTAAGTTCTTGTTAAGTTCTCTATGGAAATGCACTCCATGGTTTTAATTGTAATTGTGTGAACTATTTTATAAGAGTAGCTGCGCAGTTCTATCAAAGGATAACCTTCTGAATTTAATTAGATTGTAGGTTAGCCTGGAAAGTCATATTGAAATTATAAAGAAATCTTTTAACTTAGGCCTTTTCAAATACTCCTCCCGCCACCCTAACAACGGAAACCGAAACCGTCTTGCCTTTACCAACTAAAATCCCGCCCGTTGCCGCTCCACGCAAACTGCTCAATCAATTTGGAACTTCATGGACCCCCTCCGAATGGAAAAACAGACTCGAAAAGCTGAAACAGGGAAACCATACGGCATTCTTCGTTGAAGGGGCCCCTCAACACGCTGATGTTTCTTGGGTGCGGAATTTCTTTCACCGAAGTTACGCTATCACCATTAGCGAGTGCCAGATGATTTCCCCCGCTGACTCCAACAGTTCCTGCAGCTTCAAAGTCAACATCCCAACCAAATATTCGTGGTTGTTCCCTACTCCTCCTGGTAAGACAACTAAACCCGGGAAGATAAGAATTACAAAATGCTCTGAAGAACGGAAAACGCACATCTCGAGAGTAATGAAAGTGTTAAAAATAATCGTAGTGTTAACAATAAAATTAAAAAAAGACCCCTCTCCAACTCCCTTCCAAGTAAAAAATATGCTTCCAAAAAACGAAGCTCTAATCTCGACCCCAACTGGAGCTTCAAAACAAACTTATTCCCCAATTTTAGTCCTCCCTCCTCACTTATCCGACACAAAGCCCTTACCCACCAATCTTCTAATCCCCCAATTCCCCCCATTCCACCGAAGTCCCCACGCCAACGCGTCTCTTTCAACTTAACCCCAACCACCCATATTATTCCTTCTCAACCTTCTACGCCACCAAACCCAGCTAGCAACCCAATTCCCAACTTCGACCTTAAAACTGGAGCTAAGTACCCTAACTTCATTAACTCCCATACCTTAAACCCCACATCTCATTCCTCGTCCAACTCCATATCCAATCATTTATCTCTATCTCCCTCCTCCAATGCTCCTATCCTTGATCCCCTTTTTCCCCTAACTGTTAAACTAACACAGCAAACCAATGGCACTACAGAAAGTCGATATGCTCTCTCTAGGCTCAGAGAACGAAAGATATATGAAAACATTTTATTTACATGACAAATCTGACTCGGTCTGCTACGAAGGGAAAACCAAAACTAGCGTCATGGTTTCCATCCAGCAGGAAGGCCTCCCAGCGACCCTATCAGTCTCAGGAACCATTATGTCAGGTACCACGAGATATTTAACATGTCCCCTCAGAAAGTAGCAGACGACCTAGTTGCATTCGGCAACTATGTTCACTCTAAACGAGTATCACACCTACAGCGAAGCCGAGCCGACCACGACAAATTTTTTCGTCCATAACGTGCCTCCCTTGCCAGCGCTTAAACCATCCTGCCTCACACCTCCACCGCACAACATCCCTCTTACATTTTACTACCAGAATGTAAGAGGTCTTCGCTCTAAAACCAATGCTGTCCTACGTCAATCGCATGCTCTTCCCTATGATATTTACGCCTTGACCGAAACCAATTTGATTCCCGACATAAAGAACCAGGAGTTGTTCCCTCCTACTTTTAATGTTTTCCGCGACGACGATCCTACCCGCACAAATAAAGATTCCCCCTGTCGAGGCGTCCTACTGGCGATGGACAACAGCCTTAACTCTTCTCCCATTACAATTTCTTCATCCTCTAAGGCCGACTTTGTCGCAATAAAAATATCACTGCCTCTCAAGTCCCTTTACGTTATATGTTGCTACATCCTACCAGCTCAACCTATCGAATCTTACCAATTTGTTATTGATGCGATCGATCATTTAATTGACCTGTCAGACCCTACAGATGATATCCTTATTTTCGGCGACTTTAATCTTCCTCAGCTACAGTGGACTCCATCAGATGATCAATCGTTTTTCATCGCTTCAAATGCCATCTCAGCTAAGGAATGTCTCTTCTTAGATCGCTTAACAGACTCAAGTCTATACCAAGTCAGTGGTATATCCAATTATATGGGCAGGCAATTAGACCTTATTTTCACAACAGATCCAATTAACTCCTCAGTCTCACTTTGTCCCCTATCTCTCTCAACAATCGATAACTACCATTCCCCCCTTCTACTTTCATTTTTTTCATAACTCTTCATTCCAGTCCACTCCCCCCACAACTCTCTCATCCCACGACTTTCATAAAGCAAACTTTCACAAAATCAGTGAATATCTCAGCAGATCCCTCTTTAACTTTCACAACTTAAGTATAAATGATGCCTTATCCATTTTTTATAAAGAAATATTTAATTCTTTTTCCCTTTACGTTCCGTTTTCCCGCCTTAAAACATCATCTACTAGTCCTCCCTGGTATAATCGCAAGCTTCGTTCCTTACGCAATAAGAGAAATAAGTTATGGGCTGTTTTCCTGCGTACCAGATCCTTTACCGACTATTCCAACTATCTTGGTGCTTATCTTCATTTCACCGAACTTTACGATTCCCTTTACCAGCGCTACCTTAACAATGCGCAAGTCAACCTTATAAACCACCCTAAGTCCTTTTTCCAATTTGTTAACTACAAAAGAAAGTCCTATGGTTACCCTCCTTCCCTCTCTTTCAACAACAGGTCATCAACCGATCCACTCACCATTGCCAACCTATTTGCCACATTTTTTAAACAATCCTTCACCAACGACTCCTTTGTACCAGATCCATCCTATTTTAGTTACCTACTGAACTTCTCCAATGGCCCACTTCTTTCTCATATTTTGGACCCGTCTTATATCGAATATAAATTAAACCAACTCAATGACGAATTCACACCCGGCCCAGATGGCCTCCCTGCCATATTTCTTAAAAAATGTTCTTCCTCTCTTTCCTTTGCCCTTTCTAATCTCTTCCGTCTATCCCTTTCACAAGGAGAATTTCCGCAGGTTTGGAAAACCTCCTTCATAACCCCGATCCACAAGAAAGGATCAAAGAATGAAATAACCAACTATCGTCCCATCGCTAAACTGTCCCATATACCCAAACTCTTCGAAAGTATTTTGTATGAAGCCCTAAGCTCCCAATGCAAATCACTTATTTCCCCTAGACAACATGGCTTCTTAAAGGGTAGGTCAACCACCACAAATCTCGGCTTTGAACCCATACTGTTGAAATGGATATCCTCTTACCTCAAAAACCTTTTTTACAGTGTTCGTTTTAGGTCAGCCCAGTCCGCTCCATTTTTGGCCACCTCTGGAGTTCCACAAGGCAGCCATCTCGGTCCCCTTCTTTTTATATTAACCATAAATGATCTCGATATGATCATCAAACACTCGTCTGTCTCCCTTTACGCTGACGATACCAAATTTTTCAAAACCATTTCCTCTCCCCATGACTCTTTCCTCCTTCAACAAGATCTTGATAGTTTCTCGATCTGGTGCCTCAAAAATTCTTTGGAACTTAACATCGCCAAATGCCAATCCATCACCTTCTCACATAAGCGGAACCAATCTCCTCCCCGACTCTATCTTCTCCATAACCAACCTATCTCCTCCGTACAGTCTCTTCGTGACCTCGGCATTTTGTGTGACAGCGAGCTCAACTTCCGTTTACATATGGATGAGATAATCCTCAAAGCCAACTCTGCACTAGTTTTTGTAAAACGGTGGTCCAAAGAATTCACGAACCCATACGTGACCAGGTCCCTCTATATTACCTTTGTTCGCCCCCTCCTAGAGTACGCCAGTCAAGTATGGTCCCCATATCATCGTGTTCATATCTCGAGAATTGAAAGTATTCAACGCCGTTTTCTTCGATTTGCTCTTCGAGGTATGCCCTGGGACGATCCTTTTAATCTGCCCCCCTATCAAAATCGTCTCAACCTTATCAACTTAAACACCCTCGAAGATCGCAGAGATGCAGCAGACTTTCTCTTCATTCATCGACTCCTTTCAGGTCACGTTGAATGCGCGTCCCTTCACAACTCCATTTTCCCCAACACTAACCCTCGTAATCTACGTACCCCTCGACTTTTCTATCTACCAACCCACCACACCTCCTATGGCGCGAACGAACCAATCTCCCGTATGCTACGTCAAATCAACTCAAACCCTACCATCTTTGACTTTCACCGCACCACTTCCTACCTCAAATCTGTTCTCCTTCACCACTCCAACCAACCTTAGTTTTAAGTTTTAGTTTAAGTTTATTTTTTAAGTTATAGCTTGTATTAAGCCGAATAAATGGGGGCGTTCGCCCCCACCAAAATTAAATAAAATCTGCCAATTACATGCAATGTAACTCCTAGTCCACAAGCAATATAAAACTGCTCATAACTGGTCAAAAGAATATTGTTCAGGATTATGCTGTTCAAACCACATTAATCAGATGTGATTACAGCTAAATTAATTAAAGTTTATCGAAACTGGAGTTAAATAATTTATTAAAAATAATCAACTACTACCTCTTAAAATTTGCGTGTTGGATTAGAAGTAGTAGGTAAAAAATCGTTAACAAAGAAAACGTATCGGAGACAAAACGAAGCCCTTGGAAACACCACCTTGATTTGTCAGATATAGGAAAGACATAGACTCGACGCTTTTCTTTCGATAGTTTTTGATGAGATCAATAGTAGACCTGTCATACGTCGGTAATTAGGGAGCATAAATGATGGAATATTCCATAAGCTGAACATTTATCAGGGTTTCTATACTACATGAAGTGCGATGAGTTCGTAAATGGAGATAAAATAGTGATCCGGATTTTTTTATTTTTGTTTTTTTTTAGACGGACTGGACAAACGTTTTTTGATTTGTCTAATGAGAAAGAGCCTTGAAAAATGAGACTGATGGAAGACACTTCAGGATTATTTCCTTTAATTCTTGGTCACATTGGCAAATACTGTCGTATGTACTCGTAATGCTCTGTCAAGCAGACCAAATGAAAGACTCAGTAACGAAACACCAAACCTGGGGTGGCAGATAGAAGAAGACTATCCATCTAACAACCGAACTAGTTATAGATTTCCACAAGTTTCCCTCGAACACTCTTGGATTACGAGTAAGAAGTACGTTATTAACTCAAACTTATCATAATACTATTATACCAATATATTTACATTTCATTTATTGTATTTACATAGATTAGCGTAGGTACGCAGAGTAAAAACAAAAACCCGAGCTTAATTTCTTTATTAAATGCAGATCATTTGAGCTTTTCGCAAAACTGTAATCAGCAGCAAGCATCTCGTATTTATTGTCAGTGAGCTACGATTGGAAGACATCGTATAATAAGGCGACACAACTCTCCATTCAGTCTTATTTAAACATTCGACTAGTTGAGTTTTTTTTTTTATATTACTTTTTCAAAATACTGCCATATTTGGTTAAAAACAATATACATATTTCTTTATAATTGGCTTAAAATATGTTCAGTAATTTAGCGGCTTGCTCCTTCATTATTATTCTTCTCGTGCCGGGCTTACTCACCAAATCACGTAAGTGAACGATTCTTGTAATGTTGATTTCAAACATAAGACATTCGCATAAGTACTTACGCATGCATATACTCGTATTTTTTGGTTATATTGTAAATGCAAGATTTAGTTAAGTGAAAACCGTAAATCGGATACTGTGAATTCGCTGTCAATTTTAATTATCAATTTAGCAGAAAAGTGATTGCCTTATCTCATGATCTTCAGAATATTTGTAAGCCAGTATGCAAGCTTTCAATTCTTAAGTTCTAAACATGTCAATATTGCAAAGCAAAGTGCTTTTTATAAGAGCACAAAAATGGCAACAGCATGAGTTAGTGGGCTTATTACACCAATGCGATGTGTTGTACAATATTAGGTAAAGAGCCATGCTCACATGTACTGGCAAGTGTTAAAACTGAAGATCCTTCAACGAATTCTTCCAGCTGTTAGGATGGATGGACGTAGATATCAGAAAGCATCTGATACTTTCATGGTAAAGTTTACAGAGTAAATCTTGAAATAGGTGAAGATACAACCAAATATATATGGTCAGCAAAGAAGTGGCGGGCAATTGTCAGAGGCAAAGCAACGCTGCTTTGAAGCAGTTGACTACTTCTCCTACTTCAAGATACCAATGAATAATCGAAATGAATATAACGTAATCGGAATAGATTTGCGGACCTTAGAACCACTGTAAAGGCCCATCTTTATTCGATCAGCTCATTACTGAGCCAAGATTTTAATGAAGTTTTCGCATTCGATTGATCCAATTATTTTTCTTTTCTGTCGGTCTCTTTTTGAGCCTCCATTGGTTTTTAGGGTAGATTTACCGACGACCTTCGTTGAATATGGCAAAACTATCAGATTTGCATAGCTTGAAGTTTGTCTACTATCGGTTTCTTATTGTGAAGACTGCGAGACTCTTTTTTAAACCCGCTAACATCGATAACATTTTTGCTTCCGTCGCTGTCACTGTCACTGTTCCTTTATATTTATTATATCGGGTTTTCCATTAAGGAATACGCATTTTTATTTTGGTAATAAATTTTAATAATTTGTAAGCGTTGCTCATTTGAGTACCGAACAATGGTACTGACAAGTAAAATAGCATTGACAGTTCATAAAAAAATATTAAGGGTGCGTTCACATCACAAAAATGTATATGTAGTTCTTAATGCCAAACTCTATATAATGTTAAAATTTATTTTATGCCTTCAGCCCAGAAGTAGCTGTTCTCGATCACTGAATTACAACGACTTGGAAGGTTTGATATGCCGCTCAGCTCACATCTTCTGTTCAACTGTCAAATGCATTGGGTCACGTCATGAGAAAACTCTTTTTGAGACGGAGAAGACAGTTAGACATTGGCTCCTATAACTTTGGAGTAGTCTGGCGGGCTCATGTGTGGGCTCTATGGTGCGTGAGGTAAGATTTTCCTCTCTTACTGACGAAATAAATTATTTACAATGTTTCCGATATGAGGGCGTGCATTGACATGCAAAATCAATGGCCTGATAAAGTCAAGCAGTTTTTTGTACACTGTGCTGTTTAGTTTCTGCAAATAGGTATGGGGTATAGGGTATTTCTTCCCACGCTGCTCGACGATCTTTATTAAGAAAATGCAACCCAAGCTTTGCGCTTTCATCATTAGCGGATGTTTTCGGCCTCTACGGCCGTTAGCCATCCCTCATGCTTTCACAGTTTTTCCCATGTAAAGTTTCAATTGTAAGAACAAATTTTAATTCTTAGCTTTCACAATACCTTAAATAGCTCCATACACCATTCCTATTTTTCGTCCAACAAAAAAGGCTAGGACTATATAATCAGGCAAAAGCGTGTCAACTCTTGAAATGTTAAACTGCAACTGAGCCAATTCGTATTAATGTTGCATCATCTACTAATTAATGTCAATGTAATGGGCATTCTTTTATGCAGGGATTAAATATCAAATCAGCTGTCATCTTGTGTTGCCAAGCTTTATTTATTCTCAGTACAGTTTGCCATTTCCCCATGGAAAAATTGACGCCAAAACATCGATTTCAAGTTCATGAAATTTATTTCCAATATCGAAGTTTTGCTCGAAACTTATTAGCACTTCGTATCCACTATCTGAAAAATTTTGCGTAAATATCATGGTCTCAAGGCTTACAAGATCCAATTGGTGAAAGAGCTAAAGCCGCGTGGCTTTAAATCAATTGGAAGTTGACCTAGATTTTTACGCAAAATTCTGTTCAGTGATGAGCCTCACTTCTGGGTAAACGGCTATGTAATCAGACAGAATTGTCATATTTAGAGAAAAGACAACCATCCAGAAGTTCACTAGATGCTATTGCATCCAAAAAAAATGTTCCGTATAGTCCGGATTCTACACCCCTGGCTTAACCTTCAATAATGACGCCGGAGCATAAGTTACTGTCAATAGACACCGGTACAATGCGAATATCAAATATTATTATATTTGTACCCAAATTTACGTGAAGTTAATGTGGAACTGTGGTTCCTCCATACTACCAACGAAAACATCGCTTTATTAAAACACGATTTGGCAATAGTGTCATTTCAAAAAATATACCCGTCAATCGGCCAGCAAAATTGTGTGATTCGACGTCATTAGATTATTTTCTGTGGGGCTACATATGTACTCGTTTGTACAATATGTCAAGTCATTAGTTAATGCCGATAAACCAACAACGATTGACGCTTTGGAGTGAAACATTGTTCGAGTAATGCGCGATATACGCCTCCAATTGCTCGAAAAAGTGATCGAAAAATTGGAGCTCTAGAATCCATTTGTACAAGGCAGTCATCGTCATACAAAGCTAATTAATATTATATTACCAAATCCTCGACACATTTGTGTACTCAAATTCAATGAGTATAGAGCGCATAAAAATATTATCTTTCTTTGGGGACGCCAAATTTGGAATTGGTTGATCTACTATCTATATGTCTGAAAGAAATGATAATCACTTTCATAGATTTTTTTAATAATTTCTTTTAGATAAACAAAGTATAATTAAAGAATATTATTTCTAGGTATCCAGCATTCCATTTTGGAAAACATTCGGCCGTCGAAAAAATTCCCTGTAAGTGCCATCGAGCGGTGTGCGCAATAGGAGTATCCTGTTGAAACCGCATTTCACGAATGATAGCAATCGCTAGCCTTAAACCATTTTCAATCATGACTCGATAGTTTTTGGATCTGGTTGATAGACAACCTGCTCTTTCTGCCCTGCAATTTCCATAAACCGGCTGTTGCAACAGAATGCAGATGATATAGATGTCACTCACGTATACCCGTAGCTGGACAGATCTGACTTAGACACTTTTCAAAACTCTGGTCACTTCATCGATCAAAGCCGAAATACTGGTAATGGCCGCAGTCCACCTGGCAATGCCCAATGCCGTACCCATGACTATATCGTACATTATTCCCATTAGATAGTGGTCCCACCCAACCGGGCCTTACTTCTTGAGTAAGACGAAAACAGCGACAGAAAATTGGTTGTACCGATGATGAATTCTCGTGATCCAATCAACAATGGCGCCAGCAGTCAGTCAGTATGACATATATGTAGCGTATGTAAACTACTGCAAAGTTTTTTGGACCTGCAGCCGCTAGGAATTTTTCAGACTGAAATAGAGGTTGTAGCAGATAAACTATAAATGGGGCGCCATAATATAAATTGCATAAATAAAATGATGAGGAATGATCGATAACCATTGGGAAGATAGATATCTTCACTGACAGACTACACCGCAGTGTAATCAAACGACATCTTCGTCGAAGACAGGTTACGGATGACTATGGAGATGGATCAACCCTTTGATATCATAAACCTTACATAGTCTTAATAATTGAATGAAAGCGCCTGAGAATAATGGTGTACGAATGGGTCGCACAAAGACTAGATAATATATCTACATTTCCGATGTTCCAAAATGAGTTGTAATTCACCTAGTCCGAAGGATCCAGAGTGTCAAGAGCGCTCCTGCCCTAAGAATCTTCATATCCACCTCGGAAAGACAGCGCAACAGTATTAGACCGCAACTTAGGTTGCAACAGTGGAAAGGTACCTTAACCAATTCGACGTGCGCAACTGGAGGCTGATAGCTTACGATCGAGTTAGATTGAGAGGTTAGTTGGCGGAGGCCAATATCCATTGCAAACTGTAATTTCATATACAGTAAGTGTTTGGAATCGATCAGCAAGAGTCAATTTGGCTGGACTGTAGTTTAACTAGATACTTGCACGAGTACATCTGCTATATAACACGCGAGATCTCATTCAAAGTTCAAAGAGGTTAATTTGATAAAGTGTCTTTAATTTAGCGCTTCCTATTTTTAAATTTAAATAAAACAAAGTATGTGTGAGATATCATCGAAATTTGTTATTCGTTTGAAAGGCCTATCGATACCATTATGTATGGAATATAACATCGTTCAAATGTCCGCCTCAGCTTCTCTAGGTGGCGCATATCCGAAATGTCCAATTTTCCATGACTCTGGCGCATAAATCAGGCTGAATTTGACCGATGGCATGGGTTATGTTGGCTTTGAGAGCCGCTGTGGTTTGTTGCTAATTCGCATTGACTTGCGATTTCAAAAAACCCCACAAAACAAAGTCTAACGGGGCCAAATCACATGATCTCGTTTGCCAGTTCACATCACCTCCATGTGAGATGACCATGCCCTCGAATCGCTCGTGCAGAATTTCCAATGTTACGTGAGCTGTGTGGTACGTAGCGCCATTCTGTTGAAAGCACACGTCGTTGGTGTCCATATCATCCAATTCAGGAATGGATCTCATGTGGATTAGAGTCAGTTTCCAACTGCTCCATTCAGCGCACACACGTCATTTACTTGGGTCAGTTGAATTTTGTACGGGTGCTGGCCGTAAAATGGGCGAAGCGCACGGAACGTTGCCTGAACAGAACAACCATTTCGATAAAACAATTTTATCATTTGTTGAACACTATGCTCGTACATGGTGATTTGGCAAAACAGACTGAATAAATGACAGTCAATGTGACAGATGTAGCTTCAACAATATAGCCGCTATCAACTGTCAAAATTCGGAAGTGCCTATTGGAAGACCCTATGCATAATTTGTTTCGTCCTTAAATGGTAGTGAAGTTATCCCAACGGCGTAAACATGTAGGACCATTTATTATAGCTAGACTTGCTCTTATTAGATATGCGCTGTCCTGATTTGACTACGATGGACAAAAGGACAAAAAGCAAGAGAAGTCTAGAAAATTCGTTTACTTGTTTCAGTTTTACAAATGATAAAATTCTGATCTTCCAACATTTTTCATTATTTTTTTTTTTATTTTTTTTTTAGTACAAGTTATTCATTATGGACAAGTTCAATCGGCTGATGGAGAGGATGCCTTATGCGTTCATCTAAACCATTGCGCATTCATTAAAAATATCCTGCTTAAGGTACCTCTGTCGGATGACGAAAAGTCCTTTGTCCAAAAAAACCAATGTGGATACACAAATGGAACTATTTTAGTTTGTATTTCTATGATATTTTTTTAAAAGAAAAAAATATATCTACCAGTGTGGTTTTTAGGTCTGGTGCCCTAAGCGATATTTGGAGGAATCTGCATCTTCAGATGTTGTTCAATGGGGTGAGAATTTATAGACACTTATTTACATATATTTCATAAAAAACAAACAACTTTTCCCCTAATCCTATAGAACAAATCATTACTTATGGACGGTGCACAACACCCAATGGAGAGCGTGCCTTATGCATCAAACTAAATCAGTGCACAGTCATGAATAATTTACTGAAAAAGGTTAATCTGTCAGCTGACGAAATCTCCTACAGTAGAAAAAGTCAGTGCGGTTATACCAATGGATCTGTATTAGTAAGAATCTTTCTTTCTTCACTACACCATCGTGCTACATAAAAACCTACTTCATTTCACAGATTTGTTGTCCCGGTCGATATTTAGGTACTCAACCAACTCAAGCAGATAATCATCCAAATACAAATACGGTTCTTCCTAAACCCGGGACATGCGGAAATGTCATTTCAGATCGGATTCTTGGCGGCCACACCACTCAAATCGATGAGTTTCCATGGACGGCTCTAATTCAATATAACAAGTCTGGTAAGGTACCACCTTTAATTCATAAACCGATTTTTCAAAATATATCTATCTTTAGATGGAACAGATATAGGACATTTATGTGGTGGCAGCTTAATCAATCCACGTTACATTCTGAGTGCTGCACATTGTTTTAAAGTTAAAGAGTATACGGCAGTGTTGGTTCGATTGGGCGAATGGAATACTACGACCGATCGTGATTGTGTTGAAGATTTGACAGGCTACAAGGATTGTGCTGATCCTCATATTGATGTACGGATAGATAAAATCATAACTCATGAGCATTATAATAATAGAATTAAAGCTAACGACATTGCACTTCTTCGATTGTCTGATCGCATTGATTATACCGATTTCATTCGTCCAATTTGTTTACCAGTTAATGAAAATTTGAAAGGAAACAATTTTGAGGGAACGGTTATGGATGTAGCTGGTTGGGGAAAAACCGAAAATGGTTCTGTTAGTGAGGTTAAACTAAAAGCATCCGTTCCTGTTCTACCGTTGGATGATTGTAGGCGATTTTTTGCAACCTATGGAGTTCAGCTTCACGAAACCCACCTTTGCGCTGGCGGGGAAGTTGGAGTTGATTCATGTAAAGGTGATTCCGGTGGACCACTTATTGGACTGGACAATTCAAATAAATCTCAGGTATACTACTTTTTATCTGGCATTACATCGTTTGGTTCTCCAAAGTGCGGCAGCGGACCTGGGGTTTACACGAAAGTCAATGAATACACAGATTGGATTATGAAAAATATTTTGGCTGCTGAAAATTCGTCGGTTTCGAAAGAAAATTAAAAAAATATTTCTTACAAAAAAATAAATCGTCATTTTCCAAATGAAATATTTTAGAACTTTTTTAATACTCATTTATGGATTCATTAATAACTTGGAAATTATTTTTATCTACTGGTACAGCAATTCCATTTAACACTGGTAACTCGATTTACTTAATAGGCAGAGTTTCTGTCTAAAACATGGCAAACTTCCATCTTTTTTTTATCCTTGGCACGTGGTTTTCAGTTCCCTTAATTAAACGCTTTATGATCCGTGGTCCTTAAAACTAAGGTTCAGTCTGTAATGTCGGCTTGAACCAACGGGTTGGAATTCCAAAGTCATATTAGGTAGAGCATTGTTGCTTATTCCAGGGCCAATGTAATCATGTTTGGTTCTTCTTCCATTTTGGATGATCTGTGCATGTAAATCATCGAATCTCCACTGGGATATCATTCGTGTAGTTCATGTTTATCTTCAGATTATTGTTGCCTACTGTTGCGAAGCAAAAAATAACCTGTTACCTTTACAACGGCAACCATTATAAAGAAGAGAAGCAGCGTCTATTGGGGCGAATTGTTGTAAATGGCAGACTTAGGAAAACACCTTCCACAATCTGTGTCTTAAATGCTTAAATACTATATAAAAAGGTGACATCTTTGGTATAATTTCTGCAAAGAGTAGCGTACACGACACCACGTCTGAAAATGGACGAAGGCTTTGCTGTGAGGCGAAATAACACAATACCAGGGAAATTAACTGAATTTTTTTTCATTCGGTCAAAATGTAATCTTCGATGTGCTCTGATAAAATTGACGGTAATTGCTCAAAGAACAACTGACTACATGGGATATTTTCATATTTCATCTGTTATATTTAGAATCAATTAGAATTCAACAATTCATAAAACCAAGTGGAAAATCATTTCGATGCTACTAATACTCTGGTTCTAAGACGCAGGTCTTTTGTTTTGATTGTACAGTCGAAGACGTGTTAACATTTCATATGATTTACAAGTAGCTCTCTAATCTTGAAAAAATTTTTTAATATTCATTTAATAGTTTCTTCACAGAATCATCTAACTGCGGACAGAGAATGCAATCAATTGGCAACAACAAAACCACCTGTCTGAGTGCATATATATTATTTAAATATTCAGTGTCCACCATAACATCGTCAATAGCTATGCACAGAATATCTTCAAAAATGACTGTGTACGTTACTGACGACAAAGTAGAAAATTGATAGAAAAGTTATGAAAGTGTATAGCAAAAGAGAAAATGAAATCGATTCCAGCAAACCTATAATCGCCATAAGATTCTCTAATATTTTGATTAAACAAGAAAGCATGAGATACAAGACGAAAAAGCAAAATCTAAACGCGCAATACTTGATGTCAGAAGTAGCTGGGAACAAGGGAACAATCGAAAATAGATCTCCTCAGTGATGAATATCCTTTAAAATCAATACAGAAGTTAATGTCCTTATATGTATGTGTCAATGGACTACATATGTATGTTCACTGTTTCGGTATTTATTGAAGAAGTTTCGAATGTCCCAGTGAACGAAAAATTCACGCATCTTGTTATATTAGGAGATTTTAACATTAATAATCCGAAAAATAACGAAAATGTCAAATTACATGGATTAATTAGTTACACACGGATTAGCCTCTTTAATGAACATTCTAAGATAGAAATCCACCCGGAAGATGCTTGGATTACATCTACGGACTACTCATTAATCATGATATTTGGCATATGTGGAAAATATGTTTTTGATTTTAGGATATCTGACTACTCGTACTCAATGATAGCACTTAAGTAAGGACCTTATAAAATAATCAAAATCAAAATAGTAGATCCTTCCATTAGGTATATAAAATTGATTACATTAGACTGAGTTCTAGTCCATGTCTTGGGAAACCATTTACACACAAAAAATGTTCCGTTTTCATATGATGATTTTATTAGCATTCTATCCAGGCATATTTCCAATTGTACTAAAGAGACTAAAATCTTGGATAACAAGTTGCCTTTTAAGTTTGTTTATAATTATTAAGAAGAACATGTAACTAAGGGTGACATGTAACTGAGAGGTGAATGGAAAGTCGAAAAAAGCTCACTTAAAAAAATCTATCATTTTGAGTATCAAAGGTTATGAAGTTTCCGAAAATCCTATCATTGCTGACGCACTTAATAACTACTTTGCAACGAAAGCTGAGCACCTATTACCATGTATGTATACACTGTACTTCTATCAGTTATTATGGCAAACCTTGCGAAACAGTTTTTCGTTTGAGCCAATTACCGCGTTTGAAATCCTAAAATTAATCAGTTCCTTGAATAACTCAGGTGATTGTGGATAAGGTGATATTTCGAAACATGTGCTTAAGAAAATAGTTGATGCCCTGCAGGTCGTATTCTGGAGTCTTCCCTGAAGGACTGAAACGTGAGGACGTTATACTACTTTTCAAAAAGTGTTTGGTTAATCACGTAATTTTAGACCTAACTTGCTTCTTCCTGAAATAAGCAACATTTTTTATAATTACTTAAAAATAGATCTGAATAAAACAATTTTTTTTTTGATTCTGTAAATTTTAGGTCCCAACAAAATAAAACAACGGAAAATACCTTTTTAGTTTTTTATTCCCAAATATTCGCTTACTTGTACAGTGAAAAGTCTAAGCTGTCTTATTTGTGGAGATTACGAAAGCCTTCAATAAGGTCGACCAAAATATTTTGTTGAATAAAATTTACAAATTACCTCAATATCCCAAAAACTAAAGACAGATGTTATTAGAAGTGAAATTAATCTTAATCTGGGTGTAACCCAGGCCGTTTTTGTTTTGGGGCCACTACTATTTTAAATCTACATTAATTCGTTGTTTAGCTTACATCTTAGAGGCATGCTGCTACTGCTTTTGCGGATACTGTGGCCTATGCTTATAGCTCAGACACTCCTTTGAATCCAGTTTCGGATGTAAACTGTGATCTAATTTTTTTGAGAATCTGGTTTGCTGAGGACATCATAGCAAAATTGTTTTCGAATTTGAATTTTGGTTTCATGCTCCTGAATTGCCAAAAATTCAAATCATCATGCTGCACTTATTTTTACAGTCCTTTATTTTGCAGCAGTATAATCTGAAGCAAAGCCTGTGTCCGAATTGAAAAAGTTGATGAATCTCTGTATTTGGCTATGATGAGTGCTGGGGAGGAGTTGACGAAGCCATAAAAGGACCAAAACATCTTAAGCGGTCTTCGGGTGAAAAAGTGAGCACGAGAAGTGCACAATTTAAAAAGGAGCTGTATTAAAGTACCAGGAACTATATTAAGAAGCCTTATCAAGAGCTAAAAGAGCGTGTCAAGCCTACGAATCGGACAGAATGTCACAATAGGAATCCATAACTGCACTATTAAATTTGATAGGGACCTAAGGACAGTGTTGCACTCGCTGTTTCTTTTCGAAAAAGTCAATTAAGTAATCAGGCCTAGTGAAGAAACCTTAAGGAGACTCTTTATACGAATAAGACCCATATGAAACTATTCCTCAAGTGACATGTGGTCGCATTTGCATTGACGGATATACAGCGACAACGATCTGATCCGAAAAGTGCACATCAGTCGCTTGAAATGACTATGAGAAGTAGAGCGAATGGTTATTAATAATTCGGCCGAAAATCTATTTCGATTACTTCGAATAGTCAACAAGTCTGTTGTTGCCGCAATTCGATTACATACGACTTCCACAAGTTTAACATAATTACTTACAATTTAGTCTTCTTTTGTAAACTTTTAATTCACAATTTGTATTATACGAGTAGTATTTGCATTAATTTTATGTTTTTATACTTAGTCAATGAGACTGTTAGGTACTCAGTATGGTATGCAATGGTAAAAGGCAAGTTGAAAATTGACAAGTGGGAGATGACAGGTGGGAAATTAAGGATGGGAAATAACGATCTTAAGCATAGGGTGTATCTACATATATCTGAAGTGCGTTTACACTCAGGAATAGCACCCAGTGCTATTAACACTCCCCCTGGTAGTTTCACCCGTGAGCTTATGTATTTGTTTAGCTTGAACATCTAGGACTGCCAATTTAACTGCAGGTCTTTCATATACTCCGTTCCACGTTTGGACAATTGCGCTTCGAACTTGACCGTCTTTGGATATCTTTGCCTGAACGACCTTACCCTTTACCCAACAGTTTCTGGGGCTGTTTGGATCTACAATGACAACTCTGTCACCAACCTCAATGGGCTTCACAGGCGCAAACCTTTTTGTACGGCGTGTTATCGTAGGAAGATACTCACTTACCCACCGTTTCCAAAAGTGACCCGCAAACTACTGCGGGACTGCGGACTACTGAAGAAAGCCAATTTCATTTGACTACCTTTATTTCATCATTAAACACTCCAGGTGGTTTTTCTCCATTCGATGAACCTAAGAGGAAATGATTGGGAGTGAGAGCTTCATCATTCTCATGGTCGATGGGTATATACGTCAACGAGCGTGAGTTGACAAAATTCTCTGCTTCTGCCAGCATGCTTCTGAGTAGCTCATCCGAAGGGTTTCGACTAGGCATTATTTCAAGGAGCACGGTTTTTATCGAACATACTAGCCTCTCCCAACTGCCCCCCATATGCGGTGATCCGGGTGGGGTAAAATTCCATTTAGTAGGAGTTGAAGTGAACGCTTACATTAGTTTACTTTTATTGACATGTCGTAAAGCTTCTCTTAACTCACGTTCAGCTCCGTGAAAATTTGTTCCATTGTCGCTTTGAAATTCGATGGGCATACCGCGTCGTGCGACAAAGTTCCGAATAGCTAGAATGCAGGAGTCTGATATGCGCGACCTCAATGTGAACCGCTCTTCTAGTAAGGCAGGTCAAGAGAACACCCCACATTTTGTTCGTTCTACACAGGACCGCTACATTCATCTGTCCAATGCAGTCCACTCCAACAAACGAAAACGGTCGAGAAAATGATGCTAGCCTTGCGTGTGGGAGTTGAGCCATGATTGGAGCTTGCGGCTGAGCGCTGGTGTTCTTACAATACTGGTAGGTACGCTTGAATTCACTTAGAGCAGCTCTCATTCGAGGAATGTGGTATTTTTGTCGTAATTCATTCATTACTGTTTCATGGTTTTTGTGTTTGTATCGAGAGTGGTTGTGCATAACGATTAGATGTGTTGCTCGATGAGTTCGCGGAAGGATTATTGGGCGCTTTACGAAGTCACTTACTCCTTTGCAGTGATTGATTCTTCCGTTGGCTTGGATCAAACAGTTGCTGTCCAAAAATGGGCAAAATTAAACAGGGGACTACATTTTTCAACTGTTTGCTTGGTTGATAAATCAGCGATTTCTTCCTGGTAGGCACTCGCTTGTGCTTCCCGAACTAATACTTTTTGAAGTTCGGCTTGTGATAAGATCTTGAGACCTTTTCGGACTTTCTGATGTTCGTGATTTCTTTCCTTAGCAATAAACTGAAGGACGAAAGCAGTATTTCTCAACAAACGATTCCAGCTTGGAATATCCTTGCAGCGAAAAATGTCTTTCCGACTATGGATGTGGTTAACGAAGTGCGTTTTCAGCTCCTCTGCAGTGGAGGCATCGGAGCGTTCTTCTTAGGTAGGTAGTTTAAGTTTAAGAAACGCAGCTCCTGTGAACCATCGGCTAGACGTGTTAAACTCTGGTGGTTTCTGCCACTTAGTTCGTCACCTACGTTCACCTTCGTCGGGATCCATCGCCAGTCCTCTACTTCAGTAAGTCCCAAAATCTCGCTAACTCGAAAGGCCACGAATTGTTTATATCTCCGCTGGTCCGAACGAAGCCAACTCAAAACGTTTTTGGAATCCGACCAGAAGATTCATCGAGAAAATTTAAGGGTGTGTGACTCTGCAATGCATCTAGCAAATCTAGCACCAAGGAGAGCAGCTTGTAACTCAAAACGAGGAATGGATAGACTCTTGAGTAGTGCAACTCTTTTCTTTGCTCCGATCAGTGCACACACAATGTCATGAAGCTGTCTTTCAGACAAATTCTTTATTGCACTGCTGGTGTAGCATCTGGGAATTTGCAGGGTTTTTATTAATGGAAGGCAACGGATCCATTTTAGCCATTTTTCGTGCTCCTGAATTGGTGTATCCCAGTCAATGTGAGTTCGCCAAATGTCCTGTAAAAGTATTTTTATATACATGAGAAAGTGTGCTAAGAGTCCTAAAGGATCAAAAATGGTCATTAGGACCCTTAGGACCTCTCGCTTTGTGGGACGACGGGTTCCAAAGAGAATCTCACCTTGATTCAGACTAGTGGTAAGATTATAGGTAAAACAGTCGGAAGAGGTACACCACCACATTCCTAATACCTTTTCTGGGCAAAGATTGTCTTCGAGATTTAAAATCCATGTTATCAGTACGGTCAGAGTTCAGTGCCTTTAGCACTTTAGAATTAGATATCCAGTTCCTAATGTGGAAACCCCCTTGTTGATGGATGTTGATGGACATCCCAAACGATTCTTAACTTTCCCGGCTTATTTTTATACGAGTAGTATACGGGAAAAATCGGAAAATACCAAGAACGATTATTTCTTAGACAAATTTCTTTGGATGAGAGTTTACGTGCATACCCCTTGACGACGTACTTCTCTATTTTTTTTTTTTTAAGTTTTTCACGTAAGTTCGGCTCTCTCAGCATTCGTCTATAAAGACACGCTAGTCGTTTTTTGGCCATCGGGAGACTATCCGGAAGATTAAACTCCGAACTTCCAAAGCAGCGAGGTTTCAAAGCGGCCATTCTTACGAACAGTATGAGTAACTAGGAGATGTAAGGCACGCTTGTCACCTACTGGCATTAAAATTTTATCCGAAGAGGATGTTCCGAAGTTGTCGCAGTTTATGAACTCTTTCACCAACTGTACAAGTTCACCTTCATTACATTCACACATATGAAATCTGTGGTGCTCACTCGCTAGCCCACTCCTTGAAAGTCAGCTGCCATGGACGACCCATACTAGGCGCGATTTTGTGGCGACAGGTTTATCCACACTGCCCTCTTTACATTTAAGAGGCAGTCCTAGTTTGGTGTTGTTTAGACCTATGAGTAAACGAGGCATCGCGTTGGAATAGGATTCGATTTCCAGTTCTTTAAGGTGCTGGTATCGTTTTCGCAATACCTTTGAGTCAATCATCGTGTCTCCAAATACACGCCCGAAATTTCCAGTGTCATAACTTCGGACTTATTCTCATACCTAAGGGTGCTTCCTGTCCACTTTAAGCAGATTGGCTGTGGTTTCCCTTTAATATCAAGTTGTTGTGCGATATCTTGATTCAGCAGCGTCAAGAAGGAACCGTTATCTAAAAACGCGAACGTGTGGAGTTGAGTGTTGTTTCCATATAAAACCACAGGACAAAGTGGACTTGGAATCGTTTCGGTGGCTATTGCAGTAGTGTTTCTGATGTTTTTGTTCTTTTTTCTTTTCATTCGCCATTCCTAATTGTGAAGTAATCTGTGATGTGTGAATGTCGAGGCGCATTTGCTGTTGATATGTTTGCTCAAACACGGGCGGCATAGCTGATGCTCTCTCACTGCTAGCCATTTTGATGTTCGGCTAGATTGCTGAAATTGTTTGCATTCAGCGATGGATGTACAACTGCCGCTGCAAATACAGCATTTTCTCTTCACGGAGGATAGGTCTCTCTTGTTCGCATCAAGTTCAGCAGCTATCTATCCCTTCCGCTGTTCCTGTAGCTCTTGCTGGTTGATGTTGTTGGGATATTAAGCGGAGTAATGACCCTGTTAGCAGCTTCGGCAATTCGATACATTCATACACTGAAATGCGAGACACTGCACTCTGAAAGCGTTTGCTTGTAAATTGCCCAGTTGAGACGAATATCATGGGGCAGCTTACT
Organism: Volucella bombylans; assembly: GCA_949129095.1. Taxonomy (NCBI): domain Eukaryota; kingdom Metazoa; phylum Arthropoda; class Insecta; order Diptera; family Syrphidae; genus Volucella; species Volucella bombylans. The sequence goes on along the minus strand of OX422140.1, from coordinate 125,459,380 downwards.
CTCAAGTTCTTGTAATAGCGTTGGGTTGCTTAAATGATAAACCAATCCAGACGGTTTTGAACTGCCAGGGCAAAGCAAACAATTGATTCGAACCTGTCAGCTTTTGGTGGTGTCGTTAAGGGAATTTTTTGAAGCACCGAGTATTGAGCGTGGGTTGCTGTATTACAACTGTCTCTGATGCCTCATGTTGCTGGTAGGATTCTTCAACTTCATGGGATCGGAGGCAAGTTTCTGATGTTCTTTTTATTGATTGTGGGCAGTTTTGATTTTGGCTTATATCCAACCAATTACTTACTTTTGCCCTTGACACTACAGAATCCCCATCCTCACTCCCTGAGGATTGATCAGCCAACTGAGCTAGGAGTTGATATTTTTTAGCAAGGTACTCACTATCTTCCCTTTCTTTGCGTTCCTGTTGTTCCTTTTCACGTTTTTCTTTTAATGTTCTTTCTTCCTCCAACATTTGTAGCTCTATTTGTAGATGTTTAGCAATAGACTTCTTGGAAGATCGGGAAATTGTTGAGCACCTAGAACTTCTGCCTTGGTTTGTGCCCGGTTTATCGGAGGCGAATACTCTAGCTGAAGACGTTGCGGTGTTAGCAGCAGTTGTAGCAAACAAGGAACTTGTTCAGGCTGCACATACAGCTGGAGATGATGCACCACATGCAGTTGTTATTTTGGACGTGCATGTGACATTGCAAATGGTAGATGGCAAGGAGCGTATGTCTGCAGTGGTTGTGGTACGTGCACTGGCAGTGGTTTGAGCGTCGTTCGCGGTGGCAATCTCTGCGCTAATGTTATGGGCGCTAGCAGATTTAGCAGGTGGTGCTGGTGTCACTTCTGGAACCCTTGAATAGGGAATATTCTAAACCACTCTCCCGCGAAGTCTGGTTCATCACAAGAGCAGTAGTTGTAGGCCTCTGATGGTGATAGATTAGAACGTTTTATTGGAGAGCTGGTTACTTTCCCAAAACTAATGAAAGCCTGTGGAACAGATATCCTCTTGGGCGGCATTTTCCCCCAGCAACATCAAATTATCTCCTTAAATTGTTTTGAAGATTGTTGTCGCAATTCGGAGGCAACCAGACTAATTTTCGTAGCAGCTTTTCAAAGCAGCTTCAAAACCTTTATTTTAAATTTTATCAATTAATTACATACGACTTCCACAAGTTTAATTACTTACTAGTCTTCTTTTGTAAACTTTTAATTCACCATTTGTATTATAGTTTTGCATTAATTTTATGTTTTTATACTTAGTCAATTTATGAGACTGTTAGGTACTTAATATGGTATGCAATGATAAAAGGCAAGTAGAAAATTGACAAGTGGGAGATGACAGGTGGGAAATTAAGGATGGGAAATGACGATCTTAAGCATAGGGTGTATCTACATATATCTGAAGTGCGTTTACACTCAAGAATAGCACCCAGTGCTATTAACAACTATAAAGAAAGACCTCATTTTTTATGGCAAGCGCAAGTGAAAGGCGACCTCAACCATCTTGGAGTGTACAACTGCATGCAATTGAAAATTTGGTCTTAGGTCGTTTGCCGACACATGTTATTTGGATAGACACAGACAGAACTAGATAATTTAAGCCTTCCGACTGCGTCCATATTAGCCGTGTATTTTCGAATTCGTTTGGAAATGGTGATGGTTCCAGCAAGCCTTCGCAGCATACGCATCTTCCCTCCAGCTTTTCTTTAAAATATGGTACGCAGTGCAGGTCGCTGGTATTATCTCCGATCATATCAATAAGATCAGACTCAAAAGATAAGTCTAAGCATACCATGGGCTGCACTCTCAAAGCCATCTTCCGTTTAAAGAGAAGTTATCTTTGCTACAACACGTACTCTAGCTTTTATGACCTTGAGCGCTGGCTGTCTTTTGACTCTGGTCTTATGGACATGCCATCTAATAAAATGACACCAGAATTCCTGCTGCGGAAAAAGTACCACGGCGACTTTCCCTGTGTCTAGGACTGGTTTTGGCCAGAATTTGAGCCAGAAAAGAATGTAGTCGGGTCTTCAAGGATGGATCCAAAACCGATTTAGGACGCGGTGGAGGTCGACAAAGTTAGACGTTACTCCTCGCTAGAAAAACTTGCGTATGTCTTCCAAGCGGAGATAGACGCAATCCGGATGGCAACGAACTATAAACTATATTGTGAAGAACCTCTGCTGCGCTTAGAGTCTTTCTAAACCCTCTTACGACTTCCAAGCTAGTTCGAGAATGCAAGGTTTCACTGAACGCAATCGGAAGGCTGAAATCCCTGAGTCTTATCTGAGATCCAGGTCACAATGGAATAACGGTAAATGAAATCGAGGACGAATATTCAAGTCAAGGCTCACAGGAGAGTTTTTCAGGACTCGAACATACTTTTGGTCGGAGTGAGTCCACCGTTAGGACTTCCATTCGCAGTCGGGTTTCATATGAGCCTAACTGCAGATGGCTTAACTCTTCAGGTTGCCGGCAGACCAAACGAATACTTAACGATGTCCCAAAGACTTAAGCGGCTTTCCAGCTGTTCCTCAGTAGGAAAGACTACAAGACGCTTGCTGGCGTGTCGTGACTCCGCAATACACTTTTGCTAAGCACTTAAATGCGCTGAACATAAATTATACAACTTCCTGTGACGCTAGCTTTGATTGTGAAGATGACGCCTCGAAGAATTACCTCTGTGAATGTCCGACCTACGCTCGCATCAGGATGCAGGTACTCCGCGCTAACATAGTGGGTGCCGCTGCTGAGAAATTGCATAAAAAGGAACTTACAAGGGGTGCAATTGACTAGTTCTTTGTCTGAGTACTCTGTTCCGACAGAAAAAAAAATATTTTAGCTTGTTATTGTTAATTACAAAGAACTTTCGTGCCGCTTTTGACTAACTCCATTCCTTTTCAGATATTTTTACTAGACAATACATGATTCGCAACGACGATAGGGTCTCGCGAGTCGATGATTTCTTGTCAAACTTAGGTAATTCGGCAAGCCTAGTTTGATAAGCTTAGTTTAAAGCGACCTACCCTACATACCTCACTCATTACTGAGCTATTAGTTAGGATGGTATTAGGGGATCGTAGCTAAGAGATTGTACTTTTTTTCCTGATCTCCTTATTCCTCCTTGGATTCACAAGTGCCGATGAGCTAATACAACTTTCAATGGAGATCGCTAGCGCATTTACCTGCCAGAAAATCAAGACTTTTTGTCTAGCTCTGATATGGGCAGTAGGTAAAACCAAAGTAGACGCAAATAGATTCCGTATCGAAAGCTGTAACTTCGAAAGTCTGCCAATTTATTAGTTCGTCAGGATTTGTTCAGAGACCAAACATTCCACATTCATCGTTTATAAGAGAAGCCAAGATTGGCGCCACATGACCTCAATCCCATTTGAAGTTGGCCTTCGAATTTATCCAAAAACCACTCTGAAAAATAATTTTGTGTTATTTTCCAAATCCCTTTCCTCCTAAACCTAGCTGTTTTACATTGAGTAATACTTTAAGTCATTGCTCCATTATAAGGTACGGCATACAATATAATCTGCTTACCCAATGTTAACAACCCTGTTTCATCACATAAGCCAACAAACAAACAAAAAAAAATAAAAAATATATACCGATCTGTCAAACGACACGTTTGAATTCTTCCTTTTTGAATTAGAGGTTAACTGGGGAACACGCAGAAAAATTGCCAAGAGAGTATCGTACTACATATATATATATATAAATAATTGAAATTTATTAAAAGTATGTATCAATATAAATAAAATTAACATAACTAATCGAATTATAATTTTAAGAATTTTGTAACCCACTAATGAATAAAGTCAGAAATAAATTGTTTCGTTTTATTTCTGGGTTCACAAAATCTGAAAACAACTTTTCAACACTTTTACAAAATTCATTTATGGTGATCATCTGCCAAATAAAGCTTAAATGTTACCCAGAAGCCCACCTGTCACCCGAAAAAATCCAAGAGCCAAACTTATTGCGCCAGGAAATGCAGCAAAAGAGTTTAATTGCAAAGCGTGTAGCGCATCGGATTCATTCGATAATATGGTATTGTGTGACAATCCAACATGTGGTTCCTGGTTCCACTATAATTATGTAGGTGTTGATAGTCTCGTTACTGATCGTCCATGGAAGTGCGCGACGTGCACTCAGATTTTCACTGACGCTACAGGACCATTTGCAACAGCGGCCATGGCGGCAGCGCCAGCAGCAAAACCATCGGCATCTCATACGTCCAGGACTTCCAAAGCATCAGCCAGCAAACGTCTCCAGCTTGAACTACAGAAACTGAACGAAGAAAGACGTTTGACCGAGAAAAAGGAGCAAAGCGAACGCGAGTATATTAACAAAAAATACCAACTTCTCAGCCAATTAGAGGATGCTAACTCCGATTCGGAGGACGCACGCTCTAATGCATCTGTCCAAGAGAGAACCTACAACTGGATAAACCATGCAAGAACTAACGTCCAAAGCCAAAGCACAAAATTAATTGATCGGCCATGCATGAACAAAGTGGAGCTTCAGCAGAAAACAGTTGTAGTGAGAAGTCTAGAAGAGCTACTACCAGAACGACCACCAGCGAATACTTCGGTCCAGAGGACACTACAGCTGCACAACCACTCGTCTGAATGTCAACAGCAACCAGGTTATCCAGAACAGCACTCTTCGTTAATCGAACCACCTCCTGTGAACGACTTTGGGAACACATCCAATTCTCACTAAAAACCATTTGGCTGCTCGTCAATCAATATCCAAAGAGCTAAAGAGTTTTAGTGGAGATCCTGATGAGTGGCCTCACTTTATAAGAAGCTTTGAAAGAAGCTCGAAGTTATGTAGATTCTCGAGTGAAGAAAATCTCACGCGTCTCGAACAGTGCTTAAAAGGCAAGGCCCTAGAATCAGTAAAAATCTTGCTCATCCAACCATATTGTGTCCCACGAGTGATATCCACACTAAAATTGCTGTTCGGAAGACCAGAATTCATAATAGAGACTCTTATGAATAAGATACATGCGACACCACCACCAAAAGCTGATAAACTGGAGAGCATCGTTAACTTTGCAATCGCCGTGCAAAATCTCTGCGCAAATATAGAAGCAACTGAATGTGCCCTGTATCTCAACAATCCTATTTTGTTGCGAGAACTAGTGAACAAATTACCGTCAACACTTCGTTTGAACTGGGTTACGTATGCACAAAACCTTCCCGTCGATAGTCGCACGCCTTCAAAATTTAGCTCATGGTTGTACAAGATGGCAGAAGCCGTTAACCTGGTTAGTTTACCAAGCACACTTAGCAGTGATAAGCATACGAAATCAAATAAAGATAAAGGGTATTTACATGTGCATTCTTCTGACAATGAAGTGAATAAACATCGAGTAACTGAACGCAATTGTGCTATTTGTAGTGGATTTTGTGCATCCGTTGTTGAATGCAAAGTGTTCTAAAATCTGAGTCTGTCACTCAAATGGGCATTTGTGCGTGATCAAAGACTTTGTAGGCGTTGTCTAAGCAAACATGGGAGGCAGAGATGTAGGGTTGAGACTGTATGTGGGGAAAATAATTGTATTTTTAAACATCATCCTTTGCTACACAATAACGAAAAGGATTCTCATGGACATACATCACAAGCTACATCCGAAAAAATATCAACCCATCACGACGACCCTTTTTACCACCATAACTCCGAAGCAATTCTTTTTCGAGTATTACCGGTGACACTTTATGGCAACGGAACTAAGGTCGATATCTGTGCACTCTTTGACGAAGGCCCATCAGTGACGTTACTTGATGAGGTAGTAGCTCAACAACTACACATTAAAGGCACCGCTTGCCCATTGCGTTTGAAGTGGACCGCAGACCAACATTGATGTGAAAATGACTCCGAAATTATGGACCTAAAAATATCAGGTATTTCCTTTCAAAATAAAAAGTATACGATAGGAAAAGTCCACACAGTTAAAAGTTTACAACTGCCTCAGCAATCAGTCGACATGGAAAAGCTGCAAAAGAATACTACTACCTGAAAGGTCTACCTATTAGCTCTTTCATTAATCAGAGACCTCAGTTACTCATCGGCATCAATAATTGGAAGCTTCGGCTACCTTTGAAGTACAAAGAAGGCAATATTGACCAACCCGTTGCTACAAAAACACGATTGGGGTGGACTGTTCATGGTTGTCTAAAGAGTACTTCGCGAGATCTTGTCCCGTCGACCAATAGTGGATGTAACTTTCACGTTTGTGAGTGCGAAAATTGCGATGATGAAAATCTTCAAGACCTTGTGAAGCAATTCCTATATTACGAAAACCTTGGAGTGTCTAAACCTGAAAAGATGATCATGTCTATAGAAGAGGAGCGTTCCCTAGCCTTATTAAAAAAGCTTACTTGTCGAAAAGAAGGATATTTTGAGACTGGACTTCTATGGAAACACGATAACATCGAGCTGCCCGATAGTTTCGAAATGGCGTACAATCATTTAAAGAGCTTACAGAAATGAATGAAAAAAGACCCGGGCTAGCACAAGCTCTTCAAAATAAAATCGAAGAATATCTCTTGAAAGGCTATGCGCGAAAACTGAGTAGAGAAGAAGCTAAAGAAAAACATCAGCCGCTGTGGTACCTACCAATTTTTCCGGTGACGAACCCAAATAAGCCCTCTAAGCTGCGGATTGTGTGGGATGCTGCATCCAAGCTTCGTGGCGTATCTTTAAATTCATTTCTTATGAAAGGTCCAGACCAACTTACTAATTTAATATCAGTACTTTATAAGTTCCGAGAGAAGAAGTTTGCAGTTTGTGGTGATATCATGGAGATGTTCCACCAAGTAAGGATCCGAGCTGAAGACCAATACTCCCAGCTTTTTATGTGGTGTGAAAACGAAGATGATTTTCCTGAGACTTACGCAATGACTGTCATGACGTTTGGGGCATCCTGCTCACCTGCCTGCGCTCAGTATGTAAAGAAGGAAAACGCCAAAGAGTTTGCAAAAGATTATCCAGCGGCTGTAAAGGCTATTTTTGAGAATCACTACGTTGATGATCTACTTGTAAGCGCCGATACCGAACAGGAGGCAATAGAGCTTGCTAAAGATATCAGATTCGTTCACAGTCAAGCAGTTTTCTATATAAGAAACTGGGTATCTAACTCGTCTGAGGTATTAACAGCTCTTCAATCAAGCAATACTGTTTTAAAGAATTTAAACATGGATCCTGAACTTATTTCAGAGAAAGTGCTGGGCATGTGGTGGATTACCAAAGACGACATATTTATATTAAAGCCTACAGCTAAAACTAGACTTTCATCACATCTATTTGGGAATCGCCGTCCTACTAAGCGAGAAGTCTTGCGAGTGTTGATGACCATATTTGATCCATTGGGTCTTATCGCTCACTTCTTGATGTACTTACAGGTCCTCCTTCAAGAGATCTGGAGGTCAGGTATTAGCTGGGATGAAGAAATTCAGGACCAACAAAATCGCAAATGGCTGAACTGGATTCATCTTCTGCCCGAGGTCGAAAATCTTCAAATACCCAGATGCTACATTACGCAGAAATTTGAAAACCAGCCTATCATGCAGCTGCATACGTTCGTCGACGTGAGTGAAGAAGGCTCTGCAGCAGTAGCATACTTGAGGTGTTCGGATGGATATTCTACCAAGGTGTCTTTGATTGGAGCGAAGACACGGGTAGCGCCATTAAAAAGTCTTTCAATACCTCGGTTAGAACTCCAAGCAGCAATTCTTGGTGCCCGATTAGCTAGATCAATAATACAATCCCATTCAATTTCCTTCGCCAGCAAATTTTGTTGGTCTGATTCAAAAAATGTATTGTCCTGGCTTCGTTCAGATCATCGGAAATATAAGCAGTATGTGGCGTTTCGCGTAAGCGAAATCCTAGATCTGTCCGATATATCGGAGTGGAGGTGGGTCCCGACTAAAGAAAACGTGGCAAACGAGGCCACAAAATGGTCAAAAACCACAAATTTCTGCTCATCCAGTCGGTGGTTATCGTTTTCGCTCGAGCCTCCAGAAACTTGGCCAGTAAAAAAAATAAAACAAAAAATATTTCCGAAGAACTGAAGACCCAATACCTAAGCATACATATAGTTGATCATGGAAATCTGTTTGAGGTGGAACGATTTTCGAAATGGAAAAAATTGCTTCGCAGCTGTGCCTATCTTCACCGGTTTGTTGATAAGTTGCGGGCAAGAACAAAACACAAGCGATGTCATCTGAAAAGTTTCGCTCCAACTGAACAACAATTATCTGAAACCAAACAAATGCAAGAGACTGCAGCCGCTGGTGGTCCCCTAACTCAAACCGAACTCCAGAAAGCTGAGAGAACGTTGCTAAAAGAAGCCCAGTCATCAACATTCCGAGAGGAATTTGATTGTTTTACCAAAAATAAACCGGTGAGTAAAACGAGCTCTATTTTCAAACTTTGTCCCTACCTAGATAAATATGAATTAATACGCGTTAGTGGAAGGGTTGAGCATTCCAAAGATGTCAAGATGTCGGCCATGACTTTAATCAACCAATACTTCTCTGGGGAAAACATCCGGTCACTAAGCTTATCATTCGTCATATTCACGAGATATTTAAACACCAACACCATGAAACCGTATTAAATGAAATTCGACAGCGATTTCACATCACTGGATTGAGAGCTGCCTTAAACTCTGTTCGCCGTTCTTGCCAAAACTGCAAAAATCGTGGAGCACAGCCGAACCCCCCAATCATGGCTCCGCTACTTCCTGCCAGGTTGGCCTCATTCAGTCGACCATTCTCATTTGTGGGTATAGACTACTTTGGACCGTTGAACGTCTCTATTCACCGAAGGCTAGAAAAACGTTGGGGAATTTTATTCACTTGTTTAACAACTCGAGGAATACACATCGAGATTGCCCACTCTTTATCCACTGATTCTTGTATTTTGGCGATAAGAAATTTCACTGCACGACGAGGTATGCCAATAGAATTTCATTCTGACAATGGTACAAATTTCCGCGGCGCAGAACGAGAGCTGAAGGAGGCTTACGAGAACGTCAACAAAGACAAGCTATTAGAAACATTTACATCCGTAACGACCAAATGGGTTTTCATTCCACCAGGCTCCCCACACATGGGCGGAAGCTGGGAAAGATTGGTCAGATCTGTCAAATCATCATTAGCCAACACTCTGCATACACGCAACCCATCCGATGAGCTTTTACAAAGTTCACTAATTGAAGTAGAAAACATCATAAATTCGCGACCTCTCACATATCTGCCAATCACGAATGAATACGAAGATGCGTCGACTCCCAACCATTTTCTACTCGAGTCCTCCAACGGATTGAAGCCAACAGCAATCTTCAACGACAACACATCAGTGCTACGGAAAAACTGGATGATTAGCCAGCAATATGCATACAGTTTCTGGAAGCGGTGGGTGCTAGAATATCTCCCTACAATTACGCGGCGCTCAAAGTGGTTCACTCCTACTAAACCAATTGAAGTAGGCAACATCGTGATCATCGTAGACCCTGATAGTCCACGAAATTACTGGCCCAAAGGTAGAGTTATCGGCACCCGGCTTTCTAAAGATGGACAGGTACGGAGCGCTACTGTCCAAACAAATTCAGGGGTATACAATCGACTTGCCGTAAAGTTGGCTGTGTTAGATGTCGGTGTTCTGGATTTGGTAAAGTCCACTTCTCCTAGTGGCCATACCGGGGGGGAGTGTTAACAACCCTGTTTCATCACATAACCCAAAAAAAAAAAAAAAAAATACCGATCTGTCAAACGATGCGTTTGAATTCTTCCTTTTTGAATTAGAGGTTAACTGGGGAACACGCAGAAAAATTGCCAAGAGAGTATCGTACTACATATATATATATATAAATAATTGAAATTTATTAAAAATATGTATCAATATAAATAAAATTAACATAACTAATCGAATTATAATTTTAGGAATTTTGTAACCCACTAATGAATAAAGTCTGAAATAAATTGTTTCGTTTTATTTCTGGGTTCACAAAATCTGAAAACAACTTTTCAACACTTCTTTCACCGGCATTATCGGTACAATCTGTGTTGCTTAGTATAGCATCAATGTTGAGTAGTTGTCGTGAAAAGAAGCCACCTGCCGATAATACGCTTTACATTAAGACATGCAGTAAGAATCCTAAGAAGACGAAATGGTGGTATCATGATGACTCGGTGTAATCTTTTTGATCTCCCTGTCCGTCTCCGCTCCTGCAAGGCGATCTGGTTTCCTTCAAGTTGAACAAATTAAAATCATGGAAGATTTTCTCGTTCAAATACTAAATCTACCGTTGAACGGCTTCGAAAACAAATATATATATAAATGAATTCATTCGCATTATTTTCTTTTCTCTAAAACAAAGGAACTACCAGAACTTGAATGTATTATTGACAACGTCGGCAAAACTCTTACATGAATGTAGCGCAATCAAAGGAGACAGAAATCAATTAAAACAAAACAAACAAACAAAAAATTGTAAAAGTAAAGAAGATAAAAAAAAACAAAAAACAAATTGCGAATCTGTTTGGCCTTAAATTAGAAACAAAAAAAAAGAAAGTAAATAAAAGAAAAGAATTGTAACAAAATCTATGAATGTCAATATTTAAAGTATTTGCAAATAATATTTTTCAAATCAGTATCAGAGAGCAAAATTAATTAAATCAATTTAAAACCAACAACATTCCAAAATACCAACTTCTCAGCCAAATAGAGGATGCTAACTCCGATTCGGAGGACGCACGCTCTAATGCATCTGTCCAAGAGAGAACCTACAACTGGATAAACCATGCAAGAACTAACGTTCAAAGCCAAAGCACAAAATTAATTGATCCGCCATGCATGAACAAAGTGGAGCTTCAGCAGAAAACAGTTGTAGTGAGAAGTCTAGAAGAGCGACTACCAGAACGACCACCAGCGAATACTTCGGTCCAGAGGACACTACAGCTGCACAACCACTCGTCTGAATGTCAACAGCAACCAGGTTATCCAGAACAGCACTCTTCGTTAATCGAACCACCTCCTGTGAACGACTTTGGGAACACTTATCCAATTCTCACTAAAAACCATTTGGCTGCTCGTCAATCAATATCCAAAGAGCTAAAGAGTTTTAGTGGAGATCCTGATGAGTGGCCTCACTTTATAAGAAGCTTTGAAAGAAGCACGAAGTTATGTGGATTCTCGAGTGAAGAAAATCTCACGCGTCTCGAACAGTACTTAAAAGGCAAGGCCCTAGAATCAGTAAAAAGCTTGCTCATCCAACCAGATTGTGTCCCACGAGTGATATCCACACTAAAAATGCTGTTCAGAAGACCAGAATTCATAATAGAAACTCTTATGAATAAGATACATGCGACACCACCACCGAAAGCTGATAAACTGGAGAGCATCGTTAACTTCGCAATCGCCGTGCAAAATCTCTGCGCAAATATAGAAGCAACTGAATATGCCCTGTATCTCAACACCCAATCTAAAATAAGAGCGGATCAGTTCAATTAAAAGTAGCGCATGGCGTTGTGAAATAATCAAGCTCTCTAAATATGTGTTGCAGAAATCTCAAAAAAAAAAATTGTATATCATCACAGAAATGCTAACGTTGTGAAAAAGTAAAGTATGACCTCGACCTGAATACATAGAACTAGAGAGAACTCTGTTAGCATTCAAAATACTCGTATATAGTCCACATTTTTGTTCTCCAAAGATTTACATTTATTTCTTTGGTTAAATTTACAAATTTGTTTAAAATCCCCACAATTTCTATCTACCATAGTCGGCATTTTTTCTGTGGATTCATCACACTTCCAGTTGGACACTGAAATACTTCGGAGAATTCTTCAAAGTTCGCCAATGTTCCAAGCACTCGAAACTTACCCGGGCAGTGCAAATTTGTTTGAATACGATTCTCAACAGCTTCCGGTCTAATTGCATTACACCACGATTGTGCAAATCCAACAAAGAACAATTGATCGTTGGTCAAACTCAAACCCGGCAATGCTTCCGAAGAATCACGCTTCGTTTTCCTATTGGCATTTTGCCATTTACGATATACGCGAAAAGCCTGACGTATTCCTCCATTATCGGCAATGTTTTCCCCTTTGGTAATGCTTCCTTGTAGGTATTTCCCATGAACTGAGAATTTCCCATATTGCTCAACAAAACAGCTTTCTTTTTCACGAAAAGCATCAACAGCTTCCGAACTCCACCACTGTATCATGTTGCCTGCGTAATCGAATTCCCTGCCAACGTCATCGAAGCCATGTGTCATCTCGTGTCCAACAAAAACGCCCATTGCTCCATAGTTGAGAGCTCTGGGAAAGTGCTTATGAAAGACAGGCGGCTGCAGTATGCCAACTGGGATCACAATACGATTGTTAGTTTGTTCGAAAAATGCATTAACTATAGCCGGAGCTGATGGCCATAACTCCTTATCGACTGGATCTTGGAAGCGCTTTCGACGTACCCGTGCTGAGTATTTGAATAAATTAAGGGTATTTTCATATCGCTTTCCAGAGGAAATATGCAGATCATTGTAAAGGTCATTAAGTTTGGAAGAGTTAAGTATGAAGTCTGGATACCCGACAGCTAATTTAGTTTTGTTAACTTTGCTTCGAGCCAGCTCCTTGGTCTGCTCATCAATCCAATGTAATTCGGATAAGGTTTCACGGAAAGCTTCTTTAATATCACTCAAGATGTTGATCGTCTCGCGTTTACTGTCTTCGTCAAAGTACCGCCGCACAAACATAGCCCCAGTAGCCATACCCATTTGGGTATTGATTTCTTTTATACACTCTTTCCAACGTGCTAGGGGCTCCTTTTGACCAGTTAAGGCCTCCTTAAACGTCTGTAAAGCTGCTCGGAAATTCTCATCTAATCCATCCAGAAATGGGTGTATACCCCGCCATATCATAAAATTGGCAAGTGTCTTGGTTTCGGCTGCCTTAATTAGGTTGGTTAAATTGCCATAGTAGTTTTCCGAAAGTAGAATAATAGTTTGGTTATGATCCAGCGAAGTTTCATGGATTCCAGAGAAAAAGGTCAACCAATCAATATTAGAGTACTTCTCTTGAAGACCTGCAATTGTTATTGGAGTGTAAATTTCACTGAGGTCAGTGCGAGCCTGAATATCGGTAGTTATGTTAGCGAGTTGGATTTCGAAATCAACTATTTCCCTGGCAGTTTCCTCAGCTTTTTCAGGATCAACATCTAGAAGTCTCAAGACTGTCACAATGAGATTTCTGCAAATACAAGAGATGTAATAGATCGTTTAAGAGTTTAAGAGTTGTCTTGGTCGGCTTACCTGTATGCATCCAAGTGCTCGACATTCTCTGGATTTAGGAAATCATCACGATTACTTAGACCCAATTTACCTTCTTCCAAATAAATGGAATATTTCGTCGAATTTTTTAAATCCATTTCTACGTCAGAAAATAAAATACTCGGAAAACCTAGTAATGATGTTTTTATGATAACCTGCAACCAGTCAAATTTCTCTTCATCCCAGTTTTCGTCAAGCACAGGCCAGCCGCCGAGTTCATCTATAAAGTACAATAGAGGATCAACTCCACGTCTATTAATTGCTTCCTCATCAATGCAAGTATCAAAGTATACTTTGGCCTTTTCTTCAGCACTCAACTCTAGATTGGCGTGATTGAGTGGCAACGATTGGGACAGAACTTCCCTTAATTCGTTTTGAATATTATTGGTTAGCAACGAAAAGACGGAATATTCCGACTTGTCTTTTGGTATCGGATGCACTTGTTCCCAGTTTCCACAAGCATACTCGTAAAAATCATCACAAGGACTGACAGAAAAATTCATATAACTCCGCATTAGTTTGGCCTGCATAGCCCTGATGTTCTCTTCAGAACCGTCTGCTTTCCATAGAGATGAGTATGGTGAGAGGTTATTCGTATTCAGTTTAAGGACAGACGCAATAGGCAATGCTTGATCGCTATCTGTTGCGCCTAAAAGATTAGGTAAGCAAAAAACGTCACATGCGAGCATTATCACTATCAATAAGCGTACCCGAGCTATACTTGTATTCATTTTCTTTTTTTTTTTCAAAACCGTTTGCAGAATTTGAACTTTTTCTAAAACAAAATCGTTTGAACTTTTTGAACTGTATTCTTCTTATCGATATTTTTTTTTTTCCAAATTTTTAATATAAACCACTATGAAGTCGATCTCATTTTGTAGATTACACTCCAGACAGAAAATGCTACTGCTGCTTATGATGATCTTTATGTGAATAGGGTCGGAATGAAACTGTGTGAACACTACGAGAACGTTTTCCCAAATAAATTGTTTAGAACGAAAATATATAAAAATATAAATCAAACTTGAGAACCCGTGGAGAGATAATCTATACAAATTTGGATTCAATTCCCGCACAGTGTTTATTATCAATTTTTAAATACATTAAAAGAATGCGAAGGGGAATTACACTCAGTGCTAAATGATTATGAATATAAAATTTCTTGTTAATGAATTTACCAGACCATAGGGATATAAAATTCCGAATTCGGATGCAAAGTCTCGACCTTGATAAAGAGAAGGAATCCGAGATAACACGGCAAACATAACACTCACTAAGCTTAGAATGACATAAGAGGTAGATAAGGCTGTTCAGAACTGGAACGTGTTCTCACCAAATGTTTTGAAATGACGTATGCTAAAAACTCCTGCAGATCGCCCGTTCCATGACCACGTCACTTGAGGCTAATTTTTACAACAACTAAAATCTAGATCAAAGCAAAAAGAGTATATAATGCTAATTGGAATTTCGGGACGGTCGTTCTGTAGGGAATTTTGCGAAAAGATCGAAGAGCCCGATGAAGCTAGTACTTACATATACTGGAAATACTCAAAAAATGTTATGACACTTACACTGAGTCCAAATATATGTATATAGGCAATAGATTCTATCCCTCAATCAGTTGTTTAGAAGAATAGGTTTCCACATAACATACAGATGAATCTTTTTCGATTTGATATTCGCATCATTGAGGAGTTTTTCTTTGATACCACTCGCAGTGGAGTTTCGTTAGCCTTGTGCACCGATCTTATAATGCAATGACATCGCAACTTCGGTTTCTGTGGGAATACTTTCGCCGTACTCTAGATCCGCTTTGAAAAGAATCGTGCATGGTATGGAATAAAGTTGAATCTCCACTAATGCCTCTAATATGAAGCTGGCCTCTTTGTGGAGAACTAAGCTCACACTCCTCGTTAGGTAAACTTCTGTCTGCTTTTCAAATTGAGACATACGCAATAAACTATAGGGTCACCAGATAAGAACGATAGAAAAAAAAATTTAAATAAAACGACAACGGTGAGAGATATAAAATTGACTCTGGCTTTATTTCAAAACTACGTTCATGCCATTATGTGTGCACATAGCACATCATTCAAATGGCTGCCTCAGCTTCGCTGGCAGTGCTTCAATAGGTCGACGGCGTTATTCCGGCAATAGCGTGTCGAATGTTGGCCTCGAGCTCGTCAAAAGTGGTTGGCTTGTTTCGGTAGACTAAGGACCTGAGGTAGCCCCAGAGAAAATAATCGAGTGGTGTCAAATCGCATGATTGCTCGCCGTGAGATGGACCCGGTCGCCAAATTTCTCCTTCACAACTTCGAGCGTTGCGTCGCTTGTATGGCATGTAGCGCCGTCTCTTTGGAAGCACAGTTCGGATATATCGATGTTGTCGAGAGACCATTGACTGTAACGGTGTCTCCTTCCTCATTTCGAAAGAAATAAGTCCGATGATATTTGACATAGCCGCTGAGCCAAAAATTGGCCTCATCCGAGAAAATGGTTTTTTGGCCAAAATCCGTTATATTTTAAGGAACAGGTGGAGAGGCCAAGTATCTGCGCCTGTAGTGACTTACCATTTTCTCTTAAAACTAGGAGGAGTACACATATGTTACATTCGCAGTGCTCTTCTCTAAGCTGCTTGAACTTGAGAAGAGGTCCGACGATTTGACGACGTATCAGTAGAAGATGTGTGAAGGTATATTACCTTCTATGCAGCACCGTTCTGTAATCGAACTAGGAGGTTTGGTTGTGGTGGTCGACAGAAACCCAGAACATAAGAGGCTTTATCGCAATATTATTGCATGTCTTCAGTGCTTGATTCTAGCAGCATAAGACCTCTTTAGGTACTAGAGTACGCTAGTTATCTCTACGTGTATTTCAGCATCCTCCGAATTTAGGGCGATAAGTTGACGGCAGTTATTGTTATATCTGTACAACACTCAACCAGTGCATATACAAGATATGTGTACATATTCTTTCTCTGCACTAACCATTTACGAATAGCATGAATGCAAAAAAGTGCCTACGGCGGGATAAAGCCCACTCGGAGTGTAGTCTTTATCACAAGAGTAGAAAGACCGAAGATCAGGTTATTGTCGTTGCCTATTGCGTTAGATGTAGTAATATTGAATTGTTAACCCTGACTCAAAATTGCTGAGTACCATTTTGATAGAGTATTTCATATACCAGACAGTCTTTTCAACAGTGTTACCCAATAACGAGCTATATTTATTTTATATACGAATATATATAATTGGCGCGCGCTCAAGTGATTTTGCCTTAAAATGTTTGCACACAGTTCCGGCGAAGGAAAGTTAGGGAGGAAAGAAAGAGAGATACCGATGTACAATACGTTATTTTTGAAAGTTTGCAGAGTAAATAAAAAATAGAAAGCTCGGCAGAGCATTCCATAGGCGAGGAAAATATCACAATATTTCAAAGTGCATTCATAGCAAGACGGTTAAAGGTTTGAAAGGGCTGAATGCTACTGGCAATATCAATGGAGCACTGGTGGTGAAAATAGCGATAGAACAAGGTGAGATAGAAGATATTTCGTCGGTGTTCGAGGTTGCCAATTGACTGGGTAATATTAGCGTCACCTATGAGTCTTATCGCACGGTTTTGAATCTTATTTAGCAGTTGCAGATATGCTATCGTAGAACCTAACCAGATGCTGGCATTGTACTCCAATTTTGGGAAAATAAATGCCTTATAAATATATTGAGGCCTGATTACAGGGGGTGAAGTATAATATTTCTTGCACTGCCAGAGTAATTCTACCTATTTCGCAGCATTTTTGCATCAAATATGTGGTCATTCCAACATAAGTTGTCATTGACACCCATACCGAGAATGGAAAGTTTTTCGGTTTTGACGATGCAAGTGCCATTCATGAATGGTGGCTGGGTATTTAAATTTCACTTTAAGGACAGCAGAGAGTTGATAATTCCCCAATTGGTTATGGTGTCAATATCGGAATTTAATAAGCCTAACATATATTGCAGTTTTCATTCTATAGCCGATGAGCAGGGACGTGAGTCCGGAAACGAATATAAAAATCATAGAGTAATGTCGTCAGCAAAGGAATATAAGGGGTTAGAAGTAGCAGACAAGAGATAATTAATGAAAATTAAAAAGAGTGTCGGAGACTGAACGGAGCCCTAGGGCACATCAGTATTTATTTTGTGAATCTCAGACTTGAAACTTGAATTGAACATTCCGAAGAACATTCTAAACGAAAGCAAAAGAGAGTCGTCGATCAAAAATGAGCGTATTTTCGGCAAAAGACCCTGATGCTAAACTTTGTCAATTCCCTTAGAAATATCAAGTGCAATTACCTTGTTTTCGCTAGATTGATGTACGCTTTAATTCCACTTTTCGGTGAGACATGCCATCAAATCACCAGTGGACCTGTTTCTATGAAGACCGTACTGCCGGTCATTGAGAAGTTTTCGGGTTTCCAGATATTTCATGAGCTGATGATTTATTAGCGTTTCCATGACCTTGGAAATAAGGGACGTAAGTGCAATGGGTTTGTGGGAGGAGAGAGAAGAAGGTTCGGCTTTTCTAGGGGCACACGACCAGGGGCAACCATACACGATAATTGTACTAATATCGGCTACATACACGTACTAACATTCCATATGATTCACCCTGACACTGTAGCTAAGTAGACCACTTTTACGCAGTATTCTTGTCGGTGAAAAACCTGGACTTAACATAACTACTCTTTTCAGTGGAGATCAATGACAATTTTTATTTTTCTGTGATACTTGGTTTTTACCAATTATTGTATTTCGCAGTCCCATTACAATTGAGCCTTAAACGAAATTTTTTCAACCTTTGGAAATTGATTATGGAAATTTGGCAGATTAAATATCATTGTGATCTTTCCTCCTGAAGAACTTTTTTACCTGCGGGAACGTATTCAAAACTTTAACAGCATATCAACTAACCAAAGGATAGTGGAACTAACACAGTGGGGGTATTATAATCCCTGCCCAATGGGCAGGTCGTTGGTAATTATTCCACTATAGTATCTGTTTCAATGTCCTGAATGTTGGAAGTTGGAAACCGAATGTCAATAAAAATGTAAAGAAAGTTTTGAATGCTTGAAACAAATGGAATACAAAGACTAACCGCTGAGTTGAAATCGACTCATATTATGATTTCCGGCTGGCAAAGCGACTTGTGAATCAGCATGATCCCAAGTTTATATTAGCTGAAGAAATACGCAGTAAAGGATCTTGGCTATGGCTGCCAGTCTCTTTACATAAACCTTGATAGACCATTCTCTTACGCCTTTCCGAATAGGAAAGAATAGAACACGAATGAAAATGGTATTAATCTACTCAAATGGACCAAAGACGAACTGTGAAACCATTGACTGCTGATTATTAAGGAGTCAAATATACATACATACATAGATCAATCAGGCTCTCTGTAGCTTCCAAGCGGAGATTACAGGTTCCTAAGTACATCAATGGAGAGTGTTGTGTAGTTAAAAATAATAATAAGGAGGAATGACAGGAGGCGTTAATAAAATACGCCTAAACCCAATTAAAGATATACCCTGAGGTCCGCAATATCCTAATCTGACACAAATATTGTTCTTGGTTATTTGAATGTCGTGTGGGAAGAGGAAAGAATGACGATACGATTACCAAATACGAGTATAGCCTTCACGATATCACATCCACCACCTACCACCGATTTTGCAAATTGACCTTGGGCTTGTTATGTTCTCATAACTACCATGCCATCCATCAAATTGATCACATTAGAACTGACGCAAGACAAAGCTCCAAGATATCCTAACTTACCGAAGAAACACATTAGCTCGAACCAACATATTGTGGGAACCAAATTAAGGGTAGGGATAGTTGGATATACCGGACGATAAATTTCTATGAGAGTGAAGAGTACTGTGAGGAAACGTTGAATGGCTGCAATCGCATTACCCGCACAAACGTCTAAATACAAGATGGCGACAATATCTGCAAGGCTTCAAAGGCCCCGCATTATAAAGGATACCGATAATCGGCAAAGAAACCCGAGACGTACAAGCTAAATATCTTTTTCTCTGAGAGAGAAGGAAAGAATTTGAATTAGCAAAACATTCAATTGAAGCAATGGGAAAGTACTAAGGCGAGAATAATGTTCGAAACATTTACAAGAAAATAGGAAAGACATCCCAAGAGCACAAATTGAAGGAATAAGATAGAAATAGTGTCGCTTTCGGTGATGGATATTTTGGCGACCAACGATCAAGAAGAATAAACCATTCCTAGTATGTTTGCTAAATAAAACGGGCACTCTGCTGAGCTTTTTAAAGGAGCATAAGAAAAATAGCATACGGCAAATCATTCTCAAAAAAGTAGCTCGTCTGAACTTCATTAACTACAGAGGCATGAGCCTCATTAACTTCGCGAAACATCTCCTATTCATCGAGTGATGTTTTATTGGGTTTGTATAGACGAAAATCGTCTGAATCTTGTCTGAATCCACTGTCTGAAATGGCTATGCAGTGTTAAAAAATTAAACACTGAAGCATTCTCCATCCAGGAAAGACTTCAAACTTATCTCAAAAAGACATCCCTGACAGTGGTCTCTAAGCTAAAACAGCAAGGAATCTATACTCATATTTCCAAGCCATGCCTATGCACTGTAGCTCTGTTAATTTATAAATTATTGCACATACTGTTATATTGTTGATTACCGACGTAATAAGCTATATTGTTTATCACTTTTAATTGTAAACAAAAACATCAGTACAGTATGTTACATTCATTGCACATCCCAAATAGCTCCCAATACTCACACGGATCAAGATTACATTTATAATAGATTAAATTCACTTACACTTAAAATTAAATTGTTAAGTGCTGTTGTCTATTTTTAAATCCGCCTCTGAATACGTCGCATCGTTTTCTGATATATGTATATTGTATTGTACTCGTAGCTTATCGGTTTTTAAAATTAAAAAAAATTAATTTTTCATTGCACAGCATGTTTCTAACTGAAAGTAAATCTAAAAAAGTTATTCAATGAAATTTGTTCTAATTATCGATCTCAATCTATAATTTTTTTTTAAAGTAGCTTGTGTTCTTAGTAGTAGTAATAGAATGTGTTTTATACTATATTGAAAATTCGTTTTTGTTGTACAGACTACAAGTATTTGAAACCTAATTTGTAACATAAGCTTGCAGCAAGATAGAATGTGTTTTATACTATATTGAAAATTCGTTTTTGTTGTACAGACTACAAGTATTTGAAACCTAATTTGTAACATAAGCTTGCAGCAAGATTTTCTTTCTCTGATTTTGTATGACGCGACTTTTAGTAGGTTTAACAAGAATACAGTTCCCACTTCTTAAGATTCACAAAGAGACAATGAAATTTTTCTTTTAGACAGTATGAGCCGCCTTAGCTTCATTATTACTGTGATGTCTATGAGTAGTAGATTTTAAGACCTGCTGAACTGGGTCACTGAAGTTCATAAGCTGCACGTATCTTTAGCATCTGATGTGCTAGAGGTAATTTTATTTTACATTTATATGCTGTTGTATGACTCATAAAGTTAAATGCTCTCCTTTAAACCTCGCTAAAAGGAAAATTATTTCTATATGCTGCATAGAGAACATTCCTTTCAAAGCAACGAAGAAAGTCTCAATTAAGTTTTGACAACACGCAAATAATTGGATTTGATCCAAAAGAATAAAATCTGCGGTGTTGACATTTGAGTTTCCTACAACAATGCAACATGATGAAAAATAAAGTACCAGTAACAGCCTCAGGTCTCTTCTTAGAATGAAGAAATTTTTTGTGTCCGTTTCAACCTTGGCACATCATACTGATTTTTCTAGTATAATGATGCACACTTGGACGACTTTCAAAGAAATAGCAAAAACTGTCGTGGTTTTGAAAAGCTTGGTTTTATACCCGAATCGCTAGTTACGATTTGTAACATATGTGCATTGTTAAGAAATGACAACATAAACCTCAGATACGAACGAGCAATTTGTCGACGACCGTGGATTGTGGAATATCGATTGGGTTATGAAATTCTAAAGCTACCCTATAAAACAGCAATTTTCTAGCTGGATTTATTTAAGAGTGAGCGAAATAGGGGCTTGAGAGCCACGTCTCTCTTTTTAAGACTAGGGTAGGAAGTCTAAGTATCAATTATGTAGCAATCAGTTTTAGAAAGTTTATCTAAAACACAGCAAGCGCGAACCAGATATCAGCAAATTAATTTTAATTTTTATAATAATTTTTCTGGAGGCTGACGCCCCAATTTCTTTGGCTTAATACAAGCTTAAATTAACTTGAAAACTAGGATTTAAAAACTAACAAAAATTAAGGCTTAGGGAATAAGGGAATAGTGAAGGAGATCAAGTTTGAGACAAAAAGTGCTCAGGTTAAAATCAAAAAGGGGAAGGTCTGAGTTGATACTACGGAGCATGTGGGAAATTGCGAAAAATATGAGGGTTAATGTTGAAGGAAATATAATTGTAAAGGGGAGAGCAATCAACAGAACCAGAGAGCAGTCGATGAATGAAGAGAATGTCAGCTACGTCTCTGCGTTTTTCGAGGGTATTCAGGTTAAGAAGTTTAAGTCGGTCACGATAGGGTGGTAAGATAAATAGCTCATCCCAAGGTATTCATCGAAACGACGTTAAATATTCTTGATTCCGAATATATGAACTCGCAGAAAGGGGAATACACTTGGCTGATATATTCGAGAAGGGGCCGGATAAGGGTAATGTAAAGTTTGCAAATTATTTAGATTATCGTATAATATTCTAAGGTCGCAAAGGGATTGAAATTGGGGTACAGGTTGCCCATACAGAAAATAAAGTCGAGGAGGGGATTGATTGGACTTACCTGACAAAGTCATAGATTGAAGATATTAAGATATAAGCAATTTTTTAGACACCAAGTGGAAGACCTATCGCGGTTTTCTTGAAGGAGAATAGAGTCTAGGGGTGAAGAAATAGTTTTGGAGAACTTAGTGTCATCTGCGTAAATGGATAGGGGCAGTGTTTAATAATCCTCTCAAGATCGTTTATAGTTAAAATGAAAAAGAGGGGACGTAGATGGCTGCCTTGTGGGACACTAGAAGTAGCTAAAAACGGGGTTGAGATGGTTGACCTAAAACGAAGGCAAACGATTTGAAAAGGATCAATTGATGTGATACTTTATCGAAGGCCTTAGCAAAATCTTTAGCTATTTCGTAGCCATTTTCTAGGGCTTAAGTTTGTTGACTCAATTAGTTGATCCACTCAGTCTACCACCATACGGTTGATGGTTGTTATCTAAGTGACAAGAAATATAAAAAACAGAATGCAAGTACCTAAATTGCAGTATCTACCTAAGCAGCTGTTCGTAGGCTACATATATCCCCAGCCGGCAAATTTAAGTTTAAGTTTCTTTAGACAGGCAATAAAATATTGTCATTATGGAGTAAAGCGTAGTCTTGATTTAAGCATATACATACGTATATACATAGTTTGTTCTTTAAGATTATAACGTGGCCTTTTAGGCTTAGTTTCTATCCTTCTAGCTGACGTTAACTACATTTGTCTTTCCTCATCGATGTTCATAATTGTAAATAAAAGAAGGAAAGCAACAATAGTGTTTCGGGCATTGCTGCTAAAATCAAAATATTTTTAACGAATGTATTTCTATTTAAAGATCAACAGCGTGTGTCCCTTAGATCAGTTTTCTATAGATTCAGGGAGAGGGTATTGCATCTTGAAGATTTTCACCACTCTTAGATACGAACGATTCGTCTAGGCGAATAAGTATATGTTTATCAAACAGTTTTTTTTTTTCATTAAATAGACTTGTTTGGCAGGTGACTTTCCATCCATTTCAATTTCATTTCTACATTGTCAAAACGAGCGTTTATGACACGCAAGCAATAACTTATGATATTCGTACCGCAGAACGTACTGTCACGCATCGTGACTCCAATTCGAGGCAAAAGATGTGACTGACTGATAATAATTTACTAATTTTTGACAATTAACCGTTATGGATATTACGGAAAGCATCGTTAAACAATCCCTCGGGTACACATCTCTATGCAAATGTACGGTACAGTTTCTTTTCATTGATTACAATGAAGAGGTAATATATGGTAATCTGCCTTAGACAGAACTTGAAGTCAAAATTAATTAGTGATTATTATTATGAAAGCGTGGAGTGTGCATAGGGATTTACTCTATCGGAAGAATTTGAGATCCGGGACTTCGTTTCGCAAGAAAGCAAATGTGCTGTTTTTTTGCTTTTTGGAGTTTGGTCAACAAGAAGACTGCACCAAATGACTACAGAAATGAGCTCGGTAGATTTAAGGATCAACTCGGTCAAAAGAAAGATCCTTACCCTTCCTTCTTACAGATCAACAACTTAAATCAGCATTGCAGGACAACTGCTGATAATATATAAATATATAAACATATACGATAGATACTAATAAAATGTTAATGACATAGTGTGTATCTATAATTATTATTAAATCACTTTCCCTTTGAATTTTAATATGGCAATTCTAAAACTACGAAAACATCTGTCATATAACTGCCTTACCTGCACTTGAAATTGCTGTCAAAAGACAAATTCTCAGGAACTGTCATTTGTGAAATGTAAAAAGTGCAAAACATATTTTCCTCTAATTCGGAGAATAGTTTCGTTTATTTGTTTTTAATTATAAAGACAATGGGAGCTCTAACAAGTCGACAAAATGCTGCCGTTGAAGAGGCTGACATTATTGCCACGCACGCATACAAATATCCTCCGAAATCAGGTAAATAAACAGCTTCTGCAGTGTTCAAATCCAAAAATGAAAAAAAAAACAAAGAAAACCTTAAGTACAACGCATCTACACAAAAAACAACACTTATTCCTATTTTGTTAAGAAAATTAAAATCAAATTGCCACATCTTTTAAGGAAACTACTTTGGCAGTCATTTTATAATGGGGGGAGAGCGTTTCGATACCCCACAGCCGGAAGCTTATTTGTTTGGCGAGAATGCAGATCTGAACTTCCTTGGAAGCCGACCTACAGCTGTAATAATTGTTTTCGCTTATTGTCTAGAAATATGTTAATTTAGAATTTGGTCTCATTGTAGTTTCCATATCCACCACCACAAGCGAATGAGCCAACGAAAACATTGAAAAGTTTGGTAAACATTCGCAAGGAATCGGTGCGCTTTGTGAAAGCTCCCGATAGTGCAACCAAAGTCCATGGGGATGGCGGTGCTAACAAAGGAAATGCGTTGAACATTGAATTTATCTTTGATTCGGATGCCAAATGTGCAATTACAATTTACTACTTTTGTACTGAAGAAGTGAGTCCAAGTGGTGTGACTTTTATGCCAAGGGAATCGTTGACGTCTGAGACGTTTCACTACAAAAAAGGTGTTAATCAATACTTCTCGCAACCATCGCATATTTTCAATCCGAATTTGTTTCCCGAGGACGATTTGACATATAATCCGACAAAAGAGCAATACCCATTGGCAATTCATTGTGTTGCTGAAGAGGGAAATGAAGGTGAGTGTTCTTTTTTTTTTTTTTTTTTTTTTTTTTTTTTTTTTTTTTTTAGAGAGAAAACTGGTTATTTATAATTTCTGATGAGATCTTGGTTCCGTATCTCATATGAAGTTCAAACACTAAACTAGTCCCGTCATACATTGTGTCTGTATTTTACTTTGTACTCAATTGAATACCGGATCGCAAGCTTTTTTTAATGGTAAAAGAAAATGCAATCACCGAAGCTCATAGAATAGTGACTGTTTTTGAGCAGCATTTCCAATAACTCCTTAATAATCAACATATGGAGAGAGTGATACTCTGTTATCCCACTGTGTAGTAAGGTATATGCACAAACCAAATACGGATAAATGAAGCCATATCCGATGACTGAGCTTTCAGCTCTACATGCAAAATCTACTAAAAAACGATCCAATGTCTTGTAAGAACTATTGTCAATATTAACGTTTTGAGAGTAGCGAGGGTTCTTCATTGTTATCCTGCAGAGGCGAGCGACTTTACTGTATATACCAAAGCTTGACATGGCTTTATTTAGCTGCCTCAACAAATATTGTTATCGCAGCCACAACGTACAGATACTAGGAATCGATTAAAAATGTCCTTTTTTTCAGTAAGTTAAATGTCTAGTTGATAGTATACCGACCAGTCCTGAAATCAGTCAAATAAGGACCTACAAATTGATTACTATAGAATTTCATGGCTGGCGGAGTACTTGTAGCTTGTAGAAATTCTGAAATTCCATTCGTCGATCGTGCTTTCATACAACCCACATTTAACAGATGAGTTGGCGTGCGTTGCCACCCCACGTTAAATGTATCAGTTCCCACTCGACCACCGAAATCAAGCATCGTTTGATGCGGTTAGTATTTTTAAACTAATTGTTAAAAAATGGTTTTAAGTATTCAATCAGTATGGGATTGGCGTAATGCTGTACGCCATATCATGAAGATTCGTGATTCTATAGCCGGCACAGTTATGTCTCCCTTCTTATGGATAGCACAAGCGATGCTGAGATTCCATTCATGAGCTATACATTCTTCCGACTAAATATTGGAATTAAGTTCGTTGCTAACCAAATCCACAATTGAAATCGCTGTATGAAAGAGCTCGTTAATTAAACCATTCCATCCGCCATGTTATACAGGTTTACTTCATTATTGTCGTTCGGAAATATTGCCTTTCATCGCCCAAGTTGAATATTTTATTAGTCTGCAGAAATGGTTCTCCCATATCCTCAGCAATGACTGCGATTCTATTATTCAATCTTCCTGCTAAACTTCTATTTGGGTCTTGTTGGCTTGATACGTTCTCTTGCCTTTTGGTAAGACTTCCTAAGACTTTTTCTCCAGAGAAGCCGACACTTCCATTTCTTTTGCTAAACAAGTTTTTCAAACCAAGGCTTTCGTTTGAATCGATCACATCAATTCGTGGTGGCTTCCTGTTATCAATCGGCATTTGACACAGCTCGCTGGTTGTGTGAGCGCTGTTGTTGGCTAACTTAGCTTCTTGTTTGGGGTGTCTTTAGCTTACTGCCTCCAGTTACGCACCCTAAGTCTGTTGAGATCTCCTTCTATTTGTGTGCGCCACCTAAAGTAAGGTCTTCCTTTACTACGTTGTCTCCCCGGGATAGATTCGAAGACTCTGCGGGCCGGAGCATTGGTGTCCATTCGTTCTACATGTCCCAGCAATATCAGGCGACTGAAGCTCAGTTTTCTGGCTTATATAGTTCGTCGTTGAATTTTCTCCTATAAAGCCCGTCAACGCAAACGGGACCGAATATTTCTCAAAGGATTTTTCTCTCGAAACGACTGAGGATATATTCATCCGCTTTCGATAGGTTCCATGCTTCTGCGCCATAAAGTAGAACTGAGATGATCAAGGTCTTATACTGAGTCTTCTTAGTTTTTCGGAATAGGGTCTAACTACTCAATTGCATTCTTAGCCAAAAGAAACAGCGATTGGCAAGAGTGATTCTTCGTTTTATTTCTGCTGAAGGGTTGTTGGCAGAATTTATAGCAGGGCCCAAGTAGACAAAGTCCTTTACTACCTCAAATTACAGCTGTCGATTGTGACGTTATATCCAATTCGTCGATGCTATGTGTCCATTGTTGACAGCTTATACTTATGAAGCTTAACTCTAACAGATTTCAGATTGAGTAACATAAAATTATAAGATACATTAATGGATAGTCAACAGCCTCGCCACATTGAAAGCATCGGTTCCCACTAGATCACCAAAATCAAGCAATGTTTGACGCGGTAAGTACCTAGATGGGGGGACCACATGGGAACTCGGTACACCGCATGCTGTTGACAAACGCCACATGGGCGGGCATAGTACCCCGGCGTAAAATCTCGGGCTTTACAAATTCATTTTTATCGATCCTTTGAAAATAAAATAAAATAAAAATGAAATGTGTTGTACAATAGAATTCAATAATAATATTTCAAGACATAAAAATATTTAATGATGACGACTTAAATTGTGATCCATTATCACATAAATCTATTTCAGTACAAACGGAGCTGAAAATTCTCATACATTTAGTCATTAGACCATAATTGTGAAAATGTCTAGGGTTCAATAAAAAATTTCTTGTTCGATGAATCCTTTCCGGTGCATACAACTTAAATTCGTGAAGTAAATCAGGACATATTATACTATATGAAAAGACTGAACAAACAGTACACAATGAACACTCCGCCTTTTTTCTAAGGTATCTAGTCTGATCAAGGCACACCTAGTTGGATAACAAGGCATTACATCAAGGTTCCTTTTCATTTGCCTTATAACAAATTTTGTAAAGGACGTTTGTACTTTTTCTGGTCGTGTTTTCGAATTGACTTAGACTTTTTGAAGATTTGACTTGAAAATTTGGTCTATTGTGGACTTTCCTGGTCTGAAACCTCACTGATAGGGGAAAATCAGGTTGTTGACGAAGGGTTTCAGACGTTTACATAATATGGCAGATAAGATCTTGTATCCGATGTTGAGGGGGCTAATGCCCCCAGCACCATACGGTGCTGAGATTCCATTCATCAGGCATACACTTTTCTGGCTAGATCCGAGAAATTAGTTGGTATATGATCTCCACAAAGTCATTTCCAGCAGCTTTGAATATCTCGGCCAATAAGCCGTCAAGTCCAGATGCTCGGTTGAATTTCAGCTTACATATTGCTATCCTTACCTTGTTTTGGTCAGGTGGACGGAAGTTTTAATTATCATCGTCTCGTCTAAGTTGAATACTCTATTTTGCCTGGCGACGACAGTCAGACAGTCTGCAAATCGCGCGCTTCTCGTGCTGTTTCTTCTTCTTCTGGAGAAGCTGATGTCCTTGTAGAGCTCACAAGCAGCAGTCGCTTCTTGTTTAAAATAGATACCTGTGCTTGCTGGCATTCTTTATCAAACCAGTGATTTCTTGGTGGTGGTTGGGTGAAATCCATCACATCAGTTGGTCTCTGATGGCACGTTGGCAGCCACTGGTCGTCGGTAGTTGATGCTGGCGGCATAGATTTCGGGACACATGTTCCGCGAAGATTCTTTCGGTCTCTTGCGATTGCAAATTTCATGGTTACATCTTCTCACAGCAATTCTTCTTTGTTGTATCGCTTGAGAAATCCGCATTCGCTCTTTGGCTGCAACAACATGGTGATCCGAGTCAATGTTGACTGTCTAATGTCGATCGCAATATGATCAATAATTTAGCGTTTCATGATCCAGAGACTTGTTTAAGTGACTTACAGCAAATATGCTGGAAGTTGATTCTGTTCTCTATATCGGTCATCGTATTACATATGACTGTTTTGAATAGCGCTTTTATCCGATCCATATTTCTGAATTTCCTGATTATCGTTGATATACGATATTACAGTCCGTGAGTTCACCATGACATTAAACGACTTGGTAATTTTGTGCCTCCAACGGCTTAGGTGGAAATTTGATTGAAGCTCTTATCCTGTATCGTTTGCAAATGATATTGTTGAATGTGTTGTACAAAGCATCAGTGCATTTTTTAAAATTTGAAATATGGACAACAGCACCTCCACTGAATTTTTATATTAAAAGGTTATTTTCTCTTTTCGCCCCCTCCTTGTTCAATCTTAGATTAATCACTAGATACTACGAGTATCTAACTCACAAACATGATATTTATATATTTTATGCAAACTTCAAAAAAATGTATATATTTTTTGACTGACCTGGCTTTGTATGCTACTTTTTATTTAGTTCGTTGCTAAGAAAACTTTACAGTTTGAGAAATCCCGATTGCAGCTGACATCTCCATTAGCTGTCACTTGCGAAAAAGTTTTTGGTTTCAGTTTTGTCCTAAAGTCCATTAAACAAAACAATCGAGAAGAACTAGATCAGCGAATTTATTTGATAATGTGTTTCGTTGTAATAAGTGGTTGCAAAAAACCATAAATTCAAAGAAAACACTTTGTAACTAAATATCCTTCCTCTATTACACAAACAGTTTAAAACAAGTAAAGCAACCGCCCCAACATGGCGATTTTAGAGTGGAAAAAGTTCGACTTCTTCAATCTCGTGCAGAATGCAGACAAAGAAAAAATCGCAGACACATTACGTGACTCGGAAATCACCTCCTGCACTAGCCACTCCAGTCAAAAAATCATATGTGACTCATCGGGAATGGTGCACATCTTCTATCGCGGCTGGGATCCGATTTCCTTTCAAGCGCACAACGCCCCAATTATCTTATGCTCAATTGCGGCACAGAGTAATCTTTTGGTAACAATTTCCAATCGAGATTGTGCCGATCCACCACTGCTTAAAGTTTGGGATTTGGCTAAAGTCACCAAACGCAATGGAGCCCCTTGCATGGGTACAGCCAAGGTGATTCTTCAGAAACCCACTGCCCTCTGTGTGGAACAAGGTACCGGCAATCAGCTGTTCATAGCCATTGGCTACGAACGAGGAGAAATATCCCTCTTTCGTGGTAACGTGAGCAGAGACTTTTCAGGAGGCTTCAGGAATTTCACCGTAGGTACCCGACTTATCGCCGGCATTTCTTTTAAACAGCACAACAAACA
The DNA here is from genome assembly GCA_949129095.1 of Volucella bombylans. Taxonomy (NCBI): domain Eukaryota; kingdom Metazoa; phylum Arthropoda; class Insecta; order Diptera; family Syrphidae; genus Volucella; species Volucella bombylans. Next base: position 125,429,424 of record OX422140.1, on the reverse strand, counting down.
AATGGACATGTTTGTGTGTTCCGAATCGGGAATTTTTGTCTTCTTACTGCACGACAATGATAAGGAAACCAAAATCGTGCTGGACTCATCGAATTTTCCGACTCGCTGTTGTGCTTTGCAAACAAAAGCCGCCAATGAGACGTACTTCATGGCTGGCAAAGACGATGCTGTTTATTGTTATACAAGTGACGGCCGTGGACCCTGTTATGCGCTGGATGGTCAAAAGCAATTCATTGAATGGTTTCCCAACTACCTGGTCATCATTATGAAGCCCAAAAAGACATCACTTCTTTCACAGAAGGAGTTTGTTCTGATCGTTATTGACATACAGAACAAGTTTATTGTTTTCCAGACGCCCATCGATCCAGTTGTCGCCATCCTCAATGAGTTCGGTACATGTTTTATTTTGACAAAAGACAAGCAAGTGTATCACCTACAGGAAAAGGACATTCAGAACAAGTTGAACATGTTGTTCAAGAAGAATTTGTACGACATTGCAATAAGAATAACCAAGGACCAGCAATTTGAAGACGAGGGCTTAGCGGGAATCTACAAGCAATATGGAGACCATCTATACATCAAGGGCGACTACAGTGGTGCTGTAGAGAAGTACGTTAGAACTATAGGATTCATTGAGCCGTCATATGTGATTAAAAAGTTTCTAGATTCAAGGCACATCAATTATCTTGCAGAGTACCTGCATACGCTGCATAAGAAAAATCAAGCAACCGCCCAGCATACAACGCTGCTAATGAACTGTTACACGAGATTAGATTTGCCGCAGAAACTGGACGAGTTCTTATTCAATGAGGAAGACGCCAACGATGTAATATTCGACATAAACGCTGCTATACGTAATCAGTCGGATTTACACTTATCACAATTCAGGGAAGAGCAGAAGGAGGAATACAATGTAAGTATGTTGTTGAAGAAAATCCAAAACACCAAAGACATGATGAAGGTGATCTCTAAACTGAACGAGGAGGACATATACACATTCTTCAAGAAGTACGGCATGATTCTAATGAATCATTCTCCGGAGAAGACCACCGAATTGCTGAAAGAATTGTGTAAAGGACAAGAAAGCTCGCATTCCATCGAAGAGCTGGTACACAACCAAAATGGTGTTGAAAAACCCTCTCCCGAGCATTTTATTACTCTCTTCGACAACAATTGGAAGCTTCTGTTGAATTTTTTGGAAAGTTCTGTATCGAATTCGTCCTCTGAATTGCCCGAAACCGTTTATAATACTCTGATTGAGCTCTATCTTAGGCAGTGGCAAAACGATCTGAGTACAGAAAGCCAAATGTTGGATACCCTCAAAATGTATCGATCTCAATACAACCGAGAACAAGTATTAGTCATGTGTCGGATGGCGAATTTCTGGCCAGGAATTTTGTATCTCTACGAAGATGACCAACTTTACAATTTAACCATTCGATACTACGTGAAGAAAAAGGACTACAATAGTCTACTGAGTTGCTGTAAGAGTTTAGGCCAATTTCAACCACACTTATGGATTCAGGCATTAAACGAATTACATAATGATCCCGAAGCTCCAATGAGTGTTCTCTTGCAAATTTTGAACGTGATAACAGCTGAAAAGCTGCAATCTCCCCTACAGATACTGCAGTGTCTTGCTGTGGAAGGAGGTCCCAACATATCGCACGTTAAAGATTACTACACCCAGGCATTCCAAAAGGAGACGACCGCCATCATTCAAGAAGAGAAAGATGTAGAGAATCTCCAAAACGATCTAAAATCTCTTCAGTTGTTGTTGAAGAATTTTTCTGCCAATCCCATTGAGTTCCGCAACACGAATTGCGACGCATGTACCCAGCCTCTGTCCCTGCCGGCTGTGTATTTCCTGTGTCAGCACTCGTTTCACCAGGACTGCGTTCGTACGTATTCGGAAAACGAAAAGGATTGCAGTATTTGTAGTGTGAAAAACGTCCAGCTAACAGAAATGCTACGAACCCAGCAAGAATCACAGGGGCAACATGAAAACTTTCACAGATTACTCAATCATTCGAATGACATGCTCTATGTCCTATCGAGTTACTTTGGACGTGGTTTGCTCAACGAAATTGTTATTGTCGACGAACAGAAAGCAGCCGATGAAAATCGTTTGAATCAAAACAACTTAGTGTATGACTGGAGCACTAAGAACAAAGAAGGTGAAGGACCAATTCCAGTTGAACATGTTAACACTTATAAATGGAGTGGAAGAGTAACTAACCAAGACAGGGAACAGCAACAAATTCAAAAGGACGAGAGACTGATTGTGAGGGCAAAAAAATATGATGAATCGAAGAATCCTTTTGAAGTGGAGGAACCTTCTACAACAATCGCGACCAATCAGGAGGTCCGAATTAAGAACACAAACCCATTCGAAACGTACGATAACAATTTGAATCCTTTTGGCGATGAGGACGAATAGAAGGGGCATGTTAGGTAGTTAAGTTAATAAAAAATGTCTTTACACAATTACAAATGTCTTTCGTTTTGTCGAATATACTAAAGAAAGGCTTATTTTTATGCTGACTGCAAGTCAATAAACGTTATAACGCAAAAGCTAATAATGTCTTGTTTTATTTTTTGTTTATACCATAGACAAAACGCCAGGATAGGAAAGGAGGACATCTTTGATAGGACAGTTGGTAAGCATAGCCTACACGACACCAAGTCTGGCAGCGGGCTTAGGCTTATTGACTTTGCGGCGACACGAAATATTACTATAGCAAGTATACGGTTTCCTCATATCAGTATACTCAAGGGGACATGGCGGTCAAACGCTAAATGAAATCGATGATTTTGATGTAGACGTAAGACGTGCCTCCAGTATTCTGAATGTCAGACCGATCCGTGCAGTCAGCATTGACTCGGATCACCACCTTGTTGCAGCAAAGGTGCGAATGCGGATTTCCCAAGCGCCACGATAGAGAACTACTCAGAGAAGATATAACGTAGAAAAGCTGCAATCGCAAAAGCGTATTCCGAAATCTCTGAACAACCCCTATGCCACATCAATATCAAGTACCGAAGAACAGTGGCAACGTGCCAACGCCGCAACTGATGTAATGAAGAATGCCGGCAAACACATGCATCTAAACAAGAAGCCTATAATGAAATGGGATGAATATAGGCTTCTCCAGAAGAAGAAAAAAGAACACGAGAAGCACCCGATCGAAGATATTGAGACGTGGTATTCCAGGAATAACGTTCGGAAGTTTTACCAACAGGTATAACGAACATGTCAAGGTATGAAGACCCGTACAGAAGCCTGTAGAGATGAAGAAGGAAACTTTGTAGTGGAGTGACATTCGGTGTTGAGAATATGGAAAAATTTTTCCTGCAGACTGTATAATGGCGAAGAAGCCCAACATGTCGTCATCAGGCAGAATAGACCATTCAACTTAGACAATCATAGCCAAAACTTCCGTCCACCTGATCCGAACGAAGTAAGATTAGCAATATCTAAGCTAAAATCCAACAAATCAGCTGGACTCGATGGCTCATGGGCGAGATATTCAAAGCTGCTGGAAATGACTTTGTGGACAGCATGGACCAACTCATTTCTCTGATCTGGTCAGAAGAGTGTATGCCTGATGAATGGAATCTCAGCACCGTATGCCCGTTCCACAAAAAAGGATATCCACTCAACTACACCAAATATATGGTATAAATTTCCAGCATCGGATACAAGATCTTGCCTGCCATATTGTGCGAACGTCTGAAACTCTTCGCCAATAACCTGATTGGTCCCTATCAGAGCGGTTTCAGACCAGGAAAGTCCACAGTCGATCAAATCTTCACACTCTAGCAGATCCTGGAAAAAACACAAGAAGTCCGAAATCTAAGTTTACATCAATCCAAGATCTCCCAAATGCTGAAGATCGCTGTGGTGCGTGCTATGCTGAAGGGGGGCTCTAGAAAAGATATTAACAACTACAGACCAATATTTGTAGAAAAATGCTTGGGAGTCGTAGTGAGAAGGTTAATTAACTTCTTCGAAAAAAAAAACATTAATTCACAAAAAGCAAAAACAAAAGCACATGAAAGCTTTTGGGTGAATTCGCCAACATGGTATGTGAAAACTTAAACAACAATCATCACGTTTTGCTCTTATTTATAGACTCTAGTGAAGATTTTGATACGTTATATCATGAAAACTTTTAAAAATTGGTATTCGGGGCGCACTATGAAACTGACTAAGTAATTATTTGAACTTAAGGAGCTTTCGTATGAAAATCGATAACAACTTTAGTCATAGAAAGACAATTAAGTACCGAGTTCCACAGGGATCGAAATTGGGACCATCGTTATTCATTCCCTATATGCTGTTACGTGTTTTCAAAAATAGCGAAACCTACGCGAAAGTGTATGGCCGCATTACAACGAATAATATATATGTTTCTCGAAAATGCTAAATGTTCAAGCTCGTTATCGAACCAACCAATAGGGATCGTCGAAAACTACAAGTATATGTTTGAAGCAAAGCTAAGATACGGAATATTTTCATGGGGCAATGCTTCTACCACACACTTGCAAAAACTGCAGCGACTGAAAAATGCGTTATTTAAACATATCAGAGTCGAAAATTCCCGTATATTCAATATGCTTAATGTTGAAAATATATCTGAAATGACATTATTACTGGAGCCAGAAAACATACGGAAGAAGACGAATAGAGCACAAATTTCCTATGCTATTTAACGAAATTCCAGCTACCCTTACAGGCATCGTACATTTCAAAACAAGAAAAAAAAACTTCTAAACAATTTATGTTTACTTCAAAATTAAATTAAAATTAAGAGGACAAATTCTTTTCAATTTAATTTAAAAATAAGATTACTCTAAAATAATTATTCTACTTTCGAAATGCAACCTCCTGCAGAAAAGTCAGTACAGCTTCGTGGGAAACACAATCATGTACAATATAATATTTATTTGGTAAATGAATAAATAAAAAAATAAAAATATCCATCATCTTCTCATCGATTTTAAGACCGCATATGACAGCATTTATAGAGACCAGCTATACAGAATCATGTCTATTATTGGCATCCTTGCAAAACTCGCCCGTTTGTACAAAATGACGATGGTCGGTAACGACTTAACCGAGACCCTTGATGTCAGATAAGGTTTTAGGCTAGGTGACGCGATGCTATGTGACTTCTTAACATGAAAGAATTGTGCGAAGCTGAGAAGCGAACACTGGAGGCAAAATCTTTCAAAAGTTTATGCAACTACTGACGTACGTCGTTGATATTGACACAATTGGCAGAACTCAGCGGACTGTCACCAGTGCCTTCATTAGTATTGAAACGGAAGATTCCAAAATGGAAGCTGAAATGGAAGTGAATAAGGCCAAAACCAAGTATACGCAGTCAACAAGAAGGTACACACAACGTCGATGAATTGGACAGAACGTTACAATCAACAGCTATAGTTTCGAGGTAGTAATGGACTTTGTCTCAACAAGACTAGCATAAATAAAACGAAGAATCACTCTTACCAATCGCTGTTTCTTTGGGCTAAAAAGGCAATTGAGTAGTAAGCTCCTATCCCGAAAAACTAAGGAGACTCGATATAAGACCTTGTTCATCCCTACTTTATGGCGCAAAAGCATCGAAAGCGAATGAATGTATCCTCAGTCGTTTTAGGAGAAAAATCCTTTGAAAAATATTAGGTTCCGTTTGCGTTGACGGACTTTGGAGGAGAGTATGCAACGACGAACTGTACAGTAACATCGAGATGAATAGGTCATGTAGAGAGAATGGACACCAATGGTCCGTCCCGCAAAGTCGTCGAATCTAGCCCGGAGGGAAAACGCAGTACTCACCTTAGGTGGGTAGCACAAGTAAATGCGGACCTCAACCGACTTGGAGTGCGGAACTGGAGGCCAGGTTCATCCCAAACCACATAAGTAAGTAATAGATACCCCGTTTAAAGGGTTGAACACATTGCGTGTAATAGAAAATTATAGGGAGAGCTGCAGCTGCATGCTGATCATAAGGCTACTACATTTTGGCACAGGAATGGTTTTCCAAGCAATGTCGATTTTAATGAAAAGATCGCATAAATTGCGTGTGTTTAGGTTACTGACGATATCCTTTAAATACTTGTGAGCTCCGTATGTTGAGAATCATTATCCCGCTGAAATTTATATATCAAAGGCATGTTTTCTTCAACCAGTATCTTATTTAGTTAATAATGTGCACTAGGTCCTTTATTTTTTATAACTTCTACCATTCGGTTAGGCATGTTTTAAATATTGTCTAATATATTTTTAATGATTTTTTTCTACCGCAATGTCGTGATGCCTTCCGCATGAATAAAGCGTTCGCCCAAGTACATATATCAACTGATTTTGCTTTTTTTTTTTAAGTTAAAGTACACCTTGACTTAGTGACAACTGTGGACTGCCGTATTATTGTCTTGAAACTTCTCAATTTGTTCATGAATAAGAGTGATATATCTGGTGCTGTTAATTATCCTACTAACGCCGACTTTATCGTATTCCCTAAGCCTAAGAAGTGTATGCCAAAATTAGGCATGGCTCTGGATAGTTCATTTACTATAAATGCTGTCATATGCCTTGAAATCTATGAAGAGGTAGTGTGCATTGATTTAAAATTGGGGTTTTTCCATTATCTTGGGTAATGTGAAATTTTGATCTTTGGTGGACTTTCCTGGTCTAAAATCACACTGATACGAGCCGGTCAGACTGTTGACGTAGGATCATATAATATGGCAGACATGATTTTATATGCGATGTTGAGTCGACTTATTTTCCTGTAGGCAAATCAGAGGATCTCCCTTCTTTATAATCGGACAAATCATCGAGCCAAATTTTGAAGATGAGTTGATGTATGTTCCGTATCCAATCATCACCTGCTGATTTAAACAGCTTGGCAGTTAAGCCATTCACTCCAGAAGCCTTACTAGATTTAGCTTGGAAATGGCTGTCAGGTGGAGGTATATGTTGTATGTCTTCGTCCGGGTTTAATGTTAAGCAGAAATAATCTTTCCAGATTTTCAGCCCCGCTGTGGTTTTACTACATCTTTGCATATTTTTGTTCGCGTTTTACGGCTTTGGCATGTTCTTCTTTTTTTTTTGCAAGACCCTTTATTTCTTTCGAAAAGGACGATTTTCACGACATTGTTTGTTTTGTCTAGGAGCTCGTAGAGCTCGTCTTTGGTAAGGCCGTATTTCTCATCTGTCGTTTATGAAGCAAATGTTAGCGAATTTACCCTTTATGGGAATCGTCGTCAGACATTTGGTTGTATGCCTGAAGCTCGATTATGTCTGTTTTGTAGAAGTCGAGAAACTCCGCTAGTCGTTCGGCTACACCCGTCCTATTAAGTGTTCTACATGCGGATCCAACGATCGTTGTCCTTTAATCTTTTGCCAGGGTTGCCAACAGTGAATCCGTTACTATCCAATGCTATTAGCTGGTTCGTCACACTTAAATCTCCTCCGTATAGGGTTGTGAGCCCTATGACGGCGTAGGGCAGTATTATGCTATTGTTCGGGCATGGGGTTGCATGTTTCTATAGCAAAATGTAATGCAAATTCTCTGATCCATTTTTCCAACCAATCAAACATCGCCATTCGCAAGCAAACACACGTAACCTGCTTCACAACCGACGACTACCTAATCACCCAATATGGCTACCAGTGCACAGATGCACTTAAGACATGTTAACTAACACAACTACAAAAAATTTTGCGACTAATACAACCCTCGAAATATAAAATTTCCCGTTACTCTTTGAACACTCCTCGTATGCATCGCACTAAACTATACTTTATCAAAATTGGGTGTCTTTTGTTTTCAATTTCAGATTGCCGTCAGTCACATACAACAATTTGTGTTGTAGATCATCATTCCGATAATACATTCGCATTAAGAGCTCTTAAGCAAAAAATTTTTGTCGACGGATTATGTTATTTGTTGCAAGAAATTTATGGCATTGAGAATAAAGCTCTCAATAAACCAACAATGGACGATGAGACTGATGATAATGGTAGTGAATGTGTGATTTGTATGAGTGACACTCGAGATACATTGATTTTACCATGCCGACATTTATGTTTATGTAATTCATGTGCCGATTCTTTACGTTACCAAGCGAACAATTGTCCAATATGTCGAGCACCATTCCGTGCACTCTTACAAATTCGAGCTGTACAAAAAGGTGTTAGTTCCAATTTGCTTGCACCACAAAATTCGCCAGATGTAAGTCATATTAATTGTCATGTGTTCACTTAAAATTAAAAAAAAAAAAACTGTTTACAGCCAAACTGCGAGCAACATGTTCCGGCTGGTTACATACCAGTTTCCCTTATTGAAGCCCTTAATGGACCTCCTCAATGTATTGGGCGTACTATGTCTGGCGATAGTACCGATGTAACAGATGCTGTTCAAGCTGCCGAGAATTTAAACCGTTTAGCCGATAAAGGCAGTGGTAAACACAGCCCGAAAGGTGGAAGTCAACGGCGTTCTAAAAACAAGAAAAATAACAACGACACTGCTCCAGAGGTACGAAGTTAAATTCTCCATCGAAATCGGGTTTTCAATTATCATCTATTTCTAGTTTCGCATGTCAGTCTTAAATAGTGAATCAAATTCAACTCCCACTGCTCCAGCAACAACAGAATCGACTGAGACAGTAGAAAAGAAATCTCCACCAAGCTCAAATAGAAACTCAACTGTTTACGAACGTTCGAATAGTATTAAAGGTAAAGAAAAGTCTACTTCATCGTCTCGGCAAGTTAGCCGTGATAGCTTGCATATTGTCAATGAACGTCATAGTTTGAAAAGGAAAGACAAAAATCCAGAAACTGTTGCTGCTTCTGCTGCTGTTGATCATAACGATGCTGACAGTGATGATGAAAAACTTTCACCATTGCTTTCAACTAATACAACAGGTAAAGCCCACACACCAAGTGGACATAAAACTATTCCACTGCACATGGATGGTGTTGACGAGAATATAGATGACATTGATGGTGAAGGTGATGAGTTAAAATCCGATGGCGGATCCAAGGTAATTTTTCAATTTTTTATTAATTTTTTTTTTTTTTGTAAGAATTTAACCAAATCAATTATTACAACTATTGTATCATATATTTATTTTCTCATCCAAATCATTCATATAAAATCAACAAACAATAACTCTTACATACATATTCACCAATTAATCAAAGCTTTTCACCACAAAACTTAACAAAGGCCATTAGTCTAAGTTGACTAGAAGGATGTTGGTTAAAGAAAAAAAAAACACCTTATCTATTCCACAAAATAAATTTGAAATTCTCTGATAAGGAATACAAACAATTAAGGAACACCTGTTCCAAAATTTACTAGAACTTGGGTTTAAAGCAAATCTTCAATTGGTATTTTCGTTGTCTGATGTCAAAACTTCGTAAACGAAATATATTACTAAAGTCTTTCTTAGATTTTTTTTTTGAAGCATTCTTGATACAGAATCTAGAGACTGGCATTATGCGGCAAAAAGCTCCCATTGAATTAAATTATGAACTCAAACTCTCACTCCTGTTCCACATAGGCAGGCAAACAAATTCATCTGTAATCAGCGTCTATTGGGGGCTGTTACGTCTACATCCATTTTCCTAATTATTTAGATGTAGAAATAAGGACTTGGAGTAGTAGATCTGGGGAAAATTGATTTTGGAAGACAAGCGCGGTCCAGAAAATACAGAATCAGTAAAGATCCTTCGATGACCAGATAAAGTTTTGAATTTGGCAGTTGATGCCAAGATACCCTACTATATCCAAAATGGCAGATATTTATTTATGTGTAAAAGACCTTTATTTTGCGTTATTCCGTTATATTATCTACAACCTTGAAAAAGAATATTCTGACTGAATTGTCTGGATTCGTCTACTTATACCAGGGTCTGCTTTACACGTTGAAAGTTTATGTCGGAGAGACAGTCGCCCTTCTACTTCCTCGATCTCGCGTAGGCAGCTTTCAGTTTATCGCATCTACTCGTAACATCCAGTTGATCGTTGAACCCTGAATTTTTTCTTTCTTTACCCCTGGGAATAAAAAATCTCTAAGCCGAGCATTGTCGTCATTTGCTCAACATAACTACTCTAATATAATCTTCGTATCTGAAAATTTTGGCCTCACTACAACTCAAAGATTTCGCGGTTGAAGTGTTTATTTTCTTTTTGTTCTTCATGGAATATTGTTTCACCAAAATTTGAAGCTGATGAAAAGTTGGTTTGTATTGGCTTGAAATTCATTAGTGTTTCTTAAAATTTCTCAAAGTGAAGATTTAAACTATGCCGGTTTGCGGATGCAGAAGTCGTGTTAGTATTTTTTGAGGAGTGTGGTGTAGAAAGGTTTTACATTTTAAACCTAATTGAAATACCTTGTTGGTTCTTGCAAGACATTTGATTGCTTTTATTTTATGTGTCGCATCAAAATGTATTCCAGTCGCAGGGCTGGAATGGTATTCATGGTATGCATGCCTACCATCAAAACATTGTCTTCATCTATGAGTGACTCTGTAGGAAAGTTGTTGAAACCGGCAGCTTTGTTATTTTCAGACTTTTCAACTCTATTTTTCACATTTTTTATATAATTCATCGTTGCAGCTCTTTTTCAGTTACCTTGTTCATCGTATCACTGGCTCTCCCACGAAAATGTTTGCCAGCCCTAAGTTAGCTCTTGCTAATTGTGGGGTGCCGGATAAAGTTTTCGTTAACATTTGTGGAGGACGGCATACCAAAAAGAAGGCATACTTAGATGATTACTGTTTTCTCTAGGTATTCCAATCGTGGTGAGGTATCCAATGTTGAGATTTTTATTTAATTAAAATCGCAGCCGTTTAAAACTTAAGGTTTAAATCGGTCGGCAACTCGGACGTTTGCACCTATGAAAATTCGTATTGTACATCCAATATGTTGGAGTTATATCTTCGATCTATCATTGAGAGTTTGTAAAGAAACCCGGTGCTACTTATACTCGTATTTATATTTCGTGCAGCATCGAGATAGCCCCCGCTACGAATGATTACATCGCACCCTAGATAAAGTCTTAATTGTTATGATAACGGTGCGAGCACGTGCGGTCCGGGATGTACTTCGACCACTCCAGTTAACTGCCTCCTATTGCGACTTAAAGTTGTATGAAGCCCCCTTCCACTCCCACCCGCCACCTAGAGCGAGCCTTCCTGTACTGCTGAGTGCTCTACTGCGTGAGAAAGTTGGAATCAATGCCTCTTCGGACCGGAACGCTCGGATCCATTCACTATAAATGTCTATCTTTTTACTGTGCCTTTTTAGGCCAAAGGGGCATGAATGGTTTCATTCATTCATTATTAGATGAAGTAGCGGAGCCAATGTTGACAAACTCTATGATGTCGTCAAATGTGGTCCAAAAATCAGCAAAAACCACTGATCTGGACTTCTTTAATGTAATGTCCAATCAGATTGTTGACAACTGCTATTAGGCTCTCACATGATATGGCAGATGATAATTTTATAGTAAGTACATTAACACGGTCCCCCTTTTTTTATGGATTGAGCAAACTATCAAGCATACATTCTTCCGACCAAATCTTGGAAATTAGAAATGGGTTGATGTTTGATGTCTACCAAGCCATCTCTTGCTCTTTCTTTTTCATCTGGAGAAGACGATAGACTTCCCTCCTTAGCCTTGTTGCTCTTGATGCGATTTGTTTTAAGTCATTCTCGCAAGATTTATTGCCTAACTCCGCCGCTAATAACAAATCTACACCCAAATAGACGCTCCTTCATTTCTCTGTTGCAGTCATCATAATACTAGTATGTGTTAGTTTATTATCCTCCTTTTTTACCGGCCCATTCTTTCGCAATTCCCGGATTATACTGATATTTAATTTCCTTGTATAACAATCTAGAGTTATTCTGAAACTCGGCTGATATTTTCTCTGGTTGAGAAAGCATATACGAGTATAGGAGATGAATGCCCAGCCACTGCTCTTTTACACGCAAGAAAATAATTTCGCAATAACTCTTTAATTTTGTACGATGTATTGTTGTTTCAATTTAGCATTGGTTCTCTTCAATTAATCTTCATACTACGCCCTGTACCTACCGTACTTTTCTAATATTAAAAAACGAAACATTTTACTTCCATAAGTTGTGTACAGAAACAGAAATCCCATTCAACAATTTGTTCACTTTGTTTTAGAAGTAGTTAGCTCAGAGTACTGTACAAATTTTAAAAACTTTGCTTGGATGCTTTTCTATGATTTAATTTGAACATATTTGTGGTAATTAATTAAGACAATATTTAACATCTACGTTCTTGTTCATTTGAGAGTAATTAGTATCGGAAACAGAGTGTTTCTTCCAGTGTTTCAGTGAACCGTGTTTATGATGTGTTGCCCATTAATATCAGAAAAAAGAATATATTTTACGAAATAGGGAAAAATTTAGAGGAAGAAGTGACTGATTTTGAATTTTTCAGTGATGATACAACAACTATAGTGAATTGGAAAGTGAAGTTGAAGACAATAGCGAACTAGAAAATGATTATGGTAGTGAAATAATATGAAGATCTCAAAGACGCACCAGACACTGCTCGAGCAGGGATGGTTAACTGCTGACGTAAGACGTTTTGAAGTACCTTGAATCAGTTGTATATTTTTACTTCGGCTAGTTGGTAATTCTAAGGATTTATATGATTTGAAAGAAGTCCTAAATGAAGATTTTTGATATGTTAATAGTGCAAGAGAAATTAGTCATTACTTAAAAGAGTTTAGTGGTAAAGTTTTTGTCGGTTATCGCTTGATTCTGGTCTAAATATTTAATAATGCCCACCCAGTTTGATATGCTGGAAAGTCTGTTACGCACTTCAGATTTGCTTGTTTGTGAAATACTCACCTGAAAGTTGCTACTGAAGGTAATTGCGCTTCCTGGTTCTTGACCAAAAGGTTAAGGGAAACATTATCTATTTACATATTTTGAAGAATAGATTCCGTGTTTCATTGCTTTACTTTTACAATACATAAACTCGTACGCAACAGTCGAATCCTTTTGTTAAGTTTTTGGGAAAGCATTTTAGTTATTTTTTTTTAAGTTTTCATATCTTTGTATTATTGTTTCTAATTTTATCTAACAGTTTTTTATTTTTTTTTCTTTATTTTTGCTTTATTTCTCTCATTTTAATTTGTTACACCTACACAAGCACAAACTAATAAATATTATGGCTAATCAAAGGCTTGAATAAAACGAAGTCCAATTATAGAAAAAATAATATTAGTTAAAAGTAATAAATTGACAATTTTTTTGTCGACGCCGCCTTACATCTATGTACATACATACTATTTAACGCACTTATGTAAAGAAAAAACAAAACATTATGTTGTGTATGCTTGTAGAAAAAGAATCGACCTGCGCTATCAGCTGATGGTGATGGGAATTTATTGGCTGGCGCTGAAGATTCCGATTATTATACACCCGAAGATCCTCACACGACTATACTTAGTCCGCTGTGCCCAGAAAAAGTATGGGTCTGATAATTGTAATCTTTTACTCAAAAATCGTTGTAAACTTAGGTGTAATTATATACATTTATATATTTTTTTTCTTCTTATATTTTATAATTTTGTTTTAATTTTTAACGTAAATCTTTTATAAAAACACTCGTATGATTACATTTAATTTTATTTTTGTGCGCCGAGATGGTTTTTTTTTGTAAATATCTACATATATTATTAATGTAGTTTGCATGGAAATAATTTATTTTAAAAAGTAAATTAATTTGTTGTAGCAAAAGCCGCATGCAATAAAAATGGTTTATAATTTAAATGACAGTGTTGTGAAAAGTTAAACTTTTAAGTTTTATTTTATTTTTTTGTTTTCAATTTGCCGGAGCTAGATAAATATGTTGTACGAGTGTGGTTTTCTTTCAATTAGAAATAGGGAATATAATTAAGTTAAACAAGTAAACAGGGAAGATAAGCGTAATAAAAGACAGTTTTGATGTCATCAATTTATAAAATACAATATAAGCAATTTAAACTGTGTGTTGTTAAAATATTTTAATTTTATTTTATTTCGTTTGGATAAGAACAAAATAACAATTTTTAATTGTGGTTAAGGGATCAACTTCAGTTCGGTGGTACCAGGTTAATAAAAGAGCTTGACTTTGTCTTTGCAATTATTTTAACTTCTGCATGTTCCGCGAATACGAGGGTTGTCTGAAAAGTTTTCGACCGAACAATGATACAAGACATTTTTTCTCAAAAATTTTTTTTATTTTTCTACATAGTCTCCTTGTAACTCTACACACTTCTCACAGCGATGCTCCCATCTCTCTAACCCATCCAAATAGTACTTGGCGTTTTTCTCTACAAAATAATTGTTCACGAAGGTAATTGCCTCCTCATTTGACGAAAATCTCTGTCCTCCGAGCGCAGTTTTTAGATGAGGGAACAAAAAGAAGTCGCTTGGGGCTAGATCTGGTGAATAAGGCGGATGGTCAAGCAGTTCAAACCGTAATTCATGGATTTTCGCCATGGCAACCGCTGAGGTGTGAGACGGCGCGTTGTCTTAGTGAAACAGGATTTTCTTTTTCTGCAAATGTGGCCGTTTTTCCGCAATTTCTGCCTTCAGCTTGGCAAGTAATGATGCGTAGTATCCTCCTGTAATGGTTTTTCCTCTTTGAAGGTAATCGATTAAGATAACTCCTTTACTTGGTGTATCCAAGTTTCATCTACAGTAATTAATCGGCGCCAAAACTCGGATTTATTGCACCTAAACTGCGCCAACAGAGCGTTGGAAATGTTCATTCGAACGCGGCACCCAACGCGCGGACAGCTTTTTCATGCCTAAAACTTGATTTAATATGTAACAAACACATTCTTTGGACATTTTGGTGAACTTTAGCAATGTTATCCGTCAGTGGTTGCAGTTTTTGGACGTCCCGAACGTACAACATCTCCCAAGCTCTTATGGCCACGTTTAAAATCAGCTGCCAAAAATTTCACTGTATTAAATTATGGTGCAGAGTCCCCATACACAGAGTCCAACTCATTTTTGATTTGCGTAGGCGTATTGCCTTTCAAAAACAAGAATTTAATAACAGCTCGATACTATTTTTTTTTCCCATTTTCACAAAAAACACTCACATCGACTCACTCAAACGACTGTCAACTAAAAACTGCGCGTCCAAAATGACTGAAACTGCGGTAAGTAAGTAAAGATGCACAATTAGCTTTTCTTGACGAGTGCCGCTATTTTTACGTTGTGGTTGGAAACTTTTCAGACAACCCTCGTATTTGTTACGTATTTTTAATGAAAATATATACAAGTACTCGTATAGCTACCTAGGAAGTGCTGTAAATTAATTGATATTCTAAGATTTTTTTTTCTTCTCTTGACTGTAATTTGCATTTTTGTTTATTTTTTGGTGATCCATATCCACCACACATCATTTTATATCTCATCCACTAATGCCCAGCGTGTTCAGGATTCAGCTAACATGCCCTTCAGATAGAGCAGTGGTCCTTGATTGGAATTGGCTGAGGTCCCCTTCCACTTGTGTATGGCAAATAAGATTAGGTACTTCTCTACTGCGTTCAAGGTGACTTATCATCTAAATCGGTTTACCAGAGCTTTACTGACTAGGACGGCATCGCTGTACAGTACGCCGTTGAAAGGTCTCCTCCATTCTCTATTGATGCAAACGCGACCAAAAATTATTCGAAGAATTTATCTCTCGAAGCGCCCGAGAGTAATTTAATCCGCTTTCGTCAGTGTCTGAGTTCTGCATTGATTTTCGTGCTGGTGTCGTTGTCAAAGTCTGACATTGAAGATCTCGGTTTTGCATTTATTTCCAAAGTTCGGCTAACCAGTATAGCCACTGCCTCAATATCAGTGGTTTGCTTATGTGAGCTATACCATTGATACAATTTACTATATAGCGGTATTGCTGACAAAATCCATGGTATGTATACTTAATCAAGAGTTTCTCGGCCTAATAAATATATATGCTTATGCCAGAATTGAATCCATGCACGCAAATTTTAGTTGATCATATCAGCCGATCGCTGATCCTTAAAACAGGGATTCTATTCTGTTTTTAATCTTGAAGCAGAGGACTGAAATTAAAAGACGCTCTTTCGTTGATATGGTCGTGTTTAAACTTTTTGAACTGTTTCCATATCTTGGTATAGTTTATAGAGTTCACGGTTGTTCCCTCTAATCCGTTATCTCTCCTACTATCCGCCCAAATATCAGCTTTGCCTTTCTGTTTTTCCTACAACACTTGGCGTTATAAAATGAATCTAGAACACCATCTGGGTCTTTTATATTAAGAGCTTTGAACAGTGTTGTTTCGTCAAGTCAAAGTAGCAACGATTTGCTAGAGCCTGTCTCCACTGGATCTCAACTAAAGTGTCATTGTGGAGTAAAAAGTTGCTCCGAGATAAATAAATTCGTTAACTTCGAGTCATAGCTGTTGTCAGTGACGTTTTGCCTTAAATGATAGCAATTGTTTCTTAATTTGTCAGCATGCGTTTCGCTTTGTTCTCATGTACTTTTAGACTTTTGCTCAGTCACTAATCCAGCTGCTGGACGTTAAATATAGTGACTTTCTTATTAACAATGGAATCACCAACTATACATATATTTCAGCAATACACATCTGTAATAGTAAGAAGAAAGAGTTTCCGTTTTCTGTGTTACACGGCAAAATTGGATCAGAGCTCAAGGCGATAAAATGCATCATATGCCATGGTAAAATCTATGGTACGATGATGTGTGCCAACTTGAAATTCTCTATTTCTTTTATTTTCTTTTTGAAGACTCATCCACGACCATAGACTTATTTGGTCGACTTTCCAGGTGGAAGCCGCATTGGAATTGTGTATGTCGCAAAAGCCTATATAGGATAGCATTTACGATTTCATTTAAAATTGAGATAAGATTTTCACTAAAATCCGGAAAAGGTTGCAAGCTTCTTAAGATTTTAGATGTTTTTCCTATACCAAGACTAATCGTTTACTTCTTTTTCTATCCTCCGTCCTTCGTCATTATACGTAATTTTCCTATGTCTGTCTTGTCATACATCGTTTCCTAGGTGTATGATTTGTATCAAAGTTTATTTACTAGCATTCGTATAGGGCGATGGCATATTGGATGCTCTACCTACATCAGATATGCTGATGCATTCAATGTTAAAGTTTTTATTTCATTCAGGTCTCAGCGACTTTAGTTATACGAGTATAGTTGAGTTGAAATTCCACGGTGATTAGAAAACGGTCAGAGTCGAAATTCGCAACAATGAAAATCTGTACATCCATTATGGTGGAATAATGTCTTCCAACTATCATTGAAATCATTTTGTTTGTTCGACCAACGGGAGCTATGGGGACGCTAGGTGGATCTGTTTGTTGAATAATGATCGTGTAACTGCGATTTCTGCTACCTGTGAAAGCCATACTTCCCAACTGGTCTGCTAAAGATGACATCAATCGTACCCATGTGAACATTGAAGTACTAGAGCATTAGGCTCTTAAACCTTACTGGTAAGCGTTCAGACGCGGTGTTGATAAGGTTGATGCTTCTCTAAGAAGGCCATATTTGCCTGGTTTTTAGATATTAAATAACCCCAACTATGCTAGATTGTTTTATATTGGAAGTTTTGAATCGCGCGATGTGAGATTGGTAACTTGTGAACTCGCCGTTTAGCAGTTCTAATTTTTCAGCTATTAAGGATTTCTACTTTAAAATAAGTAAGCGTGATATAGTAGTCATTCAAGTTTTTAAAATAACGTTGCTCCCCAGATCTCTTGTTTTTTCTTTTTACTTAACGAATTGAGATGAAAGGAAATCTTTGAAAGTGTTTACGAATTTATTTTATTTAAAGTTAAAATTAAAATTGCAAAGATATTGTATAATTTTATATTCTATTTTAGAAATGCACACTTAACTTATGCAATAATAAAATAAATATTTTTTTAAGACGCAAAGTTATTTAGATCAGATAATTAAGTTTTACATAATCTGGGAAATCAATTTACATACTGGTATATGCCTAATTTTTATCGCTAAATATAATTTGAACATAATATTATTTTATCATGTAATTCAATATTTAATCATGTTTTAAGGTGAAATTGGTTTTAATTTTTAATTATTATTTCTAAGCGTTATTAATAACTGTCATACATACTTTGGATTTGTACATACATTTACTTTAATTTAAATATATATATATATATATATTATATACTTGAATTTATGCATTTCATTTTAAAATGTTTTTTTTTATGTCACAAAAGCAGAAAGAAGGTTTTGTTTATGCAAAAGAAAGAGAAAACAAACATATTTTGCTTATTTTTTATTAATTTTCTTTTGTAAAAAGCCGCCAAAAATTGGCGATAAACTTCAGCAAAAGGAGACTTCATTAGGAGGAACAACGATCAGCTTAAAAAATAATCTTTCAAAGAAAAGCTTACATCAGAAGTCGACTTCTGTTGGAAATATTGCATCGGCACCAATGAGTACGCTTAAGGAGAATGTAAGCTCCTTGCCAGGTAAGATATTCATCTTTTATTCAATGATACCGAATACAAGCTTACTAATATCATTTATGTTGTCATCAGTAAGAATAACCTTGTATGGTTAAGGAAATGCCGTCGCATCTAGTTATTTCCCAAAATACACAAAAGTAAATGTCCTATTATCGTGACTTAATAATACAACACTCAAAGTTTGACTTGGCAATCGCTTTTGGTTCAGGAAGTTGGGGTTAATAAATCTGATCAACCCAGACGTTTTGAAAAATTACCATCACCCCAAAACGAGCTGTTGACTGAGTCAAACACTCGTTGATGTTCTTGTAAATAGTGTTTTCCAACAAGAAAAACTTTTGAACCATACTGCCAGTTCTTTGACATTTATGTTTAATTTTATTTGACAAATCATCATAGAATACTTCCGTAAACTTATTTTAAAAATCGGTCTTGAATTTGCGAAACGTATAAAAGATTACTTATTTTAACGCCATGAGCGAAAGTGCGATGAAAGATTCGAAATTGTTAAATGGGCGTCGATCGCTGTTTAACAGTTTAACCTTTGTCCATCCTTCTTCTTCTTCCATTCTTCTCGATCTTGTGCTTTCTTTCTTCTCTTCCAATTATGGATTCCCAGTTTGTCTAGATCTTCTTCGTTTCTGTCAAGCCATCTAGGTTTGGGTCTGCCTCTTGGTAAGCTTATGATTATTATTTTTGCTTTTCTTCTGGCAAACGCTGAACATGCCCCATCCATCTTAGTCTTTGAGCCTTTATGTATCGTACTATATTTTCCCCTTCTATAAGACTATCGATTTCGCCTTTTGTTCTTAAAGTGTAAATACCATCTGTATTTGTTTGTCTTTGCTCCATATATTTGTCTTATTATTTGCTCTTTCTGCGCTTTATCTGAGTACCGGTTTTATCAAAGTTTTGTATAGTTTCAGCACAGATAATAAATCTATACAGATGTCTCATTCATATGGGAAGTTTTGTCCTATGAAAATGAAATCGAACTAAAAAAAAAGCTTTTTTAAAAAGCTGCAAAGAGCAGAAAAATCATTTTATTTCTTTTCGCTTTTTGCTCTTGCCACTTGTCACTCACACATGCAAAGTCGTTTATCGTGCAAAAACAATACGTGAACGAAAGAAATAAATAAAAAAAAATATACGTTGATGTTGCCCAGCATAACCGGTTTACTTAGGTTTATGTACGTGGGCTTGTTATTTTGTTTGTAACTTGTTATGCAATGTAAATTAAATGGGGGTAGGAATATAATTTTGATGATCATGAGATCGATGGTCCACGATGTGGACGTGCTGGAGGGGGTGGGTATGACGTTACACCACACTATAAAAGTAGTTGATATATGACGCACGAGGTGTTAAGGGCTAATACATATTTAGGGTTGAAGATATACGTATGTACATGAGCCCAAGACCAATTTCCCGATTTTAATTTTGTGCTCAGGACATTAAGTACCTACAAAATTTGATACATTTCCAAGCATTGAGCAACATCGAACTTATTCGGAAAATGTATGTATATGTTATTTACGAGTACATATTTGCTCCCTTTTCTTTCAAGTTATGTAAAAGGGAGTTTTTAAAACTGTACGCAAAATATTTGTATGTAAAGATCGAAAATCTTCAATTCCGAGACTCGGGGACAACGCAGTAATGAACGGCCGAATATATGGGAGTTCGAACAAGTGGAATGGGATCTCAACTAACTTGGAGTGCAGCACCGCTGGAAACAGCTGTCGAAAGATCGCGCCAGGTGGAAAGGCTTGTTGGTTGAGGTCCCGGTCCACCCCGGACTGTAACGCCACCTAAGTAAGTAAGGAAAATATTGGAAATATTTTTCCGACAGCCATGAATGAGCCATATTTAAAATAGCAAAATCAATTTTCCTTGGAGTAGAGACTTTGGATCCAATTTGTTAAACCAGACTGAAGTAGCACCGGTTGCCTTGACTTATTCTGGTGGTAATCTTCGACAAGGTGTCATTTGTTCAGTTTGCATTAACCCAGAGGAAGAGGAACTCCTCTAAAGCAATGAGTGTTTACAGTGACAAATTGTACGATTTGGTAGACGACTGGGTTATCTTTGCTCGACAAAATGTATTTTACAATGGCGGTAGATTTTGGCCATCCTGAAGTGTCTATATCAATGACGTGTCCCAAAAGTCCTGACCTGGCACCTTGATACTTTTTTTTATTCCCCAAACTCAAAACGTACCTTAAGAGTAAGGAACGCACGGTAGAAAATGTAGGTAGAAAAATGTAAAAAGCTACGAAGAGTGGCAGCACCGTTGGGATCGCTGTGTGCGATCTCAAAGGACCTACTTTGAAGGTGACAATTCATTTTATGTTTGATACATGTGTTTTAAAAAAATTATTCTCATTAGTTTTGGGACACACCACGTATATATTCCAATATATGTACATAGTATTATCTATATATATACCTGTATAATAATTGATCACTGCTCTTGGCCTATATATAACCACAACTTCTTTTTCTTTTGGTATTAATTTCGACGTTATTTCCTTAATTTCCTGCATAACATTTCTATATAAGCCAGGGGACAGACTTTTAATTTTAATCCACCTGTGCAATGAAGATGGATGCGGCAAGTGTATCTCAAGTTGATCCCGCAAAAAGTTGTATCCGGCAGCTGAACGAAAAAAAAATGCACTGCGAAATATATTTCTCCTCTTCGGTGTATTCATTTTTACCTGTGATAAGATGAGCTTCGAAAATGTCATAGCATTTTGATGAATACCAAGCAATGAATCGATTTTCCCTTGAATGTTTTACTTTTCACGCGCTTGTAGCCTTTTCTTGTCCTCTTTTAAACGACGAATTTTCTTTAATAAATTTGGTTTCGATTTTCTTTAATAGTTATTCTCAAGACATTGTTCAATTTCTTAAGCTTTTCAATTCTCCTAATGTAAAAAGATTGCCTTTTTACATGAGCCTAACAATTGGCGCAAGCAAATTCAATGTGATCATTGAATTTTGTCCTTAATAAATTGTTTAAGCCAAATTAAGTTCCCCTATTGTAGGTTCACTCGAACTCAGTTTTAAATCTTTATAATTTTCATAAGTGATCTTAGCTTTGACTGGATCAAAGCAAACAGAACCGTCTTCAGAGTAAAAAGAGAGAGGGATAAGCGTTTGTTTTTAAATATTTTTTTTCCCAAAAAGGCATTTTCAAAATGTTTGCTGCAAATGTAAGGTTTTTTAAGGCATTTTATATGTTCACGAGACTCCTCCGTCAAAGCTAACCATTCATCGTGTTTAACAGTCCCTTTTTTAGGGAAATGAAACAATTTCATATCCGAAAACTTCATTTCATCACTTCAATTCAATTCAATTACTTATTATTTACATGCACTGCATATTAATAACACGAATAATATTTTGCTCGTCAAACTTCAATTACAAAATGTAAAGAAATATTCGACTTTTCCCGCCTTTGAATTGTTCTTTCTTACATACACACCCATACGCTCAAACAAAAAACCAATTTATGAAAGATTACATAATTTCCTATTGCATGAATGAAAACAAACAGCCAAGTCTTCATACCCCTTTCCGCAAACCCCTTACAATTGTTTTTCATATTCCTTTTGCCACTGCCCTCAACTTGTGGTGAGAGAAAAAAAAGTCTCTCAGTAAACAAAGCAAGAAAGAGCGAAAATAAAAAAGCTTTACATTATTCCGAAAGCTCGTGTCGGCTGGACGAGTGTCGGCTAGCCGACAAAAATTGAACCATTTTTTTCTACAGCGATGAGACATCTGTATAGATTTATTATCTGTGGTTTCAGTTTCAAACTTCGGCTAAGTAATTTCGATTTCAATAGTTTTTTATGCGCATGGTAGCGATTGCTGGTAGCTTTGAGTCTCTCATCTATTGTGATTTTATTTTCGTTTTTATTGTTTATCAATGCTCCTAAGTATTTAAATTTGTCTACTTCTTCAATGACATAGTTATTTATTGGTGTATTTTGTGCTATCCTTCTGTTTTCATTTTTGGAGAGTTTGATATATTTGGTTTTATTTATGTTTATTTTGAGTCCTACTTATTCGGTGTCTTTTTCTAATAGTTTTTGGAATATTTCTTTCTTTGTGTTATAGTTTCTGCTGACTATTAGAATGTCGTCGGCATAAGCATGTATTTGATAGAATTTGTTAAAGATACTTCCATTGTTTTCGAGTTCTCCTATTGCGTAATGTAGTACGATATTGAATATAAGGGCTGATAAAGTGTGTCCTTCTTTGACCCCAAACCCCTGTATAACAAATTTGGCTTTAGTTTCGGAATTTTCTAGGAGTCCCAATATTCATTAATGCATAATTGATTATACTTCTTTTGATGCTGTCAAATGCTTGTTTGAAATCGATAAAAAGCATATAGAGGTCTATGTTGAATTCATAACATTTTTCGAAAGCCATTTTGGTATTCTCCTATTTTGTTTTCGCCTATTTGATTGATACGATATACGAATATGTATTTGTCATGACTTTATAACTTGTGTCTAGTAGAGTCTTGCGTCTAGTAGAGTCTTGCGTCTGTAGTTTTTGCAGTCGAGTTTGTTGGCTTTTTTGTAAATGGGACAAATCGTACCCGTTTTCCAATTTGACATTTCTTTCGCTTCCCATCCCATATATTACATAACAGTTTATGTAGTGCCTGGATTTTAAAGTCTCCCCCGTTTTTGTACAATTCAGCCGTGATCATGTTTTCGCCTGGTGTCTTGTTATTTTTAAGTTTAGCGATGGCTTTCCTTATGTCTTCTGGTGTTGGTATTTCGGCTTCTTGTGTTACTTCGTTTGGATTATTAAGGTCGTTATGTTCTTCTTTTTCTGGGACTATAGTTTCTTCAATGTCCATTGTCTGTTTTGTGTCCATCCATTAAGTGTAAAATTTTGTGAAATAAACTCGGTCTACATCTGTATCAAATCCAACTGGTGCAGCAACTAAAGCTACCAGACCTGACTTGCAACGGGAGTTCCCTGATTGGGCTTTTGAGCAAATAAGTCGACCCTTATTTTTATGAACGAATCGTGTTTAGTGACTAGGCTCACTTGCCGTTCAACGTTCTTGCAAACGAACAAAATTACCATTTCTGGAATGAGGCAAATCCCTAAGAGACACATGAGACTTAATTGCACTCATAAATGGGTACTGTTGGATGTAGTCTTCACTCTGATGGCATCCCTAGTTTTTCAAAAATAAGTCCGGAAATCGCATTTTAATCAACAGTCATTATCACCGGGCGATATTTATTCGAAATATATGCTTTTCTGGTAGGATGTCGCTACGTCCCACACTATCAATGAAACTATTGGTTTATTATTTATTAAAATAAAGGCTTAATAGTAGAACGATAGCATGTTACTTACTTATTTGCTTACTTAAGGGGGCGCTCTGTCCGGAATGGGCCTGATCCTCAACCAACAAACGTCTCCAGCCAGCTCTGTCTTTAGCTAGCTGCCTCCAGTTTTGCATGCTGAATTGGTTGAGGTCCTCTTCCACTTGCGTGAGCCACCTAAGTCGCGGTCTTCCTCTAGCATTGATGAAATCTGCTCTACATAACCTAGCCACCTCAGTCGTTTGATCTTTTGATCTTCCCTCTTCTGGCTAAGTCGATGTCGCTGTACAGCCCGTACAGTTCGTCGTTGTATCTCCTCCTACACTCACCGTTTATGCAGACGGAACCGAAAATCACCGAAGAATTTTACCTTAAAAGCAGCCAAGAGCACCCTCATACATTTTGATAAAGTCCATGCCTCTGCGCCATGGAACCGGACTGGGATTACTAAGATCTTATTTTGAGTCACTTTTTTTTGTTCGAGGGAGGGCTTTGCTAGTTAATTACCTTATTAGCCCAAAGAAACAGCGATTGACAAAAGTTAGGCTGAAAACACACCGGATCAGACAAAGCGTTTTTTGTTGACTGATGAAACAACAGTCCATTGATTTTTATTATACTCGTACAAGCCAAAGTACACACACCAAAGTAGGCGAAACAAAAAATATGTTTTTGACTCGATGTGTTTCATGAACGATTGCCGAAAATACATGGCAATGCATACGACCAAAACACCGAATGCAGCAAATATGTTTCAAACCAGCGTCGTTGTCGATTATTGCACACTTGCTTATGGCGTAACATACACCGCAAGCGACAAAACAAATAGACAAGACGAAACAGAAAAACATATCTCGTTGTCGATAGTTGGAAAGTTGTTTTTCAGAAACAAAATTGTTGTTGTTGATTTTTTTTTTGCACTGGCGTTTATTTATTTGAGAGTTATAGTTGAGAATGTGTGACAAACTTTACAATAAATAAGTTGCAAACACAGTCTTGTCACCGAACGAAACAGAAAAACAAAATCATTTGTTTTGTTACATTGTGTTTACCAACTGTATCGGGAAAGATACATGGTTTTCATTTCTTCCAATAGTTTCACGAATCTCTCTACATTAATTTCACGACCATTGCAATTGTCCTTAATATAATTCCGAAATTTCGTATGAGTTGCTGGTATATACCTGTTATCTCCGAACTCAATTCAGCATTTGAGAAAAAGCGTCGAGCAGTGTTTCCGTCATTGCTTGTACCATATCCAGGTTTAGGAATGTCGACAAGTAATCCCATTTTCAATGTAAAATTTTTTTTTCTTTTTTTAAATGCTGTTTTATTTTCTTGGTCGCGTATTTGCCAAGTTTTAAAAGGCAATCTGTAGGAGATGTGCAGCAAGCACTCGAAACATCTGATCCATGAATGAAGAGATAAAAGATCAAATCTGTAATTGCCCGTGTTTGGTGTCCGATCTTCTACCGAAGGACGGTTCATTTGCGAAGGTTTAGCTCCACAGATATTACAGTTTTGAACTGCATTTGTCCCGCTCAATGTATTTATTGCACTACTATCAAGCATCGTCATTAGCATAGTATATTTGATATTAATGTTTCTGCCATAGATATTTATTTCAAAATGTTGAAGATGTTCGATAATTTCCTCCATGTGGCTCTGCTCAGAAGCAATAAGAGCACTATTTTCCTTTTGGAAAATTAATTTTATAGGCCTACAGAAGTATAGTAAGTAGAGCCTGGTCGGGAATTTATACAAACTTCTTTATGGTTGATGGTATCCACTAATTTCAATGGTACAAAAGCAGTAACAAATAGGAAGCCATCCGTATTATCGCTATTTTCGAATGTTTGTTTGTAGTTGCTGTGTCCTGAAATGCAATCAAAGCACGACTAAGCACATTAACTGGCAACGGCAAATTAAGACTATACCATCGTTCATTAACTTGTATGAATTTGTCCCGTTTCCTTTGATAGCTTTCCCATTTTTGCCCCAGTTTAAGACCAAAATACTTAGAAGATTTTTGAATTTGAACATCTTCAGTCAACTCTTCCAGGCCCAGCAGATCATTAATTTTTGCAGTTACAGCTAGTAGTTTCACTGACTTCTCACTTTCAAGCCAAGTTTGCAGCAGGTCGCCATTTTTGATTGATGGAGTTGAGCCTACAAAAATGTCAATAATTAAAAAAGCGCAAATTCGCGCAAAGTTTCTCTTATGATTAAGTTAAGAGATATACACATCATCACAAAACAAGAAAGATCTCAAGGGGGGTATTTTAGAAAACCTTACTTAAACCAGAAATTGCCTTTTTTTTTAATTCTAATTAGTCTTGCACTTCTCACTTCATATTAAAAAAATCACGAAATAAACACAATTTTTTACAGCAATAAACGATATCCCATACCTTGATCAATATTATTAGCCATGGTTTAATAATACTTTATGCGCACAATTTAAGAAAGCACCAAATTAAAATTATATAATAAAAACACGTTTTAAAACTTTCGGCGAAAATATGTACACTTGTCACTGTTTGCGGCCCTGTAACTGTTACACCGGTTCACAATTCCAAATAATTTTAATGCACTTACAACAAATATATATTAAAGATGACTTACTAATCACTCAGAAGTACCGTTAAAATAGTTGCATTTTATTATTGTTTGCTATGGGTCGTCCCACTGTGCGACGATGCGTTACCATGGTGAAAAATCCAAGAGTTTTCTGCCCACAATTCTGGTCTCTTTGTTTACTGTCTGGCCTTCTGGCAAAAATTCATGATGCACTACACCGTTGTGAACGGATCATTTGGTGAACGCCATTCACTTGCCTGATGTCTCAGCGTGTCGTACTCATAAACCCACGTCTCGTCTCCAGTAATGATCCTTTTGATGAATGTGGGATCGGATTCAGCCTCGCAAATCATCTCTTTTGCGACGGAAACCCAAATCATTAACCAAAATGTCTTGAACGGATCCATAGGCAATGTTCAAGTCCTCCGTTATCTCTCTGATGGTTAATTTGCGGTTATTGACCAACATTTCTTTTACTTTTCGTCGGTTTTCGATGTCGATGGTCTGCCACTGCGTTCATCATGTTCGATTGACTCACGACAAAATTTAATACAAGTTCGTTGTTGCAAATTTAAATCCATTTCTTTCTTGGCTACGTAACTCTTGCAAATTTCAAGATATGACGCTAAGATTTAGAGGGAATATCAACAACATATTTACCAACTTAACACAAAAAAAAACAGAACTCAAATCGGAACAATGGAAGCGCCACACGGTGGGAACTTTTTGATCACGGTGGTATGTACCTCCTTGCTTATATACCAGACTCATTGCTCGTATGTTACATAAAAAACCACCAGCCTACATCGCCCCATATCTATTATTCACCTTGTTCTTTAAACTGTCTTCGATCTGTTATTTGTCTCATCTCATCACCCATGGACGTTGTCACGGCCATTTAGACGACAGAGCTGCAAATAATTCCAAAACTTTATCTTCAATGTCTTTAACTATAAATTATCCATTTTGATTAATTGTAATACCATATTCATCTTCTTTTATACAGATATGCTCGACAGCCCAATTGGAGGAAATTCGGCATCTACTCGCAGTTCTAGCGATAGTTACTCTTCCAGTTCTTCGACCAAACAGCTGCTTAGCTCGAATCAACCAAGTTCCAGCGTTACAAAAATTATGGTAGACGATAAAACCGCTGTTCAAAATGCAGTTAATGTTTGAATGAATCAAAAAAAAAAAAACATACCTATTATATTTTTAAAATAATGTAAAAGTTTAAACAACCAATTCTTATTGTAGTGACAAAATGTAAAAGCCTGGATATCAAATAAAATACTCTTCAATGTCTTAAGTAGAAAAATTGTTATAAAATAACTAGAATTTTTTTTTGATTTCTATTTTTGAGAATTTATTGAAAAACAAATTCTAACCGTACATTGTATTAAATTTCCAATTAATTAGTATCAATGTCGCAGAATCGTTCGTTCTTTTTCTTGTTCTTTCTCGATTCCTTTCTCACAATTCAAACAAATAGTGTCTTTATCCGAATTTTCTTTTTTTGTTTGCTGATCTTCTGGTAAACTTGGTACAGCACCTGCGATTTCTGACAAAATAGAAAACCAATTAAAGTCAAAGAAAATTCAAAATAGACAATCATACTTGAACACCAAGTTAGCAGGCGAGTCCATGTTCCATTGGCCAGACATTCGATGATGTTGGCGTCATTTGACAAAGAAAAACCTTTTTCACATTTAAGTTTGATGACATCACCAATACGAAAACGATCTGCTATTGAATCTAAAACCATATTTGGCAAAGTTGGCGGTATGCCACACCAAGCCACTAAAACAAGTATTATACAATACATCAAATTAAGCAGCAAAAATGAATAAATTGTTTTATTTCCAACTCACACTGGCAATTATAATTCACCTCACTCCATAGACCATTGCCCAAACATTTCGAAATCCACGTATTCCCACTTGGCTCGTAGTTCATACCACATCCGTATAAGACTTCAGTTCCAACATCGACTGTTTCGCTTTCCCATAATTGACTAATGATACCATCTAATGGAGGTTCTGGTAATCCACCCCAGTCACAACCCATGAGCTCCTCGAGTTCACCTTCACCGGTAAGCCAATCAGGTTCACCCCCATCTTCATAGGAATTTTTTGGTTCATCTTCACTTACAGTTGTGCGTCGTTTTGTTTTCATTGTAGATAAAATTTCAGTTGTTGTACTCGTATGTTGATCATTTTCATCAGGAAAACGCTTTTTATAGTCTTCATATACAGGAGCGGTAAGCTGACGGATTAACTTTTTCAACAGTTCGATTCGTTTTTCCATTTTAGTACCATCTTCTTGCACTGACTTTACATGATACTCATACTTTTCCTCCCAAGATATGGCATCAAGGAAAATACAAAATGTAAACCTTAAAGCATTTTCTAATTCTGAACTCATTCGTTGAACGTTGATAACTCCTTTTCCATATAGAAGTATGTCGAAAAAGTCTTCGAATGGAATTCCATTCGGATTATTTAGAACATCAGAAGAGTGTTGTTCCAGCAGCTTCAACAATTGAACATCTAGATTCGAAAATGTTTCAAAATTATTCCGATCGGTATTGTAAAGATTTGAATGCAAAACTGGCTTTAATTTAACCGCACAAAGAGTAAATTCATTGGATTTCTCATCTAGGCAACCCTTGTATAGGAAATCATAGAGTAGGCGCCAGAAACTTACATCTGGGTAGCGAAAAGTAGTCGAAGCATTGGTATGACTTGTAGATGCTATTGGACTGGCTATAGTCGATGTAAGTGCAATATTATTATCTAATGACGATGTTTCAAATAGTGCAGGAGTTTCAAACTCTGAGCCTGAAGAACTGAACTGTTTCTCTTTATCTGCTTCTATTGTCGGTTCAATTGAAGTACTCGTATAGTCATATGGAACGGGTTCCGATTGAGGTTCATATGACGACCTATCCTTTGAGATTGGATAATTGTAGTTTTGTGTTAAAGTAGATTTGATTGATTTTTCTGTAGAAGTTATTGTGGATATTATAGTGGTTGTTTCAGATAAAGATGTTGTCAAAATTGCAGTTGTTGATGCAGGGGTAGTCTTAATTACATTACAGTCTGGAATTGGACCATCCCAATAACCTAAAAGGGGTATATTTTAAGATATTAACTAAATATTGCTTACTTGTTTAACTCACCATCGTCCATGCATGTTAGAGAGTAGACGTTTGAAGTTGGTAAACAGGTAATTTCTGCGTAAACTCCAACAGGGTAATATTCAAGGTCTGCTGAGATTGACCCTTTATCATTAGCATAGAAAACGTTAATTTTTTGTGGTAAAATTAAACGCTCGCATTGTATAGAACCTGTAACGAATATGTTTATATTTGCAATTCCATGGCTATGGACAGTATAAAATATTTAAATTATTATGTAAATGAACGGCACAACTTGGAAACAATCGACACGACACAACTCTGTAGGCCTTTGGGCTGTTTCTTACGTACTAATGTAACATTGTGCACGAAGACCCAGTGGACTCATAAGGGCCAATGAAAATGCTAGTATTACAATCAATGAAAAAGGGGCATTATGTTATTATATTATATACGAGTATAATAGCAATCAAGTCGCAGCGTTAATTTTCCAAAGAACTCATAATATACCTCTGAAACCTAGGACAGGTATGCGCATGCTTATCAAGTTCTTGTTACGCTGATGATGACAGGTTTCTGTAAAAGAAACACTAATGCTGATGCCCGGTATTGACGGTATGGCATCGCATCAATTATTTTACAATCATCATTATTTTACAACCAAACGGTAACCCTCGGAAATAAGTTGCAGTCGATCCTTAATTCATGGGTTTTCTACAAGCTGACTGCGCAGAATGAAGTTATGCAACTTGAAAATACACAAGCCCCGGCGTTAAGTGTGTATTTATGACCTATGACTATAATCTGCAAATATGCTCTTAGTGCCTGGCCACACAAGCGTGTGATTGAAAGGCATGTTGGGCGAAACAGGTAGATTTTTAGTAAATTGGAAAGAGAAAGGTTGATTCCACCAAAAATCCACCGAAAATCATTTTCAAATATGACTTTCTACCTGGGCATGAATGTTTCGTTTCCAAATCATATCGTAAAATTTTCATTTTGCAAGTGTTGCTATACCGGAAAGCTCTCATCAAGTGAACGCAACACAAAACAAATGTTCAAATGATTCGTTTCAGATTTCACTGTTCCTCTATCTTTCAAAAATTCCTTCATTCCATTTGACGCCTTTTTTTGTGTGTAGCCACTTCGTTCAATGGCATGCATTTCAATCCCACGCTTGTGTGTCCAGGTACTTAGTCTGCATGTTTTTGGCTTTGAATTTATTAAAATCCGATTCACAGCTACATCTGTACACGTTCCTGCTAGAGCTGGTGCCAATATCAATATCTAAAAAAGATAGATGCATCGAATTCCAGAATAGGGATCATGCAATTTCGTCATAGTCCTGGCTCATCAGAAACCTGAACTTTTAGTACATATGGCGTGGATTATACTACAATTCCTCTATCCTCTGCAAATCGAAACCCGAAGAAGGCGATGAATTCAATCATTACAGCGGCTTTCAGGTTGAATCATGATCTCCATCAATCCGCTGTTAAATACTTCGAAGATAAAAATACCCGGAGACCGCAGTGGAGGAAACAAAAAATTGGTAATATAGAAATAGAGTTTAAAAATTAAATCAAAATTTAAAGGCAACAAGCCAGGACTATAACACTGATAACACGCTGATTGATTTTTGCCTCTATCTATAATATTGTAAAATGTTTGGGTGGGTTCAAAAGATAGAACTTATTTCTTTCAACACAATCACTTTATTCCAAATCACAACACAACAACAATTTTGAATTCAGTCACTTTTATCAACCACTTTTACTTTACTTAAACCAGTTTACCACTAGTCTTAATTCATATTTCAAATTGAACTTTGCAACTGATTTTACCTCTGTTCGACACCGGTGTTTATAAAGCCTGCCATCATTCGAGAATCTTTTTTACTAGCCAACTTTCCACAATATATTTCCGGAACATTCACTATCAGTTGTCAAAGAACTTTCAGTATTCCTCCAATGGATGAGCCTTCTGCTTTTTATGTACAGATGCGGCTGAGTGGTTATAACAGTACTTTTAAAGTGAATCGAAATTGACGAAATCAAAATAACCGAATCCAACAAATAAGATCACTAGAATATGTAGAACAACTGGATTCCAACAATCGATTCAAACAATTCTGAGTATACAAAAAAAAACAACTAAGCAGGAAAGAAAGATCATAAACTCCGGCTCAAACGGAAGGCGTCTCTAACCAATCCACATTGTGCAACTAGATCGTACCAGTAGCAAAAGTTTGTTAATTAATGCCCAGTTCCACCTACGATAGTATCATAGTATCACCTAAATAAGTGATTAATATGCATTGAGTATCAGTCTGATACTAATTTAAATATTATGCAACGGTCTACCTATAAGGAAACAAATTGAAGTTTTTCGAATATGAACGGTATTTATACGAATGTGACAAATTTGATACGTTGGCCCATTAAGATTTAAAACACTTATAACCTCTCAGCGACATATGTACATACTCGTAAATAGCAGAAGACTCATTTATTTAGTTCTTTTTAACTGATAGCCAATGTTCCAGAAATATGGAAAACTGACTAGTACAGAAAGTTGTCGAAAGATGACAGGGATTATAAATTCCGTCGTCGAACAGAGGTATAATCAGTTTCAAAGTTGAATTTGAAAAGTGAATTATTTTTTGAACCAACACAAACATTTTAAAATACTTTAAAACCCAGGACCGATCCATTTTAAGGAACACCCTAAGCGAAAAACGAAAATGATTCTTAAATTATTGCCCGTATCTGAGTATACAAATACTTACTCCTGCAAACCGGATCTATTCCGGACCAGACTCCCATTGTCAAACAAACTCGTTTATCATTACCATCAACTGCATATCCATCACTGCAAACATATTCAGCCACACTGTGCAAAGTGGTCCCAGATGAATACTCAATTTTACCATTTTCCACCGACGACAATAGTCCACAATTAACCACTACAAAAAAAAAAAAGGAAATGAATTTTCCTTAAAAGAAAGAAAAATAGGGACAAAACTAACATACTTTCACAATAAGGTATTCCAGCAGACCATTCAGATGTTCTTAAGCAATGCCTTACCGGGTTTGAGCCTCGTAAATTATAACCCGGATTGCATTCGTAAAAAGCCATATTATCCCTATAGCGAACAATTCCATTGGGCATGTGCAAGTCCTTAGGACAATCTTTACAAAACGATGATGGTAAAATTTCAATATCACCACGAATTTTTGCCTTGAAATCTGTCCATGAATATAATGTTCCCCAATATGGATTGCAACTTGCATAAAAGCTTTGCACTTGTTCGCTCGATAAAAATGAGTCCCACAAATCCAAATAAGCTATTTCGCCTATAAAAGATTCTGATTCACTGAATCCTCCACCTAGGTTGTCCTGTAAAATACAGATCATTACATCGAGCTATTGTCAAAAGTGTTTTTTAATATTTTATTCACCTGTTCCTGACCAATAACGAAAACTCCTCCTCCAGATATATGTTCTCCTGCACTTAAGTTCATTCCAGCATGTTCTAAGCGTCCATCGAAATACAATTCGTAGTAACCGTTCTCGCTAGTCCATGAGACACAAATGAAATGCCATTCACCATCATTGGCCACGACATCTGAGCTCGAAGAGTTTCCATTTACATATAAAACAAAACTACCGAAAACGGTGTGGAATGCGAGTATATATTACTTTTAAGATCAAATAAAGAAAAGGTGTGAGACCTACCCAGAATAGTCTGTTAATGTAAAGGCGTTATCATGGTCCTTTGTGGCGTACGACAGAACTGAGCCATATGTAAAGACATCTTTTGTTTTGATCCAGGTACAAAATGATAGCTGATAAAACAAAATACAAATTATCCGATGCCAATTAGAATTTTACACTTACTTCTCTTAGATCGTGATCTGGTCCTTTGATTTCGACAAAATTTAAAGTACTTGCTTTATGGAATTTCATTACAAAATCTGGTTTTGTTAGGACTTCACAATGTTCTCCATAAAAATAAGGTGGGCAAGAGCATGTGTACTTTTCATACTCACTGTCATCCACAACTTCACCCACTGAATAGTTTCCAAATTGTCTTAACGCTACAGGTCTGCAATTTCCATTATTTTTACATGGGTTATCCTCACAGGGATTAACCACTTCCATACAGTCATATCCCCGCAGACCAGTGCGACACTTACATTCGTAACTTCCTCTGGTTGCAGGAAAATGCATTAAATCCGAACAAATGGCATTTTTATGGCAAGGAAAGTTGTCACACGGTCTAAGATGACATCGTCGGCCTATGATACCAGGTGGACATTGGCAGCTATATCCGTTGCTTTGATTGTGGCAGATGCCGCTTTCACATGGCATTGAGTCGCAGTAGTTGATAATTTCCTCGCAATATATGCCTTCAAATCCTGGAGCACATTCACAACCTGCGGTGCCGTCTTCTAAGACCATGCAGGTGCCAGCGTTTTGACAAACTATTGCATCACAAGAATTCCGTAGTTCTTCACAATAGTTGCCAGTGAATTCGGGAGGGCAGTGACATACTACCTCAGTTTCATTGAAATGCGCACATATTCCATTATTGTAACAAGGAGCAGAATGGCATTGATCTATTTTTTGCTCACATTGTGGTCCAAGATATCCGTCAGGACAATGGCAACTATATAAATCATCACCACCGATTTCTGGGATGCATTTTCCAAATTGACCACAAATTGTTGGTTGTATCTCGCAAATGTGTGGCCTCTGTTGTCTGCAGTCTTTTACCGCTGTCGATCCTCGAGTGGAGGTGAGATTCTTTGGACATGGTATACAATTTGTCTGGTCGTATGCTGGCTGGTATTCCCCAATTGGGCATTTTCTACAAAATGGCATCAAGCTATGAGTTGTCGTCAAGCCTGGTCGCACGCGACGATGTGTCGGTCGTTTCTTCGCCCATGTTCCTGGTGGACACTGAGCTGCGTAAAAATTATGGGTTTACCTCGGAAGGATCATTTTCAAATCGATATTAACATATGCTTACCTTTGCAGTCGACTTCATAAAGACGTCCCTCTCGCCTTGTAGTATGATGGGGATGGCATTTCAAACAATCGTTTCGACCATAATCGGGATTATATGAACCCAATGGGCACAACTTACAGCGGTTAAAAGCTGCGTCTTGATAACTACCTCGTGGACATTGAACTACAAGTAAGCTAAAGTCATCCAAAATTCATTTGATCAACCTGATTACTTACAACAAATGTTTTTCTTAGAAACACTGCCATCAGGACAGCGGATAAAGTCATCGATCTTAAGTCTTCTCACATCGATTTGCATATCTTGCAAAACCCTCTTTAAAGGTTCATTCGATTCAAATTTTTGAAGTTGGTATTTCATTTGACGAATGTTTTCTGAAAGCGTAGCATTTCGTTGCCATAGACCCAAGCGTTTACTTATCTTTGTGTAAAGGCGTATTTTAACATTTGAACGGATACGCTTGCGGGTCTTCTTCAAGGAACTTAGACTTGAATTTGAGGGAATCTCTCGCTTAGCGATATGATACTTTTCACGATCTCCGAGTGGGACGTCTTCTTTCTCATCAATGCATTCTGGAATTTCTGAGATAACATCGCAATCTACCAGATCGCCGCATAAATGTTCTTTCATTTGATAGGATAAATTTTTCATAAGCTGTTAAATAAAAAAAAAATTATATTTTATAAAAATATATTTTTTTTTAGAACTCTAGGATATTGTACAGAATTTTGGGTATCCACAGACGAACAGAGCGGATTCTCAGTGTCCATTGTGATAGAAAATGTCTGTCCAATATTTTCCGGAAAATCCAGTCCTGCAAAAGAAAAGATTATATTTTTCGTAAGGACTAAGGGAATTTTTTTTTTTTTTTAAGAAAACATACTTGCACAATCGGGAACTGATTTGTATTGCCAGCCAGGATGTTTTTGATCACAGAATAGTCGAAAATTGTCTAAATATTCCCCAGTGCTTTCGTCAAAAATTGCATGACCAAAATTGCAGGTTATTTCACACCAAGTGTGTGATGCGTTTTTAGCACAATATGAAAGGCCATTGTGGGGTGCTTCCAGAGGATCGCAATTTATTTCTTAAACAAAAATAATAAAATCAAATTCTTTTCAACACTGGTCTATGTTGGTTCATTAAAAAATGTAGGAGGATGCAGACAGCGGTATGGTTATAAAAAAATTACGTTATATATAAAAAAAATTACGTTAATACTGAAATCCAACGCTTTGTTGTGAGCGGCAGATTAAGGCAAAAAGTCTTGAGCTTTTGGCACGTGAGCTAACGCCTTGCAACAATCCACATAAATTCGGCATCACTCTGATATGGGCTCATGGTCCACAGAAAAATAGACGATGCTACCAAAAAATGTTTATGCTGTGACGTTAACAACGTTTTGGATGATTTTATACCTAAATTTAAAGAGGGTACCTTTGGTAGTATAATCGGAGAACCTAGCCCATACGACACCATATCGAGAAACGGACTAAAATTTGTTACTTTGCTGTGGGGCAGAATATCATTAATGCTAACGATTTCCATATCATTCACAAAGAAGCACCACTGCATTTCAGACATTTCATCGCAGTAAACTATGCCTGAATCGATCTTCAGCGTTCTTTGTCCAAGATTTACGTATCCATAAACTGCCCCAACTGTAGAGAAGTCAGTCTCCGTAGCATCTTAGATCTCATCTCTCAACTTGTTAACGATCTTATTGATCAATAAGTTCACAATTGACCCAAAATTCAAACTACAGTAGACTTTAGAGTAATCCCAAGAAGTCTAGTTGGATACATACCACCTCTTAATTGATTTTAAAACCCTACGTGTGTCGCACAACTATGTTATATTACTTCAACTACTGTCATGTATTTGAACATTGATGTTATTGGCGCAACGAATCGAGTTGGCACATGTGTGTTTGCAAGTACTGAGACAGAAACTGCAAATTTTTTTTGTTAATCTCTGAATGAGGATGCACAACATCGACGAACCGGGATGAACGTCACAAAAGACACCTATATATGGTTTGTTTAATATTGAGGAAGTGACCTTTAAGGAGCAAAATCATGGACGTTAGTGAAAACAGGTGAAGGTATCCTTGGTCCTTTTCAACGCAAAATTCTTCAAGTGATTTTTGATCTTGATTGCGTTTACGGAAAGTGGGAATATATCAGCCAACTTTACAAGTTTTATAGTGAAATCGACTTGGGAAAAAAAGAGCTCACCAGTTTCCTGAGATAGCTCAGATATGAAAACTGAATAAATATTAATGCCCCGGACTGTAGAGACAATGCGTCTCAGGTGGCGCACACAAGCAGATGGGTAATCTTACCCTTCACTTTACCACAACTAATATGTGTAAGTAAGAAAGACCGATATAATCTAAAATAATAAAATTAATTTAATAAAAAAAAATATATACTTTACTCATAGTACGAATAAATAAACGTTGTGAATGTCATTTATAACGTACCCTTAATAGTAACGTTTAGCAAGCATTCGTTAGAGTTCCGCGAAACATCTGTTCCAGTATACAATATTGGATATTCTCCAGCTATAAGAGATTCAGCTTTCCGAGGATCGAGTGCAGTGAGAACCCTAACCACAACCGGACCATTTGAATTATCAACAAAGGTTGGTTCTTCCCATTCGATTTCCGGCATTGTATCATATTTCGATATCCAAATCTCTTCAGGATCAACACAATTTTCCACAGCAGGTGGTGTTGTATCAATAACTGTTATCCGAAAATTGCACTCAGCTTTGTTATT
This sequence comes from Volucella bombylans, assembly GCA_949129095.1. Lineage (NCBI taxonomy): Eukaryota > Metazoa > Arthropoda > Insecta > Diptera > Syrphidae > Volucella > Volucella bombylans. The sequence goes on along the minus strand of OX422140.1, from coordinate 125,391,959 downwards.
AAATTTATCACTACCATAATAGGTAAATATATGATGACCAATTTTCAAGCGAACACCAGTAGTATCATCAATCGATGGCTTAGTCCAAATAGTTACATTTGACGAAGATGAATCTTGTACTTCCAATGGTATAGGCATAGTGGATAAAACTATTGCATCACTATCAGCCGGAAGCTCCAGAGTTACATTTAGTGGACACACTAATTTTGGTGGTGTTATATCTTAAAAGAAATCAAATTAACACAAAAACAAATCATACTGACGTTCATTTGAATCTTACCAACACATTTAGAGTTTTTGTTTTTCGGTGACCACATGCCATTCTTTTTGCCAGAACAAATCCTTGTTTCTGGTCCTTTTAAAGCAAATCCTTCGGGACATATGAGTGTACAATTTGTTCCATACGGTTGTTTCGATTTTGTACATTCTGGGCGCATGTAGCTTCCATATTTTGGTCTTGGAAGCGGTGCACACATAACAGCTAAAATAAAAAAAAATCTGTTTTTCTGTAACGGACAATTAAAATCTTAACTTACTCTTGCAGGTTGTTTGTCGACCATCCCATTTGGATAAAGGGAGACAATTTCGATTCTTGGAGCCAACAAGATAATTTCCCGACCCACATCTATATGAACACTCAGTATCGATTGGCATTGGTTCCGTACGGCGCTTTTTCTCATCACTATAGAACTCCATAAAGGTGTCATTGTGCGGTGAGTAATCATACGACGAAAGCTCTAAATCATGATTTTGGCATAGGATCATTCCATTCAGTGGGACCGGTAGGCTTGGACATGTTTTCACTAGAAAATAAAACATTAGGCCACCAATTTAAAACAAACTCGTTTGTTTTATTGCATACGCAAGCACTGTGCCTCTGTTCCTGACCAAGTTCCATTTTCCTGACAAAGACGAAGACTGCTTCCTTAAGATAGAAATTGCAAATAATGTCATTCACGAGTATAAACAATATGAAAAGTGTATATTTGTACCTGTTAACTGGTACCCAGACTTACATCTAACCCCACAGGCTGCATTTAGGACATTTGCACAGGAAGCTGGCTGTGTCACAAAGTATCCATTTTCAGGTGGGCTTAATTTTGGACATGTTATTCCTACTCACAAACAAAAAATTCAATGAGGTTAATTGACTTGATTTTAGGAGTTTACATACCCTCGCAATGATCATCAGCAGTTCGTTTAAAACCCGGTTTACATATACAGTCCTTGACACTTAGAGCTGGACTTACCAAGGTCACATGATTTATGTCGGGACAAGACATGCACATTAACGAATTGACCCAATAAGTGTTTCGGATACAAGCTTTAATGGGACAAAATTCATTATTATGTATACTAAATCAAAGTATTTACTTTAAACTAACGTAGGCAATCTTCCCCAAGCCCTTCACCCACATATCCAACGGGACATGTACAGGAATAATGTCCTGACGGTATCCGACACTCACAGCTTGCAATGGCGTTACAGCATGAGGATCTAAAAATTCAAAGAACAACATATTTTAGGCAATTTAAAATGGAACAAAGGCGAAACGAAAAACTTGCGTTGAATTGAAGCCGTCGTCATCCTCACAAAGAATATTACATCGATCCGAATTGCTTAGCCTTAAACTGTAACCAAGTTTATGATCTACGATAAAAATATTTATAATAGATATGTATGTAAGAAATTCTCATATATAGACAAACCTTGGACAAGGGCACCTCGGGCAAGTTTTTCAAACTCTTTAAAACTACTCAAAAGAAAGCTATGTGTCTCCTTAGGGTAGCTGGAGATATTATAAAGCTCTCCAAAATTGCCAGACTGTATACCAATCGTGAAGATCGTAATGTTATTTGATTTTAGCTCCTCTGCAATAGGTGTAGGATCTCTGCCATTTGAAAATCCGTCTGTGACAAGAAATACGTATTTCCGACTTTTTGAACGTGCTGTTCTGAAAATTGTCTAAATGCAAGAGGACATATTTACAATAACAACCTAGCATAGTTTTTTTTTACAGTTTATACTTCACCTGAGCCTCTTTGAGTGCACCATATGTATATGTCCCGCCACCAACAAATTCAATACGTGGTATATCATTCGTAACCGCACTGCATTGATCATGATTTTCATTTGGCGAAGAAATTTGATCAATATGGCGGATCTTTAAAGAAACAAAAATAAGACAATGAATTTTGAGCTTAATAAAATCTGATGAGATAGATAGATAGATATATATTTATTGTTTCATAGGTAAATATACATATTTCTTTTTGTTTTTAGCACAGCCTGCACAGAAATATGATGGTACAATTTTATCTTACTACTGAGAAACATAAATTTTAGCTAATTACATTCGTTTATCTAAATTTAATTTGAAGAAAAAACTATAAGAAAAACCTTCATTTAAATACAGGAATAGAGTTACATGTTGCATCATGTTAAAGGATAAAACTTATATTAAGGATGTATATATTAGTGGGTGGCGGTGGTGTAGTGGTACCAGCAATCGCTTCTCACTCGGATGGTCCAGGTTCGAATCCAGACAGAAAAATTCTGCGTGTGAAGGCATAACACTGACGCATAGATTTGGCTGTTGTAGAGTTTCAAGCACAGAAAAAAATACTGTGAATTATACCTCGAATAACTCTGAGTGAAGAAAAAACTCTCCGTCCTATTCGGATTCCCACCCCCTGGAGAGCGAATATCGAAACCAAACACACCTGAGCTTCAAACCACTACAAGGCAATTTTCCTTTCTCCTTCTTCTACCTTTCCGCCCGAGCCCTGGCAACAGTAAAAGGGTATCTAACCCCTTAGGCGCGCGTAAATTATAAAGAAAAAAAAAAGTACAATAAATAGTGAATTGAGTTACGAAATTTAAGATACATGTATTTGTTTACCTAAATAAATAACGAAATAAATATAGGTATATATTGTAGGTAAATTAATTAAATAAATTAATAATCAATAACAATAACAATGTATATACATAAATTTAAACAGGTTCAGTAAATATATAAATAAATGATAAACGGCGAAAAAAAAGAAAAGAAAAAAAATTTATTAACAAATAATTACAAACAAGATTTAGGGTATAGCTTAATACAAGCCTAGAATTACATTCACTACATTTTCATTGATGTGTTAATATGTTAATCAATATAACATACATATATTTTGAAAAGAATTTTTCGTTGACAATTTCAATTCTCCTTGCAACTTGACAGACACCTGCTTTTCATGCAAAATCATTGTTGAGAAGTCCCATGGAAGACCCAACATAATTTTTAATACCTTATTTTGAGTGATTTGCAGTCTTTTTATATGTGTTTCAGCACAATTCCCCCAAACAGGCGAAGCATATGTTATCAACACTTGAATGATTACTTTAAAAATTACATTCAATTTATTTAAGATATTTTTAATATGATCCGCAAAAGTTAACTTTTTGTCTAAGCACAACCAAGGTACTTAACTAAGTTAACCTAGGGTATTTCATTGCTGTTAATTTTTAAATTTGTCAGAGGCATAAAACAATCCTTTCTTATAATGCTTATAGTATTCAAGTATTTTGTTTAAACCTATTTGGAGATTTTCTTCAACAATTGAACCTAGTTCATAGGAGGAGTATATTGTAGTATCATCAGCATACATTGTAATACTACAGTTGGGTAAAATTGGAAAATCTGCAGTATAGATATTAAATAGAGTAGATGCTAAAACTGAACCCTGAGGAACTCCAGCTTGAATAGATTTTTTAGAAGAACAGATGTTGCTTAGTGAGACTACAAACTCTCTACCATCTAAAAAACTTTATATTATTTTAATTAAATACGGTATGTCATACCGTGTCGAAAGCCTTTTCTATGTCTAGCAGAATTAAATATGTTGATTTATTTTGAAGAAAATTCGATTTCACATGTTTTGAAATTCTCAAAATTTGATACGAGGTCCTGTGATAAGTACGAAATCCAAATTGATAATGTGGTAATATACTTTATTCCTCTAGAAAGACCTAAAGCTTCAATTTGATTACTTTTTCAATGATCTTACTACATCCACTTAATAGACTTATAGGCCGGTAGCTGGAAGGAGTATTAGATGGCTTACCTGGCTTCAAAAGGGAAATTATTTTTGCTATGTTCCATTTTTTAAAGTTAGTAAACTAATGGCATTTGTTGGTAGGTTTTTTAGGATTAAATTATGAATATTATCTAGACCAGGGACTTTATAATTTCAGAAATTTGAAATTATAAACTGAATATCTTCGTTGGTAATGAATATATTTGATGGTACTCGTATTTCGAACTCCATATCGTTGAACGAATATACCTCGTTTATAACCATTGACTCAAAAGCAGTAATAGCGCAGTTCTGAAAAGCAGAATGATTTTCCATAAAGGCGTCTGCTAGTTGTTCCGGTTTGGATTCAGCTGATGTTATAACGGAGCCAGAGATCTCGAGATTGGGAACTTGGATATTTCTTTTTTTAAGAATTTTAGTGATATTCCAAAAACTAAAAAGGCTTTGAATTTGGATTAAGAGATCTTAATTTGTTATTCCATACAGAGTTTCTATATACCGAAATACGTATCTTTATAAGTTTATTTAATATATTCATTTGCCTAAGATCGTTGGATAATCTATATCTTTGCCATCGCTTTCTATATGAATTTCTGATTTTAATTAGTTGTAAAATATTAGGTGGTAGAGTGATCACTCTTTGACATGGATTTTTGAACGGCACTGTTAAACGAATACTTTCAGTTATTTTATTTTCGAGGGTATTAATAAGTGAGTCTACTTGTTGACTATAATTACGAATACTTGAAGTGAGGTAAGATCTAAACAGATTCCAGTTAGCATTCTTATAGTCTAAATATTGCACATTTTTTAACATAGGGGTAAGTAAAATATCACATTTTACAGATAAGTAACTTAGGCCATTAATAGGAACGGGATGTGTTAACAAGTTAGGCATATTAGTTAAAAATATGTCTAACACAGATGGAGAAAATCTGCTTGAGGTTGGGATATAAGTTGGGCTGTTAGGGTGCATAATATTAAAGAGGTGTCTCATAGCAAAATTTGCTAATATATTACAACAACCCCAATTACGGTGGCGGCAATTTAAATTACCCCCTATTATAAGTCGATCATTGCTGAGCAACTTGCTAAGATCATATCTGAAATTTACAGCTTGGAGTGGGTTACATTTACCCCCCAATTCTACGTTCTCGACCCAATCTGTAACAAACGTATTTACAGTTTTTTACACTAACATTAAGTGTAAAGGTGCCAAGTTTCATTTATAAGACATATATCGACATTTTTATTACAAAGAAAATTGAAAAACTCAACGCTTTTGTTTCGTATGCCTCTGGCATTCCAACATAATAGCTTTAGCGAACATTGATTATTACTTAACATTAGAATATAAACACTTAGCTGCAAGCTGTGCAACTCCATTAAATTGTTCTACTTTCGATTTGCATTGGCCAAGCTTTAAAACCATTTCCATCGTTAAGCGCCCTGTAAACGCTAAAACATGGTCCTAGTAAACATGTAAAATAAACCAAGTTTTAGCTGCTGTTGATCTTCTGCGGGCTGGTACGCGTACCAATTTTTTGATTTTGATTTTGATTTTGGTTTGATATTTGTCGATGTTTCTGGACGGAGTTTTGTGTTGCTGATACTATGTTTGAGTGTCTGCGCTCTCATCTATCAACATTTACTTGAGCAAGCAATTTTGTCAGTGAATTTCGTCGTGTGAACACACAAAATAATCGGGAAAAAATGGCGAACATTCCAAATACTCGTACAGATGTTTGGAAAGAATTTTCCAAGTGTTTTCAATTATGTTGGAGTGAATTGGTCTCAGAGTCTGCGGGTATTTTGTGGTACCATGTTTACTAGTACCATGTTTTATCGTTTACAGGCCGCTTTAAGGAGCTAAGTTCTTCTTGTGGGAATAGAGTGATCTTAGTTAATGAGACTGGAACTTGCTGAATACTCTTTTGACGTTTTTGCTGAATAGAAACTTTCGGAAGAGAGGGAAAGTCTACAAAGCTGTTGTAGTTGAAAACTTTCGTAGGCGCACCTGCCGGCTGCCGTGACAATCGGGATCGATTAGTCTTTAGAGATATATTTTCTCTCATTTCTTTGAATTTAGTACGGCTTAAACATGACTCATCAGTTGACTTGTGATTGCCCCTAGAGTTGGCGCATTTAAAAATTCCAACAGATGTGAATTTGTCGGTTTTATGGTTACCGGAGCAGTTAGCACAGAATGTCTTGACGTTGCAATTTTTCTCTCCATGGCCGAACATTTGACAGTTGTGGCATTGTGTCAACTTTTTCTTGATGCGCCTATGAAACTCCCACCTCACTTGAGTTCGGAAAATAGACTTAATGCTTTTACGAAGATCAGCTAAGCGAATTGAACCGCTTTTAAAATAAAAAATATAGAAAACGTAAGTGAAATTTTCGTGTGTTTTTTTTTTATCATCTTAATATTATGACATTTGAGACCAAGTGATAACAGTTCCTTTTTAAGTGGTCTGTGTTTAGTTCATCTAGACCTTGAATGATCGTTCACTTTTAAAGTCATGGGAGACCAACTATTTAATTTCAAAGCACTGACAGTCATATGGAATGAATTAATGGATTCACAGAAAACTTTAATACCAATAGTAATTTACCGAATGGAGTAGTCAATGATCTCAAGGTCTTTACGAAATTTGTGAACAAAGTCACTGCTTTTGTGTAGAGTTTTTATTGGGGGGATAGGTGTTTTCTTCTGCACTTTCGGAAATTGCACACAGTCCTCATCTCTTTTGTCCGAGACGGACAAATTTCCAAGAGGACCAAAAAAAAATTTCGCTACGCGACATATTCGCAATAAGGGTTCTATATTTATTGTCTGAGCATATAGGATTCTCTAAGTCACTAATACGACGTTTAGAAATTTTTGATAACTATAGATCAGTTATGACAGAACAATCACGATTGAAAGCTCACAACGAACTGATCTGATGAGATGTTGTTTAATATATCTTTCTTTGTATACGTATAACTTAGTAAAGTTGCCATAAACATAGAGCAAAAGTTTGATCCGACATTGCTAATTTATAGCCAATTTGACGGCTGAAAATTGGTATATGTAAGTTGAGTTTGATTTTCCATTTTGCCACGAATATGACTTACGACTGAGCAACGCTTGAAAATTGTTCAATTTTATTTCGAAAATCGAGGTACAGTTCACGTAACGTTCCTTACGCTATGTTTATTTCACGGCCGACGTAATCGTCAATTCACTATCGTACATAACAATTATCTATCTATTCTACGGAAGATTTTGTGAAAAATCACCGTTGACGCGCTTACAACATTCAGATCTTGGTAGAATTGAAGGCAGTTAGCCATCGTGTGTGTCGTACGTTCAGTGAATGGGCCTATCCAATATTCAATATCCCTATAACATATTTACATATACAATAATATGCAGTAGGATATATATATCAAGTTTCAAATTCTATCAATTTGCAGAACTCTGATTGCAACTTGTCTTCTAATTCAAAGAGCACAAACACCCTTGTCATTGAGTCATCGAGTAAAAGGTAAAACTAAAAATCCGGCAAACGTGGGTCTCAAGGTATCGTTTCTGTGGTCTTCGGGTTAATCGTTACGATGAGGAACAGGGGCTGAATTATTGCAACGAAATGCATCTCATTCTCTAAGATTAAATGGTTTTGTTGCTATAACTAAGCAAAAACTGGCAAGTAACTAACCGTCTTTGCACCAAGGCAATCATATTGAGGTAGACTAGGATCTTTACAAATCAAAGCAAAAATAATATTTGAGGCTTACTCGAATTTCAAAGACTTTATTGTAGGTCCTCAAAAAGGATACATCAGATAGGCTAGAAGTATCTTGATCACAATCGGCTCAAAATCAACTTCTATCACTGAAACTGCAAGTAAACCCAGTAATATTGAGGTTCATTTCGACAAAGCACGGCATATGTAACCAGCCCAGAAAACACGGCGTAGACGAACCATTAGTCGTATTGGTTAGAGTAATGCTTGTGGATAGAATCTTGGTTGTGGGTGCTTACCGCTGTCAATATGTAATGACCCCGCAGGATAGCATCCTGTCTTCACTGATAAGGTGAATGTTGGTCGACACTTTGCTTCTAGCTCTCATCAGTTTTAATTCATTTGCTCAAACATATGCAGATAATGAAGCTGTATTGACTGTCAAATCATGCCTAGACAAATTTAGACGTAATCGACGATAGGTCCACTAGAAATATTTTCAGTCAATCTTCTTAAAACAGAGGCTGTTCACGTTCCATTTCTCCAATAAAACTAACTTTCTGGGTGTCAATTTGAATAATAAACTAAATATGTATGTCATATCAAAGACATGTTATGCCCAACGCACTATCGACTTGCTGATAGTGTAATGGAGCTTTTGGCAAGACATGGGACTTTTCAACGAAAAGTATCCTCTGGATCTATACAATTGCTATAAGAAGAATACTTTCCTATGTGCCAGCTGTTTGGTGGAATAAACTTTCAAACAAATACAATATTGTATATTACTGCTGCTTTTCCCGGGCTCTAAAGAATGGTTTGTCCCAATTGCTTAGGTACCTTTTCCACCACACTTGGCTCCATTACAGAAGCACTTATAGTCTCCTCCCCCTCCCCCTAATAAATATATCATGGGATACACTTCCAATTAGGAGAAGTGGTATTTTGTTAAACACCAACTGGAGTTTGATTGTGCGTCGACTGTCACTTGGCCTGGTTGAAACGCCGCTGGTTGCCGCGAAAATTCAAAGCCAAGAAAAAAATGTGTTGGATTGGCGTTCAAGGCTCTAGAACCAGTCAAGAATATGGTCCTGCTATAAGACCTTGTGTAAATTTATCTTCCAAACGGTGACATACGCAATCCTGAAGGGAATTAACTACTACATTGTGAGGAATAGATGACAGGACAAAGATTCTGCTTTTGCAGTGACAACCAACCTGAACCTTAGTGAACCTTCTCAATAATTCTAAGCTAGGTTAAGAATGCAAAGCTCTCAGAATCAACTTGTAAAAATGTATTATGACCTTTATCCTCGGTTAAACCAAACCATGTTAAACCATTAACAGTGTAGTTTTGTTAGAGCATACAGAAAGTATATTAAAGAGTATGCTATTGTTATTGAAAGGTTGGAGAAGCATTTTAACTCAAAACCAAACGAAATTCTAGAAAATTATCATTTCCAGTTAAGAAAACAAAATAAAAGAGATCTATGTGCCGATTACTTGGTAGAACTTAAACGTCTTGCGACGAAATGCAACTTCGAAACATACCAAACTATAATACAACTCTGCGAAACCAGTTTGGTTTCGGAATAAGAAATTAAAAAAGACGACAGCTCATGCATATGAGACAGCAAAAAAGGGAGGCCTATAATTACATCATCACATGCCGAGGGAAAAAGAAGTTCTTAAATTACGAAAACCACATACGTTAGTTAGAAGACAGGAAAAAGGAGGTGAGGAACGGCGCACACGGGAAACCGTCCAGTGTAGGAAACATCCAACTACCTCAAAGAAAATACAATAATACCGCTGTGGTAGTAGTTCATCTGCAATACTAAATGACCCCTTCGAAGAGTTTGCCGCAAGGAAAAACGGCAAGTAAACCAAGTTTCAGAATAAGAAAAGGTTGCAGGTGATAACTTGGTAGAGGAATTATTTCAATTATATGTGGAGAGGGTAAACCATATTAGGTTGGATTTACATCGTTTCAAATTATTTTGTAATCTTAAATCTTGAAATTGATACCTGTGCAGTGTGCACTAGTGGCGATCGTGAGCTGATGAGTGATCCATAAAAACACATGTTCACAGTTACAACATCGACATCGAATCTTACTTACTTAATTAAGATGGCGCTACAGCGCCGGGTGGGCTTGGACCTCAACCAACAAGCACGCTAAATTGGTTGATGTTCCCTTCCATTTGCGTGCGGCACCTGAATTTTGGTCTTCCTCTGCTGCGCTGTCTCTCGGGGGCGGATGCGAAGATTTTTCGCTCTACATGACCCAGCCCCATTAGTAGTTGGACTTCTTCGGGCTAAGTCGATGTCGCTGTACAGCACAGTTCGTCGTTGTATCTCCTCCTCCACTCACCGTCTATGCAGACGGGACCGAAAATCACCGAAGAATTTTGCCCTCAAAGCAGCCAAGAGCACCCTCATCCATTTTTGATAAAGTCCATGCATCTGCGCCATAGAACCAAACTGGGATTATGAAGGTCTTATACGAGTATATGCAGCGATTGGCAAAAGTTATTCTTCGTTTGATCTCACCTGAATTGATACCCCAGGTAAACAAAGTCCGCAACTACCTCAAAGTTGTATCTGTCGATGTTGACGTTCTGTCCAAGACATCAGTGTTGTGGGTGGCCGTGGCTAAAGTGGTAATGGACTGGCTTTCAAATCGGAAGTTCCGGTGTGCGAATCCCAACCTCGCCCGGAAGACATTAATTTTTTCCAGTTAACGAAAATCAAGTACAATAAGATGAGTAGTTGACTTGAAATCAACAACAAGCCAACTACCACTAGGAATTTAGTATCTCCATTAAATGTTGGATGAAACCCATGGAGCGAATTAACCTACTTGTTGCCAGAATATACATGGTCTTGCCCGCATTGACCGTTAAACTCCGTTTCGACCGCTACAATATCATCGGTGTATGCGAGTATTTGTGTTGGCACGTAAGTTTTGCACTATTCTTTTAAGAATGATGTAAAAGAAATGGCATGACAGCCCATCGCCTTGTCTAAATCATTTGTTGATATCAAAGGTCTCAGTGAGTTCTTTACCAACCTTGATGGAGCATCGTTCATTCTCCATCGTCAGCCGAATTGTAAGACATTGCTCTGTATAGCTAATCTCTATAGATGCTGTCATATCCGGCTGGTGGCATAGGACCTCTTAACAGATTATGGTAGACTCGATCAGAAAAGGATTTAGGGATATCTGGCGATTGAAGTCGACGTCGGTTTTTTATCACAGTATTAGCTTGTCTTTGCGATGTTCAATGCTACCAAAGATTCCATCTCTTTCTAGCTTTGCATTAAAATTGCCAGTCATAGCTTGGGCACTGTTCATAGGTCTTGTCCAAGAACTCGTAGAAGCTATCTTTAATGTCGTCATCTTTCTCCTCTGTGGAGGCGTGCACTCATAGTCAACAAAGATATAGCCAAATCAATAAAGAAGCTTACACTATTATTTATGGTGTGAGCAAGTTCTATCTCTATGTTCTTTTTGCGCTCAAGGGGTTGTTATATCTAAAAATGTTTGCACACAGCCCGGGCGAAGGAAACATAGGAAGGAAGAAAAGAGAGGTACCGATGTCAATGTTTGCAAACTATAACGACTAGGAAATAGAGAGCTCGGTAGAGCATTCGATAGGCCAGTTGTATTGGCAAATTTATATTGGTTACAGTTATCACAATCTGATACGAGCCGCCCAATAACTTGTTCCAACAGGTGCAAACAGGTTCCCAGCTGATTCAGCAAACAATTGGTCTGTTGAGTTTCCCACGGAAATGAATGCACCCAGCAGGCTATTCCACTCCGGATCAAGTGCACGCGAATTAGGTAAAGTGCACAGTCAGGAGGAATGGATAGCTAACGGAGCTTTTGAATTAAGCTGATGAGGATTGTGAAATCAGTTCTGGTCTGGACTTCATCGATAACGGTATAAACGAATTCGGAGTTTATGTTTTAATTGTAAGTCGAACAGTTGGGTCAGCCCCTTGGCTGACGTTCGCTTTTTTTTTATCGTCCACGTAAAGGACGACTTTAACTTTACCTACAATAAACCTATATCGCAAATATTTACTCCACATAAAGGTTTACCGACACTTTCGTCTATAAGAGTGTAACATTACACCACTTGTTCCAAAAATTCTAAAGATAATGCATATGCTGGATCTGTACCTAGGCTACCTACTCAAGATGATTGAAAATGAGTGTCTGAAAAATTTACCAGATCAGGTAACCGAATTAAGGAATGAATCGAAAAAAGACAATGAAGTTCGCATTTCTTTGGAGAGTTTAAGCATGGTTGGGAATGCGTTGGTAAACATCGTCCAAGTATCTTCCAAAGAGAATTCGCATTGTAACAGGGTTGTATATTGAGAGGGATAAGAGTACATACATATACCCAAAAGTTTGCGGGTTTGTCTAGTTACTTAATGAGTTGCACTCGGGCTACTGTGGCACAACGAAAATTAAATCATTGGCTCTCGGTCACGAAGGCTTTTTGATGGCCAAATGCTCATGCATCGTCATGTTTGTGACGATAAGACACAAACGATCTCGCAATATCAGTTCCCACACAACATCGATGTTTTCTAGTGCAATATCCGATTTTGGATGACTTTCAAGAATTTCGTCCTGGGGCGAGCGACGACCACGATTGAATTCGGAAAACCAGCGAAACACAGTGGCCCGAGATAGTGCTTCATCACCAAAAGTTAGCGAGATGATCGGCATACTGTTGCTGAATTAATCCAAGTCGAAAATCATAGAAAATCATCGCACGATTACCGAAAATATTGGCACTGCCAACCTTTTGCAGGACCAATATTAGGTGAATACTTATTCGTTTTAGTTGATTCCTACTTGGATCTTTTGCTTTTCGACTCACGAATACAACTGACATGCACTAACCAACAAACTACAAACTGTCTACGCACTTTCGTGTATGACAGTGACCATTGAGGTCTCAGCACCGAAATAACTGTTCCCAACGAAATCGAGGAATTGGATGAGTTTGTTCAAAGGCATTCCTACAATTATAGTAGGGTGCGTTGGATATACTTCACCAGAACACTGATTAGAGCACTCTCCTCGAATTCGCTCTACCCAACGTCCAACAGAAATCTGTCAAACGAGGAGATTGACAGGTATCTAAAACTAATGGACGAGACAATTAAGCGTACAATGGACAAAACGATACCTCGGTACCAACGCACTAACGAAGAAGACTTATTCCGCAACGCAACTATTGACGCACTGCACCGACATAAAAGTAAACTGCTGTCAAGACTAAAAACCTTGTACAGACAGTTTACTGACAGACATAACCCGGAGATCATGACACTGAAGTCGTCGATTAAAAACCTCCAAACATTAATAAAGGAAAATTACAGAGCATCTGTAAGTTTTTATTGGAACAATAAAATTCGGGCTGTAAATAAAATAAATAAAATATTTGGGAGAAATAATCAGAACGACCTTCCATGTCTTAAAATCGCCCGAACGACGAACAACGAACAAATACTGGTAGCAGCGGGCATAGATCCAAATGAGGCTATTGATGATGACAACTTCTTTGTGATCGAGGATCCGCAGGAGCAGATGGAGGCTATAGGAGCGACTTTCCAGGAAGTGTACAGGGTGAATGTTATCATTGGTCCTAACCACGATCTGGAGAATCGAGTCCTTGTGAACAATTTCTACCTTCGAAATGAAATTGTGAATTGGCGATTCGAGAGCTCGGGTTCCACCCAGTTCAGTGACGAGAATATGGCAAATAATGTCATCACCAACAATAGGGTACTACCCCCGTTCATTTCGAAGCTCCAAACGATCTTCGAATCACTAAGAAGTAAGAAATCAGTGGGAACCGATGAAATACGGAACATTGTGCTTCGACATCTCCCTCTACAAGCGGTGAACATTTATACCACCCTGTTTAATAATGCGATGAATAATGCACATTATCCAGCACGTTGGCAAACTGCGGTGGTACATCCAATCCCCAAAAGGGATAAAGCCACTTCCAATCCGGCGAATCTCCGCTCGATCGATCTTCTTCCAAACATCAGTAAAGTTTTCGTGAAGGTGATCAATAGAGTCCTGACTAAGTGGGTTGAGGACAAAAATAGACACGTTGCAAGAGCAATGACCACATCCAACAATCTGATCACCGGGGCTTACTACCCCAATTATCGCTTTGACGACTTTATTCCTCCAGAAGCGTTCCTCTATCTAGATAGCAAGGGTCTGATCCAGGACAGATTGGCGGTGCCGCTAATCTTCCACGTTGCTCGAACAGCTGCGGACTGGCGACTCAACTACGACAGAGATGTCGTACGTGGCAGTGCGGAGCGTCTCCGGTTCAGTAGGGCGGTAGGAGTCGCGACATGAGAGATGTTGCTCGGCAGCACCAAGACTTTTGGTGGCTAATTAAAGAAGAGGATGATTCGTCATCGAATGCCTCCAGTAATAGATAACTTCATCTGAGGCAAAGCGGGTCAGCCTAATTTTTTTTTTTAGCCATGGCCGGCTTTCATAGTTTTAGATAGTATTAAGTTAGTTTTAAGAAAAAAATATATAAAAACACAAAATAAAAATTAATAAAAATAAAAAATGAAAAAAAATATATATATATACATGTATTCATATATTTATTATGTATATATATATTTATGTATGTCTATGTTTATGTTAGATGTAAGTAGGTTAATTAGATTAAGATTTATTTTTAGGTAGTTTGTAGGCTTTTAATTTCAAGTTTTATAAAAAATTAAAAAATGTCCGTTTACTAGTTTTTGGTTAAAATTTATTTTCTTAGTTTTAGTATTAATAAATGTAAAAATAAAATAAAATTAGACTGTGAGATTCGTCGAAAGACATAGTTTAAGTGTTAGGTTTAACTTAGAGTGCCCAGTAAGTTAGAATACGATTATTTGTAAGTAATTTAAGCTAATTTTTAAGCGTTTTTTGTTTGGCATATAAGAGTAATTTAAGTTAAAAAAATAAAAATGCATCAAAACTGAAGAAAAACTAGTTGATTCCTACAGTAAGTGACCTGAAGTATCATACATGCCATACCAAATACAAGGCGGGGCAAAAGTAATGTCATAATGTAAATTGACTGCCATTTTCTTAGAAATGAAAAAAAAAATCCTCGAAAAGTTTATATGAAGGTGTAAAATTGACGACATTGAGTTTTTTTTAAAAGAACTTAAGACTCAAGTCGGTAATACAACACTTAAAATGTCTGAGCACATGTTAAGTTTTTAGGAAAATGGGACAGAAAGAGAATGAAAGATTTTTAGGCTTAGTGCTTATTTCGCTCCATGGATGGCATCCAACATTTCAGTGGCCACAAACTATAACCGCTTAACTCAAGTTAGGATAAAATTAAGCTAAGGGCATCATGGTGTTCAACATGTTTAAATCTACTTCCACTTAATCTTTTTTAATGACTGTATCTTTTTTTTAAAATACTGTTTTTGGCATAACAGTTTAGCTCGTAATAATTATAATGAAAAACCGATTTAGGCGGTTATGGCTTGTGGCCACAGATTTAATGGGGAGACTAAATTAGTGTAATTGGACTTGTTGTATTCTAGGCAACCACTCATCTTACGTGAATTTAGATGCCTGAAAAAAAGAATGTCTTTCGGGCGAGGATGGTATTGCACACTGAACCAATGTGGAAGCCAATACACTACCACTTGAGCCATGGTCAAATGACCACCTCCTGAGTTGATGCACATTTGTGCAACTTGAACGGCATTTTGAACTGTTTCTCGCAAAACATCTGCCTCCAAATTGGTGATTTCTTCTTCAATGTTGGCTTTCTAGGTTTGCAAGGTTTGTGGTTTGTTGCTGTAATAGCGAGATTTCAAAAAGTTGGCCAACTCAAATCACCAAAACGGAGATCACATGGCCTGGAAATTGTTTATTCAAAATCTCCATCGTTACCCGAGCTGTGAGAGCGGTTGCTCCGTCGTTCTAGAACCTACAATTCTCGACACCCAATTTAGCAACATGAGGCATAAAAAAACTCATTTAACATCTGTCTGTAGTGCTAACCAGTTACGATGGTGCCGTCGACGTCCTCAAAAAAATCACTTTTTTACCGCAAATGCCGCACGAAACAGTCACTTTAAGGGGGATGACGGCTCTTCGTGCATTTCATGTAGATACACGTGCCCCAGAAACGCAAATGGGTTTCGTCGCTCATTATGATTTTGGATGCGAAATCATCCTCTTCTTGAACCAGGTTTAACAGAGCGTGGGAGTAAATTAACCTCACTTGACGGTCAGTAGGTAGCAATTGGTGAACGATTTGCACTTTATAAGGGAACATCTTTAGATCTTTCACCCAAACTCTATGCAACGAACGTCTGCTGATGACAAATTGTGTGCATTGATGTCTCGGACGGGACCGGCTACTTCTTACATTATTAGAGGACCCAGTTTGCAGGAGACGCTCAGCCAACTGCTTGGTTGTTCACGCACATGGTACAGGACAACGTTAAAACAACAGACCGGAAAAATAAGCAGTAACAATAATTCCACGTTCTTCAGATGTATATCGCTCCATTGGTTGTGGTCAACTAATTTTATATCTATCTACAGCACAAATGTCAAAGCACAATGACTAAATAGTTTCAAATATTTCTTAAAAATAACGGAATTAGACACAAATGGTCTAGCTGAACATTTTGTACAGACAATAAAAAACAATTTAAAAAGTATAAAATGCAACGCAATTTGAAGAGTGAAATTTCGAAAATTCTGTTTGTTTACCGAAGAGCAATTCCCTGAACGATAATCCATAAGCTTATCCCAGAAGAAAGTTGTCTAAAGGCAACTGTTAAGAAACACATTGGGTGCACTGAACACCTTACCCAGCAAAATAAACAAACAACAGTCAGCATAAAAGGGACAACAGTCACGTGCTCACTTAGCTCAGCTATAACATCTTTTACCAAACGTCAGCATAGCTGGAGACAACGATCGCTACCTTGCTGGCTCGCCGTTGCATTATACATGTTCGGTTATTAGTTTATTGTTTAAGTAGATTAGTTTAAGTAAGCATTTATTTGGGTATTAATTATAAGTATAAAAGAGGCATTCGGCCCAACAATCAATTCATATATTCTTTCATTGATTTATCAAAAGCAAGCGTGATTATTTCCCATCAATTCAACCAGTGAACAAGTTCAAGTGCTTAGCTCACTACTCATCACGGATATCAAGTTTATGTGCTTGATATCCAATATCATTCAACAGCAACAGTTGAAAATGTTCCATGACTGCAAGTTAATTTTTGTTCTTTAACAAAATTGACCGAATACATATATCCGATAATAAATTTACCGACTTACCAGGTCTTTCGGCATCATCAACTTGCAAAGGAAGCCTCTCAAAATCACCATCAGGTAATGTAAGCAATACTCATAATGAAATTCCTTTACGTCGTTCTAAAAGGACGCTTTCCAATAGGGACTTGACAACTTTGAATTTAATTTGTGAACGCACTCTTTCACTAATCATCAAACTGTCACTGTCAATTTATTCAGTCAACATTTTCATCATGGTAAAGTACACTAACCAGCAACGTCTGCAAATTATAAAAATTTTCTACCGAAATTCGGAGTCGGTGACTGCAACTTTAAGAGCGTTAACTCCAATTTTCGGTCGTAATTCTCGCCCCAGTAGACAGGCAATAACAAGTTTGGTGCACAAATTTGAGTATAAATATTCGTTGTGTGATGTTGCAGTCAGTGAGACAACGGGTTGGTCGAAGTGTCGAAAATATCGCTGCCGTTCAGGCGTCCGTAGCAAACGATCCAAATCAGTCAATTACACGGCGTTCTTAAGAATTGGGCATTGCTCAGACCACATTATGGCGTATTTTGCGTAAGGATCTTGGTTTACACCCATAGAAGATCAAGCTGACTCAAGAATTGAAGCCGATGTACCATTTGAAGGGTTCTGGAGAAGATGCGCCAAGATGATGAATTTCATCGCAAAATCATCTTCAGTGACGAAGCTCATTTTTGGCTCAATGGGTTCGTCAATAAGCAAAATATGTGTTCTTGGTCGTGTGAAAATCCACATGTGCTTCATGAATCACCACTTCATCCACAAAAAATAACTGTTTGGTTCAGCTTGCATGCCGGCGGCGTTATTGGACCATATTTTTTTCGTCGACGATAACGATCGTCACGTTACTTTGAATGGTCAGCGTTATCGCGCCATGATCACCTATTATTTTTGGCCCGAATTGGAAGATATGAACTTGGACGACATGTGGTTTCAACAGGATGGTGCCACAAGCCACACAGCACACGCTACAATCGATTTATACAATCGTTATTATAGTGAACGTGTTATCTCAAGACATGGGCCAGTCGATTGGCCGCCTCGTTCGTGCGATTTAACGCCGCTTGACTATTTTCTCTGGGGCTACGTTAACTTATTGGTTTATGCCAACACACCGACGACGTTGGAAGAGCTCAGTGCCAACATTGAGCGCGAAAAAGCGGCCGTTTCGAAATATCGGCCGAAATGTGTGGCCGAGTCGTTGAAAATTGGGTCCAACGAATCGACCGCTGCAAACGCACCCGCGGCCATATGAACGGAGACGAGTTCCATTCATAAATGTTTTGATTGTACTTTAAGCCGATAATAAAGTTTTTGAAATATCTCAAATGGTTTGCGTTTTATTTAAAATAAAAGTTGTCAAGTCCTTATTGGAAAACCCTATATTTACTATTCATGACGATCTTCATTATCACAGTAGCTATACTCGTTAATTTAAACAAAAAAATCAACTATTGAAAAATTGTGAGGAGAAGAGGTGTTGGAGGTCAGATTTGTCTCCTTTTGTTTTTCACACAACTAAATAGAGAAATAAAGAATTCATAAAGGAAAGACGGGTTTTATTTCTACAACAGGTTTTTTGTGAGCAGACGAAAGTTATATGACTCTTCAGATTAACAAACGAATGCATTCGAGAGTCTCAAAAAATTCAGCACTCTTTCTAATGGCCTTCGACAGGAAAGACTTTTTACTAACGGCTTAAGATGAAACTACTCTTTGACTAAGCATTTAAGTGTGCTAGGAATTAGTGACTAGGCACTTATGTGGTGGGTGCTGGTATTGTATGCACCCTATCCCGAAGGGGAAACTCAGCTGTCTTCGAATAACTGAGCAATTTCATTAAAAGAAAAATACATTCAAGAATGCAATTATTTCTCGCAGTTCTCTATTGCGAGAGAATAAAAAACAACGCTAGATATTGGGCTCGTCGAGTCTTGGAGTTTTGTGAAACGGGAAGTACGGATCTCGTTGCTTTGGTAACACTCTTTAGGGAAGCAATACAATTCGTAGAAAGAGACTTTGCTGGAACTAATATAGTACTAATGTATGGCTTCTTATTTAACAATCACCAACTACGGAGTCTCTTAAGATTTCGTCCTTTATGTACATTAAGGAAAATAAAATTCCCAGAAAAATTAACTGTAATAGATGCAATTTAGAGAGAAAAGTGATAATAGCACAGATGCTATAGGTTAGGGACGTACCCGTACGTCCCAGTTCGGTCGAACTAGAGTGAATCATACTCAGACATGATGTTACTCTTAATTGTTTTGTTTTAGTGCGTGTTCTGTTTGTTGGATAGAAGTTTTCCGTTTTTCGCAACGTAATTTTTTTAAATCAAATTTGACTGATAATAAACATTATATTTGAGAACCGTAGGAAGGTCAAAGCAGAATGCGCTCTCTTTAATGTTGTGTTTATTGAGTAGTTGTTTTACACGTTTTTCCAGATAAAATTTGAATTTTTTGATTTTTGGATGCTATGTTTTTTTCTATCTTCCACGAACAATGCTTCCGTAATAGAACGAGGCGAGCAAAGTATAGAAGGTCCTTACGATTCTCATAGCAAGGACTTTTTTCATCAAATCATTTCCGATCTCTAACATTTGTTATCCTTATGCATTCTAAATCCATTGTCTCTCTTATATTTCTTTCTTGTGGACGTTCTCTGAAAATTCTATTAAATACTTTGAAGTGAACTTTACAAACATTAAAAAAATTTATTAGTTGGTGCCTTCAGACTTCCAAAGTCACTTCTTTGAGAATAATGTTTTGCAAAGATGAAAAATTCCGAAGGACATGTTATTTTTTCCTCAGTTTTTAAAAATAGTTTGGAACAATTTAAACATTTGTTCCTTAAAAGCATTTTAAAAGCAAGATATCCAGTAAAATATCGCATTGATGTTGTTTCTAATGTGATTTTAGTTTCGATTTCCATATCACAAATGACTTTTTCGTACAGAGTTTCATCGCATACGATTTTCTTATGATGCTTAAGCAATGAAGAAGTTTTTGGAATATTAGTTTGAGTTGGGGATAAGTCTACGTTTGAAAATTCTACATCATCATCATCACAGTTACTGAAAGGAGAAAAATTAATAAAATTTGACGAGAGAATTTTCGACATTAAAACATTAAATTCGTAATTTTTCGTAATTCGGATTTTTGTTGTAACCACCTTTGATGCGAATAATAGAAAATAAATTTTCTAATACGTCTTGATGAATTCTCTTTGTTAGTAAATAATCCACGTTCTCATATAGGCCATTGCTTATATCATGACAAAGTAATAAGACCCCGTTTATAGTTTGTTCCATTCTTTTTAAACAAAAGTTTCTTGGAAGGTTAACTGATTTTTGTATATCTTTTAAGTAAGACAAAAATTGTTTCAACTCATTATAAACTGGATTCTCTAGCTGAACTCCCCGCCTTAAAACATTCTTGTCATAAGGTGAACCACTATCCATGCAGTCAAATACATTGTTCACTTTTAGTACGAACTCTTTCGTTGCTACTGCTTTATTAGAGCTTTCTTTTAAGCAATTAAGTTCAGAAGCAGTTTGAATCGATGCCGCAGTTGTCCGGCTAAATATTTGCGTTGCAAGGGGAACATGCATTTTTTCGAAGGCATTTGATGCTATATGACAACTTCAAAATTGTAAACATGTCTTAGCTACGTTGTCAACTTCCAAATTGTATATTTCTCTGATAACATCAAAAGACACTCCAGATGGTAAGAGTTTGTATATCTGATTTCAATAGAACATTACGAAGTGATTTTAACAAATGGGGGAAATCATAAAAACAAAATATTGAGCCTTTCGATTTGAGACGTCGTAGATATTTTATTTTTATTAAAAATTTTTATGGCAGTATACGCTCTGTTTTTTTATAATGTTTTATTTTTAAATTTTTTAATTTAAGTTTGTAACTTAACTTTTTTTTTTAAAGTTGCATTTTTTTCTCCTCTTTTGCACATCTTTCCAATAACTGATCGCACCTTGCACACGAAATGCTGCAACCGCTTCAGATCTTCTAAATTCAAGTTTGAATCCAAATCAGAATTTAAATTTAAGGAAGCAACAGCATCCGCCTTAAGATATTTTTTTCCTAAAAACTCGAGACAAAAATGATCTCCACAAACAAAGTATTTGCGTTCATTTTTAAAACCACATGCCTTCATCCACATATTATTTAAAATGTAATTTTTTGCCCTAGAAGGACATTTAAAAATGTTCAAGTCAGGGTAATTCCTTTTAGTTTTCCTTCAAACAGAACAAGAAACTCCAGATAATCTCTTGTCACCCATTGCTATCGAAAAATAAACTGCAAAGTATTATATATCGCTGAAAAAGTACCGCTGACAAAATTTACTAAGAAAAATTGTTCAGTCACATAAATATACATCCAAATCGGTCGAGAGCATAGATTAACTCATAGATAAACTAACCTAGATGTCAAACTCTACTAATACTTTTGCAAACCCTTAACTTTCGCACAGACATACTGTAAGTGAATTCCAACACTTTTGCATCTCTATAACTTTGTCAAAATTTGCTAGAATGAGAGCAATTTACAAGTAAAATTGCTAGAACGAGCGAGATTTTCACAAGTGTGTGTAATGTGGATGACATTTTTTGGTTGAAATGGACGTGGTTTGTATAAAAAAGGAGGGAAATTGCCATTGATCACAATTCACACGTATTCACAGACAGAATCACACGGATAGGGGCGATCAATAGTAAACCGGTTTTGATTTTCAAATATCTGGAAAGTTTGTCATCTAGGTTAGTTTATCTATGGTCGAGAGTCGACGGCGAATGAGGTAAAGCAACTACATAGCAAGCGGGCGCGCCGCGCAGCTCCATGAACTGTGGTTGTTTTATGTATGAAGATAAGGGTTGAAAACAGAAACCACAGACACATCTGCACGGCGCAGCGCATGCCTGCTCGTTGGCTGTACACACAATACAACACATACGATCCCAACAATTGACTTCGGTTTTATAATACTTTTTGTTAATACAAATTGTTCAGAACTTGAAGTTCGAAGTAAAAATTAAAATCTGGTTCGATTTTTTCCTTCGGCATGCAATATCTATGTAAACTATAGCATCTGTGATAATAGTCCTTTAATGGCGTTAAAAGCCATTAAATCTCAAAACTAGCTAAAAGTAGGCAGAAATGAACGGTTAAAAGTCTAAACACTGCCTAGGAGATTGCTTATGGTCGTCAAAAAGAACAAATTGATCGAATCGGAATCACTTTAAACGTTTGATGGTATCATCCCTATTATCTATTGTAGGTACTGCTAATGAGCAAAATGATAAAGACGGAATTGAACGAATATATACAGCTACATACAACAAGTTATGAGGTAATTCCTGGCACTACTTTAAAGCCAACCACTTGTTAAATTTTATTTATACCAACAATTGGCTCGAAAAACCACATAAAACCGTGAATATATAATAGAGTATAGATTATACATAGAGCCTTTGTACAGGGTCCAGGAAAAGTTATTTTGCAAATGGAGAGCTTACAGCTCTGGTGAAAGGCTTACGGCAAGATTCAAAACATGCGAAATTTAATTAAGACGAAATACTTGCATACGAATATTATCTTCATCTATGTATTTGAGAAAAGCCTTTGACAGAGTGTCAACTGACCTTCTGTGGACAGCATTAACATCTAAAATAGTACCGAAGATGAATATAAGAATGTTACACGATTGTAATATAATGTCAAAACGAATAAAAAATGTACAGCGGAAATAAGGGGAGAATACGAAATTAATGTGGTAAATGTACATTAAAGCCGTGTTCAAATTATTTTGTTTTTCAATTTCGTGCAACGGAAGCAGGATATCCAAAAGTTTGACATCCTATAATAATTAAATAATAACGTTAAAGGAAAACAAATCAGTCGTCAAGAAACCGAATATCTGCATTGCCGTTATTCTATATCCTCAAATTCAACTCAAAATATCTACTTAGAAGTATCATAACACCGATGAACAAAATCACACTTTTTTCTGTTGCATAAGGTTTTCCAACTGTTTCTTACTAATTTGACGTTGCTGATTTCGAATCTACCGTTACTTTTTGTCGAGCAGTCCGAGTTTTTGGGATGCAAGTACCCCCTAGAATTTAACTTCTTAGTCGACAAATTGTTACAAGCACGAAGCACCAGATTTTATAAATTTTAGCAGATGTCGTCATCAGAAAGAACACGTGTAAACAATGCAAATACTCGTAGTATTTGTTTCATTTGTGGTGATTACATGTTTATAGAATGTCGCTTGACTACGTCTTACTTTGTAAAACAATCCTACATGGACTACTTTGGGAAGCCATCAGAAATAAATATCAGGCCCTTGATTCCAAATTTGGTATGTAAAATCTGTGCTGAGGCCTTGCGTTTATGGGCAAATAAAAAAATTTCAAAGTTTAAGTACAAAAGTCCAATGATCTGGATAGAACCATCAAATCACGATGACTGTTATTTTTGTGTTGTGGATAATTTTACCGGAATAAACCGCAAAAATCGTTCCAAGTGGATGTATCCTATCCAGTCTGCTATTAGACCTGTTCTGAGTTATAATTACGAGTCAGTACCACTACGATATCCCTAGTTTTGGAGAAAATAAAGTACAATACATAGAACATAACTGAGTTATGTGAGTAGATCTGAAAATGGTAAACTTCTCATTGTGTCGGCAAGGTGATTATACGAAACATCCCTGTTCTATATGCTTATGGGCAGCAGACCTAAATCTGAGCACTGGATTAAGAAAGATTGGCCCTGGAGGGAGGCTTTTATCCCGGGAGGCTGAATGTGATAAATGCTCCACTAGTGTCAAGAGACCGTATAATATTGCCTACTTTGCATTTAAACTAGGGTTAATGAAACAGTATCTAAAAACTCTTAACAAAGATGGAAATACAAAAGCCGGTATATTTGATGGTCCTCCGAGCACAAAATTAACAAGTTATTCAAATTTCACCAATTGGATGACAAGTGTTGAAAAATCTGCATGGAATGAGTTCGTTTGGGAAATGAAAAATTTCTTGGAAAATAATAAGTCGGCCGACTATCCTCAACACATTGAGCAACTAATGCTGCACTTTCAGCAACCGAGATGCAACATGAGTAGCTATAATACATTTCCTCTTCAGTTATTTAGATCGTGTTCCTGAAAATCTGAGTGATTGAAGCGAAGAGTAAAGAGAACGATTCCATCAGGACACTCGCACTATGGAAGAGCGATACCAGGGTTAGTGGAATGCAAATATGATGGCTGATTATTGCTGGAGCATTCAGAGTAGTTTTCCTGGGTACTTAAGCCCCTTGAGCGCACGCAAATTATAAAAAAAAAGAAATTAAATAAAAAAATTATTCAAATTAATTTTGTGTAGTAAAAGATTTTAGCTTGAAAACTGGTATATTTTTTCTAAAAATGTCTCCCCTTCATATCTCAATAACTCGAATTTGGAGCTGCTATTGGAAAAGAGATTTTAAATTTGAAATCATCGAGGCAAATGCATTTAGAATTAAGTATGAAAGAAAACCACTGTTTACCAGCGATAATTACCGTACAAAAAAAAGGTAAATACATATGTAAATTGATTTAGAATTATGGTGGCGATATTTTACTTATAAGTTACTTCGTAGAAGTTTAAATGGTACCAAAGTATCACTGTTCTTTTGGGCAGAAAAATGTTATTACGACTTAAACTTTTACTTTACAACTTTACTTTTGTTCATTTTTAATATCGGCCGTTAAAAAGTAATACCTTCGTCTCGCGTTTAGCCGATTGCGTGAGTTGGATATCTTACGCCCCATTGAATCAAGCTAGTGAGATTGAGATACACCCATAGTATTGTAGTAGTAAAAAAGTCGAATGGATATATGGTGATTTCAATATTACACTTAACCCTTACCTATAAATACCACATTGGCATCCGGTGCTCGCATAGAAGTACTTTTTCGGAAAACTGCAAGGTGGACGGTTCTTCCTTAATTAGATTTTCCGGATCCCTTCCTTTTAGATTCCTTTGTGGAACAAATCTGAGAAGCTCTGTGTAATACCCACACAAACGTTATACAATATGATAATTTCTGGACAAACGAACGAAGAACATTTCTCAAAGTTCTCTAGAAAAACCAGAACAATCAGTCTGCCATGGCTTGACGTCAAATACTTTGGTTACATTAAAAAAAAAAATTATTAATACACGTGCAACTTTTTGTCGTCTTTTCCAACCAGACTCCCAGGTTGTCTTACCTTCTCCCTACCTACCGACAGAATCTATCATGTTTTATAAAGGTCAATCTGTGTTTGAGAACATCAACAGAATTCAAATAAGAACGTGTGTAACAAAAACCACACCACACATATTTCTCTCCGACAGTAAACCATGCCTTTGTCTCAAGACTGTTCTCTTCATTGAAGTTCTGCGTCGACACAAGGTCAGTGGGATGGCCGGTCTTTCACATCTGTACCACAATGCTAAGAAAATCAGTATACAGAAAAAATTACAGTGACAGATGAAAATATTACTGAATCATATGATTCAGTTATACATGTATGTATGAAATACTCGTACTCGCGGGAGTCATCTTGAGTCCGTAAATTTAGCTTCTCACAAGCGGCGCAGTACAGGAACGTGCGAGGTATACAAATTAAATATGAAATAAAACACTTGAAGGTAATGTTGATGTCCATGATATTAGCTTTATTTAATAGATAATTGTATGCCATATTAAATATGATATCGGACATATACGTGCTACGGCTAGCTCGAATGAAGCGCAACCGTGAAGTCCAATTGTCGAAAACTTATTCGAGCAACTGGGACTGTATATCAGCAATAACAGGGCGAATGTTGACTTCCAAATCGTCCAACCTCTCTGGTTTATCGGCATAGACTAGTCACTTCACATACCCCCAAAGAAAGTAATCCAAAGGTGTGATATCACAGCATCGTGGATGCCAGTTCACATGTCCATTACGCGAAATTATGCGCTCAGCAAATGTTTCCCGTATGGCATGTTGTGCCATCTTGTTGAAACCAAAGCTCTGTCACGTAAATGCAATTCAACTGAGGAACGAAGACGTCAGAAATCATGTTTCTATAACGCTTTCCATTGACGGTAACATTCTGGCCGGCATCGTCCTTAAAGGAATATGGGCCGATGATTCCACTTTTCTCCACTACAAATTCGGTAATTTTGTTTGTTTACATATCCATTTCACCAAAAATT
This sequence comes from Volucella bombylans, assembly GCA_949129095.1. NCBI lineage: Eukaryota > Metazoa > Arthropoda > Insecta > Diptera > Syrphidae > Volucella > Volucella bombylans. The sequence goes on along the minus strand of OX422140.1, from coordinate 125,365,484 downwards.
GGCCTCATCGGAGAACAAAATTTTGCGATGAAAATAAGGATCAAGCTGAATCATGTTTTCGGCCCATTCACCGAACCTATGACGCGTATAATGGTACAATGGTTTCAACTCTTGCACAGACTGGATTTTATAAGCTCTTAAGCCAAGAGCTTTTCCACAAAGTGGATGGGCATAGCTCCAATTGAGACTCGGAACGAAAATTCTGGCAGATATTTTTTGTACTTCAACCCCTAGTCAATTTCTAACAATTCGTTGACTGGAACAAATTTGTTAGGAGGCTAAAATTCGATACGGAACAAGATTAATAAATTTGTTAAAAAAAAATTTTGTTTTCAAATACGTATTGTGTTATAATACAAAAAGTAACAACACAACAATTTCTTCGCGTTTAACAAGTGCTTTGTTTACATTTTTTAAAGCACGATTCTATTTAAACTATCCCATATAAACACTTCACAAGCACTTATTTCGAAACTCGCGTATCTTTTCTCGACATATCAACTTTATTCTTATCAGTTAGTCCTTTAATTAATTAATTTATTTTGTTCCACACCCAAATTAAACTTTACATATGAATTTGCTCCTGGCCAAAATCTTTCTTGCCGTGGAGGTAAAAAAAAATGCCACCAAGGGGCGCTGAAAGCACTTTACTGGGTGTTAATTGCTGTGCACGATGGCGAATCGACTCATTCGCATTCTCCTCAACACGGCGCCCCACAACGGCAATAACTTCTTATGTTCGCACTGTTTGTCGTCTTTGGGAATGCGTATTATCCACTAGAGTGTACGTGGTGCGAAAATGATTGATCGTGTTCCGGATAACTTGCTCAAATGGACGATTATGTTGACCGTAAAATGGAGGTAGCGCACCATAAGTTTGGCCAATCGAACCATGGTTTTCAAAATAAGTTTTCACAGTTTGCACGCGTTGTTCCATATTATTCATATTCATCGTAAAATGGCAAAACGTACTAACTACAGATCAACTGTCAAATTGACAATCTGTTGAAACATTGTTGCCAGTTTAAAAGCCAAACCTCTAAAAAAAACACCCTTTATTTACGAGTAGCATTAGATATATGTATGTAAAATACATATTTGTTACCATGCGTTGCATATTTCAATGATTATCAATGATTAATAAAGGAAAGAAAAGAAATACATAATAAATTTACTTTGACTTCCTTTCACAGAATGAAAACCCCATATCAAGGCAAAGACCCTTCATAAAGTTGGAAGTCCATACCACTAAGCGACTCTGCTGTGTGTTGTAAAGTCACGTGCACTCGGATTAAATTAGTATAAGAATACCACCAACAACAAACTATTCTGAATCATTAACCGGAATATGCCACGCGACATCATGTCTCCGACACACTGATTATTTCGCCGGCCGGCGTTTATTTATCGCTAAGCTCTGAATATGTACTCGTAGTTATAGTCCATAAACTGATAAGCGTTCCATTTCAATGGAATTCAACGTTATCACGAGTGGGTCAAGACAAGACAACATACACAAGGGAGTTAATGTCTTCAAATGCTGATCTATCAAAAATATTTTGGTGTAGATCTTTCAAGAGGTTATCAACATTATGTTTTGAGTTTGAATCTAAACACTTGATTCTTGAGCAAAAGTTGTTGTCCTCATAAAAAGTGTTATTTTATATTTTATTGTTTGGACTGCAAAAGATGTGCTCTATGTTTATTTTATCAGAGTCTTCAGTTAGCCTAAGTAGCTCAAGGCTTCTCACTTTTATGTTGCAGGGTTTCCTGCAGAGTAGAGTAAATGCTACAACTAAAAAGGCTAATTACGAATATTTTCCAAAAGTTGTATCTGCCGCCAATTTAAGAAGTTTTTGGTAGCAACCATCACACAATTTTTCACTTTGAACTTGAAAATGGATTCTAGACTTTCCCGCGGGTAATGTCCCTCATAGTTATAATTTTTATAATTTTATAATTCATCGAAGAAGATGTTTTACTGAGGCGAGAAACTTCTCAAATATACTTGCCACGATTATTGAGAAGTGGTCGACCATTTACATTGCGAGACGACAGACCGCCGTTATATTATATTAATTACATTTAAGCTAGTTTTTAATTCTCGTTATTCGTATGTCTCTTATTGCAACCGGAGTGGCCTTGGAACAGAAAATCGGAGACATTAAGAAACCGTTCTGATGCTCGTGTCGGAAATCATAAACTGAGGATGGCTACAGCGGATATTCGTATGATACCATTTAGCAATGTACATAGCACAGCAAATATAAAATACGAGCCGTAAACCATTGGCGAAAAGGATAGGGGGCTTAAGTAGTGCGGAAAATGAAATACAATCTTCTTATGAGAATTATATGTTATTATTTAGCTATTGAATAATACAGAAAAAATTTTGTTAAATAAAAAAAATATTTTAACGTCATTTTGGTGGGGTAAAGTTGGTCTCTTCAAAAAAAAAGTAGGTGGCTGGCCCCCCTGATTGCTTCTTTTGTAATCATCTGAAATCAAAATTGCAAAAAGATTATTATTTAGTAGGTTTGTCTCTGTCCCGTAGAAGATTTAAAACATTTGAGTAAAAAATAACAAAATGACGGCCTTGTTAAAACAAATTTCAAAAATCGACTGTTTTTTCGGTTTAAAATCGAGATGAAAAAAAAAATGGATCTAATTATGGCCGGACAGAATCATTCATGTGTAGAATGATTGTGTTAAAATTTCAGCAGAATCGGTCCATTAGTTTTTTTTTAATCATCTAGGCCGACGGATAAAAAGTAGTTCCGAAAAACGCGTTTAAAGTTTAGTATAATCCCCGCAGCTGCAGGGTACGCTTTCCCCTATTATTTCCTATAATTTTAAAATGACTTAATGCATCGGTCTAAAATTTTCACAGTATATTCTCATATTATTAAACTCGATAAATGTATCCGAGTTCTCTTTTCAAATTTGTGTTATCATATTTTAAAAAATTATTATCGTTCCGTATGTGTTTCAAAATGTCATTTAAATTATTGACAACAAATATGAAAGACTAAGTGATGATGTTATGAAAACAGTGTTACACATTATAAATTACATTCGCACCAATGCAAAAAATCATCGACAATTCAAAAAGTTCCTTGAAGAATTAAAGGACGAAGAACATCCAAATCACATTAATTTCTTTTGCATTGTTAGATGGTTAGCTAGTTAGCTACAACGTATTAAATCGATTTGTAGATTTGTTTGATCCGATAACTGCATTTCTAAAAGAAAAGGAAATAATCTATTCAGAATTAGACGATGAGGAGTGGTTACAAGACTTAATGTTTTTGGCTGATGTCATGGAACATTTGTACTTTTATTTATATGTTTTCAATAAATATAATTTCTGTAAAAAAATTGTTTTTAATACCTTTTTTGCATACCTTTTAAATACGCATTTAATTGCGGCTCTCGAAAAATTCCAAATTTTTAAAAATTGCTTGGACTATCAAGGAGCTTGACCACCCCTGGGAGCAGGATTGGAATGATGAGTATTTTATAAAGCCTCCCAAGTATTTCTTGCCATAGCCATGGTACTCAATTGCCTACTTAGGCGAAAGAAACACCATTGCCAAATGTAACTCTTCGTTTGACTTCTAACGAGGTGCCGTTATCAGAATTAACAGAGGAACCGATGTACAAAAATAAATAAATAATCGTACCTCAAGCTTATAGCGTTCTACATATTATGATGCTCTGACCGATGCGTTAATATTGTGTGTCTCTTCTTATCGACAACATACTCGTATAGGCACTTGGTTTTGTTCTTATTCACAGTCAAAGAAAATTTTCTCACTTCTATTCCAATGGCGGCTAATCCACACCTCTGATAGATCAATACATTCTACCAATGATGTCAATGCCATCAGGAACATACAAATTTGCAAAAGCTTTTGGAAAATTATGCGTCCAATATTGACTTGAGATTTTGTACAATTTTTGTAGGTGCATCACCTTTTCTAAACCCTTTTTATAAGGGTCGGGTAGTGGGTGGCCATGGCTAAAGTGGTAGTGTATTGGCTTCCAAATCGGAAGGTTCGATGTCCGAATTCCAGCCTCGCCTGAAAGACATTCTTTTTTTCAGGCAACTTAGTTCACGTAAGACGATTGTTGCCTACAATACAACAACAAGTCCAATTACACTAATAATTTAGTCTCCCCATTAAATGTTGGATTCCACCCTTTGAGCGAAATAACCACTGAGCCCAAAAATCTTTCTTTCTCTCTCTGTCCCATTTTCCTAAAAAAACTTAACACGTGCTCAGGCATTTTAAGTGTAATAATACCCACTTGAGTGTTAAGTTCGGTAACAATGTTTCCGGCCTTTATGATGAGTTTGGCAAGCAGATAATTATATGTATATCGTTCACCATCGATCAGTTTTCTAATTTTGGTATCACCCAAGGAGCGTATATTTCTGAAAGATGCTACGCATTATATTCACTGATCCATTAAGATCAATAGATAACTCATAGCTGAAAAGTAAATGCAACCATCAAAAAGAATCCATTATCATCCATTATCCAATATCCAACATGCAACATAACAATCGGTACTTAATTTGTAACGTAGAAATGAAACAATTTATTACACGTTCCAGTGGCTGTCTCTTATGATAAAGGCCTACTTTTTGTAGAGCGTAGAGAGAAAGTTCTCCATTCCATTCCAAGAAGAAAGCGACGTTAAGTATTCTTAGAATGCATAACCGGAGGCAGTTAGCTAGGAGCTGGGCCAAATACAGAGGCTTGTTATTCGAGACCCAGATTCAGATTGACTGTTACAAACTGAAATAAATAACTAAGTCTTGGCATATACGAGTATATTTCTATCCTAATCTATCTGTCTTATCTACGTTTTTGTAGCAACATTACAGAAAGTTCAACAGAAATACATGTTGCTTCAGTAGAAAAAGCTGACACTGCTACCCCTCTGGATCAGGCTCACCAGGATGTAGTCATCTTGTTAAAAATGAGAGAGTTAATTACTAACGCCTAACAATAGGAGTTATTCTCAGGTATTCGCGATACAATTGCAAAGGCATTTTGAACATATTCGATGCCGGGAAAACATCATAACCGATAACGGCTTTCAGAGCGAGTTCTACTATTTATTGAATTCTCCAAAATAGAGCAAATTTGGGCTGTAAAAAGTTTACCACCCGGAAACCAAATCCCTACTCGAACGATGGCACATACTCGTGCAATACTTAATCTTACTACGCCCTTCAAAAAGGATTTATGTTTAAAAAAAACAGGTCTCACAGTCAACACCATTTAAATCCTATTCATGGCAACAATATTCACATTCAAAACTTACTCGTATCTCGGCGAAATATCTCCACTTACCACTCTAGTATGTGAACTATACGTTATTAATGCAATGCGTGTATAATTAAAACTTAAATCAAAATGACTCAGCAACTTTTTCACAAAATTTATTTCACTATAAAAATTCACTTTTCCGATACTTGAACTTGAATCTATTAAGAATATAATGTCGACTTTTTTACTTTTCATTTTTATCGTATCAACACTGTGTCGGAAGACGTCTTTAAGATCATTCGCACGCGCTTTGAAAATGGAGTTTTCTACATTTTTCCACGGGACACCATCGAAAACGGGACGTTGAAATTTATTTCCAACCAAAGGATATGATGTCGCATCGATATCGTTTCGAAAGTAGATTTTATGAGACCTAACTCCGATATCTTGATGGCATAGCAAGATAATTAAAAAAGAACGTAAGGTCAATTTTGCTAACCTCATATTTGTAACAAAAAAATTATCAATTTTTCATAGTTTTTAAAATTTTAATTCCGAAAATTGTTTAATATTAAAGAGAGATAAAAGATAACCTTGCGACCGTTGTAGAGACGACGATTCCGCCAACTGAATTGCAGACCGATCACGGACAATGCTAGATTAAGACTAAAGTGAGATTTAGAAAATGTTGAAGAGATTTTATTTAGAGGCAAAGCAAAAACTGGCCTCGATTAAAGCGTACTCTTGTGATAGCAAATATTGTATTTCTCTTCAGAATGTTCGTTGGTCTTTCTTTGCGATCGTATTTAAAAAGGCGGGAATATGGGAATGTGACGCTTATACGTATATAGGTGCAGATGCAGAAAAGTGTCAAAATTGCAGTAGTGCATTCGGTCGCTACAGCATCGTTTGATGCACTAAACATTTGAGAGCACTAAAGTTTCCGACCACAACGTAAAGATAGCGGCACTCGTCAATAAAAGCTAGTGAATGCTAGTTGTGCATCTTTTGACAGTTACTTACCGAAGTTTCAGTCATTTTGGACGCGCAGTTTTCAGTTGACAGTCACTCAAACGACTGTCGAGTGAATATCGATGTGAATGTTTTTCATGAAAATAGAAAAAATTGAGTATCGAGCTGTTATTAAATTCTTGTTTTTAAAAGGCAATACGCCTACGCTCAGGACATCCAAAAATTGCAACCACTGACGATAACATTGCTAAAGTTCACCAAATGGTGTTAGACCACCGCCGAATTAAAGTGAGAGAGATAGTAGAGGTTATGAAAATGTCCAAAGAACGTGTTTGTTACATATTAAATCAAGTTTTAGGCATGAGAAAGCGGTCCGCGCGTTGGGTGCCGCGTTTGCTTATGTTAGATCAAAAACGTGTTCGAATGAACATTTCCAATGCTCTGTTGGCGCAGTTTAGGCACAATAAATCCGAGTTTTGGCGCCGATTAATTACTGTATGAAACTTGGATACACCATTATACGCCCGAAAGAAAAATTCAGTCAAAACAGTGGATTGCAAAGGGCGAGCCGGCTCCAAAAAAGCAAAAACTGTTTTTTCGGCTGGGAAAGTGATGGCGACTGTTTTTTGGGATAGTAAAGGAGTTATCTTAATCGATTATTCAAAAAGGAAAAACCATTACAGGAGCATACAACGCGCCGTCTCACATCTCAGCGGTTGCCATGGCGAAAATCCATGAATTATGGTTTGAACTGCCATCCGCCTTATTCACCAGATCTAGCCCCAAGCGACTTCATTTTGTTCCCTCATCTAAAAACTACGCTGGGAGGACAGAGATTTTCGTAAAATGAGGAGGCAGTTACCTTCATTAATAATTATTTTGCAGAGAAAAGCGCCAAGTACTATTTGGACGGGTTAGAGAGATGGGAGCATCGCTGGGAGAAGTGCGTAGAGTTATAAGAAGATTATGTAGAAAAAAAAAATAAAAAATTTGAGAAAAATGTCTTGTATCATTGTTCGGTCGGAAACTTTTCAGACAACCCTCGTAGCCTAAGGTTCGAGAAGATAACAACCTTATATTGAGAGCATAGAATAAACCGCTGTTCACATTTTCACTCATAGTAGATTCGAACTACCGGATCATCACGTTCATTAAATTTTTCATTTTAAATGCATTTTTATATAAATTCATTAACTAACTCTTACATGCTTACGTAAAAAAATTATATTAATTATATTACATATTAAAATTATCTTATTCTTACTTACTTCCCCCATGCGGGCACTTTAAGTTAAACCTAACACATAGACTATGTCCTTTCTCCGTTTCTTGCAATATTTATATTTACTAAAATTAAGACTAAGAAAAACAATTTTTTTATGGAAAAAACTTGGTAATTAGACTTTTTTGTAAAAAAATATTAAAACTTATAGTACTACCTTAAAAATAAATCTTGGCCTACTTTACCTACTTACATTAAATTATGTATATTAAATAATACTATAATTTTTTTTTTGTATAGTTACGCCCTATTTTGGAGAAGTTCCCATTTTTGTGTTATTTTTATTTTGTTTTTTTTTGTACTTTTTATACATCAGCCTATCGGAAGGTGCTATAATTTTTGCAAATGACGGCAAATGTCAATTCCACTTTGACATTTGTGAAATAAGCAGATACAAAATACACTTCAACAAGATATGAACCGCTGTACTCCTAATGACACCAACTGGGCAAACGCTACGATGTTTAGCCACATGCCTAGAAGACTATGGGACAACACGGGATGCTGCCAGGTCTGGCCGGCCCCGAGCAGCCGTTCTGCTGAGAATATCAGAGCTGTGATTGCAGATGTCGCAGAGGACCCCGAAGAATCCACCATGTGCAACGCAATTGGGCATCAATCGGCGGTCTTTACTGAGAATTTTGGTTAAAGACTGTAAGATGTTCCCTTACAAAGTTTCATGACCTCCGCACACCATATAAAGAGTCCGCCATCTAACGTTTTTTTTTTTCAACTAGTGCTTATTTCGTGAATGGTAACACTTAGCTCATGTCTTATTTCACAGATAATTAGTTGTATCCTTCCGCTGAACGAATATGGTTGTGTATACGCTTGAACAACGCTGAGAAATATTGCGACATTACTTTGAAAATCATGGTAATGTTCCAGAATGTGTGCGAAAATTGCGTACGGATTTTGGAAGAAGAGAAGCACCGTCAGCTCCGTATGTTCGTTATCTTGTGAAAAAAGTGAAAGAAACTGGCATCCTCATCAATAAACCAAAGCGTGAAAAGCCAAAAACAGTGCGTACACACGAGAATATTGCTGCTGTGGCAGAAAGTGTGAGTGAAGCGCCATCAACATCAATTCACCGTCGTTCTCAACAATTGAACATTTCGGAGACATCATTGAGACAAATTTTGCATAAAGACCTTGGTATGACAAAGTCCAATTGGTTCAGAAGTTGAAGCCAACTGACCATCCAATGCGTTTTCGCTTCGCTAAGTGGGCCTGCGATCGACTTAGAGAAGATGCCGATTTTGCCAAAAAAAATCATCTTTACAGATGAAGCTCATTTTGATCTTGGCGGGTATGTAAACAAGCAAAATTGTCGCATTTGGGGCACAGAAAACCCGCACGCATACATTGAAAAGCCGATACACCCAAAACGAGTCACTGTTTGGTGCGGATTTTGGTCCAGAGGCATAATTGGGCCATTTTTCTTCGAAAATGAGCAAGGAGTGGCCGTTACAGTCAATGGCGATCGTTATCGGGCCATGTTGAACGAATTTTTGTTCACAAAAATTGAAGAGGAGGATATTGGCAACATTTGGTTTCAACAGGACGGCGCTACGTTCCCCACAGCCGAAGCTACACTCGATGTTTTGCGCCCTATTTTTGAAGATCGCATTATCAGCCGCAGAGCTGATGTCGTTTGGTCACCTCGGAGCTGCGATTTGACACCGTTGGACTATTATTTGTGGGGTGCCGTAAAAGATAAGTGTTACTCCGACAAGCCAGAGACAATTGACGCTTTAAAGGACAATATTCGTGAAGCCATTGGTGAAATACAGCTGCACACAATCGATAATGTGCTTAAAAATTGGACCGATCGTGTAGGCTACTGCATGGCCAGCAGAGGCAGCCATTTGAACGAAATTATTTTCCATTATTAACCGGAAGGATAAAACTAATTATCTGTCAAATCAGGCATGAGCTAAGTGTTACCATTCATGAAATAATCACTAGTTGAAAAAAAACGTTAGATGGCGGACCCTTTATATGCCGATGATGTACAAATATATTCCTTGCTGTCGAAATCCCATAAAAATCAGGCATTAATCAATATTAATGATGATCTTAAGCGAATCTATGCTTGGTCAATAAAAAATGAGCTTAGTCTCAATCCATCTAAGTCATGCTCATAAAGCCATCTCTTAACAACACTCCCATAGAGTATGTTGATAAGGTACAAAGTCTTGGAATTTACATCATTAATACATATAACATACTTGGAATTGTATGGTGCTCTTCGTGGTAAGCCCCACAAAAAACAACTTTCCGATAGCTGTTAGACTGAAAATTGTAAAATCTTTTTTCTTGCTGATACTACTTTACGGATGCGAAATATATGCAGACTTGGACTATGTGTCGAAAAGAAAACTCACTGTGGCATATAATAGTTGCACAAGATATATCTTTGACATTACGCATTTAGCTAAAAAAATAATCGGCTGCTCTTTAATAGACTTATTAAATTTAACAACCATACTACTGATTCACAAAATAATTACTACAAAAGAACCAGACTATTTCTTTGATCTGATAAAATTTGCGAGTAACCAAAGGACACTGCAAATAATTTTACGCCTTATCTTATCACTAGTCAAAGTTTATTTATCAATGCGATTCATCTATGGAATTGTCTACCAGCGAATATCAAACGATCAAGCAACACAAATATATTTACAAATGAAGTTTTTAAATACTTAGAGCAAACTTACTGATAAAATTTCTATACCTTTATGTCCTTCTTTCACATCTTTTTCCCCTGTTCCCCTGTTCCCCTGTTTCTTAGTTATTACTATAATATTATTCTCTTTTTATTTAATTTTGTAATGTATTTTTGCCTAGTTTGCACAATTGGACAATCTTACATGCACAAGAATTTTTGTGAAATAATAAATAACATAAATAAATAAATAAAGTGCAGACAGTGCATTAGCAGTTAGCTGCTGACCGCCAAGCGCGTGTAACCTACGCTCAAGCCAACTGAAACTCCCAAACGACAACTTTTCATCGAAAATCATCATGAGCGAGGAGGCCCATTTCCATCTCTGTGGATATGTGAATAAGCAAAATTATCGCTTCTGGGGTAACGGAAATCCACGTATAACCCACGAAGAGCCATTAGATCCGCTCAAAGTAACTGCATGGTGTGCTGTTAATGCTGGAGGCGAATTGGGACTGGAAAACATGTGGTTGCAACAAGATGGAGCAACGGCGCATACTGCACGAGCCACTACCGAAATTCTGGGGGCCGCATTTCCGGGTCGCCTAATCTCTCATTTTAGCGATTTGCACTGGCCGGCAAGATCGCCCGATTTAACTGTTCCAGACTTCTTTTTGTGGGTTTTTTTTTAAGTCACGAGTATATGTCAACAAACTTCAGACCCTCGAAGCTCTCAAAAACAATATCCGTCAAGAATGCGAGGACCTATCGCCGGAAGTTCTCGCAAGAGTGATAGAAAATGCCACAAATCGGGCCCGAATGGTTATCAATTCTAGCAGCGACCACTTAGCCGATATCACTTCCTCCACTTAATGTAAAAAAAGTTTAAGACATCAGATAAATATAATCCAAAAGCAGAACCGACGTTTTTCATTCATAAAGAAAATTGCAGCCAAAAGAACATCGGGTAACAACTTTTAGGCCATCTTGTATATATTCTTTTTTTAAATTTAACGTAACCCTACGTAAAGATATGTAACTATGTATGTAACTATGTATGTAACTTTGCTCTCTAATGAAGCTACATTGTATTGGAGGAATTCGACGAAGAAGCTTCTTATCAATAAGCCACCAAAATTGTTGGAGCTGTCGTAGTTGAGTCGCCTGTCGCTGCCTGAGCGACGTGGAAGATTAACGATACCGCTATTCTATCCGGATCAGACCCCTCATTATCTAGGTAGAGGAACCCTTATGGAGGAATAAAGCCGTCAAATCGCACTCTCTCATGGTACATATGGTATAATTGGGGTAGTAAGCCCCAGAGACCAGTTTGTTCAACGAGGTCATTGCTCTTGTGATGTGCCATCGAGTCAACTTAATAACAAAATTATTAGGTTCGCTCTATTATCAAGGCCTCATTAGGATAGAATTGGTACTGAGATTCGGGGGTTTTGTATAAGCGAAGGCAAGCCCTCTCAAACACCCGAATCTTTTCCAATAAACTTGCTATCACGTTGAACCACACAAAACATCCAAATACAAGCGTAGGCCGGATAAGGGCCATGTAGCAGATCACCTTCACCCTCGCATCGAGTTTTTTCAACAAGTGTGGTTTTTGTCTGTTGGAATCATTGGCTCATTTTTCTTCAACGTTGTATCTAAATGAAAGAGCTGTTACTGTCAATGGAGAAGAGCGCAATAGACAAGTGATTGGAGATTATTTTGCTACCTCAAATTGAAGAAATAGACACAGACGATCTATATTTTCAACAGGATGGAGCTACGGATCATACAGCACGTGCAAACATTGAGCTATTACGGTCTAAGTTTCCAGGTCCATTAATTTCACGTAATGGTGGCATAAACTAGATCATGCGATCTAACACCATTAGATCACTTTTTTGGGGTGTTTTGAAAAGTAAAGTCTATGTAGATAAACCAAGAGCAATTGCACAGCAAAAGCATTCGGACCGAAATTTATGAACTTAATACGGTAATGTGTGAGCGATTTGATGACGATGATGATATTTTAAAATGGTTGGCTTGTTAACGTAGACTAAGACACAGAGCAAATAATCGAGTGGTGTCAAATCGCATGAACTCTCGCCGTGAGATGAACCAGTCGCCAAATTTCCCCTAAACAACTTCGAGCGCAATAACGGCAATTTTGCTTTTTGTCATAGGCGCTGAGCCAAAAATGGGCCTCGTCCAAGAAGAGGATTTTTTGACTAAAATCCAAAATCACCCTTCACAACATTGCAATACAAATAAAAGTGAGAAAGAGTTTGGCCGCCTGGAAGAGCAGACTAATTTTTCGAGAGTATTCAAGTTTTTATTTCTACATATAATAATAAATCGAAAAGGTACACTACAAAAAGAGTCTGAAAATGATGTCCAATGTCATCAACAATAAGCATCATGACTCTTGGAAAATAATGCCTTCACTGTTGCCTCGCAAGTTTCGAGAAATTGTAAGTACGTACGAGTCAAAAAGTCGCAAATAGATGCAGCCATATGTGGCCTTCAGTCGATAATATCGATCTAGGCTTGTTGGGCTTATTTTTGAATCTGCTGTGATGTGAATATTTAATTAATTGTGAATTTACCAGGGCTAAAACCGATCTGACAAGGGCTATTTAGAGCATTAGCAATTGACGAATATAGAACACAAGCCCTCGTACACGAAACTGAGCGAGCGAGAAAGTTTCATTCATCAAGTATGAGTATATGGTATATGCTCTCTTCCAAGTCAATCTCCCGCTGCCCTTAAAACCTCAGCACGTAGGCCATCTACTTGTGATCTGCCCCACAGGAAAGTCAGTTAGTTAAGTCCATTTGAAGTAGTTGTACGGGTAGGGTGTAGGCAATTTTTTCAAACTATCCCGCTAAAGATGTTCTCTGTTCTAATTTAAACTTAAAATGATTTCAACGTCATGAGTTGTATATTGCTCATAGGTCTTGTCGAGGAGCTCGGAAAAAAATAATTGGTAGCAACGTCTGTTTCTTTAGCAGGGGTGAGAGGGCTATTAGGATGTTACGTCGAAATCCTCGAAATCCCGAAAAACATTAATTTTTTCAGTTAACGAAAATGATGAGTAGTTGACTAGAAATCAACAACAAGCCAACTTCCACTAAGAGATTAGTCTCCCCATTAAATGTTGGATGCAACCCATGGAGCGAAATAACCACTGGGCCCAAACATCTTTATTTCTCTCTCTATCCCATTTTCCAAAAAACTTAACACATGCTGAGGCATTATAAGTGTATTCACTTGAGTTTTAAGTTCTTTACAAAAAAAAAGAAGAAAAAAGAGCTGTTGGCCTTCTGACAGTGCAAAATAGCTGTCGACAAAACATGGGACCTGTCACAGAGGGTCATTTGGATCTACAAGGCTATAATAAGGCCTATCAAATCCTATGCATTGGTTGTCCGGTGAAATAAGCTCTCACAAAAATACGCCATTGCTGGTTTTACCAGACTTCAAAAAACGGTTTGTCTTGGCTGCATGGGGACTTTCCCTAGCACACCTGACTCTTCTCTAGACGCATTGATAAATCTCCCTTCCCTTGATATTCGTATCATGGGTTGCACCCTTAAAGCTATCTTCAATTTAAAAAGAAGTGATCTTTGGTACAACACGCACTGGAGCTTTAATGACCTTACACGCCGAACGTCTTGCACGTCTTTTGACTCTGAACTTATGGTCATGACGTTTGATGCAGTGACACCAGAATTTTTGTTGCGGGAAAAAAACCAAATCGACTTTCCCTGCGCCAAAAATTGGTCTCGACCAGAATCTGAGCCAGCGAAGGAATGTAGTCGGGTCTTCATGGATAGCTCCAAAATGCACATGGCACTTTGCCACTGAAGCGCTTACTCATCTTTCTTTGAGAAACAGTGAAATTTAATTAAAAGAAACTTACAAGAAGTAAGTGTGTTCACACACGTCCTACTCTTGAAGGTATGTCATTTGCGATAGAGTTTATAGTGTTACCCTTCCTGCTCGATATTCCCACTTATAATTTAACAAGTTAATTTGATCGGACAAGGAGATTCAATAAGAATGATTAATATGTGATAAAGCACTAGACAAGGCAGGTTAACACCGCCTATACTAATCGTACACAACCATCAACTATACTCGTCCGCTGAAATAGTCACCTTTCCAAAAATGTATACAAGTAAATCTAGGTGCGCCCTAAGGATCAATTCTTAGTCCGATTCTCTTCCGTATGTTCTTCGTTATGTTTGTAAGCACTTCTACGATAGTAAGGGTCACTAGTGAGGAAAAAATCATACAGACTACCAACCTAAGGTGATCAAGTCTTGACGGACACAGGGTATCCAAGGTTCTCTGGCCACTTTTTGACGGTAAGAGACGGAAGTTAATAAAATTAAACAGGGATAAGCTAATAAGACAATAATACGAATCCTGACAGATCACTGTCTCCTCCGGAAACAAATTGTCAGATACGGATATTTGCAGATTCTGCGGTAATCTGCAAGCTATTGAGGACATAACACATATACTGAAAAAAATAAAAATTTTTATGGAAATACTTTGTCGAAAACCTAGAGAGAATAGACGGCATAAAATTCAAAGGCCTGCTTGGCTTTTGCAAAGAAATTGGATGTGTCACCAGGATGATTGTTTAGGTTCTTGCCATTTGAATATAAATTCAACCGGTTCCACAGGGATCGCGATAGGCCCGTTTTGGTGCTTAGTGTTTAACCTAATCTAACATAGCCTTGTAAGCACTTCTCTGTCCACCTTTATGCAGATCATGTCCAGCTAGCTAAATGCCCCCAAAGCCAATTAAAAATTTAGCTGGACTGGTTAGCAATCTTAATGAATAACTTGCCAGTATTTTTTCTTAGTCTGCAACCAACGGATTGCTTTTGAATGCAAATACGATGGTGACTGCTTCAAATATATTGTAAAATGTTTATTCCATTCAATACAATGGCTTTATTTAATACAAAGACTGCTTAAATATATTGTAAAATGTTTATTCCATTCAATACAATCGCTTTATTTAATACAGTTACAATTCACAATTCAATCGCTTATCCCAACCACTTTTACGTTTGTTTACTTTGGGGGATGCTGATATTTATTCTCCCCTGACATCAGTCTAGAATATTCTAAAATATTCTAGAATATTCCAAATGGACCATTAATGCGGGTTATCACCTTGTATGGACCTTCCCAATTCCCAATTTTGGTGATATGCCTTTCTTACGCAGAGGATTATACAACCACACTAGATCTCCTTCGTTGAAGCCAGAAGATTTCGCCTTGATGTTGTACCTGGTCTTCCTGCGGTTGCTCGCTAGCATCATCTTTTCTCGGGTGTTCGATCCCAATAACGTTGCCAGTTGCCAACAACCTTAGACAGATGCTCATTCAAGGTGCTATTGAATCCATGACCACGAGGGAGTATCAGTTTCCATTAAATGGTTCAGGAAATGGGCCACCGATGTCGATGGCTATTCGTTCGAATGGTGCTCCGACTGTTGCATTCGTCCTTGTGGCTTTGCTCTTGGGCCCATGGTAGCCGCACACCTTATGCACTTTTTGCACCGATACTTCACGAGACGTATCGGGGCAGTTCTTCTTCGATTTGGATCTTTTCATCACTCAAGTGTCCATGTATTACAAACTATTCGTTATCATCATCCTCTGATTCGTCAGTTTCCTCTTCCTCCCACTCATAATTCGATTCAGCTTCGTAATCGAAGAATTTCTATCAAAAATAAAGGACCGTTAGGTAACAAACAGCCTTCTTGGGGTTAGCACAGTGCATGTATGCACAGTATCTCCATGTCCCGTAAAACGTTGCACGGAAGAAGTAGTAATTTTCTAAAAAAATTTCTTACTATGTACAAAGTATGTAAAGGGTTTTTCAATAAGAGCGCTACAAAAGTTTTTTTAAACAAAAGAAAAACGGTTTTGGATATCAATGAAATTCTTTATTCCTGTGAAAGTACGTTCGATGCCATTATGTATGGAACTCGATTTCTTTTGCATGGCCACCACGGGCACGCTTGCAGTAGTCCAGCGGCTTCAGTTCTTGCGTCAATTTAATCTTGTAAGGATGTAGGCCAAGATCTTTTCGCAAAATTCGCCACAACGACGTCACAGAGATGCCCAGCGCTTGAGAACGACGTGTGAGAGACACATTTGGGCTTTCTGCAATTGAAGCCTCAGCGGCAGCAATATTCTCGACACTACGGGCACTTCTTTGTCTCACTGGCACGGGAACATTTTGTACTGTGCCTGTGGATTCAAATTTTTCCACTAGACGCTCAATTGTTGGTCTGCTAGGACGATTATGACGACCATAAATTGGACGTAGCGCTCTTAACGTTGAGGCCACTGACTCCGAATTTCGGTAGTAAATTTTAATAATTTCGACTCGTTGTTGGCTCGTATATCTTTCCATCATGAAATGGCAAACCTTACTGAAGAGAAATGTCAAAAGAGCGGCAAGAAATATGGCGTCGTTTGCTGTCCCTGTCGCTCTACTTTTGTAGCGTCCCTGTTGAAAAACCCGTCATAATACTGTGATAACCAGTCAAATGTGAGCAGCGACATCTAGCAGAAAATGTCGAAACTCGAAGACTTGAAGGTTTCGATACTGGATTAGCAAAGTCACTGACTGGAGAGTAGAATCGAATTTTCTAGCAAATTGGAAATTGTATGGGACGCTGGGTGGCGAGGATTGTTCTCGAAGTATGTCATTCGAGTTTAAATACCAGCATCCCAAAGGTATGCAAATCAGTTCCAAAGTTGAATTTGAAGTGTTAATTAGAAGAAGTGATTAAGTGGTTTAAGTAAAAGATAAGAAAAGTATAAGTGGTTGAGAAATTGAATTGTACTGAGAGAAAGAATTAAATAGTGAATTGTAACTGTACTGAATAAAGGGATTTGTATTGAAAAGAATAAGTTCTATCATTTGTACTCACACAAACATTCTACATTGGTGTCAGAAGTGGGATAGGACTTATTGTGTGTAAAAAAAAAAAAAAAAAGTGTTTTCTGACTATTTGAAAAAGCTAGAATGGGTCGAAAACTATTGCAGTTGACCCTCGTCCAACTCAAATCCGAGTTGAAGCGAAGAGAAGCCTCAGCGCCAGTGGAGGAAAAAGTGACTTGGTGCTCCGTCTTCAGGAGGCTTTGAACAACGAGGGACATGATCCTGATGCAGATTCCTTTGATGTTGACGAGGATGAACAGACAAGTACCGGCAATGACATGGCTGCGATGATGCAACTCCTCTTGTTAAAAATGGACGAACAGAAGAACAGTCTCGACCAACAAAAGAAAAATCTGGAAGAACAAAAGAATAGCCTCGAACAAAAGCTGGCTGAACAAAAGAAAAATCTGGAAGAACAAAAGAATAGCCTCGAACAAAAGCTGGATGAACAAAAGAAAAATCTGGAAGAACAAAAGAATAGTCTCGAACAAAAGCTGGATGAACAAAAGAAAAATCTAGACGAGCAGAAGAGCAGCATTGAACAAAAAATCGACGAACAAAAGAATAGTCTAGAACAAAAACTGGAAGAACAAAATAACGTTCTACACCAAAAGTTCGAAGAAATCGATAACAAATTTGATAGAATAGAGAAGAATGTTGGCGAAAAATTCGAGGAAATGGACAGCAAAGTTCAGCAACTGGCAAAAGAGCTCGACACAGTGCGAAAACAGAAACTGCGAGAATGTTCTTTAAGCGGTCCAAGGAGAAAAGATTTGAAGCCTCCCTCATTCGACGGCCAGACCTCATGGTCTACTTATAAGAAGCAGTTTGAAATGGCTGCCTGTGCAAACGACTGGGACAATGAGGAAAAGTGCTTTGCCCTAACAATGGCCTTGCACGGTCCTGCAGCAGAATTGTTGCAAACAGTAGATATCGAAAAGCACAAAGATTATGTGACTTTAGTACAGGCTATCGAGAAACGGTTTGGGGATAGCCACATGCAGGAGGTCTACAAGGTCCAATTGCAAAGCCGAACGCAGCAACGAGGAGAAACACTTCAGCAGCTCCAAGCAGACGTGAGTAGACTGGCACATCTGTCATACCCCACTGCAGGCCAGGAAATTATCGACGAAATGGCAAAAGATGCATTTATCAGGGGAATTGCAGATTCGAAGCTACAGTCAGCAGTAAGGATGGCCGGGAAAAGAACCCTTGCTGAAGCACTTGCCTTCGCTCTGGCGATGGAAGCAGCCAATCAGGCTTCCAGGGGAACACATTTCGTCAGGGAAGTAGCATCTGTCGAATGCTCCTGCACAAGAATTAGTGCCGAGGAACGAGATACTCGACGGGATAGACGAATAATGCGCTGCTGGAATTGCAATAAAATAGGACATCTTCAAAGGCAGTGTAAAGAACCGGTGCGACGAAAAGACTGCCCTCACTGTGGTGACAAGCAAATAGAGGAAGAAACCCGCAGAAACAGCTATCAAGAAGCCGGTCAACCTTCCCGAAATCATCAGTCGGGAAATGCTTAAGCACCAACTTCGCGGGGCAGAAGTTGGTAGCAGGAGTCGACGGCCCCAGGACCATCACCCAAGTCTCGCTGGCAAAACGGTGCAGCGAAAGCCTTCTAGTAGAAGTAGTCAGTGGAAAAGAAAAATGGATGGCAACAATAGACACCGGTGCCACGGCCTCAATCATCAGGAGGAATCTTGTGCAGAAGTCTTGGCTGCATAACACTAGCAGTTGCAGCTTGCGAACAGCTACAGGAGCAACGATTAAGGTATATGGTGAAGTCCGCATAAAAATCCAACTGGCCGGAATAACATTCACTCACGCGTTTCTGGTAGCTGACATATGTGACGAGTGCATCATTGGTACAGACTTCATGAGAGAACATGGACTTGTAGTCGACTTGGGGGCACAAACCCTGAAATACGGAAACATGGAGATACCAATGATATACGGAAACGCCAATACCACAGTCTCAAATGTCGTTATCTGCAGCAATCAGAGTCTAGAGCCTTCGTCAGAAGCAATTTTGTGGGCAGAAGTGGAAGGTGGTCCTGGTAGCCACCGATTCTATTTGATGGAGCCAGAAAAGAAAAGAGACTTCATGGTGGGAAAGACCTTAGTGGAGCCAAAGAACAACATGGTCCCTGTAAGGATTCTAAATCCAAAGACATTCAGTGTAAAGGTGAAAAAGGGAGAGATAGTGGGAAAATGTGTACCTGTTGAGGCTATTTCGACTACAACGGAAAAAAAGGGTGCAAAACCGGTCACAACAGTTCAGAGCATAAAAATCAAGAACAAAATTCTCAGCCTCTGTAATCTGGACGAAGATCAGCGAATCCTGGCAGAAAAACTAATCGGTGAGTACGCTGATATATTTGCTACACAAGACGGAGAATATGGACGTACGCATATTGTTCAACACCACATTGACACCGGAGACGCTCGACCAATCCGTCAACCTGCAAGGCGTCTTCCATTGGCAAAGCAAACAGAAGTTGCCGAAATGATGTCGAAGATGAAAGCTGAGGGAGTGATTGAAGAATCGCAAAGTCCGTGGGCATCTCCAGTGGTCCTCGTGAAGAAGAAAGATGGCAGCACGAGATTTTGTGTAGACTACCGACGTCTCAATGATGTCACTAAAAAGGACAGCTACCCACTTCCGAGAATCGATGACACTTTGGATATGCTTTCTGGAGCGAAATGGTTTTCAACACTTGACTTGAAGAGCGGTTACTGGCAGGTAGAGATAAATCGTGCGGATCGTGAGAAAACTGCCTTCACTACAGGAAGCGGTCTTTGGCAGTTTGCAGTGATGCCGTTTGCCGTGCAACGCTCCGGCCACCTTCGAGCGACTAATGGAACGAACATTGCAAGGACTCACCAGGAAAACCTGCCTAGTATATTTGGACGACGTTATCGTCATAGGTAAGACGTACGAGGAGCACCGCGAAAATCTAAAAGAAGTGTTTGAGAGGCTACGAAGTGCTCATTTAAAGCTCAACCCAGAAAAGTGTGCCTTGTTTCGTCCGGAAGTAAAATATCTGGGTCACATTATATCAGCGGAAGGAGTAAGAACGGATCCTGACAAAATCGAAGCCGTGAAAAGTTGGCCTTCTCCAAAAGATAAACACCAACTGAGAAGCTTCTTGGGCCTCGCCACGTATTACAGAAGGTTCGTAAAGGATTTTGCTGGCATTGCAAAGAGCCTGCATCAACTTACGGAAAAAGGCCGACAGTTCAGGTGGTCTGGAGAATGCGAAAAAGCATTTCAAGAACTGAAGCGACAGCTGTGCAATGCCCCCATCTTGGGTTACCCGACGCCCGGAAAAATGTTCATCGTGGACGCAGACGCTAGCAATATTGGGGTCGGAGCTGTGATCTCCCAAGTTCATGACGGTCAAGAGAAAGTGGTCGCATATTACAGCAAAGTACTCTCCAGACCTGAACGGAACTACTGTGTAACCCGGCGCGAGCTTCTGGCTTTAATTCTGGCTACGAAGCATTTCCATAAGTACCTCTACGGACAAAAGTTCATTCTCCGGACAGACCACGCAGCTCTGAAATGGCTACTCCAATTTAAGAACCCTGAAGGCCAAGTTGCAAGATGGATCGAGCAGTTGCAGGGTTACGACTTTGAAGTGCAACACCGCAAGGGAACACTCCACTCAAATGCTGATGCTCTCTCTCGTCGACCATGCGGAGTAAAATGCGAACACTGCAATCGTAAAGAAGCAAAAGAACAGGCAGCTATCCAAATGATCAGGACTGAGCCAATAGAGGGTTGGAGTATAGACGAAATCCGTTCCTCCCAACAGGCAGACAATGACGTCGAACCAATATTGGCCTGGAAAGAACACGAGGAAAGACCAAGCTGGCAGCAGATATCAGATCGGAGCCAAACTCTGAAGGCATACTGGGCACAGTGGGACTCGCTTTTTGTGCAAGATGGATTGCTGAAGAGAAAATGGGAAAGTGCAGATGGGACAACATCTCGTATGCAGCTAATTGTGCCACGATCCAGAGTCAACCAAGTGCTCCATGAAATACATGACGGAATCTCAGGAGGCCATTTGGGAATAAACAAGACGTTGGAAAAGGTAAGGGAACGTTTCTATTGGCTAAGCGCTAAACAAGATGTCGAGAATTGGTGCAAAAAGTGCATAAGGTGTGCGGCTACCAAGGGTCCAAAAGTAAAGCCACATGGACAAATGCAACAATACAATGTCGGAGCACCTTTCGAACGAATAGCCATCGACATCGCTGGGCCGTTTCCCGAAACCTTTAATGGAAACCGATATACCCTCGTAGTCATGGATTACTTCAGTAAGTGGCCGGAAGTGTTTGCCATCCCAAATCAAGAGGCTAAGACCGTAGCCGAACAGATAGTCAACAACTGGGTGAGCAGATTTGGGGTCCCAATGGAGCTGCACTCTGATCAAGGGCGAAACTTTGAATCAAAAGTCTTCCAGGAAATATGCCAATATTTGGGAATAAGAAAGACAAGGACAACGCCACTACACTAAATCTGATGGAATGCTCGAGCGATTCAATCGGACCTTGAATGAGCATCTATCTAAGGTTGTCAGCAACTGCCAGCGGGATTGGGATCGACACATACCCCTCTTCTTAATGGCCTACCGAAACGCGGTCCACAGCTCAACAGGGCACACACCATCCGAGATCTTATTTGGTCAAACAATTCGGTTGCCATGTGAAGCAAAATTCGGATCCCCACCGACGGAGCCCAAAGAGGTGAACGAGTACGTGAATGACTTACGCAGCAGGATTCGTAAATTGCATGAAGACACCAGAGAAAAGATGAAGCTAGCAAGCAGCCGCATGAAAACTAGGTACGATATCAAGGCGAAATCTTCCGGTTTCAACGAAGGAGATCTGGTTTGGCTGTATAATCCTCAGCGTAAGAAAGGCAAATCACCAAAATTGCAACAGGACTGGGAAGGTCCATACAAGGTGATAACCCGCATTAATGACGTTGTCTACCGGATCCAGCGTGGGGATCGAGGAAAATTGAAAGTGGTCCATTTGGATAGAATGTGTCATTTCAACGGGATGCTGAATGACGAAGTTGTTCGGGACGAACAACTGTAGGGAGGGAGCAATGTGATAACCACTTAAATGTGAGCAGCGACATCTAGCAGAAAATGTCGATACTCGAGGACCAGAAGATTTCGATACTGGAATAACAAAGTCTTGACTGGAGAGTGGAATCGAATTTTCTAGCAAATTGGAAATTGTATGGGACGCTGGATGGCGAAGTATGTCATTCGAGTATAAATACCAGCATCCCAAAGGTATGCAGATCAGCTCTAAAGTGTAATTTGAAGTGTTAATTAGGAGAAGTGATTAAGTGGTTTAAGTAAAAGATAAGAACAGTATAAGCGGTTGAGAAATTGGATTGTATTGAGAGAAACAATTAAGTAGTGAATTGTAACTGTACTGAATAAAGGGATTTGTATTGAAAAGAATAAGTTCTATTATTTGTACCCACACAAACATTTTACAATATATTTATTAAGGGAGGGAGAGGAGACTATAGCTGCTTCTGTAGTGGAGCCAAGTGTGGTGGAAAAGGTACCTAAGCAATTGGGACAAACCATTCTTTAGAGCCCGGGAAAAGCAGCAGTGATATACAATATTGTATTTGTTTGAAATTTTATTCCACCAAACAGCTGGCACATAGGAAAGTATTCTTCTTATAGCAATTGTGTAGATCCAGAGGATACTTTTCGTTGAAAAGTCCCATGTCTTGCCAAAAGATCCATTACACTATCAGCAAGTCGATAGTGCGTTGGGCATAACATGTCTTTGATATGACATACTTATTTAGTTTATTATTCAAATTGACACCCAGAAAGTTAGTTTTATTGGAGAAATGGAACGTGACTCCTTTTAGTGATTTTCTTTCTTCTTGTGAAGGGAACAGCCTCTGTTTTAAGAAGATTGACTGAAAATATTTCTAGTGGATTATCGTCGATTACGTCTAAATCTGACTACGCATGATTTGACAGTCAATACAGCTTCATTATCTGCATATGTTTGAGCAAATGAATTAAAACTGATGAGAGCTAGAAGCAAAGTGTCGACCAACATTCACCTTATCAGTGAAGACAGGATGCTATCCTGCGGGGTCATTACATATTGACAGCGGTAAGCACCCACAACCAAGATTCTATCCACAAGCATTACTCTAACCAATACGACTAATGGTTCGTCTACGCCGTGTTTTCTGGGCTGGTTACATATGCCGTGCTTTGTCGAAATGATCTTCAATATTACTGGGTTTACTTGCAGTTTCAGTGATAGAAGTTGATTTTGAGCCTATCTGATGTATCCTTTTTGAGGACCTAAAATAAAGCCTTTGAAATTCGAGTAAGCCTCAAATATTATTTTTGCTTTGATTTGTAAAGATCCTAGTCTACCTCAATATGATTGCCTTGGTGCAAAGACGTTTAGTTACTTGCCAGTTTTTGCTTAGTTATAAACAACAAAACCATTTAAGCTTAGAGAATGAGAGGCATTTCGTTGCAATAATTCAGCCCCTGTTCCTCATCGTAACGATTAACCCGAAGACCACAGAAACGATACCTTGAGACCCACGTTTGCCGGATTTTTAGTTTTACCTTTTACTCGATGACTCAATGACAGGGGTGTTTGTGCTCTTTGAATTAGAAGACAAGTTGCAATCAGAGTTATGCAAATTGATAGAATTTGAAACTTCATATATATATCCTACAGCATATTATTGTATATGTAAATATGTTATAGGGATATTGGATATTGGATAGGCCCATTCACTGAACGTACGACGCACAATTCAATTCTACCAAGAGCTGAATGTTGTAAGCGCGTCAACCGTAATTTTTCATAAAATCTTCCGTAGAATAGATAGATAATTGTAAGGAACGTTACGTGAACTGTACCTCGATTTTCGAAATAAAATTGAACAATTTTCAAGCGTTGCTCAGTCGTAAGTCATATTCGTGGCAAAATGGAAAATCAAACTCAACTTACATATACCAATTTTCAGCCGTCAAATTGGCTATAAATTAGCAATGTCGGATCAAACTTTTGCTCTATGTTTATGCCAACTTTACTAAGTTATACGTATACAAAGAAAGATATATTAAACAACATTTCATCAGATCAGTTCGTTGTGAGCTTTCAATCGTGATTGTTCTATCATAACTGACCTATAGTTATCAAAAATTTCTAAACGTCGTGTTAGTGACTTAGAGAATCCTATATGCTCAGACAATAAATATAAAACCCTTATTGCGAATATGTCGCGTAGCGAAATTTTTTTTGGTCCTCTTGGAAATTTGTCCGATACGGACAAAAGAGATGAGGACTGTGTGCAATTTCCGAAAGTGCAGAAGAAAACACCTATCCCCCCAATAAAAATTCTACACACAAATTTCGTAAAGACCTTGAAATCATTGACTACTTCATTCGGTAAATTACTATTGGTATTAAAGTTTTCTGTGAATCCATTAATTCATTCCATATGACTGTCAGTGCTTTGAAATTAAATAGTTGGTCTCCCATGACTTTAAAAGTGAACGATCATTCAAGGTCTAGATGAACTAAACACAGACCACTTAAAAAGGAACTGTTATCACTTGGTCTCAAATGTCATAATATTAAGATGATAAAAAAAAACACACGAAAATTTCACTTACGTTTTCTATATTTTTTATTTAGAAAGCGGTTCAATTCGCTTAGCTGATCTTCGTAAAAGCATTAAATCTATTTTCCGAACTCAAGTGAGGTGGGAGTTTCATAGGCGCATCAAGAAAAAGTTGACACAATGCCACAACTGTCAAATGTTCGGCCATAGAGAGAAAAATTGCAACGTCAAGACATTCTGTGCTAACTGCTCCGGTAACCATAAAACCGACAAATTCACATCTGTTGGAATTTTTAAATGCGCCAACTCTAGGGGCAATCACAAGTCAACTGATGAGTCATGTTTAAGCCGTACTAAATTCAAAGAAATGAGAGAAAATATATCTCTAAAGACTAATCGTTCCCGATTCTCACGGCAGCCGGCAGGTGCGCCTACGAAAGTTTTCAACTACAACAGCTTTGTAGACTTTCCCTCTCTTCCGAAAGTTTCTATTCAGCAAAAACGTCAAAAGAGTATTCAGCAAGTTCCAGTCTCATCAGCTGAGAACACTCTATTCTGTAAATGATAAAACATGGTACTAGTAAACATGGTACCACAAAAACCCCCAGACTCTGAGACCAATTCACTCCAACATAATTGAAAACACTTGGAAAATTCTTTCCAAACATCTGTATTTGGAATGTTCGCCATTTTTTCCCGATTATTTTGTGTGTTCACACGACGAAATTCACTGACAAAATTGCTTGCTCAAGTAAATGTTGATAGATGAGAGCGCAGACACTCAAACATAGTATCAGCAACACAAAACTCCGTCCAGAAACATCGACAAATATCAAACCACTTTTGATTTTAGTGAGACTAAATTCTGATGTTGGTGAGACCAAAAAATTGGTACGCGTACCAGCACGCAGAAGATCAACATCAGCTAAAACTTGGTTTATTTTACATGTTTACTAGGACCATGTTTTAGCGTTTACAGGGCGCTTAACGATGGAAATGGTTTCAAAGCTTGGCCAATGCAAATCGAAAGTGGAACAATTTAATGGAGTAGCACAGCTTGCAGCTAATGTTATTAATAATAATCAATGTTCGCTAAAGCTATTATGTTGGAATGCCAGAGGCATACGAAACAAAAGCGTTGAATTTTTCAATTTTCTTTGTAATAAAAATGTCGATATATGTCTTATAAGTGAAACTTGGCAACTTTACACTTAATGTTAGTGTAAAAAACTGTAAATACGTTTGTTACAGATTGGGTCGAGAACGTAGAATTGGGGGGTAAATGTAACCCACTTCAAGCTGTAAATTTCAGAAATGATCTAAGCAAGTTGCTCAGCAATGATCGACTTATAATAGGGGGTAATTTAAATTGCCGCCACCGTAATGGGGGTTGTTGTAATATATTAGCAAATTTTGCTATGAGACACCCCTTTAATATTATGCACCCTAACAGCCCAACTTATATCCCAACCTCAAGCAGATTTTCTCCATCTGTGTTAGACATATTTTTAACTATTATGCCTAACTTGTTAACACATCCCGTTCCTATTAATGGCCTAAGTTACTTATCTGTAAAATGTGATATTTTACTTACCTCTATGTTAAAAAATGTGCAATATTTAGACTATAAGAATGCTAACTGGAATCTGTTTAGATCTTACCTCACTTCAAGTATTCGTAATTGTAGTCAACAAGTAGACTCACTTATTAATACCCTCGAAAATAAAATAACTGAAAGTATTCGTTTAACAGTGCCGTCCAAAAATCCATGTCAAAGAGTGATCGCTCTACCACCTAATATTTTACAACTAATCAAAATCAGAAATTCATATAGAAGGCGATGGCAAAGATATAGATTATCCAACGATCTTAGGCAAATGAATATATTAAATAAACTTATAAAGATACGTATTTCGGTATATAGAAACTCTGTATGGAATAACAAATTAAGATCTCTTAATCCAAATTCAAAGCCTTTTTAGTTTTTGGAATATCACTAAAATACTTAAAAAAATAAATATCCAAGTTCCCAATCTCGAGATCTCTGGCTCCGTTATAACATCAGCTGAATCCAAACCGGAACAACTAGCAAACGCCTTTATGGAAAATCATTCTGCTTTTGAGTCAATGGCTATAAACGAGGTATATTCGTTCAACGATATGGAGTTCGAAATACCATCAAATATATTCATTACCAACGAAGATATTCAGTTTATAATTTCAAATTTCCGAAATTATAAAGTCCCTGGTCTAGATAATATTCATAATTTAATCCTAAAAAACCTACCAACAAATGCCAGGTAAGCCATCTAATACCCCTTTCAGCTACCGGCCTATAAGTCTATTAAGTGGATGTAGTAAGATCATTGAAAAAGTAATCAAATTGAAGCTTTAGGTCTTTCTAGAGGAATAAAGTATTGTAAAATGTTTGTGTGGGTACAAATGATAGAACTTATTCTTTTCAATACAAATCGCTTTATTCAGTACAGTTACAATTCACTATTTATTTGTTTCTCTCAGTACAATCCAATTTCTCAACCGCTTATACTTTTCTTATCTTTTACTTAAACCACTTAATCACTTCTCCTAATTAACACTTCAAATTTCACTTTAGAACTGATTTGCATATGGTATTTATACTCGAATGATATACTTCGAGAACAATCCTCGCCATCCAGCGTCCCATACAATTTCCAATTTACTAGAACATTCGATTCCACTCTCCGGTCGAGACTTTGTTATTCCAATATCGAAATCTTCTGGTCATCGACATTTTCTGCTAGATGTCGCTGCTCACATTTAAGTGGTTATCACAGTATTAACTTTTCATAAGAAGTGATAGAATAGGATTAATGATTATTTTGACTGCTTTTATTTGTGAATAAACTTTTTGCAAAATTAATTTTAAAATGTTGGTAATAGCAACAAACAAAACAATAAATCAGGTAAACAAAATTTGTGATTTACAAGTCCATTTGGTATTACAGAGAATTGACCAATTCTTTTTTTTTTTTTTTTAATTTATGTGTGACTGGAGACATTTAGCTTACAATGGAGAAAAAAATCTGAATTACACGGCAAATAGTATTAATTTACATAAATTTCTAAATTTAAAAAAAAATTAGCTACGGTCAACAATTTCAATTTTAAAATACCTATTTGACTGAGGCTATCGTTTGATCGATCTTAAAGTAAACAATGCTGCACGATTAACATGCCCGTTTCAGAAGTCGTCGACCGTTGTAGCAGTCCATTTACATTAAAAACGTCCGGCTCCGAAGCTGGTGTCGAATTTCCTACAGAGAAATCTGGTACTTGGACATTGTAAAAGACATGCTTTCCAAAGCTGATTCCTGATTTTTTTTTTAGAGAATCGTTAGAAAATACATATTCAATGTTTTTGTGCCATTAATTTCATTGCTAACGCAACATTTCCAATTTCGCTGCTCAGTTTTTGTATCCAGAAATGTCAGAGAAGGAAAAACTCGATGTAAACTCATCGCTGTACCTTTCACAAATATCACGGCAGCATTGTCGATAATGTCAACGAAATCAAATCGGCCTAGACATACTATAACGAACTGAGTATAAATCTTATACTGCTAGAAAGAAACCTTTCGTCAGCAAATAAAAAAAAGTGAAGACTTTGTTGATGTAGGGTTAAATGCCCACTTTTGGGACCGCTTATTTAGTCATAATCATTGAGTTTATGACATAAGAAGTGTACTAAAACATTTAGCAGGAAAACTTGCTTCGAAGTACACAAAGAATGGTTATCGCGAAAGATTTTTACTTCCAGTAGGACAACGATCCCAGGCATGTCGCACAAATGGGGAAGATGTGGTTGATACATAAAGTCCCTTACTTGCTAGTAATACCACCACAAAGCCCCTTTTAATCTTAAACAGAACATCTTTGGAATCATTTAGAGAAGAAAAACATGTCATTACATCATAGCCTCAGTTAAAAGCCTTACTTTTAGCGAAATGGTAAAAAATAATGTAAAATGTTTGTGTGGGTACAAATGATAGAACTTATTCTTTTCAATACAAATCCCTTTATTCAGTACAGTTACAATTCACTTTTTAATTCTTTCTCTCAGTACAATTCAATTTCTCAACCACTTATACTTTTCTTATCTTTTACTTAAACCACTTAATCACTTCTCCTAATTAACACTTCAAATTACACTTTAGAACTGATTTGCATACCTTTGGGATGCTGGTATTTATACTCGAATGACATACTTCGAGAACAATCCACGTCATCCAGCGTTCCATACAAGTTCCTATTTGCTAGAAAATTCGATTCTACTCTCCTCGACTGTCTTTGCTAATCCAGTATCGAAACCTTCTTGTCTCCGAGTTTCGACATTTTCTGCTAGATGTCGCTGCTCACATTTGAGTGGTTATCACATTGCTCCCTCCCTACAGTTGTTCGTCCCGAACAACTTCGTCATTCAGCATCCCGTTGAAATGACACATTCTATCCAAATGGACCACTTTCAATTTTCCTCGATCCCCACGCTGGATCCGGTAGACAACGTCATTAATGCGGGTTATCACCTTGTATGGACCTTCCCAGTCCTGTTGCAATTTTGGTGATTTGCCTTTCTTACGCTGAGGATTATACAGCCAAACCAGATCTCCTTCGTTGAAACCGGAAGATTTCGCCTTGATATCGTACCTAGTTTTCATGCGGCTGCTTGCTAGCTTCATCTTTTCTCTGGTGTCTTCATGCAATTTACGAATCCTGCTGCGTAAGTCATTCACGTACTCGTTCACCTCTTTGGGCTCCGTCGGTGGGGATCCGAATTTTGCTTCACATGGCAACCGAATTGTTTGACCAAATAAGATCTCGGATGGTGTGTGCCCTGTTGAGCTATGGACCGCGTTTCGGTAGGCCATTAAGAAGAGGGGTATGTGTCGATCCCAATCCCGCTGGCAGTTGCTGACAACCTTAGATAGATGCTCATTCAAGGTCCGATTGAATCGCTCGACCATTCCATCAGATTGAGGGTGTAGTGGCGTTGTCCTTGTCTTTCTTATTACCAAATATTGGCATATTTCCTGGAAGACTTTTGATTCAAAGTTTCGCCCTTGATCAGAGTGCAGCTCCATTGGTACCCCAAATCTGCTCACCCAGTTGTTGACTATCTGTTCGGCTACGGTCTTAGCCTCTTGATTTGGGATGGCAAACACTTCCGGCCACTTACTGAAGTAATCCATGACTACGAGCGTATATCGGTTTCCATTAAAGGTTTCGGGAAACGGCCCAGCGATGTCGATGGCTATTCGTTCGAAAGGTGCTCCGACATTGTATTGTTGCATTTGTCCATGTGGCTTTACTTTTGGACCCTTGGTAGCCGCACACCTTATGCACTTTTTGCACCAATTCTCGACATCTTGTTTAGCGCTTAGCCAATAGAAACGTTCCCTTACCTTTTCCAACGTCTTGTTTATTCCCAAATGGCCTCCTGAGATTCCGTCATGTATTTCATGGAGCACTTGGTTGACTCTGGACCGTGGCACAATTAGCTGCATACGAGATGTTGTCCCATCTGCACTTTCCCATTTTCTCTTCAGCAATCCATCTTGCACAAAAAGCGAGTCCCACTGTGCCCAGTATGCCTTCAGAATTTGGCTCCGATCTGATATCTGATGCCAGCTTGGTCTTTCCTCGTGTTCCTTCCAGGCCAATATTGGTTCGATGTCATTGTCTGCCTGTTGGGAGGAACGGATTTCGTCTATACTCCAACCCTCTATTGGCTCAGTCCTGATCGTTTGGATAGTTGCCTGTTCTTTCGCTTCTTTACCACTGACTACTTCTGCTGGGAGGCTTTCGTTGCATTGTTTTACCTGTGAGACTGGGATAATTACCCTGGAGTCAACTTCTGCTACAGACTTCTGCCCCGCGAAGTAAACATTTCCTAACTGATGGCTTCTGGAAATTTGACCGGTTTCTTGGTAGCCGTTTCTGCCGGTTTTTCTTTCTATTTGCCTGTAACCCCAGTGCAGACAGCCTTCTCGTCGTACCGGTTCTTTACAATGCCCTTGCAAATGTCCTACTTTATCGCAGTTCCAGCAGCGCATTCTTCGGCTCTCCCGCGGGATATTTCGTTGCATAGTAGTTGGTCTTGAGCAGGAGCATTCACCAGATACTATTTCCCTTACGAAATGCATTCCTTTGGAAGCCTGATTGGATGCTTCCATCGCCAGAGCGAAGGCAAGTGCTTCAGCAAGGGTTCTTTTCCCGGCCATCCTTACTGCTGATTGTAGCTTCAAATCTGCAATTCCCCTGATGAATGCGTCCTTTGCCATTTCGTCGATTATTTCTTGGCCTGCGGTGGGATATGACAAATGTGCCAGTCTACTCACGTCTGCTTGGAGCTGTTGCAGTGTTTCTCCTCGTTGCTGCATACGGCCTTGCAATTGAACCTTGTAAACTTCCCGCATGTGGCTATCCCCAAACCGTTTCTCGATAGCCTGCACTAAAACCATATAGTCTCTATTCTTTTCGATATCGATAGTTTGTAACAATTCTGCCGCAGGATCACGTAAGGCCATCGCTAGGGCAAAGCACTTTTCCTCATTGTCCCAGTCGTTTGCACAGGCAGCCATTTCAAACTGATTCTTATAAGTAGACCATGAGGTCTGGCCATCGAATGAGGGAGGCTTCAAATCTTTTCTCCTTGGACCGCTTAAAGAACATTCTCGCAGTTTCTGTTTTCGCACTGTGTCGAGCTCTTTTGCCAGTTGCTGAACTTTGCTGTCCATTTCTTCGAATTTTTCGCCAACATTCTTCTCTATTGTATCAAATCTGTTCATCCTCGTCAACATCGAAGGAGTATGCATCAGGATCATGTCCCTCGTTGTTCAAAGCCTCCTGAAGTCGGAGCACCAGGTCACTTTTTCCTCCACTGGCGCTGAGGCTTCTCTTGTTCAACTCGGATTTGAGTTGGACGATTGTCAACTGCAATAGTTTTCGACCCATTCTAGCTTTTTCAAATAGTCAGAAAACACTGTTTTTTTTTTTTTTTTTTTTTACACACAATAAGTCCTATCCCACTTCTGACACCAATGTAAAATGTTTGTGTGGGTACAAATGATAGAACTTATTCTTTTCAATACAAATCCCTTTATTCAGTACAGTTATAATTCACTATTTAATTCTTTCTCTCAGTACAATCCAATTTCTCAACCCCTTATACTTTTCTTATCTTTTACTTAAACCACTTAATCACTTCTCCTAATTAACACTTCAAATTACACTTTAGAACTGGTTTGCATACCTTGGGGATGCTGGTATTTATACTCGAATGACATACTTCGAGAACAATCCTCGCCATCCAGCGTCCCATACAATTTCCAATTTGCTAGAAAATTCGATTCCACTCTCCAGTCGAGACTTTGTTATTCCAATATCGAAATCTTCTGGCCATCGACATTTTCTGCTAGATGTCGCTGCTCACATTTAAGTGGTTATCACAGTATTAACTTTTCATAAGAAGTGATAGAATAGGATTAATGATTATTTTGACTGCTTTTATTTGTTAATAAACTTTTTGCAAAATTAATTTTAAAATGTTGGTAATAGCAACAAACAAAACAATAAATCAGGTAAACAAAATTTGTGATTTACAAGTCCATTTGGTATTACAGAGAATTGACCAATTCTTTTTTTTTTTTTTTAATTTATGTGTGACTGGAGACATTTAGCTTACAATGGAGAAAAAAATCTGAATTACACGGCAAATAGTATTAATTTACATAAATTTCTCAATTTAAAAAAAAATTAGCTACGGTCAACAATTTCAATTTTAAAATACCTATTTGACTGAGGCTATCGTTTGATCGATCTTAAAGTAAACAATGCTGCACGATTAACATGCCCGTTTCAGAAGTCGTCGACCGTTGTAGCAGTCCAGTTACATTAAAAACGTCCAGCTCCGAAGCTGGTGTCGAATTTCCTACAGAGAAATCTGGTACTTGGACATTGTAAAAGACATGCTTTCCAAAGCTGATTCCTGATTTTTTTTTTTAGAGAATCGTTAGAAAATACATATTCAATGTTTTTGTGCCATTAATTTCATTGCTAACGCAACATTTCCAATTTCGCTGCTCAGTTTTTGTATCCAGAAATGTCAGAGAAGGAAAAACTCGATGTAAACTCATCGCTGTACCTTTCACAAATATCACGGCAGCATTGTCGATAATGTCAACGAAATCAAATCGGCCTAGACATACTATAACGAACTGAGTATAAATCTTATACTGCTAGAAAGAAACCTTTCGTCAGCAAATAAAAAAAAGTGAAGACTTTGTTGATGTAAGGTTAAATGCCCACTTTTGGGACCGCTTATTTAGTCATAATCATTGAGTTTATGACATAAGAAGTGTACTAAAACATTTAGCAGGAAAACTTGCTTCGAAGTACACAAAGAATGGTTATCGCGAAAGATTTTTACTTCCAGTAGGACAACGATCCCAGGCATGTCGCACAAATGGGGAAGATGTGGTTGATACATAAAGTCCCTTACTTGCTAGTAATACCACCACAAAGCCCCTTTTAATCTTAAACAGAACATCTTTGGAATAATTTAGAGAAGAAAAACATGTCATTACATCATAGCCTCAGTTAAAAGCCTTACTTTTAGCGAAATGGTAAAAAATAATAAGTTAATATCTGGCAAAGTTGACGCATTCCATGCCAGACCGGCTTAAAGGGTACTCAAAAAAGTATTAGGTAAGTCTCTTTTCCGCAAAATTAAGGTATAAACTAACACTTTCCTTTAAGAGCATCAACACTTTAGCTGTGCTCATTTTACATGCAGCGGAACATTTATATTGTAGAATGTTTGTGTGGGTACAAATAATAGAACTTATTATTTTCAATACAAATCCCTTTATTCAGTACAGTTACAATTCACTATTTAATTCTTTCTCTCAGTACAATTCAATTCCTCAACCACTTATACTTTTCTTATCTTTTACTTAAACCACTTAATCACTTCTTCTAATTAACACTTCAAATTCAACTTTGGAACTGATTTGCATACCTTTGGGATGCTGGTATTTATACTCGAATGACATACTTCGAGAACAATCCTCGCCATCCAGCGTTCCATACAAGTTCCAATTTGCTAGAAAATTCGATTCTACTCTCCTCGACTGTCTTTGCTAATCCAGTATCGAAACCTTCTAGTCTCCGAGTTTCGACATTTTCTGCTAGATGTCGCTGCTCACATTTGAGTGGTTATCACATTGCTCCCTCCCTACAGTTGTTCGTCCCGAACAACTTCGTCATTCAGCATCCCGTTGAAATGACACATTCTATCCAAATGGACCACTTTAAATTTTCCTCGATCCCCACGCTGGATCCGGTAGACAACGTCATTAATGCGGGTTATCACCTTGTATGGACCTTCCCAGTCCTGTTGCAATTTTGGTGATTTGCCTTTCTTACGCTGAAGATTATACAGCCAAACCAGATCTCCTTCGTTGAAACCGGAAGATTTCGCCTTGATATCGTACCTAGTTTTCATGCGGCTGCTTGCTAGCTTCATCTTTTCTCTGGTGTCTTCATGCAATTTACGAATCCTGCTGCGTAAGTCATTCACGTATTCGTTCACCTCTTTGGGCTCCGTCGGTGGGGATCCGAATTTTGCTTCACATGGCAACCGAATCGTTTGACCAAATAAGATCTCGGATGGTGTGTGCCCTGTTGAGCTATGGACCGCGTTTCGGAGGCCATTAAGAAGAGGGGTATGTGTCGATCCCAATCCCGCTGGCAGTTGCTGACAACCTTAGATAGATGCTCACTCAAGGTCCGATTGAATCGCTCGACCATTCCATCAGATTGAGGGTGTAGTGGCGTTGTCCTTGTCTTTCTTATTCCCAAATATTGGCATATTTCCTGGAAGACTTTTGATTCAAAGTTTCGCCCTTGATCAGAGTGCAGCTCCATTGGGACCCCAAATCTGCTCACCCAGTTGTTGACTATCTGTTCGGCTACGGTCTTAGCCTCTTGATTTGGGATGGCAAACACTTCCGGCCACTTACTGAAGTAATCCATGACTACGAGGGTATATCGGTTTCCATTAAAGGTTTCGGGAAACGGCCCAGCGATGTTGATGGCTATTCGTTCGAAAGGTGCTC
This sequence comes from Volucella bombylans, assembly GCA_949129095.1. NCBI lineage: Eukaryota > Metazoa > Arthropoda > Insecta > Diptera > Syrphidae > Volucella > Volucella bombylans. The sequence continues at coordinate 125,330,477 of OX422140.1, read as the reverse complement.
CGACATTGTATTGTTGCATTTGTCCATGTGGCTTTACTTTTGGACCCTTGGTAGCTGCACACCTTATGCACTTTTTGCACCAATTCTCGACATCTTGTTTAGCGCTTAGCCAATAGAAACGTTCCCTTACCTTTTCCAACGTCTTGTTTATTCCCAAATGGCCTCCTGAGATTCCGTCATGTATTTCATGGAGCACTTGGTTGACTCTGGACCGTGGCACAATTAGCTGCATACGAGATGTTGTCCCATCTGCACTTTCCCATTTTCTCTTCAGCAATCCATCTTGCACAAAAAGCGAGTCCCACTGTGCCCAGTATGCCTTCAGAATTTGGCTCCGATCTGATATCTGCTGCCAGCTTGGTCTTTCCTCGTGTTCTTTCCAGGCCAATATTGGTTCGATGTCATTGTCTGCCTGTTGGGAGGAACGGATTTCGTCTATACTCCAACCCTCTATTGGCTCAGTCCTGATCATTTGGATAGTTGCCTGTTCTTTTGCTTCTTTACGATTGCAGTGTTCGCATTTTACTCCGCACGGTCGACGAGAGAGAGCATCAGCATTTGAGTGGAGTGTTCCCTTGCGGTGTTGCACTTCAAAGTCGTAGCCCTGCAACTGCTCGATCCATCTTGCAACTTGGCCTTCAGGGTTCTTAAATTGTAGTAGCCATTTCAGAGCTGCGTGGTCTGTCCGGAGAATGAACTTTTGTCCGTAGAGGTACTTATGAAAATGCTTCGTAGCCAGAATTAAAGCCAGAAGCTCGCGCCGGGTTACACAGTAGTTCCGTTCAGGTCTGGAGAGTACTTTGCTGTAATATGCGACCACTTTCTCTTGACCGTCATGAACTTGGGAGATCACAGCTCCGACCCCAACATTGCTAGCGTCTGCGTCCACGATGAACATTTTTCCGGGCGTGGGGTAACCCAAGATGGGAGCTTTGCACAGCTGTCGCTTCAGTTCTTGAAATGATTTTTCGCATTCTCCAGACCACCTGAACTGTCGGCCTTTTTCTGTAAGTTGATGCAGGCTCTTTGCAATGCCAGCAAAATCCTTTACAAACCTTGTGTTATACGTGGCGAGTCCCAAGAAGCTTCTCAGTTGGTGTTTATCTTTTGGAGAAGGCCAACTTTTCACGGCTTCGATTTTGTCAGGATCCGTTCTTACTCCTTCCGCTGATATAATGTGACCCAGATATTTTACTTCCGGACGAAACAAGGCGCACTTTTCTGGGTTGAGCTTTAAATGAGCACTTCGTAGCCTCTCAAACACTTCTTTTAGATTTTCGCGGTGCTCCTCGTACGTCTTACCTATGACGATAACGTCGTCCAAATATACTAGGCAGGTTTTCCAGGTGAGTCCTTGCAATGTTCGTTCCATTAGTCGCTCGAAGGTGGCCGGAGCGTTGCACAGTCCAAACGGCATCACTGCAAACTGCCAAAGACCGCTTCCTGTAGTGAAGGCAGTTTTCTCACGATCCGCACGATTTATCTCTACCTGCCAGTAACCGCTCTTCAAGTCAAGTGTTGAAAACCATTTCGCTCCAGAAAGCATATCCAAAGTGTCATCGATTCTCGGAAGTGGGTAGCTGTCCTTTTTAGTGACATCATTGAGACGTCGGTAGTCTACACAAAATCTCGTGCTGCCATCTTTCTTCTTCACGAGGACCACTGGAGATGCCCACGGACTTTGCGATTCTTCAATCACTCCCTCAGCTTTCATCTCCGACATCATTTCGGCAACTTCTGTTTGCTTTGCCAATGGAAGACGCCTTGCAGGTTGACGGATTGGTCGAGCGTCTCCGGTGTCAATGTGGTGTTGAACAATATGCGTACGTCCATATTCTCCGTCTTGTGTAGCAAATATATCAGCGTACTCACCGATTAGTTTTTCTGCCAGAATTCGCTGATCTTCGTCCAGATTACAGAGGCTGAGAATTTTGTTCTTGATTTTTATGCTCTGAACTGTTGTGACCGGTTTTGCACACTTTTTTTCCGTTGTGGTCGATATAGCCTCAACAGGTACGCATTTTCCCACTATCTCCCCCTTTTTCACCTTTACACTGAATGTCTTTGGATTTAGAATCCTTACAGGGACCATGTTGTTCTTTGGCTCCACTAAGGTCTTTCCCACCATGAAGTCTCTTTTCTTTTCTGGCTCCATCAAATAGAATCGGTGGCTACCAGGACCACCTTCCACTTCTGCCCACAAAATTGCTTCTGACGAAGGCTCTAGACTCTGATTGCTGCAGATGACGACATTTGAGACTGTGGTATTGGCGTTTCCATATATCATTGGTATCTCCATGTTTCCGTATTTCAGGGTTTGTGCCCCCAAGTCGACTACAAGTCCAAGTTCTCTCATGAAGTCTGTACCAATGATGCACTCGTCACATATGTCAGCTACCAGAAACGCGTGAGTGAATGTTATTCCGGCCAGTTGGATTTTTATGCGGACTTCACCACATACCTTAATCGTTGCTCCTGTAGCTGTTCGCAAGCTGCAGCTGCTAGTGTTATGCAGCCAAGACTTCTGCACAAGATTCCTCCTGATGATTGAGGCCGTGGCACCGGTGTCTATTGTTGCCATCCATTTTTCTTTTCCACTGACTACTTCTACTAGAAGGCTTTCGCTGCGTCGTTTTGCCAGCGAGACTTGGATGATGGTCCTGGGGCCGTCGACTCCTGCTACCAACTTCTGCCCCGCGAATTGGTGCTTAAGCATTTCCCGACTGATGGCTTCGGGAAGGTTGACCGGCTTCTTGATAGCTGTTTCTGCTGGTTTCTACCTCTATTTGCTTGCCACCACAGTGAGGGCAGTCTTTTCGTCGCACCGGTTCTTTACACTGCCTTTGAAGGTGTCCTATTTTATTGCAATTCCAGCAGCGCATTATTCGTCTATCCCGTCGAGTATCTCGTTCCTCGGCACTAATTCTTGTGCAGGAACATTCGACAGATGCTACTTCCCTGACGAAATGTGTTCCCCTGGAAGCCTGATTAGCTGCTGCCATCGCCAGAGCGAAGGCAAGTGCTTCAGCAAGGGTTCTTTTCCCGGCCATCCTTACTGCTGACTGTAGCTTCGAATCTGCAATCCCCCTGATAAATGCATCTTTTGCCATTTCGTCGATAATTTCCTGGCCTGCGGTGGGGTATGACAGATGTGCAAGTCTACTCACGTCTGCTTGGAGCTGCTGCAGTGCTTCTCCTCTTTGCTGTGTTCGGCTTTGCAATTGGACCTTGTAGACCTCCTGCATGTGGCTGTCCCCAAACCGTTTCTCGATAGCCTGCACTAAAGTCACATAATCTTTATGCTTTTCGATGTCTACTGTTTGCAACAATTCTGCTGCAGGACCGTGCAAGGCCATTGTTAGGGCAAAGCACTTTTCCTCATTGTCCCAGTCGTTTGCACAGGCAGCCATTTCAAACTGCTTCTTATAGGTAGACCATGAGGTCTGGCCATCGAATGAGGGAGGCTTCAACTCTTTTCTCCTTGGACCGCTTAAAGAACATTCTCGCATTTTCTGTTTTCGCACTGTGTCGAGCTCTTTTGCCAGTTGCTGAACTTTGCTGTCCATTTGCTCGAATTTTTCGCCAACATTCTTCTCTATTCTATCAAATTTGTCATCAACGTTCTTCTCTATTCTTTCAAATTTGTCATCGATTTCTTCGAATTTTTGCTGGAGAATGTTCTTTTGTTCTTCCTGCTCGTCTAGATTTTTCTTTTGTTCATCCAGCTTTTGTTCGAGGCTATTCTTTTGTTCATCCAGCTTTTGTTCGAGGCTATTCTTTTGTTCTTCCAGATTTTTCTTTTGTTGGTCGAGACTGTTCTTCTGTTCGTCCATTTTTAATAAGAGGAGTTGCATCATTGCAGCCATGTCATTGCCGGTACTTGTCTGTTCATCCTCGTCAACATCAAAGGAATATGCATCAGGATCATGTCCCTCGTTGTTCAAAGCCTCCTGAAGTCGGAGCACCAGGTCACTTTTTCCTCCACTGGCGCTGAGGCTTCTCTTGTTCAACTCGGATTTGAGTTGGACTAGGGTCAACTGCAATAGTTTTCGACCCATTCTAGCCTTTTCAAATAGTCAGAAAACACTTTTTTTTTTTTTTTACACACAATAAGTCCTATCCCACTTCTGACACCAATGTAGAATGTTTGTGTGGGTACAAATAATAGAACTTATTATTTTCAATACAAATCCCTTTATTCAGTACAGTTACAATTCACTATTTAATTCTTTCTCTCAGTACAATTCAATTCCTCAACCACTTATACTTTTCTTATCTTTTACTTAAACCACTTAATCACTTCTTCTAATTAACACTTCAAATTCAACTTTGGAACTGATTTGCATACCTTTGGGATGCTGGTATTTATACTCGAATGACATACTTCGAGAACAATCCTCGCCATCCAGCGTCCCATACAATTTCCAATTTGCTAGAAAATTCGATTCCACTCGCAGTCGAGACTTTGCTAATCCAGTATCGAAATCTTCTAGTCTTCGAGTTTCGACATTTTCTGCTAGATGTCGCTGCTCACATTTGAGTGGTTATCACAATATTTAAATTTTTTTTCTGAAATATTATTGTTTTCTTAGTTTTGCCTCTAAGAAAATAGAAATAGACATTTATTACTTGTAAAGAAACAGATCTGTTGAAAACAATTATAAACATAATTCCCTTCGACAAATCCAAATTAAGATGGGATATCAAGAGTTTTGCTACACATTGTATGTTGGATATTCTGGGGACTTTTTTAAACAAATAAAAATTAAAAATACCACCTCTTTTGTACTTTATAATGTGTAAACAAAAACATTCTCGAAATATTTTGGAAAACCTTCAAATTCAATTAGAAAAACAAATATGTTGCTAAAAAACCAAAAATTTATCAAAAATGTTAATTTATTACTTATTAGTATTATTTAATCAATTTATTTATTTAACACATGTCAAATTAAAAGAACAACCAGAGATTGATTTTAAAAGATGCCCCTAATTAACGATCCTTTTCATTGATATCCATAGTCCATAGTTTGTGCCTAAACATGCAAAATGCGTATCCAATTGACTTACAATACAAGCTTAGGCTTGATTTCAGAATTGTAATAGTTACAATTCATTTATATCTTCAAATGAAACGTTCAAAAAATAATTTTTAAGTCCGTTTTTAATATTATTCTGAAATCATCCCATTTTTTCATATATTCTATTATCTTCACTTTTTCACCACATTGTAATAAATATTCACCAGCGTAAAATATTTTTCATTTTACTTTTACCTTTCTTCTACATACCTAGTGAACATTACGTGAAATTTGCTGTAATTTTAGCCATTCTGACAGGTTATAGAGATGTACATTAACGAATTACTAAAGCTTGTCAACCAAGTTAGTTCATCTATGGTTTAAAACCCAACAAATTTTTGTGTAAACTTTTAAAACAAATTTTTGAACTAAACACAACATTTTACATTACTTTATAAGAGCAGCTTCAGCATTTATCAACTTTTAACAATTTTTATTTGTCAAATTAGGTAGTGTTAGCTTATGACTCACTATCAAAAATCAAAAATCCTTTGTTGTGCATCTATGACGAGGTCGAGTTCTTTTCTTTTGTATTTACAGAATTTCACTGCCCCAGGAAGCGGCCTACAAACAAAATCACTATAGAAATATAAAATCAAGAAACGTATATTGACCACCATGGAAGATGACCACAGAAAACACATTATTAAAAATGCAAACGAACTTATTCGCTTAACTAAATATTCAGACTTAGTAAATGCCTGTATGCAGAGCAATTTAATTTCAAAAGTGATGCGTGACCGTATTGAAGTGAGTACGAATAAATAAATATTCATATGTAATTTATTTAAATTCAATTGTTCACATACGAATATTACATCTTTTAAAAGTAGAACAAGCTTACAATATATCAATATTTAAATAATGCAATATGTTTAAGATAGTAATAAGTATTTAGTGCAAATGAAAAAGATAAAATACAATCCATTGTTGAAGAGGAAAGAAAATAGAAATTTTGGGATATAACGAGAGGAAATTCATTAAAAAATTTCGGAACAATATTTAAATACTTCTTTATCGAATTTATTTGTGTTGTTCATGCGTTTGATACTCAAGAGCAACCCGATTCCATAGTTGAATCCCATATACAATACAAAAAAATGTCGAGACGTGCTTAAATAGTTGGACCTACAGTGTTGGCCAAAACTAAAGCAACTTTTACATAAACACAAGCCTATGCGGTAAAACGGATTGAATTGCATTATGTTTTATTAAGTTTTTCTTTACAGAACCAGTTAATGTATTCGAAAACACAATAAAAGAAACAAAAATAATTTTTCATAAGTAGAAATAATAAAAGAAATAAAAATACTCTAACCATATCGATTTCAAGCTGGCCAAAACTAAAGCAACTTCAAAATAAATTCATATTTAATAATAATCATCGCGACTAAACCGCAATATTTTGTGGCGAAACCTTTGTTTTTTATTACTGCAATACACCTTCTTGGCACACTCTCGATTAGATTGGAAATTATAGAGCGTGGGATGGTTTTCCTGGACTTAAATATAAAGCTCGTCCTTATTTCTGAATTTCTCCCAAATTATTCGGTGATCTACAATCTCTCATAGATATTCTATCAGTTTGTGATCGGGGGACTGGGCTGGCATTCCGTAACATTGATTTTCTGATCCCGAATCCACTCTTGAACTATTTTTGAACCATTCTTCGGATCTTTATCCTGCTAAAATATCTATTTAGGTGGAAATTCCTTCTCAAATTGTGGCAGCATAGTGTTTTGAAGTGTACTTTTTTAAATAAATTGGTCAATAGTTCCATCTGTTTTATGTATGAGACCAATTCAATATCCAGAAAAACATCCCCAAACCATAATGTTTCCTTCATTTAAGTATCAAGAATTCAATGCTTCATTGATTAGCCGGCGGATACGGCGAAAGCTATTCCCTTCAAATTAAACTTTGATTCGTCGGAGAATAGTATTCGGTTTCGTTGTAGTGGATAGTGTGTGGAAATACTTACATACTGTCTTGCTCTTCTGTTTTTAGCTGAAATAAATAGTTCCTCCTATCAACAGCTTTCCGGCGAAGTGTCCTGGTATTAGCTTTTGTACTAAGCTCGTTTTGTAATTTCCTAGATGACATTAAGGTATTACTCTTTATCGTCCCTATGATTGCGACTTACCGGTATGTGGTAACTCATGGCTTGCCACATCGGTGAATCGTTTTGACGGAGTTGTAAAATTTTACTAAACGGCTTGTAACCAATTTCGGGTTCGAATACTTTTTGGATAATTTAGATTGTGAAAATACGAGTACCACATTTATTGTACATTCGCTAATAATTTTTTCTTCAATCTCTACAAGTACTTATTACTGGCAATTTAAAGAAATCTTCTAAAGATCTTGCTGCAGCATACTGATACACGCGAATGCTTCAATTATTGATTGTTTGATATGAGTAGTATAGGCCAAAGTAACGGGTTTTCTATTTCTCCTGTAACAAAAAAGTAGGAAGCAAATTTAGTTGCTTTTGTTTCGGCCAGCTGAAAAGTAAAGTAAATTCAATTGAATGTTTGTATTTTTTTTTAAACCATAAAATTACTGTTCATTGATTTGATAAATTAACCAACAATATTCCAAGCTATTTTGAATATTTCTTTTAACTTTGGGCTTAATTTGTATGAAATGTATGGCAAAACACGGATTTGCGATTTTAGTTGCTTAGTTTTGGCCAACACTGTACATAGGTGCATCAATTTCAAAGTTCTTTGATTTCTCGGAGATCTGGTACCTTCTTGATTAAAATTTTGTGATAAGGTTCAATATTTCATAAGAGCAATCAAGGAACAGCCGGTAATTTGTTTAGTATATGCGGAAATGTGTTTGTGTATTTTTATATTCAAAATTAAAAATGTATCTCGCGCAGGAATTATATGAAACCGTTAACTTTCTGGCGGGTTCGTGATACATATTTGAAAATATTTCACAACCATAGAGAATGCTTGGAAGGATAAATGCCTTAAAATGTTTTAATTTTATTTTGGTCGGATGGTAAATTGCAGTGGGGCTAAGTCCTCGGAGAGCTCCATAAATTTTACATACAATTTTATTTACGTGTACATTCCAATTTAAATTACAACTTAAATAAACTCCAAGATTCTTAGAGTTAACTACGTAATATATAAGGGTGTGGTTAAGACTCAGTGGGGGAACACTTCTGTACTTCTTCCTGCTTTTATAATCATTGCCTTTGTTTTTGTTGGATTAAGCTTCAGACCGTCATCTGATGACCACAAAGGAATTTCATTTAATTCTCTGTTTAAATTTTCAAGCGCTAGTGTTTGTTTGCTTTCGGAAAAGGTGTATATATTTGGACATGGTCTGCGTATATATACTATTGGCAAATATGAAAACATTGTGCGATGAAAACAGGAGTGCTCCTAAGACAGACCCCTGTGGTACACAGAAAGGCAAGATGAGTACTCATTTTTATAAGATACGTACTGAGACCTGTTGAAAAGATGTGAAGACAACAGCTTACATAAAGTGACTTCAAACAGGAATTGATATTCCGGTTTTTTTTAGTAAGAGCACATCATTAACGCAATCAAAAGCTTTCGAAAAATCTAAGAAAACAATTAATCCCTAGCTCGCCATTGTCACAACCAACTCATAAATCTTCACTGATTCTTAAGACTGAGTTACAACTATAATTTGCACGAAAGCCCATCTGGTATTTTGATATCATATTCTTAGCGCTTAGATGTGTTTTTTATTTGACAACTTACTATTATTTCAAAGACTTTACCTAAAAACGGTAATATCGCAATAGGCCGGTATATAATGGAAGCTCCGTTTGGTAATTTAGAGAGGGGTAGAACTTTCTCAGTTTTCCTGTTTTTCGGAAAAACTGAAATGGTTATAATTGTGTTTAAAATGTGGATGATTAGATTATTTAACGAAGTCGACTCTTTGCAAACAGAGACGAAGTTAACATGTAGAACCGATGTTTTTCCTGAATTAAGTCCCAACTAACGAATACTCTTCCAAAAGTCAGAACTGTAAGAACAAGAATCAAATTTCTTTTTATAAAAGGAGATTTTTTTTCTTATAAGATGAGTTACATCATTATGTACAATTTTAAACTCTATAAACTTATAAACATTTGTAACGCCTCCATTTAGCATAGAGTAGGTTCCGAGCTGCGATTAAGTCACATACTACGAATATAGCATACAAACTATTTGCATGCGCGAATAAGCACATGTTTATTTATAAGGGATTTAATTTGTTTATTCAAGAAATCTAATTGATAATTAGTGTTATTTGAGTTATAGATTTGAGACCAATTCAGGGTCAGACAGTCATTAAAAAGGTTCTCTAAATTAACTCGAGAATATTGGTATAAATTGAAATTTAAGTGATGGAAATATGTCTACTGTCAGGATGATCATATCAGGATGAGAGAACCCGGGTGCAAAAATCTGATCATAATGCATAAGCAAGTCAGGGTCGAATACTATGGCAACATCAAGTAGTGTGTTGATTGATTAATATTAGCAAAATTTGAATGCAGTGAATGCAGTGAATTGACCAGGAAATAGCTAACAAATATTTATCAGCTCCTCCTACTACTGTAGCGAGTGTGCAATTATTCAGTGCTGCTGGACCAATTTATGCTGATCGGAGGGCTAATTTGCAGGGAGAAAATGTACAAAAACTTTTGTTTCTTGTATATAATATTAAGTTATTTAATTTTGATTTTTAATTCTACTTCATCGTTTCTTTTCTCATATTAACTTTGTTTGTTGTACGTATTATCGAATGTACCTAGGCTTTTGGATTTTTTTACTGGTTATTTTTTGTTTTTATTTCTTTGCTAAGCATTCATTTTGTTATTCCGTTTATTTGTTATTTAAAAGAGTCTACTGCAATATTTTACTGGCTATTTTGCTGTTTGTGTCTTTGTAAAATAAATTAATAAAAAAGAAAACATCTACCGATCAATTTTATCAAACTGATCATTATATTTTAGGTTCTTTAGCATTTTTAAATACAATCGCCATTAGATTCGGCTTCGGCTTCGGCCAAAAAATTCACCTTCGGTCGGACTCTACCAATCAGAATTTTTTTTTGTACTATTCTTCACCTTTATGAAAACGTATTAAATAAAATCAGTTGGTGCTTTTACATATACTCGTAAATTGCAAAAGTGTAAGAGAAAGTAGGAAAGAGAAAAGGTTAAAGGGAATATGGAAGTGGGTATAATATGTATAAAGAAGGGAAATAAGAAAAGTAACTGACCATACAGTAAAAAGAAAGTAAAAAAAAATATTTTTAAGAGAAAAGAATGAAAAAGTAAAGAGAGAAATAAGTTTACTCTTTTTTTATGCTGCTGAGTGGTCATCATGGTGTTGAACGTTGAGTAGAGCGTGACTTCGTGCGGCAATAGCATTCAGTGTTTCTTCGTATTCTATTGTTATATATCTCCCATTTTTGAATTCTCTTACGATGACAGATCCATATTTAGTGAAAACAGCTGTGGGTATAGGTGCAGATCTTTCCTCTAAATCCGACGAATCCTGCCACGCGATATGCCTAACGTCATCGTGTCGATGTTTCAGGATTGGCTGCAACACTTTCACTAACGACCTGAATGTTTTCGGTCGATCGTCCTTAACGAGGTTTACCGATACGCCTCACATCTCCAACGTTCCCATATTGCTCAAATTTGGCCATTATTTCACGAATAGTGGGAGCTGTTGGAGCATTTCGAACTACATAAAATTGCCGGTAGGCACGTTGAGTGTAAATTATTGACTGACTGTTTTCCAAAAATAATACGACGGTTTGCGTTCGCTGTGCGATCGTGTAGTGCTCCATGTCAAATCTCTCAAGTCTTATGTCTGCAACAAAGAAAAATTACTCAAAAATATCTATAAATAAAAGAGTTATTATTTTTTTACATAGGAAAGAGGCTTTTGGCCCACCCAGTATATGCCTTAATAGTATATGGATCTTTAAAAGAAAAGTTCCTTTTCTTCTTCTTCTTCTTTTCCTTTTACTATCCCTTTCCTCGCTACACGAACTCATGCATAACGAGTTTCCCATTTTTACTGCATCGCTACTGCTCCGCTTATGAGGTTGGCTAATGTAGCAGATCGCAGAACGTGTCTGCATACTGCTCGGTCCGGTATCGCTTCGGCGGTTAGCCCCAGGCGTTGTTGTGCATTTTCCATCTGAGCAATCCAGGAATTCTTTTTCCTACCTAGTTTTCTTTTAGTAGGAGCGACCATAGTTGATATTGCCTTTTTAACGCGATTTTCCGGAGATCTTCTTTGAACGTGGCAATACCAGCTAATTCTATCCGACTCAAGTTGTTCTATTACCGAATTCTTTATGTGTAGACCTCCTCTAATGTGCGTAGATCTAATGCAGTCGCGTTTCGTAACTCCAGTCGACATCCTTAACATTTTCATCTCTGCTGCCGTCATTTTATTTGTAAACGCTTCGTATATTGTCCAGCACTGCGAACCATATGTAAGAGCTGGTCGAACCATCGTGGTGTAAAGTTTTCCCTTCAATTTAAGTGGAAATTTTCGGTCACAGAAGATTCCCGAATTTTCTCGCCATTTCATCCACCCCACTTACTCTGTGCCTTACGTCATCGTCACATTTCGCTTCTACGTTAACGATTGATCCTAAATATATACTTGAACCTAGTGGTTTTCGGAAGAACTATTCCGTCCAACATTATATCTGGAATAGGTCGCAGTGGATCCGAAAATGGGCAGGTGAAATGTTCCGTCTTTGAGCGACTTATTTTAAACCCGTTTTTCTCTAGCGCGTCTTTCCATTTACTTAGGACGTTTTGTAAATCTACGACATTATCGCTTAGAATAACTGCGCGTCGTCGGCGAAGAGAATCGATGTTACATTTGCTTCGTGCATGCAATCTTTCAAAAGATAGTCTAGTACCACGTTAAAGAGGAAAGGGCTAAGAACGCTTCCTTGATGCACTCCGACATTTACCGGAAATTCTCTCGTAAGTCCGGCGGTACATTTAACAGCAGTTTTGACGTTTTCATACATGTTTGTATCATTCGTATATACGTTTCCGGTACCTTTTGAGACCTCAACGCGGTCCATATGAGATCTTTAGGCACACGATCGAATGCTTTTTCTAGATCAATAAATACCATGTGCAGATCTTTTGACGAATCCCGATGTTTTTCCATTAATATTCACAAGCTTTGGATTGCGTCCACCGTCGATCTTCCTTCCACGAATCCACACTGGCTATCGTCGAGCTTAATGATTTTTGCGAAGACGTTCGTTTAAAACTCTTTCAACGATTTTCATCGTGTATGACATCAGCTTGATTGAGCGGTAGTTGTTGAATTCTCGCGTGTCGCCTTTGCCTTTTTATAACGGAACCAAAAAGCTACTTCTCCATTGATTCTTCATAGTTTGTCGGCATTTTATTTTATTTAAGAGTTTCGACAGCCATTCACTGCTGATACATTCCATCTTCGACCAAAACTCTGATGGGATGTTGTCTGGTCCCGGCGCTTTCCCGTGTTTCATTTTTCCGATAGCTATACTTATTTCTTCTGTTGAAAAGTCAGCAACTTCTTCTTCGAATGGATCAGCTGCAGGGACGCGATCACGTGGAAACTGTTTGTTAATCAGGCCCTTACAGTATTCAAGCCACCTATCACAGATGTCCTTTTCATTTGTTAATAAGTGCCCGTAGTAGTCTTTGATGTATTTTGGCAACGTTATTTCCATCGCATTTTTTCGCCTTTGCGCAGCGAGTTTAAAGAGTTCCTTTTAACTATTTAATAGACAATGTGTAACAATATGAGGGTTCTATTATAGCTCATGCAATCACACTTGTCTGTATTTAATCTTAAGTCGTTTAATTGGCACCACTTAGTGAAACAATTTAGATCTTCTTGTAACAAAAAAATAGTCGTTTATAATAGATTCTCAGCAAAAAAATTTATATCATCCGCATACATGAGGCAATAGCATTGGACCTATATGACTGCCTTCTGGAACACCAGAACTGACTAAAATATTCCTTAGAAAAATAGTCTCCAATAACAACATATTGCTCTCTGCCATGCAAGTAGGATTTAAACCATTGCAGCAATGAACCATAAAAGCCATATGCAGTTAATTGATTTAAAAAAGTAGTTAAGGTAACTCTACTAAAAGCTTGTAAATTCCACGTTAAACTATCTACTTTTCATCTCCAATCAGAAGTAGTCCAAATATGAAAATTCGATCCAATAAATTTGTTGGGTTTAATTCGTGTGGTACACAGACGACAAGTTTTGACACAAAATAATGACTTCACCCGAATGGAATTGTAAAAACCACTTTTGGAATGTTCGCTCTCTTACTGCGACCTCTTCACACACATTACGCAAGTTCTTTTTCTGCCTTCCACGCGTTATAGCCTTTTTAGAACTCATATACCTAGTTTATATGACAGCTCAATGTGCATTTAGTCAATCCGCATTGGTTCAATAGCCGTATAAATGGTGGTGTTTATATAAAATTATACAAAACCAAATCCAAAATGAGCGAGAGAAAATTGAGAGAGTTTAACAAACAGCTGATTGAACTGGCACTTAACACTGATACTGATACATTGTTCTTATTTCTTTGTCTTTCTTTCGTTTGCAGTCCCACATTTTAAATACACAACTAATTACCTGCCCGATGATGAAAGAATGAGAGAGTAAAATGTTTCAATGAGATTTGAAAGTGTTTATATGATATTTCCAAGCGTTTACAAATTTTCAATGCGTTTTGTAAACAGGAATAAACGAATGCATGTTAAATATTTCAATGGGGTTTGAAATGGTGTTTATATGAGCGTATTGAACCAATGCGTATTGCGTTAATACACATTAAGCTGTCATATAAACTAGGTAATGGAGTATACAAGTATGTCTTGTCAGTGTACTCTTTCTTCACTAATGTTGATATTTATTAGGTAAATTTTCGTGCATGCGTGATAAAAAAACAACTGAATGAGTAAGATAAAAGAATGCCGTTTCTCTAAACTGTGCTCGTACATCTCAGCGCTTGGTTAATAAACTCCCGCGTCGATTAGGGCGATTCCAATATGTTATCAAACGTGTTGAACTTTATCTCTTCCAATTTAATTATGAGAGCTTTGACATCATAGTTTAGTTTTAATTGTAATTTCCACTTCCTTATTGGTATATTTTTAAACATATTTTTGCTTTACTATGTATATGTCTTTTTTTTGGACTTATCTTCGCTCCTCTATCTTTACGATTTTTTATTTTTATTTTTTAATTAGTCTACATTTTATTAGCTAACGTTTCTTGAACTTGTGAAAGATTAAATAAATCCAAAGAAGTACACACTTTATTGAATCTTTCATTGATCTTGACAAAGGTTCATTTGGATTGGTTTTTCAAATAGGAAAACTTTCACGTAATGATCTAAAAGGAACATAAATAGGTACCAATGCCAATAGGGGAGGACATTTAATATGATAACATATTATTCCATAAATAGTACGTCTTGATTCTTATGAGTGCAGGACAAAAAAGCCAGCGCATTTTATAAAAAAATGTATTTAGTGAATAGTTTATGGATTATTTCAAGTAGGTCGGCATGAGACAGGGCACCACAACAAATCAGTATATTCCAACAGAGATGTAAAACAGCAATATAAGTGTAAAATGATCGTTGTCAAAATGTCGTCATTTATGTTGCACTTAATAAATCCCATCATTGAGTTAGCTTTAGAGGCAATGTAGTCAATATAAATTTTAAAGGCAAAAATTCATTTAAGCATAACGCCTAAATCTTTAATATTCACAAGACGAGATAAAACTTTGGACGGAATCGCATAATCATAATACAATAGACTTACTGATTTTCTAGAGAAAGATTTAATTTTTTTTGTTTAAAGAAATTGGCAGTATACCAATTAGAAAGTGATTTCAAGTCGTTTTTTACTTTATTTTAGAAATAATATCAATCAAGATTATAAAAAGTAATGGACCTAAGTGCCTTCCCAAGGTAGTCCAGCCGATGAACATTTCATAGTTGTAGTTGAAGTGTTATCAATTTGTACTACAATATTTACCTTCCTCGAGTAAGGTACGACGACACCAGCTTAAAATTTTCGAATGAAATCCAAGAAGATTAATTTTTTTTAATAAAATTTTATAGTTTACAGAGTCAAAAGCTATACCAAAATCCTTGTAAACAGCATCGATTTGCATACGTATTTATAATGTGTTTATGACATACGAGAAGAAATAAGCAAGATTGGTAATCGTTGATCTACCAAATAGAAAGCTATGTTGAGCAATAAATAAAAATTCACTAGTTAGAAGTTCAAGCTGATTTTTTACTAAACCTAGTGGCTTGGTAATAACTGAGAGCTTTCAAATTCCTCTGTAGTTTCCAATATCATTCTTGGTTCCCATTTATGGATAGGGGCCAAAAGATAAATTTTACACTCATTAAGGAAGATATCTTCATGCAGAGATGTGGGTGGCCGTGGCTTAAGTGGTAGTGTATTAGCTTCCCAATCGAACGGTTCGGCGTCCAGTCCCATCCCGAACGACGTTCTTTTTTTAGGCAACTTATGTAAATTCACGTGAGATGAATGATTGCCTAAAATACAACAACAAATCAATTTACACTAATAATTAAATTTTCCCATTAAATGATACCACCCATGATATCGCTCCACTGGAGTCAAAACATCTTCCTCTCTCTTTATCTAATTTGAAAAACTTAACACGTACTCCGTTTGTTAATGTTAAGTTATTAAAAAACAAAGTGAATAAGAGCGTTGCTTTAGGACGATGGAAAATATTCAATCGACTCCGGGCTTATAACAAGACTTGAGTGATTGAAGCGCCGTAGAAACCTATATGAAACCAATATATCCAATATCAACAGCTGAGCCAATATTGAAACACTTAACATTTTTAAAAAACATATAACTTGGAATACCCGTAGATTTTGTTTTAGAGTTAATAAAGTCCAGAAAGGTTTGAAGCGTGATACCGAAAAGCAATTGAAGAATTGCTATCAGTATTATCAGTCATCACATTAGATACTCGTATGATAGAGTTCCTCTTAATAGACTCGTCTACATTTATAGACGATGAGAGAGGGCTAGCAATACCCGACACAACAATAACAGCTGGAGCAATATCACCATCACCAACACCAAGCTCGTGGATGGAAAAATTCTTGCTTCTAGCAGAGTCAGTCTTACCGGATAGAGACGGGCACGGAGAAGATGAATCTTTAATCCATCAGCAACAGCAGCTGCATAGGAACGAGTACTCGTACTCGAGTACTCCAACGAAGGTGAATATGTCGAAGAAATCGTGGTTTATTTTGCGTTAAATTCTTGCTCGAACAACTAGGGTAGCACTAGCACAACGAAACACGAGCCAAAGCTCGTCACTATTTTGCAATCCGCACATCCATTATGTATATTTATTTTACATATACCGCACGATAGAAAATCATTATGGGTTAATATAATGAAATACTTACAAGCACTGTAGGTCCATATTGCAAAATAAAACAAAAATAAAAACAACGAAATTGCGAGTGGCTAAAGCAAAGACCAGAAACTGACTGTTTGTGTCGTTGTTTGAATTTATAGTTTCCTGTTGTTATGTGCTTCTGAGCCGGAGATCTTGGCTGTCTTATCGATAGCAAATACTGTGTTTCACCTTATTTTATCACTGAAAGTCTCTTTGCCGCTTCTGTTTCCTTGGTCACAAATCCTCCGGTAACAGCTCTCTGATTGCTTTCCACAATGTAAGGGTCGCAGTTGTATATTTTAATTAATTTACACCAAATGCAAAATTGTTCAAGGTAATTTCCTTTACTAGGCAACACTTCTTAATGCCGTGTCACTAACAACACAAGAGCTTCTTGGACATAATCTCCAGATCTAAATTTTTTTTAATCAAGGAAGTTTTGCATACTTCGGAACAAGCGGAAATCTGAAGGTTCTAAATCTGGAGAATATGCCCAATGGACCATTTTTCCCAACCGAACTCCTGTAACTGTGTGGAGATGGTCCTAGCTATATGAAGGCGAGCGTTATCCTGATGGAAAAGAACATCCCTTCGATTAACCAGTGCCGACTTTAATCTGAATAGCTGCTGACAGTGGACTTCTGCGGCGATAGTCTGGTTACGAGGAATAAGCTCAAAATGGAATATTCCCTCAGCATCGAACCATACAGACAGTAATACGTTGAGCGGGTGAAGTCCTTTTCTGGCATGTTTTGCTGGTCTGTCTTCTGGACTAAGCCATTGGTGGCGACGTTTTATTTCATTGTAAAGAACGTCTCCGGTTCCAAAACGGCTCTTGATTATGACGCGACAGAAGCGCAGTGCAAGCATCGATTCATTGTTCAAAATTATTTAGCGATTTGTGGTGTGGTATGCATTTTCCCAACTTTATGACTTTTCTCATATTTGTTAGGTGTCGATGAATGCTCATATGGACTTCAGAAGCCCATCGTTTAGCTCTTCTGGCCTCTAAGGTTCATCATTTACGTCAAAATTGCCATTTATAAACTTTGCAAACCAACACTGATACTTGGACTTTCTGAGAATACCCTCTCCATACACATTTTGAATTTCTCTAGTGGATTCACTTCCATTCTTGTTCTTCCGGAACAAAAACGAAAAAAAATGGTGGATATGCTCTTCCGATTTCATCCATTTCAAGATTCAGTTCAAAACGCTTACAATGACGTTAACACAACCAAATTTGCAGACTGAATATGATAATTTCAATAACGGTTTCAGCATTAGATTGGTTTGACAATTGGCAAATAACCCCCAGAAAAATGCGAAATACTTATGTCACAACCTGATATTATGCTCCTGGTATTTGACTGTGAGCTTTGCACAATTCAAGAAATTACATGAGAACATTTCATTTTGCTGAAATCCTTCTTTGACACCAAATGTTTCGGTGGTACCATTACCAATTTTTATGGAGCATATTGAGTTCTCCAATGTCAACGTACACACACGGACGAGTTTTTGTATGTCTCTTTAGTTTTTCCTAAGACCAGCCGCAGAGTGAATATTCGGACGATCGTGGACATGCCATGTCTTAAACCACCCTGATATGGACCTATCCTGTAGTTGGCAATCGGTTTTAGACGTATATACTCATATATTTCGGAAACAAGGATCTTGCAAGCGATATTTAGTAGGATAATGCCTCTGTTGTTGGCGCAGTTCAATAGGGATCTTCTGTTTTCAGGACTGCGGAGACCATGTTGAGATTCCATTCAGCGGGCATGACTACCTCTGATCAAATTTTACAGATCAGGTGGTTAGGCCATTAATCAGGTGGATTAAAGTTGAATAGCATGTCCTACCTGACAGCGAAATTATCGTTGGGCATTGTCCGTTTCTGGATGTGATGTAATGAAGGCTGTGCATGCTCACAAAGGCTTCCCTCCTTTTGTATTCTCGCGTTAAGGTGGCCGAGTATAATTTTTGCGTCATACTTGGGACACTGTTCTTCTCTAAAAATTCGTAAAAAACTTCCTTGGATGCGTCATCTTTCTCCTCTATTAGGGTATGCGTGCATACAAGTCTGATCTTAGCGCTGGCTTGTTATTCATTACATAGTTTCGTTCCAATCACAAATATGCCGTAGTGATGTCGCTGTTTCTGATCGTTTTGTCCGATCTGACCTATCAGACTCTTACCCCAATTGTCCCGTCAATCTGATCCGAATCTTTTGTTGTCACTGATGATGGTAAAACAAAGTATCCTAACATATTTGATGCTGTTTGTCTTACTTCAATACCGTTGCGAGATTTTTTCCGGATGCAAGATGATTTTTTTGTTATTTTTTTATTTCTACCTCCTGTATCGCACTAATTTTTATTTTTTATTTTCCATAGAGCTCATCCGATTCCGATGAACATGAGAAGCATAAACAACTATTTATTAAACTTACAAAACGTGGACCAAAAGCTTACGACGAACTTATTGAAATACTAATTAATCTACAATTTTCTTCAGCCGCTACGCTCCTGCGTAAACTGAAACATCATGACTCACAGTATATTTCAATGCATCCAGCTAAAAATAATTCAAACCCTGTAGTACCACCGATATCAGCGAAGGTAGACAACCCCTCAAAAGATAACGTCGATTCAAATGTGACTTTACAACCATTTACGAATAAAAGCCAATTGACGTCGTCATTTCAAGTGAAAAAATCTGATTCCCTTTACGCCGGTGGTCAAGTGCCATTCTATTGCATGAAGTCGAAAAATCGTGGAGTTTTCTTCATGGTGAACATAATTGATTTCTCAAAAAATTATAATAAAAAACGTAAAGGTGCGGAAAAGGACGGAGAATCTTTACTCTATTTGTTTCTAGAACTAGGCTTCACTTGTTTTCCCTACAAAAATTTGACGGCAGTGAAATTCTTCGAAGTTCTTAATCAACTTCGTAGTTCAGAGTATTTAAAGCAAACTGAATGCTTTATAATGGCATTAATGTCACATGGCGAAATGACTGACGACATGCATGATCGCGTGGAGTTTAGTGATGGATCTGTGGTTAAAACAAGGGACATTGAAGATGAATTTTTAAATAATAAATGCCCAAGCTTGATGCATAAGCCGAAAGTGCTAATATTTCCATTTTGTCGGTAATTATTTTTATTTTAAAAAAGTGGGTATAATTATAATTGTTTAGCTATGAATTTCATTTGTAGAGGAATGGCTCCGGATAAAGGGGTTCATTTATTTCAACATGATAGCATTGAAATGAACGCTCCAACAATGTTAAGCAATGTAGCAACTCTTTCTGATATGTTAGTGTGCTATGCATCAGTAAGAGGTACAGTTATTATTATTGTATGTTATCCTCTTTTTTCTAATGTTTTGTTTTTTATTGCAGGCTTTCAAGCTATACGTGAACCACAAGTAGGATCATGGTACATCAGAGCCTTCTGTAAAGTGCTCGCTGAGAACGCACATAACATGGATTTCGAGCGTATGTTGAAATTAATCGGCAATGAAATGCAACCTTGGCGCTCAGAAGACGGGAGCTTACAGACTCCAGCTTATTATAATCATGGCTTCAATAAACTGTTATATTTCAATCCAGGAATCATCGTTGATTAAATGATTTAAGTTATGGAGTAGACGCTGTATATATCACAAACAAAAATACACATAAAAGTGTTCTGTTATTATGTATTTACTAACAGTATTATTAATTACACGATAATACTTAATTTAACAAGCAACTAGCTGCAAAGGCCTTCCACTCTAAGGGAAAAGAGTAAAAGAAAACAAACCTACTTTAGTTACAATATAAATGAAATTAAATGATAATCTCTGTTTTTGATAAAAAGTCGATGATTTTGTTCAAATGTAGATATGTATATTGGCTTTTTAAGAATTTCTATTATGGCTTCTTCTTCGACAATGTTGTCAATCAATGGCTTTAGTCGATTGCAGTCTTGAAGAATGTGCAGAAGGTTTACGGTGGTGAGGCAGATAGGAAAGGTTAGTGAGGTTTCCTTTTTCAGGATATGTAAGTGGGTTGTCGAAGTGTGGCCTAGTTATACTAGCATCGGTATTGAGGCCTTCCTGTTGAAGACCTTTTTCAGGATATGTAAGTGGGTTGTCGAAGTGTGGCCTAGTTATACTAGCATCGGTATTGAGGCCTTCCTGTTGAAGACCTTTGCGCTTGTTTTGGTTTTTCCCGCAAAGAACACAGAATCGGATTTGTCGTGAAGATATGCGAGAAAGAGACGTATATTTTCGTAGACCTTTTTAGGTTCTAAACCTTGAGAGGGCATAACGGTATTCCGTGGCATTTATATTTTATTAGGCGACGAGAGGGGGTTGAAAATAGTGGCAATGGACTTTACAATCGAGAAAGTGGGTGCGTTAGTAGAAACAGGATTTAATATACGAGGGGCGTTCAACATATTCACGGCATCGGGGTGAAGCTGTGGTTGTATATATAAATTGACTTATTTGTCAAGTAATACTATTACTTTAGTGCATTCATGGAAAATTTCATATAAATGTGATTATTAATTCGCGTTTTATCTCTAGTTAAACAGAATCACAATGAAAATTGAGCATCGCGCTGTAATTAAATTTCTCACTAAGCAAAGAAAAAGTCAAAAAACTATTCATGAAGAGATGGTGGCTGTTTACCAGGGTTCCGCACCTTCATTATCAACTGTGCAAAAGTGGTCAAGTGAGTTCAAGAGAGGCAGAGAGAGCAATGAAGACGACCCCCGCTCCGGCGCCCCGGCTACTGCTTGTACGGGAGAAAGCATCAAAGAAGTCGAAAAACTTGTTCTTGAGGATGCCCGAATAAAGGTGAAAATGATGGTAGAGATCACCAAGCTTTCAATTGGTACCATTCACACCATTCTTCATGACCATCTTAACCTTTCAAAGGTCAGTGCAAGGTGGGTGCCACGAATGCTCACCGCGCCTCAGAAAAAAGTGAGAATCGCATGCGGTAGAGAGCTTTTGGAGATGTGTAGTGAGAACGCGGACGGTGTTATGGATCGAATTGTTACTGGGGACGAAACATGGGTCCACCACTATGACCCTGAAAGCAAACAAGAGTCCATGCAGTGGCATAAAAAAGGAACAGACCCCCCGAAGAAGTTCAAAGTCACTCCGTCTGCCGGGAAGCTCATGGCCACAGTTTATTGGGACTCAAAGGGAATCTTGCTCATTGAGTACAAAAAAAAGGTGAAACCATCAACGCCACATCCTACACTTCCACTTTGCATAATTTGCGGGAGGAAATTAAAAAGAAAAGACGGGGTAAACTTGCAGCGGGTGTGTTGCTTCTTCATGACAACGCTCCTGTTCACACGGCGCGAGTTTCCAAGGCTGCTGCGCGAGATTGTGGTTTCGAATAAATCCAACACCCACCCTATAGTCCAGACCTTGCCCCTAGTGATTATTTCCTGTTTCCGGATTTGAAAAAATGTCTTCGTGGAAAAAGATTTTCGGATGATGAAGAACTCAAGTCGGCAATAAATGGGTATTTTGCAGAGAAAGAGGAAATTTATTTTTTTGAGGGTTTAAAAAAAGCTCATCTCAAGATGTAACAAATGTATTGATGTTAGGGGAGATTATATTGAAAAATAAAAACAATTTAAATTGAATTCGCATTTTCCTTCATATCGATACCGAGAATATATTGAACGCCCCTCGTATGTGAACTAATAAAGTTTGAGTATTTTGCTCCAGTTTTAAGAACTAAGTTTGGGATGGATTTGTTAGTAGGAGGGAATGTGGGTGGTTGAGCAGTGACCATATCAGAGGTAGGGGTCAAATTAAAATAAAAGCGTTGATATGTGTGAGGGAGGCAATTGGTGCATTTGTGTGAAGATGTGAAAGAGGTTACTTAGGAATATATGTAGATTGGAGGAGAATAGTTGTGAAATATTTTGGTTTTACAGCTTCATTTGGGTTAAAGTTTGCGAGGCGATGGGAAATGGATCTGGGTAATTTGAAATTATCTCTCTACATCACTACGGTGTCGGAATTGGTAACGCAACCCATGATCGATCAAATATTGGGTTGTACCACATGAAATATCCGATTTTCGCTCAGTCGTGCCAAAGTTTTATTTTTTTTTTTTTATAAAATATAGTGGTACGTGTGTCAAGCACACGTACCACTATATTTTATAAAATTTTGTGAGAATTTTAAGATTCGTTACAAGTTCCGTTTTTTTTTTTCTATGAATTACTTACCATGCTGACGGCAGTTGAAATTCAAACCCTCTTCCTTTACGAATTTAAGGATTTAGCTGTAAACAAATGCACTATACGGCGTCGGCTTGGAAAGTTCCGTTCGAGAGATTTCAGCCTTGAAAATGAACCACGTGGGAAGCCTGAAACGTTAATTGACGACGATGTTTTAAGAGCAACGGTGGATGCGGACCCAACGAAATTGGTGCGGGAGATTGCACAAAGCATGGGCATGACAATAAGTCTCATAGGAAAGGTAAAGAAAATATTGGCTTTTAAATTTTTACTATAAAATCGTACATTTCATGTGGTACAACCTAATATTAACTCAGTTGCAAAATATTGCTTTCGATCACGGTTTTAGGTCGTTGATTGCTCATTGGGCGAAATGAGTCAAACTTTATCTCTGGGTGACGTTAGTGACTTATAAATTACGAGGACACTGACCATGATTGTCTTTATAGG
Source organism: Volucella bombylans (assembly GCA_949129095.1). Taxonomy (NCBI): domain Eukaryota; kingdom Metazoa; phylum Arthropoda; class Insecta; order Diptera; family Syrphidae; genus Volucella; species Volucella bombylans. Next base: position 125,307,150 of record OX422140.1, on the reverse strand, counting down.
ATCCTTGTTTGTTGGTACCACAACTAGTTCAAAAAGCAAAACCTACATAACTAAAACTGTAAGAGAAAACGGTAAGCTAGTTAACAATTAAATAAAAGACAAACAATGAGAAGAAGAGAACTATCCTTTCCTCTTTCCTTTTTGATTTTCCTTTTATTGCATGTTGCACTCGTATTATGCCGGAAGGGTTTAGTTGGTGCGCGAATTTCATCGACAGTGTGTGTGCGTAAAAAGTTTGTTGGTAGAAAAACCAAGTATATTTAGAAAAGAAAAATAAGTAGACTTATGTAGAACTGATGAGTTTGTTCACAGAGTTTTTTTTATAAAGGGTTTTCCAATAGGGGCTTGACAACATCGTTGTGTGATGTTGCCGTGTCAGTGAGACAACGGGTTGGTCGAAGTGTCGAAAATATCGCTGCCGTTCAGGCGTCCGTAGCAAACGATCCAAATCAGTCAATTCCACGGCGTTCTCAAGAATTGGACATCGCTCAGACCGCATAAGGATCTTTGTTTAGACCCATTTGAAGCGACGTACGTTCTCCGATTGGGTTCTGGAGAAGATGCGCCAAGATGATGAATTTCATCGCAAAATTATCTTCAGTGACGAAGCTCATTTTTTCCTCAATGGGTTCTTCAATAAGCAAAATATGCGTTATTGGTCGGGTGAAAATGAACATTTGCTTTTCATGAATCACCACTTCATCCACAAAAAATAACTGTTTGGTGCGGTTTGCATGCCGGCGGTGTTATTGGGCCATATTTTTTCGTCGACGATAACGATCGTCACGTTACTGTGAATGGTCAGCGTTATAGCGCCATGATCACCGATTATTTTTGGCCGAATTGGAAAATATGGACTTGGACCACATGTGGTTTCAACAGGATGATGCCACACAACACACGCTACAATCGATTTATTGAAGAGTAAGTATGGTGAGCGTGTTATCTCAAGAAATGCGATTTAACGCCGCTTGACTATTTTCTGTGGGGCTACGTTAAGTCATTGGTTTATGCCAACACACCGACGACGTTGGAAGAGCTCAGAAAATGTGTGGCCGAGTCGTTGAAAATTGGGTCCAACGAATCGACCGCTGCAAACGTGCCCGCGGTGGCCATATGAACGAAGTCGAATTCCATTCATAAATGTTTTGATTGTACTTCAAGCCGATAATAAAGTTTGTGAAATACCTCAAATGGTTTGCGTTTTATTTAAAGAAAAAAGTTGTCAAGTCCTTATTGGAAAACCCTATATATTTAGTAGTAGTAGTAGTAGTTTTGATTTTGTATTCTTACTTTATTAGAAGTATACTGAAATCGGGCTATAAAGCGAGATAACGGGTTGTGTGTGGCGGCTGCTTATTCTCGGGTCCCCCTTGAGTACTGTCAATGTTGTGTGTGTGAAATGAGTATAGCCGTCGTGTGTGCGTCGCATTGCCGTTTAACCGAGAAGATAAAGGAGTGTGTGGCAAGCTGACATGGTTTCGTTACCGTACTCATTGCACATTTACTCTCTTACTTTTTTCCTTAGTCCGCTTTTACACGTCGCATGTTTTAAAAAATTCAAATGAGTGCAAAAGAGAGGGATAATGAAACAAAAAATAACAAATTAACCGAATTCCCATTGCGTGTGGGTAAGATTTTCATTGCATTGACATTTCTTTTTCTTCGTCTTTCTTTTTCGCATTTGCTTCTTTATTTCCTTGGCTGTTGTTACGAGCACAACATTTCAGTATGGCGGATGAGCTTAAATGTATCAAAGAATTAACAAGCGGGCTCATTTTCAATTATGAAACACTGAGCGCCAAAGATTAAATGAAAGAGAAAAGGCTTCGTGTAAAAATATGCGCCTCACTGAATGACAGTTCAAAAGAAAATAACCAAAACATGCGCATTACACTCATGCGCAGTGTAAAAGGACTATCTAGGCATGATAGTTCATTTATCTTTCTTTTATTTGCTATTCAACTCAAATTGGTTTTTTTATTCCTTCCCTTACAGAACCAGTTTTGCCGATGGAGAACACAAAAATAAAAGAACTCGTTAAAGAAAAAATATACCTAACTACATTTGGATTAATAAAAAAGTGAAACCAAAACGAAATCTTTTTTTTTTTTTTTTGAGTGTCGTATGGAAGAAAAATACCGGGGCAAAATTTATTCGCGATAAATTTTTATGCTGAATATTTATGTTTTTAGTCCTGGCAAGAATGTGGGAATGTGAGTAGTCAAGGTTATTTTCCCGTGTTCTTTGTTTTTACGTATCCAGGCTTTTTATCAGATGTGTCAACTGTTAACATTACATCGCCACTAATATTCCTACTCAGATTAGAAAATTTCGTTAAAAATGCTCATTGCCAGGTGACAGCGGATATAATTCACATACATATACATTTCCCTAAAGCAAACCCTCCCACACCCGGTCTTACGGACGCAAAATATTTGAGAGAAAATTGTTCTAAAGGGAAAAAGCTGTTTCGTTTTCGTCTTAAAAAATCGCAAGCCCTAAACAATGAAGTGGATAAAATCGAGAAAGATTTATAAAACTCATGTGAATACATACAGTTAGTCAAAAAATTATTCACACCTCCCATAAAAAATTACTATTATTATGAAGAAAACAAATTAAATTTTTTTGAAAAAAATATATTTGTTTAGTAATTCAATAACAATTTTGATTACAAAATTAGTAATAAAGAAAAAAATATAATACTAAAAATAAAAAATAAAATTAGAAAGACCTCACTTTTTTACGACAAAAAAATATTCACACCCCACATTTAATATTTAGTGTGGCCGCCTTTGGCCTTTATTACAACACGACACCTTTTCGGCATAGATTCAACCAACTTATTTGTAATATCCGGCGCTATGTTTTTCCATTCATTTTCAATCACAGTTTTTAAATTGGCAATGTTTGAAGGCCTAGACTTTGCAACCCGTTTTTTCACAATAGCCAATAAGTTTAAAACGCTCCCCTTGCTTCCTCCAAACGCGTGTTATACCGTCAGAACCAAGAACTGAAACTTTTCTTTCATCCGACCAAATAACTTTTTTCCAGTCCTCAGGAGACCAAATCACCTTTTCTTTAGCACATTCAAGTCTTCGTTGTTGATTCTTTTTGGAAATGAATGGCTTCCTAATTGCAACTTTTCCTTTGTAACCTGCCACATTTATGCGGTTTCTAATGGTTCTGTATGAGCGAAGACAAGTCCTAAGACAAGCCCTCTCAAATACCCGAATCTTTTCCAACAAACTTGCTCTCACGTTGAACCACACAGGTCATCCAAATACAAGCATGGGCCTGATAAGGGCCATGTAGCAGATTACGTTCACCCTCGCATTGAGTTGGGTGTTATAAAACAGTCTTTTATAAGGGCAAAAGCACCTCTGGCTCTGGCCAGAGCAACCTCTATATGTTTGTTAAAATACAGAAATTGATCTAGCCAGATCCCAAGGTATCTGGCTACATTTCGACAAGCAAGTGGCTGCCCGTGCTGCCCCACGATCGAGAACTTTCGCCAATTCTTTCTGGTATCCCTAGAGGCCCCAGACAAAGGCGTCCTAAACAGAATGGTTTCCAACTTCTGAAAGTTGATTTTCAACTTCCAGTTATCGCAATATCGCTTAATTTTGTCGAAGCCACGCTGCAAAAGTATATTAATGACCTCAATCTTTGGACCCGATCTGTACGCGATTAAGTCGTCTGCGTACGCTATGGCATGGTGAAGTGAACCTATCAGATCACTCGTGTAAATGTTGAATAGGATCGGCGAATTTACCGCACCTTGTTGCAGACCATTTTTAATGTTAAATGTTCCAGCAGAAGTCACATCGCCATTCTTCACGATGAACTGTCTACTGGAGAGCATATCAAAAAGAATATACAGCAGTGATTTACTAATGCCCAACCTGTCCAGCTTGAAAAAGAGTCCTTCTAACCATACGGTATCGAAGGCTTTCTCCAAGTCAATCAGGCAGGCACCAGTGCACTGGTTCTTGCCTTTGTTCCATTGGATATCAGAAACCAGTTTCGACGCAGCATGGATGATATCATGCACCAGTGCACTGGTTCTTGCCTTTGTTCCATTGGATATCAGAAACCAGTTTCGACGCAGCATGGATGATATCATGCCCCGCCTTGAAACCGAACTGATGAACTGATTATCTGGAACTATATGTTTGTCCTCAACCCACTTGGTCACCACTCTATTGATTACCTTCTCGAAAACCTTACTGATGCTTAGGAGAAGACTAATGGAGCGGAGATTCGTCGGATTGGAAGTATCATTATCTCTTTTGGGGATGGGATGTACCACCGCAGTTTTCCAATGCGCTGGATAATGTGCATTATTCATCGCATTATTAAACAGGGTGGTATAAATGTTCACCGCTTCTAGAGGGAGATGTCGAAGCACAATGTTCGGTATTTCATCGGTTCCCGCTGATTTCTTACTTCTAAGTGAATCGAAGATCGTTTGGAGCTCTTCTTTCGAAATGAACGGGGGTAGTACCCTATCGTTGGTGATGGCAATATTTGCCATATTTTCGTCAATGAACTGGGTGAAACCCGAGCTCTCGAATCGCCAATTCACAATTTCATTTCGAAGGTAGAAATTCTGCACAAGGACTCGATTCTCCAGATCGTGGTTAGGACCAATGATAACATTCACCCTGTACACTTCCTGGAAAGCCGCTCCTATAGCCTCCACCTGCTCCTGCGGATCCTCGATCACAAAGAAGTTGTCATCATCAATAGCCTCATTTGGATCTATGCCCGCTGCTACCAGTATTTGTTCGTTGTTCGTCGTTCGGGCGATTTTAAGACACTGAAGGTCGTTCTGATTATTTCTCCGAAATATTTTATTTATTTGCGATAACATATTCGGGTTGCTGGTGTTTACAGCCCGAATTTTATTGTTCCAATACAAACTTACGGAATTTCTGTAATTTTCCTTTATTAATGTTTGGAGGTTTTTAATCGACGACTTCAGAGTTATGATCTCCGGGTTATGTCTGTCAGTAAACTGTCTGTACAAGGTTTTTAGTCTTGACAGCAGTCTACTTTTATGTCGGTGCAGTGAGTCAATAGTTGCATTGCGCAATAAGTCTTCTTCGTCAGTGTGTTGGTACCGAGGTATCGTTTTGTCCATTGTTCGTTTGATTGGCTCGTCCATTAGTCTTTGATACCTATCAATCTCCTCGTTTGACAGATTGGACGGTGGGTAGAGCGAATTCGAGGAGAGTGAGTCAGTGTTCTGGTGAAATGTGTCCAACGCACCCTACTATAATTATAGAAATGCCTTTGAACAAACTCATCCAATTCCGCAATTTCGTTGGGAACAGTTATTTCGATGCTGAGACCGCAATGGTCACTGTCATACACGAAAGTGCGTAGACAGTTTGTAGTTTGTTGGTTAGTGCATGTCAGTTGTATTCGTGAGTCGAACAGCAGAAGATCCAAATAGGACCCGTATCTGGGAAACGACGGACTATCCGTCGCCTTAAGCCCGAGTCGATACATTATACTGTGCCGACCCCACCAATTGAATAGTAGGTTCCCTCTAGTATTTGGTGTATTATATCCCCAATCACTATGTTTGGCGTTGAAATCTCAGCCGATAACAAAATAGTTGTCTTCCAATTCCAGTCTTAGGAATCGAAAAAGTGTTTCGAGCTCTGAGATAAATAAGGTGGATTGAGTAGCCTTAGGTGCATAGACAGACACCATGTATAACCGCTTTCCACTACGGAGAGGGATATACACGATGCATGCTTCCAGCACCTGGAACCTACGTACTACACGACTGTATACTCTTTTAAAACGTATACCTTTTCGTACGAAAATTGCAACGCCACCTCCCTGAATGGAGTTGGGTCGGTTTCTCCGTACTATTTTGTATCTTCTGTGCTTCATTTTGTGTCTCTTGGTAAGCTTAGTTTCGCTAACCAATAGCACATCAGGGGCTTGGTCTTTAAGCAACTTAAATAGTGTGGCTCGTCGTTCGAACCTAATCAGTGAATTCACATTCACAGCAAGGACCTTCAGAGTTTGCTCCGCCACGTACGTACCCATTACGGCAAAAGGTGCGTTAAGCCAGGCAGCAGCGCGTATACTTGATCCACCCACGCGGTCTGTTCAGTTAAATGACGTTGTAGCTGAGCCATCTGCCCCTGGATAGAGAGCAAGATAGCTAGCATGTCAGGTACTGGTTCCGGTGCTCTGGGCGCTGGGGCCTGAGAAGCAACCTTCGCTTGCTGTACCGTATTTCCCCTACCTGCCGCCATTTGGGCGTAGATAACATGAGGAGTAACGGCTGGAGTTTGCAAATGCACTGGTGAAGGTTTCACTTCCACTTTCTGCTGCCGAGCCAGATTTATTCTTTTGATGTATTGGAATTTGGGACAACCCCGATAATTTGCGGTGTGTCCCGTGCTCCTTACCCAGAGCGCATTCCTCGGACTTGTGGTTCTTTCCGCACTTTACGCATCGAGGCTGCATTTCGCAGTTCGAAACGGCGTGCCCGAACCTTGTAAAATGTTTTCGCTCCTCTTTAATTTCTCCCAGTGTACAACCTGGTGCTCCAGGACTTTAATATTCCTTAGACCATCCAGATTGCTGGTGGGACTTAGCTGGATCAGGAAAATCTGCAGTTGCCGCTTCTCCCTTTTGGCTCTGGCTGTGGTGATAGGCTTGACCCCCACGAATTGGAGCCCTTCGCACTTCTTCTCTTTCAGCAGTGCAAGGAGCTCCTCCGGATCAGTCGATGGTTCTAATCCCCTCAGCAGCATTGTTTGCAGCTTGTCCCCCTTCGGGGTGTAGGAGAAGAACTCCGTTGTCGAATCCTTCAGTAGGTTTTTTGATTTGAAATAAAAAATCAATGTAATTTTTCGGGGAATCGAACCCACGACCCCTGCTTTATCGGCCGACACCAGTACCACTAGGCCACCGATGCACTTGGCCAAAATGTTCCTAATTCACTTTTATAAATATTTACTTTTTCACTTTGAAAGCCGAGACACGTCTATTCCTCACAGAGGTCTATGAACGACTGACAATTCAAACGTATTCACAGACAGGGTCACACGGTTAGAGGCAATAGATGAAAAATGGTTTTTGGAACGGCCAAAAACTTGGAAAATTATCTATCTATTGTAATTGTCCAAAAACTACTAAAATCTACGAAAAATAGTCCAAAATCTGTTGCCGTACTCATATTTTTCGTAGTTTTTAGCAGAAGAGAGCGAAATAAGAGAGAAACACATTTCCCCTCTTTTGTCAATTTTCTGGCGCTTTCCATTGGCCGACAGTAGCCTTCTTTTTGAACTCCGAAGAGAGAAAAAACTTCTTCTCATTGTTTTAAAAGCGCAATTTTTCTTCTGGATTATATATCAGAATGTACTAACCCATATAAATATTGTAACATGTTTGTGTGGGTACAAATGATAGAACTTATTCTTTTCAATACAAATCCCTTTATTCAGTACAGTTATAATTCACTATTTAATTGTTTCTCTCAGTACAATCCAATTTCTCAACCGTTTATACTTTTCTTATCTTTTACTTAAACCACTTAATCTTTTCTCCTAATTAACACTTCAAATTTCACTTTTGAACTGATTTGCATACCTTTGGGATGCTGGTATTTATACTCGAATGATATACTTCGAGAACAATCCTCGCCATCCAGCGTCCCATACAATTTCCAATTTGCTAGAAAATTCTATTCCACTCTCCAGTCGAGACTTTGTTATTCCAGTATCGAAATCTTCTGGTCTTCGAGTATCGACATTTTCTGCTAGATGTCGCTGCTCACATTTAAGTGGTTATCACATTGCTCCCTCCCTACAGTTGTTCGTCCCGAACAACTTCGTCATTCAGCATCCCGTTGAAATCACACATTCTATCCAAATGGGCCACTTTCAATTTTCCTCGATCCCCACGCTGGATCCGGTAGACAACATCATTAATGCGGGTTATCACCTTGTATGGACCTTCCCAGTCCTGTTGCAATTTTGGTGATTTGCCTTTCTACGCTGAGGATTATACAGCCAAACCAGATCTCCTTCGTTGAAACCGGAAGATTTCGCCTTGATATCGTACCTAGTTTTCATGCGGCTGCTTGCTAGCTTCATCTTTTCTCTGGTGTCTTCATGCAATTTACGAATCCTGCTGCGTAAATCATTCACGTACTCGTTCACCTCTTTGGGCTCCGTCGGTGGGGATCCGAATTTTGCTTCACTTGGCAACCGAATTGTTTGACCAAATAAGATCTCGGATGGTGTGTGCCCTGTTGAGCTATGGACCGCGTTTCGGTAGGCCATTAAGAAGAGGGGTATGTGTCGATCCCAATCCCGCTGGCAGTTGCTGACAACCTTAGATAGATGCTCATTCAAGGTCCGATTGAATCGCTCGACCATTCCATCAGATTGAGGGTGAAGTGGCGTTGTCCTTGTCTTTCTTATTCCCAAATATTGGCATATTTCCTGGAAGACTTTTGATTCAAAGTTTCGCCCTTGATCAGAATGGAGCTCCATTGGGACCCCAAATCTGCTCACCCAGTTGTTGACTATCTGTTCGGCTACGGTCTTAGCCTCTTGATTTGGGATGGCAAACACTTCCGGCCACTTACTGAAGTAATCCATGACTACGAGAGTATATCGGTTTCCATTAAAGGTTTCGGGAAACGGCCCAGCGATGTCGATGGCTATTCGTTCGAAAGGTGCTCCGACATTGTATTGTTGCATTTGTCCATGTGGCTTTACTTTTGGACCCTTGGTAGCTGCACATCTTATGCACTTTTTGCACCAATTCTCGACATCTTGTTTAGCGCTTAGCCAATAGAAACGTTACCTTACCTTTTCCAACGTCTTGTTTATTCCCAAATGGCCTCCTGAGATTCCGTCATGTATTTCATGGAGTACTTGGTTGACTCTGGACCGTGGCACAATTAGCTGCATACGAGATGTTGTCCCATCTGCACTTTCCCATTTTCTCTTCAGCAATCCATCTTGCACAAAAAGCGAGTCCCACTGTGCCCAGTATGCCTTCAGAGTTTGGCTCCGATCTGATATCTGCTGCCAGCTTGGTCTTTCCTCGTGTTCTTTCCAGGCCAATATTGGTTCGATGTCATTGTCTGCCTGTTGGGAGGAACGGATTTCGTCTATACTCCAACCCTCTATTGGCTCAGTCCTGATCATTTGGATAGTTGCCTGTTCTTTTGCTTCTTTACGATTGCAGTGTTCGCATTTTACTCCGCACGGTCGACGAGAGAGAGCATCAGCATTTGAGTGGAGTGTTCCCTTGCGGTGTTGCACTTCAAAGTCGTAGCCCTGCAACTGCTCGATCCATCTTGCAACTTGGCCTTCAGGGTTCTTAAATTGGAGTAGCCATTTCAGAGCTGCGTGGTCTGTCCGGAGAATGAACTTTTGTCCGTAGAGGTACTTATGGAAATGCTTCGTAGCCAGAATTAAAGCCAGAAGCTCGCGCCGGGTTACACAGTAGTTCCGTTCAGGTCTGGAGAGTACTTTGCTGTAATATGCGACCACTTTCTCTTGACCGTCATGAACTTGGGAGATCACAGCTCCGACCCCAACATTGCTAGCGTCTGCGTCCACGATGAACATTTTTCCGGGCGTGGGGTAACCCAAGATGGGGGCTTTGCACAGCTGTCGCTTCAGTTCTTGAAATGCTTTTTCGCATTCTCCAGACCACCTGTCGGCCTTTCTCTGTAAGTTGATGCAGGCTCTTTGCAATGCCAGCAAAATCCTTTACGAACCTTCTGTAATACGTGGCGAGTCCCAAGAAGCTTCTCAGTTGGTGTTTATCTTTTGGAGAAGGCCAACTTTTCACGGCTTCGATTTTGTCAGGATCCGTTCTTACTCCTTCCGCTGATATAATGTGACCCAGATATTTTACTTCCGGACGAAACAAGGCGCACTTTTCCGGGTTGAGCTTTAAATGAGCACTTCGTAGCCTCTCAAACACTTCTTTTAGATTTTCGCGGTGCTCCTCGTACGTCTTACCTATGACGATAACGTCGTCCAAATATACTAGGCAGGTTTTCCAGGTGAGTCCTTGCAATGTTCGTTCCATTAGTCGCTCGAAGGTGGCCGGAGCGTTGCACAGTCCAAACGGCATCACTGCAAACTGCCAAAGACCGCTTCCTGTAGTGAAGGCAGTTTTCTCACGGTCCGTACGATTTATCTCTACCTGCCAGTAACCGCTCTTCAAGTCAAGTGTTGAAAACCATTTCGCTCCAGAAAGCATATCCAAAGTGTCATCGATTCTCGGAAGTGGGTAGCTGTCCTTTTTAGTGACATCATTGAGACGTCGGTAGTCTACACAAAATCTCGTGCTGCCATCTTTCTTCTTCACCAGGACCACTGGAGATGCCCACGGACTTTGCGATTCTTCAATCACTCCCTCAGCTTTCATCTTCGACATCATTTCGGCAACTTCTGTTTGCTTTGCCAATGGAAGACGCCTTGCAGGTTGACGGATTGGTCGAGCGTCTCCGGTGTCAATGTGGTGTTGAACAATATGCGTTCGTCCATATTCTCCGTCTTGTGCAGCAAATATATCAGCGTACTCACCGATTAGTTTTTCTGCCAGGATTCGCTGATCTTCGTCCAGATTACAGAGGCTGAGAATTTTGTTCTTGATTTTTATACTCTGAATTGTTGTGACCGGTGTTGCACCCTTTTTTCCGTTGTGGTCGATATAGCCTCAACAGGTACGCATTTTCCCACTATCTCCTCCTTTTTCACCTTTACACTGAATGTCTTTGGATTTAGAATCCTTACAGGGACCATGTTGTTCTTTGGCTCCACTAAGGTCTTTCCCACCATGAAGTCTCTTTTCTTTTCTGGCTCCATCAAATAGAATCGGTGGCTACCAGGACCACCTTCCACTTTTGCCCACAAAATTGCTTCTGACGAAGGCTCTAGACTCTGATTGCTGCAGATGACGACATTTGAGACTATGGTATTGGCGTTTCCGTATATCATTGGTATCTCCATGTTTCCGTATTTCAGGGTTTGTGCCCCCAAGTCGACTACAAGTCCATGTTCTCTCATGAAGTCTGTACCAATGATGCACTCGTCACATATGTCAGCTACCAGAAACGCGTGAGTGAATGTTATTCCGGCCAATTGGACTTTTATGCGGACTTCACCATATACCTTAATCGTTGCTCCTGTAGCTGTTCGCAAGCTGCAACTGCTAGTGTTATGCAGCCAAGACTTCTGCACAAGATTCCTTCTGATGATTGAGGCCGTGGCACCGGTGTCTATTGTTGCAATCCATTTTTCTTTTCCACTGACTACTCCTACTAGAAGGCTTTCGTTGCATCGTTTTGCCAGCGAGACTTGGATGATGGTCCTGGGGCCGTCGACTTCTGCTACCAACTTCTGCCCCGCGAAGTTGGTGCTTAAGCATTTCCCGACTGATGGCTTCGGGAAGGTTGACCGGCTTCTTGATAGCTGTTTCTGCGGGTTTCTTCCTCTATTTGCTTGTCACCACAGTGAGGGCAGTCTTTTCGTCGCACCGGTTCTTTACACTGCCTTTGAAGGTGTCCTATTTTATTGCAATTCCAGCAGCGCATTATTCGTCTATCCCGTCGAGTATCTCGTTCCTCGGCACTAATTCTTGTGCAGGAGCATTCGATAGATGTTACTTCCCTGACGAAATGTGTTCCCCTGGAAGCCTGATTGGCTGCTTCCATCGCCAGAGCGAAGGCAAGTGCTTCAGCAAGGGTTCTTTTCCCGGCCATCCTTACTGCTGACTGTAGCTTCGAATCTGCAATTCCCCTGATAAATGCATCTTTTGCCATTTCGTCGATAATTTCCTGGCCTGCGGTGGGGTATGACAGATGTGCAAGTCTACTCACGTCTGCTTGGAGCTGCTGCAGTGTTTCTCCTCTTTGCTGCGTTCGGCTTTGCAATTGGACCTTGTAGACCTCCTGCATGTGGCTGTCCCCAAACCGTTTCTCGATAGCCTGCACTAAAGTCACATAATCTTTATTTATGCTTTTCGATGTCTACTGTTTGCAACAATTCTGCTGCAGGACCGTGCAAGGCCATTGTTAGGGCAAAGCACTTTTCCTCATTGTCCCAGTCGTTTGCACAGGCAGCCATTTCAAACTGCTTCTTATAAGCAGACCATGAGGTCTGGCCATCGAATGAGGGAGGCTTCAACTCTTTTCTCCTTGGACCGCTTAAAGAACATTCTCGCAGTTTCTGTTTTCGCACTGTGTCGAGCTCTTTTGCCAGTTGCTCAACTTTGTTGTCCATTTGTTCGAATCTTTCGCCAACATTCTTCTCTATTCTTTCAAATTTGTTATCTATTTCTTCGAACTTTTGGTGTAGAACGTTATTTTGTTCTTCCAGTTTTTGTTCTAGACTATTCTTTTGTTCATCCAGCTTTTGTTCGAGACTATTCTTTTGTTCTTCCAGATTTTTCTTTTGTTCGTCGAGACTGCTCTTCTGTTCGTCCATTTTTTGTTCCAGACTGTTCTTCTGTTCTTCCAGATTTTTTTTTTGTTCAACCAGCTTTTGTTCGAGGCTATTCTTTTGTTCTTCCACATTTTTCTTTTGTTGGTCGAGACTGTTCTTCTGTTCGTCCATTTTTAATAAGAGGAGTTGCATCATTGCAGCCATGTCATTGCCGGTACTTGTCTGTTCATCCTCGTCAACATCAAAGGAATATGCATCAGGATCATGTCCCTCGTTGTTCAAAGCCTCCTGAAGTCGGAGCACCAGGTCACTTTTTCCTCCACTGGCGCTGAGGCTTCTCTTGTTCAACTCGGATTTGAGTTGGACGACGGTCAACTGCAATAGTTTTCGACCCATTCTAGCTTTTTCAAATAGTCACAAAACACAGGTTTTTTTTTTTGTTTTTACACACAATAAGTCCTATCCCACTTCTGACACCAATGTAAAATGTTTGTGTGGGTACAAATAATAGAACTTATTCTTTTCAATACAAATCCCTTTATTCAGTACAGTTAAAATTCAGTATTTAATTCTTTCTCTCAATACAATCCAATTTCTCAACCACTTATACTTTTCTTATCTTTTACTTAAACCACTTAATCTTTTCTCCTAATTAACACTTCAAATTTCACTTTTGAACTGATTTGCATACCTTTGGGATGCTGGTATTTATACTCGAATGACATACTTCGAGAACAATCCTCGCCATCCAGCGTCCCATACAATTTCCAATTTGCTAGAAAATTCGATTCCACTCTCCAGTCGAGACTTTGTTATTCCAGTATCTTCTTGTCTTCGAGTATCGACATTTTCTGCTAGATGTCGCTGCTCACATTTAAGTGGTTATCACAATATTTATAAACATGAAATAGTAGTATTGTGCGTCAAGTGAGACTATGTTTGGTCAATTTATCATATTTTGAATATTCCAATTGATTCGCAAGCAAATATAAAAAGTTAAAGAAGATGCAAGCAGAAATAAATATGTATATATTTTATTGGATTCTGCTATTTACCCAAGCAAAGAAACTGCTAAATACGACAAACTCCAAAAGCCCTGACATAAACATTTTCCTTCGATATAAAATCACTTACCGATGGAGTTTTATATTCATCTTCTAGTGAGAGAACTAATGCATATGCATACCTGCGTATGTGCCTGTTTACATTGTGCGTGTAAAGGAAGATTGTCCGAAAGAGAGGGAATGTAAACAGGCACATTGGCCAGGGGTTGAAAGTCCTCACCATGAATATCGTGTTCACATTTTCATGGGGTTGAAAGACTTTTTGACAACTGGAACACTTGAATCGGGGCATTTTTAATTTTTAAATTTGAGCAGTTGGCCTGAAATATACCTATTTTCCTATTCTTCACACTTCCTTGCTCATCAACGATCAAAACTGAAATGAAAAAAATATGTCAGAAATGGAACGACATGTAAAAACACGACGTGCTTCACCCAAAAATCCACTTTAGAAATGGATTTTCTGTGGAAGTAACCCTTCTACTTCCCACTTCAATAAAAAGCGTTCCCTCTCTTTCGGACAATCTTTCTGCCCACGCCGATGTGAACAGGCACTATGTGTATATATTTTGCTTAGCGCTATAAAATAGAACGCTCAATCAACACGGAGACTCCATTGAACATTGTTTTCTGCTGTCAACCACTGTTTCTTTTGACAGACTTTAATATACATTCTTCAGACAGTGTTCGCAAAACAAAGCACAACTGAGTTCTTTCATAAAGTTATTTGCAAATTTAAAATCCTGTTAAAAATGGCATCATCATCAGAAATGGCTTTGAAATCCTGGGAATTGGAAAATAATGTAAAAACCTTACCAAGCTGTGATGAGATTTTTCGTTATGACGCTGACCAACAACGTCAAATTCTTGATGCAAAACCTTGGGAAAAAGATCCGCATTATTTTAAGGATATTAAAATTTCTGCTCTGTCTCTATTAAAAATGGTCATGCATGCACGTTCAGGTGGAACATTAGAAGTTATGGGATTGCTCCTGGGCAAAGTCGAGGACAATACAATGGTTTTGAATCTCATTTATTCTGAAGGAATTTTCTTTATTAGTTCTATTTCTCATTCTAGATTGTTATGGATGCGTTTGCCCTGCCGGTTGAAGGGACTGAAACGCGTGTTAATGCTCAGTCGCAAGCTTACGAGTACATGTCTGCTTATATTGATTCAGCTAAAGAAGTTGGTCGTCTGGAGAATGCCATTGGATGGTATCACAGCCATCCCGGTTATGGATGTTGGTTGTCGGGTATTGATGTGTCAACACAAATGCTCAATCAAAACTTCCAGGAACCATTTGTGGCAATTGTTGTTGACCCTGTACGTACTGTATCGGCTGGAAAAGTTTGTCTTGGTGCATTTCGCACATATCCCAAGGGTTATAAGCCACCAAATGAAGAACCATCCGAATACCAAACGATTCCGTTGAATAAAATTGAGGATTTCGGAGTGCATTGTAAACAATACTATCCCCTCGAGGTGAGCTACTTTAAATCAGCTCTAGATAGAAAATTACTTGATTCCCTATGGAATAAGTATTGGGTCAACACTTTGGGCAGTTCGGGATTGTTAACAAACACCGAGTATACGACTGGTCAAATATTCGATCTGTCGGAAAAACTAGAACACAGCGAAGCCAGCTTATGCAGAGGACCATTTGTTGTATCAGGTACAATGAATTGTTTCGGCACTTTTTGAAAAACTTTTGCTTACGGAATTTTTCATCTAGGTGGTGATATTAATGAAAAACGCACTGAAGATAAACTATCTAAAGCGACAAGAGATTGCAGTCGGTCTTCAATTGAACTGATCCATGGTTTGATGGCACAAATCGCTAAGGACAAGCTGTTTAATAAAATAGGAATCAACAAATAAACAACTTGTACGAATATCTTTTCTTTTTTTTTTTATCAAAAATTAAATCTTAATAAAGTATATCGGTTTGATTAGACCGTAATGAATGGTTTGCCTATTCTATATGCAATAGATCCACGTACTCGTTTCCCACAGAGCTGATCACCAAAGGGAATTACTGGAGGATTCCTTATCACAATTCCACGTCGTTCTGGGGTCCACACTTTGAATTTACAGGAATGATCTATCGGTATTCGTATGCTTACCCAACCAGCGGAGGAAAGGAGAATATCTACAAAGAAAATATTCGTTAATAGATCAAAAAAAAAAAACAAAGAATTTTTTATATTTACCACAAGTTGCAGCTTTGTCGGATTCTCCGCGTATGGTAATTTCATCTGATGGCTTTAAGCCAGGCCAGCGCTTCATACGTTCCTCATCTCCAACTGGTAAACCAAACAATTCACTTCCAACGTACTGGTCATAGATATAATCGGCGTCTATCGTTGGAGTTATGACCACAGGAAGATTATGTGACGAGTAAACTGGTAGTCTACAAAACAATTTTATTTCGTTTATTTAGAAAAAAAAAACAGATAAATTTATTGTTGGTTACCAACCTTAACGAATCAATATCTCCTTCTAAGAAATCGATTCGACTTAGTCCAGCGAGAAACAATGTCATACCGGGCTTGAGACGAAATCCTCTTGGAGCTATCATACGGGTGGGGAAGATATTTAGCAATTCCTCAGTTGTGAGGAGATTATGAATCTATTAAATTAGGAAGAGACATACAAAAGAAGTATAGCTTGTTTTCATACCCCATTTAATTTTATACATCTTACCTGTTCAGGTTGCATTACACCTGGGGTATCAAAACACCAGTGACTCGTAGAGTATTCCTTACTTTTTTCATTTAAGGTCAAAATTGGTTGGGTGCCACTTGACATTGAAAAAGAATCGTTTGTCTCTTTTCGATCGATGATAGTTCGTCCTACAACATACATTTAGTGATGTAAAATATTTTCGACAAAAGAGCAAAAGCAAAACTAACCAATGTGTCCAATTAAAGTTGCTGCTTGAATGCTGCCTGTCTCTCGGACTTGATCTCTACGCAGCTTGTCTTCTGCTGCACGTTGGCCACGTTCCGAGAAAAGTCTACGAAATCGATGGTATACCTTATAATCTAAATTAAAAAAAAAAAAGTAATTGCAAATCACAAAAACTGTACTTGTTTATTTCTCTTTCTATGTAATCCTTACAAGCATTGACCCAGAAAGTATAAAACTGCAAATCGAAATCAAAAGGAATTGAAGAATGAAATGAATGATCAGAAGTATACACTAGGTTACTCTCGGGAGAAGATGTCAGGTATGTCAAACCTCCAGGAGGTGAGGTGTCAAAGTACAGATAAAGAGGCTTATACTGTTTTGTTTTTTTTTTTTCGAAAAATCAATGCAAAAAGGTTTCAGTAAGTTAAGTAATGCCTTCAGTTTCGCACGACGAGTTTGCTGAAATCCCCTTTAAACGCACGCCCCTTTATGTGTTATCTTCCTCTGGTGTGGTTCTCCGTATGCTCCGTATGTTCTAGCCACTTTAGATAAATTAGACTATGCCAATCTTTTCTTTTCTTTAACACGTACTGTCACATACCCAAATATACTTTTATTTGCCTGGTTAAGAGTCCATGATTATAAACCGAACGATTGGAATGGTATGGGTCTAATACATTACTTATCTCGGTCGCCTACTTTATTTAAAGAAGCGGCTGCTTGGAAAGGATTGTTCTTCATTTGATCTCTATACTGAATCTGTTCTAAGAGTTTTCTACGAAGCCTAAGTAGATGAAATCTTTACTTCAAAGGCGAAGCTGTTGGTTGTTTCAAGGCAGCAAGACATCAAACAACTTCTCTACCTTTAATTTAATACTCGTTCACTGCTGAGCCCTCTTATCTTTCGATATTAGTAAATATTCTACTAAGAGCACCTATTTGGTCGACCTTGTCAACATATGCAAGCAACTGTACTGATTTAGAAATCAGAAATCTCTTTAAGATGGTGATAAAACTCAACTGAATGCTTCCGTGTCTTAATCCTTTCTGACATCAACGGGATATGTTCTGGGAAGGCGAAGCTAGACATATAAAGCTACGCAATCAGAAGCATCCTTAGAATCGATAAAGAGGTGATAGTTATCATTTTATTGCAGACGGGATCTTACATATAACTGGTTTTTGGAAAACTTACCCCTTAATGATACTGAAATTTAACTAATTGAGCATGCTTTCTTCCCGCGTTGGTCGTTGATTGGTCCGGAATTGTTGGCTACCATCTACTATATTTTGTGGACCATCCTGAATCCTGAAATGTTTGACATTAGCAATATGCGAAAGTGTTACTTCATAAATCTTAGTATGAAGTATGAGTCTAATATATACAAGGTTTCCTTCTTGTTCTGCATGGGCTTCAGGCTTCTGCATGGGCTTTAAATTGTTGTTGGAATGTTGTTTTTGCTGATAAGATACATCATACAATGCTATGCGCCATCAGATTTCAATTCATTAAATTTCTCGAAAAACAACATCAATAAGTGAGTGAAATCGGCAACTTTTCGTCCGAATACGTTATGGGAATGCATGGCCTCATATTATGAAACGGCTCACCTACTTTTGTAATATCTGCCGCCTTGCCATTGGGGCCACACTGACTCAGATCAGTAGTCGTCCACTCACATAAGAAAACTTTTTAACATTTAAAAAAACATTTTTAGACGTCCGAAGCAAATGTTTACTTAACAAAGGCATTGCGGCATGAACTAATCGCTCGCACACCGTTTTATAACACATAAACCTAGAACAATTGCTTAAACATACTGCGGATACATACGAAATACCAAAAATCAACGGTGTTTTTGGTGTGCTAATAGTATAAGGGACAGCTTGCTTCGGCACACAAAGTCTGCGAGCATATCTCCAAAATAAATATAGAACCATTTGTAATTTGTATGCCATCAAATTGAACTAAATCTATGAAAAAGGCAGTATTTTCGAGTGAACCATTTTATCGTCATAGATATGACAGACAAATCGTGCCTACAAGTATTTGTATAAAAACCGGACTTTCAACACTGAGATGGCATCATAAAGTACTGCGCTCCTAACATACCTGCACTACTTAACAACACCTACTTATATTGCCAGACAGCAGGAGAGAGTTGATAATATTGATAAACATACAATTCATGAAGTCCAATTTACACGTGACATAAAGGTATAACAGATAAATCCAGTTATACTCACATGAATTGGAAAGAGATCATTCACTTGCAAGACACCAATGGTCGGTAGGAAAATATGCCCCTCGAAGGATATTTAAACTTCATTGTCATGTCAATACCTTTTTAGTGCGGGAAAATGAACCCTATAAAAGTCGACTTATCGGTATGAATATAGGCATTCCAAACACTGGATTAATTATTTGTTTGAACACTTCTTAATGGAGGTACATTCAAATTGTACATTAATTGTACAAATCGTTTTAAATACTTAATACGAGTAATTAACATTTACCTGATGGTCGTTGAATGGGAAATTTAAGCATTTGCAATGTAGTTCCTGGCCATGGGCATGTAGTAGCTTTTTTCACTAGATCACTGGCATCCACCTTCAAGTAAAATTTAGTTTAAGATTTACTTTTTCTTTTGAATGTTAAAAATTAAGCCCACTCGACAGTAGTCAGAGTTTAATAAAATATTAAACAAAGAACTCTTTCCAACATTTGTGCATCCAACTAAGTACACGTCTCCCCTATGCATCCAAATTTTCTGTAGTTGTGTTATTAGTTCTTCGATACCATAACCAGTTTTAGCCGATATTAAACTGATGTTTTTTATATTCATAGTTTCTAGTCCTACAAAAGTTTAACTTTCCAGAAACATTTACTCTGTATTTTTCGGTAAAGAATTCTTACCACAGTTGGAAATCTCATATTTCAAGCAATTCTTAATATGGTCCAGGTAACCAGGTGAGTCTTTTGGAAGAAGATCGACTTTATTTCCTACAACAAACACAGGACGTTTCTTTCCCAAAATGCCTTGTATTCCTGGCCAAATTGAGCATGGGAAATCTAATAGATCAACTATTAAAACAGCTAAGGCAAATTTGTCTTCGATAGATGAGAGTGTTTGGATATATGTTTCTGCTGTAACCTCCACATCAAGTGCGATGTTATAGTGTTTCAGAAAATGACAACGTTGGCATATAATTTGCTATAAAATAAAAAGTTTAACTCGAAAACAAATTAAAACAATCCTATTCACTTGCACCTTTAATTCATTGTTTGACCGTCCTTTATATATTTCCTTTGGAATATAGCCAGGAATGCCAGGATTAGCACAATGTAGATGAGCTCCACACCCATTACACGGAACATTTGATGCTGGAATTGATGGATCTACAAAAAGAAAGAAACAAAACCACTCCGCTTTTGAGTCGAGAGACATAGAGAGATATTCGGAAGAATTTACCAGCTGTGCCATATTTTGAATTTACTTCACCATTCTCATCCAAGGTGTCATCGTAAAATTCATAGTCGTTCATCCAATGAGCTGTTGGATCCTTAGTAGATTGCTCTCTAATGTTTAACTTTTCATCATAATCTTCAATATACTGCTCTTTAGGAAACTCTTCGGGCTGATGGAAAGATTTTAAGGCTACCGGAAATGAACGAACAGAAACTTTTTCTATATTTATTTTGTTTTCTTCGTGCTTTCGTTTGTCTTCGACTATTTTCTTTCGCTTATAACCCAGCAAGGGCTTTTGCATTTCAAGAAACGAGCTGAAGAGTATTTTTGGTTTAATATCAGGTGGTAACTGAGCATAGGGGTCTTCGTCTAATTTTGTTATTTGAAATTGTTTTTTCACCGAGTACCCCCGACGTAACTTGATCAATTGAAAATCAGTGATGCTTTTGCAAACTTTAGCAAAGCGAATCATTTCAGATTTAATTTAATATTTCTTAATAATATCTTCTTTTTTTTTAACTATTGTAGCGCTAAAACAAGCAAAGCTATTACGGTGGAATGTCAAACACAGCTGATTTGAAAACGCATGTACAGGAATTTGCAAAATGTTGCCACTTTGTTATTTCAGTCTCAATGTGTAAAATAAATGAATAACATTTTTGTGGTCCATAATTTGATATATGTACATAAATCTGGTTAATAGGCATTAAAACTATAAATTGCTGCGTTTCTCACTCTCGTAGATTCTGTGCCTGATATTATACGATATTCTTACTTATCAGCGCTACAGTTCAAGGTGAACCTGGGCCTCAACTAACAAGCCGCTTCAGTTAGCTCGATCCTTAGGTAACGTCCTTTAATTCCGCATTCCAAGTCAATTGCGATCCCTTTTTATTTGTGTGCGCCACTTAATACTAAAACTTAAGCCCATTTATTATTACCCTTTTTCTTTTCGTCGGAAATCATAACAGAATTCGGTGTCTTTCACACACCTTACTTACTAAATCAATCTAGTTGCGTATCCCAATTTGAATGATGTTCCCTCTTACTTGTTTGGGCCATCCAAGGCGAAGTTTTCGCTTTCTTGTCATGCCGAGTCATATTTTCCAATTGTTGCTAACATTTTTGATTTGGTCGTAGACTTTGTGTAATAGCTTTAGAGATATCGCCATCTCTAAAGCCCGTCAATGCAAAGGGGATCAAAAATCATTGATTAACGTCCATGGTTCTGAGCAATGGAGCAGGACTGAGATTGACAGGGTCTTATATATGTACATTGTTCTTAGTGTTGCAAAACTTGCGAGTTCTCTAGTATGTTGTCAAATGTGATATTATCTTGTCTTAACATAAAGATATCAAAAAATCTTTGTTTTTGTTGAGATTACTTCCTTACTGAACTGCAAGCGTTCTTCATTGTAATTTCACACAATTAAACAGGTTTATTATTGATATGAAAACTGGACTTTGTATAGGTCATTCCTATATATTGTACATATGTCATACGCGGCACTCTTCGGATTATTCCCGAATTTGCCGTAGTGTGAATATCTGGTCAATTGTTGACTTACTGGGCCGCAAACCGAAATGAAATCAGTTAATCAAGACAGCAGAGAAGATCATGTTCACGATATTAATGTGATTGATTGAGGAGTTTAGAGGGTCTCGCGTTATTGCGGTTCAATTCGTCAAGCATACTTTGTTTCAGTAAGGCATACTCTACAGTCTGAAATATGAGACAATATTTTACGCCCTATATAAATCGACTAAAATTACTCGATCTCCTGTCTTTGGAAAAACGACAGGAGTTCGCCGATATTCTCTTCATACACAAACTCTTAACCGGTATCATTGACTGTCCCACAATACTCTCCTAAATCCCAATCAATACCAACCCGTGTCATTTAAGATCTGTCCACCTTTTTCGTCCGAATAATCACAGAACAACTCATGGTCTCAACGAGCCACTGTGTCGTATGCTACGTGAAACAAATCAGATACGTCAAGTCTTCGATTTCCACTGCAGCAGTCCAGCCCTTCGAAATTCCCTAAATAACCATTTTTCCCTTCAATAAACCCTAGCTTAAGTAGAAATGGTAGTTATAAGTTATAAATAGTTTTAAGTTTAGTTTGTTAAGTTATATGTTTGTATTAAACATTTTCAATAAACTGTCCGGGGTTGACCCGGGCCTTAAATCAAATCAAATAAAATGAGCTGGTGTACTCGTATTCTCTTTCAATTCCTCTACGGCTACCTTTAACTGCATGTAACCTTGCTATTATTAAGCTAATATATACGTATATATAGGGTTTTACAATAAGGACTTGACAATTTTTTTTTAAATAAAACGCAAACAATTTGAAATATTTCAAAAACTTTATTAAAAAACAATTAAAACATTTATGAATGGAACTCGACTTCGTTTGTATGGCCACCGCGGGAACGTTTGCAGCGGTCGATTCGTTGGACCCAATTTACAATGACTTGGCCACACATTTCGGGCGAAACGGCCGCTATTTCACGCTCAATGTTGGCTTTGAGCTCTTCCAACGTCGTCGGCGTGTTGGCTTAACGAAGCCCCACAGAAAATAGTCAAGCGGCGTTAAATCGCACGAACGAGGCGGCCAATCGACTGGCCCATTTCTTGAGATAACACGCTCACCATACTTACTCTTCAATAAATCGATTGTAGCGTTTGCTGTGTGGCTTGTGGCATCATCTTGTTGAAACCACATGTCGTCCAAGTCCATATCTTCCAAATCGGGCCAAAAATAATCGGTGATCATGGCGCCATAACGCTGACCATTCACAGTAACGTGACGATCGTTATCGTCGACGAAAAAATATGGCCCAATAACACCGCCGGCATGCAAATCGCACCAAACGGTTAATTTTTATGGATGAAGTGATCCATATGAAGCACATGTGGATTTTCAGCCGACTAATAACACATATATTGCTTATTGATGAACCCATTGAGCCAAAAATGAGCTTCGTCACTGGAGAAGATTTTGCGATGAAATTCATCATCTTGACGCATCTTCTCCAGAACCCAATCGGAGAACGTATGTCGCTTCAAATGGCCAATCGGCTTGTTGCTCGTTCGTTTGCTCGTTCGAATAAATTGACAGTGACAGTTTGATGATCAGTGAAAGAGTGCGTTCACAAATTAAATTCAAAGTTGTCAAGTCCCTATTGGAAAACCCTTTACTTAATATAAACCTTATGTTGAAACATTAGGTTTATAATAGTACAATATTAAATAAATATTTATCACTATATCTATATTTATTGCAAGCGCTATTTTTAGTGCGTATTGCTAATTTATGGAGCTTAAAGGTGTAAACATGCTTAAAGGTCATTAATGAATAATCTTGAAAAATTAAAATCAGAAAACAAACAGTCTCTACACCTATCAAATTGACATCAGTTTGATATTCTAAATACCGTTATGTTGTTAAAAAAAAATTCATTTTATCATCAACGTTACGCTACAATTTTCCTTCCGAAGATCAGTTTTTTTCTTTATATTTATTCCGTAAATTTTGGACTAATTTAATTTTTTCAGTTTCCTATCTCATCTATTCTGTCTCCCATAACATAATGGAAGTATTCCCAGACGTAATAGAAGAGCTGGCCATGGGATTTTGCGAGTATTATTTTTTTTTATATTTTTTGCTCGTTAGAAAAATTATTGGTCCTATGGATTTCGTTAACTTTACAGTAATACTACAGCAACCGGAAACATGGATAATGATGCCTTTCAAAATAAGGAGAACCAATCAAATTTTAACGTTGAACAAGTTAATTCCAATAATTCATTTGAAAATTCCGTCGACCCCAATAGGTTTGTTTTCTAATATGTGTTACGTATATATTTCTTTCTTATTCATTACGTTTGTAATCATAGATCATACAGTCCATCGTGTTCATTCAGTGATATATTTGACGATATCTGTGAAATGGACAAGACCATGGGATCAGAGCAAAGTCTTACACACAGTACATCGAACTCTAATTCCCAACTTCTTTTTTCGCCAATTGGAGATTCAGCTGGGAATTTGCAGTCTTTCTACCACATGCCCGACAAAAGTTCACCACAAGCTGACCACACATCTGATTTCAATTTTTCAAATCAAAATGATTTTCTTCAGCCTTTAGGGCAATGGCCCGAGTATTTTTCATCTACTCCGTGTGCACTGAATAATGTACAAGACATGCCACAGTTAGCTTCAGTACCTACTCCTTCACACTTTCAATCACCGCCATTAACCGTAACACAGAAAGATTATCTACCCGAACCAGCAATAGTTAATATTAATTTGAATCTTCAAGAACTACAAGCAGCCTCATCTGCATCCGTTGTTCCGTATCAAATTCTGAATAATCAATCGTTAAGCTTCGCCCAGCCAATAACGCATCCGCATATTGTGCAGCAATGCGTTGGTTTAAACACAATCGCTGAGTTAACAACTCCATTGGAGAGCAATATTAATTTGTTGATGGTTAATGAGCCAAGGCCAATTCCACCAAAAAGACATCAGCGACTCCAAAAACAATCGTGCTTTGATTGGGCCAGGGTTGTTCCACGGAAGACATTTGCGCAGACGTCAAAGGTGATTATGCTGCGACCTTTGCGCACCAGAAAAGTCATCTCATCACGACAATGTATTGATTTGTCATCTTACTTTGATACTAGTTCTATTTCGATTCCAATGATTAAAGAGCGACCGCGGCGTAATAATGGAAATCGACGCAAGCAAAACTTGCACACAAAGCCAGGTGCTGAGAATTTAAAGTTCGAAATTTATGTAAATGCGATGAATGGTACAAACGCAGACCAAATTGAAAACGAACATCGTAACACTGACAAAAATAATAACGATGATCAGTTTTGCTCAGAAAACGAAATACCTGAATTAGATGAAATCTTTAAGCGTAAACGTCGTGGTGGCGGTTCACGAAGCATTCCGCACACCCAAGAGTCAGTTGAAAATTCCAAATGTTCTTCGAAAGAATATAAATTAGCAAATTCGACTACTCCCGAACAATCTCCAAAAGTTCTGGATTCCGATTCAGATTCAGATGTCGATTCTGACAATACGCCTTTGACAAGTGTTAAGTCAATAAAATGCAGAAATTGTAAGAAAATTTTTAAAACTTGTCGCTCTTTAACCATTCATTCGAGACGCTGTCGTGTTATACTTCAATATCCGGAGAAAACTGAACAACCGAATATGACTTTGATTAGATCTAAATCAGAAACCTATATTCAGAACAGTTCCAGTATGGAAGAACCGGAAATTGATAAACTTGTTCCTTTGCAAAAGGTAGGTACAAGACCACTTACACGCTCCCAAACCAGAGCAGCTAAACGGAGAGCTCCACCATCAGGCGATGGTGAATCCGCCAAAAAGAGGCACAAATAAAGGACGCAGCTTCGAACTTGATTTTCATCCCTTTTTTGTTTTTTATTTTACTTGTAATTTATGTATAATAAAACAAATTTTTTGTTTGAATTTAAAACAATAAACAAAGAAAATTTCTTTCCAAAATCTTACGTTTGGTTTTTTTGGTCAGCAACACTTTGGCAGTGCCGTGTAGCAAGCGACTTCTCAAAAGATAACTAGAACGGAATGTGAGGTCCTGACGGTGCTTTCATTGAGGCCGAAAAAAGTTAAGGTTGTAAGTATTCTGCTTTTGTACACCTCGAGTATTCTAAAGCATCGGGCCATACGGTAATAAGTTATACTAGGCTCTTGAAACAACGTGATCTATTAGTGTCGAACCGACAACCAAACCATCCAAATGTTAATCGGATATAAGGCACGAGTCGAAATTCGTAAATTCGGACATATTTCTCGTGGTCCCAATGACGGTTTGGTGCATACTATTCCCAAAAGGGGGAAGAATACCTCCAATCCAAGGAAGCTTTAATCGAAAAGTGTTCTTCCGAATATCAGTAAATTATGCCGAAAGGTGTGGAGATGAAATTATACTTCCGGATAACTAACTCGGTCTTAATGCGGAACATAACTTGGAGAAAGCCTTTGATAGCGTACTCTTTTCCAATCTGAACAAGCTGCGTTTGATTCGCTATTCTACAAATCATATGTGGAAACGCTCTTGTGAAATTACTTCGCCATGAGTCGGAAGCAATCTTCACCCAATTAGCGACCATTTTCGATAATGGGGCAACACGAGCAGCCACTTGCTTGACGATACCTTGGGATGTGGCTAGTACAATGCCTATATTTTAACAGAAACGTAGATACTGCACTGGTTAAAGTCAACGGTGCTCTCACTCTTACAAAGAAATTGTTTCATAACAACCAGCTTGAGAGCTTGTCGAGATTCGGAATGCTTTAATTATATCCCAGTGAGGCCCTGTACAACGGACTACCATGATAAGGAGTAAATATTTAATCATAAAGCTTGTAATTGACATGTTTTCCTCTTCTTCGTTGTCCCGAAATTAAGTAGAACTGAAAGCTTTTCGGGCTTGATTACTGGTGGTCATTCGTTCTACATTTTAGGCATCTAAGGCGACTAATGTCCACCTTTCTGAGCAGGTCATTGTCAGCTCGTCAAAGTTGGTCGTTAAATCCCCTCTTCCAAACCATGGTCAAAAATCATTTGAAGAATTTTTCGTTCACAGATATCTTCATCCACCTTCGCTAACGTCCATGCTTCTGCACCATAAAGCAGAACTGAAATGATAAGGGTTTTATATAGAGTCTTAGTATTTTTTGACAATGCGTTTTTGGGCTGAAGAAACTGATAAAATTAGCCTGTTGACAGCACACATTTAGTTTTGTTCATTCATGGATACACACTTGGGAGCTCACCATTGATAGCTCGCTGAATTGCAGCAATGATGACAATATCATCAGCATATGCAGATAGTTGTAAGAACTTTTGGAAAATTGTGCGAATTTCGCAAAATTTTCTCAAGTATGAATTGAAAAAGCCATATGAGAACGAGGGATATCAATTCTGACGTTCCTCTGAATAGCTCGTCTCTTTAGATGGTCTTATATGCAACCTTAAAATCGATAAAGATTTTTTTATGCATATCTTCAATACAGCCTTGTTTTTACAAGGTGGGGCAAAAGTGATGTCATAATGTGAATTGGCATCCATCTCATCACCTTGTGCAAAGCTGCTGTATATGAGTCTCGTTTTGGTACATCAATCGTCACCGTTTGTCGAATAATGGGCTTCGTTATGAATGAAATGCAGCACAATTAACACGAGATATCCGCATTCGTACTTTGAATACAACTTGATAGTAATCCAAAGCGATGTTTGCAGCTCGAAAAAACGCAAACCTCCAAATTACTGGCGGCGTCTTAATGTTCTCTCTAAAGTCAACAATAAACTCATATCCGCATCCAAATAACCACGAGATCCTTTCTTTTTACCGGTAGTAAAATTTGTCGGAGTTCGCATTTGGAATTAGCTGGGACTATCACTAGATTAGGCACATGAAAGATCACAATCTACTGGTTAGAACAACGTTTAGTCTTTTCCCAGTCTCTCACATTTAGCTTTCCTATTTCTTAGTTACCTCAAAGTATTTAAATAATAAAACACTCGTAGAAACACTTAAGTGAAGCCTTGTCGTTCGGAGGAAAACATTTATCATCGATCAATACACATAAGTATTCTAAGTCTGCTATCATACTGCGTGAATCAACACAGTCCCAATCGAGGAAGCGTTCTTGGGCTTTAAAACGGGGCTCGACCGTCTCTTTCTCCCCGAAGCTGGTGGTTGGGATAGGAGGATTCTCATTGCCGGAGCCACGTTTTTCAAAATCGCTTACATTTACCACCTTACCTACGGTCTGCTGTATGTTATGACTTCTTAAAATAGAATCCAATATGATTAAATTAACTCAACAGGCTCTTTAAAATTATACAAGAAAGCCCAAAAATGGTATATCTCTCTGGAAAAGTCCAGAGATACAAGAGCGAATAATTTAATAAAAACACATCGTTGTCAACCAAAAGCTATTTCTTATTGGAATGAAAATGTACAAGTAGCAACGGCAAAAATTTAAAGCACACGATTATAATTCAAGAAAAATTAACAAATGGGATTATTAATACTTGTTCACCGACAGATACGCAGTATCCAAATGTTCTTAACGCACCAAATCCTCAGGATTAAACATGCCCTTGAAAAAGAAATTGAAAAATAAATCAAAAAACAATTCTCTCGTGAAACGATTTTGGATAGCTTACCCTGGCACGTCTTAGGATAGAATCCTTACTGGCATCGTATGGATGGTCCTTGGATGGGATTTCCAAGACAGCTGGAATTGGTGATGTGTGAGCGTCGATCACATGACGAATAAGTTCAGCGTAATTCTGATTTATGAGGATGATGTCGATGTCATCACGTTTTAAAAAACGTTTGAAACAATCTTCAATTTCACTAACTGGTGTGTCTATTCGAATGACATAAATACATGAGAACGAATCTTTTACATGATATTATTACTTTTACTAACTCTTATCTACAACCATGAAGTTGGGATGACGATTTTTGTTAATTTCGCCAACGCCTCCCAGTAAAAAGCCAACGCAGGTGTCCTGTAAAAGACTTGATATGTATTCTCAATTTCACATTTATGATAGTTTTTATTGTATTTACCTCATCTCCAATAACGGAAATGAGTTTTCCTTTCATTGCTGAATGTAGTGCCATTTTCGTGCGAGAATTAATGAAAAAAATTTACGAAAATCAATTGCACGTCGTACTACAATCAAAAATTTTTCACTTGTAGTCAGCTGACACTTGTCAGAAACTTGTGATGAAAATAGTGCCATTCAATCCTAAAATAAGTACTGCCAACCACAGACAATACATAATTCACAGTAATAAATTTGTGTTAAATGTTGTATAATACTTAGTTCACAATTATGGAAATTCTAAGTTTAATGGTGTTAAGGAGATAAGGCTATTCGAATTCCAATGGACTAAAAACTTTGACATATAATGCAGAAGAGAAATTTTGTTTTTGAAATTAAAACTAGTAGACCGCTTTTGCACGGCGCACAGTGGGACAAAGTTGCCCAAAAGCTGGCATTAATTCAAATCACTAAATTGAGAATATCTATATTTTTTTTTTTTATATTTTTACTTGATCAGTAATATCCACATTATTAAAAAATGCAAATGATTGATTTGTTCTCAGTTGACTCAGAAAAACAAAATTATTTTTTTTCCTTCTTTGTATGAAGCCCGAATTTTTGTTAATCTGCAAATAATTTTGAAATCTTGTTATGGAGTCTTCAACTACGGGTATGTAACAATGCGTAAGGCACAAAAAAAAAAATTTTAAAATAGAGGTGATGTCCTGAGGTCAGTTTTTAAAAAAGTGTACTTTTAAGGATTTCCGAGTTTTTATTTTTATGTCATTTAATGTGTATTTTGTATTTTCGTCAAAAAATCCTGCTACTTTTCTGCACTTTTCGTGATATTTGGATTTTTGTATGGTACTTTCGGTTTATACATTTTTTTCGTTGCTTAGGACTTTCTTCAAATTTCGTTCTTTTGGCAAGAAGTGAACTAGTTGGCATGATGAAAGGCTCTGGGAGTGTAATTGTTGAAGAACAGTTCAATTTCTTAAAAAAAGAAGAACCTGCTAATATTACAAAAAGCACAGAAAATACCCAAATAGAAGTTGTAAAGAAAGCACTCTCGCATTTCAAAACTGATTTTAAGATACGGTGGCTCAAAGCTTGCAGAATCGAAGAAAATTTTTTTTAAGCTAATGAAAAATAGCTAAACATTTCTATTGCATTCTATAGAGCACTAGATTTAGCAAAGAAACGTGGTCGTCCGGAAGTGAGTTTTGAGACTTCTTCCGAACGAACAAAAAGGGTCAAACGCAAGACTTGAGGGATTCGGTACCTGTTAAAGTCCTCAATTATGCTACCCAAATGAGCTTAAGAGCTTCGGGACAGATTCAAGCCTCCAAACTCCTAAAAGAAGCAACTGTAAACCCCAATCGAGCTGAAAAACACAGATCGGCCAACTTTCCTAGGAAGCGCACAACAAAGATTTTAAAAATTTCCGCGAGAACTTCTCAAGAAAATCAAGCCGTGAAAAAACGAATGAAGATGTATGTAATTTCTTTTTACTGAGCTCGGATCCCATTATAACATCTAAGCAAAAATTTTATAGAAAAAAATCCAATCTTTTCCCAAAGAAGCACTCAACTTGCTAAAACCCCCAAGTGTCTAGGAATCAAACGCTCTTCCTGAGTCTGATGAGGCTGATGATAATAATGATGACAGTGATGATATCTAAGGATATAATAACAATTTTTGGTTTGTTTTGTATTGATTTAATGGCCAAATTTAATTTAATTGTTTTTTTTTTATTTATAAGTCTCAATAAATACCTATGAACAATTTAAAAAATGATTTTACTAATTTGTGTTTCTTCACGATAAAAGGGGGCGTAAAACTGGGTGGGGAAAGTAAGTGTATTTGATAGAAATTAGATCTTCAATAAATCTTCTTTAAGTTTTTAATATAGAAAAATAGGCACATTTCAGAAAATTTGGCGTTTTAGTGGGCGTGTCGGATGGGCGGGTTTAAATATATTTTGGGACTGGTCTCAGAAGCTATCCTGAAAAATTTCAGGTTCTTAGCTGTAACGGCTGATTTGATACCACATTTTAGGGCATTCTGCCCCACTGTGCGGTGCATGTTTTGAAATATTCAAATGAGTGCAAAAGAAAGGGATAATGAAACAAAAAATACCCAATTAACCAAATTCCCACAGCATAGTCCGCTTTTACACGTCGCATGTGTGTAATGCGCATGATGTGGTTATTTTCTTTTGAACTGTCATTCAGTGATGCGCACATTTTTACACTAAAGCCTTTCCCTCTTCTTTGGTTTTTCATGTTATTTGACAGCTCTCTTTCATTTCATCTTTGGCGCTCAGTGTTTCATAATTGAAAATGAGCCGCTTGTTACGAGTAATTCTTTGGTCCATTTCAGTTCATCCGCCAGACTGAAATGTTGTGCTCGTAACAACAGCCAAAGAAATAATGAAGCAAATGCGAAAAAGAAAGAAGAAGGAGAAAAAGAAATGTCAAAAAGATGCAATGAAAATCTTGCTTTTGTTTTCTTTGTTTTTCGAATTTGCTTCATTACTAATTGGTCTGTTGTTGTGAGTGTAGCATTTCAGGATGACGGATGAATTTAAATGGACTAAAGAACTAACAAACGAGCTCACCTTCAATAATGAAATGTACCCGATTTTATATCCATGCAATCAATAATCATTTCCGCAGAGACCAATAAATTGTTTAGGTCTTGAAATGCCATTTTTATTTTTACAATTAATCTCCCTATAAATTCTCACACTTTCAACGCAATAGCACGAAAGATGAAATGAAAGAGAGCTGTCAAATAACATGAAAAACCAAAGAGAAAAAGGCTTCGTGTAAAAATGCGCTCATCACAGAAGGATAGTTCAAAAGAAAATAATCAAAACATGCGAATCAAATTCATGCGCTGGTTAAAAGCCGTCGAAGCAAAATTTTGATTCGGAAAAAGTGACAATATAAGAGTTTCATAATTATGATTTTTTTTTTGCTCCGGAGTGCAAACAGAAGGCTTATGTCCAGCTAAACGAAAGCGCCATAAATCTTATGGCTTTCCATAAGATATTATTAGTTGCTCTAGGTGGGAAGGTCAATGAGTAATGCACCAATTGACCAAGATCAAATGATAATAACGTAAAACGTTGTATAACTTATAATGAATGATCTTAAGCTTGCCTTCCGTATTTATACCAGCTCTACACATTACTATATTTAAATTGAGGTCGAGCGTGAAGGCTTACCAAGTGCACATAATGGTATTTTACGGCTGTGTGCTAAATGAGTGGATCAGTTTTATATAAAAGCTATGGTAGAAATATGTAGCATTAGATTTAGCATCAGAAAATGGCAAATTTGACGAAAGTCAAAGTCAGCGAAACAGTAAGAAAACACCAGCTGGGGCGTGGGCAGGGGGGTAGGGGGCGTAGTCGAAGCGGATCACATAGTTGCGGACGTATGTGTGGCTGACAATAGGAAATCCTAGATTCAAACAGCTCGAGATTTTGTTAAATAAAGTGATGATAGATGGTTGGTTATCCAACCAGTGGCGAGGGCATCCTTGTTTCACTCTATAAAGGCAATGGTGACAAGAAAGTAATTGTGTGACAATCAAAGCGATCGGACGTGTTCTCTATAAGCTTCCTTTTTTTACTCATTGCAAAGTTTGTTCCAAATTGTAATTGAAATTATCAAAATTATCAAAATGTCATCGAATCTGTGTGGTACATGCAACACGATAATTGCTGATCCAAATTTTATTCAGTGTGATTACTTTTGTAAAAATAAAATTCATAAAAAATGTGCTAACATCTCGGAGCCAACCTATAAGATTTTGGTTAATAATGCGAATTTAATGTGGCGATGTAATTCTTGCACTGTGTCGCGGCATACTGTTAACGATCTATTCAATTTAATTAATAAGCTCTCATCAGAGATCCTAGAATTAAAAAATCAAATAAACCTACTAAACAATTCCCTTAATGCCCCTAGTGTCTTAGTGAGTGATGATTCGTAGAATCAATCATATAAAAGTTCTTCAAACGTTATGCCGGGTCAATGCACTTCAATACCAACAATATGCAATGTTTCTGAAGAAATTTCAAATGAAGAGAAAAATCCGACTAGCGAGAACAAAATCCCCTCAACCCCGGCGTTGGCCCAAAGCCATCAAGATGATAGACCTATTCGGAATAATGTTGTTGGAAATAATACATCCACATTGCTTGAAGGTGTATTTGTCCCCAAATCCAAATGTTTACATATATCATACCTTAGCACTAATACAACAGTGGATTCTCTAACATCATTTATCGCTGGCATAATTGATATTTCAAAAAATCGCATTAAATGCATTATGCTTGTAAAAAAAGACGCTGACATGTCTGATTTCTCTTTCCTTAACTTTAAAGCTGCAATTCCGGAAAATTGCATTGATAAAATAATGCAGGCTTCCATTTGGCCTTCTGGTGTTAGGGTAAGAGAATTTACTCAGCATTCAAAAAACGATCAGCGAATGAAACCACCTTCACTCTCTGCATAAAAAAATCAACAACAAAACCTGTTCCTCCTGCTCCTACTGTTTACGCTGCCGATGAGCTTGCTGCTGCTGTTGTTGTTACTAATATGGCTATTGATTCCTTATCAAGAACAAAACCTGTTTTCGCTACTAATGATCTTGCCGCTGCTGAAGTTGCCTTTGATATCAAATGCAACTCATATGTTTTGCCTGTCAACGTTGTTGCTGCTCCTGTTGCTGTTGTTCCTGTTGATGTTCCTCCTGCTTCTCCTCCAGATATTGGTATTATTGCTCAAGACGATCTGTCTCTCTATTATCAGAACGTGGGTGGTATGCGTACTAAAACCAAGCAATTTTATTTATCTGTTCTGGATTGCTCGCATGACATAATTGCTCTCACCGAAACATGGTTGTACAAAGACTTGCTATCAACAGAATTATTTGATTCTAGCTATGTTCCATTCAGAACAGACCGTAATGCTACACTTACTGGACTGGATAGAGGGGTGGTGTTTTGGTCGCAGTTAAATCTATTTACGAGAGCAGAGAAATTGAACTATCAGACTGTTTAATTGTTTAATTCTGAATTTAATGTTTATAATGCTCATATCAATAATATTAAGTGTGTTGTTTCGAACTTTGATGAAAATTGTTTTGCCCTTATTTTAGGAGATTTTAATTTATGTAATATTAAATGGGTTTTTTCTCAAGATGATAAAGTTTTATTTCCAATTAATGTAAAAAAAGATTTTGGAGCTATTGTAACAGATACTCTTTCTGGGATTCTATTTTGTCCCAATCTAGTTTAGCTCTATGTTTTTCTTCTTTTATTAACACTGTCCAAAAACTGTTTGATAGGTTTATACCTAAGAAGGCAAAAAGAAGTCTGAACGGAACAAGCCGATATGGTTTTATAGAGGCTTACAACGTTTTAAAAATTCTTTAATAAAGGCCCAAAAAAGAAGTAAGACCGATTCAAGTTTTCGAAGCAATTATTGTCGTTTGCTAAAAGAGTATAAATTTTTAAAGACGTTTTTATATAACCAGTATTTATGGTCTATGGAATCGAAGATCAAGAAAAACTCCAGATCTTTTTGGAAATTTTTTAATTCAAAACGAAAATCGGTGGGATTTCCTACTAATATGAATTACAATGGTAATGTAAGTAGCGATATATTAGAAATCTGTAACATGTTTGCAACTTTTTTCCAATCTAACTTTGTTGTTGATGACTCTAACAGTGATGTTTTGCCTGCATATTCCGAAGTAGTTAATATAGACTCGATGTTAATATCTGAAGATGAGGTTTTTACCGAACTTTCTTGTTTAGATATTAATTTAAGTTTGGGACCAGACAATATTCCTGCTAAGTTTTTAAAAGAATGTGCATGTAATTTGTCCAAACCTCTATCTTACATATTTAATCTTTCTCTTCAAAGTGGTGAGTTTTTAGAATGTTGGAAAACCTCCTATATTACTCCCATTTACAAATCAGGTCCAAAACAGAACGTGCAAAATTATAGACCCATTGCGAAATTGCAACTAATTCCAAAGATTTTTGAATCAATCGTTAAAAAGAAAATGTATAATGCCTTGAAAAACCATATATCGGTTTACCAACATGGTTTTGTTCAAGGGCGTTCCACTGTGACTAATTTAACTCTGTTTGTAAGTACTTGTTTAAAAAATATGGAAAATAGATGTCAAACAGATGTTGTCTTCACTGATTTTTCTAAGGCGTTTGATAGGGTAAGCCATCGAATTTTATTAAAAAAACTGTCCTTTTTAGGTTTTCACTCAACAATCCTTAAATGGCTGGGGAATTATTTATGTTCTCGATCACAATTTGTCAAAATTCTGTCTAAAATATCTTTCAAAATTCATAACTATTCGGGTGTGCCGCAAGGCAGTCACCTTGGGCCTTTGCTGTTCTTAATATTCATAAATGACCTACCAACAGCAATAAAATTCTCAAATTGCCTTAAGTTCGCCGATGATGTTAAGATCTGTTGCTGATAGCTTAAATTTTCAAAAAGACATAAATAATTTAAATGTATGGTGTTCTATGAACTCGTTGGATTTAAATATTAAAAAATGTTTAGTCATGTCCTTTTCAAGGTCTGTCATGCCTATATTATTTGACTATAAGATGTCTAATGCTTTGTTGCAAAGAGTTGTAAGTCATAAGGATTTGGGTGTCATTTTAGATCCACATCTTTCCTTTAATTTACACATTAATTACATTATTTCAAGAGCTAATGCTATGTCTGGTTTCCTGTTTAGAAACACCCGTGATTTTCGGACAGATTGGCGGTCCCGCTAATCTTCCACGTCGCTCGAACAGCTGCGGACAGGCGACTCAACTACGACAGAGACGTCGCACATGGCAGTGCGGAGCGTCTCCGGTTCAGTAGGGCGGTAGGGAGTCGCGACAGGAGGGATGTTGCTCAGCAGCACCAGCAATTTTGGTGGCTAGTTGAAGGGGAGGATGCTTCGTCGTCGAATGCCTCCAGTAATAGATAGCTTCATCTGAGGCAAAGTGGGTCAGTCTAATTTTTTTTTTAGCCATGGCCGGCTTACATAGTTTTAGGTAGGATTAAGTTAGTTTTAGGAAAAAAAAAATATAAAAAACAAAAAAAAAAAATTAATAAAAAAAAAAAAAGAAAAAAAAAAACAAAATATATATATATACATATATTTATATATTAAGTATATATGTATTATGTATATATATATATATATGTATGTGTGTGCGTACGTATTAGATGTAAGTAGGTTTAAGTAGAATAAGATTTATTTTTAGGTAGTCTGTAGGCTTTTAGTTTTAAGTTTTATAAAAAATTAAAAAATGTCCATTCACTAAGTTTTTTACTTATAATTTATTTTCTTAGTTCTAGTATTAAGTAATGTTAAAATAAAAATATAATGTAAGATTCGTCGAAAGACATAGTTTAAGTGTTAGGTTTAACTTAGAGTGCCCGCATGGGGCCAGTAAGTTAGAATAAGATTATTTGTAAGTAATTTAAGCTAATTTTTAAGCGTTTTTTGTTTAGCATATAAGAGTAATTTAAGTTAAAAAAAAATAAAAATGCACAAAAACTGAAAAAACTGACCCGTGATTTTCGGGACCCCTATACACTGAAAGCTCTGTTTGTTGTTTTAGTTCGTCCTATATTAGAATATTGTTGTGTTGTTTGGTCGCCGCTTTTTAAGAAAGATTCTAATCGCATTGAAAAAGTTTAGAAACGTTTTACAAAATACGCGCTTCGTAACTTAAATTGGTCCGGTTCTTTGCCTTCATATGATAATATATGTTTACTTATTGGTTTAAAGCCTATTTCTTGCAGAATAACATACTATTCTGTAGTATTCGCAAGAGATGTAATTACAAATCACATTGATTGTCCACCTCTTTTGGCCTTATTTAGTATAAATGCACCTTCTAGATCCATAAGACCAAGAAGCAATGCTCTTTTGTATATCTCAAGACATAAAACAAATTATGGCCAAAACGAGCCTATAACCAATGCAAATGTTTTCGATTTTAATCAAAACAGAAATGTTTTTAAATCTATACTCATGTTTTGTATCATTTAATGCTAATGTTAAATCTTGTTATTTTAAATTTAGATTTTAAGAAATTTAGATGTACATTTACATTTTAGGTTAGTCTAAGAGAGTTTGTAATACTTATAGACATAAATAAATAAAATTTGCAACAACTACCGATCGGTGAAACCAAGGTCGCATATTATGAAAATATAAAAGATAATTCTAAACAGTCGACAAAGCGATATTATTAAACTTCATATCAGTCTTTGACATTTCTCTGGAGGAAGATGCGATTCAAATTTAACGGATAATGATGGAAAACCAATACGACGCTTCGAAAGTTCTGTATATTATCACATACATATATCATAGATCACACGATGAAAATAAGACACTCTAGATCAACGAAAAATTGTTGTTTTGTGTTGTGGTAATGGTTTGACACTTATTTTCTTCTCCATTGCAATTGCACGGCTGAGTTTTTTTTCTCCGTTTAGCGCGAAGTTGCCATGCAACCGAATTTTTTTTTTAAAAACGAAATTTTTTTTTAGAATATTTATTTTGTTTTAATTTTATCTTCCTATTTATGCTTAAATTCGGTCACAGCACATTGCATTATATGTATGATACATAAGATAAATGTATTTAAAACACAACTATTTTATCTGGGTATGGGAATGAGTCGCTTTTCCAACGTACACACATCTTGCTTTTTATAAAATCCCGCAAATTTGCATGTTCATGTATGAATACTCTCATTTAGGAGAAAAATATTATGCTAATTAGGTACGCGAACAGTAGTTTTTGGCCTAAAGACCCTGTTCACACACGACTCACGGTTTGGATTTTTTTTTGACGTTTCCGTGTTCAGACTATACTCCTGTCTGAACACTTCTGCGGACTCATTTTGACATATCAGTTGTCAGTGGTGATTGGTTGGGTGTTTGTATATTTTATTGTTCGTGAATTTGTTAAAAAATATTAAGCAATGTGTTCTGACAGTGATAGTGAAAAAGTAAATATGCATTTATTTGCATATCTAAATGTATTAAATGTTGCAGCATGTGTATATTTACAAAAAAAAATCAAAAACTTTGAAAAAGAAGCGCGAGTGGGTGAAGAAGTGGAAGGGCGTCCAAAGGTTCTTTCCATTTGCTCCAACAGGAGCTGCGATTAGAAGATATTCATTCGTATAGGAGATATTTACGAATGAACGAAGATTGTTTCAATGAATTATTGGAATACATAAAGCCTCAGCTTTTGAAATTGTTCTAATTCATTTAATCTATGAGAATTAAAGTAAAAGTACAAACAAATAAAATGTATTAAAAAGATAAATAAAATAACCAAATACAAACCTAATACGCAACAAGTTTTCTTTCACACACAATTTCTTTCCGCCCTTATGTCGAGTGACACTGATTGACATTTCCAAATGTCAAAAAGAATCCAAGAATTTCAAAAATTCTGAAAATCTGGATTCACGTAACATGTCATCTCCCCGCTTCATCCCTCGCCAAAAAACGTAAAAAAAATCCAGTCCGGAGTCGTGTGTGAACAGGGTCAAATATGTAAAAATTGTCAAATCCGGAGGAGTGGGAATACAATTCTTTCTCAGAGTGAAAAGTTATTAAAAAGTAAGCGAAGGGATTTGAGAAAAAATTTAGCAGTTTTTTTTATTCAAAATCTTGTACTTCGGGGAGAAGACACGTCTAAATGAGTTTTTTCGGATAATTTATCTAATGCCGGAAAACTGTCAGGATCGGCGACGACATCAACTATTTCGTCGTTGTTTTCAGTATAAATATTGTGTAGTAAGCATGCTCGACAACAACATGGTCACTAGCATGTAATATATTGTAAAATGTTTGTGTGGGTACAAATGATAGAACTTATTCTTTTCAATACAAATCCCTTTATTCAGTACAGTTACAATTCACTATTTAATTCTTTCTCTCAGTACAATTCAATTTCTCAACCACATATACTTTTCTTATCTTTTACTTAAACCACTTAATCACTTCTTCTAATTAACACTTCAAATTCAACTTTGGAACTGATTTGCATACCTTTGGGGTGCTGGTATTTATACTCGAATGACATACTTCGAGAACAATCCTCGCCATCCAGCGTCCCATACAATTTCCAATTTGCTAGAAAATTCGATTCTACTCTCCAGTCGAGACTTTGCTAATCCAGTATCGAAACCTTCTAGTCTTCGAGTTTCGACATTTTCTGCTAGATGTCGCTGCTCACATTTGAGTGGTTATCACAATATTAAATCTTCTTTGTTAACGCTACCGGGCTCACCACAAAAGACGTTTATAAATTTTTTCCGAGCATCAACTACACCTTGGACGGAAATGCTGTAATATCTTTTCCTATTAAAATAACTTTCCTTATTTGCTATGCGTGCTTTGATTTTTATGTCGGTGCCGTCGATACATCACAAGATTCCCGGTATTTTTGTTTTGTTCTGGAACAAATTACGTAAAACTTGCCTCGTATTTGACCATTTGATATATTCGTGGTCGATGGATATGACCCAATTGGTTACTCTTTTAATACAATTCCATGCCGTTGAAGATGAAATGCCGAATAAATTGGAGATTTCTCGAAATGTATTGGTATTGGCCATATACCATAAAAATAAAAATATTTCGGTTTCCGGCGAAGTCCTTGTTACTCCTCTTTTTGATGGAACTCTAAAGCATTCAGTTAACTTGTAGCGATCTGAAGATCATTGCACAC
Source organism: Volucella bombylans (assembly GCA_949129095.1). Taxonomy (NCBI): domain Eukaryota; kingdom Metazoa; phylum Arthropoda; class Insecta; order Diptera; family Syrphidae; genus Volucella; species Volucella bombylans. The sequence continues at coordinate 125,267,806 of OX422140.1, read as the reverse complement.
TATAGATTAAATTGTTGATAATCATAAAAAGAACTTACCTACTCGTATTAACATTTGGGCATTTGTTCGATATAATCCAAAATGGCATTTAAAGTCGAAGTTGCTGTAATTTTTTATAGCTTCCTCGAAATTGCTACTCCTTTCATGCTCTTTTGGGAAACTTTCCACCGATGAATCTATATGTTCTTCAAGTAACAAAAAATTTCCAGGTGAGTTACCTTCGCCGTCATCATCATTATCGAAAAACCACTATAATAAACAAATGTTGAGTTCAATAAATAAATAAAAACAGATAAATCAAGAGTTTACCTCAAATGCAACTGCTTCCATTTTCAATGTTTTGGTTTTTTTCTTTTAAATGACCTCTAAACTGTTGCCACAACACAGAACTAAATTTTTTCGATGATCTGAACTGTTTTATTATACCCAATGATCTGTATGGTTCATTTGGCCATATTAAAATACACCTATTGTCTTCAACGATTTGGAAAAGATGCTTATATGTATAGACGACGCCGCCATCTCAATAAGTATATCTGAAATGCATAGAGGAAGGGTATGCGAAACGGATGATAATATTGGTGAAAGTCAACAGCACAGCGGAAACAATCAGATAAATCGAGGTTCAAGCTAGAGGACAGTTAGGCAGTGCTGTTGTTTTCTAATGCCACCCAGATCAATTTTTCCTCTTTTTACCGATGATAGCGCTATTATAAGCAAGAACGAGACAGTCAATAGAATATCTGTGTTGGTGTTTTTCCGGACACGGACACAACTCTTTTAATCCATGTAATAAGAATCATAGCACATAAAACTAGACCACAGAGGCACTCAGCTTGAACATAACTCACAGCAGTGTTGGACGATGTACAAGAAGTACAGAGTATAGTTGACAGTGGCTGTCATAAAATCGTTACGAATATCAGCGAGCGTTTCAAATCGTGATCTGGTAAGAACTATACATACTGTGATAACCACTTAAATGTGAGCAGCGACATCTAGCAGAAAATGTCGAAGACCAGAAGGTTTCGATATTGGAATAACAAAGTCTGGAGACTGGAGAGTGGAATCGAATTTTCTAGCAGATTGGAAATTGTATGGGACGCTGGATGGCGAGGATTGTTCTCGAAGTATGTCATTCGAGTATAAATACCAACATCCCAAAGCTATGCAAATGAGTTCTAAAGTGAAATTTGAAGTGTTAATTAGGAGAAGTAATTAAGTGGTTTAAGTAAAATATAAGAAAAGTATAAGTGGTTGAGAAATTGAATTGTACTGAGAGAAAGAATTAAATAGTGAATTGTAACTGTACTGAATAAAGGGATTTGTATTGAAAAGAATTATTATTTGTACCCACACAAAAATTTTACATTGGTGTCAGAAGTGGGATAGGACTTATTGTGTGTAAAAAAAAAAAAAAAAAAGTGTTTTCTGACTATTTGAAAAAGCTAGAATGGGTCGAAAACTATTGCAGTTGACCCTCGTCCAACTCAAATCCGATTTGAACAAGAGAAGCCTCAGCGCCAGTGGAGGAAAAAGTGACCTGGTGCTCCGTCTTCAGGAGGCTTTGAACAACGAGGGACATGATCCTGATGCATATTCCTTTGATGTTGACGAGGATGAACAGACAAGTACCGGCAATGACATGGCTGCGATGATGCAACTCCTCTTGTTAAAAATGGACGAACAGAAGAACAGTCTGGAACAAAAAATGGACGAACAGAAGAACATTCTCCAGAACAGTCTGGAACAAAAAATGGACGAGCAGAAGAGCAGCATTGAACAAAAATTCAACGAACAAACCAACAATCTGCACGGTCTTCAACAGAAAATGGATGAACAAAAGAATAATCTGGAAGAACAAAAGAACATTCTCCAGCAAAAATTCGAAGAAATCGATGACAAATTTGAAAGAATAGAGAAGAACGTTGATGACAAATTTGATAGAATAGAGAAGAACGTTGATGACAAATTTGATACAATAGAGAAGAATGTTGGCGAAAAATTCGAAGAAATGGACAGCAAAGTTCAGCAACTGGCAAAAGAGCTCGACACAGTGCGAAAACAGAAACTGCGAGAATGTTCTTTAAGCGGTCCAATGAGAAAAGATTTGAAGCCTCCCTCATTCGATGGCCAGACCTCATGGTCTACTTATAAGAAGCAGTTTGAAATGGCTGCCTGTGCAAACGACTGGGACAATGAGGAAAAGTGCTTTGCCCTAGCGATGGCCTTACGTGGTCCTGCGGCAGAATTGTTACGAACAATCGATATCGAAAAGAATAGAGACTATATGGTTTTAGTGCAGGCTATCGAGAAACGGTTTGGGGATAGCCACATGCGGGAAGTTTACAAGGTTCAATTGCAAGGCCGTAAGCAGCAACGAGGAGAAACACTGCAACAGCTCCAAGCAGACGTGAGTAGACTGGCACATTTGTCATATCCCACCGCAGGCCAAGAAATAATCGACGAAATGGCAAAGGACGCATTCATCAGGGGAATTGCAGATTTGAAGCTACAATCAGCAGTAAGGATGGCCGGGAAAAGAACCCTTGCTGAAGCACTTGCCTTCGCTCTGGCGATGGAAGCATCCAATCAGGCTTCCAAAGGAATGCATTTCGTAAGTGAAATAGTATCTGGTGAATGCTCCTGCTCAAGACCAACTACCATGCAACGAAATATCCCACGGGAGAGACGAAGGATGCGCTGCTGGAACTGCGATAAAGTAGGACATTTGCAAGGGCATTGTAAAGAACCGGTACGACGAGAAGGCTGCCTGCACTGGGGTTACAGGCAAATAGAAAGAAAAACCGGCAGAAACGGCTACCAAGAAACCGGTCAAATTTCCAGAAGCCATCAGTTAGGAAATGCTTACTTCGCGGGGCAGAAGTCTGTAGCAGGAGTTGACTCCAGGGTAATTATCCCAGTCTCACAGGTAAAACAATGCAACGAAAGCCTCCCAGCAGAAGTAGTCAGTGGTAAAGAAGCGAAACAACAGGCAACTATCCAAACGATCAGGACTGAGCCAATAGAGGGTTGGAGTATAGACGAAATCCGTTCCTCCCAACAGGCAGACAATGACATCGAACCAATATTGGCCTGGAAAGAACACGAGGAAAGACCAAGCTGGCAGCAGATATCAGATCGGAGCCAAACTCTAAAGGCATACTGGGCACAGTGGGACTCGCTTTTTGTGCAAGATGGATTGCTGAAGAGAAAATGGGAAAGTGCTGATGGGACAACATCTCGTATGCAGCTAATTGTGCCACGGTCCAGAGTCAACCAAGTGCTCCATGAAATACATGACGGAATCTCAGGAGGCCATTTGGGAATAAACAAGACGTTGGAAAAGGTAAGGGAACGTTTCTATTGGCTAAGCGCTAAACAAGATGTCGAGAATTGGTGCAAAAAGTGCATAAGGTGTGCGGCTACCAAGGGTCCAAAAGCAAAGCCACGTGGACAAATGCAACAATACAATGTCGGAGCACCTTTCGAACGAATAGCCATCGACGTCGCTGGGCCGTTTCCCGAAACCTTTAATGGAAACCGATATACTCTCGTAGTCATGGATTACTTCAGTAAGTGGCCGGAAGTGTTTGCCATCCCAAATCAAGAGGCTAAGACCGTAGCCGAACAGATAGTCAACAACTGGGTGAGCAGATTTGGGGTCCCAATGGAGCTGCACTCTGATCAAGGGCGAAACTTTGAATCAAAAGTCTTCCAGGAAATATGCCAATATTTGGGAATAAGAAAGACAAGGACAACGCCACTACACCCTCAATCTGATGGAATGGTCGAGCGATTCAATCGGACCTTGAATGAGCATCTATCTAAGGTTGTCAGCAACTGCCAGCGGGATTGGGATCGACACATACCCCTCTTCTTAATGGCCTACCGAAACGCGGTCCATAGCTCAACAGGGCACACACCATCCGAGATCTTATTTGGTCAAACGATTCGGTTGCCAAGTGAAGCAAAATTCGGATCCCCACCGACGGAGCCCAAAGAGGTGAACGAGTACGTGAATGACTTACGCAGCAGGATTCGTAAATTGCATGAAGACACCAGAGAAAAGATGAAGCTAGCAAGCAGCCGCATGAAAACTAGGTACGATATCAAGGCGAAATCTTCCGGTTTCAACGAAGGAGATCTGGTTTGGCTGTATAATCCTCAGCGTAAGAAAGGCAAATCACCAAAATTGCAACAGGACTGGGAGGGTCCATACAAGGTGATAACCCGCATTAATGACGTTGTCTACCGGATCCAGCGTGGGAATCGAGGAAAATTGAAAGTGGTCCATTTGGATAGAATGTGTCATTTCAACGGGATGCTGAATGACGAAGTTGTTCGGGACGAACAACTGTAGGGAGGGAGCAATGTGATAACCACTTAAATGTGAGCAGCGACATCTAGCAGAAAATGTCGAAGACCAGAAGGTTTCGATATTGGAATAACAAAGTCTGGAGACTGGAGAGTGGAATCGAATTTTCTAGCAGATTGGAAATTGTATGGGACGCTGGATGGCGAGGATTGTTCTCGAAGTATGTCATTCGAGTATAAATACCAGCATCCCAAAGGTATGCAAATGAGTTCTAAAGTGAAATTTGAAGTGTTAATTAGGAGAAGTGATTAAGTGGTTTAAGTAAAAGATAAGAAAAGTATAAGTGGTTGAGAAATTGAATTGTACTGAGAGAAAGAATTAAATAGTGAATTGTAACTGTACTGAATAAAGGGATTTGTATTGAAAAGAATAAGTTCTATTATTTGTACCCACACAAACATTTTACAATACGTACATATTCGCGTTAGTCTCCATGTTAATTGAGGCTCGGTAAAGTGCTTTCAGCGCCCCATGGTGGCATATTTTTTTACCCACGTTCCCAGATTGATTTCTGACACCTCATAGTCGAGAGCAAATTTATGTGTAAAGTTCAATTTAGGTGCGGAAAAAAAAAAATTTGTTTAAAAATTTATTGTTATCTAATAAGTATAAAGTCAAAATGTCGAGAAAAAATACGTGAGTTTCGAAATAAGTACTTGTGACGTTCTTAGATGGGTTAGTTTAAATAGAATCATGCTTTAAAAAAATGTAAAAAAGCACTTGTGAAACACGAAGGAATTGTTGTTCATCATTATATGGAATAAAATCGAGAGCCATTTAAATATGCACATATAAAAAGCATTTGGGAACTCTCCAGCTCTGTCACGAATATTTTTATTTACTCCGGGATCAATCCTCCGGTATGTCAATCTACAATATTTCAATGATGTCGTTCTTTCGTATTATTCTCCTTTCATGTGTGCTGCTATGCGTGAATGTATGTATGAATGCATATCCAACTTTTCGTTTGCCATACTGGTAGTTTCCAGGCGTGGGAGCCCGATTACGCATACAAACTTCGGGTAGTCTCATTAGATGTAAATGAACCTCAGGCTTATATCAGTAGATAAAGTATGATTTTTCCCCCATTTTCCTCTACTTACAAATGTCGTTCCAAAAATTTATTTATTTAATCCAGCACTTGTTCGATGTCTCTGGTTGCCACCTAAAGCCGTTGGATGCCTATGTTGTTTTTAACTTACAATGGGCTGCATCATCCGAGTTTTGGATAATTGGGCTCTGCAGGCAGGAGAGTTTTACCTGTTTATTTAAAAATGAACAGAACGTTTGTTCCTCAAAAGCAGAATTCAATTGTGAATGAACAAGAATTTGTCTGTTTGAGTATTTACCTCACATTGCAAATGTCATTTTTCCTTAAAATTGCTAGCCAAACAACTCCTAGGCCAACGTTTATATCATTTAGGCAAACAAATTAAATCTGTTTAATAATGAATCCATTAACGTACGCAATATTGATAGCTTTTATTTCATAAGTATTCTAACATTTGTTACTCAACAGGAATATGAAAAATGTTCTCAAGCTGAGTGAACGAGATCTACAACGCGGTGGCAGGTCTTCTTGGCACGATATGTATAAAGATTCCGCGTGGATATTTGTTGGAGGATTACCATATGATCTTACGGAGGGCGATATAATTGCAGTATTCTCCCAGTATGGAGAAATTGTCAATATAAACTTGATTCGCGATAAAGCATCTGGCAAATCAAAAGGTTTTTGCTTCATTTGTTACGAAGACCAACGTTCTACTATACTTACTGTTGACAATTTAAATGGTATCAAGGTGAGTTGTTCTATAAAATCGACCCTCTTATTCATTGTTTTTTATTTTATTTGTAATATCTATATTTTCTTCTAAGATTCTTAACAGAACACTGCGAGTTGACCACGTATCTGACTATAAACCACCTAAAGAGAATGAAAAAACTGATGAAGTGACGAGACAATTGTATATGGAAGGTTGTGCTCCAAAAGTACAAATCTCAGAGGACAATATAAAACGCGAACCAGGCAAAGCAAGCGAAAAACCATTGAAAGTTAAAGTGAAGAAGGAAAAGAGTAAAAAGGTGAAAAAAGAAAAAAAAAATAAGAAGGAGAAGAGATCTAAAAAGAAGAAAAGGAAAAAAGTTGAGACAAGTTCCTCTGAAGAAAGCTCCACGGAAAGTGAGTCTTCGTCAGAAGATAAGTCAGAGAAAGAGACTCATAAAAAGAAGCATAGAAGCAGAAGTAGAAGTAGAAGTCAAAATAAGCTGAAGTCCGAACATAAATCTCCAGATAGACACCGAAAGCGAAGTCGTGAGCCTGACAGTGGACGAAGGCGTAGAAGTCGTTCGTAATTTAGATTTTAGATTTTAGAGAAGCAAATATATATTCAATAAAACGTTACCTTTAAATTTTTCTAACTTACTTCGATGGCGATTTAGTCCTGGTGGGCCAGGGCCTCAGCTAATATGCCTTTCCAACTAGCATGGTCTCTTACCAGCCGAATCTAGGGTGCTCCCCAAAATGATAGACCCGATCTGTTCAGTGTTTCGTAATATCCTTAAAATCAGCAACGTTTACCAAAAATTCGGGTTGCTTCCTACCTATGTAGTCACTTACAGTAATTTTGACAACGCATTTATTGTCTCACAATAACAGTGTCAGTACTGAATTTCCTGCTTTCCCTTTTTTCTGCAATGTGAGCACAAAGTGATAGTAAATAGGGAAGTTCTACTTAATCAGTGTCGTTCACAACCCGTTTGGGTGAGGATTTCCGAGATGAAAAACGGAAAGCGATTGATGGGAATTGTACAAGGACAAATAATAAAAATAGAAGATAAGTTTGATGAATAAATATGAATTTGAAGAGAAATTAAAACGATTGCATTTTTATGTTAATACTTTTCACAATTTTCTCTTGCTATGAAATTTTGCGATGTATCTATCATTTTGGAACGCGTCTTAGTTGTGCACACGAAGTTGACTGAGGTCCCCTTCCACTTGTGCACACCATCTGAGATGTGGTCGTCGGATTATCCGAGCTTTTCTGTCTAACTCGGCATCGCTGTAGAGCAGGTACAGTTCTCCTCAATTCTCCATTGAACTAAACGAGAACGAACGGACTTTTCTCGAAGGGCTCGAGAGCATATTCATCCGATTTCGTCAATGTCCAAGATAAAGAAGGGCTGGGATGATCAGTGTCTTGTATAATGCCTTCTGAGCCCAAAGAAGCATCGATTAGCAAGTGTTATTCTTCGCATAATTACCGCAGCGTGCATTCTCCATCGTTCTGTTCCATAGTCGCACGAGCCTGACAGGGATGCCAAAACTAGGCATGGAAGATGAATATAAATGAATATCTTCTTATCTGGAGCACCGTTATTATAGCGTTCGTCTTAGGTCAACCTTCTCAACTCCGTTTTTAGCCATTTCTGGTGTCCCACAAGGCAGCCATATAGGTCCCCGCTTTTTCGTTTTAACTATAAAAGATCTTAAGAGAATTATTAAGCACTGCCCCCTATCCATTTACGCCGACGACACTAAGTTCTCCAAAACTATTTCTTCACACTCTATTCTCCTTCAAAAAGTCCTCGGTAGGTTTTCCACTTGATGTCTAAAAAGAGCGATAAATGTACATTTTATACTTAGTTGCATATGAAGAGAAATTGAGCTTTACATATTGAAAGAAAATAAAATTTATGCTGAGAAAAGTACTTTATGGTACAAGGTAATATGTTTTGGTTTGCCAACTAAAGCGCCGATTACTCAACATTTAGCCCTCCCTAAAAGACTCCTATCTTTCAGCTATAGACAGTGGAATAATCTTCACTATTGAGCGAACGTATTGGTTGAATCTTGTCTTCACTGTGACAACACGGATCCTTTGGTCCTTTCCTGGATGAGTTTTCACAATGCGACCAAGTATCCATTTCGAAGGTGTTAAATTAGGCTCCTTCAAAATAACAATGTCGCCAATCTTGCTATCGGGCAGCACAGTTTTCCACTGGGATCGCTCCTGTAGAGATGTCAGCGCTTCCAAAAACCTTGCATGAATATCTGTAAAAGATGCCGATTAGAATGAGATGTTACAGTAGTTTGTGAAAATTCAGATTGGAGAAGTGCAGTATATGGTTCCCCAAACATGAAATGAGAAAGTGTCAATGCAGTTGATTCACACTCGGAGGTTGCCCACATGGGTCACGAATTGAGCAGGCCTTCTATTTTCGCTAACAATGGACCATATGCATAAAAACTAGTAAATGTTTTTTTAAGTACTAGACGATTTTTAAGTATATACTTGATTTTCACATTTCGAGAAATATAGCGAATCAGGTCGCTTCAAAGTGAGAGTCAATACTATAATCCTATTTATTATAGCTGCAGAAGCAGAAAAGTACGAGTATATTCTAGCCAATTTTCAAGTTGATGTTATGAAGTCTAATGTTAAAATGCTTTACCGTTTCGAGAAGGAAAACGTAGAGTGGTTATTAGTAGTGAATATTTTATTGGTAAGTAATTACTATATGACTTTACTCGAATGTTTCGTAAAGGCATTCAAACTGAAACAAGAGGAGGGGCAGTATTACCTCAAGAAAAGATGAGGATCTTTTTAAGATACGTTGGGGATCCTGGGTTTTAAGTTGGCGTTGGTAAAGATATTGGCGTACATCAGAGTACTGTTTGTAGAACAGTAAATTCTGTTGCAAAACTAATAACACATAAAGCCTCTCATTGGATAAAGTTTCCATCCAATTCTGAGAAACACTTGAAAGCAAAACATGATTGGCTTAACAAATACAGATTCCCATCATGTAGAACTAATGGACTGCACTCATGTAGAAATAATGAAGCCTCACTTCCATTCAGAAATATATATTAATCGAAAAGGATATGCCTCCATCAATATTCAACCAACATGTGATGCAATGGAATGCTTTACAAGTGTGGATTGCCAATGGCCAAGCTCGGTTCCCGATTTTAGAATTAGGAGGAACAGTTTTCTTGAACCTGTAATGCGAAATTCCACTAACAGCTTTTTGTTGAGAGATGAAGGGTATTAAATTGCATCTTGGTTAATGACGCCTTTTAAGAATCCAACAAGTAATCAAGAAAAGGCATTCAAAAGAGAGGGTAATAATTGAAAGATGTTTTGGCCAATGAAGAAGAGATTTCCAATTCTACAAAATGCCTACGTCTCAATTTAGAAAATATTCCAAATATTATAATTGTGGCATGTTTTGTTTTGCACAATGTTGCAATGCATTTAAATGATAACAACGATTTCCAATTGCCAGAAGGCGTAGAAAATGAGATTTCTGTTCAAGGTGATGAAGAACTAATGGCCAGTGTACTTCAAATTCGACGAATGGGCAGATAAAGAGAACGGAATTAGCAGGAATAATATGTAACGTAAATTCATAGAACTTGATTGAACGTACGTTTGCATCCACCACATAAACCACCTTTACGCAAACAATGTTGGTAAAACTATAATAATAAGCTTTATAAAGCAATACGTACTAGGAATTCAAGGGATAGATGAGTTTTCATCAGCATTTAAGAGCTCTAAAAAAATTACTTTCCATTCTTTGAGCTTTATGGGCTTATTTCCCGTTTTGCTAAGGTCTGCCTTCCTTTTAACCTCTGTGCTACAATTATTTAGCCTCTTTCTAATTTGCTCTTCCGTTATTTGAACACAGTTTATAGCCTTATATTCACTAATAAATAATTGTATAGCTTCAGACTTCTCCTTTTTAATGGAAGGTTGCTGTGACTTATTCAAAAGATCGGTATGCTGTTTTAAAAAGTGTGGCACAAAAGCCACAACAATTGTTCGATGAACTAGTAGTATTTACTTGAATGAATTCAGCATTTACTAGAAGTATTTGGTGGCAAGTCAAAACTCATGTTTATGCATAATGAATCTAGTAAATACTTAAAATATAAGCTTTTACTAGTAGTACTAGTAAGTAAATAGGTACTTAATTTTTATGCATACGGCCCAATGCATACATTTCCTCATAAATGAGGACGTTATCCCCTATAACCCTCCTAAGGTGAGTCGACAGGTGAGGTGCAGATGGTGGGATAGATTTCCAAGCAATATTATCAATAGAAAGATGACCAATGACGATAGTTTGATGTTGTTGACTAAGATTCAGTTCAGTTTTCAGTTTCTATGCATTTTTATTTATGTCACTTAAATTACTCTTACTTGCTAGACAAAACAACGCTTAAAAATTAGCTTCAATAACTTTGAAATATCTTATTATAACTTACTGGCCCCATGCGGGCACTCTAAGTTAAACCTAACACTTAAACTATGTCTTTCGACGTATCTTCCAGTCTAATTTTATTTGTATTTTAACATTAATTAATACTAAAACTAAGAAAACATTTTTTGACAAAAAACTTAGTTCCATGACCTTTTTTTATTTTATTATAAAACTTAAACCTAAAAACTTACAGACTACCTGAAAATAAATCTTAATCTATTTAACCTACTTACATCTAACATAAATATAGACATACAATATATATAATATATATATACTAAATGTATAAATACATGTAAACATATATATATATTTTTTTTTTAAATTTTTTTGTTTTATTAATTTTTTTGTTTTATTATTTTTTTTTGTATTTATGTATTTTTTTTTTCCTAAAAACTATCTTAATCATACCTAAAACTATGTAATAATAAAATAGTCAGACGACCGACTTTGCTTCCTATAGAGCTACCTAGTACTGGAAGAATTGGACGACGAAACTTCGCTCCTTCAACTAGCCACCATAATTGTTGGTGCTGCCGAGCAGCATCCCTTATGTCGCGACTCCCTACCGACCTACTGAACCGGAGACGCTCCGCACTGCCATGTGCGACGTCTCTGTCGTAGTTGAGTCGCCTGTCCGCAGCTGTTCGAGCGACGTGGAAGATTAGCGGCACCGCCAATCTGTCCTGGATCAGACCTTTACTATCTAGATAGAGGAAAGCTTCTGGAGGAATGAAGATGTCAAAGCGAACTCTCTCGTGGTACATATAATTGGGGTAGAAAGCCCCGGAGATCAGGTTGTTCGATGAGGTCATTGCTCTTGCAATGTGCCTCCGAGTCAACTTAATGACGAAATTGTCCACTCTTATTAGGTTCGCCATATTGTACAGGACCTCATTGGGATAGAATTTTATGTACTGAGACTCTGGTGTTCTGTATAAGCGAAGACAAGTCCTAAGACAAGCCCTCTCAAACACCCGAATCTTTTCCAATAAACTTGCTCTCACATTGAACTACACGGGACATCCAAATACAAGCATAGGCCGGATAAGGGCCATGTAACAGATCGCCTTCACCCTCGCATCGAGTTGGCTGTTATAAAACAGTCTATTTGTAAGGGCAAAAGCACCTTTGGCTCTGGCCAGAGCAACATCTATATGTTTGTTAAAATACAGATAATGATCAAGCCAGATCCCAAGGTATCTGACTACATTTCGACAGGCAAGTGGCTGTACGTGTTGTCCGACGATAGAAAGCTTTCGCCAATTCTTTCTGGTATCACTAGAGGCCCCAGACAAAGGCGTCCTAAACAGAATGGTTTCCAACTTCTGAAAGTTGATTTTCAATTTCCAGTCATCGCAATATCGCTTAATTTTGTCGAAGTCACGCTGCAAAAGTGTATTAATGACCTCAATCTTTGGACCCGATCTGTACGCGATTAAATCGTCTGCGTACGCTATGGCACGGTGAAGTGAACCTATCAGATCACTCGTGTAAATGTTGAATAGGATCGGCGAATTTACCGTACCTTGTTGCAGACCGTTTTTAATGTTAAAAGTTCCAGCAGAAATCACGTCGCCTTTCTTCACGATGAACTGTCTACTGGAGAGCATATCAAAAAGAATATACAGCAATGGTTTACTAATGCCCAACCTGTCCAGCCTGAAAAAGAGTCCCTCTAACCATACGGTATCGAAGGCCCTTTCCAAGTCAATCGGGCAGGCACTAGTGCACTGTTTCTTGCCTTTGTTCCATTGGATATCAGAAACCAGTTTAGACGCAGCATGAATGATATCATGTCCCGCCTTGAAACCGAACTGATTATCCGGAACTATATGTTTGTCCTCAACCCACTTAGTCAGGACTCTATTGATCACCTTCTCGAAAACCTTACTGATGTTTGGAAGAAGACTGATCGAGTGGAGATTCGTCGGATTGGAAGTATCTTTATCTCTTTTGGGGATCGGATGTACCACCGCAGTTTTCCTATGCGCTGGATAATGTGCCATATTCTCGTCACTGAACTGGGTGAAACCCGAGCTCTCGAATCGCCAATTCACAATTTCATTTCGAAGGTAGAAATTGTGCACAAGGACTCGATTCTCCAGATCGTGGTTCAGGCCAATGATAACATTCGCCTTGTACGCTTCCTGGAAAGTCACTCCTATAGCCTCTATCTGCTCCTGCGGATCCTCGATCACAAAGAAGTTGTTACCATCAACAGCCTCATTTGGATCTATGCCTGCTGCTATAAGTATGTTCTCGTTGTTCGTCGTTCGGGCGATTTTAAGACATGGAAGGTCGTTCTGATTATTTCTCCGAAATATTTTATTTATCTGCGGGAACATATTCGGGTTGCTGGTGTTTACAGCCCGAATTTTATTGTTCCAATACAAACTTACAGATGCTCTGTAATTTTCCTTTATTAATGTTTGGAGGTTTTTAATCGACGACTTCAGTGTCATGATCTCCGGGTTATGTCTGTCAGTAAACTGTCTGTACAATTTTTTTAGTCTTGACAGCAGTCTACTTTTATGTCGGTGCAGTGCGTCAATGGTTGCGTTGCGGAATAAGTCTTCGTTGTCAGTGTATTGATACCGAGGTATCGTTTTGTTCATTTTTCGTTTAATTGTCTCGTCCATTAGTTTTAGATATCTGTCAATCTCCTCGTTTGACAGATTTCTGTTGAATGGTGGGTAGAGCGAATTCGAGGAGAGTGCTCTAGTCAGTGTTCTGGTGAAGTGTGTCCAACGCACCCTACTATAATTGCAGGAATGCCTTTGAACAAACTCATCCAATTCCGAAATTTCGTTTGGAACAGTTATTTCGGTGCTGAGACCGCAATGGTCACTGTCATACACGAAAGTGCGTAGACAGTTTGTAGTTTGTTGGTTAGTGCATGTCAGTTGTATTCGTGAGTCGAACAGCAGAAGATCCAAATAGGACCCGTGTCTGAGAAACGACGGACTATCCGTTGCCTTAAGCCCGAGTCGATACATTACACTGTACTGACCCCACCAATTGAATAGTAGGTTCCCTCTAGTATTTGGTGTATGTTTGGCATTGAAATCTCCGCCGATAATAAAATAGTTGTCTTCCAATTCCAGCCTCAGGAATCGAAAGAGTGTCTCAAGCTCTGAGATGAATAAGGTGGATTGAGTAGCCTTAGGTGCATAGACAGACACCATGTACAACCTCTTTCCACTACGGAGAGGGATATACACGATGCATGCTTCCAGCACCTGGAACCTACGTACTACACGACTGTATACTCTTTTAAAACGTATACCTTTTCGTACGAAAATTGCAACGCCACCTCCCTAAATGGAGTTGGGTCGGTTTCTCCGTACTATTTTGTATCTTCTGTGCCTCATTTTGTGTCTCTTGGTAAGCTTAGTTTCGCTAACCAACAACACATCAGGGCCTTGGTCTTTAAGCAATTTAAATAGTGTGGCTCGTCGTTCGAACCTAATCAGTGAATTCACATTCACCGCAAGGACCTTCAGAGTTTGCTCCGCCACGTACGTACCCATTACGGCAAAAGGTGCGTTAAGCCAGGCAGCAGCGCGTATATTTGATCCACCCGCGCGGTCTGTTCAGTTAAATGACGTTGTAGCTGAGCCATCTGCCCCTGGATAGAGAGCAAGATAGCTAGCATGTCAGGTACTGGTTCAGGTGCTCTGGGCGCTGGGGCCTGAGAAGCAACCTTCGCTTGCTGTACCGTATTTCCCCTACCTGCCGCCATTTGGGCGTAGGTAACATGGGGAGTAACGGCTGGTGTTTGTAAATGCACTCTTTTGATGTACTGGAGTTTGGGACAAGCCCAATAGTTTGCGGTGTGTACCGTGTTCCTACATAACGCGAAAGAGAGTTGGCTTTTTTAAGACACTCCGTTCTTACCCAGAGCGCATTCCTCGGACTTGTGGATCTTTCCGCACTTCACGCATCGAGGCTGCATTTCGCAGTTCGACGCGGCGTGCCCGAACCTTTGGCAGCGAACACATTGTAAAATGTTTTCGCTCCTCTTTAATTTCTCCCAGTGTACAACCTGGTAGTCCAGGACTCCTTAGACTATTCAGATTGCTGGTGGGACTTAGCTGGACCAGGAAAATCGGCAGTTGCCGCTTCTCGCTTTTGGCTCTGGCTGTGGTGAAAGGCTTGACCCCCACGAATTGGAGCCCTTCGCACTTCTTCTCTTTCAGCAGTGCAAGGAGCTCCTCTGGATCAGTCGACGGTTCTAATCCCCTCAGCAGCATTGTTTGCAGCTTGTCCCCCTTCGGGGTGTAGGAGAAGTACTCCGTCGTCGAATCCTTCAGTAATTTTTTGATTTTATAATAGCGCTCCACTGAATTGCAGTGGATCTACGACGTTTAGTATAAATTACTGAACTGCTTAAGTGCACCTTGAAAGAGAAGCTGTCTTTCTATGGACACCATTGCATACCAAGAAATTTAACAGTCGACGATTCTTCGAAATCGATCAGAGAGAGCTCTCGTTGATCTGCTGGTAATGTAAGAAGTAAAGGCCAACAATTGGTTGTCCATTTACGGAGATTAAAACAGCCTGACTTGAGTAAGTTAACAAGTTCGATTCGAATTGAAATTACTTCTTCAATTGTGTCTGCACCGATCATGACGTGATCTATATAAAAGCCATTACGTCATATTTCTGATGCGCAAGGACAGGTTTCCGCGAACTTGAGAGCCCAGAGGATTCGAACAGACAGGAATAGTGCGTAACATGTAACGTAAGTTACAATCAAGGGGCGATAATGTTTGAGGAGTAAATATTCAGAATATCTCCAGAGAATACGTTGGAAGTTGGTATGATTTGTTGCCACTCGTATCTTATGAAGCATATTTTCTATATAACCGGCTATAGTATATAAATAACGACGAAAACCGGTGCATATCAACAAATTTTTACGTTGATATGTTTGACCGATAAGATGCGAACCATTAAGCGACTTGTTGTTTAAGGTCTTAGTAGAGCCGTCAAAAAATATCCTGACTTTGGTTGTTGTACTTTCGTTTTTGTATGTTTATATCACTGGTTAGTAGCCCTTCCATGTGGCCTAGATTAAGATATTCCTCCGTAAAACGTACATATTCATCCTTCAAATAATTACTGGACATTATTATTCGCTCAACCGACTTAAACCGATTAAGGGCGATAATGAGGCTGTTGCCGAAGTCAGTTTGATTGTTAGATTTAAAAGGCAACTGAACATTGTATCAGGTAAACGTGAATGGGTTTAGATGAGTATATCCTCTGCGAGTTGATCGTCATCAGATAGACCGGATTTGTGATTCACTTCTTCAATTCGTCAAAAGCGTTCCAGATCAAACGTAATTGTGATATTGAGTTTAGTGCAGTAAGTTCTTACGCATCACCACTTGTAGAAGTTGGAGTTTTTAAATTGCCACAAGCATCCCAGCCAAAAATTGTTGGTACTAAATCAGGCAATCCCTCCTGACTTCGAACTGCTGGCCCATTGATTATGCTAAAGACCTTATCAGCACCAATGTGAATATCAATGTGGCCAGGGACATTGAAATTCGGGTCTGTTAATTTAAATTACGCAAATATATTTGGATTAGAGTAAGAGGCTAAGGAAGCAGACATCAACGACGTATGTTTAGAGATAACAATATAACAATACTTCCACAAAATATTGGGTAAGGCGAGAATAAAATTTGAGCGTTACAACTCCATTTGTTACACCGAATAATGTAGATACAACGCCCAGGACGAGTGTATTTTAGAGTAAGACCTAATCGTTGAACCGTTTTCGAACAATTTACAAGTTTCCTTACTTATCATGAGCGTGACCGATGGCTGTAGGCAACATTGTTTGATATAGACCAGACGGATTAAAGAAACTGTCTTTTGGTGTAACGGACGAGCACAGAGAGATAGGTGAATACGTTGTTGTTACAGGATTTGAGCATAATGATAA
Source organism: Volucella bombylans (assembly GCA_949129095.1). Lineage (NCBI taxonomy): Eukaryota > Metazoa > Arthropoda > Insecta > Diptera > Syrphidae > Volucella > Volucella bombylans. The sequence continues at coordinate 125,251,193 of OX422140.1, read as the reverse complement.
AGAAGTTTCATTATCTGACGCGATTGTAGAAACATCGATATTTGCCGCATTTGCTGCAGACCTTTGAGGATGCTCAACAACTCAGTAGGAGTGTAAATACTCGTTACTTTCGGATATTCATATCTACTTGGTACTTTTGCTTAAGTAATCACTCAAAAGTAACGAATACTTCCTACTCATGATTAACTGAATGAATCCCTTGTGGATACTGGGTACTGTATACCGAATAGTAAGAATGAAGTATGAAGAGACTACTACCTTTTTGTTTTTACTACTATAGCCATACAATCAGCTGACATCGCACAAATACGAGTACAATGCAACGGTTATTACTAATTTTCGTGTTTTACTGTGATATGATTTGTGTTGTTATTATACCCCAATGACATAATCGTAATTCACTCTTTACGTAACAAAAGAAACAAAATATGGGCAGTTTTCCTCCGATCCAACTCTTTTGCTGACTGTTCAAACTATCTCGGGTCATACCTTCAATTCGCCCAGCTTTATAACGTTCTCTATCAGCAATACCTTGATAGTACGCAATCAAGGCTTATAAACGATTCTAAGTCTTTCTACCAATTCGTTAGCTACAAAAAGAAATATGACGGTTTTCCTCCATCCCTCTCATACGAAAACATATCATCAACCGATCCGCATACCATAGCCAACTTTTTCGCTACTTTTCTTAAGCAATCTTTTGCCTATAATTCCTTCGTACCGTATCCCTCTTATTTCAAATACCTACTTAACTTCGCCATCGGCCCCTCTATTTCTCAAAGATTTGATCATACAGTAATACAAAATAAATTACAAAAACTTAAAGATGAATACTTACCCGGCCCAGATGGCCTTTCATCCATATTTCTTAAAAAGTGTTCCTCAACACTTTCCCACCCCCTTGCAAATCTCTTCCGATTATCGCTCTATCAAGGTGAATTTCCACAGATATGGAAATCTTCTTTCATAACACCGATACACAAAAAGGGATTAAAGATTGAAGTCACTAATCACCGCCCCATAGCTAAACTTTCTCTTATACCCAAGCTCCTCGAAAGCATTTTGTATGAAGCCTTAAGCTTCCAGTGCAAATTTTTTATTTTCCCTAAACAACACGGCTTTCTGAAGGGTAGATCAACTACCACTAAACTCGTAGAATTCGTGCCCTCAGTTCTCTCAGCCTTAGAAGGTGGTAAATAACTTGACGTTATAACAATTGATTTCAGTACGGCTTTTGACAAGATATCTCATAAACTAATCCTGTTCAAATTGTCCGTCCTGGGCTTTGAACCCATTTTGCTTAAATGGATATCTTCTTACCTGGATAATAGTTTTTATAGTGTTCGTTTCAGGTCTGTCCTATCGGCCCCCATCTTGTCCACTTCAGGAATACCCTCAAGGTAGTCACCTAGGTCCACTTCTCTTCATCCTAACCATTAATGATCTTGAAACGGTGATTCTTCACTCAGCACTTTCTGTCTATGCTGACGATACCAAATATTTTAAACCCATCTCCTCACAACACGACTCCTAATCTAAATAGTTTTGCCATCTGGTGTGTCAAGAACTGCTTAGAACTCAATGTCTCCAAATGTCAATCGATTACCTTTTCACGTACATAAGTGCAACAAGTCTACTCCCCGAATTTATGTTCTCCACGGTCAACCTATATCCCTAGTTCAGACTATCAGCGACCTTGGCGTATTATGCGACAGAGAGCTTAATTTCCGCACGCATATCAATGAGATAATTACTAAAGTAAACTCATCACTTGGCTTCGTTAAAAGATGGTCCAAAGAATTCTGCAACCCGTAAGTGACCAGATCACTATACATAACTTACGTTCGCCCGCTTCTCGAGTACGCTAGCCAAGCGTGGTGTCCCTTTCAACGTCCAGCGTCGTTTTCTTCCATTTGCTCTTCGAGGTCTACCTTGGAACGATCTCTAATCTTACCTCCCGTCTCAATCTTATTAACCTGAATATCCTTGAGGAATAAAGGGAGGCAGCAGACATTCTTTTTATTCACCGACTCCTCACAGACTTCGTCGATTACATGTATCTTTGCAACTCCATTTTGTTTCATACTAACACTCGAAATCTACGTTGCCGCCGTCTCTTTTATCTACCTATCCACCGCACCACATATAGCTCTAACGGACCAATCTCCCGTATGCTGCGTAAGGTAAACTCCAGCCTTTCCGTTTTCGATTTTAATCGAAGCACACTTTCCCTCAAATTCGATATCCTTCACCATCCCTAGCTTTAAGCCCTAGTGATAAGTTCTACATATCGCTAAACTTTATTTTATTATTAGTTTTAAGTCATAGTTTTTAAGCTTATATTAAGCAAAATAAATGGGGGCGTTAGCCCATACCAAAATTAAATTAAATTGGATAGTTGTGTTTTGTGTGTTTTAATTGATTAAAAAAAAATAAACCAAATTCATATTTGAGAATTTGCAAATTCATAGATACATATACTCGTATACTACATAGGTAAAGGGTTTTCCAATAGGGATTTGACAGTTTTGAATTTAATTTGTGAACGCACTCTTTCACTAATCATCAAACTGTTACTGTCAATTTATTCACTAAACTCAACATTTTCATCATGGTAAAGTTCACTAACGGGCAACGTCTGCAAATTATAAAAATTTTCTACCGAAATTCGGAGTCGGTGAATGCAACTTTAAGAGCGTTAACTCCAATTTTCGGTCGTAATTCTCGCCCTAGTAGACAGGCAATAACAGGTTTAGTGCAAAAATTTGAGTCTACATATTCGTTGTGTGATGTTACCGTGTCAGTGAGATAACGAAGTGTCGAAAATATCGCTGCCGTTCAGGCGTCCGTAGCAAACGATCCAAATCAGTCAATTGCACGGCGTTCACAAGAATTGGGCATTGCTCAGACCACATTATGGCGTATTTTGCGTAAGGATCTTGGTTTACACCCATAGAAGATCAAGCTGACTCAAGAATTGAAGCCGATGGATCATTTGAACCGACATACGAGTACATACGTTCTCCGATTGGGTTCTGGATGATGAATTTCATCGCAAAATCATCTTCAGTGACGAAGCTCATTTTTGGCTCAATGGGTTCGTCAATAAGCAAAATATGCGTTATTGGTCATGTGAAAATCCACATGAGCTTCACGAATCACCACTTCATCCACAAAAAATAATTGTTTGGTGCGGTTTGAATGCCAGCGGCGTTATTGAGCCATATTTTTTCGTGGACGATAACGATCGTCACGTTACTGTGAATGGTGAGCGTTATCGCACCATGATCATCGACTATTTTTGGTCCGAATTGGAAGATATAACTTGGACGACATGTGGTTTCAACAGGATGATGCCACAAGCCACACAGCACAGGCTACAATCGATTTATTGAAGAGTAAGTATGGTGAGCGGTGGCCATATGAACGAAGTCGAGTTCCATTCATAAATGTTTTGATTGTACTTCAAGCCGATAATAAAGTTTTTGAAATATCTCAAATGGTTTGCGTTTTATTTAAAAAAAAGTTGTCAAGTCCTTATTGGAAAACCCGATATAATTATAAATAACTAAAACATGCCAAAGACGCCATTATTAATCAATTGAGGTCGTATTGCCAAGTAGAAATATCGCATGCCCCGGAATAAGAGAATACGAGTGACAAAGAAGAGAATCTTTTGTGGGATTTCTACGATAGCAGCATGGCACAGAAGAAGGCGACTTCACCTTCAAATGCTATAGTCGAATTTATGCAATTCAGCGAAGAAGCAATAAGGCATAGAAGGACAGATCCTCTTGAATATTTGAAATCTCGTAAATTATTTATCCTGGCCTTTCGAAACTCGCCAAAAAATATCAGTGCATAATGTCGTCGTCAGTCCCGAGAGAGCGAGTTTTTTCAAAAGCGGGAGAAGTAATAAGCGAGAGACGAAGTAAACTCTTGCCAGAGTATGTCGATACCTGATTACTTTCATGTATTCGGTACTTTGTAACGAGTGAGTACTTTTTCCTACAGCACTATGCACAAGTGAATGATAACGGGGGTTGCATGTTTTACAGCGGTATTCAGACCGGCACTTTGAAGAAACATGTCCAGATTTTACACAAATAAAACAAAGTGAGTTTTGTTTAATGAATTCACGACGCGAATGAACATCAGATTATAAGAAATGTGTACATTTGTTTAAAGTGTGATCTGTGTGTGATCATTCGGGATAATTTAAATTTAATTCCTTTACCTTTGGAGTTTTACCACGAGGTGGCTTCGAGCGAGTAACGGATTGGAAATACTCCATTTTCGAAGCGAAAGTATGCTACTGGAGCTCATGTTGGGCATCGAGAAGGAAAGGATAGTATATGAGTTTGAATTATTAAATTGGCACGATTGTAGGGTTTTTCTAATCGATCCTAGGCGTTTAAATAATTGTCATCCGAAATGGTTATACGAGTACATATGATGAATTAAATTCGCTGGTTCACCTTGAAGATAACGGAACCTCTGGGTCGTGGTGGTTAGGTTTGGTTTTGTATCAATATAAGCAAGGAAGTGATTCCTAAAACCGGGTCACTCCCTATAATCTCTAGAAAACGGAATAATGTCTATTTTAGGCAGAGAAATCGAGGCCGATTGGGTTTTATTTAAATTCTCTAAAAACGAAGCTTGTTGGTTTGCCAAACTTTCTACAATTGATTGGATAGCAGGGGTTTGTTGGTTAGTTGAGTTCTTAGGCGACTCATATGAGAATTCTCTGAAACCTGTCTTCTGCGAATAACTTGAGTAAGAGTCGATTGCTCGAAAAAAATACTTTTTTTCGTATTCTGAAAATTCCGATTCAGGGCTAACGAAATCAGCTTCATCCGCGAACTCCAGCAGTTATTTTTGGAGCAAACCGAATTCTGCCCAACTTCGATCATCTACAGCTTAAGCAAACGACATCGCCCGCGTCAAACATGCTTTAATATGACCACGTTTTATCTGTAATGCGTTCATTTTATAACTACGAAGCGAGATTATACAATATATGCAATTTTACCAATCTTTAAAGGAACTTAGTTTACAATCGAGTCGGCTTAAAATTTCGCGCACTTAAGATGTATTTATTCAAATAATGGGAAATTATGCACAGCATGTGTCTCGATAAATGAAGAAATTGTCCAAATGATAATTATTCAAAATTCATACCATATCAAATATATACAATATCAAAGCGAAATAAAAAGAAAGTTCCACAAATCCGGACCAAAAGTACCAATTTGTTTTTATATCGAATACATTTTAATTAAATTGTTTGCAAATGAAGGTGATAGTACAATAAGCGAAACGATTGACTGTTAACAATAAAGAATTTACCTGTTCGATGGTCAGCAGGAAAAAGGAAAAAAAATCTGAACATGGCCAACCTGTACCCCAGGTTCAATTCCTTCGCGATCTTGGATAGAGAGTTAAACTTCCGTTAGCACATTAAAGTCAACTAATTATTTGATTTTATCTAACGATGGACTAAAGAATTTTGCAACCCCTATGTGACAAGATCACTTTACATTACCCTTGTCCGGTTCGTTCTCGAATATACCAGTCAAGTCTAGTCCCCCTTTCAACGAGTCCATATATCCCGAATCGAGAATATTCAATGTCGTTTCCTTCAATTTGCCCTTCGAAAACTACCCTGGGATGACCCCTTTATCTTACCTGCCTATCGTGACCGTCTCAAACTTCTTAACCTGAATACCCTCAAAAAACACAGAGACGTAGCTGACATTCTCTTCATTCATCGATTGCTCTTTGGTTCTGTGGATTGCGCTTCCTTTTACAATTCTATTTCCCTCAACATTAACCCTCGTAATTTACGCTATCCTCGTCTCTTCTATATTCCAACACTATTCCAACCCACGTACCTCTTATGGTTCTAACGAACCAATCTCCCGCATGCTCCGTAATGTCAACTCAAACAGCTCCCTTTTTGATTTTAACATGAGCACTTCTCGTGTTAAGCTTGATATTTTCCACCATTGCCTTACTTCCTACCCCTTAATTGTTGTTAGTTGTTAAGTCCTAGTTTTTAAGTTGGTTTTTTTTGTATTAAGCGAAATAAATGGGGTCGTCAGCCTGCACTAAATTTAAAAATTTCGTCCGGGTTGATCGGTTTATTCTGCCTGACGGTGGAATGTTGTTTTCGCCATTATCGTTTAACAGTATGCAGAGATAATTTTCTAGATTCTCAGTACCGACTGTGGTTCTACTACGACGTTTCCTTCCACATCCTTGAAGATTTCTGTCCGGTCTATAGAATTTTGGCATGTTCGTTTTATTTTTGGGGAAAAGTTCAGAACTTAATTTTTATGGTAGCATCTATATAAGGCTCCGATCGAGCCCTTCTTGTCTCTTTCATTCTTCTTATGTAATATTTTTCTTTTTTTTTCTGCTCGTAGAGCTCGCGAGCCCCTCTTGTTTATATATTCACGCTGTACAAATATTTTCTGCTTATAGATTTATCTGTCTGCATTCCTCATTGAAAAAGGAGTTTCTTTGTTGGGGTGTGTTGAAAGCCAGTATATCAGAGGCGACCTCTTTGATTGCTCTTTCTCAATGATGCCACTGGTTTCCTATGTTCGATGCTGGCTGAATCGGACTCCCTAAGAAGTTAAATTAAAGTCGATCGGAAAAGGCCCTGGCGGTCTCTTGCGATCGTAACTGTACGAATTTCAACTTCTTCACAATGGTTCGGTTGCTTTGGGCTGTTGTGATTACGCACCCGTATCCATGATCGATTTCGATTGGTGTTATTGCAGACAATCAATTTTTCATCACAAGTAGCGATTCGTTTCAAATGTAAATATTGAATTTCTTTCCATTCACGTAGAACGCAAATATGGAGCTTTTTACGAGTCCAAGTGATTTGCAATTGTTGTACCGATATATATTTACCCTCTCTGAAATTTCTCGCACACTTAAATGACGACCTAATTCAATTTTCAAACTTTTTTTAAGTTTGCGTTGCTCGTTCCTCAGGTCTCGTTTTTCTATGCAGAGCCGCTTTGTTGGCTTTGCCTTTTAATTATAATTTCGCGGAAATTGAAGTCTTCTGCCATAATGTTAGCTTCAATTAATTTTTTGCTTGGAAACAAATGGACGTACAAACTTAGATGCAAGTGTTTCTTTGTAGGACTTATTTTTATTCAGTTGTAAAGGGTTTTCCAATAGGGACTTGACAACTTTGAATTTAGTTTGTGAACGCACTCTTTCACTAATCATTAAACTGTTACTGTCAATTTATTCAGTAAACATTTTCATCATGGTAAAGTTCACTAACGAGCAACGTCTGCAAATTATAAAAATTTTCTACCGAAATTCGGAGTCGGTGACTACAACTTTAAGAGCGTTAACTCCAATTTTCGGTCGTAATTCTCGCCCCAGTAGACAGGCAATAATAATTTAGTTAGTCTACATATTCGTTGTGTGATGTTGCCGTGTCAGTGAGACAACGGGTTGGTCGAAGTGTCGAAAATATCGCTGCCGTTCAGGCGTCCGTAGCAAACGATCTAAATCAGTCAATTCCACGGTGTTCTCAAGAATTGGGCATGGCTCAGACCACATTATGGCGTATTTTGCGTAAGGATTTTGGTTTACACCCATACGAGATGAAGCTGACTCAAGAATTGAAGCCGAGGGACCATTTGAAGCAACGTACGTTCTCCGATTGGGTTCTGGAGAAGATGCGCCAAGATGATGAATTTCATCGCAAAATCATCTTCAGTGACGAAGCTCATTTTGGCTCAATAGGTTCGTCAATAAGCAAAATATGCGTTATTGGTCGGGTGAAAATCCACATGTGCTTCATGAATCACCAGCGTTGCTCGTTCCTCAGGTCTCGTTTTTCTATGCAGAGCCGCTTTGTTGGCTTTGCCTTTTAATTATAATTTCGCGGAAATTGCAGTCTTCTGCCATAATGTTGGCTTCAATTAATTTTTTGCTTGGAAACAAATGGACGTACAAACTTAGATGCAAGTGTTTCTTTGTAGGACTTATTTTTATTCAGTTGTAAAGGGTTTTCCAATAGGGACTTGACAACTTTGAATTTAGTTTGTGAACGCACTCTTTCACTAATCATTAAACTGTTACTGTCAATTTATTCAGTAAACATTTTCATCATGGTAAAGTTCACTAACGAGCAACGTCTGCAAATTATAAAAATTTTCTACCGAAATTCGGAGTCGGTGACTACAACTTTAAGAGCGTTAACTCCAATTTTCGGTCGTAATTCTCGCCCCAGTAGACAGGCAATAATAAATTTAGTTAGTCTACATATTCGTTGTGTGATGTTGCCGTGTCAGTGAGACAACGGGTAGGTCGAAGTGTCGAAAATATCGCTGCCGTTCAGGCGTCCGTAGCAAACGATCTAAATCAGTCAATTGTCGTATTTTGCGTAAGGATTTTGGTTTACACCCATACGAGATGAAGCTGACTCAAGAATTGAAGCCGAGGGACCATTTGAAGCAACGTACGTTCTCCTATTGGGTTCTGGAGAAGATGCGCCAAGATGATGAATTTCATCGCAAAATCATCTTCAGTGACGAAGTTCATTTTGGCTCAATAGGTTCGTCAATAAGCAAAATATGCGTTATTGGTCGGGTGAAAATCCACATGTGCTTCATGAATCACCACTTCATCCACAAAAAATAACTGTTTGGTGGCGTTTGCATACCAGCGGCGTTATTGAGCCATAGTTTTTCGTCGACGATAACGATCGTCACGTTACTGTGAATGGTCAACGTTATCGCGCCATGATCACTGTTTATTTTTGGCCCGAAAATATGACTTGGACGACATGTGGCAGGATGATGCCACAAGCCACACAGCACACGCTACAATCGATTTATTGAAGAGTAAGTATGTTGAGCGTGTTGTCTCAAGAAATGGGACAGTCGATTGACCGCTTCATTCGTGCGATTTAACGCCGCTTGACTATTTTCTGTGGGGCTACGTTAAGTCATTGGTTTATGCCAATACGCCGACGACGTTGGAAGAACTCAGAGCCAACATTGAACGCGAAAGAGCGGGCGTTTCGGCCGAAATGTGTGGCCGAGTCGTTGAAAATTGGGTCCAACGAAAAATTGGCCATATGATCGAAATCGAGTTCAATTCATAAATGTTTTGATTGTACTTCAAGCCGATAATAAAGTTTTTGAAATATCTCAAATGGTTTGCGTTTTATTTAAAAAAAATGTGTCAAGTCCTTATTGGAAAACCCGATATGAGTATCTTGTGCCCGAATACACAGTTGAAGCGAAATGCTTTTCGTTACTTGATTAGCCTCGAGAAGACTTCAGGAGCTACTTCCCCAGTTTTTCTTTTCATTTTTTGGAGAAATTAATGTTCTCCGTAATGGTTAGCATACTGAAGAGGGGGAATTTGTTGTGCCTGGGTATCTTCATAGCGTTGCAGAATTTTTAATTGTTATTTGATAATTTCTACCGTGATATAATAGTCTCGTACCATCTCTTAGTTTTACAGATGTTTTTTTTTCAGATGTTTATTTGACAGTCACTTGTTGTTTATTTGGTTATCCTTTCATTTTTCGTCGCAAGACTATAATAACGCATTATCGTAGCATTTTCCTAGTACGAAATCTAGTGGAAAGAAGAAAGATAATAGGAAAGAAGAATTGGTAATGAATATGGCATGACAATAAATTCACCATACGGCTTCATATTCAAGTTTGATTCAATTACTCTTTTTGGATTAGGGTAAAGAAGTGTGAATAACTTAGATGGAACCTTATCAATACTGTAAGGTAAGAATACTGATTATTAAAAAAAGTATACATCAAATAGGCAAGCTCATGCTCCAGTTGCTGGTACATATTTACATTCTATCATTCCCGAATCCAATATTTGTCAGTGAACCTTAGCCGAATGTCGTCATGATTAACCAGTTTTTATCCAGAAAGTCGTGTCAATTTTATTATCAATTAGTTTGAATTTCGTAGAATGTTAACCCTCATAACTACCATAAACTAGAGAACGCTCAAAATTTCAACTTTCAGCTTATAAACATATATGCTTTTTGTGGTCATCCGCTCGAGTGAAAAACAAAAATCTCATCCCAAATATGATTGCTTTACTAGGGGTTTATTGTAAGTACATACTGAACGGCCAAAAGCTACGCCGACCCCGATACAAATAAAACCATAGTGATGGTGGACGAAAACTAACCGAGAAGGGACATTAACATTACTAGCGTGTTTTTTTTTTTACTAAAATGGGCCTTAGAGTTATAATGGGAACTCCATGAACATTAGGCTTAAAAACTGCTGAACATTTTTCCTGCTTCGTCCGACAATACAAGAAAAATCTTTTAGTTAAAGTACTGTAGCTTTTGAATGGTTAGAAAAACGATTGTGTACATTTTGGGAAGCCAATTTAACAATGTATAAAATGTTTTATAGCCTATGTGATTTAATGTTTTTTAAACAACGTAAAATCGTTGCTCAAATTTTTCCAATATAATGTATTTTTCTTAAAATCTTTACTTAGTTATGTTTTTTTTTTACTAAAATTGTTATCTCCATCTTATTCTCTATGATTTACGTGTGCAACTTTTTCATCTACGATCAACGGAAGTTGTAGTAAAAGCCTATTTTATTCGGGGAAATGTGTTCCAAAACAAGAAAATCTAAATTTCTTAGAACAGTATTTTGTGGTGCAGAAAAGGACGGTTTTTTTAAATTTTATGATCCCAAGTCCCTACACGTTCATTCCCATTCGCTTAAAAAATATTAAAATAAATGGGTGACGATCTTCGGATGTACTTTGGATTGATTGCAGATGAAGTATATATAATTCATAGTCTGTGTGTTTTTTCTTTAAAATCTTTATAATTGCCACTTGTTGCAGTATCCTTGCAACTGGATTCCTTCTTGCGGCGTTAGGTGAAGATAACGCTAAATATACGAGTAAAACTGCTAACTATTACATTGTCGATGAAAGTTGGTTCTCGCGATTGTTAAATATCGCCAAGAAATCAAAGAAATTATATCTTTTCAGATACAACTTATAAGACACTTAAGGAAAATCTTATGAGAATTTATTTACGAAAAAAATATTGGAATCATCGTGCTCACGGAAAATGTGGCGCAGAAATTAGAGAACGATTTAAAACAGACTCGAAAGAAGATTCTCCCAATAATATTAACAATACCGACAAAGTGTTTATCAGCTCCCGATAATTAAATGCTTCAATTATGAGAAAACATGACAAAGATCTAACTAGCTGTTAAGTACAATATTTAAATAACAACATTATTGACAAATCAGATGCTTTGGAGGGAATAAAGAGCTAAGCAGGGCATTCTATAAGCGAGTAGTACGGCTTAGGAACGAGTCACGATATTTTAGAGTACGTCCGAATTGAGCTTGAGGGTATACTGATGAACATTCATAGGAGACGGGTGTTACGGTTAAAAGTTTGAAGGGGCGGAATGCTACTGGTGATTTCTGTGGAGCACTGGTGGTAGAAATAACGATGAAACAGGGTGAGACACAAGACATTACGTCTGTGTTCGAGGGTGTCCATTGTTTGAGTGTTATTAGTATCACCGTACGGTTTTGAATCCCATCTAGCAGGTACAGAGATGTTTTGGGAGCACCCGACCAGAGTGAACATCTGTGCCAGAACCTTACATTTTATTTTTTTTTTATAAAATAAAGTGGTACATGTGCTTGACTTGTGAGAATTCTAGGGTTAGATACAAGTACCGATGTTTTTTCCCAGGAATTATTTACCATGCTGTCTGCAGTTGAAATTCGAACCGTCTTCCTTTACGAATTTAAAATGGGACATAATGAGTCATTGGCAAGGAAAAACATAAATGACTCATTTGAGGATGTAGCGGTAAACGAACGCACTATATGACGTTGGTTTGGAAAGTTCCATTCGGGAGATTTCAGTCTCGAAAATGAACCACGTGGGAAGCCGGAAACGTTAGTTGACGACGGTGTTTTAAGACAACGGTGGATGCGGACCAAACGAAATCGGTGCGGCAGATTGCATAAAGCATGGGAGTATACCCATTACCCAATGACAATAAGTCCACACCTTTCTCCCATAGAAAATGTAAAGAAAATATTGGCTTTAAATTTTTACTATAAAATGGACATTTCATGTGGTACAACCTAATATATTAAGGCCAGATCAGGTAGGGTCAAGTATTTCTTACATCGTTTGAGGAAACCTAGACATTTCGCAGCATTTCTGCGTAAGTTGCCACTGTGAGCTTAACATACGCTGGCGTTCCTGTTCTACAGCCGAAGAGCAGGGACGTGGTTCAGGGAACAAATATGAAAAGCAGAGAGTACTGTCGTCAGCAAAGGAATAGATTGGAGTAGGAGTAGCAGACAAGAGATCGTTGATGAAAACTAAAAAGAGAGTCTAAGACAGAACGGAGCCCTGGGGCACACCAGCATTTTTTTGTGAATATCAGACTCGAAACCATCCAAGACAATTTGAATTGAACGTTCCGAAAGGCAATTTCTAATCCATTGAAGAATCCATTGCGATCCCAAAAGCACGCAGTTTCGACAAAAGAGCCGGATGCCAAATGCCTTAGAAATATCAAGTGCAACTGTAATATCTTGCTTTCGCCAGATTGATGTACGCTTTGGTTCCACTTTTCGGTGAGACATGCCATCAAATCACCAGTGGACCTGTTGCTACGAAAACCGTAGTGCCGGTCATTGAGAAGTTTTCGTGTTTCGACATATTTCATGAGCTGACGATTTATCAGTGTTTCCATGACCTTGGAAAGAAGGGACGTAAGTGCAATGGGTCTGTAGAAGGAGAGAAAAGACGATTTGCCTTTTTTAGGGATGGGCTGGACAAATGCTGTTTTCCATCTGCTCGGAAAGAGTCCTAAAGAGTAGGATTGATGAAAAAGCTTACGCAGTGGTTTCTGAAGTGCCATTCAGTCTGGGACATCTGTGTTTTCCTGTATGAAGCATATACTTCATTTTCACAACAAGATTCATTTTCACCGCTTCGGAAGGAATACTCGTGAATGCATGATTGTTAATATTGCTTGTGTATGTGGGTAATTATAAGATTTTTCCTTTGGTGTCAGAATGTGGGTTTTGCACAATTTTTTTAAATAATAATCTTTAAGATATCGTCTTGCCCAAAGCCTCTTTTGATATTGAAAAACTCGGTGAGGTCTTTATTGACGAGTTTGGCAAGGGTACCAGAATTAGACACTGATCTGTACAGTTCACTTCGTTCTAAATAACGTTGATGTGTATAGTGTTTGATTTTTTTGGCCTAAAACAATACTGACCGAAAACAGTCTGGCTGTTGCTTTAGGACTTCCAAATTTTCAGGATATTAATTTGTAGGTGATGTTGAGGATACTTATACCTTTATAACGGGTGAGTTTCAAAGCCTTTGGTTTTTAATTGTCAAAGGAAAATACAGGATAATTGCAAAAGTGTATACAATTTTTATTTGAGTTGATAAATCAATGACTGTCATTTACTTTTTAAAGAATATTAATTCATGTAAATGTTAACCACGATAACGTTTTAAGTGGTTCATACGGAAAGCACAATTTTAAAACACTTTTTCGAGCTTATTGGCTGGTATCTCGCAAATAACACGGGTAATGTTGTCTTCCAATGAATGATTTAGAAAATCTCATTGGAACAGTATGCCACAAAAATGATGGCCTTCCAACCCATACCCCACCGCACAACAGTTACAATACTTCAATTTTGGCAGAATTATTACAAACCGAAGCCGAATCATTGCCACATCCAGTGCCAACAACCCAACTTCCAAATCCTCGCACCAGCCCTTATCTTATATATATATAAGTGATATAAATGCTCCAACGCCAACCCCTGCTGTCGCCACTCCACAATTTAATAAGACGTGAACACCTTCAGAGTGGCAAGGAAGGCTAGACCGGCTCCGCACTACGAATCACGAATCACCACCGTACTCATCAAAGGTGCTCCAAATTATGCCGATGTTGCTTGGATTTCTGAATTTTTCAAAAAGAGGTATGGCCTCACCATCAACCAATGCACAATATTCTCAACATCTCATCACAAAAACAAACGGAATTTCAAAATTAATTTACCGGCTAAATACGAATTGTGACAACAACTTGGAAAGGAAAGAGACAGAAATATAGTAAATTTGTTCTTGTCGTTGTCCTGGCATTTTGAGGCAGTTGAGTTTACCCTGTGACGTCGTGCAGACGCTTTTATGTATATTAAATAAAGTAATAATTTGCAGAGTTAGAGTGTTGACTTTATTTTATTAATCCAAGCTGATCCAAGTGACTATATTTAAGAGGTTTACAGGACACAAGTTAAAGATTCAGAAGTGGGATAAATCTAAAGTACGCAAGTTAAGTAAATGGTAACTAGAATAGAAATAATAAAATAAAAATCAATGGGTAATTAAGTGAACTACAGCTAAATTGCTGATGAGTTGTCTGGCGTTTATCTCTCGTCAACCAAGAAACTAAATGCAGTCAGCTGCAAATGGTTGGTCGTTGGGATTTTGGGAAGTCGACATAAGGTATTATTCATAGATGAGCTTACAATTCAATGCTACGGGAAAATTCTATGATGTTCTTTCGAGAAACCGTTTTCTCGTATAACGGTCAGTCGACAAACGCACGGCGTTGTATTTATGTTTGTGTGTGTGAGTTGGCTTGGGTGCAGGAGAGGTGGTTGCACGTTTTTTGTTTGGTGTGATGAAAAGGGAAGGAAAATAAGAGAGTGAAATGATCTACAAGCATAAGACTTTCGGTACACGAAAGAGCATTATGATGTGAGATAAAGAACGAGATATAGGTATAAGGTTAGATAGACTTTTGGTAGACGAAAGAATATCATAATAATAAAAATGCGAAGTAAAGTAAAGTGAAGAGAAAGAGATTCATTCGGGTGAACTTTTGGTATACGAAAGAACATCATAAATGAAAATATGAAAAAAAATGATAACATTCGCATGGACTTTCGGTACACGAAAAACCATCACATGTATATCCTGAAGAAGAAGTGAAAGAGCATGTCGCTTGTTGTAATGAAGTGAGTCGAGAAAAACGATAGTTGGGAAAATACAAATAACTGTCGACCGTTCTCCTAGCACGCCAAGACTTAGCTCATACAAGTAAAAAAACGGTTAGATTTTCAAATAACGCAATCATAATAACAACATTGCTGAAATATTTAGGTCCGATTAATGAGAAATTAATTTTATTTTCAGTACAATGGACAAACTTAGCAGCAAGCAACTGCAAAGTGAACTAAGAAACAGAGGATTACCAGCATCAGGTACAAAGAAGACCTTAATAAACCGACTTCAAAAATATGACAAGGAACAGCAAGGACAGGCTGATCGACCAAGCCGACCAACTTCCGATTCGGGAAATCCATCCTCCGCTGATATGATAGCTCCATCCGAAACAGGAACAAACGACAGCCGAACAGGCGAAGAAAGAGAATGGGACCTCATACGAAGGGAGAGGAACCTGATTGAAAATGAAAGAGCCATACTGATAAAGGAGAGGGAACTGGCAGAGAAACTTAAGCGCTTCGAATCATCTACCCCTGCGAACACACAGACGAGGAGAAACGGAATGCAGTGCAGCATCAAGGACATTGCTGAGACACTGCCATCATTTACTCCCGGCGACGTGACATCGATGTCGGCCAGCAATTGGGTAGACCGAGTTGAGTCCCTAATCAAAATCTACGAATGGGACGAAAAAGCCCTCTTGATGGCAGCAGCAACAAAGATGAAGGGTCCCGCAAGATTTTGGTGGGACGTCAACGAAGAAACGTCAAGCTGCTGGGAACATCTGGCAACAGGTCTGAAGGCTAACTTTCCCCATCAACAGAATGAAATTGAAATCCACCAACAAATGGCACGAAGGACAAGACAATTGAACGAACCCATTGAAAATTTTTGTTTTGAAATAAATATGTTGGGGAAGAGAGCTCATCTAGCAGATCGAACGATTATGCAATACATCCTTACAGGGCTGAATAACCCTCAACTAAGTTCCAGTGTGGCAGTTGCAACAGTCAACAGTATTCCCGAATTAATCGACAAGATAAAGTGGTGCGAAAGCATCCGAGAAAACTCCCATTTTAAACCACTGTCCAGTACTGCAACCTTCAGGACGAATAATTCTAATCGGGCTATGATTGGCAACCAACAAAACTTTCGTCCACATCAGCAAAACAACGAAAAACCAACGACATCATATCGACAACCGTTACATCAAAGGAACCAAGTTACTTGCTACAACTGTAACCAACCCGGACATGTTTCTCGACAATGCCAGCAGAACCGTAAGAGACCATGGACTAATAACACCAAATACACAACTACGCACGAACCTCAAAAGGAGAAAAATCTACGGATAAATACTATTTATCGACAACAAAAATCCGACTGCTTTAATAAAGTAGTAACCATAGAAGGAAGGCGATATGCTGCGTTACTCGACTCTGGTAGTGACCAAACAATAGTGACCGAAACAGTCGTCAGGGAAACTGAAATTCCTATACGCCCATGCAATGTCACACTACACGGATTTGGAGGCGGAAATTATACAGCCCTTGGCCGAATATTATGTTCGGTGGTAATCGACAATGCAAAGTTTCGAGTTGATGCAGTAGTCATACCTGATGACAGACTAACCGAACCCGTACTAATCGGCAAGGATATTTTAAACAATCCCGCATGTGACGTATTCAAGGAAGGTGAACTATTAGTCATTCGGAAAAACGATACAGCTAGCCCCGAACAAATAACAATACTTGACCTCCGTGTTGACAAAGAGGTTGATTCCACAAGCCTGATAAAATTACTCAACAAATTTCGAAAATGTATTGCCATGAAACAAGGGGAAATCGGGAGAACAAGACTCATGGAAATGGAAATTGAGTTAACGAAGCCAGAACCAATATCACAACACCCGTACAAAGTGCCCTATGCAAAGCAAGAGATACTCAGCTCAATGGTTAAGTCTCTATTGGAGAGCGACATCATTTGTGAATCCAAATCCGATTTCGCAGCACCAATAATCTTAGTTAAAAAGAAAAACGGGGACGATAGGATGTGCGTAGATTACCGACGCCTCAATACGGTCACCAAAAAAATCAACTCGCCGTCTCCGAACATAGAAGAAGAACTGAACAACCTGGTCGGTTACAACTATTTTACCGTATTAGATCTCGCCTCAGGGTATTATCAAATTCCGATCAAGACCGAACATCAACGGTATACAGCGTTCATCACTCCAGACGGATTGTTCGAGTTCAAGGTCATGCCGTTTGGACTGGTCAACGCCCCAGCCTACTTTAAAAAACTGATGAGAATTATCAAACAAAAAATGCTTCCTGATAAAATTGTTAGCTATATGGATGATTTTGTCATTCCGGCAGAAACGCACCAAGATGGAATGCGGAAGCTGGAAAAATTCCTCACTATTCTAGAAGAAGCGAAATTAACCTTAAACCTAAAGAAATGCGATTTTTTCAAACAGGAAATTGAATTCCTTGGCCACATCGTCAAAAACGGGAAGATACAACCCGGGAAGGCAAAGACCCTTGCCGTCAGTGAATTTGAAACACCAACTAACGAACATCAGGTAAGACAATTTATTGGCTTAACAAGTTTTTTTCGAAAGTTCATCAGAAATTATGCTCTGACGGCATTGCCATTAACGGAACTAACTAAGAAAAACCAAAAATTTATTTGGGGCGTTAAGGAGCGATCGGCCTTTGACCAACTGAAGAACGCGTTAGCGAGTGAGCCGGTTCTAGTTCTGTACAAACCAGGCGCGGAACACGAATTGCATACTGATGCAAGTTGTAAGGGTCTTGCAGGAGTCTTGCTACAAAACGACAATGGCAATCTACATCCGGTTGCTTACTACAGCAGAAGAACCACTAAAGAAGAAGCAATGTACCACAGTTACGAGCTAGAGGCACTGGCAGTGGTTGAGGCAACCGATCGATTCCGGCAATATTTACTTGGCAAGCACTTCACCGTCGTAACGGACTGCCAAGCGCTGAAAACCACCATGAAGAAGAAAGAAATTATCTCAAGAATAGCTCGTTGGTGGTTGCGCATGCAAGAATATGATTACCATATAATACATAGACCAGGCAAGCAAATGGTACACGTTGATACACTTTCAAGAAACCCGAGCGAAGCTCCACAGTCGCCTGAAGTTGTTGATATGAACATCTTAAGGGTCAACATTGAAGAAACCGACTGGTTATATTCACTCCAGCTACAAGACCAGGATGTAGCAAATATAACAAGAGTTTTGCAAGGCACCAAGACCAATGAAACGGAAAAGCAGATACATCAAGACTATACTCTTCAATCGGGACGACTTTACCGGAAAGTGGAAGGCGAGCTCCGATTATATATACCAAAAGGAGTGAGAAATAGGGTTCTGCGAAATAGCCATGACTTGATGGGCCATTTCTCAGAAAAGAAGACACTTATGCATTTGAAGGCTCGGTATTGGTTTCCGAGAATGACACAATTTGTGAAAAAGTACCTCAAGGCGTGCGTTGAATGTGCCTACAACAAAAAAGAGAACCAACCCAGAGGAGAGTTGTTTCCAATCAGGAAGGTGACAGTACCTTACGACACGGTACATATCGATCACTTGGGCCCATTCTTGAAATCGACAAAAGGAAATATGTACCTCATTGTGATCGTAGACGCATTCACAAAATTCATTAATCTGAAAGCAGTACCAAACACGCAGACCAAACCAGTACTTAATTCATTGACCGATTTATTTTTCACGTTTGGAACACCCCGCCGACTGATTTCGGATAGAGGAACCGCCTTCACGTCACACGCATTCGAAGACTACATGAAAGAATACTCGATTCAACATGTATTAAACGCCACTCGAACACCAAGAGCAAACGGGCAAGTCGAGCGATATAACCGCACCATCCTCCATGCGCTTCTGGCTACCGTGGAAGAGGAAAACAAATGGGACCAAAAAATAAAGTTTGTCCAATGGGGAATTAATAATACCTATAATGAGGCAACAGGAAAAACCGCTCACCAGCTACTCATGGGATACCAGCCTCGAGATCCTCTAAAAGACGCTCTGACACAACATGTGAACCTCAACCAAACTCCAGTCAACATCGAACAGCTCCGGAACGAAGCCTGCGAATCAATCGAGAAGAAACAAGAATCGCAACGAACTCGACACAATCAGAGACATCGAAAGGCAAAGATTTACAAGGTAGGCGACCTGGTAATGTCCATGAATGATGGAGTTGCAGCGACCGGAACTTCACGTAAATTGGAAGCAAAATACCGAGGACCTTATCAAATAATTGCAGCCTTGCCACACGACAGGTATCAGGTGGCTGACATCCCATATGCTGGTAGAACGCAGAAACCGTATGCAGCAGTTTGGTCAGCAGACCGAATGAAGCCGTGGATCGAGCTGGACCTGGATTTCGACGAGGACGTCGATGATTGTCAGGATGGCCGAAACTGTGACAACAACTTGGAAAGGAAAGAGACAGAAATATAGTAAATTTGTTCTTGTCGTTGTCCTGGCATTTTGAGGCAGTTGAGTTTACCCTGTGACGTCGTGCAGACGCTTTTATGTATATTAAATAAAGTAATAATTTGCAGAGTTAGAGTGTTGACTTTATTTTATTAATCCAAGCTGATCCAAGTGACTATATTTAAGAGGTTTACAGGACACAAGTTAAAGAATGGTTATTTGTTAACTCATCCAACACCAACCTCAAGCTAGGAAAGATGAGGGTCTCTAAATGGACGGATCAACCAACGATAATTATAAATCGCCCAGATCCATTCCCCATCAACATCTTAAACCTGACCCCAACTGGAGCCTTAAAACCAAAATATTTCCCAATTTTTCCTTTCCCGTTTATATCCCTAAGCAACCCCCTTCACGTATCTCCACAAAAGCACCAAGTGCCTCTCGTCCATCAAAGCCAAACGCGTTTCATTTAATTTAACCGCTGCCCCTGATACTGTCACTGCTCAACCACCCACACCCTCTCCCACGAATACTAACAACTGCTTTCCCAATTTCGATTTTACAAGAAGAGATAAATACCCAAACTTTATCGACTCGCATATTTTAAATCCCGCTTCTGGCACGCCTTCTCCCTCGGGTTCACTTGCCTCAGTCCCGATTTTTTTTATCCCATTTCGCCTAACGTTAAATTGACCCAAAAGAATATAGACACCACAGAATGCCGTTACGCGCTTTCTAGGCTAAGGGATAAAATATACGTCTCTTTCTCGCATATCTTTACGACAAATCCGACTCTGTTTGCTTTGAGGGAAAAACCAAAACAAGTGTCATGGTCTCCATCCAACAGGAAGGCCTTCCTACGGATATAACTAGTCCCAGAAAGCTTTACAGCAGGTACCACGAAATCTTCAACACACCTCCTCAAATGGTTGCGAATGACCTCGCTGCTTTCCGCAGCTATGCACACACCTTCAGCGCAGCCGGGCTGACCACGACAAATTTTTTCGTTACTAACTTGCCTTCTTTGCCTGCATCTCATCTACACTCCCCTACTCCTCCATGCAACAAACTACCTCTTATATTGTACCACCAAAACGTAAGAGGCTTGAGCTCTAAAACTCGTGCTGTCTTGTCTAAATCACACGGTCTCTCTTTCGACGTCTATGCTCTTACAGAAACCAATCTGGTCCCCGACATAAAGAGCGAGGAGCTATTTCCATATTCTTATAATGCTTTCCGAGATGACGATCACTCTCTCCCTATGTTTAATGATCCTGCCATCCCTAAAGTTGATTCTCCAAGTAGAGGTGTCTTACTTGCCATTCACAATAACCTCAACTCTTCTCTCATAGCTATCTCTTCTTCTGTTAAACTTGACTTTGTTTCAATTAAAATAATACTTCCCAACAGGTACGTTATGTGTTGCTGCATTCTCCCAGCTCAACCTATTGAATCCTACATCCTTGCTATTACAGCAATTGACCAACTAATTGACCTAAGTGATCCCATCGACGATATCCTTATCTTTGGTGACTTTAATCTGCCCCTGCTAAAGTGGATTCCACCGGATGATCACTTATTTTTTACCGCGGTAAACGTCAGTTCATCCAAGGAATGTCATTTCATTCATAGCATAACTGACTCAAGCCTGTGCTTGATCCTATCGGTAGGCAACTAGACCTTATTTTCACTAGTGATCCTATTAACTCCACAGTAACGTTGTGACCCTATATCCTACGAGTATCAACTGTCGACAGCTTTCACCCCCTCTTCTTCTCTCATTTTTCCATAACTCTTCATCACAGCCCACTTATTCAACTGCCATCTCTTCTCACAACTTCCATAAAGCTAATTTTCGCAAAATCAATACCTCTCTTAGAAAATGTTGTTTTGATTTTATCAACCTATCCTTATATGATGCTGTCTCCGTTTTCTACTGTGAAATATTTAATTCCATTTCTCTCTACGAGAGATAATAGTGCCATAACGTCACGGCATAAAACATCATCTATTTCCCTTCCATGGTACAACACAAGACTTCGCTCTTTACGAAACAGAAGAAACAAATTATGGGCAGTTTTTCTTCGCACCAATTCTTATTATGACTACTCTAACTACCTTTGAACTTACTTGCAATTCACCCAGCTCTATAACTGCCTCTATCAGCGCTTTCTCGACACAGCGCAGACAAACCTTATCAACGATCCTAAGTCATTTTATCAATTCGTCAACTACAAAAGAAAATCAATATCTCTCGTTCGATAATATATCATCGGCCAACCCACATACTCGTATTACTGCCAACTATTTTGCAAACTTTTTTAAACAGTCATTTGCAGACAACCTCTTACTACCCGACTCCACCTATTTCAAGTACTTTCCCAATTTCTCCAGAGAGGGGCCTCTTTATCTCTCAATCTTTTAGTCCTACCCTTATCGAAGAAAAGTTACAAAATTTCAATGATGAAATTGTATCCGGTCCAGATGGGCTCCTCCCTCCCTCTTTCATCTGTCCTTCACACAAGGGGAATTCCACCAAGTTTTGAAGACCTCTTTCATAACCCCGGTTCACAAACAGGGATCAAAGAATGAAGTAACCAACTACCGTCCAATTGCTAAGCTTTCTCACATACGAGTACCTCGAATGTTCGAAAGTTTTTTATATGGAGTTCTAAGCTTTCAGTGCAAGTTACTTATATCACCTAGTCAGCACGGATTTCTAAAAGGTAGATCAACTACTACAAACTTAGTTGAATTCGTTTGCGCTTTCAGCCATAGAAAATGGCAATGAAATTGACGTTATTGCTACAGATTTCGCTAAGGCCTTCGATAAAATATCACATCAACTGATCCTTTTCAAATTGTCGATTTTGACTCCATATTGTTACAATGGATATCAGCCTTCTCAATCCCGTTTTTAGCCACTTCTGGTGTCCCACAAGGCAGCCATCTAGGTCCCCTCTTTTTCATTTTAACTATAAACGATCTTGAGAAAATTATCAAACACTGCTCCGCCGATGACACTAAGTTCTCCAAAACTATTTCTTCACCCCAAGACTCTATTCTCCTTCAAGAAGATAGGTTTTCTACTTGGTGTCTAAAAAATTGCTTTGCGCCTAATGTCTCCAAATGCCAATCTATGACTTTGTCTCGTAAGTCCAATCAATCCCTCTCTCGGATTCATTTTCTGCATGACCAACCTGTACCCCAGGTTCAATCCCTTCGCGACCTTGGAATTTTATACGAGTATGATAGAAAGTTAAACTTCCGTTCGCATATTGATGAGATAATCCTTAAAGCCAACTCATTGCTTGGTTTTATCAAACGTTGGTCTAAAGAATTTTGCAACCCTTATGTGACATGGTCACCTAACCTAACCATGGTCCCCCCTTCATCGAATTCATACCCCGAATCGAGAACATTCAACGTCGTTTTCTTCAATTTGTTCTTCGTGGACTACCCTGGAGTGACCCATTTATCTTATCTCCCTATCGCGACCGCTTCAAACTTCTTAACCTGAATACCCTCGAAAAAAGCAGAGACGTAGCTGACATTCTCTTCATTCATCGACTGCTCTCCGGTTCTGTGCACTGCGCTTCCCTTTACAATTCTATTTCCTTCAACACTAACCCTCGTAATTTACGCTGTCCTCGTCTCTTCTATATGCCACACCACCGCACTTCTTATGGCTTTAACGAACCAATCTCCCATGCTCCGTAAGGTCAACTCAAACCTCCCCTTTTTGATTTTACCCTGAGCACTTCTCGTCTTAGATTTGATCTCCTCCACCATTCCCTTACTTCCTAACCCTTAACTCTTGTTAGTTTTTAAAACCTAGTTTTTAAGATAGTTTAAGCTTGCATTAAGCGAAATAAATGAGAGGGTCAGCCCTAAAAAAATCCTAAAAAAAAATAGCCTAAGGGCGTCAAATCGCACGATCTAGCCGGCCAATTCACCTGTCCAAAACGAGAGATAAATTGCTCACCGAATTCATTTCTCAATTGTTCCATCAATTTGCATGCTGTGTGGCATGCAGCGCCGTCTTGCTGGAACCATATGTCGACTAGGTTCAGTTCGTGCATTTTGAGCAGAAAAAAGTTCGAAAGCAATGAACTATATGGGGCGCCGTTGACAGTAACGTTGTTCTCACGGTCATCTTTGAAAAAATACGGGGAAATGATTCCGTCGGACCATAAACCGCACCAAACAGTGCATTTTTCCGGGTGGATTTGCAGCTCTTGTATTGCTTGACGTTGATCATCGGACCAAATACGGCAGGTTTGTTTATTAACATACCCATTCAACCAGAAATGAGCTTCGTCGTTGAAGACAATTTTTCGATAAAAAATCGGATTTTCCTCCAGCTTTTTAAGGCCAATTCATCGAAAATTAGATCAAGATTCTTGCGTAAAATCTTCCACGTCGTCGAGTAACATAATCCCAATTGCTGCGAACGGCAACGAATGGACAAATCACGGTCTTTATTAACACTGGCAGATACAGCACAATATTTTCCTCTATACGCACTCTACGCATACGTGTAGGTAGCTTGATGTCCATTAGCGTGAAATTGGTGCGAAATTTGGTCACTATGCCTTAAATTGCTTGCTCAGTAGGTCGATTATTACGACCGTAAAACGATCCAAGTGCGCCAAAAATATTTTTCACGGAGCCCGAATTTTGTAAAATTCAGTCAAATTCAATAATTTCTAAGCGTTGTTCGGGTCTTTCCATGATAAATTGACAATGCTATGAGCATGTTTAACTTTGACACATATCACGGATCAAGCGGGAGCTGTCAAAAATAGAACACTGACAAACCAAACAGCAAAAAAATCACTCTTTAGTTAGCGCAGTTTAATAGATTTTTTTTCTTTAGAATTGTTATGACGATTATGGTTCTCATGTCGAACGCTTAAGATTTCGGGTCTAGCTCTGGCTTCAAAGCCAAATCTGAATCTAAATAAGCGCTGTTCTGAATCTGAAGGTGGCCAAAAATTCTGAAAGTGCGTATATACAATATGGTGGAGGTATGATATGATTTTCGCGGCGTACTCTGACAGAAAAGAGCAGGGAAACTTCAGAACATTGCTTCACTCAATAGCTCAACTGCGCAGCTTTTCGAAGTTGGAGGAAATGGTGTAGTGGGGGGCATGCACCAACTTACATGTTAGATTTGGTCGAAGAAAAACATGCCCGAGATCATTGAGATCGCTAATTACAGAGACATAAGCATGTTTAACTTCTTAACTACTTGATAGAGTCGTACCTGTGCTGTTTTAAGTAAATATACCATGGACTTAATATCCATTGTGCGGAATATACGAGTACCTTTCATCGATTTTAAAAGTTAGGGTCATGTCTGACACCTCTCCCACCTCTTCTTCGTATTCACAACAAAGTTTTGCGCAGCGATGAACATCATTCTTAGTTGAATGGTTTCGAGCCATTCAAGCCAAATTGCCGCAACCACATCCGCATCCACAAAAAGTCATTGCTCGGTGTGCTTTATAGGCTGGTAAAATCTTTGCTACACATTGCTTCAATGCCGGCTAAAACGTTACAGTCAATGTAGAGCGCTATATACTCGTATTCATAATTACTGACTTTTTCGTTCCTCAATATAAGAAAATATCCGGCAAGTGCATAATTTCGAATAATGAACGTGTGAATTGGCGTTTATGATCTTTCGGTTTAACAATATTGGACTATTTTTTGTGGGGATATGCGAAATTGCTAGTCCATGCCGATAAACTAAACATGGACAACTTGGGAGCTAACATTCGCCGCATTACTACTGAAATCCATCCCAAGTTTCTTGAAAAAGTGGTTGAAAATTGGACTTCCATATTGCGCTTAAAAATCACATTTAAGC
Source organism: Volucella bombylans (assembly GCA_949129095.1). Classification (NCBI taxonomy): domain Eukaryota; kingdom Metazoa; phylum Arthropoda; class Insecta; order Diptera; family Syrphidae; genus Volucella; species Volucella bombylans. The sequence continues at coordinate 125,225,745 of OX422140.1, read as the reverse complement.
ACTAATAGTATAAAATTATCTTTCCAACAAAGCCAACACGGTGGCCATTACTATGGTCTCTATGTATTTTGTTTTTGCATCCTTTATCAGCATCAGTATCAGTTGTAACAAAGTGGTTTCGAAGTTTTTTACACATACAAAATCTTATTATTTTTGCCATCTATCTTACACTGAGTATTTCATCTTCGCAAGGGTACCAAAACTTATGTTCAGAACTGGTTTTAACATTAAATCGAGAAAAAATTAAGCCGCATATTTATGACAAAGAAGACGGATCAAAAAAAATTGTGTTTTCTTCATTTTATTGTAAAATAATTTTAAAACATCGTAACTAACAATTTTTTATAGTATCTTCTTTTGCTGTGTTACACACTAGTTGCCCTATGTGCTAACTTATTTCCACAATTTACTTTCGGTTTTTACATCTTTCTCAGATTTTTCTTTTATTATAAATATGTTTTACTCAATTTGTTTTTGTTTTGAAATAAGACCGAATTTTAATAAAAACAAAAATATCTTGTTTGAGACTATTAACCGAATTATTTGATTCATGTTTTCTATTTTGTAAACTAAGTCTCTGTGTTCTTGGTTTATAATAATAATATAATAATTTTCGTTTTTTTTTGTGTTTTTATTATAAAATAATAACAAATCGAGTATACGAGTACGGTTAATAAAACTTATTAACTAGTTGTACAGTTAATCATACAAAAACTAAATTAATATTTCTTTTAGTTCTAAAAAAAATTAATTATACTTTCTTTAATGTTTATGTGTGTGTATATATATATAATGCATTTTTTTCTTTCCTCTAAACCACAATAAATTTAATAAAGTGTTTCCTTTTTTTTAATTTAAATTTCTCAATTTAATATTTCCATTTTAATTTGTTTAGTTACTTGGTTAGTTTTTTTCTTATTTACATTAATGTTTTTTTTTATTGACAAACACGAGTTTTATTTACGTTTAAACTGTTTTAATTATTTACTTGATAAAATATTTATTCTGTTTCTTTTTATTTTGCTAAATTTTTTTCATCATATTTGTTTTCCTCAACATATTTACTAAAAACTAGGTTTTGTTTCATTAAATTGTTTTCCTTTTTTTCTTACTTTCTCAAAAATGTTAACTTTCTATTTCACAATTTTTAAATTTTTTTTTTGTTTTACATTATTTTTTTTTATTTAAGATTAAATTTATTTTCCTAATTTTTTGTCCATTATATTAAGATGAAAATAAAAGATTTAATATATAACTTATCATTTTTTATATATATATATGTATATATTTTTTATTTATTTTTTGTTTGGTTAATGTAGATTCTATATAGAATGTAATTCTATTTTACATAGTAATTGTTGTTGGCTTTTTGTTTTTTTCATTTATTTTGTTATATAACGTCGAGTGATTTATTTTTTTCTATACATACATTATATTGTTGTATTTGGCAGTTTGTAAATTTTTAAATTTTTTCTTTTGGCATGATTTAAGAAAAACAATCCTTAATTAAAAGAAATTTAAAATTATGAACTATAAACTAAGTTAAATAATTTCGTATAAGTTTCGTATAATTTCGAAAATAACACTTAATATCTATACATACATTAAAAACAATATTTATTCACTTTTTATTTTAAAAATGTGGAAATAATATTTAAAACTATTGTATAAATAAATTAAATTAAAAGATTTTTGGAGTGGAAAATTTATGCAGCATGGAGGAAATGCACTATCGTAATATTAACGCCAACTTGTGGGCGGGTATCTTACAATAAAAAATCGGATAAGCTGTTAATATTTGAATACCAGGATTTGGAATCATGGGATTTAAAAATTTGAAGGTGTCAAAAAATGTTTAATCTATTAGTTAAGAAAGTTCTACTAGTCCATACTAGTAAAGTAAAGATCGTCCATAATCCTATATTTCGAACGTTTTTATGGGTCGGACGTTATGAAGTTTGTTTTATGAAGCCGTTCCATACCACACTGCTTCGCACAATAGTACTCACCTCGCTACGTAGCCATAGGACCAAGACTTGGTATATTCATATTTTACGTACATACATATGTACGAGGGGCGTTCGACATCGGAATGGACTATTTCGGACCAATATCAGTAATTGTCGGACGACGCATGGAAAAGCGATGGGGTGTTCTCTTCACCTGTCTTTCAGTGAGAGCCATTCACATAGAAATTGCGCACAGTTTATCAGCCGATTCTTGCATCCTGGCAGTAAAGAGATTTTGTTCGAGACGTGGAACGCCATTGGAGATGTGGAGTGATAACGGCACTAACATGAAAGGGGCAAGTCAAGACTTAGCAGCTATGGAAATAAATAAAGTGACCGAGGATTGTATTCAAAAGGGCATAAGTTGGAAATTCATACCACCGGCTTCGCCTCACATGGGAGGCAGCTGGGAACGGCTAATACGATCGGTCAGAACCCTAGAGATGAGTTGCTGTTGAGTATGATGGCAGAGGTAGAGAATATCATAAATTCCAGACCACTTACTTATATTCCAGTGGACGGAGAGACAGAAGAGGCATTAACGCCAAATCATTTTTTGCTTGGTGCATCGAATGGGGCCAAGGTTTTCGGTGAGTTGACTGGTGATGGTGTTGTTCTAAAGAAAAATTGGCATGCTTGCGAACAGTTTGGCAATGTATTTTGGGGACGTTGGCTTAGGGAATATCTACCGACCTTATGTCGAAGAACAAAATGGTATGAGTCGGTGAAACCTTTATCTGAAGAAGATATCGTCATCGTGGTTGATCCCAGTAGTCCAAGGGGATCCTGGCCCAAAGCAGGGTCATCCAGATTGCAACAGGCAAATATGGGCAAGTGCGGTCTGCAGTGGTTCAAACCAAAACAGGAGTGTATACCCGGCCCGCCACCAAGCTAGCGGTACTCGATGTAAGACGAAACGAAGGAGATGGTAATCCGATGCCGAATTACCGGGGGGAGTGTTAACAGACAGGACCTGTTAGTAAAGAAACAGTTACAAGACGAATAGCAAAATTTCATGTATAACAAGATCTTAAATTATATAAAACTTTTATAATGAGAACTGAAGTCTGCAAGTGACCTGTTGGATTTCCTTATTAACCTATTCAAATAGTTGGCAACACCAGTTTAACGGATAAATTACCTACATATGTCTTAAAGTACGAAAAGTCGTTCATTTCAATTTTGTAAGCGGAAGCCATAGAACGTAAGAATAGTATTTTAATTACCTTTTATATATGTATTAACTTTTGTTCTACTAAGGTTTTAAAAATCAAAATAATAAAGGATTACGACAAAACAATATTTGATTTTGCGCTTACAGGCAATATATTTACCACTGCCATTTCAGAGTAGCAATATTTTTGCTTCTGCCTTGTTACAGATATTTGCTTTTTTTACATAGATGTATAAGACAAAACTAAATGATGACAAAATTGAGGAATTGTTTTATGAAATTGAGGATGTCGAGAATCAGAACTTTGATGTAGGTGCTCCAACAAAAAACATTGAAGATGTGGATGATCCCATGTCGGAAATAAAAAATTGTGAAAATAGTCGGCTTACAAATTCTGATGATATTGTGATATCTGATTTGCCATGCTGCAGCTCTAATTCCGATCAAAGTGCAGACGAAAACGAGAATCCACTTTGTAATAAAAGTGCTGCGAATGAGACGTTTTTGTCATGTGAAATTTTTGATTCGATTAATATTGCCCAACCATTTCCATGCTCAAGTCGAAGTCGGCCAATTTACTTTTTCAAGCAAATGTTCACAGACAGTACACTTGAACGTATTGTCGATCAAACCAATTTGTATGCTCAACAAAACAAAAGCAAAATTGGAAGAATATTGATATAATAGAACTGCAGGCATTTTTAGGAATAATAGTAGAATAGCATAACCTTCCGTCTATTGATTTAAACTGGTAAACAAATGCGTTATTTTTTAATGAAGTTATTGCATCTGTCATGCCATGCAAAAGATTTAAAAAAATCTTGCAGAAGCTAACTTTGATCGCCTATTCAAAATAAGGCCGCTACTGATAACTTTGAATTACCATTTTGAAAACTCTGCTATCGCAACTACGAGTATATCCTCAAAAATATTGTAAGTGATTTTCTGACAAAAAAATCAATATCATCTAAGGATGTGTACAATAGTAATCGGCATCTGGTCATTTGAATACGATAGTTAAATTTGGAAAATTTGGAATAAAACAGCTTGTATTTGAGATATATTTCGAAACAAATATTTCGTCTTAAAGAGTAATATATGCCATTATGTAATTATCGAAGCACAAAATCAACGCAAATGTCTCCTCCGCAACTGAATGCGATTTCAGTTTCATTCAAAATATTTTTCTTTGATGGTCCTGAGGTCGTCTATAGTTTCTAATTTATTGGCAAATGCGAAGGACTAGGCATAATTCCAAAGAAAACAGACTTTATGCGCCAAATAACACGAACGGGGCGACCGTGTCCATTTCGCTTCTAGCAATGACGCATGGAGTTAGATAACCGCTGAGCCCAAATATCTTTCTCTCTCTCTCTATCCAATTTTCCGAAAAACTTAACACGTGCTCCAGCATTTTAAGAGTAGTCATACCCTCTTGAGTGTTAAGTTCTTTTAAAAGCTTTTAAAACTAATGTCCAACGTGGTCATAAGGCATTGTGTCAGAAGTGGGCTTTCATAACTGATAAGTATCTAATGATACAAATCAATGACGTTTTAAAGATGTCTCTGAAGTTATGTCACAGTTTTATAAGTAACCGTCTCTTTTACTCATTCCTAATATGTATTCTCTGCATTCCTTTTGTTTGTTTGGTTGTTGGCACGGAACTGTTATGAAGTGCGTGTCTTGACTTTTCCACGAGACGTTTGGATTTTCATTTATCTGACTGACCACTACGGTCGTAGCAACCAAAAGCAAACTTTGATAAAAAAAAAGCAAAATGGCAAGAATGTCACGTATAGTATTGAAACGTCAAGAGATAATTTATTAATGCAGCTCCAATTGAAAAAGCCTTTATTCTGATACACTTGCCAGCAGATGCACGTCCGGTAATTCCTCCAATCAGGTTTCGCAAAAGATGGATATATTCGTATAATGGCAGTGTAATTTTTTTTAATAATATAATACATAGATGTTTTACTGCCACTGTTAGACAATATGTACCATATCGTGTCAATAAAAAATTGATTCTTACATATGACCAATCCCTACCAGCGATAGGAGAAACGTTCTCAAAATATGAAAAATTGGACCTGACCTAAGAAGTTTGCCAAGACGAAGGCCGAGCAAACTGATCATGTGATCAAACAAACAACTCTTATTATCGCCCGTCTAGTGGAATGTAAGGTTCCTTAAGGAAGCAGAAATAAAAGATGGTGGGCCATAATGTATGATTCTATAGGAAAGTGATATAGATTTTAAAAATAAACAGAATTATAATTTGTGTACTCCTGACGAACGCGGAATAATCGCCACGATATTTTTAATGGACAATTCGTCAGTGATTTCTACTCAATGTGTATTTCGTGATCGTTTTTCTGTTCGGTCGTTCAATGCGGCGTTAAGCTGTACGACTCTTAGAGACTAGAACAACACACGACCGACAAGCCCTGGAGGCCTCGCAACTCTCGTTTGGTCGAGAATGTCGCTGCCGTGTTGTCTGAAGTTGTCGTAGAGGCTCTGTCGAGACCGACCAAACGACGTGCCACCCAATTGGCTATTCCACGCACGTTTTTGCTGCGCATTTTGGTGAAAGACTTGAAGACGTTTCCTTACAAAATACAGACAATCCATCAGCTAATAGATGTTGACTGTGAATTGCGTCTAACCTACGTTCACGCCAATCTGAATCTCAAGAACTAAGTGGATGATTTTGCGTCAAAAATAATCGCGAGTGACTAGGCCCATTTTCCACCTTTGTTGGTACGTGAAGAAACAAAATTTGCTATTCCGGGGTACTGAAAATCCGCGTGCAATGAATTACATCCACTCAAAGTCACTGCATGGTGTGCTGTTTACGCTGTCATTAATAAAAAACTTTAATGCTTACTCGTAAATAAACATTTGAAAACACGCATTAATTTTTATTTTGTTCTATTCCAAAGATATAGACTAAGAAAATTGGGTGATACATTATGGCCCACCACATATATACAGATTCGGAAAAATAATTATAAAGAAATCAACTTACAAACGATTGGTCCTGGAATTGCATTTACATAACAGTGTAATGTTTTTTGTTTAGAATTTTTGACCTAGATCTAGAGTTTCTTGGCGATTCCGAATGGCAAATGCACGAAGCTTCTCTATAAGTAGAGAGTTTAATTTTCGAAGTTTAAATGACATTGTGTTCTTGTCAGAAAATATTTTTACATTCTTTTGGACTTGAACCCAAACCTAGTATCCGAATCTACGAGTATATAGTAAAATACTCGTAAACTCTCTTGCAGATCTTAAGAGCAATAAATAAAGTGGAAAACGAAATTTAAATAGTGACACAGTTTTCTGGCAAAGGCTTAAGTATTTACCGCATGGGATAACTGAACCACGAACTACTTCACGGATTCTTTATATTACATTCTCGGGCAGAAGTTCATTTCCCACTCTTTTTCTCCAAGGGACCGATGGATTTGGCCTTCCAGGTTGGGGGTTGGGCACAGGGCTATTACGGCTATTACGGTCATAAAAAAAAATTCTTGAAATTTTTACATAGAATATCAAAACATTTAACTAATGAAAGGATAGCAAGGGCTTTACCCCCGACTCACAGTCCGTGGTGCACTTCATCCAACATCCCTTTCCAGTCACTTATTGCTAATAGTCTCTGGTTCCGCACTTGAGGTTGGTATCAATTAGCAAGTGGAACCTCTTGGCTGCTATAAACATATAAACAACAAAGCCATGCCTTGTCAGAAAGAGGAAGGAACACTATTACTTATAATATGATGGTTACAGGGAACAACATAGTCGTCTGTTTAAATGAGTATCTTTGAACTCGTGAGCAAACGTTAACTGACAATTCGCATTACTCGTACTCGTAAGACTAAATTCGTAAACAAACGCATTACTATAGTATGGAGAAAAATTACTTTTAAACTATCTTGAGCGGTTTTAACGTCAAAATAGAAAAGAAAATTAGATATAATACAAATATGACAAAACCTTTGGAAGTGGACTTAAGTTAATAGGTTTCGTATTGGCATGAAATAGAAACATATATATGGTTATAACTGTAACTAATGCAAGGATAGAAGATAAGTGTTAAGGACACCAATAGGCTATTACTACATTTAGCTGTTCACCATCACGAAACATCTAGTACGGCACGGCTAAAATAGAAGATAAACTGTTCTTAGCCTCTACGAGCAAAAAGTACGGAAAAAAGACGGGATAAGACGAAAAGCGTGTAATCAATAATATACGAGTAGGGATTGATAACTCTTGGAACTATTCATGAAATTTTTACCAGAAAGAAACAGATCTTGTCAAGAGAACAAATGCCTTTCAGATTTCTGTAGAAATGAAGACGAAGTGGAATGAAGAGTGTTTGCTTGCCCAGCAAGATCAGTAACGACTTCAACAATTCAAAATAACGTTAACTGCATAATTTTCTGGGCTTAGCAACATACGTTTGTGCTTATTATGGTGTATTTCTGGAGAAAAAGTGGCCAAAATGATGTTAGATGTGTGCAAAAGCAAAATCAGTTAAACATATGGAACATACAATATCAGCGAATTACACAGAATATTACAGCTATTTCAGATTTGTCATTTAAATCTGGTCAATAGCGTTAACGATTAATAATATAGCTCTTCCGAGGATATTTCGTTCTATAGATGAGTCATGAACTACCTAGATATTTTACCGTCAAAAAGCGGCCAAAGAGCCTTGGATAAACTGTGTAGGACTTGGGGGTACTGCTTAAACATTTTCTCACTTGTGAGCCGCTGTGGATTACACTCATCAGTCAGTCAAGTTACGAACTTATAAACGAGAAATTGTTTCCTAGACATTTTGAACCAACAAATTCTGGATTTTAGTACAGTCTGTGGAGAAAACATATCGGTTTAGAAGAATGCCGATTCTTATGATTGTTATGAATTAATGGAAAATTTGTACCTAACAGTTACCGCTTTAAGATTCATATTTTCAATACTCGAGGCTAAGGAAAATCGTTCTCTATAAATGTAATTTATATTCTGAGCTTAGCTAAGTTAGTTTGTTCTCTTTAAATTATGAATCACGATGTCTGTTTAATTGAGTGAAATGCTTAAGGGCTAAATAAAAAAAATAATAAGGACACCAGCAGCCAAACCATAAATTATGTTTGTATGTAGTACAATATGTAAATAATAAATATAAAATAGTTATTAAGAAATGTATAATGAAAAGAAAAATAAAGTTAATTCTATTTGAACATGTGCGTTTTATAGTAAAATACAATTTGTTTTTTCAAAACTACATTTAAGCTACAGAGATTACATGGAATACACATCGAACGAGTGACATTGGACATTTTTATTATATTGAATTAATTACTTGTTTTAAATAAAACAAATTTAAATTGCAAATTGTAAAAAATGAGATCTAGGTTTTTTTTTGCATTTTTTTACAGATTACATTCTTGCCTACTTGGTAAAAAAATGGTACATTTTCTGTGCGTGGTTTTAGGAGAAACTAACATCATTGAAATCAATTTTAACCTTTCTTGTGAATTAACTGCTTTCAACTATTTAAATATTATTATAATATGTTTATTTTATTTTTATTCAAACTACATACGTACAATTTTTTTTGCACTTTTTTTGTTCCATATTTTTCAATTTTTTTTGTTGTAATTATTATTATTATTTTTTTTAATATAATTTTTTGTTGTTGTTATCGTTCTTTTTTTCCTTTCGCTCGTCTAAAACAACTGTTCTAGATATTTTTTAACAAACGCGTAATAACTTTCAGACATCAAAACACAGGCACTCATTCCCATAGCACATAATATAGGAGGAATTAAGATTACGAATTTTGTACAGTTAAACTGCTATTGAGGCGGACGACAGCGACCGGCTGATGTTCCCGAAAAATCGATGGACTTTTGTTCGATAATAGGAATTCGATCATCGTATAGTGTTGGTGCTTGCAGAATGATGCCAGCCGTACCGGCCAGCACAGCCAATGTGAATATCCAAAGGAATAAACGATCGAGGACCATAGCCACATATTTCCAGTCTTCTTTGACCTGAAATAAATAAAAAAAAAAAATCAAAATATGTATCATAATTGTTTTTAATAAATTTCCCCATTTTCTATGTATGTAATAATTAGAAAAAAAAGAACAAATAAATATACAGAAAGGCCAGTAATCGAATTGCTTTCGTTTATCTTCTGTTAACAACTTAAAAAGGATATTTCCGCGGTGATTTTGCTAAATAATTTCCGAGATTTTACTGGTAAACCAATTTATTATAAAGTGTCCCTATGGGAGTGGCCTATTAAACCAGACTTTATTAATTATTATTGTACGCACTTTAGGAAATCATTATTTTAAAATAATGTCATCTGAATGTAATCCTTCACACCCACGGCACTATTCTAAGCGAAGAGCAACATTTCTAAGGGCTTTTCGGTACATAATCTCCACATTCGAGGCCATTTATTGTCGGATATTTTCATGGCGTTACTTCATCTTTCTGGAACCATGTTAGTTCGTTAAAACCAGGAAAGTTTCACGGTTCATGCACCAAGAAATTGTCCAACATCTTTCCATAACGCTCTGAGTTGACTGTAACAAAAGTACTCGTCAATTATTTCTTGCGCTGACATTCCAGTTCAAACTGTAATTTTAGCTGAATTTAGGGGATTCCGGTGCTTACGTTTTGGGTTTGTTGCAATCCAGTAAAGTCAGCTCCGCTTATTAACGTGTTCGTTATGCTGAAAATATGGCTCAATCGAAAACGAAATGCTATTGAGAGCTCAGTTAAGTATATGGTTCACGAATTGAAGCCTCTGACTGGCATCTTAGGGCTATAATTCTCGCATCAAAATGTGGTGTAATGAAGACCTAGGCCCATTTAAAGCACATGCTCGCTGAAGAACTGTTAGGTCCGAGTTATCACGAATGGACTGATTTACAATACCTACGCTTTCGTCAGTTCTTGATGATCGCCCAGTCTTAGGTTTATCCGTTATTTAGCGAGGTTCTGCGAACTTATGAACCCATTTCCTGATGAGGAGAACAATTGGCGCATCATAGTATGCAAAAAACGATGGCTGTGTAATTTACTTCTCGCAACTGTCGCCGAATACTAAATGTATACTAAATTTTAGAATAAATTTGATTGGGTGCTGTAGAAATAAGGTAGGCACTGAGATCTGTAAACTTGGCGATGCCCAGTGTTGTAACTGTCTATTGTGCTTATTTTACCTCCAAGTGGTAACCATCGGGTGCTGGTTGATGTCTATCCGGACTCAACTTTCCAAACTTATAAGCGTGAGTGCTGACCAGCAGAAAAAAATAGCAGAACTATATACGGGACAGCGGACGAATTCCCCAGATGGAATCAATGGCGGAATAAAGCAAACAATACCTTGTCCGGGCTACACCGACATAGTTGGAGTTCAGGACCGTAAGGATTTCCGAGACTAAGTCAGAGTCTTGTAAAAGAGATGGCGGCGGATGAGCCCTTAATGGACCAATGGCAGCGCTTACATCAACGAACTGGTCACTGAATTCGGTCTAACCGACTCCTCGACCTAGACATATCTACATATAATGGAATTGGCCCTCCAGGTTGGGGGTTGCGCTGCCGGGTTAACTAGCCGGTTATGGAAAAAAAAGTTACTAAGAAAAAACATGCCTCGGATACGGACGGATCTACTGTTGATAACCCCTGCAGGCGAAACAGGGACAACGAGCTGTCCGTGGAATGTTGGATCTGCACGTGGAATTTTAGGTCCAAGAAATGCAATGTGATGGGCCGGAAAAAAAGAGGATGAAAAACTACGACATCTACTACGCCGATTGTTATCGACCTCTAAAGCAGCGCTTATTTGGGCGCGAATTTGTGGTTAGAAGCAGACTTAGACAAGAAATATTAAGGCTAAATTTGACAACACTAGCGTTATATGCACACATGCCCTTACAGAGGAGAAAGATGACGACACAACAGATGGCTTCTACGAGCCGAGAGCTAAGGACAAGGCTTACGAGCAGAGCACTGCTCGTGCTATCACATTAAAATTGTCCTTGGCGATTTTAATGCAAAGCTGGGAAGAGAGGGCATCTTTAGTAATACTGTCGGAAAGTATAGTCTGCACGATACCACCACCGAATTTGTGGTGGGACGAAACATTGTCGTAGCTACCACACGGTTCCCACATATCAATATTCATAAGGGGACTTAGAGAACTCCTAATCAATCAACCGTCAACCAGATCGACCACATTGCTGCAAAGATCAAGGCAAGACACTCCTCCAGTGTTATGGATGTCCGAGGGAATAACATCGACTCGGACTGGTGGACTATTAACTTGTAGTAACCAAGGTATGGTAGCGGATATTCCGAACATCGCAAAGGCAATCTAATATTTTGAGGAAGTTTGACGTCGGGCGGCTACAGTCAAAAGGGATCGCCAAATCCTTTTCCGATCGAGTCTCCCTTAATCTCTTAAGAGGTCCCATGCCGCCAGCAACAAGTATCGAAGACCAGTGGGAATATTGCTCAAAAGCATTAAAAAGCCTATGATGTGCTGGATTTTACCCGGCCACCACAACGAAACCCCTGGTTTGACGAAGAGTGCCGGGAATCACATGGAACTAAGCATAAGGCATACAAAGCGGCGCTTCATAGAAGGACCAGGGATGCTCACGAGCCCTACGAGCAGAAAACGAGAGACGAACACTGGCTATTGAGGAGGAAAACGAATGAACATAAGAAACCGCGGTTGAGGAAATTGAGAGATGCTACTCCAGGAATGAGACTCGGAAGTTTTATCAAAAAGTGAAAAAAAAAAAAAAAATGCCACGAACACGAACAAGGAAATATAGTAGTAGAGTCCGTAGACTGTATAACGGTTATGACGACCCAACTACCAGTCCAACGAAACTGTTTTAGCGGACGGAAATATAGTCTGACGAAATGCGAATGCCCAACGAATGGAACCTCATCATTGTTTGTCATATCCTCACAAAATAAGACCCTTTGAACTGCGCCAACTACAGTTGCATCAGTCTTTTTAACACCGCCTACAAGATCTTATCTGCCGTATTGTGTGAAGGAGTGAAGTTGTTCGTAAACAACCTGATGGTTTCATATCAGTGTGGCTTTTGGCCCGGAAAGTCCACAATCGACCATATATTCACACTACGACCGCGTATGACAGCATCTATAGATACGAGCTATAGAGAATAAATTTGTTAAGAACTCACCAAGACTTTTGAAGTTAAAAAAGGACTCAGAGAAGGCGATGCGTTGTCATGGGATTTCTTTAACATCATTCTTAGAAGAATAGTGCAAAACTCACGCGCCAAGATAAGATGCACAATCTTTCAAAAGTCCGTCCAATTACTCCCATATGCCGGAGACACTGACATAATCCAAAGAAGTGGCGAAGATAGGTTTTACGGTCAATTAGATCAAGACCAAGTATATGCTGCCAACGAGAAAGGACACGCAATACCGACGTCAGAAGTTTACTCTCGGTAGATATAACTTTGAGGTAGTTGAGGACTTTGTCTATCTAGGTTCCGCTTTCCATTCAGACAACATACTGGCGCTGAGGTAAAACGAAGAATAACTCTTGTCAGTATCTGTTTCTTTGGACTTAAAAGGCAATTGATTAGCAAAGCCCTTTTTCGAACAACAAAATCGACCATATATTATATCAGAACCTAATAATTCCAGTCCTGCTTTATGGCGCATGGGCATGAACTTTATCAAAAATGGATGAGGGTGCTTTTGGCTGCAATGAGAGGAAAATTCTTCGTGTGATTTTCGGTCCCGTCCGCATAGATGGTGAGCGGAGGAGGAGATACAACGAGGAACTGTACGGACTGTACAGCGATATCGAGTTAGCCAGAAGAGTGAAGATCTAACGACTGAAATAGCTGCGTCATGTAGAGCGGATGGTCACCAATACTCTGCTCCGAAATGTCTTCGAGTCCGCCTTCGAGGTCCAGAGCAGTCCTGTCAAGAGCCAGTCTTCAGAGTCTGAACTCCTCTTGAACTGTGCGGCTGTGTTTTTGTTTTTTAAGAAAAATGGTTACCAGTTAGACACTAATATTTTCTTGCACTTAGAGCAGTTTTCCATCAGACAGCAGTTTTCCATCCATAAGGTGATGACCTTGTCTCTGTAGTCGACTCTTTGCATCACAGTGTTAATGAACTTTCAAACAACTCTCGGGAAAAGAAACAAATATATCCGTTGGTCAATAATATGTGCCCCATTGAATCCATGCCTGTCTCCAGTTTCTCAAGTATTATGGCAACAAATGCATTACCACTCTTTAATAATTTTGCAGATTCTTAAAACCTGGTGTGTAGTGCTATGACCCTGTCTGAAACCAAATTGTTGGTCTGGCACGACATTTGAGAAAATTCAAAAAAATTCAGAAGTTTTATTTGTATGACTTTTTCTAAGATTTTGCTATACACATCACCCCGCTTTGTCAGTCGTTTCATCGATGGATACAAAAATATTGTCGTCGCCAATTTCAGATCGGACTTTGTGGAGCACTTCGAGGTAACAATTTTCGACGTAATTTTTTCTTAGTGTAGACTCGTCAGGCATTTTTTTTGTGTGTACTTCTCTATAAAAGTCTGGAACTCTGGACGATTGATTTTATAGAACGGTATGTCACATACTCACAACAATCTTGTCGTATCGCTGTAAAATTCTTTTTTTTCAGTTCCAGTAACAAAAGATGAAATCGTTTGAGTTTTTGGTTTTGGTTTTGTCTTTAAACCCATTGCTTGCTGTGCTTTACTCTTTTTTTATGCTGTTCAATATAATTTTTTTTCATGGTTGACTTTTACACCACACAATTTGCACAAAAGGACCTTTCCGTCCTCTTTACAAGCCGTTTTAGGTATTTTAGCACTTTAATTGATTTCTTCCAGTTAAAAAAAAAAACACTCCGAGATACAAGTAACGTCCACGTACAGAAACGAGTTACTGAGTTTAATTGTTTGTATTAGGCCATCAAGATTATTGTATTCGCAGACGTTTTTTCTCTACATTTTAAAGGAGTATCGGAGAAGATGCAACCACACTGAAATGTATCGCACCATATGTATCGAATGCTTACATTTACAAAAAAATAACTATCCCATACAATGCAAACAATCTGTGTAAATACATTTGAATGCACCCGCGATCTTTCGCATTTGAATATAAACAAGAACTTTGTAATACAGTCAATAACGCCTGTGGTCACATAAAATACAAACCGTCTAGAAATTTAGGTATGCGTATTTTGTAGTGCGAATAAGAAGCATGTTTGCGCAGATATATGTAAATATGTGCATTTTTCTAAAAAAAATGTATAGCGAACAAACTTTGAGAAAAGAGCAAAAAAGGCAAAAAAAGGCACCAACAGTAAAAAAAGGCAAAAGAAGGCAATAATGGTATAAAAAGGCAAAAAAAGGCAAAAAAAGGCAAAATAATATATATATATATGGAATCAGAAGGACATAAAACGTGTTTGTGTAAAGTCGGTACTATCTTCCGATTAAGCAAAAAAATGAGGCAAAGTTAGCAAAATCCTATCCCTGGTGATAAGCTTTCTAAGATCACTCTTATAAAAGCCAATCACTTCAGCATTTGAAACTCCCCCGGGAAAATAAACGGAAACAGTTTTAAATTTAGTATTATCATTCAATGTTAATTCAACACCAATTGTTTCAAAAATAACAGTTTTTACATTTGGTACTAAATTATACGAGTATATTAAAGTTTTTTGACTACGCTGGCAACTCCACCCCCTATTTCATCATCACTACGATCAAATCTATGACAGTAATAATCATTGTGTGAGACGGAGATCCTACTATGTATTAAGTCACGTTTCACACACAAGACACACATGACATCATTATCACAGAGAAAATTGAAAAACTCAGTGCATTTATAACGAATACTCTTGGCATTCTAACATAATACGAGTACATTAAGAGAATTTGGTTTACTTGACATGATTGTATAAGTATTTTGTCGCAAGCTGCGTTATAACATTAAATTGGTCATATTTACGAGGGGCGTTCAATATATTCTCGGTATCGATATGAAGGAAAATGCGAATTCAATTTAAATTGTTTTTATTTTTCAATATAATCTCCCCTAACATCAATGCATTTGTTACATCTTGAGATAAGCTTTTTTAAACCCTCAAAAAAATTAATTTCCTCTTTCTCTGCAAAATACCCATTTATTGCCGACTTGAGTTCTTCATCATCCGAAAATCTTTTTCCACGAAGACATTTTTTCAAATCCGGAAACAGCAAATAATCACTAGGGGCAAGGTCTGGACTATAGGGTGGGTGTTGGATTTCTTTGAAACCACAATCTCGCGCAGCAGCCTTGGAAACTCGCGCCGTGTGAACAGGAGCGTTGTCATGAAGAAGCAACACACCCGCTGCGAGTTTACCCCGTCTTTTCTTTTTAATTTCCTCCCGAAAATTATGCAAAGTGGAAGCGTAGGATGTGGCGTTGGTGGTTTCACCTTTTTTTGTATTCAATGAGCAAGATTCCCTTTGAGTCCCAAAAAACTGTGGCCATGAGCTTCCCGGCAGACGGAGTGACTTTGAACTTCTTCGGGGGGTCTGTTCCTTTTTTATGCCACTGCATGGACTCTTGTTTGCTTTCAGGGTCATAGTGGTGGACCCATGTTTCGTCCCCAGTAACAATTCGATCCATAACACCCTCCGCGTTCTCACTACACATCTCCAAAAGCTCTCTACAGCATGAGATTTTCACTTTTTTCTGAGGCGCTGCGAGCATTCGTGGCACCCACCTTGCACTGACCTTTGAAAGGTTAAGATGTTCATGAAGAATGGTGTGAATGGTACCAATTGAAAGCTTGGTGATCTCTGCCATCATTTTCACCTTTATTCGGGCATCCTCAAGAACAAGTTTTTCGACTTCTTTGATGCTTTCTCCCGTACAAGCAGTATCCGGGGCGCCAAAGCGGGGTCGTCTTCAATGTTCTCTCTGCCTCTCTTGAACTCACTTGACCACTTTTGCACAGTTGATAATGAAGGTGCGGAACCCTGGTAAACAGCCACCATCTCTTCATGAATAGTTTTTTGACTTTTTCCTTGCTTAGTGAGAAATTTAATTACAGCGCGATGCTCAATTTTCACCATCATCGTCTCAGTTGCCATTATGATTCTGTTTAACTAGAGATAAAACGCGAATTAATAATCATATTTATATGAAATTTTACATGAATGCACTAAAATAACAGTATTACTTGATAAGTCAATTTATTTATATATACAACCACAGCTTTACCCCGATACCGAGAATATGTTGAACGCCCCTCGTAGATTTAAATATATGTACTTAACTTAGTTATCATATCCATGGTAAGAGAGCAAAGTTCGTCTTGAGTGAAGAGATCACTCTCATTGATGATAGCATTTTGATTGTTGCATTTTGGGTCCATTGATATTGCGGTGCACGTGCTTGGATGTTGATGGTGTAGGCCCAGAAGGTCTGTTTTGCCTCGGGAGGCTAGGAAAGTCGCTTGTGCTCATGTAGTTAGGAACAGTTCTTTTATGAAGTTTTGGCTGAACGTAAGTCATTGCTGAATTTTTGTTACGATTTGTTTTACGTCTTATCTCGAGATATTTTTCTCGTCGGGGACAGTTGGTATCAGTTGATTTGTGATTTCCCTGGCAATTTTCGCATTTAGAAGTGCCTGTGGTAGTGCAATCGGCAGTTTTATGGAGTTGAGAGCAATTTGCACAGTAGGTTTTGACACTGCAATTACTCTCACCATGACCATACATTTGGCAGTTATGGCATTGAGTTATTTTATTTTTTAGTCTTCGTTGAAACTCCCAACGCACTTGAGTATGGAGGATGTACCGAATGTTTTTTCTTAAGTCCGAAATTTTAACGCTTTGTTTTCCAAGGAAAACTATATATATAGAAAACTTCAGAATAGTGTTCATAGTTCTTTTTTATCATTTTAATGTCCTTGCACTCTAAACCGAGTTTAGATCGATTTTTACTTCGTCTAATCCAAAGAGAACAACTTTAAACGCTCTTTCACTTTGGAGGTCGTGATTGAAATATTGACACATTGAGGTTATGCACTCACAAAAAAATGTTATCCCTATGGATATTTTTTTAATTGAATAATTTTCAATTTTAAGTTCTTGCATCAAATTATGAACAAACTCTGCTGATTTTTGAATTAACTTAATGGGAGGGACAAAGGCTTTAGTGATATTTTCCGTCGTGGACATGTCATCATCATTTCCACGGTGTCACTTAAAAGTTGCAGGGGTTGCGAGTAATTGCTACTGGATGAATCACCTTGCTTTGACATTGTTGTATTTTTCTTTTGCACTTTCGCCATTGAAGATTTAGGATCTTCGTTGCTTAGGTTGCGTACTCGCTTCGTTTTGATTTTTTTTTTGATCGGTTTAACTCGCCAGAAAAAGGAAAAACGTCTTACTCATATAAGAGCGCAACGACAATGGTATAACATGTTTAAGAGCCAAGAGCAGAAGGCCAATTTTGTTAGCATGAGTTCCACCCCACAAGTGATACCATATTGAATCTTAGAATGCACAATACCATAATAGATCATAACCAGTAATTTTTATGAACAATATGAACTGAGATTTTAAAATTGTCTGGAGCAACTTAGCAAATTTTTTCAGACCGTTAGTATGATCGAACCAATTTGATTTGCTATCCAAGATCACCCCAAGATATTTAAAGGATTGAACAAAATCTATTTTAAAACAATGATTGGAGCAGGTTTCACTTGAATTAAATGTACTGGTGCTCGATGCAGAGTTAGTTTCGAGTTTAAACTTAAGACAGTCGGAAGCTTGATAAAAAAGATTACAGTCAAGCAAAGTAGAAGACTCTGATAAATTGAAATACATCACTTTAGTCTTATTACTCAAATTCATACGATGTTGAGCAAACCAGCGCCTCAAAAGATCCAAGTCAAAGTTAATGTCAACTATATCGGCGGAAATCTATCCGTAGGCAATGGCTCAAATGATAACCTGCGCGTTCGTCTTAAAATCTTTTGTGAACAGCAAGAAGGAATAAGGGTATGCCACAGTCGTTCATTGATCTCCGTTGAGTTTTAACGCGTTTCGGCTTCCGAGTGAATTGTGAATAGAATTGTGAATAGAAAATAAATCAATAAGAAGAGACATTTGAGGATCTTTTTACAAGTACCAATTAGCACAGTGGCAGTGTGTTCGCGCGACATACCATAGGTCGTGGGTTCGAATCAGAGTGGAAAAAAAAAGAATTTTTTTCTTTATTTTATTTTATTTTTTATTTAATTTAAAAATAAATAATTAAAAGTGGGAAACAACATCACGCGATGTATTCTGGAGAGCGGTCCGTTAAGCCAATAGCGGGACCAGCTGAAAAGACAGGCGATGCATCAAGTGGTTCAAGCCAACCAGCAGCAGTGGTCGAACCAAAGAGGAAGAGGAGGAGGAAGCAAAGGCTTTCTCCGAACCTAATAAAGTGCCCTACCCTGTCAGCATCTACCGAAAAGCTGCCTAGCGGAGCGGGGGAAGGGGTACTACCAACAACACCAAAAAGGGCAGCAGCACAACAAATGGCACCGAAAGATAACTTCCCATATCTGGCTGATGGTGGAGAAAGCCAACGCAGGGAAGACGAAAATATGTTCGCATCTCTGGCGGCCTCTGAGTCAGATGACGAAGAGGAAGAGGTAGAGAGCATACAAAATAATATTAAGCTTCTCCAGCAAAGAGTGATAGCTATTAAGGCTAAAAAAATAGCTAGGAGGGAGAAAAAGCAGCTAGGAGAACTTCTCGTGTCTCAACAGCCACAACAACAGCAACCACTAACAGCAAAAAAAAGGCAGCACGTAGCTACTCAGCAGCAACAACAAAAACCAAAACAGCAGCCTAAACACACACAGGCTCAAAAAATCAATCAACAAAACCAACAACAACAGCAGCAGAAGAGCCAGCAACAACAACAACGTAAACAACAGCAATCACAACAACAACAACAAACACAACAACAACAATATCAACAACAACAAGAAAAACAACAACAACACCAAAAGACATCTAGAACAAGGGTTCCACCAATAAAAACTTATGAGATGGAACTCAAGGAAACTATAGAATTATGTAAGTTGGCCATAGGCAATAATTTTTATATTAAAAGACTTAGCGTAGATAGGCATGCGATCCACTGTAACACAGTGGAGCGCTACCATAAAATTCAAAGTTTATTGAAGGATTCGACGACGGAGTTCTTCTCCTACACCCCGAAGGGGGAGAAGTTGCAAACAATGCTGCTGAGAGGATTAGAACCGTCGACTGATCCGGAGGAGCTCCTTGCACTGCTGAAAGAGAAGAAGTGCGAAAGGCTCCAATTCGTGGGGGTCAAGCCATTCACCACAGCCAGAGCCAAAAGGGAGATGCGGCAACTGCCGATTTTCCTGGTCCAGCTAAGTCCCACCAGCAATCTGGATGGTCTAAGGAGTATTAAAGTCCTAGACTACCAGGTTGTCCATTGGGAAAAATTAAAGAAGAGCGAAAACATTTTACAATGCGTTCGCTGCCAAAGGTTCGGGCACGCCGCGTCGAACTGCGAAATGCAGCCTCGATGCGTGAAGTGCGGTAAGAACCACAAGTCCGAAGAGTGCGCTCTTGGTAAGGACGGAGCGTCTGAAAAAAGCCAACTCTCTTGTGCTTTATGTAGGAACACGGGGCACACCGCAAATTATCGGGGTTGTCCCAAATTCCAGTACATCAAAAGAATAAATCTGGCCCGGCAGCAGAAAGTGGAAGTGAAACGTCCACCTGTGCATTTGCAAACTCCAGCCGTTACTCCCCATGTTACCTACGCCCAAATGGCGGCAGGTAGGGGAAATACGGTACAGCAAGCGAAGGTTGCTTCTCAGGCCCCAGCGCCCAGAGCACCTGAACCAGTACCTGACATGCTAGCTATCTTGCTCTCTATCCAGGGGCAGATGGCTCAGCTGCAACGTCATTTAACTGAACAGACCGCGCGGGTGGATCAAATATACGCGCTGCTGCCTGGCTTAACTCACCTTTTGCCGTAATGGGTACGTACGTGGCGGAGCAAACTCTGAAGGTCCTTGCTGTGAATGTGAATTCACTGATTAGGCTCGAACGACGAGCCGCACTATTTAAGTTGCTTAAAGACCAAGCCCCTGATGTGCTTTTGGTTAGCGAAACTAAGCTTACCAAAAGACACAAAATGAGGCACAGAAGATACAAGATAGTACGGAGAAACCGACCCAACTCCATTCAGGGAGGTGGCGTTGCAATTTTCGTACGAAAAGGTATATATTTTAAAAGAGTATACAGCCGTGTAGTACGCAGGTTCCAGGTGCTGGAAGCATGCATCGTGTATATCCCCCTCCGTAGTGGAAAGCGGTTGTACATGGTGTCTGTCTATGCACCTAAGGCTACTCAATCCACCTTATTTATTTCAGAGCTCGAGACACTTTTTCGATTTCTGAGGCTGGAATTGGAAGACAACTATTTTATTATCGGCGGGAATTTCAACGCCAAACATAGTGATTGGGGAAATAATACACCAAATACTTGAGGGAACCTACTATTCAATTGGTGGGGTCAGCACAATGTAATGTATCGACTCGGGCTTAAGGCGACGGATAGTCCGTCGTTTCCCAGACACGGGTCCTATCTGGATCTTCTGCTGTTCGACTCACGAATACAACTGACATGCACTAACCAACAAACTACAAACTGTCTACGCACTTTCGTGTATGACAGTGACCATTGCGGTCTCAGCACCGAAATAACTGTTCCAAACGAAATTGCGGAATTGGATGAGTTTGTTCAAAGGCATTCCTACAATTATAGTAGGGTGCGTTGGACACACTTCACCAGAACACTGACTAGAGCACTCTCCTCGAATTCACTCTACCCACCGTCCAACAGGAATCTGTCAAACGAGGAGATTGACAGGTATCTAAAACTAATGGACGAGACAATCAAATGAACAATGGACAGAACGAAACCTCGGTACCAACACACTGACGACGAAGACTTATTCCGCAACGCAACTATTGACGCACTGCACCGACATAAAAGTAGACTGCTGTCAAGACTAAAAACCTTGTACAGACAGTTTACTGACAGACATAACCCGGAGATCATGACACTGAAGTCGTCGATTAAAAACCTCCAAACATTAATAAAAGAAAATTACAGAGCAGCTGTAAGTTTGTATTGGAACAATAAAATTCGGGCTGTAAACACCAGCAACCCGAATATGTTCCCGCAAATAAATAAAATATTTCGGAGAAATAATCAGAACGACCTTCCATGTCTTAAAATCGCCCGAACGACGAACAACGAACAAATACTGGTAGCAGCGGGCATAGATCCAAATGAGGCTGTTGATGATGACAACTTCTTTGTGATCGAGGATCCACAGGAGCAGGTAGAGGCTATAGGCTCCTTTCCAGGAGGTGTACAAGGCGAATGTTATCATTGGCCCGAACCACGATCTGGAGAATCGAGTCCTTGTGCACAATTTCTACCTTCGAAATGAAATTGTGAATTGGCGATTCGAGAGCTCGGGTTTCACCCAGTTCAGTGACGAGAATTTGGCAAATAATGTCATCACCAACGATAGGGTACTACCCCCGTTCATTTCGAAGGAAGAGCTCCAAACCATCTTCGAATCACTTAGAAGTAAGAAATCAGTGGGAACCGATGAAATACCGAACATTGTGCTTCGACATCTCCCTCTAGAAGCGGTGAACATTTATACCACCCTGTTTAATAATGCAATGAATAATGCACATTATCCAGCGCATTGGAAAACTGCGGTGGTACATCCCATCCCCAAAAGGGATAAAGACACTTCCAATCCGGCGAATCTCCGCTCGATCAGTCTTCTTCCAAACATCAGTAAGGTGTTCGAAAAGGTTATCAATAGAGTCCTGACTAAGTGGGTCGAGGACAAACATATAGTTCCGGATAATCAATTCGGTTTCAAGGCGGGGCATGATATCATTCATGCTGCGTCGAAACTGGTTTCTGATATCCAATGGAACAAAGGCAAGAAACAGTGCACTGGTGCCTGCCTGATTGACTTGGAGAAGGCCTTCGATACCGTATGGTTAGAAGGACTCTTTTTCAAGCTGGACCGGTTGGGCATTAGTAAACCACTGCTGTATATTCTTTTTGATATGCTGTCCAGTAGACAGTTCATCGTGAAGAATGGCGATGTGACTTCTGCTGGAATTTTTAACATTAAAAACGGTCTGCAACAAGGTGCGGTAAATTCGCCGATCCTATTCAACATTTACACAAGTGATCTGATAGGTTCACTTCACCATTCCATAGCGTACGCAGACGACATAATCGCGTACAGATCAGGTCCAAAGATTGAGGTCATTAATATACTTTTGCAGCGTGACTTCGACAAAATTAAGCGATATTGCGATGACTGGAAGTTGAAAATCAACTTTCAGAAGTCGGAAACCATTCTGTTTAGGACACCTTTGTCTGGGGCCTCTAGGGATACCAGAAAGAATTGGCGAAAGTTCTCGATAGTGGGGCAGCACGGGCAGCCACTTGTTTGTCGAAATGTAGTCAGATACCTTGGGATCTGGCTAGATCAATATCTGTATTTTAACAAGGTTAACAGGTGCTTTTGCCCTTACAAAGAGACTGTTTTATAACAGCCAACTCGATGCGAGGGTGAAGGTGATCTGCTACATGGCCCTTATCAGGCCCATGCTTGTATTTGGATGTCCCGTGTGGTTCAACGTGAGAGCAAGTTTATTGGAAAAGATTCGGGTGTTTGAGAGGGCTTGTCTTAGGACTTGTCTTCGCTTATACAGAACACCAGAGTCTCAGTACATAAAATTCTATCCTAATGAGGTCTTATACAATAGGGCGAACCTAATAAGAGTGGACAATTTCGTCATTAAGTTGACTCGAAGGCACGTTGCAAGAGCAATGGCCTCATCGAACAACCTGATCTCCGGGGCTTACTACCCCAATTATATGTATCACGAGAGAGTTCGCTTTGACGGCTTTATTCCTCCAGAAGCGTTCCTCTATTTAGATAGCAAAGGTCTGATCCAGGACAGATTAGCGGTGCCGCCAATCTTCCACGTCGCTCGAACAGCTGCGGACAGGCGACTCAACTACGACAGAGACGTCGCACATGGCAGTGCGGAGCGTCTCCGGTTCAGTAGGTCGGTAGGGAGTCGCGACATGAGGGATGTTGCTCAGCAGCACCAAAACTTTTGGTGGCTTGTTGAAGGGGAGGATGCTTCGTCGTCGAACTCCTTCAGTGATATGTAGCTTCATGTGAAGCAAAGTGGGCCAGCCTAATTTTTTTTTTAGCCATGGCCGGCTTACATAGTTTTAGGTAGGTTTAAGTTAGATTTTAAGAAAAAAAAAATATATAAAAACAAAAAAAAAAATAAATAAAAATATAAAATGAAAAAAAAAAATATATATATACATATATTTATATATGACGTATATATATATTATGTATATATATATATATGCATGTAGATGTAAGTAGGTTAAGTAGATTAAGATTTAGTTTTAAGTTTTATAATAAAATTAAAATAGTCCATGTACTAAGTTTTTGAACATGTTTTCTTAGTTTAAGCTATAGTTAAGTCACTAAGTTATAAAACCCGTCATAAACGTCGAAAGACATAATTTTTAAGTAT
The DNA here is from genome assembly GCA_949129095.1 of Volucella bombylans. Lineage (NCBI taxonomy): Eukaryota > Metazoa > Arthropoda > Insecta > Diptera > Syrphidae > Volucella > Volucella bombylans. The sequence continues at coordinate 125,201,784 of OX422140.1, read as the reverse complement.
TATGTTTAACTTAGAGTGCCCGCATGGGGCCAGTAAGTTAGTATAAGATAGTTTTAAGTTATTTAAGCTAATTTTTAAGCGTTTTTTTTTGTCTAGCATGTAAGAGTAAATTAAGTAATATAATAAAAATGCATATAAACTGAAACTGAACTTAGGGTATGCCACATTAATGCACAAAGTTTATCGGGGAAAATTGACGAATTTAGATATCTGTTTGTTGGTTCCTGCGTTGATGTTGTGTGTGCATCTGAGACGTGGTTTGATCCGAGGGTAAGTGACGAGCCATACTCCATGTGCGGTTATAAGATCTTTCGAGCTGACAGGAAAAATAGAATCGGTGGTGGCGTTGCTATTTATGTTTATAATAGTTTAATTGTAAATCCTCTGTTTGAGTCGCCGTCTGATAGTGATTTTCAGTATTATTTTTTTGAAATTGAAAAAAAGCAAATGCCTGATTGGTGTCGTTTATAGGCCCTACAATAATATTGACTTGCCATCCCTCTTTGAGTTATTGGAAAATTATTCGTCATTATACGAGTACTTGAGAACTAATGTGTGTGGTTATTTTAATTGTAATATTCTTGAATATATGAGATCGTCACCTTTTATTGATTCCATTAAAATGCTTGATCTTGATGTTGTAAATTCGACCATTCCAACGCACTTCACTGGTTCCAACAGCACACTCTTGGACATTTTTATCACCAGTGACTGTCAGGAAGTGTTCTTTACCCAGGTTTCTGCTCCTGTTTTTTTTAAACATGACCTCATTTTTGCCACTTTTAATCTAGTCACCAGTAACAAACAATCAGTTTATACATTCAGGGACTTTAAAAATCTAAATGTGGAGCAACTTGAACAAGATCTTCTTTTCCTTGATTGGCATAACATATTTTTTGAAACATCGGTCGATGCCCAAGTTGAATTTCTCCATTACGTAGTTTTACAGCTCTTCGATAAACGTATTCCTCTAAAAAGGAAAGCTGTCAAATATAATAACATCAAGTGGTTTACCTCTGAAATTTTTGAACTAAAAAACAAGCTTGATGCTGAATTCAAAAAATTCAATTCGGATTGAATATTATGACAGTTATCGGTTGTTATGTAACATAGTTAACTCGAAGATTAAAGAAGCCAAACGTCGCGATTATGCTAAGCACTTCGATCATAAACTTCCAACCAAAACACTTTGGACAAACTTACGAGAATTATGTGTAGGTAGTAACTTGAAATCCATGGTAGACCAGGTCGATCCTAACGAACTAAGCAAAGAATTCGCAAAAGTTCAAGCGATGTTGCGCCCAAATGGAAATAATATCCAAACGCCACACGCTGGCTTATTTGAATTTGGCCGAGTGGAACAAATCAACGTTGCGAGAGCTGTGCTAAAAATTAAATCTAACGCTGTGTGTGTCGATAACATCCACCTAACTTTTATTAAATTATATACATTTTCAATAATATAATAACAAGATTCACTTTTCCGTGTGCTTGGAAGCAAGCTAAGATTATACCAATTCCAAAAAGAAAGCAGTAGACAACTCGTCAATTGAATATAGACCCATCGCTATACTCCCATATTTGTCAAAAATATTTGAAAAAGTTATACACCACGAAATATCAAGTTTTCTTCAACAAGAACCGGTTCTTTTCGCCTACTAGTCTGAATTTCGGAAACACCACAGCTGCACATCAGCTCTTCTAAAAGTATCCGACGACATGAGAGTTGCAATAGACAAGAAACAAATCACCCTTATCGCTCTCCTAGATTTTTCTAAGGCCTTTGACACCGTTGATCATGAACTACTTGTATCAAAATTGATAAACTTCTATAATTTCTCTACATCAGGGGCTAATCTCATGAGGTTGTATCTGGTTGAAAGAAAACAAGCAGTTCATGTAAGTAATTCTGTGTCAGATTATATTGCAATTTCAGTTGGTGTTCCACAAGGATCCATTTTATGTCCCCTACTTTTCGCAATTTTTATTAACGATCTTTCCAAAAGCATTAAAAGTTCAAATTTTCACATGTTTGCTGACGATATCCAGCTCTATTTAAGCTTTGAGAATGATCTTATTGATCATGCTACTTTGAAATTTAATGATGATCTAAAAAGTATATTTCTGGGCAGATGAAAACTTTCTGCAGCTTAACCCAAGAAAAACAAAGTGTCTTCTCATAAATATAAATCCGTTATCTCTTATCAACGTTCCTTCAGTATATCCTGGTAATGAACCTATCGAATTTGTAAACAAAGCCAAAAATCTTGGTATTTGGTTTAATACAAAATTAACCTGGGAAGACCACGTTTGCTCAGTTGTGGGAAAAATATACGGATGTCTTAGAAATCTCTCCCAATCTCAAAGCTTTACACCAGTAAATACTAAGCTCATGTTGATCAAGGCCGTGCTTATTCGTCTGATAACGTATGGCTGCGAAATTTTTTGTTGCACCGGCGCCTTTGCCAGACGTAAGCTCAACATTGCTTTTAACAATGTTATGCGATACGTATACGGCCTAAATCGTTTTGCTCATGTGTCGGATTATACCAAAAATATTCTTGGTTGCACACTTGACCGATATTTGGACTACTGCACAATCAAATATCTACACAGGATTATAATCAACCAACAGCCCCAATACTTATATGATAAACTAAGGTTTTCGCATTCAAGTAGATCTTTAAGTTTAATTGTACCTCGTGTTGCTTATCTAGTTACCGAACGACAGTTTTTCGTTCACGCCTCCCCTTAATAAATATAAGACGACTCTATAATACAAATATCTATAGTGAAACTCTCTTTCGACATATATTACAGCAGACAACTAGCAGGAATACTGAATATAAATTTCATACCATACAAATATTTTATTTTATTTGTTCAAGAAAATTTAGAAATTTTTTTTTCTCTTTGTATTCAAACTTATTTCAATCAGATGTTAATATTTTTAAAGTTTACTTTATTGAGAAAGAATTGTAATTTTAGTTTAATCTTAAATCACTTATTAATTGCATCACATTTATAGCTTAAAGATTTGAATGGTCTATTATAAATGTCGTTGTTAAACTGCAATCAAAATACCGAAATACTGAAATATTACGTTAAGTGGAGATTTACTTGCGTAGGAAAAGTCTATGTCATCAGCAAAAGCTGTCGAGTAACCTTCAAATTTCTGGAAAAAGATGGGGTTAACGAGAATTAAAAAAAAGTAATGGTCCAAGGACTGATCCTTGTGGTACACCTACCTTTAAGTTACGTAGCACACTATATTTTCTTTTAATGTTAACATGCTGCTTTCTATCAGACAAATAAGGAGAAAACCAATAATACAAAAAAACACGAAATCCTGCTCTATAAAACTTACTCAATAGAATGTGAGGATCTACTAGATCAAATGCTTTAGTTAGATCAACAAAAAGGGCAGCATTAATGAAACTTGGGTTGATACCATCATAGACTTCACTACATAACTTTAAAAGTGCGTCGAAATCCAAACTGACAATCACTAAAAAATCGTTGTTTGTTTAAAAAAAATCTAGAATTCTTCTTTACATGGCTTTTTCAAATATCTTTTTGCTATCTTTTTTAGAATAACATTAGAACAATCATCAGCTATAACAGTATTGGAGTCTTTTAACGAATTAATAATTTTATATGATTCACTTGAAGAAATGGGATTAAAACAACAGCTTTCACTAAAAAACGTATCATTTACTAGTCCCTCGATAGCAATAGTAGGATTGTTTTTATCAATACTTCAGTAACTAAATTATTAGCTGTGGAAACAAAAAAACTCATTGAAGTGATTAGCAACTTCAGTCGGATCCGAAACTGCAAAATCATCCACTGTCACAGTTAATGGTTTATCTTCACGGACTTTGCGATTTAAAATTTTGTTTACTACTTTAATATTTCCTTGATTTTTTTTTCGAGTTCAGACAAATAATAATTTTCCTTAGATGTCTTTACCTCAACAGAGATCTTTTTACATAACCTTTTGAAAGAAGTTTTGAATGCACTATTGAAAGGGTATTTCTTACATTTAAGTCCCAATTTATTTTTCTTACTCGTAGCAAAGGTCCAGACATCCAATCTTTTAATCGTCTAGATTATTTATTATTTAAATTAGCAGTACAACAATCAAGCAAAGTCCCTACTTTGTGTATAAAGTTATCAAAAGCTATAGAAGGACAATTTTCGTTGTAGACATCAGGCCAAAATTCAAAGCGAAGAAGGAAGTTAAGCCTATCAAAATCAATTTTTTTTAAAAAGGTTTGCTAATAATTGATTTATTGCGTTCATTAATAATGTCTAATGTCTAAAAAATATATGGTCGATGCATGTACTAGAGGTTTCACATATGCGCGTTGGCTTATCAATACAATAATCCAAACCATTAGCAGCCAGTAACATTAGGCAACTATTCACTAGTCTTAGAGGGGAGATCAATATTAATACCACCCAGGGAAATTAAGTTTTTTAATTTTTCATTCACGAGTAATTCACTAAGTTCATGAAGGGGTTACATACGTTTCTCCGCTCAAAAAAATCGTTTTTTTTTGCACGAAAAAATTCTATATTCTTTTGCAATTCAAATGCCGCAAGAATTTTTCAAAAATTCCAATAATTAAGAAAGTTATGACCGTTAGACGTCGGACCGGGCGGAGCGCTTATTAGCGACATGAGCAGCTGCGTGTTGCTCTGCCTTCCTACCTTCTCTAATGAGGGGTCAGTGCCCTCGAAAATATTTATACCTGCTTAGCAATAGATTTAAACCTTGTATAAGAATATTAGAATTCAGAATATTCCAGAAGGCACTACTCGAGCACATTTTCAGTTTTGCTTTTTAAGCCACGCAGGCAAGACACATTGCAGATTTTGCATTTCGTTTGCGTTTTTCTCGAAACAGTGTTTACCGAGTCGGTACCAGAAATATCTCTTGAACCACTCGACCGATTTACATGCCATTTCGCACGGATATTCTTAATACCATTATCTAGTCTCTTACGAAGGATTTTTTTGATATCTTAATTTTTAGATTTGTTATAAATAAAAATGTGACTCGTTTTTTAGTCAAAAATAGCCTCGTACGTTCAAATGAAAATTTTTGAAAACGGCTATGATAGAGACTAGTGTTATCCATCTACTTTAACAAGTTTTTTTTTTTTTTTGCAAATGAAACCTACCAGAGATATTCCTGGTACCGCCCAGCACGTTTTTGAAGAGAGGTTTCTGGAGATGGGCGAAATGTATACTTTATAACTGTTTTTCTTCAATTGTCAATAAAGTTTTGTATTCGTCAAGGAATACTTTACACAATCTATGTGTTACTTTTTTTATATTAATTTAATATCGTAACGAAAAAAAGCCCCTTAAGGAAAACATCTCTATTACTATCATGCAGCCTACAGGCACCAAAAAAGGCAGTTTTTTCATCTTTTAAATAAAAATTAATTTTCATAATATCCGCAGATTGCAAATTAAAGCTAGAAACTTCTGAATTATCGTATATATAGTTTTGATAATCGACTATCGAAAATCCAAATTTCGGAAACAAAAATAAAGTCAGGCTTATTTGAACACGACTCAATATGCAGTACCAATAAATCAAAATTAGCGCGAAGACTACGAATATTTTGGTGAACTATAAAAAAGCTATCTGACAATTCATGGTTATTCTGAAAAATATCTTTATCAAAGCTACAAGAAGAAACAATATTAATTTCAGGATCAAGATTGTTTAAGTTAGCAAAATGCATTTGATTAAAGATTACTTAAGTCATCTATACAATTAATTTTAATAACTTTATCACCTTCTGATTTTCTCATTAACAGTTCTGAATTATTAAACCATAAATACTTGTAGTGTTTAATTTATATATATATATATATGTAGATACATTTGCTATTGTAATCGTATCCAAACAATTTAGCTGTCTTTATTTGTGACCTTATTTTTCATAAGCTTCAGCTTTGTATCATAGTAACCGAACTTAATACAAAAAATATCCACATCAGTTGAGAGCTTTGTCTAAAGCATTAGACTTAGTTAGATCAGGTACTCCAACTATTTCTACAGCGATCCGTCTCTGACTTTGCTCAAGCGAATTTAATCTACGCTGCAGCGAATTAATTTGTTTAAGCATGTCACTTTTCTCTTCACGAAGTACCTCAAGCGCATTCAATACGACAGTGTTGACTTTCTTAATGTCCAAAATATTAATAGTAATTATATTAAACAATTGTAAGTCTTATGTATTTTGTGTATATTTCTAAATTTCAAAATTGTTGTATACCAATTTCATAATCTCTGGATCATAAACTATTAATAAAAATTTCTGATTCGAGCTTAATTCATGTCGTTATTGTTTAAAACAAAGTTGTACAGTTCTTAAAAAAACACTCTTTATGTAATACCCGTACAGCAAAATGTTCTATGAACAATTTTAATACACTTTTAAGGTCATCAAAGGGACGGAAAACGCAGTAGGTGTTTCATTTACTTATTGAAATAGAATTCAACGAAATTCTCACACCTGCCTACTTTGTGGCTTCCTTTCAAGTCGAAAATGTTTTACTTCAGGTAGGAAAGAAATATAGTCGGATCCTATGAGGATCCTATCTTTTTGGAGGATGTTCGATTTCACTCTTCATTAGGAAAATTTGAGTATGTCTTTTAAGAAAAGAAATATGCAATCCTGATGGCAATGAACTACTCGTATGTTGTGAAAAATCGGTGGAGCAGGAGCAGTATCTGCATCCGTAGTGACAGCAAAACTTAACTGAAGACCTTTCTCTCCCTCACTCTTATCTCTAGCTAGTTCGAGAATCCAAAATTGAAAGCAGTCGGTGGACTGAATTCACAAAGTTTTTTCGGCGCCAGGTCACAACGGGATCACAGAAAATGAGATCACCGACGAGTTTATCATGACGCGAACCTGCATAAGGACTTGGTAAGGGCAGCCAGCAGAACAGACGAATGTTTCCCGACGTCTCTAAGAGGTTAACGACTTCTCTGCGTTCCCTTATGAGAAAAGTGTAAACTGCTCACTGGCGTCGTTACAAGGCCTAAGTACTAAGTACGTAAGTGTGCTTTGCATAAGCGACTCATCATTCTTCGTCGCTTGGTGTGAGAGTGATGCCGAGACTGCGGATCACTATCTCTGTGAGTGTCTCCAGTCTGGGCTCTCATCGGGCTGATGTTTTGTGCTTATGTGGCGGGTGCGGGTACTGCAGGCCCACCACTAAAATGTCTACTTATCTTTCTTTGAATGACACAGAAGCAAACAATTCTATAGACATAATACCGATATTTAGCTTAACTCTTGAAAAGCTGAGGAGGAATGGAAATGTTGGTACATATATTTTCAATGATATGGACAAGTTAGCAAATAAGCTTGAATATGAGGAGGAATTGTTTACCTTTGATGTTCCCTAATATTTAAAAAATTAAATAACCCTGAATTCCAAAAGAATATCGATGATTTTAAATTAGTTAAGTAATTCATTACTTATTATCAAAAATATAATTAGTAGTATTATTTATTGCGACTCGACAGAGTTGCGACCCCAAATAGAAAGGATGTAAATTGCAACAATAATATAAAAGCAACTAGTGCATGAGTAATATAATGCTCTCGGCATATAAATTACGTATCGCAAGCTGGAGCATCGGTACACTGATTGGAAAAATTTTCGAAGGAGGAAATGTCTTAGAGAAATTTAAAATCAATTTACTCGAACAAACCGTTCAGAAAATCAAGTGATAATATGTCGGAAAAAGGATCTACTATTTGAACTTGAAAACGATAGCATACAAAAAAATTGTTATATTTATAAAATCGAGCAAAGTAAGAACGACAGACCATATAGACACATGCATTTGTAGATAGGACCGTAATCAGGGGACTAAATGCTTTTTCCCGGTGGGTATTTAAGCGGACTCGTCGAAAACCGAACTACGAATACTACGCCTTCGTCTTCTAAATACGGTTTTTACTTAGCAATAGCGGGACTTGATTAAGAAGATTAAGAAGTGTGAATTGGGTATATACGGATCACATGCTTTCCAAAGTATGGGCGATGATCAGAAATCTATCATAGTATTACAATAGCTCGCAATTTTGTTAAATAAAATTATGATGGGTGGTCGGGTGCCAAACCAGTGTAGGGAGGTCTTTCTTGTTTCACTCTATAAAGCAACGGCGGCACAAGAATTGGTAGCTATATTATTAAACTCCATGGCAGCCAATACGACGCGATTTAGAGTATACGGATGAAGAAAAATCGCGAAGACCGAATATGCTACAATGCCGACAAACCCAACTCCTGAAATATATTTAGAAGGTTTTGATCTATAGTTACACATTTATTGCTGCTATACGTTATTTGTTGATAGTTTTTGGACACAAATCATTTTTCTACTTGTGAAGATAAATGTGACGGTTTTGACTGGGCTAACACTTAACCCTTTTGTTTGGCACCAGCCAGTTATTTTGTTTAAAATATTTTACATATGTTCACAAATGATATTGTGACTTTGACTACGTCATCAGCAAAATCTTGAGTTAGAACTGCCGAATTACCAATGTCGCTCAGAATTATATCCGCATCCGCTACATTTGACAAACCTAATAGAGAAAGGAGCCTTTCTTGACAGTTTTTACGAAGATCATGTGTTGTCCAAATTTGGCAGTTATAATTCTGCTGTCAAGCATGGAGCGCATCCATTTGGTAGTTTGTGGGTCGGCATCCGCAACAGTTCTGGGGAATTTAAAGGGCGTGTTCGCAGCAGCAATGAACAAGGCAAAATAAAATGCTCAAATCAAAAACACTCTCAAAGCAAAACACTCAAGAGAGTCTCTGTATTAACCTGCTTGTAATATAAAACTTCACTTCTGCCGCAATCGTCAATCAATAAAGACAATTTAATTTTAATCGTGTTTGTTTCTTTATTATATTTTTTGAACAATAGGTGGTGCAAACAAAGTACCTCCTCAAACAGGGCGTGTTCTAAAAGCCGCCGGAGTTGTTCAGAAAGACACAATCAGTAGAATTGTTTTCACCAGAATTTTACGGAAAGTAAAGTATAACAGTGGTTGTGTGGCGCATTGGGTAAATTCGCCGACAATTACACAAACTGGTCTCGGCTCAAAACTTGGTCAGAAAAAGTAATCTACTCTGCTGACGTTATCAGTTACAGATCGTAATCGCAACATTGACCAAATTCACATCATTTAAGAAACTACGACGACTCAATGCAATCAAACCCATGCCCTTGAGGCGTCTATTTAATACATAAATAACAGAAAGATACGACAATTGAATGCATGAGAACTCATACACTTCAGTAGTCACATAAATAAAAAAAAACGATATTTGAGTGTATCGATCGCGTACCAAAAGTGAAGCGATAGCGACTTATCGACATGCACTTGAATTGTCGCATAAGCAAAAGATGTTTAGGAAAATTCAAGTGCGCCGATACTAAGTGCATCGAACGCGCATAACCTACTTTAAATTTGTTGTCACATAAATATGACAACAAACCCTGAACCCCAATGAAAGTTAACACGATCCAGCAGACTGCAACCTGGAAACCAGACCCACTGCGAATATCACAGTGGGAATACTTTGCATGGGAACCTATGCTGACGAAGCACACGCGCATCCGATGGATTTCATGTACATGCATGCGCCGAATGCACTATTCGTGAGAAGCGCTAAGTCAGCTTATCGCATCAGGTGGAATCAAGGTAACGAGGAGCTGTTGTGTGGATTGGTGTGGCAGTTTTACTTCGGACATAGGCGTGTATAGTATTTTAATTGTAATAAAGAAACTTTTTAATTTGAATACGTGTTTTACTCCCGAACAGTTGGAGTTCCGTTTTTTTTTAGTTACCCCGGAAAGGTAACGTTAACTGGCGCCCGAGCAGGGACCGGCTTCTAAAATTCTTGTCCTTTTATCCCGTGTGAATTGTTGTGTCCTTTAATTTTGGTGGGGGCGAATGCCCCCATTTATTCGGCTTAATACAAGCTATAACTTAAAAAATAAACTTAAACTAAAACTTAAAACTAAGGTTGGTTGGAGTGGTGAAGGAGAACAGATTTGAGGTAGGAAGTGGTGCGGTAAAAGTCAAAGACGGTAGGGTTTGAGTTGATTTGACGTAGCATACGAGAGATTGGTTCGTTCGCGCCATAGGAGGTGTGGTGGGTTGGTAGATAGAAGAGTCGAGGGGTACGTAGATTACGAGGGTTAGTGTTGAGGAAAATGGAGTTGTGAAGGGACGCGCATTCAACGTGACCTGAAAGGAGTCGATGAATGAAGAGAAAGTCTGCTGCATCTCTGCGATCTTCGAGGGTGTTTAAGTTGATAAGGTTGAGACGATTTTGATAGGGGGCAGATTAAAAGGATCGTCCCAGGGCATACCTCGAAGAGCAAATCGAAGAAAACGACGCTGAATGTTTTCAATTCTCGAGATATGAACACGATGATATGGGGACCATACTTGACTGGCGTACTCTAGGAGTGGGCGAACAAAGGTAATATAGAGGGACCTGGTCACGTATGGGTTGGTGAATTCTTTGGACCACCGTTTTACAAAACCTAGTGCAGAGTTGGCTTTGAGGATTATCTCATCCATATGTAAACGGAAGTTGAGTTCTCTGTCACACAAAATGCCGAGGTCGCGAAGAGACTGTACGGAGGAGATAGGTTGGTTATGGAGAAGATAGAGTCGGGGAGGAGATTGGTTCCGCTTATGTGAGAAGGTGATGGATTGGCATTTGGCGATGTTAAGTTCCAAAGAATTTTTGAGGCACCAGATCGAGAAACTATCAAGATCTTGTTGAAGGAGGAAAGAGTCATGGGGAGAGGAAATGGTTTTGAAAAATTTGGTATCGTCGGCGTAAAGGGAGACAGACGAGTGTTTGATGATCATATCGAGATCATTTATGGTTAATATAAAAAGAAGGGGACCGAGATGGCTGCCTTGTGGAACTCCAGTGGTGGCCAAAAATGGAGTGGAGTAGGCTGACCTAAAACGAACACTATAAAAACGGTTTTCGAGGTAAGAGGATATCAATTTTAACAGTATGGGTTAAAAGGGCAGACAATTTAAAGATGATTAACCGATGAGAGATTTTATCGAAGACTTGGCTAAAATCGGTTGCAACTACATCGACTTCATTGCCATTCTCTAGGGCAGAGAGGGCAAAGGATACGAATTCAACGAGATTTGTGGTGGTTGACCTACCCTTTAAGAAGCCATGTTGTCTAGGGGAAATAAGTGATTTGCATTGGAAGCTTAGAGCTTCATACAAAATACTTTCGAAGAGTTTGGGTATATGGGAGAGTTTAGCGATGGGACGATAGTTGGTTATTTCATTCTTTGATCCTTTCTTGTGGATCGGGGTTATGAAGGAGGTTTTCCAAACCTGAGGAAATTCTCCTTGTGAAAGGGATAGACGGAAGAGATTAGAAAGGGCAAGGGAAAGAGAGGAAGAACATTTTTTAAGAAATATGGCAGGGAGGCCATCTGGGCCGGGTGTGAATTCGTCATTGAGTTGGTGTAATTTATATTCAATATAAGACGGGTCCAAAATATGAGAGAGAAGTGGACCATTGGAGAAGTTAGGTAGGTAACTAAAATAGGATGGATCTGGTACAAAGGAGTCGTTGGTGAAGGATTGTTTAAAAAAGGTGGCAAATAGGTTGGCAATGGTGAGTGGGTCGGTTGATGACCTGTTGTTGAAAGAGAGGGAAGGAGGGTAACCAACGGACTTTCTTTTGTAGTTAACAAATTGGAAAAAGGACTTAGGGTGGTTTATAAGGTTGACTTGCGCATTGTTAAGGTAGCGCTGGTAAAGGGAATCGTAAAGTTCGGTGAAATGAAGATAAGCACCAAGATAGTTGGAATAGTCGCTAAAGGATCTGGTACGCAGGAAAAGAGCCCATAACTTATTTCTCTGATTTCGTAAGGAACGAAGCTTGCGATTATACCAGGGAGGACTAGTAGATGATGTTTTAAGGCGGGAAATACAGGACAGGAAGTTAGTACGTTCTACTGAGCGCACGTTGCTGCACCCATGGGAACACAGTAACCACTCTAACTCTCCAGCAGCAAAATTCTGTCATACCCATGGGAACATGGCTGATTTCGCCTGAGATTAAAAGGATTCGAATGTGAATTTGTATGTGCCCTTAGTAGGTTGCTTGCAATCATAAACGCTTGCGACTAAACGGGATCAACACAGCAATTCCAGAGGCCGGTTTCTTACTTTTACATTTTTTTCGTTCTAATAGTTACGGAATAATACCCGAAAGGGAGGAAAAAAAAAATAATATAAACGAACAAGGAAATACAGTGACGATACAAAATTACAGGGACGATAAAGAATTCCCCACCATGTTAAAATTAATGTGAGTGTGAAAGGAAAATAAAGAGTGATCAAATAAGTGGATATAAGATAAAAATACCCTAAGGGAAGCGCTTTGAAAAAGGAAAAAGCGAAAGAAAAATATGAATAAAATACGTGCATGGTAATTTCAGTGAGAAATTTGTTATACCAATACATGATATACATGATAAAGCAAATAATTAAATAGTGCAAATTATAGTGCGGAGATCAGTGTTGAGCGTTGCTGAAAAGGAAATACACAGTGTCAAAAATATCGGCTTGAGCTAAGTAATATTATTCTTTGTTCACCTAGTTGTAGGATATACATATATATTTTTTCCCTGTTGATATAAGTTTTATCATTTTAAATGGAAGGTGTTACTAGGTCCCTAACGGAATTAACCGGAGCGATTAATAATATCCTCGCCCAGCTTATTGGAATCGAAGGGCGCCTTAAGGTACCTGAAGACAAACAAGTGCCAGAGGCGGCGCTAGAGAATCCAGTAGAGCTGTGCGGTCCTAAGACCGAGTCCAACTTGCAGGCCATAAGTCGCTTGCCGGACTGTGTTGAGGAACTCCAGCCTTTCGACGGTAACCCTACCCAATATATTTCATGGGTTCATACCGTCGAGGCAATATTAAAGGATTTCGAAATTGTGAAATCCAAGCCGATTTATCGGGCTATTCTACAGCATATAAGGCAAAAGGTTCGGGGCAGCGCTGATGCTGCGCTGATATCATATAATATTTTTGATGATGACTGGCCTACAATTAAGCAATGTCTTTCGCTGCATTACGCAGATAAAAGGGACATGCGAACATTGGAGCACCAGCTTAATCAGCTGTCTCAAAGGGGCTCCAAGCTCGATGAATTCTATGCAGCTGTAAATCATCAGCTATCTCTAATGATCAACAAGATCAAGACAGAGAGTTTCTCTCAAGAAAAAGTCACAGCGTTGGTGGAGACTTACCGCAACAGAGCTCTAGACGTTTTCGTACGAGGTCTGAACGGCGATATGTCTAGGATGTTAATTATCCAAAAACCGCGAACTCTCCCGGAAGCTTATTCGGCTTGCCTGGAGATACAAAACCTCAACTACCGGAGTCATACGATTCACAATACGAACATATCAAACACAGTGACGGCTCCCATAAACCAGACCTTCAGACAAGAACCTAGGCCTCATCGGAGAAATTTCCCACAACATAGGTTTGATAAACCTAAGCACAATAACCATCCGCAACCAAGCGAAAACGAGGCAACTCCGCGACCAAGTGCGCCCAAACCTCACCCGAAGATGGATGTCGACCAGTCCATTCAGTCACGTCAGGTGAACTATATGAACAAGCCACAGGGTAGTAATCCATTTAAGCGGAAGGCTACTCGTAAGTCCGATAACTACCAGCAGAAGCACCAGAGACTCTATAACGTACAAACTGACGAGGTTCATAACGAGGGTCAATCAGAGGTGCCCAATGATGTTGACGCCTACGTCGCATCCGCGGAGGAGCACATCGACGAACAGAATTTTATGTCGGGAGGCTATCCAGCGTACCATACATAGAATTCATCGTCCGAAGCGGAACTATTCTGAAATTTCTTGTCGATACCGGGGCGAACAAGAATTTCATTAGTCAATCTGTATCGCAAAAAACAACCCCCGTAAAATCACCCTTTATGGTTCATTCGGCAGGCGGCAAGATTAAAATTACAGAATGTGTGAAGGGAAAATTCTTCGAAAGGCTTGGAAATAATACTCTTTTAACGTTCTACGTTCTGCCTGGCCTTACATCTTTCGACGGCATCATCGGCGATGATACTCTGAAAGAACTTGAGGCTGTCATAGACAGAAAACGAAACATTCTAACCTTATACCCTGATGCTGTCATCCCCCTCAAAGAAGAACCTTCCAAGCAAGTCAACATCGTGTTTAGCGATGCCCTTTCTGAGAATGCCAAGTCGGAATTGAACCGCCTAATCCTAAAATATAAGACCCTTTTTGGGCCCATAAGTGAAAGAGAAATTGTAAAGACCACTATACAGGCAGAGATAAGAACTACAACCCAAGAACATATATTCGAAAAAAGCTATCCTTACCCGACCTGCATGAGAGAGATAGTAGAAAAAGAAATAAATGAGCTTTTAAGAGAAGGAATTATCCGCCCTTCTAAAAGCCCATATAATTCTCCTATCTGGATCGTGCCAAAGAAGCTAAAACCATCAGGCGAAAAGCAGTATCGCATGGTGATAGACTACAAGCGTCTTAACCAAGTGACCGTATCCGATGCGTACCCAATTCCGGATATAAATTCCACACTAGCAAGTCTTGGTAAAGCGAAATATTTTACGACTCTCGATCTGACTTCAGGGTTTCATCAAATACCGATGAGACCATCAGACATCCCGAAAACAGCCTTCTCCACCATGAACGGGAAGTATGAATTCCTCAGGTTACCCTTCGGGCTGAAAAATGCGCTCGCAATCTTTCAAAGGATGATTGATGACGTTCTCAAAGAGTACATAGGCAAAATTTACTATGTGTACATAGATGATATTATCATCTTTGGTGACAATGAGGAAGTCCATTTAAAAAATTTAGAAATTGTTCTCACCAGACTACGAGATGCCAACCTCAAGGTGAATCTCGAAAAAACCAACTTCATGAAAACCGAAGTTGATTTCCTTGGTTATGTTATAACCCCCGAAGGCATCCGACCAGACTCCAAAAAGGTTGCCGCTATTCAAAACCTATTGCCACCAGTAAATTTAAAAGAGCTTAAGTCTTTCCTTGGCCTTACGTCATACTATGGGAAGTTCATTCGCGTCTACGCGTTCGTCGCAAAACCCCTAACTAATCTCACAAGAGGGGAAAATGCTCAGGTAAAGGCAAACCAATCGAGGAAAATACCGGTGAGGCCCGACGAGAAAGAACTGAAGGCCTTTAGCGAACTGAAAACTTTACTAACATCATCAGAAGTCCTAGCTTTCCCTGATTTCGGTAAACCCTTTAACCTCACGACCGATGCTTCAGACTACGCTATCGGAACAGTACTTTCACAGGGCGAAATAGGCAAAGACAGACCAGTTGCATACGGTCATTAAACAAGACCGAGGAAAACTATGCAACCAACGAAAAAGAAATGCTGGCAATAGTCTGGGCCTTAGATAACTTACGATCATATCTATACGGCGCAAAGAAAATTAGAGTGTTCACAGACCACCAGCCTTTGACTTTCGCACTTGGGAATCGAAACTACAATGCTAAACTTAAGCGTTGGAAGACGCGCATAGAGGAGTATAACTGTGAATTGATTTACAAACCTGGTAAATCAAACTTTGTAGCAGATGCTCTCTCCAGGCTCAAAAGTCATGTAAATCACTTGTCCGGAATAAAGCAGAAAATGGCTCTGCGACTGAAACAGCCAGCGAACAAAATTCCGTAACGGAAACTGCCTTGAGCGCTGACTCCCTAACCAACTCAGCCTCCGAAGCTAAAGCATCAACAGACTCCGATAGTCAGACAGTGCATAGTGCCGAATAGGACAGCTCCGATCTAATCCCCCACGTTAAAGTACCACTAAATGTTTTCCGAAATCAAGTAATCATCAGGGCCGCAAGGGGATTAGAGATATACGAAGAACCACACCCAGGTTTCTCTCGACACTACGTCGCCGAGGACAATATGGATAAAACCAAGCTGACCAAAATACTAAAAGCCAAACTTAGACCGAATGTTATAAATGGGATGAAAATTCCAGAGTCTCTTATTGCAATGTTACAGGAGGTATTTTTACAGCACTTTGCGAATTATAAGATCCGAATAACGCAAAGATTGGTGGAGGATGTGAAAAATCAGGACCGAGTATGCGAGTTAATTATGAACGAACATAGAAGGGCACATCGAAATCCTCGTGAGAACAATTAACAGTTACTCGAGAAGTACTACTTCCCGCGAATAAATAGTCTGATAAAGGGATACACCAAATCATGTGAAGTTTGCAATGCTAATAAATATGATAGACACCCTATTCATCCCAAATTTCAACCAACTCCCGTTCCTTCCTACCCCTGTGAAATCCTTCACTTGGACATCATCGAGGTCCAGAATGAAAAATTTATCAGCTGTATTGATAAATTCTCTAAATTTGGCAAACTTTTTCATATAAAAAACAGAAGTGTCCTTCATCTTCGTGAAAAAATCCTAAAGATTATTCATTACTTCACAGCACCGAAAATATTGGTGACCGACAACGAGAGTAGCCTCCTAAGCCCAATCATAGTTAACTTTATAGAGATGTTAGGAATAAAGGTCTAACACACACCCGTTCGTCGATCTGAAGTAAACGGTCAGCTTGAAAGGTTTCATTCAACTATACTTGAAATATTTCGATGCCTCAGATTAGAATACAGAAACTTGCGACTGAAGGAACTGCTCTATATAGCGGTCGATAGGTATAATAACTCAATTCATTCGGTGACAAAGCGAAAGCCAAACGATATCTTTTTTGACCGCACGCAAAGAATTAATTACCAAAACATGATAGATTTCCGTACTAAAGTTAATAGAGAATTAAAGCACGAAATAAAAAGAAAACAAAGAGAATCAAATCTCTATAGAAATAAAAAAAGAAGGCCTCCAAGGGCTTATAAAAAAGGTGATGTTATATACACAGCCTCAAAAGGCATTCAGGCTAAAAATAAGCCACTTTTCCGAAAGGAAGAAGTAGCGCGTGATAATAAAGTCACCGTTACCACTGCAACAGGCAGAAGGGTTCATAAAACCCACATAAAAATATAAAAAATGTATAATGTATACTTTAAAAAAAAAAAAAAAAGTATGGATTATATCCTTGAATACACAAAATTTAAGGCCTATAAACTTATAACTATTCATATCTAATATTTAAGTCTAACATACTTTTAAGATGATTTTAACATATTTTTAAGATAATTCTGTAATACAAAAATCTAAGCAAAGATCTAGATAAATAAATATGTCAATACCTAGCATTTAAAAGTAAAACGATTTTAAGATGATTTAATACAGATTAAAAAATTAATAAATACAGCAAAAGTAATGTCATTGGCGTAAGACTAGTTGTACTTAGCATTTTATAACCTTTGTAATCCTAAAGTTTTGTCATAATCACAGCCATAAAAGATAAGTTAATATTTACAGACTGGCCTGCCTAATCTGCATAGCAATGTCCCGTGAATTCCAGATATTCGAATATTCAGCTCCAGTAGTTTCCATCAAGGAAGGTAAAGCATGGATAGTCAACGGCAACTTCAACCTCGTGCATGTCATAGACCTGAACCAATTCGAAAATCAAATTGGGAAGGTCACCGACTCCATCGGAAGGCACATCAAAGACAAAGATACGAAGGCCCTTATTAATTTCTACCTGGGCCAAATAAGCGATCGAATCAATCTTCTAAGGAACAGACCACGGAGAAGACAGAGGTCCATTGACTGGATCGGCTCGGCATGGAAGTGGGTCGCTGGGAACTCAGACGCAGCAGATTGGAACAAAATCCTGGGAAGTCAACAGGACATTGTGGAGAACAACAACCACCAATACAAGGTCAACGAAGAACTTTTTGGCGTCATCAAGGATATGACGAGGAAGATTAACTGGGTCATCGATAAATCTAACAACGATATTAAAACGACGGATATTCAAAAATTCCAGCAGGACGTTATTAATCAAATCCTGCTTATTAAAGATGAAATCGACGAAATGGTACGAGCCTGTCAAATGGCGAAAGGTGGCATTATTAACACAAACTTGCTGAATCATGACGAGATCAACACTCTCGTATCAGAGTTAGAAACTCTACCCTACGCCAATGAAATTGAAGCAGTCGAGTTCGGATCACCATCAATTTACACCAACGAATCCGTGTTATTATACATCCTATTAATACCAAAGGTTAGGAAGGGGGACTACAATCAACTCCTAGTGAGGCCTACTATCGCTGATGGGAGGCAAGTCGACATCGAGTTTAGCAGATTCCTTATCAACCAGGACGAAACATATGGAGTGCTAAAAAACTGTCTTTCTATAAGCATTCCACCGTGTGCAACGAAGAAGCGTTAGTGAAGATTCCGGAGAATCACTGCACGGCGAGATTATTGAAAGGCGGTCACGCAGCCTGCACTTATTGTACGAACAATAACGAGGTCATTGAGCTTATTGGTAAGTATACGATCTTTATTACAAACTACAATGGAGATCTTGCGTCAGGGAATTCTACGCAAACCTTGATGGGAACCTTCATCATACGCCTAAACAACGAGACAATACATCAAAAGAACCATACATTCACGAGCTCTAGCTTAACCAGTTTACAGGCCCTACCTCCAACGATGACGAACGTAACAATCAAAGGACATAAGATCGACCTTCAACACGTTCGTGGCCTTAGTCTGAAAAATATAAAACGTCTTCGCAATCTATCAAATAAACTCAGAATATCCACGGCTTCGGATGCGGCGAAAAATTACCGGCAGTTTGAAACTCCCTTCTATTAGCTTACCTCAGGATACACCGGCTGGTACAACCTGTACAGCCACTTAGTATAACTAATTTCTGACGTCATTGATCTACGGGCCGTAGATTTTCGAAGAGGGAGGAGTTAACATGATACAGCAGACTGCAACCTGGAAACCCGACCCACTGCGAAGATCACAGTGGGAATACTTTGCATGGGAACCTATGCTAACGAAGCACACGCGCATCCGATGGATTTCATGTACATGCATGCGCCGAATGCACTATTCGTGGGAAGCGCTAAGTCAGCGTATCGCATCAGGTGGAATCAAGGTAACGAGGAGCTGTTGTGTGGATTGGTGTGGCAGTCTTACTTCGGACATAGGCGTGTATAGTACTTTAATTGTAATAAAGAAACTTTTTAATTTGAATACGTGTTTTACTCCCGAACAGTTGGAGTTCGGTTTTTTTTTAGTTACACCGGAAAGGTAACGTTAAATTGAATTGTCGCATAAACAAAAGATGTTTAGAAAAATTCAAGTGCGCCGATACTAAGTGCATCGAACGCACATAACCTACTTTAAATTTGTTGTCACATAAATATGACAACAAATCTTGAACCCCAATCCTATGTCAACATAAATTATGATATTGTAAGTGTTTTCATAGGGTTCGTTACTCTACATTGTAGCTCCACGACGAATATATTTATAAACGTAAGGAAATCAATTGTAAAGTTGTCTTAAGATAGATTCAAAAGAAAGCGGTCATGGTGACTGATGTAAAATAAAGATCTATTAGTGTTTTATTTTTATTTATTAAAATTCTAATAGTTGTTTCTGGTATCCCCCTTTCGGAGGGCAATGGCGAACCTCCGAAAGTGAAATCTGCCGTCTACAAAAGACCAGAGCTAATTTCATTTGCATTTTATGAGCATTACTACTGGATTTTGTTTTGATTAGGTTGAACATTAATTAAATTTGAAAAGGTATCGAAACTAACTATAATATTTCCAATCTATACATAAATATTTATTTACTTACAACAAAAATAATTTTTCTGTTTTTCAAATCGATTCACCCCACCCCAATTAAATAAGTTGAAATTGTTCATATCTTACCTTGGTGGAGTCCTCTTGCATTTTCGTATGCTCAGCAATAAAACGTACACAGAAACAGCTCCGATGCACTCTAGGTGGACACTTCGAATGAGAGAATGCTGGATTATTGATTATAGGACTCTTAATGCCGGTAGGTGGTCCCATATCTAAGTCGGGAACGGCAGTTAAATCATCCGACCCAGACTGTGGCAGCGTTGGAATTGGCCCATGGATTTGACAACTACCGCCGAATGGCCCGGTTCCAGTTAAGCTGCAAAAAGCAACACTATAGAAGTGTGAGAAAAGAAATAAATGAAATAACGGTGGTGATTTTTAAAAAAATATTTTTTTTTTTCAGTTTTTTAGCATTGCTCTTCAGAGTGTACAGATACATTCCTGTAAATTGAATGATATGTGTATGTGTATACATGTGTGCATCCAATTTAATGGAAAGAAAACAAAAAGCTAAACGCAGGGCAAGCAAAGATAAATCAAACTCAGGAAATTTATTTGCAATTTTAAATCAAGTGAACTAAGTGAAATACCTGGATGGTGACAAATCCTCTTTTGACGGCGTTCGACTATATGCCGTTGGACCTTGTTCGAGATTCGTTGTCGAATAGTATGGATAAAAACAGGCGTGGGTGTCCTTTAGGAGTAATTTGCTAAAATTGTACAAAAAAAGAGAAAAAAAATTATACAAAACAGAGATAAGGTAAATAAAAAATTGTTTGCATCGATATTTGTCGATTGTTCAAACCTCGTTTCAAAATTGTATTTCGGCCGCCTGATGAACAAAAACTTGGGCAGAAAATTGATAAATACTCGTTTTACCCATGGCGCCATCCGATGTGTTTGTGGCGACCGGAAATGGACATTTAGAACGACCACGGTAACACATATACTGTCAAATGAGAGCAAAATAAAAAGAAAAACATATCTAAGGTAAAAAAATTTTAAATTGAGAAAAATGCAGATAATATTATAGGATATTGCGAATATTGCATATGACGTATATTTTCATTTTTAACCCTTAAAAGGTTTGGACAGAGTGAGTAAAAAAGAGGAGCTACCAATATGCGTTGGTTTTAAATGTGTACAGGTTTTACTAAATATAAAATAAAGACAGCGGCAGAGCATTGCATAACCGATCTTACCGTGCCGAACATGATAAGAATCACGGTATCACAGCGTACGCCTGAAGACGGACTTAAGGGAGTACTAATGAGCATTTATAGATTTATAGCGCGACGGGTGTTAGTGATGCTACTGGCAATTTTGTTGCATCACTGGTGGAGAATATAGAGATACTAAGGTAAGGCAATCGATATCGCGCCGGTGTTTGGGGATGTCCATTAACTGGTCAAAATTGGCGTCACCTAAGAGTTATATCACACGGTTCTGAATCTAATCTGGCAAGTGGATGTGACGCTAATTCGCACTACATATAGTGCGATAGCACGGACGTAATCTTTTGACGTGATCCAATATATAACTGAACACAATATGTAAATCGCTAATGAACTAACATGAACTACCTAACGAAAAATAGACGGCAAGTGTTAGATATCACCCCGTTGAGTAATTCTGACACCCTCTCCATTAGAAATTGAGAAATATCTTCAGTCGTATCATTTTCTAATCTCAATGACAAAAACACACTCATAACCCCCCAACCATATAAGAATCCCAGAAATACCAACTGGGAAAATTTTACAGTATACATAGATAAGAAACATAGGAGCCTTAACAGACTCAAAACGGAAACTCGCTGCGAAATCGATATGCCTCACCAAAATCACTAAATTCAAGAACTCCCTTGTTGGATCAAAGAACTATAATGCAATAGAAAAGAGACAACAAAATAGCTCAATGCAGGCAGAGGTCACAACCTCAGCTCGGACTGGGACAAATACCTATACAAAACGCAAGGAGATGGAAACGACCCTGCATGAAATTGTCAGCACGATTGAAAAAGATTCTACGATAAAGAATACACATTAGCTCTCTTTCTTAGTGTTCCCGCTATATGTAGAGGCCTTGAAAATATCGAAATTAATCCGAACCTGGTAACCTGTGCGTTCTGCAACAGGAAAGTCAATGCAACGCTAGGAATCATCGTGGGTCATTACCTCAAGAGGCATCTATCAAGTAGGAGTGTTATCATCGCTTCTATGGACACTAGTTATCAACGAAATACTTCTGAACCTAAGAGGGGTGAGAATAAAAGCCTCTGCGTAAGTGGATAACGTACTTCTTATGGCAGCCGGCAAATTCCCTCCCACAATCAGTGAAATTTTGAATTATTATCTTAGAATCCTCGGTGAATGGGTTAAGCTCTGTGGGCTGGGAAATAAAGCAAAAAAAATAGATCTTGTCCCCTTCATACATAAAATGTTAATTCTACAATACGATCTTCCTTCCATAGATGGGATAGCCCTCCAACTATCCAATAGTGCTAAATACATAGCTATCGGAATAGATAAAGTAAGTAAACTTAGCTGTAAGCTCAACGTTGCAGAATGTGCAAATAAAGCAACGATCTCTTACTACACCTGCAGTCGTATATTTGGGAGAAGGTGGGGACCTAACCTCAAGATTATCCATGCCTACGGTAGCTTAGAATGGTGAGATTCATAGATAAAAGTAGCAATCTTAATTTAATGACAAATGAACAGATGATTGCAAGTATTGCCATAGCTCATGCCATAAAAACGATGCCAATGGCGGCACAGGAAACTATGCTGAGTCTCCTGCTCTAAATGTGCTTTACAGTGTGTTCAAGAAAAACGTGCACTTAAAAAATTAAAGAAAAATTACAGAATTTTATTGAATCAAATTTTTTTATTAAATTATATATCAAAACGAAATGCACAACTATATTAGTAGGGAGTCCAGTCACCATAATTATTCATAATTGCTTGGCATCGTCTAGTGCAACTTTCACAGAACTTTTACGCATATTCCAAACTCTTCAAATATGCTTCAAGACCCGCTCAAGTTGTTTCATCGTGGCTATTTTGTTTCCCTTAAGTCTCTGGTTCATTAAAGACCACACAATTTCTATTGGATTCGCATCAGGTCTTTGGGACGGCCAATCTAACGTCTTTATACTATTCTCCTCTTTCCAATGCATGCAGAGGCGGCCGTGATCTTTTGGATCGTTATCCTCTTGTAAAATCCCGTCGTAACTGTTTGGTCCATACATAGCTTTGGCAGACTTTAGCAAACCCTTCTGATATAATTTTATCATGAATTGTACATTGAGGTTTTGTATAAATACTCTTAACTTTCCGAATCTTTTGGCCGAGAAGCATTCATAATCAGAAACATTTGCTGGAAGTCTTACGGAGCGTTGAAGAATCTTTTCCTCGTTTTTTGCCCAAGCTTTCTTCCAATAGTTATAAACAAAAAAATATGACTCATCTGTAAATATGATGTTACTTTTACCCCGGTCTAAATTCAGCGTTACAAAACTTTTCAATATGTTTTTGGGTCAGTAGCGATTTGGGTTTGATACCCCAGTTTTTGATATCAGATTCTTCCAAATTGTGTTGATGGACATTTCCTTTTCTGATTTGTTTGCGTTACTCAGACTAATTGTGGGTTTTTTTTCGAAACTATTAAAAAATAATTTAGTTTTCCTTACTTAAGGGTATTTTCAAGGTCGGGTCAAAGATGGAGAAAGGAATCAACGCTGGGCACTTCTCCGATTAATTAAACTTAAATTGCTCACGTCGCCTGTCAGACTACAGCAGTGTCTTCCAGGCTAAGATATATGCAGAAGCGACAATAAAGACAATAAAGCTCTTTTGGGTCGAACGAGTTCAGACGAGTTATCTCGTAATGGAGCCTTCTTTGATAAAGAACTGGCGAATTAATGTATCAAATCTGCACTTTGTATACTCTAAGAATGCTAGTGGAGAAAACGATATAAATGAAAGCCAATGAAAAATGGAAAAAAAATGGGGAATTTCAAGGGAGTTACTACTTCCATAGCATCTCAAAGCTATCTGTTGTTTCATTGACATCTCTTTTCAGGTGCGAGGATACAAGAGGATTGCTGAGACCAACTCAGGGGCTAAATGTCCACTAACGCGAAATGGAAAGCGGGAGCTACAACTAGCAACAACAATCCAATTTCGATCCCGTCCCAATTCCCCTGGGGTGGCATCACAATGGGTGTACACGAACCTAAGTACGATGACGCACTATAGTGCCTTTTGCTTCTAGGTACTTCATTCCCGCGCAAACCTGACCTAACCTAACCTAGCAAGTGCATAGAAATTTTGACGACAACAGTCCAACGGGTATTGTATTCCAATTTTTAGTGGATTAGTGTCTTATATAGAATAGTTCTTAATGAAAAATCCTGCATATCGTCGAGACCAGTTACGACAATTGACAATCACATCGCTTCAGGAAATCTAGACGAAGATCAGCCAGGTGAGCCCGTAAACGAATATAAAAAGCAAAGAGCACTGTCATCTGCAATGGAATATATTGGATTAGAAAAACCAGATAAAAGCTCAATAATGAGAATTAAAAAAGTGTTGGTGACAGATGGACGCCCTAGGGCACATCAGCATTAATTTTGTAAATAACGGACTTAAAGCCATCCAAAACGGCTTGAACTGAATGCGCGGTTCTTGCCAAAGTGCAACTTTGTTGGTTTCGCCAAATTTATATAGAATTTGGTCCCACTTTTCGGTAAGACATGCCATCAAATTAAAAACGGATCAACGATTGTGAAAACCGTGTTGCCGATTATTGAGATGTTATCGTGTTTTGATGTATATGATGAGCTGACGCAATGTGCAATGGGTCTGTAGGATGAAAAAGAAGAAGATTCGCCTATTCTAGGGAAGGACTACACAAATGCTTTGAAAATATCACACAAAAACTCATAACTGTTTTTGACCTCAATTTACTGCGACCGAGCAATCAACCACTTGGTCTAGCCCATTACAAAATTAACACCACTACAAGACGAGAAGAGCATTTGAACAATTAACCAAGTCAATGCGCCATAATGTTCGATTCGTGGACGGGGATGTGTTTAAACTGCATTTAGCTCTTTTTTAGTTGTTGCCACGTCATACGGGAATCTCTCTGTCATGAGTCAATATACTATATTCGTTGCTTGGCTTATTAGCAAAGTCGAGGTGTTTATGGTGTGAGGCTTTATTGGATTTTCCACTTATTCCTGATATAGTGCTCTGCAAAACATGGCATATCACCATCAAAATAACAGTGGTGATAGTGTTCATTTTTGTCGTATCTTAAATTCTTGCAAAAACATATCCTATGGTACATGTGACATTTAAACCTTTATAGCTTGCTTTGAAAATAAAGGTTCTTTACTGCGATCGAAGAGTATGCTGGCTATGTTTACAATTGCAGGAAGCACGGAGTTGCCTCTCTAAGTGTGACACCAGTTAGATCGGGTTTCTAGATTTAAACCTTGACTAGCATTCATGTTGTATGCTTTTTGGGGAGGTTTCGCTGTTCTGGACCTTTTCCACTAATGGAAGCAATATATCTGCAGTTACTGTGACCGAAACTTTTTAGAATTATGCAGGAGGACAATTAAGTTTTGTTGCATTGGACGCTTAAATACCATAATTTTATACATACTCGAAGGCGCGATGCGAGATCTGAAATTTTGGTCGTCTTGATTTTGGGATACAATTTTCCGCTCTGCTGAATGCTAGAAATATTCCTTTCATCATTTTAATTATATTAAAGATCAGTAGAGATTTATCTTAGTACTTTACTACTTTACTGCTCTTTGACAGTAGTGTACACGTTTCTGCTGTGGCATTTATTGGTAGTTCTTCGGCAACTAGTGCGTCGATGGTGCTTCTTCTGTAACAGCGTGTATTAGTACCCTGTGAAATGAAGGACGAAAGCTAGGACATTGGCCTCGGTTCACAAAATATCACACATTAAGCGAAGTTAGGCCCGCAAAATACTTAGATAAGAGACTGCATGTAGCTTGTGTACAATGTCGCATGGTCTAAGTATTCGGAACACATGGTGATCAAGGGAAATAGCTTCACTTCGCAGCATTGCTTAGCATCATCGGTGTTTGTGTTTTTTGTGTTCGGTTTTCATAATGACTCGGAAATTTAGCAAATATTCGCGGGCTAAAAAGTTATTATTTTTCTGCGTACATTAGGGCACTTAGTGAAACACAGGTAGATCCCCGCCCACACCTCCCAGGGCACTCTGATTTGAAGCTACTTGGTTGCGAATTGGTGTCATTACCCTTTCTCACCCCGGTCTCGCCATTTACGTGCGTAATGATGTAGCTTACCAAACTCCACCACAATGTAAGACCTATTCCAATTCGAAATTCAATTTCATGTGGTTAAAATTACATCTCTATAAGCAAATGATTTATACACATAAGCCCTAAATTGGACCGCAATTCCATCTGTAATGAGTTTGATGCGCTGTTTGTTTTCAATCAAAGAATTGTATCCCAGTATACTTCATACCGAAATCGTCATTACTGGCGATTTTAATATACACAATTGTGGGTAGTTTCTACATTCTGGGTAGACAACACCCGTAGGACGGAGTATTGAAATCTTCTCTGCGGAAAACAACTTGACCCAGCTTGTAAATGAGCCAACAGGAATACCAGACGTTGACCAACACCCAGTCAGGCCGCCAACACCCTGGACTTTTTTTTAATTTCTCACTCCGATAAGTATACAGTTGATGTGCTCTCGCCTCTAGGCTCGTCGGACCATTGTGTGATATCAGCTGATTTATCGTATGCTGACCACACAAAAATCCTAAAAGAACCGTATGGTAACACGAGAAAGCCAATTGGCGTGGAAATAAAAACAATTTTAACTGGTCGTTATGTTTTCTCGATAGCGACGTCAACGCCGCTGATGATATGATTGCAGACACTATTCTCTTTGGAATGATTAGATTAAGAATAGCAGATTAAAAGATAAAACATGGTATGACTCGAGCTGTAAACAGGCTGTTAGGGTTAGAGCAATTTTTTTCCGGTCCTACAAGACCAACCCGACAGAGGATAAGCGAAAAAAACAACGACTTTCTTACGCGTGTGAAATTTCAATACGACCAAAAACCGAGGCAAACAATTTTATAATGTGTCAAAGGTAGTAACAATTGCTGGTCGTTCGGTAAAAACATCAGAAATGCTGCCTCATCCTCCCTCTCAAAGCTCGTTTACAATGACATTGAAGCTGTTAGCTTTTTAGACAAGGCCTGCTTACTGCACACACTTGAATGCGTTGAATCTTCAATGATACCAATCCATTTTCGATTCCATTTAGCAAGAGTATTTAAAGATCTTAACATACAAAAATCCTCCTCCTTCTGAAGAGGTGTTCTTCCACGCTATTAAAACCACTGCCTAATAGCAGATAGATAGAAAACAGCATTTGTCCTTCTTCCAAACTCATGGAAACTCTAACAAAGCAACAGCTCATGAAATATCTTGAAACACGAAAACTTCTTAATTACCGGCAGTACGGTTTTCGTAGCAACAAATCCACTGGCGATTCGGTGACATGTCTCACCGTAAAAGGGAACCAAAGTGTACGTATATCAATCTGACAAAAGCAAGATAGTTGAACTTGATATTTATAAGGCATTTGACAGAGTTTGGAATCAGGCTCTTTTGTCGAAAATGCGTGGATTAGGAATTACATTCCAGAACGTTAAATTCAAGTTGTCTTGGATGGTTTCAGGTCTGATCTACGCAAAATAAATGCTAATAAAGGGCTCCGTTCTGTCTTCGAGAATCTTTTTGATCTTTCTCAATGATCTCTTGTCTGCTACTTCTAATCCAATATATTCCTTTGCTGACGACGACGGTACTCTCTACTCTTCATATTCGTTCCCGAACTTATATCTCTGCTCTTCGACTGTAGAACGGAAACGGCCGCGTATGTTAAGCTCATTAAATTCCGATATAAAAAGCATTACTAAATGGAGAACTACCAGCCACAGAACAACCACAGAGTGCATTTAATGCTTCCAAAACACAGTGCTGTCTGCTGTCGTTAAAGCGAAATCTAAACATATTTATAATTTATTTATTATGTTATGTATTATATTATTTATATTTTTAAATTTAAAACATTTTTCACCCCCTCTGGTCTGGCCACAGTACATAAAACATTTATTCGCCCAAAATTGGAGTACAATGCCTACATCTGGTCAGGTGCTCCTAAAACATATCTGCACCTGCTAGATAGGATTCGAAAACTTGCGATAAAACTAATAGCTGTTGATAATATCACCCAGACAATTGAACACCTCGAACACTGACGAAATGTCTCCAGTCTCACCTTGTTCTATCTATGAATACTTCTATTGCTATGAATACTCATCAGTTTACCCTCAAGATAAGTTTCTAACACACATTAAAATATCGTTATCGAATGCCCTTCGAGCTCTTTATTTTCTGGTCGAACGTACATCAGTAGCTCGCTTTCTTTCCTCCTTTACTTTTCTTCGCCCGGATACAATAACCGGGTAATAACAAATAACCCTTTCACGGCGTGCTAATTGAAAAAGAAAAATAAAATGTGTCTGTTTGCCTAGCGCTACTAGTTTTCACCTACAACGACTTCCTTTTTTATAACCACAAACGCTGAAAATATCCAAACTTAAGAAATAAAACTCTCAGACGTCACTCCGTTATTCGGTTCCACTTGTAATGCGAAACCCTACCCTTTTAGGAAAAGAAGAATGCCAAAAAAAAAACACTTCCGAATTTCCGCAATTTTGTACAGAAACCAGAGACTTATGCATAGATAAGGATAACAATGCCAAAACTTCAGACCAGTTTAACAAGTTAGAGGGATTGAAGTCCTATTAAGTTAGGGTGGCAGAACATGATTGCAGATGTTTTAGTTGATTTTCAAATGATGGAATGTAGGCCTGTAAGTACACACTTGGATCCACGATCGAGATACGCTGAACTAAATAGTTGGTTTATTTTATTTCGGCTTGATTTTAATCTCTAACAATTTTCAAACAATATTTCTGCACAAATAAATAGATAAAATAAATAAAACACAAAATAAAAATATGTACTCGTGTTTATTCTTAAATTTGTTAAACAACGTACATCGGTACTTGCTATTAATATCTTTCCATTTTTTTTATGACTAATTTATTTTTATAATCTTTTGACCTCACCTCCCACATGCATTGTTATTTTTCCACTTCATTTACTCTATTTAAATTTGAACATCCATTTTCACAAGTGAAATCAATGGTCGCGCTTGTAAGCTTGAAAATCAATAGAATTTGATCTCCAAGCCTAAAAGCGTAAACCCTCCCACAAGCGTAAAAGCACCAAACGCAAAACATGACCAATACATTTATCCTTTGGTGAGCCTGGTGGGGTCTCAGGGGCCCGACCCATTTTCAAAAGATCATAACTGTTATAGTAGATGTGTTTGCCATTTCAAATCATTACTAGCTGAAGTTTGATGCATTTGCCGGCGATCCCACCCTAATTTTTAGTGCGTCGCTCGATATCGTGTGGATTGGACGCCCAAGTAACGCCGGGCTCCACAGACTCCACCAGGCATGTTGTGTTGCAAAACTGTTAGTATTATTCTTATATGCAGCAGATGATTGAAGAATATTACATTTGTTTTTAATACTTAAAGCTTAAAACAATATTATGTGCCATCAAAACAATTGGATTTAAATTAATTATTTTTTTGTTATTTTCACAGAAAAGAAATTTATGATTTGTTAAAACGAAAAAAAATTTATGTTTTTATATTTTGTAATCATTTTAATTAATGTCAAACGAAAAATAAATAATTTTTTATTTAAATTATACATTTGTAGTTTAACTTCATACATATATAGGGTTTTCCAATAAGGACTTGACAACTTTTTTTTAAATAAAAGGCAAACCATTTGAGATATATCAAAAACTTTATTATCGGCTTGAAGTACAATCAAAACATTTATGAATGGAATTCAACTTCGTTCATATGGCTAGCGGTCGATTCGTTGGACCCAATTTTCAACGACTCGGCCACATATTTCGGCCGGAACGGCCGCTACTTCGCGTTCAATGTTGGCTCTGAGCTTTTCCAACGTCGTCGGCGTGTTGGCATAAACCAATGACTTAACGTAGCCCCACAGAAAATAGTCAAGCGGCGTTAAATCGCACGAACGAGGCGGCCAATCGACTGGCCCATGTCTTGAGATAACACGCTCACCATACTTACTCTTCAATAAATCGATTTTAGCGTGTGCTGTGTGCCTTGTGGCACCATCCTGTTGAAACCACATGTCGTCTAAGTCCATATCTTCCAATTCGGGCCAAAAATAACCGGTGATCATGGCGCGATAACGCTGACCATTCACAGTAACGTGACGATCGTTATCGTCGACGAAAAAATATGGCCCAATAACGCCGCCGGCATGCAAACCGCACCAAACATTTATTTTTTGTAGATGAAGTGGTGATTCATGAAGCACATGTGGATCTTCACTCGACCAATAACGCATATTTTGCTTATTGATGAACCCATTAAGCCAAAAATGAGCTTCGTCACTGAATATGATTTTGCGATGAAATTCATCATCTTGGCGTATCTTCTCCAGAACCCAATCGGAGAACGTAGGTCGCTTCAAATGGTCCATCGGCTTCAATTCTTGAGTCAGCTTGATCTTGTATGGGTGTAACCCAAGATCGTTACGCAAAATACGCCATAATGTGGTCTGAGCGATGTCCAATTCTTGAGAACGCCGTGGAATTGACTGATTTGGATCGTTTGCTACGGACGCCTGAACGGCAGCGATATTTTCGACACTTTGACCAACCCGTTGTCTCACTGACACGGCAACAACACACAACGAATATGTAGACTCAAATTTTTGCACTAAACTTGTTATTTTCTGTCTACTAGGGCGAGAATTACGAAAGAAGGAGTTAAGAGTTAACGCTCTTAAAATTGCAGTCACCGACTCCGAATTTCGGTAGAAAATTTTTATAATTTGCAGACTTTGCTCGTTCATGTACCTTACCGTGATGAAAATGTTGAGTTTACTGAATAAATTGACATTGAAATTAAATTCAAAGTTGTCACGTCCCTATTGGAAAACCCTTTATAAATAAAACGAGAGTCCTTTTTCTCATAAGCCATTAAGTATAGCTTCCCGGGGTGTGGTCTTATTCACCAGGCTTACGGAAAGTTATTAGAGATACTTCGATTTTCGAGCGTATATACCTAAACAATCGTATGCTCCTACAAGCGTAAGATGTGACCACAGCCGTAAGGTTTTTGTCATCCACGCTTATGTCTTTATGGGTGACATCATCATATTTAAGTATGATAGCAATTTGAAAAACATTTATTTAATTATTATAATTAAACATTTTTTTCAAAATTGCGTTAAAAAAACTACAATTGTAAAAATTTCAATTCTTAAAAAAATTCTCTATTCGGACACTTTTGCACGTAATGATTTAAAAACAGTATTCCCTTGTATGCAAATTAAACAATTATAAAAACATTTGTTTAAAAAAAACACGTCTTTATTGTATTGCTTGAGTTTTACAACTGATTTCTTAAGCTAAACTTAATTATAATATTACCTATGATTAACCTATTGCATCAGCAGAATTCGTTGTTCCCACGATAGTCGCCAAGTGCAAGGTTGCACTTGTGCAATGTTCGGTGCTCAGGTGTCGGATGTAATATTTTACCTGTGTAGTGATTGTTTAGGTTGATCCAGACGTTGCGTCAGCAGATCGTACAATTGTGCATTAATTGATATTCATATTATTTTGTGTTAACTTGCTTAAATTGCACCGTTGTTTGTACCGCAAGAATTTATCATTTTGATGTTGATGTATTGTTTTTTTGTATTTAATGCATAGTTTGTTATTCTACTATGTAGTTGGTTGTATAAAAAAAAAGAAAAATTAAGAAAATCCCAATTGATAAAGTAAATAGTGTTGTAAATTTATTGAAAAAGGATTCTTCATGTCGGAAAATTGCTGAACTGTTAAAAAGCAAACAACCTTGGAGGCCGACCAAGAATCATTTCCTACGGCGATGCTCGGTTGATGAAGCAATTGCTCCATAAAAACAATAATTGGACACCCAAAAATTCTGCAAAAGCCATAAAAAAAGATGTCAGCACATGGACAGGAGAAGCCGGCCAACTGAAGAAATCGTGTGTTCAAGCAAGACGGAGATCAGAAGCATACAGCAAAAATCGTTCCAATTGATCTAATGGCCTGCACAGAGCCCGGATCTTAACCCAATCGGAAATTTGTGGGCAGTCATTAAAAGTTGGGTGCATATGAAAATTTTAAATGAATTAAGAGCATGTTAAGAGATAGAGGACTTTGGACAAAATATTAGTTTTTATAAATTGATGGTGATTAGACAACCATATCTAAAAAAATTCTAGTGTGCAAAAGTTTCCGAATAGAGAATTTTTTGTTAATTTTTTTTTTAACACGTTGGCAGCCACGATAGTTTTAATAGTGCGTACGCCGTATGTCAACTCTGTTTCTCTATGAAATATTGCGATTTTTTTCCTGTATATATGTACATATATATATATAGTGAAATATCCCTAGGGCGGACACCAACAGGGCCGACCGTAAGTGTCCGTTTAAGGGGGTGTCCGCCTAAAAGAAATACGCAAATTGAAAACTCTTAATACTACATATACGTATGTATGTATGTATTTAAATTCTTATTTTAGGTACACATAATATACGTATTGTGATGGAAAAGAATAGATATACATAGATTTAAAATCAAATGTATTTTTAATGACAAAAATATTCATGTATTGTTGTTTGTCTTCTCTTTTTCTTTAAAATGGCGTCCAGAAATCGTATTTCTAATTTACAAAGAAGCTCTAAAGTCTCCGTGATCTTCGGCAAATTTTTTAAGCTACTTGGTTAGGGTAATAGCTGTACCATAATTTGGAATAGTATCTGTTGGTACTGAACCCTGATCGATATCAGATTCTTCGGAAAGCTCTTGCATCTCAACTGGATTTTCAGTTCATTGCTCTAAATTTGGATTTTCAACATATAAAT
The DNA here is from genome assembly GCA_949129095.1 of Volucella bombylans. Lineage (NCBI taxonomy): Eukaryota > Metazoa > Arthropoda > Insecta > Diptera > Syrphidae > Volucella > Volucella bombylans. The sequence goes on along the minus strand of OX422140.1, from coordinate 125,168,695 downwards.
TTTCATCTAGGTTCAAAACGTCATTTAGGTTTTCATCATCCGTCAACTCCAATAAATTCTTGTTGTTCAAGATATCTGCAAGTACGCTAAGTGGTAGGTCATCTTCTGGATCAGATATAAGAGCCTCAGTTAAGAGATCTTCACTTTGCGTATTTTCATTCTTAAACCCTGCCTTACGGAAGTAATTTTTAATCTGCATCTAATGTAAACTGCATCCAGTGGCATTATTTTCTTAATTAGCTCAAAAGCTGTACCAGCTGTTTTAATATTTACTAGAACATGTTTTAATATTAGAATTCGACAATAGTTTTTGAAATTTTTTATAATTCCTTGGTCAAGTGGTTGATAAGCTGATGTACGATTAGGGGGCAAAAACAAGATTTTAATATTTCTTAGGGGGACGACTTTTGCATTATCTAAAAATAATGTCTTTTTTGTTTTGCCAGTTTTTATTATATTTCCAGGTTACAGGCAAGAGTTTTTCTTTTTCTCCCACCATATTTGCACAATGCAAAATAGTTAATCTCTCTTTGGGATATTTACCACTAATACATTTTTCTTTTCTTAATGTAAGTGTTTTGTCTGGCAGGGCCCTATAATGCAGGCCTCTCTCGTCATCATTATAGACGTCTCTTGGTGAATATTTCTTAATTAAAGAAGGGCATTTTTACCAAAACAATACAACATCTTTAGCATCAACCGAAGCTCCTTCTCCAGAGATCGCTTTAAAACTTATATTGTGCCGAATTCTAAATTTATTTAACCAACTAGAAGAAGCACTAAATGTAGAATGTCCCAGAGACTCGGTTATTTTCTTTGCCTTGCATCGTATTAGCAGACCTGAAAAAACAACATAAACTAAGTTTTTGCATCTTTTTCAAATTTCCTTCGAAAAGATATTGAAAGAAATCAACGCGCTGGTTCCAGAAAAATTTATCTGAAAACCTATTTCATGTTTATACCTGTTATACCTTATGGCGAGCTGCTGTAAACCAGTCATAACAAAATTTGTCGATTTTGGTTTCATCACCAGTTAAAAAGCTTCTCTTTTCATTTAAATTGCTATTCGCCATCCATTTGTATAAAAGATTTTCTCTATTTTTTATAATATCAGCAGCTTGTGTGTTTCCAATATTAAAACGCTTGGATAAGTTTCTTACACTTAACTTTTCCTTCTTGTAAACTTCAACAATTTAAATTTTTTGTTTAAGCGTGAAAATTGTTCTATATATTTGGAGCCATTTTTACGACGAGCGTTCCACCCATTGTCTCTTTTTCGCATCGGCGTCAGACAAACATTAAATCCCCGTGTGTATCAAGAAGAATTGCAACGAGATCGATGAATCCCCGAGTTGACGGGGAAGTTCCTCATTAAAGGCAGGCAGCAATGGCAGCGCGCGGTGCGAAAAACGTAACAATGACACTCGCCCCAGAAAAATAATACACGACGTTTATTTTTTATTTTATTTTTTTTTGTTTTGTCCGGTTAAGAGAAAATTTTGTTGTGTCCTCGTCCGTTGAAGAGAATGTCCGCGCAAGAGGGCGGCAAATTATATCAGGGTCGGTCGGGACGTGACCCTTCAAGGAAGGTGTCCGTGGGAGAGGGGTGTCTGCGAGGGAAAATTTCTATGCACGAGTATACTAGTAGCAGGCAATGAAAACGCCATGGTTTTTAGCGTTGCCAGCTACGAGTTAACTCATATTAATATTTTTGAGGTACCGTTGTTCTGTTTTTTTTTTGTTTCTTTGTTTTTTTTTTCGTTTGCAGATTAATGTAAATCATACTGTGTTCACATCGGGGGCAAATTATTTTCGAACCATTGCTTAGCCGTTGTCTTCAAGTTTTTAAAGCTATCAAAAGTAACGTTGCCCCGTTCGTTCTTATTTTCTTCTTCTCTTTTATTTGCAAGTCAGTCGGTGCTTATAGTTGACTTAGTTTAAGTTAGTTACTTCTTTAGTGCGGTTCTTACAAAATAATAAGACAATGTCGCTACAGGAAGACACAGTCGAGCAAATGCTTTTGGAATTTGCCGATGAATCTGAATCGGAACAAGTAGATTTTAGTTGAAGTTATGGTTCTGAATACTTAGGTGAATTCTGAAAATTATTTTTGAATAAATTAATCACACTTAGAACTGATATTTACATAGGTGAAATTTCGTCCGAAGAAAGCGAAACAGACTCTGAAGAAGATTCTTCACAAAGTGTTTGTCGCCGAAAAGAACCAACCTAATCCACAAAACAACGGGTAATTGAAGTATGTAGAGATGAATGGACAAATGTCCCAAAAGATCCACCAGTTTTTGAGTTTCGTGTCATCCAAGGACTAAAATCACAAGTGGCAGAGCTTGAAGCAAAAAATTTCGCCGATTTGTGCTCCAATGACGGTTTCATGAAATTATTGGTTGACCAAACTAACACAAACGCAAAACAATATCTGGAAAAAAGGTTCTTTACGCAGATCTTCCCGAATGAAAAAAATGGGCTGACACTAATGTCTCTGAAATGAAAGTTTTCTTAAGCTTGCTCTTTCCAATGGGCCCTTTTTCACATTATTGGAGCACAAGTGACAATAATGCCCCCGGTGCTTCTTTTGATAGATTGCACAAGATAATGCCTATTTTGAACCACTTAAATGAAACAATGAAATGAAACAAAATTTACAGCCCATTGACGAATCAATGGGGCTTTGGCGTGGAAGATTAATGTTTCGCCAATGTATTAAGAGTAAGCGGCATAAATATGGTGTTAAACTCTATGAACTCTGTGAATCAAACGGAATAGTGCTAAGAGTCCAAATTTATTGTGGAAAATCAGAGGAACGTCAAGTTGGTGTAAACCTTACTTCCGAAGTTGTTCTGACTCTTATAGACGGGTTTCTCGACAAAGATCATAGCCTTTTTACATATAATTTTTATAACTCAGTTTCACTTACAAAAACAATGACTGAACGATCTACATATATTAGAGGAACTCTTCGCTTTAATCGAAAAGAAAATCCGACAGAAGTTACAAAGAAAAATTTAAAACGCGGTAACCTAACATAATAAAAGATTATATTGACCTTGCATTGGAGCAAGTGGAATAGCCGCACCGGGCGCAAGATTATATAGATTCGTTAGATAGGGCTTGGCAAACATCGTTTTTAAATACATTTCAAAATTAACAGAAAATATTTTTCTCACTAACCTAATCGCAACGCGGCAACACTTCATAATTTACATCCTCATAATAATAATACACACACCAAATGTAGGTCCACGGATATCTAAAATCAGCTTACGGCCTTTTCCAGTGCCTGTGGCTGTACTCTGTACGCAACTTCAACAGTATAGTAACGCTGTTGCAATTCGTCCAAAAAAATACCCCCTTCTTCGAACCTATAACTTAATATCTACAATTGTATTACACCGTGACATACGTCACAAATTCTGCGCCATAACACCATGGTTTTTCCAGCTGCAATCACAGAAAATACTAATAAATTAAACTTCCTATGGACAACAAATAAAATTGGTTCTAACAAACTGTGCAGACGTGTTCGACGTAGAAGGTAGAAGAAAACGTGTTGCTAGCTTCAATCGTTGGCTTGTGGTCGGGGCTCAGAAATGTATTCAGGAATGAAAAAACTATCAGGTAGTGAGTGTAGGACTAAACGGAAGGCGATTGAGGTAGACAATAAAAAACAAGCGCTGCAGTTCAGGAAATACCTTGCTGTGTGTCCTTCAACATCGGTAAGTCTAATGTGTTAGATGATGTTGAAGAAAGTAGTACAATTAATGTTTTACCAGCATTTGGAGATCCTAAATTATGGACAAATTTAAGTGATTAAGTTATTCAATTATTAGTTGAGCTGGGTCCGGTTCAAATAGAAAATTTTGATTTCCCTGTAACTAAAAGCAGGAAGTTTAGTACCCGTTTTTACCAAGGAGATTTAAAAAATAGTGAGAAAACATCAAGGGCATGGTCGAAATTTTCGGACTCTGCCTTTTGCTTCTGCTGTCTCTTATTTTCGCGAGCGAAAAGGAGTGCCGCTTTGTCTAGCGCAGGCTATAGTGACTGGAGTCACTTGTCAAATGCTATTCAAGAGCATGAGGCGTATATATTATATATGACAGCTTTTCGGGCTTGGAGAGATCTAGATTTAGAATCCATCCTCAAGAGACATACCTAAGTAATGGCATTCAAAATGAACTCATAGAACTTTTGGCAGGCTAAATTAGAAAAGCTATTTTAGACAAAATAAAGCGAGCTAAATATTTTCCGATAAATGTAGATTGTACGGCTAATATTACTAGGAAGGAACAGCTAACTTTGATAGTTAGAATAGTTGACCATAACAAAAAAAAAAAAATAAGTTAAGGAATACTTCTTAGGATTTTTAATTGCAGAAGAGGCAACCGGATATGGATTAACTGTGCTAGTATTAGATGAGCTTTCAAAGTTAAACTTTGCTTTATGAAATTGCCGGGGCCGGGGAAATGACAATGGTGCAAACATGAAAGGCACATGAAAGGCTTGTGGTATGCAAGCTAGAATTAAAGCTCTGAAACCAAGAGCTTTGTTCGCCCCATGCTCCTCGCATTCGCTGAATCTAGTCATCCTTGATGCTGTTCAATGTTCTTTTGACGCAGTGGCATTTTTTGACACGGTTGAGAGTTTATATGTTTTTTTCTCTAGCTCTGTCAACAGATGATCGGTTCTGAATAAACATGTTATAAGTTTGGCACTAAAACCCCTATGTACGATCACATGGGAGAGCAGAATAGATACGACCAGGCCATTATACCTATACCTACTCGTAAATCCAAAAATATACCCCAGTCCCTTGACGGCAAGGTAACTGATTTTAGATTTGTTTGCTGCTTTGTAATTTGACACACAATTTTAGATAGGATTAATATTGCTAGCAATATCTTTCAAAACGGAATATGTGGTTCAAGCTGACAGTTGAGATTTCTCATAGAATTGAGAAATGACGAAAAATTCTCCTTGTTTTTAGTGGAAGCTAGGATCATAGCTGTTGATCTAGAATTTCACTGCACTTTTCCAGCTATCGCAGTCTTGCGGTCTCGAAAAAGGGCAACTCCGTTTTCCTATGAAGAAAGAGATATAGAATATAGAATATAGAATATAGAACCGCAAGAAAGATTTTAAGAATTTTATTTTAAAGTTTTAGATCAAGCCATTTCATCAATATCTGAAAGATTTGAGGAGATAAAAGAGCACAATGAATTATATCAATATGTATATAATATTGGAAAGCTCAAATCAAATCCAAGTTTACTTTCAGCTGAAGACTGTTTTAGAAAAATTAGAAAAAATGTTAACTTACGAGTATAATGGCAGTTCTGATTTAAGTAGCTCAGAATTTTATCGAGAAATCATCATGTTATCAACTTTGGTTAATAAAAATGATTCCGGGATAGACATTTTTACTTTTTAACATAAATATGAAGACTCTTTTTCCAAATACTGTTATAGCCCTAAGAATAGTTTTAACTTTACCAGTTACTGTAGCATCAGGAGAACGTTCATTTTCCATACTTAGGTTATAAAAAAATTCTTACATTCTTCAATGGCCCAGGAACGATTGGTATCTTTCGCAACCATATCAATTGAAAACGAAATTATACCGAAGATTGATGGTAATTTTCTAGTGGAAGGTTTTGTCAAAATAAAGGTCCGTAAGATCATTTTCAAGGCACCATAAGGCAACACTCTTATTAATTTCAAACTTTCTTGCCTATGGAAATACCCAACTTTAGTTTATATTTGTTTGTGACTTTTTTAAGGAAACCCTATACTTGTAAAATGTACGTAATTTAATTTTAGCTTTAAACACTTTCATTTTTTTTCTTTTACTGCACAATAAAAGTATGTGTGTATGGTTTATTATTTATTCAATAGTTGCGTGAACGCATTTAATTTATATTTATTAGTTCCTAAAAATTTTTTTCGTTGTTGATTTTTTTTTAGTTATTTTTAGTTATTTTTAATGCATGAAATGGTTAACAAATAAACCTTATCTGAAGTTTTTTAATTTGCATTTATATGTATAGAGTATTTGGCCTACTGGGAATCCTAAAAAAAAACCGCATTGGTATTCTACCTCCTTGGGTGATGTGGAAATGTATAAATACATAATTAAATATTTTCGATTTTGCGATCGTTTTAAAATTTACTCGTATTGTTTAGATCTACATATTTAAGGAGCGCTATTATTATTCTGCTCCGGGCGCCAAAATTCATCGAACCGGCCCTGATGGAATGTCAGGCATTTACCGATCTGATCAAACGATGTCGTATTATGTCGTACATGCTAAAGAAAGACGCGAAGGTGATATAAAAAACTCGGAATACATTTGTATATGTGTATACAAATTGCATACATCATTTATTGCAATCAGCCAAATGCGAATAAAATGAGTTAACTAAAATTCCCCGAAGAATTGCTTGGTGAAAGAATGCCGGGTGACTCAAAAGCATCAGAAACTCCGAAACCATCTACCAGCACAGCAATAAAACTAAAACGGTCAAAGCTTTGAAATGCATTTCCTTCAACCGCTACAACCCAACTACAGAAAAAAATCCAACAAAGTCTTGTCGAGTTTGTTCGAAGTTAAAAAACCGGAAAGAAACAAGATACTTCTGCGAAACATGCCCCGTAAAGCCCGGCGAAATATTTTGAAAAATAAAACAATGTTATTGATTTAAAAAAAAAACCTTAAAATATTTTGACTTTTATGTCACTTAACATCTTAGTTTAAGATTCATTCATAACTTTAGTTATATTGCACTATTATACTTATTGTAATTTCAAATTAAAAAAAGGTGAAAAATCGGAAGTGTAGAGGCTTATTTCCCTTAATTGGGGTTATTTCCATTGCCACAAAAAAAATTAGAGAGTCTAGCTCTGTAGGATACAGAAAAAATCACAAATCACTACGATTATACCCGTAGTTGGCAGTCAACGTGTTAAGAAATCAATTTTTTCTGGTTTTTATATTGGAATTTTGAAATAATATTTAATTAAATAAATAAACTTAAAATGAATTTCAAATTGATATTGGCTTACCTACTCATTTTGATAATAAAACCATGGAAATCAAAACATCCGGACAGTTTTGTTTCCCACTGTATGTAAGTGACATAAGTACAATAAATAGCGTCAGGCGTGTTCGATGAAATGGGGTCTCCGTTAATCTTCTCAAATCCAAGATTTTTCTCTTTGGTTTAATTTTTATTTAATATGCTTATTCTCAGAAATACAAAAAGATATCATGAAGGCTTACTGCAAGATCTATACATTTCATTCTAGACAACTGATAATGTATGAGCTTCATGAATTTTATTAAATCACAGCTCATCGCAAAAGACATCCTTAAAAACGAAGCATCGATCGCCTCAATCAATGTTCGATAAACTCAATTACGATATTTCGTCGTATAATATTTCCTCATACAAATTAATGGCATAAGACTTTGTTAAATTCCATCCAATAAAATGGGATTTCGATTTTCTTCCCACAGGTGTGATTGATTGGAGGTTTAATGACGAAAGAAAAAGCAGAAATCCCATAGCTGATATTTTCGCATGAACGTATTACTTGTTGTTCCATCTCTCATACTTCTAAAGATGACTGACATTTAGGAGCACTCGTAACCAGGTAAATGTGTACTGCTTCCAATCAGGATGGCTTTATGATGAAGTTAATTAAATCAGAAAATTTCTGGTAGAGTAATTGGGACAAAGATGATCACGACGTCAGGGGAAAGATTAATCAGTGCCAACGTATGGCAGGCGTTCAATCAAAAAAGAATGCTTTCCCTGTAAATCCATTTGATTAGGTTGAAACAATGACTTTTTGAATTTCAACTACATCACAAGTCGAATAAAATTAAATCAATTATTTTAGATGAATTATGGGATCATAAACTTATTTCATCATATGCGAGTACTAAGGGCATTTGGAAATGGCCTAATCGAAAATCGATGAATGATGTTCATCTTTATCTCATTAATAAAACCACCATCAATGTCATTTCACAAATAGGGAAGAGGGATCGTACTTACATAATATATGATTGTTCTGAAGGTACATATATATGAGTATGTAGAACTTATTTGGGTATTTAATGGGCTTAATGTGGGGTGCTCCCCTCAAACTCAAATTAGAACATATCTAGCTCGCCTTGTGTCACAAGTGTTTTGGGTCATTATTATCTTTGAGTTTCTAAAACAATGAGAAAAGATCACATGTGTGATATAGTAATTATGCCCTCCGGATTACATGGATTCGCTCAGATACCAACGTTTTCGTAGAAATATAATTATAAGATTAATTAAATGTTTTCGCTAAAGAGTAAACTTTTCTTGTCGTTTTTAAGCGATACAGAACGGGACGGGCCTCTTGGCAACTGTCAAGCTTGGTGTTTGATTGATTTGGTCAGTGCGCCATCTTGTTGGTATTTCTGGTTCTCTCCAACTCATCCCAACTTTACTTGCTCTTTAACTTTTCTGCAGCACGTATACGGTTTACTCTTCTGCCTGGCTGGGTAAGCATATTACTCCGCATGGTGTAGCTAGCATTGAAATTGTCTCCGCATATGTTTGATCCACTTTTTCGTCGCTCAATAATGTCTATATGCTCCTAACTTGCTCTCTAGGGAGCCGCTCATTTAATATGTAGGATCAGAGAGGTTACATATCCAGTTCCATACTTATAGAAAATTACTGTATACGTATGTATGTATAAGTATGCTGAGCTCAAATTTGGAGTCTCCGATAATCGAGACGATACTTGTCTCCGATAATCGAGACGATACTTATCAGATAAGGAAAACTGTCAACTTGCTCGACTTCTTCTTCTGCAATGCTAGATTCTCTGAAAGAACTTTAAGGGAGGCCGAAGCTCCCTAATAACATGTGAAAGCAGGCATAATTAGTTGAGCTACTTTAGGTAAGATGCTTTGGTCTGTCGGATTCCACCCAACTTGCCTTAGACTCTCGATATAAACTCCCAATTGACTCTGCGTTCTTGAAATCAATTAAACCCAAGAAGGACGGGGACCTGTACACGTCCATCGATCTGCAATGATTTACAGGGAACTTACATGCTCACAGTAGCAAGAATCAGCGAGAAAACCAGCCTATTCATTATCGAGAGTTCATTCTGGGCTTCTTAGAACTAATTCAGGATTATCTTCGCTATAATTTTAGCGAAATATGCTGTCTATATATTTTTATTGTACCCGGTTGCCTTGGTTGCGACTCACGAATAGATTTCGAAGCCGTACTTGAACTATGTACCATAAGATAGTAGTTGCGCTTCGTTTCGACATCGGATCTCTGCCTATTTCGGGCATCGGGCAGACAACTTATAAATTGTCGGCTAATAGGAATGTGTTTTATTTGGTTTAATGTTCGTTGTTTTGCTGATCTAGTGGCAGGTCAGGTATTCAACACAAATGATTTCAATTGACGACTATGCGAAATCGACAATCCGCCATTACAATTTCATATATCTGGGGCCGTGTATATATTTTAGCATAGTATTGTCACATCCTGCATTGGTATTGAAATCTACCCACGATTATGGTATTACTGCTAGCCGTTAGGTTGTATGGAGCACCTGGTTGACCATAAAAGCTGCCCTTCATACGAGTATCATCTGTCGAGGCTTCTGTCAGTGGTGGTCTTTCTTATTAAGTTTGTCCTGTTCGTCAACACCCTAACGGGTTTTTATGGCTTTTCAGATTTCTCTAATCATTCAAATTTGAAACCGTGGCGTCTGCATTTACTTGCGTAGAGATGTATTTAGTTTACCAAAATCCCCCATAATGTGATCCTTGTTCCGAATTCGAAATTCAAACTTGTCTGATTAAATTCCATTTTCGCAAGCAAATTATCCAGTACTACTCTATTTACAGAAGTCCCAAATTGGACACCAATCCGGCTTTTCACATTGAAGCCTTCTCCGATACTGAAATAACTTAGCGCATCTTCGGTATGAAATCTATCATTCCTCATCGAGTGAAGAATATCAAGGCAAAGGTAAATGCGTTGAGCAGCAAACTGGCTATCAGGATTAGGTTAGATTGATATGGGTTTGGGCAAGAAACACTTACAAAGATACTAATATAAGAACCGTTATGATATCTTTCAACTCGTTGAAACAGTTAAAGATTTGCATGAAGTATAATAGATTTATGGATTTTTATATTGAAAGGCTATCATATGAATTGGAAAGTGAATGACGGTCTCCTCCTCCGTCTGGTTCGTGCAGGTTCTACAGAAATCATTTGACACCTGTTGTGGCACCAATATGCTGTTTGCTGAGAGATGTACGGCTCTTAGAATTTTCCAGATTTATCCTTGGCTAATTCCATTTTATTGTAAGACATATTGAACCACTTGTCCACAAGATTGCTATTTTTATGGCTTTTACCACAAATATATGTTTATATGTAGCAATCATTATACGGTGTATCTAAGGCACATTTTTTTGGTGGAAAAGTAGCATTATTCAATCTTGGGCGGGTTTTCCAGAAATAAACCTTTTTTGCGGAGATTTTCACTCCATTTTGTGTGAATCACTTGCCTCTAAATCATTTCTTCACGTTTGGAAACAGAAAATAGTCGTTAGGAGGTGAAGAATGTGGCGGATGGGGAAGAAATTCAATCAAGTTTACTATTGCCATGGCAGATGTGTGAGTCGGGCCAATATTGTGGTGAAATATTTTTTATTCGCCACACTAGGACCTTTTTCATCAATTCCTCTTTGAATTCGTTCAATAATTCTGAATAACACGCGTCTGTAATTGTTTTTCCTTTTCCAAATAATGGATGTGTATTAGTCGTACTCCTGCGTACTCCTCCCACAAAAAAAAAGTGTCTTTGCCTCAATTGGTTCATGTCCTATAGGAGAAATCTATTATTTTGAGAGTTCTCTCATTTCTGTGTTGTAGTAGTGGATCAAAGATGCAACAGTTACGAAACGGCGAACAAATTCGAAATGAGCTTGAACATATACAAACACTGATTCGAAGTGATTATCTGGATGACATGGCACCTATCCCGTCGACACTTTTCTCATATCTCAATAGTTTTTTACAACACTGTGCACCCGATCATTTGAGATACCTGCGACTCAGCATTTGTATTCTATATTCGCCCAGCACCATACCATGAATTTTATCCATCATTTATGGATGAACTCAGTTGAACGTCCAAGACGCTCGGCGTTCTTTATGCTCATATCACCACATCGGAAATTTCGATTTGTAAATCATTTCAAGCGACGGTGCACAGTCTCATTAATTATCCAACTTTTATTTGAAACAGTGACAGAGGGCATGCGTGGAGATTGATAGGAAAACTCTGAGTGACCTATACCTTGGATTGGTCCAGCAGAGCAACAATTAAGTTCGTAGCGAAATGCTAGCCTTACGTCCCTTACCCAAGCAGGCTAAAATGCTAGGTCATTCCCGGCCAGTAACTTTACACTGGCCTACGCATATGCCATAGGGCTCACAACCCTATACGGAGAGATTAAAATATGTGACGAACCAGCTAATGGCCTCGGATAAAAACGGACTCACTGACGACTCTAGCAAACGTTTAAAGGACAACGATCTTTGGATTTTCACGTGGAATGTTCGGACCCTCAACAGGCCAAGTGCAGCCGAATAATTAGCAGAGGCCCTTGACTGCTATCACGCAAATATCACCGCCACCCAGCAAGTGCGATGGCTGGACATAATGATTAAATAATGATTAAAACCTGCAATATATATTTATTATGGTGATTGCTATAGTGAAAAGAAAGAGCGCTTATTTGGATGCGGATTTGCCATATGCGGCAGATTGGGCAGAAAGTCTTGAGATTCCAACACGTGAGCAAGAGCATCTTATGACAATCCGCATCAAAGCTAAAATCTATAACATAAGCCTAATATACGCCCATGCCCCTACGGAAGAAAAGGACGACGCCAACAAAGAATGTTTATATGAGCTCCTCGTCAAGCCATACTCGTATAAGCAATGTCCGAAATATGACGTTGAAATCGTACTAAGCGATTGTGCAGGTTGTACTCACAGGTAAAAAGAACGTGTCAGACCCGTAAACAAGACTGAAGAGATGAAGATGAAGAGTGTATGCGTGATGAATGGAATCTTAGACGTATTAGAACCGTAGCCCGACCCACAAAAAAGTAGACCCACTCAACTGCGCCAATTATAGAGGTACTCGTGTACTCGTAAGTTTCCTTAACATCGGATACAAGATTCTATCTGCCATATAGTGTGAACGTCTGAGATCCTTCGCGAACAACTTGATTAACCCCTATCAGTGCAGCTTTAGACTAGGAAAGCCCACAATCGACCAAATCTTCACATTCCGGAAAATCCTGGAAAAAACTCAAGAAGGCTAAATAGATACCCACCATCTTTTCACCGATTTTATGGCCGCATTTATAGAGACAAGCTGTACATATGGAGCCAAGTCTAGTTTTGGCATCCGTGCCAAACTCGTCCGTCTATGCAGAATGGCGATGGAGAACGGTCGCTGCTCCGTCAATGACTTAACCTTTGATACCAAAAAAAGATTTTAGACAAGGTGACGCTCTGTCATGAGACTTCTTTAAGATCATACTTGGAAGAAGTGTGCGGAACCTCACAGGTGAAGACTGGAGGCACAATCATTTAAATGTCTATGCAACTACTGGCGTACGCAGATGATATCGACTGTAGTGTATATAGAAGCAGACCACGTAACAGAATAATAATAACACAAATAAAGCACAAATTATTAACGGTGCCAGTGACCTAATGTAAAACAAATCTAAAAGACACACTTCTGAGACCATTGTTTATTTGAACTGTGGAGTCATGTTTCTTGCTAGACTTTCAGTTGCCAGCAAAGTCACTGTACAGTATGTAAACATGTGACCATGCTAAATTTGTATGAATATTCGTACAACATCAATAAAGAGGGCAGATACCTACTTCCGTGTCCTATCGAAGGCAAAACACATAGTTTTTTTTATTTCGAACCTACAACATATTGGGAGAACTCAGCGGGTTGTCACCGGTGCGTTTGAAGTATTGAAACAAAAGCTGCCAAAATGGGTTTAGCGGTGAATTAAGGAAAAACCAAGTATAAGCTGTCAACAAGAAGGGACATAAAAAATCGAAGAATTGGACAGAACGTCACAATCGAAAGCTATAATTTCGAGGTAATAAAGGGATCTGTCTATGAATGGCTATGAATTCTGCCAACAACAACCCACCAGAAACAAAACGAATAATCACTCTTTCCAATCGCTGTTTCTTAGGGCTAAGAAGGCAATTAAGAAGTGATTCCCTATCCTGAAAAACTAAGGAGACTCTATAGAAGATCTTGATCATCCCAGTCCAACTTTATAGCGCAGAAGCATGGACCAAACCAAACTTAAAAATTCACTACCTTTCTTTCTGCACATACTATCACCCAAAATTGCTGGCCGAATTCTGTCACATAGTGAAGTTGTTGTAATGATGAGACTTCGTGGGGGAGGAAAATCTCTATCACTGTAATCCAATTTACAATGCATTGAAATTGTATCTAGCCGGGTTTTCGGTTTTCATTGCATAATAATTTATAAATAGAACAGTTTGACGATATTATATAATTCATTTGTACGAGAGCTTTATGCCAGAACTTAAAGTGTAGATATTACTCTATCAAAAGGCAATCTATCCGTTCCGTACACTCGGAGCACTCGAAACAGTCGTATGCATCACTTTCAATGTATACCCTTCACATATCCACTTGTAAAAATTTTGATATTGTTACTGGGACACGGATGATGACGCGCGTGGGTACATACCCCGTACATAATTGAATTGAATTTAATTTCTACTTTTTGAGAACTTTAACATCGTCGCTGTATTGTTGGGTATAGAATGGGGTTTAGGCCAACTAGATCGACATATACAGACATACACAGTAAACTGCCTGCAAGAACTCATATCGTTCTGGTTACATTAATTGAATCAAGCATTTTCGACTTTTCACATCGTCATTGTGGTATCCTAGGTACTCGTACTTGTAGATGTGTTCCCTGATCGGAAGAGGTTAGCATACAGAATCTTCCAAATGGAACCCTCTTAAGTGCTATGCATTATAATTAACAAGCATGTCGGGCTTAATTATGCTGCCAGATATAGGAACTGTATACTAGATAAGATGCGAGGAAGGGCATCTCTGGTGGGTACAAGAATTTCTATCTCATCAGTTGATTAACTTAAGTACGATTAATTGATTATGTGTATGCTGATGTAAATGTAAACAGAATGACAGTCGTTCGCAAATCTGAAGTGAGAATGGACGTGTGTCGGCTGTTCTTTAAGTAAAATAAAAGTAAAAATAAAAATAGTGATTCCTTTCAAAGCAAGTTAGTTACAACTTCGTTAATTGACTCGGTAGCCCGGCAGTTAGCGGCGTCTGGCATCGAATCGTGGGACACGGGTTCGAATCCCGGGTCAAACTTGGAACTTTTTCTTTTCAAAGTGTAATATATACATATATATAATAATATTAAAACAAAACCAACAAATAATAAGGAAAGAAAGCACGTGATGGTGGATGGTGGAGAGCGCTCCGCTCTTCCCATAGCGGGAGTTGCAAAAGGCAACATTACTGTTGTCGGTGCGGTAGCGAAAGCCATAAAAAGGAGGAAGAGAGTGAAAACCCCTCCTAATTTAGCGAAAAAGAAGATAAGTGCCGCTTTAGCACAACAACGCAAAATACAAGCAGATGATGCGTTGAGGTACATCTCTGATGAAGTCCATTACAAGGGGGGCAGCAACAACTTTGCTTCACTAGCTGCATCTGAGTCAGAAGATGAAGATGAAGAGATAAAAGAAATTAATAGCAGCATACAAATGCTGTACGAAAAAGTGCTTGCTATTAAGCAAAGACAAAAACTGCTCGCAGGCAGAGGGAGCAACTAGAAGTAGAGAGCTCCCAACATCAAAAGCAACAACTGCAGCAACAACAAAACCAGCAGCAGCCGAAACAACAATCCCAGCAAAAGCAACAGCAGCAACTGCTGCAGGAACAACAACAGTTGGAAGCACAGCAGCTGAAAAAACAGCAGCAGGAGCAACGATAACACCAACAACAAAAACAACAACAACAGCAGCAGCAACAACAACAACAGAAGCAGCAGCAGAAGAAGAAGAAGAAGAAGGAGAAGGTGCCTCCGATCAACACCTATAAACTAGAGGTAAATGCAACCAAGGACCTGTGTAAGTTGGTCATTGGTAATAATTTTAACATAAAGAGATTGGGGAACGATCGCCATGCCAACCACTGTAATACAGTGGAGGGCTCCTAAAAGAAACGACGATGGAGCACTACTCATACACACCGAAGTGTGAAGAGTGGCATCAATGCTGCTGAAGGGGTTGGAACCGTCTTCTGATCCTGAGGAGATCCTGGCACTGCTCAAAGAGAAGGAGTGCGAAGGACTCAAGTTTGTGGGGGTAAAGCCATTTACCACAGCTAGAGCCAGGCGGGAGAAATGGATTCTGTCGTTCTTCTTGGTGCAGCTCAGTCCCGAAAGCCGTCTGGATAGTCTAAGGAGTATCAATGTCCTAGACTAACAGGTGGTTCAGTGGGAAAAATTAAAAAGGAGCGAAGGCGTTAGACAATGCATTCGCTGCCAGAGGTTCGGGCACGCCGCGTCGAACTGCCAAATGCAGCCTCAATGCGTGAAGTGCGCTAACAACCACAGTTCCGAGGAGTGTGCTCTGGGTGTTGACGGAGCATCCGATAGGTCGCAGCTCTCGTGCGTGTTATGTGGAAACGTGGGACACACCGCAAACTATCGGGGTTGTCCTAAGTTCGTTGACATTAAGAAAGCAAAACTGGCTCGGCAGCAGAAGGTGGAGGTCAAACGTTCACCTGTTAGGTTTCAAACACCAGCCGTCACGTCCCAAATTTCCTACGCCCAAATGGAGTAAGGTAGAGGGGCTATGGTACAGCAAGCGACTGTTGCTTCTCCGGCGCCAATGACGATTGATGAGTTTGCTTTAGAAATTATCTCATCAATATGCGAGCGGAAATTAAGCTGCCTATCGCATAGTATGCCAAGGTCGCGAATAGATTCAACAAGGGGTATAAGTTGGCCGTGGAGATGGTAAATTCGTTGAGGAAACTTCTTGCACTTACGTGAGAAAGTAATCGATTGACATTTGGAGACATTGAGTTCTAAGCAGTTCTTGATGCACCAGGTGGAAAAACTATTTAGATCTATTTGAAGGAGGGTGGTGTCTTGTTGTGAGGAGATGGGTTTAAAAAATTTGGTATCGTCAGCATAGAGAGAAAGTGTTGAGTGTTGAATGAGCCTTTGAAGGTTGTTAATAGTTAGGATGAGGAGGAGTGGACCTAGGTGACTACCTTGAGGAACACCTGAAGTGGCCAAGAAAGGGGCCGATAGGACAGACCTGAAACGAACACTATAAAAACGATTATCCAGGTAAGAAGATATCCATTTAAGCAAAATGGGTTCAAAGCCCAGGACGGACAATTTGAACAGGATTAGTTTATGAGATATCTTGTCAAAAGCCGTACTGAAATCAGTTGTTATAACGTCAACTTCTTTACCACTTTCTAAGGCTGAGAGAACAGAGGACACGAATTGTACGAGGTTAGTGGAAGTTGATCTAGCTTTCAGAAAGCCGTGTTGATTGGGGGAAATAAAAGATTTACACTGGAAGCTTAAGGCTTCATGCAAAATGCTTTCGAGGAGTTTAGCTATATGAGAAAGTTTAGCTATAGGGCGGTAATTAGTGACTTCGCTCTTTAATCCCTTTTTGTGTATGGGTGTTATGAAAGAGGACTTCCATATCTGTGGAAATTCACCTTGAGAGAGCGATAATCGGAAGAGATTTGCAAGGGGGCGGGAAAGAGTTGAGGAACACTTTTTAAGAAATATGGATGGAAGGCCATCTGGGCCAGGTAAGTATTCATCATTAAGTTGTTGTAATTTGTTTTCTATTACTGTATGATCAAAGCTTTGAGAAATAGTGGGGCCAATGGGGAAGTTAAGTAGGTATTTGAAATAAGAGGGATCCGGTACGAAGGAATTATCGACAAAAGATTGCTTAAAGAAAGCAGCAAAAAAGTTGGATATGGTATGCGGATCGGTTGATGATATGTTTCCGTATGAGAGGGATGGAGGGAAACCGTCAGATTTTTTTTTGTAGTTAACGAATTGGTAGAAAGACTTAGGATCATTTATAAGCCTTGATTGGGCACTATCAAGGTATCGCTGATAGAGAAACTTATAGAGCTGAGCGAATTGAAGGTATGACCCGAGATAGTTTGAATAGTCAGCAAAAGAGTTGGATCGGAGGAAAACTGCCCATAATTTGTTTCTTTTGTTACGTAAAGAGCGAAGTTTACGATTATACCACGGGGGGCTCGTAGAAGAGGTCCTATTACGCGAAAAGGGGACATAGAGAGAAATAGAATTGAATAATTCTCTGTAGAAAATAGAGAGAGCACTTTTTAGGGGCTTATTAGCGAAATCAAAAGAACACTTACTAAGATATGCGTTAATTTTGCGGAATTTCGATTTATGAAAGTCGTAAGAAGGGGTAGCTGCAGATGGGGCGGGGCGGAAAGGAGAGTGGTGGAAAAGAGAAAGAAGAAGTGGTGGGTGAAAGTTATCAATCGTCGATAGTGAAAGGGGACAGAGCGAGACAGAGGAGTTTATGGGGTCAGTGGTGAAAATGAGGTCTAATTGCCTACCCAAATAGTTAGAGACCCCACTAACTTGGCATAAGCTAGAGTCTGTGAGCTCATCCAAGAAGAGACAGGGTTAGCGATAAAAAAGGTTCATCATCTGATTACTATACTCAATCAGCTGAGGTAGATTGAAATCGCCGAAAACGATGATATCGTCGAGAGGATCAGATAAGTCAATTATTTGATCAATTGCATCGATAGCGAGTTGGTAGCATTCGATTGGTTGGGCCGGTAGGATGTAAAAACACATAATGTACAGGGACCTGCAGGGGAGTGTAATCTTTATTGAAACGTAGTCAAGCTTAGAGGAAGTAGAAACAGCGATTGGTGAAGAGTTTAGGTCATTGCGGACGGCCAATAGGACACCTCTACACGGAGCATCATCATTTGGACGGGTAAGATCGCCGGCTCGAAAAACATTGAAACTAGGGGGGAATAATTCCTGATTCTTTATATCGGGAATTAGATTAGTTTCGGTCAGAGCGTATACCTCAAATGAGAGAGCGTAGCGCAAGACGGCACGGGTCTTAGATCGCAGTCCTCTTACGTTTTGATAATAAAAGGTAAGAGTAAGGTTATTACGAGAGGGCCTGGGAGTGAATGGTCGAAACACTGGCAATGGTAGCACGTTAGGGACGAAAAAATTTGTCGTTGTCAGCTCTGCTCCGTTGGAGGTGTGAGATCCTTTTTGAGTGCACATAGTTACCGAAAGCAGCAAGGTCGTCTGAGACTTTTTGGGGAGACATATTAAAAATCTCGTGGAACTTGATATATAAGTTCCTCAGACTTGTAAGGTCAGTAGGGAAACCTTCTTGCTGTATTGAGACAATGACGCTTGTTTTAGTTTTCCCCTCATAACAAACTGAGTCTGATTTGTCATGCAGATACGCTAGCAGGAGACGTATATTCTCGTACGTCTTTTTTTCTCTAAGCCTAGAAAGTGCATAACGACATTCTGTTGTGCCAAAAGTTTGTTGCGTTATTTTAACTTTGGGTGTCAGAAGGGGGTCAAAAATGGGGCAGTTGAACGAAGATTTTGAAGGCGATGCAGGGGTGATTGAAGGGGCATTAGACACATGTTCAGGTGAGGGATTTATAATATGGGACCTAACGAAATTGGGATATTTAGCTCCGGTTTTAAGGTCAAAATTAGGGAAAGAAGTGCTAGTGGGGGCACCTGCAGAGGGGTATTCATAGTTGGATTCATAAATGGGAAACGACGAGATCTTTTGGATCTTGCGCTGCTAGGAATCAAACTAAATTAATGTATCGTACTGTGATGTAGAAAGAGGTCGAGATCATCATTGTAAGTACTCTGAGTGCCAGCACAGCCGTGTAATCTTGAATTAGAAGAAAACAATTGAGACAACATAAATTAAGTAATTAAGGTCCCGTGAGATGAAAATTTCGCAAATATCCATGTCTCGCGTTATCAAAGAAATTTTGTCCTTCAGTGTATACAAAGGTAAACACACATGTTGTGTACAAAATTACAGCCGGTATACGCGGGGACATTAGAACAAGATTCTGCTCCAGCTCAGAATCAGCTCAGCTCATTATAATATGTAGACAATCCGGATCGACATTCTACGATTTTGAGGTCGTGTCAGAAAGAGAGGTTGCTAACCTCTGTGGATGAGGATAGAATCCCGATTCAGTTTATCAAATTAATTTTACCACCTATTTCTAATCACTGAAAATCATTGTATCATTGACGTTAGTATTCCTCAAGTGTTGAAAATTCATAAAGCTATCAATTATTATAAGGGGGATCCAATTTCTCAGGTCGATTGCAGATCTATTGGCGTCTTTCCATGCTATAAATAGCCAATTAGCTGCGTACAAACATAACAGTAAAATAGTTTGCCGTATACATGGGTGTTTGCATAAGTTGTGGGTATCTGCATGTTATACCCTACCGGAAGCACGTAAGCCTGTTGTAGCTTTCTTTCTGTCATTTATAACATATTCAGATGTAGTCTATAGTTCACTTGACCATGTATCGCAATACGCTACATCCATGGCTTGCGTAGATACGAACATATTTCCTTCTACTCTCATAGGCTACTTGTTTGCACTATGAAAGAAATTTTAGATTGTAAGTATATTCTTACACAGATTATCTTTTATGAAGTCCATCAAAACGTTAAACCTTGTCGTGAAAGATATCTACATAAATTCCTCTCGTTTAATTTTTGTTCACGTTGTACGTCTATGGAATTCGCTGCCTCAACGTATCCGTGTTGTCTCTAATACTTTACATTTCAGAAACGCAATGCTATCATATTTCTCTTCTTCTTACTCTCCCATTTAATTCTTTTTCCTATCTCTTACTACCTGTTCTTTAGTCACAAACTCTCTAGACATTTAAGATTCCTACCGTGCTTAAAATGAATTGTATTTTGAATCATACTTATACATATATCTTATAATTATGTTAAATCTATGTAAGTACCAAAAAGATGTAATCTCAATGAAATGCAATGAAGTTGAAATCCATTCAACAGTGTCGCAAAAACAACGTTCCGGAACTTATACTACCAGTTTATTATCTGGAATTGCAGACCACAACCCGTTGGAATACAAGCTATCGTCAATTTTAGAGCTGGCTCCATTCGACCCGAAATAATGTGGCATTACAGCGAGTCCTCGTCCTAGCATTAATCAATGATTGGTCATAGCGTCTTAGGTCATACCAGACTGCAAATAGCGGCCATTTCCAACATTAAGATTTATAGCTATTGAGTGACCCAATGGATAACATAAGAATAATTGGAAAATATTAACCCATTCCTATTTGACATCAATTTTCTTTTTTTTTATTCGCTTTATGACAAGACTTAGTACATGTAAAAACCACATAATGCTTCGAAAATAACAAATGATGCAAATCACTATTTCATTTAGAAGCAATCGTTTAGTTCAGAAACTAAATCTAATCCGCGATAATGAATTTATTATGTAGTTCTCTGAACTATTGCAGTGGTTACAAATTGCCTGCAACAGAGAATACTCGTAAATGAATGTGGTGTTTCAATTTTGTGACAATCGAATGGGAAATTCGGTTTCGCAGTTGCCATCTGTGGTCACCATAGCCGTCAATAATTTCCGCTAGAATTTAATTTTGTAAAATAATAATGTGAACAATTGTAACGTAACATGTCAGTCAGTGGTATTATTATTATTGTTTAATATATATAAAGAAAAAACTTTATGTTATTAATTTAATTTAATTTAATTTTGGTGTGGCGAATGCCCCCCTTTATTCGGCTTAATACAAGCTATAACTTAAAAATTAAACTTAAATTAAAACTAAGGTTGGTGGGAGTGGTGAAGGAAAACGGATTTGAGATAGGAAGTGGTGCAGTGGAAGTCAAAGACGGTAGGGTTTGAGTTGATTTGACGTAGCATACGGGAAATTAGTTCGTTCGCGCCATAGGAGGTGTGGTGGGTTGGTAGATAGAAGAGTCGAGGGGTACGTAGATTACGAGGGTTAGTGTTGAGGAAAATTGAGTTGTGAAGGGACGCGCATTCAACGTGACCTGAAAGGAGTCAATGAATGAAGAGAAAGTCTGCTGCATCTCTGCGATCTTCAAGGGTGTGTAAGTTGATAAGTTTGAGACGGTTTTGATGGGGGGGGGGGGGGGGGGGACAGATTAAAAGGATCGTCCCAAGGCAACCCTCGAAGAGCAAATCGAAGAAATCGGCGATGGATGCTTTCAATTCTCGAGATATGAACACGATGATATGGGGACCATACTTGACTAGCGTACTCTAGGAGATGTAATATAGAGGGACCTGGTCAAGTATAGGTTGGTGAACTCTTTGGACCACCGTTTTACAAAACCTAGTGCAGAGTTGGCTTTGAGGATTATTTCATCCATATGTAAACGGAAGTTGAGCTCCCTATCACACAAAATGCCGAGGTCGCGAAGAGATTGTACGGAGGAGATAGGTTGGTTATGGAGAAGATAGAGTCGGAAGGAGATTGGTTCTGCTTATGAGAGAAGGAAAAACTATCAAGATCTTGTTGAAGGAGGAAAGAATCATGGGGAGAGGAAATGGTTTTGAAAAATTTGGTATCGTCGGCGTAAAGGGAGACAGACGAGTGTTTGATGATCATATCGAGATCATTTATGGTTAATATAAAAAGAAGGGGACCGAGATGGCTGCCTTGTGGAACTCCAGAAGTAGCCAAACACTGTAAAAACGGTTTTCGAGGTAAGTTGATATCCATTTTAACAGTATGAGTTCAAAGCCGAGGGCAGACAATTTAAAGATGATTAACCGATGAGAGATTTTATCAAAGGCTTTGCTAAAATCGGTTGCAACTACATCGATTTCATTGCCATTCTCTAGGGCAGAGAGGGCAAAGGATACGAATTCAACGAAATTTGTGGTGGTTGACCTACCCTTCAGGAAACCATGTTGTCTAGGTGACATAAATGGTTTGCATTGGAAGCTTAGAGCTTCATACAAAATATTTTCGAAGAGTTTGGGTATATGGGAGAGTTTAGCGATGGGACGATAGTTGGTTATTTCATTCTTTGATCCGTTCTTGTGGATCGGGGTTATGAAGGAGGTTTTCCAAGCCTGAGGAAATTCTCCCTGTGAAAGGGATACACGGAAGAGATTAGAAAGGGCAAGGGAAAGAAAGGAAGAACATTTTTTTAGAAATATGGCAGGGAGGCCATCTGGGTCGGATGTGAATTCGTCACTGAGTTGGTGTAATTTATATTCGATATAAGACGGGTCCATAATATGAGAGAGAAGTGGGCCATTAGAGAAGTTCAGTAGGTAACTAAAATAGGATGGATCTGGTACAAAGGAGTCGTTGGTGAAGGATTGTTTAAAAAACGTGGCAAATAGGTTGGCAATAGTGAGTGGATCGGTTGATGACCTGTTGTTGAAAGAGGGTGAAGGAGGGTAACCATCGGACTTTTTTTTTTGTAGTTAACAAATTGGAAAAAGGACTTAGGGTCGTTTATAAGGTTGACTTGCGCATTGTTAAGGTAGCGCTGGTAAAGGGAATCGAAAAGTTCGGTGAAATGAAGATAAGCACCAAGATAGTTGGAATAATCGGAAAAGGATCTGGTACGTAGGAAAACAGCCCATAATTTATTTCTCTTATTTCATAAGGAACGAAGCTTGCGATTATACCAGGGAGGACTAGTAGATGATGTTTAAGGCGTAGAGGGAAAAGGAATTAAATATTTCTTTATAAAAAATGGATAAGGCATCATTTATACTTAGACTGTGAATGTTAAAGAGGGATCTGCTGAGATATTCACTGATTTTGTGAAAATTTGCTTTATGAAAGTCGTGGGATGAGAGAGTTGTGGGGGGAGTGGACTAGAATGAAGAGTTATGAAAAAATGAAAATAGAAGGGTGGGGGGAGTGGTAGTTATCGATTGTTGAGAGAGATGGGGGACAAAGTGAGACTGAGGAGTTAATTGGATCTGTTGTGAAAATAAGGTCTAATTGCAGTTTTTTTTTTCAGTTTTAAAGCATTTTATTTTCTTAATCATTAACTCTTACATACTAACAAAAAATGCTTAAATGCTAGCTTAAAATTACTTAACAATCTTATACTAACTTACTGGCCCCACACAGGCACTCTAAGCTACTCTAAATTCTTATAACTATGTCTTTCGACTTTATTTACATTTGCTTTACTAATATTTATTTTCTGTATTTAAGGCTAAGAAAAAAATTTGTTTACAAAAAACTTAGCATATGGAGTTTTTTTTTTATTTTTATATAAAAACTTAATATCTAACTTAAAATAAACCTTAGCCTACTTAACCTACATACACAATACTCACATACAAACACATAGACATTATACACAATTATATACATATATTAGTATATACCTTTATATATACTAACACATGTATATATTTCTTAAATGCTAACCTAAACCGATGTAAGCTGGCCATCGCTATCCGCAGAGAAAACAGATTGGTCAGCTCTGCCTCATTATTGAGGCTGGTCCGTAATTGACGGAAATGACGACGGAACATCTTCTCCATCATTCAACCACCAGAAATGCTGGTGCTGCCGAACGACTAAAGATGTCGTGTCGAAAACCTCCAACGTGCTTTTACGAGTATCTTCCCAGCCATTTAAATAAGTTTACGGCAGAACATGACACTTGTCACCAAGGAGGCTCCTTTGATTTAATTTTGGTGGGGGCGAACGCCCCCCAAATCGAAGAAAACGGCGCTGAATGCCTTCAATTCTCGAGATATGAACACGATGATATGGGGACCATACTTGACTGGCGTACTCTAGGAGTGGGCGAACAAAGGTAATATAGAGGGACCTGGTCACGTATGGGTTGGTGAATTCTTTGGACCACCGTTTTACAAAACCTAGTGCAGAGTTGGCTTTGAGGATTATCTCATCCATATGTAAACGGAAGTTGAGCTCGCTATCACACAAAATGCCGAGGTCACGAAGAGATTGTATGGAGGAGATAGGTTGGTTATGGAGAAGATAGAGTCGGGGAGGAGATTGGTTCCGCTTATGTGAGAAGGTGATGGATTGGCATTTGGCGATGTTAAGTTCCAAAGAATTTTTGAGGCACCAGATCGAAAAACTATCAAGATCTTGTTGAAGGAGGAAAGAGTCATGGGGAGAGGAAATGGTTTTGGAAAATTTGGTATCGTCGGCGTAAAGGAGTGTTTGATGATCAGAGTGTTTGATCGAGATCATTTATGGTTAATATAAAAAGAAGGGGACCGAGATGGCTGCCTTGTGGAACTCCAGAGGTAGCCAAAAATGGAGCGGAGTGGGCTGACCTAAAACGAACACTGTAAAAACGGTTTTTGAGGTAAGAGGATATCCATTTCAACAGTATGGGTTTAAAGCCGAGGGCAGACAATTTAAAGATGATTAACCGATGAGAGATTTTATCGAAGGTTTTGCTAAAATCGGTTGCAACTACATCGACTTCTTTGCCATTTTTTACGGCAGAGAGGGCAAAGGATACGAATTCAACGAGATTTGTGGTGGTTGACCTACCCTTTAGGAAGCCATGTTGTCTAGGTGACATAAGTGATTTGCATTGGAAGCTTAGACCTTCATACAAAATACTTCGAAGAGCTTGGGTATATGGGAGAGTTTAGCGATGGGACGATAGTTGGTTATTTCATTCTTTGATCCTTTCTTGTGGATCGGGGTTATGAAGGAGGATTTCCAAGCCTGAGGAAATTCTCCTTGTGAAAGGGATAGACGGAAGAGATTATAAAGGGCAAGGGAAAGAGAGGAAGAACATTTTTTAAGAAATATGGCAGGGAGGCCATCTGGGTCGGGTGTGAATTCGTCATTGAGTTGGTGTAATTTATATTCGATATAAGACGGGTCAAAAATATGAGAGAGAAGTGGGCCATTGGAGAAGTTCAGTAGGTAACTAAAATAGGATGGATCTGGTACAAAGGAGTCGTTGGTGAAGGATTGTTTAAAAAAGGTGGCAAATAGGTTGGCAATGGTGAGTGGATCGGTTGATGACCTGTTGTTGAAAGAGAGGGAAGGAGGGTAACCATCGGACTTTTTTTTGTAGTTAACAAATTGGAAAAAGGACTTAGGGTGGTTTATAAGGCTGACTTGCGCATTGTTAAAGTAGCGCTGGTAAAGGGAATCGTAAAGTTCGGTGAAATGAAGATAAGCACCAGGATAGTTGGAATAGTCGGTAAAGGATCTGGTACGCAGGGAAACAGCCCATAACTTATTTCTCTGATTTCGTAAGGAACGAAGCTTGCGATTATACCAGGGAGGACTAGTAGATGATGTTTTAAGGCGGGAAACGGAACGTAAAGGGAAAAAGAATTAAATATTTCTTTATAAAAAATGGGTAAGGCATCATTTATACTTAGGTTGTGAAAGTTAAAGAGGGATCTGCTGAGATATTCACTGATTTTGTGGAAGTTTGCTTTATGAAAGTCGTGGGATGAGAGAGTTGTGGGGGAAGTGGACTGGAATGAAGAGTTATGAAAAAATGAAAGTAGAAGGGGGGGATGGTAGTTATCGATTGTTGAGAGAAATAGCGGACAAAGTGAGACTGAGGAGTTAATTGGATCTGTTGTGAAAATAAGGTCTAATTGCCTGCCCATATAATTGGATATACCACTCACTTGGCATAGACTTGAGTCTGTTAAGTGATCTAAGAAGAGACATTCCTTAGCTGAGTTGGCATTTGAAGCGATGAAAAACGATTGATCATCTGATGGAGTCCACTGTAGCTGAGGAAGATTAAAGTCGCCGAAAATAAGGATATCATCAATAGAGTCTGACA
Source organism: Volucella bombylans (assembly GCA_949129095.1). NCBI lineage: Eukaryota > Metazoa > Arthropoda > Insecta > Diptera > Syrphidae > Volucella > Volucella bombylans. Next base: position 125,142,595 of record OX422140.1, on the reverse strand, counting down.
GGTCAATTAAATGGTCAATCGCATCAATAACAAATTGGTACGATTCGATAGGTTGAGCTGGTAGGATGTAGCAACATATAACGTAAAGGGACTTGAGAGGGAGTGATATTTTTATTGCGACAAATTCGGAGGATGAAGAAATTGTAATGGGAGAAGGGTTAAGGCTGTTGTCGATCACCAGTAGGACGCCTCGACAGGGGGAATCTATATTTGTGCGGGTAGGATCGTCGTCACGAAAAACATTAATAGTAGGAGGGAACAATTCCTGGTTCTTTATGTCGGGAATCAAATTGGTTTCGGTCAAGGCGTAGATATCAAAGGGAAGAGCATGCGATTGACGTAGGACGGCATTGGTTTTAGAGAGAAGACCTCTTACATTCTTGTAGTACAATGTAAGAGGGATGTTGTGGGGTGGAGGTGTGGGGCAGGATGGTTTAAGGGCTGGCAAGGGAGGCACGTTATGGACGAAAAAATTTGTCGTGGTCGACTCGGCTTCTCTGTAGGTGTGAGATTCGTTTAGAGCGAACATAGTTGCCAAATGCAGCAAGGTCGTCTGCTACTTTCTGAGGGGACATGTTAAAAATCTCGTGGTACCTGACATAAAGGTTCCTGAGACTGATAGGGTCGGTAGGGAGGCCTTCCTGCTGGATAGAAACCATGACGCTGGTTTTGGTTTTCCCTTCGTAGCAGATCGAGTCCGATTTGTCATGTAGATAGGCCAGATAGAGACGAATGTTTTCATATATCTTTCTTTCTCTAAACCTAGAGAGAGCATATCGACTTTCTGTAGTGCCATTAGTTTGCTTGTTAATTTAACAGTGTGGGGAAAAAGGGGATCAAGAATAGGAGCAGTGGGGGAGGGAGATAGAGATAAATGATTGGATATGGAGTTGGACGAGGGATGAGATGTGGGGTTTAGGGTATGGGAGTTAATGAAATTAGGGTACTTAGCTCCAGTTTTAAGGTCGAAGTTGGGAAATGAGTTGCTAGCTTGGTTTGGTGGCGTAGAAGATTGAGAAGGGATAATATGGGTGGTTGGGGTTAAGTTGAAAGAGACGCGTTGGCGTGGGGGCTTCGGTAGAACGGGGGGAATTAGGGGATTAGAAGATTGGTGTGTAAGGCCTTTTAGTCGGATAAGTGAGGAGAGAGGACTAAAATTGGGGAATAAGTTTGTTTTGGAGCTCCAGTTAGGATCGTGATTAAAGCTTCGTTTTTGGTAGCATGTTTTTTATTTGGAAGGGAGTTGGAGAGGGGTCTTTTTTTAAGATTATCGTTAAAACTACGTTTATTTTTGAAAGTTTCATTACTCTCGAGATGTGCGTTTTCTCGTTCCTCAGAGCATGTGGTAATACTTATCTTCCCAGGTTTAGTTGCCTTACCAGGAGGAGTAGAGAACAACCACGAATATTTGGTTGGGATGTTGACTTTGAAGCTGCAGGAACTATTGGAGTCAGCGGGGAAAATCATCTGGCACTCGCTAATGGTGATAGCATAACTTCGGTCAAAGAAATTCCGCACCCAAGAAACATCAGCGTGTTGAGGAGCTCCTTCAACGAAGAATGCCGTACGATTTCCCTGTTTCAGCTTTTCGAGTCTGTTTTTCCATTCGGAGGGGGTCCATAAAGTTCCGAATTGTTTGAGCAGTTTGCGCGGAGCGGCGACGGGCGGGATTCTAGTTGGTAAAGGCAAAACGGTTTCGGCGGGAATTGAGACATTGTACGGGGAACTAGCCTGGAACTGAATTTTATCGGGTATTCCATCGATTTTGTGGGAAGCCAATCTCACTTCTTTACCGATTTCGGCAACGGTCAACCGAGTTGCTATAAGTTCCTCGCTGACGTCAATCATTTTTAGGGTCAGGTCATCGAGCGTAGAATCTGATGGATGCGGGGTGTGATGTGTTGTTTTGGAGGAGGATTGAAAAAGCAAGTCGAGATCAGTACGGAGAAGGTTGATAGAGTTGTTTATATGTGTGTTGGATTTAAGGAGGTTGGCAAAATTTGTTTTGAGGAAAGCTTTTATTCCATCGAATTGATATTTGATCTCTTCGCTCTCGTTGTCGTGGTTAGATTTGTTTTTCGACAGATTTTGGATCGCTGCCAGTTGCTTTTCGATCATTCTTCCTGTGGACTTGTAAGCTTCCACATTACTGTCAATGCAGTTTATTGAGTCCTCAATCTTTTCTATTCTGTCCAAAATAGTTCTGCTAATATGACCATTCTCGGTTAGCATCACATTAATAGACTCGTTGTTGCATTTAATTGCTAGCATAACGTGAGCCAAGGTTATCTCTTTGCACTCGTCGCAGTAAAAATTGAATAGACTGCAATACTCCTTGAGGTAGGTAATGGAACTCCGGGTAAGTCCGATGCATATAGCATGGAATGATTTTCCACAGAGACCATTGCATGCTACCCATTCGACGTTGGGGTCAACAATTGAGCACAAAACACTAGCACAGCACTTTTCCATTATTTATTTATTGAGGTTTATTTTTGTTAGGATTTTTTTTTGTTTTGTTTTGTTTTTGGGGTCAAAACTGGCACAGTTGAATTTGAGGAATCGGCAGACAAAACAAGGTCGACGAACAACGACGGCAGATATACTGAGTCGGCAGTTTACGGGGCTTTGAAAAAAAGTGGAAAATAATAACTGAACTCGGTATACGGGAGAAAAAGAAAAACACGTCCGCACAGGTTGACAATTGCAATCAATAAAAAGGTTTATTCTGACAAAAAATTAAAACAAAAAGCATTTGATTTATGCGGCCCTGATAGCAATACACAGAGTTACGTGAATTTGTTACAATCACGAATCACTCTTTATAGCTCAAATTAAAATTTGGGTTCGGGCAATAATGGACTCACTGTTGACGACCCTAGCAGAAACGTTTAAAGGCCAACGACTTTCGCATTTGCAAGTGAAATGTTCGGATCCTTAACAGTCCGCGATTTGAATGCCAGGATAGGATAGGAGGACATCCTTGGTAGGACAGTTGGTAAGCATAACCTACACAACACCACTAGTGGCAACGGACTTAGATTTATTGATATTGCGGCGTGACGAAATATCACTATAGCACGGGGTTCACATCTCAGTATACACAAGGGGACAGGGAGATACCAGATCATCAAACCCTAAATCAAATTGATCATTTTACGATAGACGTAAGGCCTCTAGTATTCCTGGTAGCCAACATTGACTCGATTCACCACCTTGTTGTAGTCAAAGTGCGAATGCGGATCTCCAAAGCGCCACAACAAAGAAGAACTACTGTGAGATGACATAACGCAGGAAAGGTACAATCGCAAGAGACCGCCGGAATCTTCGTCGAACGTGTATTCCAAAATCCCTCAATTGCTCCTATGCCGCCAGCATCAAGTACTGACGACCAGTCGCTGTCAACGTGCCATCAGAAACGCCGCAACTGATGAACTGGGTTTTACCAATTCACCATCAAGAAATCACTGGTTTGATGAAATATGCTGGCAAACACATGCAGCTAAACAAGAAGCCTACAAAGTGGCGCTGCAATGAAGGGCGAGAACTGCAAGCAAAAGAGACTGGAAGAAAATCGGATTCTCCAGAAAAATAAAAAAAACATCACGAGAAGCAAGCGATAGAAAATATTGAGAGGTTGTAACCAAAGAATAACGTAAGGAAGTTTTATCTACAGGTAAAAAGAATGTGTCAAAGTAAGAAGACCCGTAGAGAAGCCTTTAGAGATGAAGAAGGAAACCTTGTAGTGGAGTCAGAGCCGGTGCTGAGAATATGAAGATTTTTTTTTTGCAGATCGTATAACGGCAAGTAAGTCCAACATCTTACCGTCAGGCAGAATATACCATACAACTTATGCTATAATAACCAAAACTTCCGTCCACCAGCCCATCAACTGCGCCAACTACACAGGTATCAGTCTCCTCAACATCGGATATAAGATCTTATCTTCCATATTGTTTGAACATCAGAAATGCTTCCCCAACAACCTGATTGGTCCCTATCAATGCGGTTTCAGACCAAGAAAGTCCACAACCGACCAAATCTACACACTCCAGCAGAAGTCAAAATTGATACCCACCATCTTTTCATCAATTTTAAGACCGTATATGACAGCGAGTCATTTCCAGTTTTGACATTCTGCCAAACTCGTCCGCCTGTGTCAGGTGACTTCTTTCGAGAAAGAAAATGTTTCGAGAGAAAAATACTTCGAAAAATATTCGGTTCCGTTTGAGTTGACGGTTTTTGAAGGAGAAGATTCAACGACGAACTATACGAGCTGTGCAACGACATTGACCTAGTCAGAAAACTGCGCATAAATCGGGTTTGATGGATAGGATATGTACAGCGAATGGACACCAATGCTCCGGTCCGCAGAGTCTTCGAATCTAATTCGGAGGGACAACGTGGTAGAGGAAGACCGACATAAGCGCACAAGTATGTTGTTTTGCGGCCCGGTTCAACCCCGGACAGATTTATTAGGTTTATTGCAAGCAAATACATACTTAAAACTAACATTTTCACTTAAAAACTAAAGAGTGGGAGCGGTTAAAGAAAGTTAGGACGTGAGGCATAGGTGGAAATAAGAATATTCTTGAGGGAGAGTTTGCTGAGATGATACTTGAAGAGAGGCAGAATATCGTTAACTTCGCGAAGCATCCTAGACATTGGCTCCAGATGTCCGTAATTCGTTCTGTAAAGATTGAGCAGGAAAAGTGGCGCAGACCTAAGTTTACGGAGATTGGTGTTAAAAGAAATAAGTTGAAGTAAGGAAGGACAATCGATATTACCTACTAACATTTGATGAATAAAGAGAATGTCGGCAACTTTTCGGCGTATAGAAAGGGGTTGTAAATTTATAAGTTTCAGCCGGTCAGTGTAAGGTGGTAAGTTTTGGTTATCATTCCAGGGAAGACCACGTAAAGCAAACCGTAAAAACCTGCGTTGAACAGCTTCTATCCGGAGGATGTGAGTTCTGTAGTAGGGTAACCAAACTTGGCTGGCATATTCAAGAAGAGGCCTAACAAAGGTTATGTAAAGAGATTTGGTAACATAAGGATTGGAAAACTACTTAGACCAGCGCTTGATGAAGCCAAGGGCAGAGTTGGCTTGTTTTATTATACTATCAATGTGAGAACGTAAAGTTCCTTATCGCAGATAACACCTAAATCACGCAACTCATTCACTAAGGGAACAGGCAGATTAAAGATTAGATATCAACGAAGTGAAGTAGGGGGCGTTTACGGGTATAAGTTATAGCCTAACACTTATTTACGTTAAGCTCAAGAAAATTCTTCTGACACCAGGTACAAAACCTGTCTAGATCTTGCTGCAGAAGTAACATAGGCTGTCTTAGGAAGATGACATATATCTAAATATTTTCATATCATCTGCGTAAATAGATATGTATGAATTTTTAATGATACAAGCAACATCATTAATGGTCAGAATAAATAATAAGGGACCAAGGAGGCTGCCTTGAGGGACACCAGAGGAGGTTTTAATTGGGTCAGAAAGCATGGACCTAAATAAAGGGTCCGCCATCTAACGTTTTTTTTCAACTAGTGCTTATTTCGTGAATGGTAACACTTAGCTCATGTCTGATTTGACAGATAATTAGTTTTATCCTTCCGGTTAATAATGGAAAATAATTTCATCCAAATGACTGCAATAGCAATAGCCTACACGATCGGTCCAATTTTTAAGCACATTATCGATTGTGTGCAGCTGTATTTCACCAATGGCTTCACGAATATTGTCCTTTAAAGCGTCAATTGTCTCTGGCTTGTCGGCGTAACACTTATCTTTTACGGCACCCCACAAATAATAGTCCAACGGTGTCAAATCGCTGCTCCGAGGTGGCCAAACGACATCAGCTCTGCGGCTGATAATGCGATATTCAAAAACAGGGCGCAAAACATCGAGTGTAGCTTCGGCTGTGTGGCACGTAGCGCCGTCCTGTTGAAACCAAATGTTGCCAATATCCTCCTCTTCAATTTTTGTGAACAAAAATTCGTTCAACATGGCCCGATAACGATCGCCATTGACTGTAACGGCCACTCCTTGCTCATTTTCGAAGCAAAATGGCCCAATTATGCCTCTGGACCAAAATCCGCACCAAACAGTGACTCGTTTTGGGTGTATCGGCTTTTCAATGTATGCGTGCGGGTTTTCTGTGCCCCAAATGCGACAATTTTGCTTGTTTACATATCCGCCAAGATCAAAATGAGCTTCATCTGAAAAGATGATTTTTTTCGCAAAATCGGCATCTTCTCTAAGTCGACCGCAGGCCCACTTAGCGAAGTGAAAACGCATTGGATGGTCAGTTGGCTTCAACTCCTGAACCAATTGGACTTTTTATGGCGTCATACCAAGGTCTTTATGCAAAATTCGTCTCAATGATGTCTCCGAAATGTTCAATTGTTGAGAACGACGGTGAATTTTCACGCTTTGGTTTATCGATGAGGATGCCAGTTTCTTTCACTTTTTTCACAAGATAACGAACATATGGAGCTGACGGTGCTTCTCTTCTTCCAAAATCCGTACGCAATTTTCGCACACATTCTGCAACATTACCATGATTTTCAAAGTAATGTCGCAATATTTCGCAGCTTTGTTCAAGCATATACACAACCATATTCGTTCAGCGGAAGGATAAAACTAATTATCTGTCAAATCAGACATGAGCTAAGTGTTACCATTCACGAAATAAGCACCCTTTAGAAAATAGTAAAGTCGCTCATTTAAATAGGATTGAACACAAGTTATAAAGTTTATCTGGAAACCAAGAGCCTTTAATTTTAGAAGGATTATATCATGAGAAATTCTATCAAAGACTTTGTTGTAATCGTTGGCAATCACATCAACTTCATTTCCAGATTCCAGTGCACATAAAGTGCTTGATACGAATTCCGTTAAGTTGGTGGTCGTAGATCTGCCTTTGAAAAATCCGTGCTGGTTTAGGGAAACAGTAGTTTTACAATAGAAAAGCATTATGTGATAGATAATGCTCTCAAAAAGCTTAGGTATGCAGGACAACTTAGCAATTGGTCGATAGTTGGAAATATCGTCTTTTCTACCTTTTTTATGTAGGGGAATAATAAACGACCTTTTCCAGGTTGATGGAAATAATCCCTGGGTTATAGAAAGCTGAAAGAGAGCTGTAAGAGGTTGGGCTAGATGCATTTGACATTTCTTTAAAAATATAGGGGGAAGATCATCAGGGCCAGCAGAATAATCATCTTTGAGTTTTATTATTTTATCTCTAACTTGCTCTAAAGTTATAGACACCGATTCCAAAGTTGTTTGTGGGCAGGTGTTTAAGTAGGAAAAGTAAGAATGGTCTGGCTCTTGGGAATGGATGGCGAACGCTTGACCAAAAACGATTGCGAAGAGATTTGCAATAATTTGGGGATCGCCCGAGGACCTATCAAGAAAATTTAGAGATGATGGATAGTTATCAGATTTGCTTTTAGTTTTGATGAACTGAAAGAATCTTTTGGGGTAGGAAATGAGTGTGTGGTCCATTCGATTTAAATAGTTGTTATAGAGAGTTTGGCAAAGTACAGAGAAATTAATTTGGGCAGACTGGTAGTAGAAGAAATCGGTGTCGGAACGCGATTTTAAGTAAGAATACCAGAGCTTATTTCTCTTGTTACGAAGAGATCGCAGCTCTTTATTATACCAGGGTGGTGACGATGACAGGAGAGACATTTTAAAATTTCGGTATAAAAGGATGCAAGAGCATCGTTAACCGTAAAGTTAGGGTTATTGTAGGGTTATTGTAAAATTGACCATACTGAGGAGGTTGTTCAGTTTGGCGTAGTTAGCCCTATGAAAATTAAAACTGTAAGAATATTCATAGGAAACGGGATTAAAACCATTGTCATATGTCAGCGTAAGAGAAAGGGGAGGGTGGTAACTATCCAACTTAGAAAGCAGATGTTTACTTTCTAAAACGACGCGAAGACTAGGTCAAGTTGTCTGCCGATGTTATTGGTGACACCACTTAATTGATATAGACCAGAGTCAGTTAGGCAGTCGATGAAAAGATTTTTTTTATTAGAGGTAGGATTTGTTGCAGTATAGTAGCACTGATCAGTCTGAGTCCATAGAAGCTTAGGTAGATTAAAATCACCTAAAAAAATAACAACGTCATTGGGATCAGCAGCATTAAAAATGCAGTCGATTGCATCAACAGCTAGCTGGTAACCTTGAATTGGTTGAGAGGGGCGAATATAGCAGCAACAAGGAATTCTAGCGCAAACGAATTCGAAGAATGCAGTGGACGATTTTTTAAATGGTCTAGACTCGAGACGAGAATGTATAGCTAGAAGTACACGACGGCCATATAAATTCTCCTCTTTATCTAGACCATCGTCACGGTGTAAATCGAAGTCTTGGGAAAATAATTCATTATTCTTAATATCCGGGGTGAGATTGGTTTCTGTGAGGGCAAAGATGTCGTATGGCAAAATCTGCGAATTAAGATATATAGCAGAAATCTTAGTTTGTAATCCTCTTACGTTTTGATAATACAGGGACAGATATTTGGGAGGCTTCAGCAAAGAATTGACTGGTGGGTTAGGAGCGATGGTAGTTTTTGAAACTAGACCGTGTTCTCTGGAGGTATAGTATGCGTTTGGAGCTAACATGAGACGCAAAAGAAGAGAGATCATTAGCCACGTCATCAGGAGTCATATCTAATTGTTCATGAAAACGTATAAAAAGTTGCAGCAGATCATTATGATTAGTGGGGAGGCCTTCTTGCAGAATAGAAACCATTGCATTGATTTCGTTATACCGTCGATACAGACAGAGTCAGGCTTGTCATGTAGGTAGGCGAGATATAAGCGAACATTATCATATAATCTGCGGTCTCTTAAACGAGAGAGAACATATCGAGAGAACATATCGGGATCGATAAGGTGCTTGGTTAACTTTGCCTTTGGAGGAAGAATGGGGTCTAAAAAAGGAGGTGGTGTGGTATTAGGGTGGGAGTCTAGCTTAGAATATGGGGAGGGATTTAAAATATGGGAGCGAATAAAGTTGGGGTATGCCGTTTTTGTATGAGTGAAATGAGGAGATGTTGGGTTTTGTAAATGACTGGGAGGAGGATCTAGATTGAAAGATATGCGCTTAGGAATTGAGTTGGACGCGATGGAAGAACGTTTTGTATATACGCGATTGGCAGTATGAATTGAAGGAGGAGTGATGACAGGAAATGTCCCAACTTTAAAACTCCAATTTGCATCAGGAGTTTGTTTGTTAGGAGTTGGTTTTTTTTTGGAAGAGTTAGGCTTCGGTATAGGGTTTGACTTAAAATTAACATTATTCTGTTTTTTAGATTTAGTGGATTTTGTGGTAAAGGTAGTATTCTTGCGATGTTTGTTGTTTCCTGTAAATTGAAAATTGGGTCCAACGAATCGACCGCTGCAAACGTGCCCGCGGTGGCCATATGAACGAAGTCGAGTTCTATTCATAAATGTTTTGATTGTACTTCAAGCCGATAATAAAGTTTTTGAAATATCCCAAATGGTTTGCGTTTTATTTAAAAAAAAAGTTGTCAAGTCCTTATTGGAAAACCCTATATATCCGATGTGGCGGATACCCCCAAGATGGCGTATCATTTACGCAAATATTTCTACTCTTCGGCTTTTGCCACGCTCTGAAATATTTCTACTCGTGAACAATTTTATTCAAAAATATTTTTACTATAATAATGAGAAGTAAACATTTATTATAGGTTTTGTTCCAAAGCATTGTCATACGATACAAATTCAGGGACTACGATTACAATTACAATTCGCGGTATTGTTATAGGAAATTAATATAGCCAAAAAGTAAAAAATGGAAATTTCATATAACAATTTATTAGATAAGATAAGATAAGATTTATTATCGTTTGAAATTTAAAAGTATGCAAATATTACAATTTACAATTATAATTTACACATGTACAGAGATTTGACATTGTGACATGTTTTTCTACTAGATAATTATTTAATAATATATTTTAAATTAACTTCTAGCAAAATATAGGGGAAAACAACGTAAAACAAACCCCAATTAAAAACCAAACAAATAAATAAATAATATTATAACGATAATAATGATAATGAACAAAAAATGATATAACTACAATTTAAGAGTAATTTAATAAATACACAAGTAAACAAATTTATAAATTAAAAAAAAAACAAGAAAAAGTTAACAAGCAATCTTTTAACTAATTACATTTAATTGACGAATAAGATAATTTACAAAAAGGTCGCATCTGCTCATAAATGTTTCATTAAATATATGTATTCCGTCCGAAATCAGCTGATCGTGAGTTTAGCATTTAGGTCTAATGTGGAGTGATGCCAAGGAGTTCAAGCATCATTTTTAATAATTCGTTTTGCGACACTTGTTACTTTTTAATGTGAAATTGAGCACAATTATCCCAGACCTGGCACCCGTAGATGAAAATTGGTTGGAAAATTACTTTTAGAATTACTCTTTTGTTTCCAATTTTGATAATAATGACTTCCCGTTTATAAAAGGATATATTACGCGTACCTTAATAGAGATATTTATTTTATTGAGTGTTTGTGTGTTATGTTCCTTAAATGTTAACTTTGAGTCAAGGTGAATAAATAAAAACCTTACGGAGGGCTTCCAAGGAATTTGGTGTCCATTAATTGTAAAATGGATGACCGAGAGAAAGCAAGATTTTCTTTTTCGTGAAATAAAAATCGGTTGAATTTTTTTTGGCATTTACCGTTATTTTCCACTTTTTATAATATTCAAGCAATATTTTCGTCGCATTTATTAGGTTCACTCAATATCGAGACCAAGTACATATGACGAAAATATTGCGAAAATATTGTCAGCATAAATTGCCGTTTCACATTCTGTTAGAAGTGGGAAATCAGACGTATGTATGTTATGCAATATTGGTCCTATAACAGAACCTCGAGGTACAGCAGCTGAAGAATCAATGAAATCAGATGCACTGCTACTAACATGCACTCTAAAACACCGAGATCTGATAGTTTATACAAGACACCGTTGTGTCATACAGAGTCGAAAGCCTTTTCAATATCAAGCAATATCGTACCAGTTGATTTGCGGTCTCCACGATTTTTTTTTATGCTATTACATAAGCGAAGCACCTGATGCGATGTGTTGTGAGCACCCCGAAAACCAAATTGTTCATCGGGATATAATTTTCGATCATTAATAACACAACTCAACAAAAGAAAAAAAAAAATACTTGTCCTAACATTCATTGTAGGATTTTTCAATTCACTATGCGTCAAAATGAATAAATAATATCAATATTCGTTTAAACGAATAGCTTTTGTAATGGTTATAATAATAACCGTTTACATAATTTTTGCCTTAGAAATTGGTGCATGCAATCCCCATAAGCTTAGGTATGTATGTTCACTTTTCCAGTCACCCATGATCAAGAAACAGTAAAAATACTCAAACATACCGTAGAATAATGTGTACATTGTTACATCCACGCAGTACTTACATAGATGATGCTTAAGTGATTAACAACTAGACAAGTATTTTTTAAAGGTCTCAAAACAGTGAAAATGTCATCAAAAAGTGTAACCATGATGCTGATGCATTTTGCTGTATATGTGGCAAATTTATTAAAGTTCGGGATGTAAAATTTGAGTTGGTTAGGTGTGAAATGCTTTGCGAAGCCTATGAAGCCTACTTTAACTGCCCTATTCGAAATCTGCATGCAGTAATTGCAAAAGATGTTTAGAAAGCTAGCAGTTTTCAGTGGAAAAAATATAAATAGGTATGCTTATTTGAATTTTTATATGTTTTAGGTTGTTACCGAGGTGAGAAAAGGAGTATGAAGTTCACAGTAGCTAGAATTTGGTGAGAACCAAGAGACCACGTTAACGACTGCTGTTTTTACATCGTAAATCCACGCAAAAGACGTAGTGGCAAGAACGCTAAGCCAATCGAATATCTTAATCTTACTTCTTAATCTGCTTCAATTTTGCATAGCCCACAATGTCCAATCCCAGAACCGCCGACAAAATTACCCCAATCGAGCTTATCTCAAACTTTAAATGAAAATAATGAAGATTTGAAGAAATTTTTACCATCACAGGAACAACAAAAACCCCATCTAATTTCAGGAGAAGATTTTAATGATTTAATCAGAGAATTAAATTTGACGAAAAGTAAAGCAGAGATTTTGGGTTCTCGCTTGAAACAATGGAATTTGCTTGTCGATATCAAAATAACTGATCAACGAAATCGCCATGAGACATTTTCTTCGTTCTTTACAAAGGAAGATGGACTTTGTTTTTCTAACAACATCAAAGGTTTGTTAAAAGAAATTGGGATACCCTGTGTTCCCAATGAAAGGCGGTTATTTATTGGCAGTTCAGCAAAAAGTCCAAAAGCAGTTTTGTTACACAACAGAAATAAATTTCCATCTCTTCCAATAGCCCACTCTGTACGCCTGAAAGAAAACTATGAAAGTGTTAAAATTTTACTCGAAGCTTTAAAATATCAAGAGTATACATAAGTGACAGTTCATTGGAGATTTTAAAATGGTGGGAAATAATGGGACTTCAGGAACATCCGTGTTATCTTTGTTTGTGGGATAGTAGAGCGGATGCTCAGCACTATATTTGTCGATGAGAACGCAATTTTGTCTTGGAACACAGATCGTTACATGTAAACCTATTGCTGAATCTGAAAATGTGTTAATGCCACCTGCCACAAAATCTGAAGCTTTTTCATTTTAAAAATATTTTTTTCCTAAGTTGTAAGAAGCGAAGGTTAAAGCTGCAATTTTTGTTGGTCCACAAATTGGAAAAATTTTTGCCCGTGAGGAATTCCCAAAATTGCTAACTAGTGCTCAAAAAAAATGTTGGCATAGTTTTCAAGCACTAGTTTCTGGATTTTTAGGCAACAATAAAGTCGAAAACTACCAAGATCAGTTGAAAACATGTTGAGGAACTTTGAAAGTACATATGATACATTCTCGTATAGATAAATTTCAAAACAACATGGGAGCATTCTCAGAAGAACAATGGGAACGGTTTTATGAAGATATTTTGGACTTTGAACGCCGTTATCAAGGACAATACAATGAAAATATGATGGAAGACTGCATACTGTTTAATACGAGAAAGTACTTATGAACTTTTAAACAATTATTTTTCACACTTTTGTTAATTTCCACTGTAAATATTTTAATAATTAAAGATGCAAAAATAATTACGAATTTATTTGTTTTGACTTAAAAAAAAAAAAAAAAAAAATTTAAATCATAGTTTTAAAAATAACTCCTTAAAACGTTCTCCTGGCTAGAAAAGCAAACTTCTTTATCAAAATTATTTTTTTTGGTGACTATTGATACACTTTTATAAATTTTATAAATTGAAGTCAAAATTCAATAAGTCAACAGTGTAATCTTTTAAATTTTTGCATAAATTTAGCTAAGACCACTAAGTAAACTGGTCTCGGATAAAAAAGGGTTCATGTGTCCCGTAAAAAATGATTACCAACTGTTAGCTAAAAATTTGGCAGAGGAAAGGTCTCCGAAATTGAAAAAAAATTATCATCAAACGCATCTTCAATCAAAATGGGTCGCAGCATATACAATAGATCGAGAACTCAAAAAGAACAATAAATGGTGGGAAGATTGTCTCCACATCGTGTGTGTAACGTATGATTTACCAAGTACATACATCAAAGTTATCAAGAGGAAGGCCAAGGAAATCAATAGCTGAGTGCTCGACGTTCACCAAATAACAAAAACTAATAAATGCTACCGAAAACATAACCACTGAAGATATGTCTAATGCCTTAGAAATAAAGTGTAATAAGGATCATGAAAAGATGAAAGCTAATGTAACCAAGGCGGTCTCTGCCGCAAGTCCACTGCGAGCCAAAAGAATAAAAGAAAGCATTTCTACTCCACAAAAGGATCCTATCTAGTATAATGGTGATAATGCATTGGCTTTGTTTATGGATTTAGGTCTGTCAAAAGGAAAATATAGGATTTTGAGAGTTTCCCTGAGAAAAGATGTTCTTCCATCCTATAGAATTATAACAGTTGCCAACTGCCTTTTTGTTCCAGGAAATTACAAAATCACGGAAATATCAAATAGAGTGAAACTTCAAGACATGATGGAAAAGTGAGAAGGAATTGATTGCAGTTCCATGAATTCTTACATTACAAAGCAAGGTACCCACAGAAAAACATAAATACACCAGATGGTGAAACAGATGCAAACATGTTTATGGCCTCAGTTGTTCCACTGAGGCTTAACAGTACAAATGGTGAACATTGCCAAGAACACAAAAAAAAACCTCAACAATCAAGATGAATGAAATAATGATGAACATACAATAATTACGAATATGGTATCTCTTCACTACATGCAAGAATTAGACGCATGGAATTTATTTTGAAACTTGTATATGTACTCGTACTTCGACAGGAAAGAGAGGATGTTGATAAATGTATTGTAATCAGGGAGGGAGAAAAAGGATGAGAACAGCATTTTCGCAATGAGATTGAGTTTGATGTCGATAGACCAAAACATCGATTTGGAAATAATAATGATGGAAATACTTCGAGGAGATTTTTTCAAGAATCAGGGGCAATGACGTAAGTCACTAGAGAGGTAATAAAGAGGCTTGAAATAACACTTACTCGTAATGTTTGGAATTGCAGGGAAAAGGTTAACACTGCCAAATTTTTGGGAGTATGCCAAGAAATCAACATAACTATTAAAGCAAAAACATCCCGAATAGCAACTCACACCTACACTTCATAAAATTTTGGTTCATAGCCAAAATATAATCGAGTATCAATCGTTACAGTTGGAGAATTGTCAGAAGAAGCCCAGGAATCCAAAAATAAGGACTAGAAGAAATATAGATATCAAAATACGTGCAAGGTATCAAGGATGCGGCAGAATGTACACTTTTCAACCTGCTTGCAGCCTCATCGGAGCCACTCATGTCTTCGTTAAGGCATGTCAGAACCAAAAAAGCTCAATGACAAGTGTATTAGACTCCAGATGTTGACGAACGTTTCTAAGAAATCTGATTTTATTTAGATTTAATTGAAATGTTTGGCCCGTTTAAGTTTTGCTCCATTGTCTGACTTTAAATGAATCACTGTAACAGTTTTTTATGTACCTGATGTACCACAAATAAAAAAAAAATGCTCTTTTGATACACCTAAAAAAAACCATTTAAAGAATGGTTTGTTTACTTTAATTCACCACTGTTTTGCTTGGATTAGCTTATATACACCCTGTTATTACTTCAACCATGGACTTTTGAATATTTTTAAGGTAAAATATTATATTAATCCCCTGTGGTGAGAAAGATTCTGAAATGATTTTTCTCAAAATTCACTAATTTGTGAATGGGAATTTCCTTTAAGCAGAAAAAAAAGAGAATATGCGTCAACAAGGAAATAACACTGATAAAGGTGGTGAATTTGCACTAAATAAAGCATTGAGAATTTATCCCACAACATCGATTTGGAAAAAAATCATTCCAGAGCACATTAACAAGGCTACACTAAAGAAATATAAATATTTGAAGGAGAGAAAGTGTTGTTGAGAAGGAACATTCATACTAGCAAAGGCTAGCGAATGGGGCAATTAAACACATTACTCGTATATTATATATCTGGCCACATTTTAGACGTGCTCAACAGTATGCTCAGAACAAACTACCAGTAAGGATTGACCCAGGTAAAGATAATGCCCATAAAACTGATTCAAATGCGGTTTAATTTGCAGCTAAATTTAGATATGGAACCGTAGAAACCGTAGCTACCAGTAGTGCTGTCATGGGCTTCAACTGCGCAAATAATGCAGAGTAGCACAGTTGATAATGCACGTGATAATACACTTTGGAGTAAAAATATTTGAGCAAGGTCAAGCAAATGTAGTGCTTAGTAGAGTGCGATCACTGAACGGCTTAAGAATACAGGAGCTCGATACAAGAAAATACGAGGGGCGTTCAACATATTCTCGGTATCGGGGTGAAGCTGTGGTTGTATATATAAATTGACTTATTTATCAAGTAATACTATTATTTTAGTGCATTCATGTACAATTTCATATAAATGTGATTATTAATTCGCGTTGTATCTCTAGTTAAACAGAATCATAATGGCAACTGAGACGATGATGGTGAAAATTGAGCATCGCGCTGTAATTAAAGCAAGGAAAAAGTCTAAGCAAGGAAAAAGTCAAAAAACTATTCATGAAGAGATGGTGGCTGTTTACCAGGGTTCCGCACCTTCATTATCAACTGTGCAAAAGTGGTCAAGTGAGTTCAAGAGAGGCAGTTCAAAAGATAAAAATAATTAAATAAATTTTTTTTAAAACAAAGCTTTTATGAACAATAACAATTTTTTTTTATGATTTTACAAGAAAATATTTCAAAATTTATAAATATATTGTAAAGGGTGTCCAGATAAGAACGATTCAAAAAAACAACAACGGTGTGACATATAAAATTGATTCTAGCTGTATTTTGAAGATACGTTCATGCCATTATGTGTGGATTAGCACATCATTTAAATGGCTGCCTGGGCTTCGATTGCAGTGCTTCCAGCGGTCGGTCCAAATTTTCATGACTCGGTCCAATATGCCCGGCGTTTTTCCGGCAATAGCGTGTGGAATGTTGGTCTCGAGCTCGTCCAAAATGGTAGGCTTGTTAGCGTAGACTAAGGATTTTACATAGCTCCAGAGAAAATAATCGAGTGATGTCAAATAGCCGTCTTGTTTGAACCACTCCTCACATATTGTCGACCACAGAAAGTGGGTTGACATCGCTCTATACCTGAGAGCATTGACGTAAATGTGTCTCCATCCTTATTTCGAAAGGAATAAGGTCTGATTATGCCGCCATGCCATAAACCACACCAAACAGTCAATTTTTGTGAATGCACTGATGCTTGGCCAAACACTTGTGTATTGTGTTCGCTAAAATAATGGCAATTTTCATTGTTGACGTAGCAGCTAACCCAAAAATGGGCCTCTACCGAGAATGTGAACTTTTAACCAGAATCCGGAACTTTCGGGTTTGTCTGTTGTCGTACGCCTTCAATTCTTGCGTCAGCATAATCTATACGGATTAAAGCCCAAATCCAACCGCAAAATAAGCCGATGCCCAATTCAGCTAATCAGCAACCGAATCAACATTTTTAGGTCTTCTTCGTTACCGGCCGTTATGGCCTGTCTGTTTGGTGGCTTAAGATTCCAAGGAGTTCACTCACGCTCAAACTTTTCCACAGTGCGACGAATTACCTGCACACTGATGACGACCAACCTTACGACGAAATGAGACTTGAGTCGCGGTAATAGTGTTGCATAAGTGCAGAAAGAGTTTATCGGGCTATTGCTTGCCTCGGCGAATTGTCTGAAGTAGAGGACAGGCCAAGAAGTGGTCGCCCACGTGTCGTCCGTACGAATGCGGTAGTAAAGGCAGTAAATTCGGAGAAATCCCCTTAGGAAGCAGAAGATCATGTCCAGGGAATTGGATATATTAATCAGATCCATGTCTAGGTTGATTCGAGATGATCTCCATATGAAAGCCTATCGTCGGTCCACGGGTCATCTTCTAACTCTTCAACTAAAAAAAATTAGGCTGGAAAGATTTAAGAGACTTTTGCTGTGGCACGCGGACAATGGCCATGAAAACATTCTGCTTACGGATGAGAAAATTTTTATAGTGGAAGAAGTTTTCAATAAACAAAATGACAAAATTTATGCCACTTCATCTAAAGAAGCGTCAAAATTATTCCAAAGGTTCAACGTGGACATCATCCCGCTTCCGTAATCGTTTGATGGGGGGTCTCTCACCATGGTCTCACATCCTTCCATTTCTGTGAAAAAGGCGTAAAAACTGGTGCAACGGTTTACCAAGAAGATGTGGTAGGGGGTGTTGTGAGGGGTTTGACCAAAACCCCTTTCATTGGATACAGATGGGTCTTCCAACAGGACTCTGCTCAAGCGCACAAAACCAAAACCACGCAGGAGTGGCTCAGGGTCAATTTTCCTGGCTTTATAGCAGCAGAAGATCGCCCGTCGGGGAGGCCAGAACTGAATCCACTGGATTATGGTTTGTGCTCAAAATTGGAGAACATCTCCTGCAAGACTCCCCAGAGAAATTGGGAAAGCCTTAAAACAGCATTAACCAGAGTAGCGTCCGCCATCTCCATGGAAACCGTACATGCCGCATTGGGCTAATGGCCCCACCATTTGGAAGCTTGTCTTAAAGCAAAAGGCAGTCATTTCGAGTAAACCCAATTTTTTTTAATAATCAATATTGTGGTCTAATAAATGAAACAATTTTCAATATAATGTTTAGTGGTATTTTTTTTATAGCGTTTTATATTTGTAACTGAACTTATGGCAGGATTAGGTAGATTGTCGAAACTGAAATTGTTATTTAAAATTTTTTTTTTATATTATTGTTTTTCCAGATTACAAAAATTAAGGTAGGTAAAATGCCATTGTTTGATTACCAATTAGGCGAGCCACTAACAAGAGCTAAGAGCAACTTTCCTCCACAAATAGTACGTGGAAAAGATGACAAATTAAATTTTTGTATGTGCAGAAAAACATAGATGGTACAAAAAAAGATGTTGAGTGCGTTTTTTAAATAGATATGATCGTAAAGATCGAGAACTTGCATAATTTGATCGGTGTGCTCTGTGCACAGAAGAATGGATTAAAAATCTGTCATCTGAATGCACAAAGTTTACACAATGCATGAAACTAGACGAATTAAAATATCTATTTGTAGGATCTCAGGTTGATGTTGTTTGTGTGTCTGAGACTTGGTTTCACTCGGATGCCAAAAACAAATTGTATGAAGTGCCTGGTTTTAATGTTTTTCATGGTGATCGAGTGGGTCGAGTAGGTGGAGGATCTGCTATTTATGTACGCGAAGGGTTGCAGTATACACCTGTTTGTAATTCTATGCAGGACACAGGGCTAGACTATTGCTTCGTCAAAATTGTATGTGAGAGTCAAAGAATTTTATTAGGTACTGCTTACAGGGAAAATCAATCTGTAGACTATATGCCGTTAGTAACCATTCTAGAGCAACTTTCCTATAGTAGCTCCCATGTTGTTCTATGCGGTGACCTTAACTGCAATTTGTTGGATGTGAACGTTTCTTCTCATTTGCTAAATAACTTTACATCGCTGAACTTATTCCCTGTAAATATAGAAACTCCTACTCATTTCCAAGGTGATTCAAGTACTCTGATTGATCAATTTTTTGTTAGTGATGTTAGTAAGATCCTACTTTATAGTCAGGTTCAAGCTTTTGGTTTCTCGAGACATGATCTCATTTATTTAACCTTAGATTTTAAAAACATGCCAAAAGAGATCATCTTCCAGTTTCGTGAGTTTAAGAACGCGAACTACAGTGAGTTACTGTATGACATTCAGTGTACTGATTGGAATAGTTTGAGGTGCATGCAGTCTGTTAAAGATAAAGTTGTGTTTTTTCAAGAGCAGATCAGATAACTTTTTAATAAACATATCCCACTAAAACAAAAGTTATCCGTAGAACGTCGCCACCCTGGCTTAGCAGCGAAATTAAGAAGCTGATGCTGCAACGTAATACAGTCTTTGGAGACGATATAGAGTCGAACCGCTATATCGGGAGTACTGCCGTTTGCGGAACAAAGTGGTGCTAGACATAAGGTCCGCAAAGACGCTTTACTATGAAAATAGGTTAAGCCAAAGTTGTTCGTCGAAAAATAAATGGAAAGCTGTTAAGGAACTTGGAGTTAGAAAAGAGATTCCAAAAATAGCCGATAACATTAACTGTGAACTCTTAAACGCTAAATTCGTCACAAAACCATCCTCTTTCACAAATGAAAACGTGTGTAATACATTTGATTCTTCAGGCAACTCCGTCTCCAATGAATCGTTCGGTTTCATATGTATTAGTGATCAAGAGGTTGTCGAAGCGGTTCTATCAATAAAGTGAAACGCAACCGGAATCGACGGTGTTGATCCCAGGTTTGTAAAACTTCTCCTTCCTTACATTCTTCCTTCCGTTACTCATATTTTCAACAGCATAATAACAGCTTCCGATTATCCCCGTGAATGGAAGAGGGCAAAAGTTATCCCAATACCTAAAAAAGGAAATGACGATTATAGACCCATAGCGATTCTCCCGTTTTTAAGTAAAGTCTTGGAAAAAGTAATTTTGAAGCAAATGCAGGCATATTTGTCTATAAATAAGGTAGTAAGCTGTTGTCAGTCCGGTTTTCGTCACAAACACAGCTGCAAAACAGCATTATTGTCAGTAGTCGATGACATTAGGAAGTCGTTGGACAAAAAATATGTTACTTTTCTAATTCTCTTAGACTTTTCAAAAGCGCTTGACACTGTTAACCATGTTCTTCTTTGCCGAAAATTTCAGACCATGTACAATTTCTCCAAAGAATCGGCAAAGCTTATTTATTGCTACCTAGTTCCTCAAGGATCAATACTTGGACCTGTCCTTTTTTCTATGTACATCAATGACTTGTCACAAATTGTCCAACGGTGTTGAGTGGAAATATCAATGCCTTAGATCAAGTCGCTGCTTCGATAAATGAAGAATTGGACAATATTTTTCTCTGGGCTCAACGTAACTTTCTGTGTTTGAATCCGGCAAAGTCGAGAGCTCTCGCGATTCATAGGAAAACACAGAACCTGCCTACCATCCCACCGATAAAACTTGGTGAAGAAATCGTCCCCTGTAAGAAATCTCGGACTTATTTTTAATGACTCCCTAACATGGATTGACCATATAAACACTACTATTGGCAAGGTTTATGGAGGCCTTCGTGTACTTTGGTCAACTCAGATGTTTTTACCTACAGCTATAAGAACTATGCTGGCGAAAACGCTCATACTGCTAATTTTACTGTATGGGTGTGAGGTCTTTGGCAAATTTGACTCAATTTCTAATAGGAAGCTTAATGTTGTATACAACAATATTGCTCGGTATATATATGGCCTCCGAAATTATGATCACGTGTCCGTTTACTCAAAGTCTATTGTCGGCTGCTCGTTCGATAACCTGCTAGCGCTTCGATCCTTATCATATCTGTATGACATCATACAGACACATCAACCTGAGTAACTCTATAGCAGATTAGTTTTTCCCCGGTCGCAAAGGACTCTGACCTTAATGCAAACTCCACATTCTTGCCTAACATCGGAACGGCAATTCTTCGTTCATGCCACTCGCGTATGGAACTCCCTGCCCCGTGAACTAAAAGGAGTCAGAAACACAAAAAGATTTAGGAATTTACTTTTGAGGTACTTAGCCAGTGAGTACAATTAGCATATTCAATTAGCAATAAATTTAAATTGTTAGTTATTTATTTATTATTTGTTTTTAGTTTCAATTAAATTCTAAATTAACGGTCTTTTGTTAAATGCACATGTCTGTTATTTGAATCTTGTTTTCTTCTTTTATGCTTTTTTTTCTTTTTTTATTCAAATATGTATTTTTTGTTGTTCAACCATTTTTCCTTGGTTGTTCTTATTTTTATTTTATTATGTTCAATTTGTACACTTAATTTTAAGGCTTTCACTATCTTATAAGATTTATCTTACTGTGTGCAATTTCAAATAAATCAATAAATACAAATACAAATAAATACAAAGTGTGTTCACCAAGTGGTGAAAATCTTACGTAACTCATTTT
Organism: Volucella bombylans; assembly: GCA_949129095.1. Classification (NCBI taxonomy): domain Eukaryota; kingdom Metazoa; phylum Arthropoda; class Insecta; order Diptera; family Syrphidae; genus Volucella; species Volucella bombylans. Next base: position 125,120,869 of record OX422140.1, on the reverse strand, counting down.
TAATATTTCCTAACCTTTTGTTTTTCGGCGTTTCCTGGAGTTAAAAGAAAAATGCCTTCGAAAAATATTTCTAGGCGGCATAACAATAGTACTAAAGAATAGGCTATTCAATTTGGTGTTGCCAAATGGATTTTGGTTAATCATCTCAAGAGCCACCACAGAGATATTGAAAGACCAACAGTTTTTCGTAAGTATTGATAAAAAATATCTGGATATTGCAGGAAGCAAAGTGAGCATGTTTTGAGAGAATAATATGTCTGGGGTGGACATGATCATAGATTTTCTGAAGAGAAATAAGACTATCCTTTCAATGAGGTAGTGCCAAAACCTGAAAACATCGAAGACAAAATTGCAGATATAGAAAAATATTTTAAGCATCTTGAAGTTATTTTGAAATCTCCTGATGGTAATCGGATTCCAAAAGAAAAGCCGCTTAATTTTCTTAAATACGAAAAGGTGTATTTTGAATAGACGGACAATATATCCGGCAACAGGAAAATTGCATGATGGCCCACAAAGAACCCGATATAATCAAAACGGGTTGGTTTGATGCCGTGATTTTTTTCAAAGGCTGGTTCTCGAATTTCTTTATTGCTGAAACCAGAAAATTGAAGGAAGAGACTATTGCCATGGTGGACAATTTGGCAAGTCACTTTTCTGTGCGGGTAATAGAAGCTGCAAAAACAAAAAAACATATAATTTATATGCTTTTCTGAAAATTCCATCCACATTTGTCAGGTACTCGACGCAGCCTTCCTTGTCCCATTAAAACGTAAAAATACGCAAACGCTGTCGAAAGAAAGATTTTTATTTTTGTTTAAGTATCCTAAAGTATTCGCTGACTAACAAGTGTGCCGATAATATTAAAACAACTTCCTTCTAACTGTTGAATGCATCAAGGCAGCCGCAACAATTTTATCTGCAAATCAAGCCGATGAAGATACACCTATTCAAAGATGAGCTTGGAAAAAGTACAGATGTAAAAGCTGTGCAGGGAGCACTAATCAGTAATCAGATCAGATACAATTTTGATTGAAAATAATAACCAAAGTTTTGAAGAAATGATAAAAAAGAACGATGAAGGAGAAGGTGGCGACGATATTTCTGTCGACAAATTATTTGCGTTATTATGCGCAAATATTCAATCAAGTCTTAAGCCGTATATTGTTGCTTAGTTTTGTTTATTTCAAAATGAAAAATAGTCAATGTTAGGCCAGTCGACGGCACTCTACCCAACGAGAGCAACAAGGTTGGAAACAAGGAAACTTTGAGGTGAATCATTAGTAATGATTTGCTCTATGCTGTTCTGGAAATTTTAAGCGATTAATGCAAATTTTTCTAAACATATAGTTAAGCCCCCTATTCTAATACCCGTTAACGTAAACAGGATCAAAAAGCACTCGAAAAATCTGATATCTTCATTCACCGTCCATATGAAATGGTAGGGACGACCCAAATTCTGTTGCCAGGCATAGCGAACCAAAGTACGTGCTTAAGGCCAGGCAACAAAAATAAATTACAGATGGCGATATCTAAGATAAGAATAACATTTAATGCTCCATAAAGATGGACAACAATCTTACTGAAACCGTTGATATTAGAAAAGGCCTTTTCTTAACATCATACTTGAAAAAATGGTGTGAAACTCTCAAGCCAAGCAACTATTTGCAAACACTAATGATATTGATACCATCGGCAAAAGTGTTGCACAACATCGACGAGGACAGAGCTTCACAATATACAGCAATAAATTGGAGGTAGTTACTAGTTTGCCTTGCCTTCGTTTTGGATCTGATAATATAATATACGAGTACAATATAACCTCATCAGAGACACAACGAAGAATTACATCTAACAACCGCCATTTCTTTGGTGCAAGAAGGCAATTAAGTCATAAGGCCTTGCTGAGAAACAATAAGGGGCCTCCGTATGCTCCATTTTGAAACACTTTGGTAGAGCTTTTCTATTGTCTCAGGAGCTTAGTACAAGTATGGCCAATTATGTGCTTCTGAACCCATTGTATCTCATGAAAAACTGCGAATCATTCCATTTCAAAAAGAACAACGCATTCAGGCAATTTAACAAAGGGAAAAGCTTAACATCATTAAGTTTTTTGACGTTTCACGAAATCTCAAAATTTGAAATTAGCTACATATCTGGCGTTATTCAGTACTTTCATGGGTTACCTCAAATCACGTTCACATACCTATTCGTTTGTTCATTAAATCAAAGTATCGTACACACATCCACAAATTTAAAAATGTCAGCAGTTAATTTGTTCTTTAAAGGAAAAGTCATTAAATGTTATCGTACAATTCTATTCCACCTCACTTATAGTGAGTCGAATGTGCTCAGATATGCATACATATGTGACATACAATGTAAATACGCTCGAAACCTAATTTATCAACGTCAGAAAAATCAATTCTCTTCGCGCCAAAAGTGAGTACGAAAACTCACGTTCGTTAAGTGTTGTAAAATAACACCACCAAGCCAGCAAGAACCACCACCAACCATTTTCGTCGCCGACGCGAATTCCCAAAGCCCCCTCCAGCTTTGATATTTATTTCCACGGGAATAATGAATACGTACCTAAATATGTATGTGAATGTAAGTATGTGTATGAGTGCCATCAGCATCGTGTGAAAGTCAACATAATGCGAATAAAAAGCAGTTAGCACCAACCTAGTTATGTATAACCTTTCCTGATCCCCATCCTCATTTCATATCAAAAGGCACATTAGCTTGTTGTGCCTCCTTCGGGGGCTGAAGGCTTGAACCCTCGAATCCTGATAAAAAGGCTGAACAGCAATTTTTCGGAGTATTAATCATGAATTATTTTACATCAGGGAGTGGGTCTCGCGAATATGAGACAACGAATACACATACCTTGGCATCCATGAATTTTGCGCTTTTGATTGCATGGGAGTGTTTGTAATAAAGTATTCAACGGAACGCCTCAATATTCCAACACAATAGTATCAAGTCCCATGATGAAGATCAAGTCCTTTAATGAAACGAAATTCAAACAGCCAGTAAATTGCTGTATTTCATGCATGCATGAGCGCGGCTTGTATTTTTTGTTGTATCCAAATTGAACACCACTTTGCCTTGATTAAGTACCTCTCAAGAAAAACAATCTAATGACACAGCTGAAAACCAAACCAACATTTTTACGGGAATAAGGTGCTGATGATTGCTTTAAGCAATTTATGACATTCTGATATTTAATTCAATCAAAAAGCAAGAACAAATTGAATTAAATGGAAGTTACTTTTTTTTCCCAATCGATATCCTCATAGCTCATTTCTTGGAGAGAGGCAACAGGAACACAAATGCATACAATCTATATGAAATTTAACCACAGATGAAAGCTCAACAAGATTTTTTCTGGCTCAGACTCTTCTCATAGCCAGTCCAGAAAATATATAAGGATAGTCGGTACGCAATGTCATCGAAATTTCATTGCGAGTTGTATCTAGAGCTGCTTCATTAGAAACGGAAGATGACTTTAGCAGTGCTGGTCCTGGTACAAAAAAAAATACAGAGACATTTACCAAACCAAAGAGTGTATAGCATATGGTAGGACTATCCTTGCCGCCAAGCCCTATGTTTTTCCGAAAGTTCGTTTACGAATACGGTGCGAGCAAAACGACACATTCAGTCTAAATACTTAAATTTCCTATTTCCGAAAAATTCACTTCCCCAATAAATTGGATGGTAACTCTGTCGTTATTAGTTAAATCAGGGCAGACTGCTATTCGTGTTTTCCGTGGGGAATTCCCAGATTGAAGTCATTGGCAACGGTGCAAGTACACCCGTACACACGCACCTGAACAATTAGCAGAAGACTTAGACCGCTACAAAGTGGATATAGTACGATAGTGACTAATATTTTGATTCTTACAAGGAAATGCAAGAAGAAACAAAGCCCAGTTGCATGCGGTTTGTAATTAGAGAAAGGTTTAGACAAAAAGTCTTGAGCTTTTATCATGTGAGAAAACGTTTAATTATAATTGGGGAATTAACTATTAAAAGGGTTGTACATATGTACTCAGGCTCCGCTAATCGGAACTTTGTCTAAGATCCTTTTACGACTTCTTCGACCTCGAACATCCAAGCAATGTCCTAAACGCTACACTAAGATTATTATCGATTATATACAATAAATACCAAATCAGAAAAAACTGCATTTTTGGTGGCATAGTTGGAGCTTGCATGAGCGAAATGTCATTTTGGTAAGCAATCGTTTCTAATACAATCACATCCACAAGGAAAGCTGTGGATTGCCGCAAGACATAACTCCAATATTCTGGATAGCAAATGCGAGAGTTACGGATTCCAGAACACCGAAGAAACACTGCGAAGAAATTTGACTTCTAATGGAAACAATTGCAAGAGACTGCTACATAGTTGATTGATTGAATCTCCTAAGACACTTCGAGAAGTCCTATTTTGCCAGCATCAATCGCAGAAGTCCAGGAACGAAATCGTTGATTACAAAGCAGTTATTATAAAGGGTAATTCTTCGCATGTTTTCCGCGTTGGTGTCGTTGTCGGTGTTGATAGCGGGGCCGCGGTACGTAAAGCCCCTTAGTACCTCAAAGTTTTAGCTCCCCATCGTGACGCTTTGTCCTAAGTGTAGATATTGTGTTTCCTTTTTTCTTGAAAGCACAGGCATATTTTGTTTTTCCTTCGTTGACAGCTAAACAAATGTTGTACGCTTTTGCTTCAATAGTCACAAACACTCCATTGACAATGTCATCTTCATATGGGAGTAGCTAAACAGACTTTCGGAAAACCCTCTCTCGAACAACCAAAAAGACATCATATAAGACTGTCCTGCTATACGAGTATAACGCAGAAGTGTGTACATTGGCGAAAGGGGATGAAAATGCCCTTAGGCGCTTCGAGAGTAAAGCTCTTCGGATAATATTCTGCCCAGTTTGGATCAATGAATAATGGAGGAGATGTTTCAACAGCGAATTGTACGGATATACCGACCTCGTCAGAGAAGTTCGGATAACCCGCCTTAGATGTTTAGCTCACCTTGAGTGCATGAACACTAGCGTTCCAGCCCGGAATGTTTTCGAATCCAACCTGGAATGACAACGCAATAGACGAGGATCTCATCTTAGGTGGCGCATACAAGTAGAGGGGTACCTCAGCCAACTTTGTGTGGTCAACTGGAGTCAGCTGGCAGAAGATCACTCTAGGTGGAGGGGTCTACTCCAGACTGCAGCGTCATCTAAGTAAGTAAGTAAATACCAGGTGCCGCTGCAAAGCAGGAGCGAGCCAAGGGACGAAGAGAACATTGATTTCCCAGACAGAAAAAGAAAGGACTAGAGAAATGCTTACATAATTGAGGAAATAGAGATGTGCTATTGCAGAAATGATGTTGGAAAGTTTTATCTGCAGTGATCAGTTTAACAAGATAATTATACCGAACAACAGCATTCCAGCGACAGCGATGGGAACGTAAAGTAATAAAAATTACTTCTGCGGACTGTTTATGAGGAAGAATATTCTGCTGTACATTGTCCAGGTTGAAGAGATCAAGCAATGAATCACTCGTGCCGATTTAAAACAAAATCTTACCCGCCTGGAATGTTCAACTGAAATCCAGGACTGCGATAATTAAAGATTCTTATTATTATTGGTTAAGTCTCCTTTCAACCCAAACTATGGCGCTATCTACAGAAAAAGAATAAGTTAACAAGTATGAGCTTTAACCTTAGATAAAACTAATCAAAGTGTATTTCGCATGAGTAAGCTCTACACAATATATGTATGTACTCGTAAGTAGATACTGCCGTTACTTCTGCCTGCAGGAAACAGTAAACTGATGTGGGCCCATAAACGCTCTGCGGTATTGTCGTCATTCTCACAGCACTGTGCAGCCTATTCTTTTGAGGAACAAAAGATACAAAAACTACAACTCCTTATGCAGGTTTGTATCCTCAACCAGGTCATCAGGGATCTTATTTCCAGCCGTGCCATTATTACTGGACCCAAACACACATTGTCATCCCGATCTAGCTTGAGGGTGTTCAGTAAGGGCTAAGGCAAAGCTTGGCTGATCGCTACAAACGAAGATATTTCACGGCTCCTTTCTCCTTTCACGGCTTTTCTAACTAAGAGTGGAAACTAACGTTGCCGTCCTTCAGAAAAATATAAGCGCTACATGCTAGGTTGGTTATTAAGCCATCTGCGAAAACCCATCTTCATCCCGTTCGTGGCTCAGATTCAGCCGAAACTATTCCGGATTATAGAGAAAGTCAATTTCCTTATTTTGCAGTAGCAGAAGTTCTGATGTCATTACATCCGACAGCATGCCCATAAGATCAGAATTAAGTCGACACATGAGAGAGTGGAGCCAAGCGTCCTTAAAAATCCCCATGCAACCCAGGCAGAAGGTTCTTTGGAGTCTAGTAAGTGACATAATTACAAGGTACCTTGCTGATCACATAACAGGCGCATAGAATATAACTGCAATCTTATTATTGATTCAAAGTTCTAGTCAGTCTCATAAACCAGACAGACGTGTTTTTCTTGTTCTCCCTTTAATTAATTTTCGTCAAATTTCATTTTCCGGTTCTTAAAAACAGTGCTTGAATTCTCTAATTTTTTTTGTGCAGTTTTTTTCAGTGCAAAGCCCCTAACTATATAAAATTGCAACCAAGTAATACAAAAAACAAAAACAATAATTCGACCTAATATTTATACCCTCACTGACCGACACAACTGCGTTTCTGCATTTTCCGGTTCTTAACCCCAGTGCTTGAAGTCTCTAATTTTTTTTGTGCAATTTTTTTCAGTGCAAAGCCCCTAACTATATAAAATTGCAACCAAGCAATACAAAAAAAATAAATAAAAACAATAATTCGACCTAATATTTATACCCTCACTGACCTACTCAACTAAATTAAATATGTCTTGCGGAATTGCCAATTGTTAATCGATGACTGCAGTACTGACTGGGTAGCTTGCAAGGGCATCTGTGGGAAAGCCTTTCATGCCATTTGTGTCGGGTTAAACAAAAGAAATACGGTGTTTATCAAGGAATTCTCTGATAACCTCCTTTTCTTCTGTGATGAGTGCAAGTGTATCTCACTCTCGCATGTTCTTTTGGCAATAAATTGCCTAAGCGATTCCAATGACTCCTACCAAAACGCACTCGCGAAGAAGATCACGGATAAAATTTCGGTCATCGAAAGCAGTGTTAGAAGTGTTGAAGAGTTACGGAACTCAGTGCAGACCTCAGCCGAACTAATAAAATCCAAAGTAAAGCATATGGATAAACCAATTGCTGGTCTAATCGAGTTAGACTCCGGGAGATCCAGGGATGAAGAAACTCTCTTACGTCACCTGGATAAAGTGTTAAGTGACATCAAAGCCATCTGTTCTACGCAAGTTATATCCAACCAAAAAACTTGCGAGTTGATAAGCTCTCTGCGTGACGACATTGACATTCATTTCCAGTCCTCGTCACGCAAACAACCATCTCCTAAAGAATCCGATCCTATGCTCGAAGTTATCTTCGACAAAGTGAACGATGACAGTGATGAACTTACTGCGACTCGATCCCTCGTATGCGATATTGAACATCACATCGCAACAATAAACAGCAAAATCGTTGACCCACCAAACTTCCCGCAGCCTTACCAGAATGTTCCCTATAATACATCGCTAATGGCTGAATTAATGGAACCTGAAGTGGATTCACACTCACCCCCACATACAAATCATCTGCGGACGGTTCAACCTACTGATTCTTGCGAAGTTTCTTCCAACCTGATAATAAAGACCACATCTACGTCAACACCTCCAATCGCTGCCCCACGGAGGCTTATCAATCACTTCAACTCAACTTGGACACCTTCCGAATGGCAGCGTAGACTTGATAAGCTTGCTTCGAAAAATCAATTGGTCACTACGCTTATTATAAAAGGCGCCCCACCAAACGCTGATGCTGATTGGATCTCGAATTTCTTCGTAAAGAAATATACCATTACCATTAGGCACTGTAATTTACTTCCAACATCTCACCACAGAAGTATGCGCAGCTTCAAGCTCAATATGCCGGCCAAATACGAATGGCTATTCCTTAATCCAGCCAGCAACAATTTCAACCTTTGAAAGATGCGTGTCTGCAAATGGTTGGAAAACACGACCAAGAAGCAGGATAAAGCCAAGCAGTCCATCTTACCTAAACCAGCTATCAAGGTAGCAAGTAAACCCAATTTGCCAAGACCCACCTCCTCTTCTCAAAACAAACCCAGCTCCAATTGGAGCTTTAAAACTAAAATGTTTCCTAATTTTAAGCCTCCCACCCATACTCCAGCTCCATCTATTCTACCCCAAACCAAGCCCCGACGTCAACGTGTCTCTTTTGACTTAACACCTATATTAAATCCCGCTTTCAGCTCGCCTTCTCCCTCGGTTTCACGGGCCCCAGTCCCTATTTTTGATACGCCACCAAACCCAGCTAGCAACTCAATTCCCAACTTCGACCTTAAAACTGGAGCTAAGAACCCTAATTTCATTAACTCCCATACCCTAAACCCCACATCTCATCCCTCATCCAACTCCATATCCAATCATTTATCTCTATCTCCCTCCTCCAATGCTCCTATTCTTGATCCCCTGTTAAACTAACACAGCAAACCAATGGCACTACAGAAAGTAGTGCTCAGAGAAATAAAGATATGTAAAAACATTCGTCTCTTTCTTGCCTATCTACATGACAAATCTGACTCGGTCTGCTACGAAGGGAAAACCAAAACCAGCGTCATGGTTTACATCCAGCAGGAAGGCCTCCCTACCGACCCTATCAGTCTCAGGAACCTTTATGTCAGGTACCTCGAGATTTTTAACATGTCCCCTCAGAAAGTAGCAGACGACCTCGCTGCATTCGGCAACTATGTTCACTCTAAAGGAGTATCACACCTACACCTACAGCGAAGCCGAGCCGACCACGACAAATTTTTTCGTCCATAGCGTGCCTCCCTTGCCAGCGCTTAAACCATCCTGTCTCACACCTCCGCCCCACAACATCCCTCTTACATTGTACTACAAGAATGTAAGAGGTCTTCACTCTAAAACCAATGCTGTCCTACGTCAATCGCATGCTCTTCCCTTTGATATCTACGCCTTGACCGAAACCAATTTGATTCCCGACATAAAGAACCAGGAATTGTTCCCTCCTACTTTTAATGTTTTGCGCGACGACGATCCTACCCGCACAAATAAAGATTCCCCCTATCGAGGCGTCCTACTGGCGATCGACAACAGCCTTAACTCTTCATCCATTACAATTTCTTCATCCTCTAAAGCCGACTTTGTCGCAATAAAAATATCACTGCCTCTCAAGTCCCTTTACGTTATATGTTGCTACATCCTACCAGCTCAACCTATCGAATCTTACCAATTTGTTATTGATGCGATCGATCATTTAATTGACCTGTCAGACCCTATTGATGATATTCTTATTTTTGGCGACTTTAATCTTCCTCAGCTACAGTGGACTCCATCAGATGATCAATCGTTTTTCATCGCTTCAAATGCCAACTCAGCTAAGGAATGTCTCTTCTTAGATCACTTAACAGACTCAAGTCTATGCCAAGTGAGTGGTATATCCAAATATATGGGCAGGCAATTAGACCTTATTTTCACAACAGATCCAATTAACTTTCATTTTTTCATAACTCTTCATTCCAGTTCACTCCCCCCACAACTCTCTCATCCCACGACTTTCATAAAGCAAATTTTCACATAATCAGTGAATATCTCAGCAGATCCCTCTTTAACTTTCACAACCTAAGTATAAATGATGCCTTATCCATTTTTTATAAAGGAATATTTAATTCCTTTTCCCTTTACGCCTTAAACATCATCTACTAGTCCTCCCTGGTATAATCGCAAGCTTCGTTCCTTACGAAATCAGAGAAATAAGTTATGGGCTGTTTTCCTGCGTACTAGATCCTTTACCGACTATTCCAACTATCCTGGTGCTTATCTTCATTTCACCGAACTTTACGATTCCCTTTACCAGCGCTACCTTAACAATGCGCAAGTCAGCCTTATAAACCACCCTAAGTCCTTTTTCCAATTTGTTAACTACAAAAGAAAGTCCGATGGTTACCCTACTTGCCTCTCTTTCAACAACAGGTCATCAACCGATCCACCATTGCCAACCTATTGGCCACCTTTTTTAAACAATCCTTCACCAACGACTCCTTTGTACCAGATCCATCCTATTTTAGTTACCTACTGAACTTCTCCAATGGCCCACTTCTCTCTCATATTTTTGACCCGTCTTATATCGAATATAAATTACACCAACTCAATGACGAATTCACACCCGGCCCAGATGGCCTCCCTGCCATATTTCTTAAAAAATGTTCTTCCTCTCTTTCCCTTGCCCTTGCCCTTTCTAATCTCTTCCGTCTATCCCTTTCACAAGGAGAATTTCCTCAGGCTTGGAAATCCTCCTTCATAACCCCGATCCACAAGAAAGGATCAAAGAATGAAATAACCAACTATCGTCCCATCGCTAAACTCTCCCATATACCCAAGCTCTTCGAAGTATTTTGTATGAAGGTCTAAGCTTCCAATGCAAATCACTTATGTCACCTAGACAACATGGCTTCCTAAAGGGTAGGTCAACCACCACAAATCTCGTTGAATTCGTATCCTTTGCCCTCTCTGCCGTAGAAAATGGCAATGAAGTCGATGTAGTTGCAACCGATTTTAGCAAAACCTTCGATAAAATCTCTCATCGGTTAATCATCTTTAAATTGTCTGCCCTCGGCTTTGAACCCATACTGTTGAAATGGATATCCTCTTACCTCAAAAACCGTTTTTACAGTGTTCGTTTTAGGTCAGCCCACTCCGCTCCATTTTTGGCTACCTCTGGAGTTCCACAAGGCAGCCATCTCGGTCCCCTTCTTTTTATATTAACCATAAATGATCTCGATCAAACACTCTGATCATCAAACACTCCTTTACGCCGACGATACCAAATTTTCCAAAACCATTTCCTCTCCCCATGACTCTTTCCTCCTTCAACAAGATCTTGATAGTTTTTCGATCTGGTGCCTCAAAAATTCTTTGGAACTTAACATCGCCAAATGCCAATCCATCACCTTCTCACATAAGCGGAACCAATCTCCTCCCCGACTCTATCTTCTCCATAACCAACCTATCTCCTCCATACAATCTCTTCGTGACCTCGGCATTTTGTGTGATAGCGAGCTCAACTTCCGTTTACATATGGATGAGATAATCCTCAAAGCCAACTCTGCACTAGGTTTTGTAAAACGGTGGTCCAAAGAATTCACCAACCCATACGTGACCAGGTCCCTCTATATTACCTTTGTTCGCCCACTCCTGGAGTACGCCAGTCAAGTATGGTCCCCATATCATCGTGTTCATATCTCGAGAATTGAAGGCATTCAGCGCCGTTTTCTTCGATTTGGGGGGCGTTCGCCCCCACCAAAATTAAATCAAAGGAGCCTCCTTGGTGACAAGTGTCATGTTCTGCCGTAAACTTATTTAAATGGCTGGGAAGATACTCGTAAAAGCACGTTGGAGGTTTTCGACACGACATGTTTAGTCTTACGAATTTTGTTAACCTGGACGATACCCACATTTTTAGCTTAATTAGAAAAGCGAGGGATGATTCCTTTGAGCTCTATATGAATGAATTAAATTGGAAAATGGTTAGGTGAAGTTCTCCTTCAGTTTTGGAAGGATTGACTGAAATCCTCGTTCTACTGAGTCAGTCATCGATTACGTCTAGATTTCTGCCTTAATCCACAAACTTTTGATTAGTCTGTAGCGTGATGTCTGACCCAGTGACTTATGTCGATGAAAATGCCCAGCGCTTTCTGTTCCTGTCGAGTACGCCTTCAATTCTACCCATCAGATTTTGATGAGTAGCCTCGATTAACCCTTAGCATTAGTGGGTATGTTGCATCATGGAAAGTGGATGCAGTTTTCTGCTCGTGAAGATAAACCGTTTTCTCCAAGCTCTTAAGCATAAACGAAGTTAGACTGATTCGTTTGACGCTGCTTACGATTTCCGATTTTCGGTATAAACGCTACTCTACCTTATGACAGTGCTAGACCAGTACCACCAGATAGTTTCTAGCAGCTGAAATATACCTTTTTGTAGAAAACTTTTTATACACGCAATCGGAGTGAGGCTACTTGAAGTTAGGAAATAACGTATTTTATGGCCTCGTCCGTCGGTTGGTGCAACCGAGTCACCAGCTACGGCATGTTGTTTAAACTCAGCTTATTTGCAACATCAGCAACAGAAGACGGTACCTGAGAAATGAGTCTCGAGTACGCTTGAATTAAGTTTTAATTGTTTTTTTAACAATAGATGTGGTTACACTTGTACATTTAACATCTACTTACTACCGTTATTACTATCAACATGGTTACTTCTGTGTTTCTGTAATGTCTCGTTATCTGGTGTTGTTTTAAATTCTCACTGACAAAGCAGAAGTTCCTTGGATAAAAGTTTTGAAGCTTATTTGATAGTCAACAGCAGAAAATGTATTTTAATTGTGTATGAGTAACTATCAACAAATCAATTTGATTTGTGTTTAGTTATACTATTTATAACATACTAGTTTGTCTTTCTTTTTTGACAGATCTGTCTTGAGCAACTTTTGTGTGGCAATGCGTTGCCAAGTCTTTTCTAAGGAATAACTGAATTACGTAGTTAAGTCAAACATTTGAAATGTTTTGTAAAGTGTGACATTTCAGAAATGCTTACTCATTTCTCTATTTCAAACTGTAAATACACAAACACAGAGTAACGGTAAATATTGTATAATTTCCTACGAATATGCATGTGTACATATTCTCTAATTCATGTTTTCTACTCGTACTTTTCATCAAAGACAATTAGGGCTGTTTCGCTCAAAGCTCTTTAAAACAGTGATGAAAATGTCTAAATTGAAAAAGAACTAAATAAACACAACATAAAAGTTGCACACATGATGATACCAACAACAACAACATAAACAGCAGCAACTGGCACTTAATGTTTGCGAACGACTGTACGAGTATATAGGTAGACTTCACATGTTTGTGTACAATAGAATGGAAGGGCAAAGTGGGGCCTATTTTGTAAAATAAACGACCTCATTCCGGTATGGAGTGAATGTGTGTACGGTGAGAACCCTTGAGGTAGAAATAGGAAATTGTTTCTATCATCCCGAATTTACAAACCAAAAAACAGCTACCCTACCATGTAACATACACCCGTTGGACATGATCTAAAACTTTTTGACATACACTCCCTAACTGGGGGGATGAATGGAAATTTTTTAAAAACAAAAAGTCAACTTGTCATTGGGCTAATTAACTTTCAACTTTTGTGAAGTGAAATATGGTTGGGGGTGGCTAATGTGGCTTACAGAATTGAGCTGTTTTGAATTTAAGACACTTGGAAACTTTTTCCATTTCATTGCGATATTGCCTTTCGATTTTGAAGTAATCCAGAACAACTACAATAAATCGGCGTCAAATATATTATTATTTGAAAGACGTTTATCGTCTTCTTGTTATTTCATTAGGCGCTGAAATACACAGCGTGTTCTGGATAATATGTAGAAGACTTCAAGGCGAGATTCGTTGACATATTTTGAGAAAAAAATGTATTGGTGTGGGGGTCGAAAATCCATTCGCTCCAAGATACAGAGGTTTTAAGCAATGCCTTACGTTGCCCTGTTTTCATATTGAAAATAACGTCTTTCAAATTTATGAATGTATGGTAAAAAGAAGGGGTTTAGACTCGCAATTATGAGTTTTGCTGTTCGATCAATTATCATTTGATGTTTCAGACCAAGATCTTCTTTTTTGTACGTATGATATTGATTTAATTGGATGTCTTGTATCCGATACTTTTTCGTACAAATATTTCAGTACTATCGACCTAAACACCATCTAAATAGCTGCTGGTTCTATCCCTTGGGAGCAGTGCCGTTCTAGACCTGATCCCAATGATAAAGTTAACCTGTTCCAAGAAACGATAGCAAGACTGTTTGATGAATTCGTACCCACTAGAACGGGCGGAATTCAAAACCGTGCAACCGTCCTTGGTCCACTACTCAAGTGGTTAACCGCATTTAAGATTTTCGGTAGCTACGGAGGACGAAGAATTCAGATATGTAATGGCTGCCAAATCTGATTCTATCGGTGAAGATGGCATTCCCGTGCGCTTCGTCAAACTCATCCTACTGCAAATTGTTTCGGCTCTGACCCATGTAATTAATTGGTGCATAATCCCATCAAACTTTCCGAAGTCATGGAATGTTACGAGTTATACCGATCGCTAAGAAAACTCATCCAACATCATCTGCCGATTTTAGGCCAATAAGCATTCTGCCCTGCTTTTCGAAAATCTTAGAGAAAATTATAATAAAACAAATCACAGAATACTTAGCTCTCAATAACCATTTATACAACAAGCAATCAGGCTTTCGGTCCAACTACGGCTGTTATTCAGCCATGGTCAACCTGCTGAAGAGGTTAGACAATCTTTTGATAAGAAATATGTCTCACTACTCTGTCTGCTAGATTTTGCGAAGGCTTTCGATAAAGTCAACCACAAGATATTGTGCTGGAAGCTAACACACTATTTTGGTTTTGGTGGTCGTGCGGTAAGTTTGCTGGATAGTTTTCTCTCCGAAAGGTGCCAAAGACTTTTCTTCAATGGATGTAGCTCATCCCTTGTGGAACTCAAGCAAGGCGTTCCTCAAGGGACGATATTGGTTCCAATTCTATTATGTATATTTATCAACGATCTACAGTCAGTATTAGTCAGGCATTCTTTTGTGCGCATGTATGCTGATAATGTACAATTACACCTAGCCAAACCATTTCTCAAGATCAACGAACTGACCGTACTGCTCAATGATGACTTGCAACGCGTCTATACTTGGTCAGTTACAAATGGACTACAACTGAACCCGACTAAAACTCGAGTAATTCCAATATCCAAAATAAAATTTAAACTAGATCTTCTGCCTGACGTTCTTCTTAACAACTCGAAAGTTAAAGCCGTAGAGTCTGTTACTAGCCTTGGATTTGTTATTAGTCGAAATTTGTCGAGTTATAATCATACCAACATGGTCGTAGGTCGTATCTACGGATACCTTCGTAAGATTTGGGTTAGCGCCTTTTTTACTCCACTTGAGAGGCGACACAGACTAGTTATTGCCTTAATTTTGCCTCTGGTTACATATGCCGCAGTAGTCTATAGTAGCCTGGACTCATTGTCCCAGCGCAAATTACAAGTCGCTTTTAATGATTGTGTGCTATATGTCTATGGCATTCGTAGGCGCGAACATATTTCTTTCTACACTAATACCTCGATGCCAGGAACTGTGTTTTTTACACAAAATTATTAATAAACGCTGTCCGCCATATTTATTTAACCGACTTAATTTCACTCGCTCTACTAGAACAACTAACCTTATTTCTCACCGTTGGAATTCTCTTAATTCCTCTCGTTTATTTTTCATTTGCACTGTTAAGTTGTGGAACTCATTACCATCATCTATCAGATCCATACATAATTATTTTGTGTTTAAAAGTGCAGTCCTACGACATTTATCCATACACCCGCAGTAAACCTATACCATCCTTCCATCAATCCTTAACATCTAATTTTAAGTACTATATTATATAGTAATGTATTAGTCGTAAGACAACTTCAATTTTTGAGTTCCAATATTTAGTTACTAAGTACTAAAAGAGATTTCTATCTTAATGTACTATTAATGTATGAATAAATTGAATTGAATTTGACTTACAATTTTAAGTTTGTCATTATTTTTTTCGGAAAAATATCTTATTAATCCTCACTTTCTGCAACTTTGAAATGTGTACCTAGTATTTATAAATAAAACAAATTCAGGTCATTTCATCTAATGTGAGTAGTTTTCAAGATATGATCCAACTTATCGAAACAGGCAAAACATTAAATTGAAAATTGTTATAAAGGGGTAAACAAATATAAATATTTATTGCGCATTTTTATTTTTATTTTATTCATCAAACCTTGTCTCGTATTTGAAAGACTTTAACAATATCCATTCTTTCCAATTATTCTCGAATTTTTGCAGCTGCCTTTTTAGTTATTTCTGATGAGTAAATAATATCTTTCATCTGTCCCTATTAATAAACGGTATTCCAATAGGGACTTGACAACTTTGAATTTAATTTGTGAACGCACTCTTTCACTAATCATCAAACTGTCACTGTCAATTTATTCAGTAAACTCAAAATTTTCATCGTGGTAAAGTACACGAACCAGCAACGTCTGCAAATTATAAAAATTTTCTACCGAAATTCGGAGTCGGTGACTGCAACTTTAAGAGCGTTAACTCAAATTTTCGGTCGTAATTCTCGCCCGTGTCAGTGAGACAATGGGTTGGTCGAAGTGTCGAAAATAAACGATCCAAATCAGTCAATTCCATGGGGTTCTCAAGAATTCGCTCAGACCACATTATGGCGAATTTTGCGTAAGGACCTTGGTTTACACCCATACAAGATCAAGCTGACTCAAGAATTGGGTTCTGGAGAAGATGCGCCAAGATGATCAATTTCATCGCAAAATCATCGTCAGTGACGGAGCTCATTTTTGTCTCAATGGGTTCGTCAATAAGCAAAATATGCGTTATTGGTCGGGTAAAATCCACATGTGCTTCATGAATCACAACTTCATCCACAAAAAATAACTGGCGCGGTTTGCATGCCGGCGGCGTTATTGGGCCATATTTTTACGATACTGTGAATGGTCAACGTTATCGCCCCATGATCATCGATTATTTTTGGCCCGAATTGGAAGATATAGACTTGGACGACATGTGGTTTCACCAGGATGGTGCCACAAGCCACACAGCACACGCTACAATCTATTTATCGAAGAGTAAGTATGGTGAGCGTGTTATCTCAAGACATGGGCCACTCGATTGAACGCCTCGTTCGTACGATTTAACGTCGCTTGACAATTTTCTGTGGGGCTACGTTAAGTCATTGGTTTATGCTAACACGCCGGCGACGTTGGAAGGGCTCAGAGCCAACATTGAACGCGAAATAGCGGCCGTTTCGGCCGAAATGTGGGGCCGAGTCGTTGAAAATTGGGTCCAAGGAATCGACCGCTGCAAACGTGCCTGCGGTGGCCATATTAACGAAGTCGGGTTCCATTCATAAATGTTTTGATTGTACTTCAAGCCGATAATAAAGTTTTTGAAATATCTCAAATGGTTTGCGTTTTATTTAAAAAACAAAGTTGTCAAGTTCTTATTGGAAAACTCGATACAAGTCCATTAGGGTCAAGTACCGAGACCTAATATATACCACCTAATATAGGGTGACCAGATAACAATGATAGCTTTTCCAATAGTTATGTTTCAGCAGTTGTCAAAGTTACCAATGACAAAATATTCAGTAAGTAAGTAAGAAAATGTCAGCGGTTCAGCGGCTATGTCAACAAGTAAAATTGCCGAACACAATCCACAAGTGATCGGCCAAGCATCAACGCAGCCACAGATTGACTGTTTGGTGCGGTTTATGGCACGGTGGTATCACCGGACCTTATTCCTTTCGAAATGAGGAAGGAGACAAAGTTACCGTTAATGGTCTCAGGTATAGAGCGATGTCAACCGACTTTCTGTGGTCGAGAATATCCCAGCTGTGGTTCCAACAAGACGGCGCTACATGCCATACAAGCGACGCAACCCTCGAAGTTGTGAAGGAGAAATTTAGCGACTAGATCATCTCACTGCGAGCGTTCATCAATTGGCCGCCGCGATCATGCGATTTGACACTACTCGATTATTTTCTCTGGAGCTATGTAAAATCCTTAGTCTACGCTAACAAGGCTACCATTTTGGACGAGCTCGAGACCAATATTCGACACGCTATTGCCGGAAAAACGCCACACATATTTAACCGAGTCATGAAAATTTGGGCCGACCACTTAAAGCACTGCCGTCGAAGCCGAGGCGGCCATTTGAATGACGTGCTATTCCACACATACGGGCATGTACGTAGCTTCAAAAAAAAGCTAGAATCAAGTTTTATATCTCACACCGTGTTATTTAAATTTTTCTTCATAGCGTTCTTATCTGGTCACCCATTAGTTCTGGTAGGGATTTGAATTAAGCCTTGGTGAAAGCCGATAAGGTCCGATCGGCTTGTTACCCAATATACCTGCCCACACGTTGACATTGAACTTATGCTGAAAAACTATGTGTTTCATGGAGTGGAAATATGAATGGAGACTGGTATTCGGATGGTTTCTGCTAAAGCAGGTAGTGAGTCTACCTCTGGGAAATATTCTAATAAATGTTCTGCCATTTGGGGCGGTCGTATCAGATTATCATCTCATATATTCCAATCGCACTCGTTGACCATTGCAATAGACATAAATCTTGTCTGCGTAACATTTCTCCGGCCAAAGCAACATCTATAATCGTATGTTCCTGAATGTTGATCTTCAACTTCCAGTCGTCCAGTATATTAATGACCTCAGTCATTGGACCTAATCCATACGCGATTAAATCGTGTGCGTACGCTTTGGCATGGTGAAGTGAACCCATCAGATCACTCAAGTAAATATTGAATTGTATCGGTGAATTAACTGCACATTTCTGCAAACCGTTTGCAATGTGATATGTTCCAGCAGGCCCAGCTGGTCTATCCGCGAAACCTTTTCCTTTATTTGACGCTGAAGCTGAGCCACCTGCCTCTATATAGAGAATAAGATATTCAGCATGCCAAGTACAGGTTCCGGTGCTACAGGTGCTCTATTCGCTGGGGCCTGCGAAGTTAATGTACCGTACTTCCCCTACCAATAGCCATTTAGGCGTAAGCAACTTGGGGAGTAACTGTTGGTGTTTGTATATGTACGAGTACGAGTAGACGTTTAACTTCCAATTTCTTCAGAAATTGATTTACTCTTTTTATTTATTGGAATTTGGGACAACCCCGCAGGAGGATTGGTCTTTTTCAGTGGCTCCATCCTTTTCTAGACTTCATTCTTCAAAATTGTGGTTCTTTTCGCACTTTACGTATCGGGGAGTATTAAGAGACAGGGTCACACGGATAGATAGTTGAAAGCGGCTTATGGAAAGGTCAAAGTCTGGAAAGTTTGCAATATATGTTAGTTCATCTATATCCGACTCTGAGGCAGCCATATATGCGAAGCTGTTGTCGCCTCACATGTAAAGATCTTCCCCACCATAAAATAAATACATCCAGGTACGAGTATATGGGTATCCGTTATTGTCCGACTCCAGACCCATTCGATTTACTACTGCCATTGGTGAAGTTGATGACGACACCCCCCTTAATCCACCTGATAGTTTTTGGGTAATCTTTCTTGCGGTTCTATGTATATTGGGCTCATCTCTTTGTTCGTAGGAAAACTGAGTTGCCCTTTTTCCGGACCGCAAGACTGCGATAGCTTTAAAAGTGCAGGGAAATTCTAGATCAACAGCTATGATTCTAGCTTCGTCTAAAAATAAGGAGAATTTTTCATCATTTCTCAATTCTATGAGAAATCTGAACCGTCATCTTAAAGCACATATTCCGTTGTTGAAAGAACTTGCTTGCAATATTAATTCTATCTAAAATTGTGTGTCAAATTACAACGCAGCAAACAAATCTAAAATCAGTTACCTTGCCGCCAAGGGACTGGGATATATTTTTGGATTTCTATCCTCTTATTTATATCCTCTCCTAAGGATAGGTATAATGGCATGGTCGCATCTATTCTGCTCTCCCATGTGGTCGTACATAGGGGTTTTAGTGTCAAACTTATAAGATGTTTTTTTCAGAACCGACCATCTGTTGATAGACCTTGAAAAAAAAAACATATAAACTCTCAACCGTATCAAAAAATGCCATGCCACTGCGTCAAAAGAACATTGAACAGCAAGAAGTATTCCTTAACTTCTTTTTTTTGTTTTGTTAAGGTCAACTATTCTAACTATCAAAGTTAGCTGTTAGTTCCTAGTAATATTAGCCATACAATCTACATTTATTGGAAAATACTTAGCTTGCTTTATTTTGTCGAAAATAGCTTTTCTAACTTAGCCTGCCAAAAGTTCTATGATCTCATTTTGAATGCCATTACTTAGGTTTGTCTCTTGAGGATGGATTCTAAATCTAGATCTCTCCAAGCCCGAAAAGCTGTCATATATAATATATATGCCTCATGCTCTTGAATAGCATTTGACAAGTGACTCCAGTCACTATAGCCTGTGCTAGACAAAGCGACACTCCTTTTCGCTCGCGAAAATAAGAGACAGCAGAAGCAAAAAGCAGAGTCCGAAGATTTCGACCATGCCCTTGATGTTTTCTCACTATTTTTTATATCTCCTTGGTAAAAACGGGTACTAAACTTCCTGCTTTTAGTTACAGGGAAATCAAAATTTTCTATTTGAACCGGAACCAGCTCAACTAATAATTGAATAACTTGTTCACTTAAATTTGGCCATAATTTAGGATCTTCAAATGCTGGTAAAACATTAATTGCACTACCTTCTTCAACATCATCTAACACATTAGACTTACCGATGTTGCAAGGTATTTCCTGAACTGCCTTCCGTTTGGTCCTACACTCACTACCTGATAGTTTTTTCATTCCTGAATACATTTCTGAGCCCCGACCACAAGCCAACGATTGAAGCTAGCAACACGTTTTCTTCTACCTTCTACACGAACACGTCTGCACAGTTTGTTAGAACCGATTTTATTTGTTGTCCATCGGAAGTTTAATTTGTTAGTATTTTCTGTGATTTCAGCTGAAAAAACCATGGTGTTATGGCGCAGAGTTTATGACGTATGTCGCGGCGTAATACAACTGTAGATATTAAGTTATAGGTTCGAAGAAGGGGGTATTTTTTTGGACGAATTGCAACAGCGTTACTATACTGTTGAAGTTGTGTACAGAGTACAGACACAGGCACTGGAAAAGGCCGTAAGCTGATTTTAGGTATCAGTGTAGCTACATTTGGTGTGTGTATTATTATTATGAGGATGTAAACTATGAAGTGTTGCCGCGTTGCGATTAGGTTAGTCTGAAAAATATTTTTTTGGGGATTCTCCTAATTGTTTCGTTCCCCGCATTTTAATAAAGGATATAATATTCCATGAACAGATCTTTATTTTCCTTGCATGAGTTGTCGAAAGTAAGTCCGCTTTTTGATTGCTTCACAACAATATGTCTTAACGTGGCGGTTAGTTAAACTCACGCAAAGCGCCCACTTCGATTACCCGGATTACGTAGCCCACTCCGAACATAAAAGAGCTACTTGTCTTTTAAAAATTAGAAATTATTGGTTTCACCTCTACATACATTCAAACAGCTCAATCTTTTATGCTGAGGCCGCTGCATTCATTTCTCCTCAGAGTGTCATTTCTGACAGGACATTACAACGTTGGTATATTCCACTAGTTGAACAAGACCAGTATTCAGTGACTAATAATGCCCAACTTTTGTGTAGTCAAACTGGTGCAAACCCTGAGCATTCACAGTTTTGCCCAGGCTTGGAGCTATCCGAATCGTATTCGACCAGTTCTTATAAATCAACGCTTAGTATGTTAGGTTAAGTTAACAACTCATCTATCGAAGCTATTTAGATAAAAGATAGAAGGAAATTATCATAAAGAAATTTTACATATTGAAATTGTATCCCTTGAAACGGTCCTATTATCGTGTGGAAGATGCCATGCAAATATATCACTATGATCTCAAGAAGGGCCAAGTTATGGCCTCAGGTGTTTAAATAACTTAGGTACTCGAATATGAACCTGTCTTGCTGGCAAACATAAACATTCATTTAAGGACCACAGTCCTATTCTTCTGAAAGAAATAAAAGTCTCTTATCTAAGGCGGCTTCAGAAATGTAAAAATCTCCTTTCAAGAGCGCTGTAAACCGATACTTTGACAAACTTTTCCATAATTAAGTTCTCTCAATGCAATCTTGGAATTTATTTCAAATTTATTATCCCCAAAATGGTCCATAAATTTATTCACCCTTCACCTCGTATCTTGCACGTTTACCATACTTCAGTATCAGCACACACCACCCTCAAAGGGATATCGCCCAAAAACCTAGTAACCCCCCAGTACAGCGGGGAAGAGGTACATATAAACGTTGAGAAAAAAACATGTTAAACAACCGGAATAGAAGTCATTTGCATTCTGTATTTAGGTTCGCTCTACACTGGAGAGGGTACGTGAGGTGGCAATTATTGGAATAAATTACTGTAACTTATAATCCTAATTTGGCAGTCGCCATTTTCACATTCGAAATCGCAGCTACGGAGACCTTAATTTCGTCTCTTGAAATTGCCAGCAAAAATTAAATGGTGAGGTTAGGCCTGGTCGAAGGATAACCGAATAGAGGAGTATCTGGCCTCACGTGAATTAATGTATTCAGTTGGCAGTGAATGGGGTGGCTGGGACGATAGGTAAGGTAGGCATGGACTATTTGATAATTACACGAGGTTTGCATTTTTTCCCCACACTATTATATTGTCCTTTCGGGATTTCCTTTTACATTATATCATACAATACTTTTGGGATGTCCTTTAAAGGCACGCGAAATATTTTATGTGTGTTTAATTACAAGTTGGCTGCCATTAAAAGTAAATGGTCTCCTTTTCATTGAGAAGCTCTATGAAAAGCGTTTTTTAAGCTTAGGCTTATAAGCAAAGACAATATCGGAATGAGGAAATGTTTAATATTTGCTCCATTTAATTATGTAATTGCTTTTTATAAACATTAACAAGAAAAGATTCACGTAGACGGTGACATTGAAAGTATGGATTTATTAATTACCTAAGCATAAAAAATGTTTTAAATGTACGTTTTGTAGAACAATGGCCTTTTGAAGTTAATGAGATGGAGCAATATATATTACACGAACTTAATTTAGAGGACTTTTTAAAAATCGAAGTTTGATATTTTTTAATAGGGAGAAAAATCCTGGGCCTACCTACAGCCTTCAATTAACGTTTTAAATTGACGTATACATTTATATAAATGTGCAGTCTTACTTTTACTTACAGTGTCGGACATCGAGTAAATTAAGGTGTTCTTCTTTCTGCCTTAACTTAATGACCCTTCGAACAAGAACATCGGTATCCATGAGCTTCACATGTCTCATAGCTATGTGCAGAGACGTACTTTTCTGATAATTTTGATGTCGCTGATTAGCCCGTATAGCTTATATGATATGAATAACTGTCCGGTCAAAGCAGCCAATGATATTTTTATTCATCTGTTCATGTACCCTCATCTTTAGGAAGGACTGGGAAGACAAATGTCTGATACGAAGTCACTTTTGTTGCCTACGATAGTGTTTTCCCTATCAATTGCATTCCAAGCCCAAAGAAGTAGCAATCATCAAGTATAGTTAGCATGTACATTAGGGCGGGTAAATTTTTTTTCGCAAAAACCGTCCACCAGAATTGGGCTCTACGATGAACTTTAAGAAAATTTTACCATGAAACTATGTGGCTAAAATCAATTCCTAGCTCCCGCTGAGAAGCATAAAGATTTCAGGTTGAGGTATTTTAAGGTATTTTGAGGTATTTAAGGTATTTAAAAAAAAAAAACACACATTTTCCAATAATGTTGGGCTCAATTCTGATTCATCTTCTTAATTAACCAAACAATCATTTTTAAATTTGACGAAATGTGCCGAACATGCCATGTACTGAGGCTCATTTAACACTTTGACTGCCAAGCTGTTTTGACATTTCGGGTCGCTCCAGGCCAAAGTATTTTTTTTTTCAATTTTGTTTATATTAGTACCTTAAAAGTAGTTCCCAACCAATTCCCAGTTGTTTATCGCCATTTTTGTAAAATTATAACGGTTTTTCTGTGTCGCACGTTTTCGTGCCTATGATGTGGATTTTGATGAGAATTGGCTTCCAAATGATGACCCTAACTCCGATACCGACTCGAAACTAGATGATTTGAATGAAGCAGATGAGGAAGATCTAGAAATTGATAACAAAGAAATGTAAGGAGAATCAGAGGAAATGTCAGTTACGGGTGATCCAAATGACTTCGTACGCTGGATGGAGTTTTCTTCTCGGCAAAAAGACTTTGCTTTCACTGGAAGATCTGGTTTCCTAACCGATATCTCTTCAACTATTAGCTGCATGGAAGCTTTTGGCCTTTTTGTGAATGAAGACGTTATTCAACTTTTCGTTCATGAGAAAAATCGATATGCAGAGCAGCAACTAAATAGTGTTCATGTAACTCGTGGATCAAGAAAAAAGAAGTGAGTTCCGACAAACGATAGAGAGACGAAAAAATTCCTCGGTATTATGCTATGGATGGGCCTCGTAAAGGCAGGACTATTGGTCGAAAAAGCCTATCTACAACTGCAAAGATGATGTCACGCAATCGCAATACCGCCATAGCAAACAGAATTGTGACAACTAGGCCTCTTTTGGATAGGTACGCTGCAAGCGAAATTTTAATTCCTGGAGAAAATATTGTGATAGACAAAACAGTCATTCCTTGGAGAGGAAGGCTCCTTTTCCGATAATACATTCCCAACAAAGCTCATCCATATGGTGTGAAATTATTCAAGCTTTGCTCCACCGAAGGCTTTACTTGGGCTACTAAGATTTACTCCGGGAAAAGTGCAACCGGTGTTCGAGAAGTAGGTTTGGCAAAAAATTTGTGTGAAGAACTCAGTTGTCAGCCAAAACAAGAAGGGCGCACTCTCTATGTTAACAATTTTTATACTAGCTACGAACTGGCACGTTCTATGCTTTACCAAAAGACTCGAACTACGTGTGTCTTCGAGCTAAAAAAAAATTTTGCCCAAAAGAGGTGATGGATGCTAAACTGAAGAAAGGTGAAATGATTGCACAAGAAGAAGAAAATGGCATTGTTCTTCTGAAGTGGTGAGATACAAGAGGTGTAAGGTGCTCCTATTATGGCTACCGGGTCCGAACAACTTTTTTTGAATAAAATAAAATAAAAATCATATAATATAATTTTTTTGAATTGAAAAAAACAAACAAACATTGAATTCTACCCTCTGTATTACTCACAAAAATTATCCCAGGCTATGTAAGTAAGATCAAAATGGCCACCCAATCCGAAACCCATACAAAATCCCATATCCTGTAGCACAAAAACTTATGACATGGCCTAAACTGAAACTAGGTGTCGCGCGAAAATGTGCGACGTGGCCCCAGGGGAAATATTAGGTGTCGCATGAAAGCGTGAAAGTGTTAAGAAAGTGGAAGCCAAAAGTCTGTAACTTTTTAACGAAGTGAGGTATCAGTCTAAAATTTGAAATATATATCCTTACAACTCCAACGAAAATGTTGAACAACAAAATAAAAGTAAGTGTGGCATATGAAAGGGCGTAACTTAACGGTCATAAATTTAATTAGATTAAAAAAACTATATATTGTTATTTTCATACTCTAATTACGAAACTTTTAAAAGATAAGCTTTAAAAAGATAAGAATGACAAAGCTTTTGTAAAGGTCTCCATTCCTCTTATAACAGTTTCTTTTATTGATAATAAATTTGCAGTAAGAATTGTCAACCAACAATAATGGCGGAGATAGAGGGGCGATCAAGAGCATCAATACCTATTGGAAAGTTATCCCATTCTCGAAAATAGCTTTCTACGCCATTGAATACCATCGACTAGCAGTAAATAGAGTTCAAGATTATTATCAGTTGTAAACGTGCTGTTATACATTTGGTTCACTTAGTATTTGTCTTTCAAAAAAGAAACGTGTGCTTATTTCTATTAAAAAAAAAAACGTTAGAAAATAAATAATATAAAGTTATAGCATCATCAGCGATGTCAATTGACTCTTCCAATTCGGAAATTGATAGCCTTATAATTATGTCTGCGTCAAGTTTTAATACAAAGCAGATCGCAAATATCATTGGTATACCAAGTGAATTTTCAGAATTGAATTTGCCAACTTATCAGGATATACATAAATATTACTATTACGTGAGTGATTGTCAAAAACAACAAACAAAAAACAACACTCTTATGGAAGCCTTACGCCGATAATAACAAACAAAATAATTGAAATTTGGGAAAAAATTAATATCACGCTAATAAATAAAACGAGCATCTTAAAAAAGCTTAACATTCCTTAAAAAATACCATAGAGAGGTTAAAAACATATCTAGAACAAATTCATTTACTGAATATGACCGCTAAGTGCGGTTGTAGAAAAACAATGCCATGCTCCTGTGGATTAATTCTTGATCGCCTAAAAATGTTCATGATTAACCAACACACCAGCAGGAGGAATACTATTCCCGAATGCGTGCAAAATATCGTTGATCAACAGTCAAGCAAGAATGTCGAATCGAGTTTGCAATGCTAGCTGCAAGATATCTGATTTTGAACAAAAGGGGACTTTACTCTAAAACATACGATGCAATTAATTTCGCTATGATGTGTGATAGAATTGGCGTTTAAGACAGAGTTAGTAGCCAAACAGGATACAGCCCTATTTAAAGACATTGGTTTTACTGATGAAAATGGGGAGGTATGTATTATGGATAAATCCAAAGTGGGTCGTGAAAAAATTAAATGCAGGGTGTCCGTTCCACGTATGCAGCAAAATGATTCAGCTTTACTAGCTTTTTTCTTTTGATGGCAGAAAACATGACGCTCTGACACGGAAAGATTTTAATGGTAAATACCATCCAAGAGTACAAAAGGAGTCTCATATTGTGATTCTTAAGGAACTGCAAGGCAAGTTGTTGGGTGACATAAAAGTTGATGCTGAGAACTCCAATACTAAACAAATCCATTTATGTGAGTTCTTTAAGGAAAAAAATTTAACGCTTACTAGCTTGATAGGAGTTTGCTGCGATGGAGAACCCACCAATACTGAAATTGAAAATGGAATAATTCGAAAGTTTGAAGTTTTGTTGAATAAACTTCCACTTCGCCATTTGTAACATGTCTTAGAAAATTCAACTACAATTGGACCACGTACAGCTAGTGGGACTTTAACGAAGTTACTTGAGATCTGTGAACAACTTCCGGTAAGCACCAAGTTCTAATACAACATCTTAAAATTTTAACAAACATTTTGTCGTAGGCTAACTTTGAACCCATTTCATTGGGGAATATGCCTCCACCCATGGATAATAAAGATGAAAAAAGCCTTTCGACTGACGTTTTATATCTCTATCGAATAGCCAAAGCTGTATAGGAAGGTTTGTGTCCAGAAGATCTCGCCAACATGAAACCGGGACAAATTGTTCATTCTCGTTGGTTAACAAAAGCCAGCAGACTTTTACGCCTTTATGTCGCAAGTAGTTTACCTTCGGCAAATTTAAAAATATTGGCTAATTTCATTATGAAAGTTTATATTAATATCAAATTTTATAATTCAGTGGTATATGGCAGTAAACTTTTATTTAACTTTATTCAGTCAACGCCACTAAATCTTAGAGAAATTGTAAACAAAGTAATCCAAAACATTGCATTTTTCGCCCATACTTTTCAGTGCTTTCCGATGAAAGAAAATCTGTCCGCGAAAGAGCTATTAATAAAATTATGTACTATCGCCAGAAATTATATGACCCGACTAAATTCAGATGTTATAAGAAGAATCGCATTAATTTCGATTGCGCAGATTATATGCATTTAGTTGACTTGGATAATGACGACATCTTATTTGAACCTCCATTTACTGCAAGCATCCCACACGAACACTTGTTGGAGTACATAAATTCTGCTGAAATAGCACTGCCAGATCCAGCAATTCCATCGCACATTCAGGGAACAGAACGATGTGTGCTGTTGTTAACGAATGTCTCACGACGCGTAATGCCGCAGAATCGAGATGATATTATGTCAGTGACTTTAGAAAGTCGTTCCAAAAATCCTCAAATAGAGTCTAAGAAAGACTTTAAAAACTGACAAATAAGTTATTTTTTCTTTAAGAATTTTTGTTATTTTATTTCTAAAGCTTATGTTTTAAAAGTTTCGTAATTAGTGTATGAAAATAACAATATATTGTTTTTTGAATCTAATTAAATTTATGACTGTTAAGTTACGCCCTTTCTTATGCCACGCTTACTTTTATTTTGTTGTTCAAAATTTTCTTTGGACTTGTAAGGATCTATATTTCAAATTTTAGATCGATACCTCACTTCGTTAAAAAGACTTTTGGCTTCCACTTTCTTAAATGAGCCTCAGTACATGGCATGTTCGGCACATTTCATCAAATTTTAAAAAAAATTGTTTGGTTAATTAAAAAAAAATATTTATAAAATTTGTTGTTAAATTGAGCCCAAAATGATTGGAAAATGAGTTATTTTTTTTTAAATACTGTAAATACCTCACAACACCTTAAAATACCTCAACCTGAAATCTTTATGCTTCTCAGCGGGAGCTAGGAATTGATATTAGCCAAATAGTTTCATGGTGAAGTTTTCTTAGAATTCATCGTAGATTCCGATTCTGGTGGACGCTTACCACGTTTTTTTTTGACTCGAACAAATTGACCCGATCTAATGTACATACTTGTTTCAGTCCTCCGTTTATTGTCGAATCCATTTTAGCAGCTTGCCTCTTAATACTTGCAAGAGCTCCACTGACAGCTTTCTGTGATAAACATATGATGTCAATATCATGAGTAAACGCAAGCAGATGCACTGATTTCATAAAGATTCCACTGATGGATTTTAATGTATTGTAGTAGCGTGCATTCTCCTTTGTCTTTTTCACATTCGTAAGAGTTCTCAGGGAAGTCGAAGCTAGGCATAGATCTGCATAACAAAAGAAGCTGCAAAAGATTACCTTTAAATTGGCAAAAAGGTGATGGGTAACGACCTGCAACTCTCGGGTTTTTTCTTTGATCTGCCTCTAAGTAGTAAGAAATTGTACTAATGTTGACCGATCTGTTGGTTGACAGAAGCAGTTCAGTTAATATTTCAGACATAACCTCATATGCTATGTTTAGGAGACTGATGCCACTATAGTTTGCATAGTTCCAAGGAATTGTAAATCGCGAAAATGTTACTGCGATTCCATAAATCGGAAATGCTTTCATCTGAGCAAATTTTGCGGATCAGTATATGCAGGTTTCGTGCCGACACCTATGATCAAGTTTAGCCCACTAAATTTACTACTTTACGAGTAATAGTAACCCTCTTGAACACAATTTTCTGGTTGATAATACATATGAGAGTATTTAATAAGTTCCCAGTTAATACTGTTAATCCAACTCATTCCTTCGCAAGTTGTAGTAAAGGAATAAATCCTTGTTTCATAAAAACTTAAGGCTAGGTATACAAATTTCATTGCACAGATTTTAAGAATTTAATTGAAATAGTTGGGTACATTGTAATTAAATTAAAAAATTAAAAAAATACAAAAAAATAAAAAAAAACATTTTTATAAATTTATTGATGGAGATGCGATAAAATAAGTAATAAAACTATAGTAAATGAAAAGAAAATAAAATTCTATAAAAGTTCAATTACAAAGTTATTAGAAATCGAAAAATATAAAGAAAAAAACAACAAAAAAAAGGAATCAAACCAGAGGATTCAATAAGTTACCAATCACAGCGTAACTTAACGAAAAAGCCAACATTTATCATTTTTAAGGAAAAATGGATTTACCTCGCTCATATCTTAGACTTGTAGATAATTTGTTAAATAAACGGGATGCAGTTACCAAAAAAAGAGTTATTTCCAGATCTTTGACAGAATACTTTTAAAACCTTAAACAAGTACAAATGCCTTAATGTTAAAAATTCAAGACTACTGAACAATTAAAAACTGGGAGTTTGACGGTTAACCTTGCATATGATGCGAAAAGCGTGTTTCTGTTTAATTAGCAAAGGCCCAATTTTATTAAAATGCGTTCCACCCCAACATGATATACCATACTGCAGTTTAGACTTAAGTAACCCATTACAAACTACTAGTTTTAAGATAGGCAAACTGCAATATTGACTGAGTAGATAAATCTGTCTAATGACACTGTTTAGATAATGATTCAGAGACGTAGTATGCTCCATCCAACTGAGCTTATAATCAAGAGTAATACCTAAATACCTGAAGCTGTCTAGGCGTTCAATTTCAAAGCAGTCGGTTGCGCAATGGGCATGCCAATCAAAAGCGAGTATGTCAGGTTCGAGTGAACAACTGTTGATCAAATGAAATCTATTACAATTGGATGCGTGGTATTGTAGAGGCATATCATCAGAAATTTTACCCAAAATATTAAAAATCATGAATTTCGTTTTGTTAATAATGATCAATTTGTGAAGTTTGAACCATCTTTTAGATCAAAGTTTACATCCAAAAAGATGTTGAAGTAACTTTGACCATAATACGACAAAGCAGTGTCATCGGTAAAAGCTGTGATATTACCCATGAAAGGTTGACTGAAAATAGAATTTACAAAAATCAAAAAGAGAATAGAACTCAAAACAGAGCCTTGTGGAACTCCAAAGCTATTGAGAATCTTTTAACTCATACAATTTCGAATCCTTACTCTCTGTCTCCGATTAGTTACATACGAAGTAAACCAGTCATGGATAAAGCCTCTAAAATCAGCGTTATAAAGTTTTTGAAGCAATATATTATGATCCACCATATCAAAGGCTTTAGTGATATCAATAAATAAAGTAGCAGGGATATCAGAAATATTTAGACTGCTATATAACTCTCCGCACAGTTTTAACAATGCATCTTCAGTGGATTTGCCACTTCGAAAGCCAAACTGCGATTCACTGAAGAACTTCGTTTTGTCTAAAAACAGCATTCTTGATTTGAATCCCTTCTCGAAAACTTTTGAAAAGACTGATAAAAGAGATATTGGGCGGTAATTATTTAAAGACATAGTATCACCTTTTTTATGCAGTGGTATAAGAACAGCCGTTTTAAGTGATTCCGGAAAAACACCCTTTTGAATACTTAAATTGAAAATATAACATAAGACATCTGAAACAAGAAAAGATATTCTTTTCCAAATACTACTTGGAGTTTGACCACAAGAAGTTGAATTAGTTGACTAAACGATTGAATGTAAGAATGTACTTTATATGGTATGTTGTCTAAACATGTGTCTGCAACCACACGGGTAGGATGGGACAGCAAACTATCGAGACCTAATGAGGACATAACCAATAAAAAGTTGTCAACTTCAGTTGAACTATACAGAAGATCGATATTAAAATCACCCGATATTATTAGATTTGTACACATAATCCTGTCAAGAAAGCCAGAAAATTCATCCAAAGAGGCCTTTACTGGACAATAATTAAATCTATAAACACCGACAAAGCAGTATCGAGTACCAGAAATCTAACATTTTAAAGAAATCAAATCAACACTATTTAAATTAAAACGCTCAATAACAGCGTTAGACGATAAGTCACTTCTGCAAAATACTGCGACACCACCAGCAGAATAAGATTTATTACATGCTGCTTTAAATGTATAATTAGGTATATAAGAATTTGTAACTTTTCTATCAAAGATCCATATTTCAGAAAGAAAGATGAGATCCGGTAAGTGATCTAAGAAAGCAAGGTGAGTTAAAAGCGTATCAAAGTTTTTTCTAAGGCTACGGATGTTTTGGGGAATTACCGAAATACCAGAATAAGATACTTAAGAAAAGCTTAATTCACTTGCATTATTATGAAGACTATTTGACGTATTATTTAAATTATATAAGCAATGAAATTACCAACAATATACTCGTAGAATTAATTTTTAAGTTTATTAAAGTCCTCAAAACTTATAACTTTAATCATCTTACCCCCTTCTTTTTTCCTGATGAGCACGGATGAATTCCTTATCCAAACATACTGGCATTTTTTGTCTTGTCTCAACTGCTTCGCCTTTTCAAAAAGAGGTTTTGTGTGCATAGTGAGACAGTTATTGATGAAAATACTGTAGCTACTGCCAACGCAACTACCACTACCGCTGCTCTCATTACTAAAGATGCTCGCCGAGAGCTTAATTTTTTCCGCACGCATCTTCTTCATAACCTTCTCCTTCGAATTAAGAGATGAGAAGCGTATGCACACTATATTCCCCGTTGAGTGTTTTTTTTTTATTTCGATTTTTTTGCATGCTTAACCTAGACAGAGTCAATCTCCTCTGGCGCGACCTGCACACCAACTCCATCAGTCAGGAGCTTCATCTCCTTCTCGTGTGCATTTGCATTACTGACGCTGGGAATACCAACAACATCCGCAACACGCTGCTTGTTTTTTTGCTCGAAGAAATTCCCCTTCACCATCAGGTCAACGACCCGTTTGTTTAGAATTGCATTGTCTTCCTCCAGAGCTTTGATTTTTAAGAGCTCCTCGGAATTAAGTTGTTGCAATTTAATTATTTCGGTGAACAGCATTTCCAGAGTAATTTTTTTTTTTTAGAAAACCCCGTCGATGAAGGATTGCCGCCTGATAATGCAGTTGTAGGGAGAGTGAATTGATGTTTTTTTTTCATAACACTGCAAACAGCTGAAGAAAGAGTGACCGGTGAATCCCTTGGTGCAGTGACGAGTGTGGGCTCGCAGAACCTGCCTTTTCAATGCACGACCTGATATACCTGACTTTTGAATTTGACCTGCAATGTACAGACATATCGTACACCTATCGAAACTTTAGAAGAATTGCTACACTCTTTTGGAACTCAATCTCTCTTTAATACTCATATTCTGATTATTAGGAAAACTTTAAAGTTCAGTTAAAAGCCCTGGTTTACAGTCGAAATTCGGCAACATTATAATCAAGCTTACAATAGCTGGAAGCGCACTAGGTTGGATCGATTCAAAATCCTTTGACACAGTAGATCAAGGTAATTTGTACGAAAACCTCTCAAGGCTGTACAATTTTTCACCCGCCTCCGTTAAGTTAATATCTTCCTATTGTACTTGTGCAATGATTGTATTTTAGAATTTCCTCCCATATTCAGAAGAGTACCACAGGGATCGATTCCCGGTCCACTTTTGTTCTCATTTTACATATATATGTAAATGAGCTTCCTTCGAAAATAACAGAATCATTGTCCGTAATGTATGCGGACGATGTCCAATTGTATAAAAGCTGCCCACTTAGTCTCATCAAAGAATGTGTGGATAAAATAAGTTAGTGACTTAAGGAAAATCTCACAATGATCAGCTGAATACGGGCTCTTCTTAAACCCCATTAAGTAATATCAGAAATGGCTTTAGAAACTTCATATTTTCCGCAACTTCTACTTCAAAACTCCCTAATAGAGTATGTTGAGTCTGTAAAAAATCTGGGACTGGTGTTTGATGGGACTCTAAGTTTGGACAAGCATATTAACACTACTATTGGTAAAGCGTACGGTGTACTTTGAACCTTGTGGGTCACATCATGTTATACGCCGTTAAACCAACGACTCATGTTAACTACCTATTATCCTAATCTTAATATACGGTTGTGAAGTGTTCTGAAATTGTAGTTGTAGTTGTAGTTGTAGTTGTAGAAGAAAACTCCTGCGGTGACATGATCAGACATCAATCTTTTCCAGACAAATTCTCAATCTACCTTTCGACAACTTCAGGCAATACCGATTATTAATAATGCTCTTCAATATCATGCATCGACCTAGTTATCATTTCGACAAATTACAAATGTCATTTTCAAGTGTCGAGTAATGATTACTAAGATCAAACTCTTAGAGCGATTCAGACCCAGCTTTGGCCAGTTCTGTTTGATCGCTAGACATGTTGGTCCAACAGTCAGTTTTAATATTGATTTAATAGCATAGGTATACCAACCGCTACGTATACCTATGCTACCCTTTTCGGGTAGGTTTAACTGCTTTGCCATCTCTATAAGAGATAATCTGCATTCAAGTCCAGGGACCTGGAGCGGCCTGACTATCCTTTGATATATAACGTTTGGATATATAACGTTTCCCTTCAGCCAGCACAGAGCTTCTTTAATTGCGTAAATTTCCACCTGGAACACGCTACAGTGATTTGGAAGACGGAAGGAGAGGCTTAAATTTAGCTTATCTGAGAAAACACCGCCACCAACCCCGCTATCAGTTTTAGATCCATCTGTATAAAAGTGGATTTACTTGTCCTCCATAAAAGCATCTTCCTCCCATAAGTATCTAGAGGGGAAGCTTACGTGAAAGTCTTTGTCAAGCCAAAGTTCGGTTATAGTGTAATCGATGTTCTCTGTGAGGATTCCTAATATATTAAGAATATTAGCGTGACAAAATAAATTATTTATTCACTGTGTAGTTGCTTTAAGGCGGATAGCTGCAATCGCAGCTACTTGCCTGCTGAAGATAGCGAGGGGTGTCAAGTGAAACAGAATATCTAGTGACGTGGTGGGAGTAGAACGTAGAGCTCCGCTTATGCATGGACATGAAGTTCTTTGGCTTCTGGTAAGTTTGCTGCAGTTGACTGCATTGTCTAAGGCCGTCCACCAGACAACAACCCCAACAGGTGAGTATCGGTCTTATGACGGAGATGTCATAGCAAGTGGCTTATGCTAGGTTGAAGGCCCCATTTATTTCCAATGGTTCTTTTGCAAGCGAATAAAGCTACTGACTCTCTCTTGAATGTTAGGTTTCCAGTTTAGTTTCCTGTCAAAAATGAGACCCGGATATTTTGGTACCGTTTATTAAGGGAGGGTATATGATTTAAATTTTATATTTCCTGGAAAAGAGGACAAGATCTGTTTTATGGGGGTTTACTCCCAATCCACAGCGAACTGCCCAACGGGTTAATCTTTTAAATTTAGTTGAATGAGTTCTTTAAAGGTATTAAGATGCTTACCTGAGACGGCTGTAGCAACGTCATTTGCATAGGCAATCACTATGCTACCACCCGCTTCCAGGCATATCAGTAGTTCATTAACCATTAAGTTCCAGAGAAGGGGAGAGAGGACACTGCCTTGTGGCTTACCTCTGCTGACACATCTTTTAGCAGAAGTCTCACCCAGTTTAGAGTTGATTATCCTGCTGTTTATCATAAGACTCCTCTCCTCCTCAAGTGAGTCGTCTACCTGCAGAGTTGACAGCGCAGTCGTGATTCCGGATGTGTTGACGTTGTAAAAGGCACCCTCTAAGTCCAGAAAAGCGACTATTGTGTACTCTCTATATGGTAGGGGTCATTCGATGTGGCTAGTACGTGAATGCAGAGCCAGTTCCATCAACTTTCCTTTATAGTGGGCATGTTGAGCCGTTGACAGAAGTCCTGGATCAATTTTAGCTCGTGTATGGATATCAGTCAGTCCTTCTAGAGTTTTCAGAAGGAAAGATGATAGACTTATAGGTCTGAGGTCCTTTGGAACAACACGAGATCATTTTTGGGCTTTGAGAATAAAAACTACATTGACTAAACCCCCGACAGTGGAATGTGAAATATTAATATACTCGTAATGTTAATATACAATAATTTGGTTCTAAAATTATCAATTGATAATTAATTTTTATTAAATGTCGCAATTTATGTTACGCTTTCATGTATAAATCAAATTTTCAAGCCTATACTATCTTACAAGATAAATAAATAAACATTTCCGAACGCATTTAGATGAGACTATAAGGTTCAGATATAACTTAAGCTATTAATAGCACATAGAAACGATACATTCCTGCAAGAAGAAGATGGGCAAAAACTGAATACTGTCCTCACAAATAATTCTGAACTTACGTTTCTGGATAAGACAGCCCCCGGTAGAGCGTTTGTTCAACATTGAAAGAAAAACGAGAACTTAAAAGGATCAGAATTTGTTTCTCAACGAACCCAAGTATTTATATAAGTCCTATCCTGGACATCAAGCTTCTTTAGAAAGTTGGCAAGCCGCTGTCGTTGAACTTTTGGTAAACGCTTGATATTAAGGATATTCTCTGTTCTATCCTTGGAATAAACTTTAATTTCAAAATAAAGGTGATACCTTCACCACACTCCAGAGCAAGGTTTGAATCCTTTGGATGCCTAGCATAGCGTCATACTACGAGTACAATACTATAAGTAAAGTATTTGTAAAGGCATCTTTACACTTTTATTCATATCCGCATGTATAATGATTTTTACTTTTTTTTTTATTCATGACACCTACTCGTACCAATAACAAACCCTTTTAATAAAACAAAAAAAAAAATCCTTAAATTGTAAACGATATTTTACAAAATGTACGACCATGTCTGCAGGACAATCAAATTACAGTTTGCAAAAAGTCATGCCACTTCTCTTTTATTTGACATTAAAAATGCAATTGTTTTAAGTGCCCATAACCTTGTCGATTAATTCTTTCCCCTACAAAATCTACAGAGGATGCTCAATTTAAGTGATTTTATAGCAACGTCCTCCAATATCCTAGGCAACTTTTAAGACATTATTAAACGTATGAAAATCCATTTTGGAAAATTTAAAATACCCAATGAATAACTGAAATGGTTTTTGTGCTTTTTGAGCGCCATTAAAACGTGGTCACATCTGAAATGCATCAATAAAATATTGAAACGTTTTCCCAAATGATTATTCATACATATGCGGTTCGTATTGATTAAACGAATTTACCGAATGAGGTTGAAGCTTTAGAGCTCTCTGACCCTCGAATAAACGTGATATGTGGCCTGTTTAAGCCACGAGGCTATGTTCAATGATTTAAAAAAAAATAAATTCACTCAATAGGCTTACTCTATGTACATTGTACATATATAGGCAGATACTTACCTTATTGAGACTAATATCATCGCGAATATTAGATATTTCCCTAGTAAAGGCACAACTAGAGATGTTGGTGGAATGATTTCGACAACCAGCAAGAAGAACACATGGAGACTGATAAGAATAGATATTGAGAGTGTAACCTGTAAATGGAGACAGAAAGGACAAGTATATAAGATCAATTTTTAAAAAAGATTAAAAATTAAAAAAATTGAAAAATCTAAACTTAATGACAAATTATATTGTAGAACACTAATTTAAAAACTGAAATCAAATAGTGCTCGTTTAAGTTTGCATTGGAAATCATCTATGCGAACGTAGTCTCAAATTAAGTGCTTAGTTTAAAATTCATAGTTGATACACCACATAATTTTGATGGAAATGTAGTTATTGTAGTTAAATTTTAGCAGGCATAGCTACAGACTTGCCTCTCAGTGGCAAAGGTGTCGGAATTTTTAAACATATGTCTAAGTGTTAAAGTACTGGAGTGTGTGATTTACATCTAAAAAATCCTATTTCTTGTTTTTAAGAAATCCGATTCTTTATGTTATCATATAGCGTTCCGCTATAGCCACTCGAAGACGCACATGATAGCATCTGTAGTTTTGGCATCTCATTCGACTAAGCAGGATGACAATGGAGAATGCACGCGCAGGTAATGTTAGTAATGCAAAAACTAAGACCTTCAATGTCAGAAAAGGACTTTGAAAGACAAGGCAGAGGCACCATATTTTAAAACTCGTTTCAGTTAAACAGATGACATTGCCAATGGAACGTTTGCGACTATTAAAGCTGATATAATCTGGCAGCACATCTCAGACGGCCACGGTCAACAATAGATGACAGCTGTCAATAGCATCTGTCGAATTACTCTCCCACCTTAGCTATGAATTTCCCGCGTAAGTCTCCTTAAGTATAAACGGAACGTACATAAGCTTTTTCGAATATGTCATACTCCGCCCATAAGCAGAGTTCGGGCTTGAATTTACTTGCTCCCTCACCACAATATTTGGCGACGAGAATTTAGACAATGGACTCACAAGCAGTGAAGCAGCTCATAGCCTAGCAAGAGGTTTGTATGAATGGAATGGTAAAATCTAACATCGAGTGTATGGCGAGAATGAGGACAACCAGCGGCAGCCAGCGTCATACCACAGTTGCGCCCGTTTGCAGTGGATAAGGAATCATGGGAAAACTATTTATTCCAGCTGAAGCAGCATTTTTCGGCAAAATCACTCCACGAAGACAGCTTGCAGAACGTACATTTTCTGCCAACCGGCAGGAACTACATTAACGATTTGCTTCGCAAACTGTTCGAGACTAACGATGTGCGTATCCATATTTTTACTCGTAAAGAATTGACTGCAAAGCTCTCACGATATTTCCAAACAAAATTGTATGTACTCGCGTCGAGATGCAAGTTTCTGCGGAAGAAAATGGATACTGGATAGCAGACTTGAGAGGTCTGGCTAGGGATTGTAATTTTGCCTGCACGAACGAGGGCTGCAACACGTCATACGCCGACTTCGTGATAAGGGACATGGTTGTGTTTTATACCCCACACGATTTGGTCGAAATGGCGGCGACGCAGAAAAAGAATCCACCCCTGGAAGAAGTTAAGGAACTTGTTACGAGCTACGAGTCGACACAGATTGGTTCGGAAATATTAAAAGGAATCAGTAATTCTGCAGTTATCACAGCCGAGGTCAATCAACTGAACCAGAGGAGTGATAGAGCAAGTAATGCTAATGATAATTTCGTTACTAGAAAATCATGGCCGGGTTGTTTTAATTACCATGAGCGCAGTCAGTGTAAACACAGGGAATCTGGGGACACATACATAACTAGTGTTTGCTTGTCATCACCACGATCTGAGTGGGCGCTTCGATCAAAACCACGCCAACGACCAAAGAGCCGGGGAACGAAAGTCATCCAACAGACAGGCAAAACAGGAAGGAAGGTCGAGCGTGAGTTTTCATTAGAAGCATAACCACACTGCATACGTCATCAGTCTCATAGAGGAGTCGGAGACTGGAACGCCCAGGTGGAGGAAGTTTGATCTGTTGAATGAAAGGCCGAAAGAAAAGGCGGAAAGATTTTTGTGTCGCTTTAAGTCAATGAGCATCCGATGGTTTTTCAATTGGATACGATATCAAAGTATAGGAAAACCCTTTTGTAAGTCGACAAGCCGGGTTCTTAAAGCGTACGGTGTAATAAGAGTTTTGGTGAAGGGGGCGACATGGGTAATAGACATATGGGGAGAGAAGCCCTTACACTTGTTAGTGACCAATAATGCACAAGAGGCTAACATACTGGGCCGGAACTGATTAGACACGTTCGACTGTACGGCAAGTTTGAGGAATGAGGAAACCGTGCAGCAGATCACGACCGATACGAGGAGCATCAGCAAATTTTTAGTCCAGAACTGGGTTATAGTATGCTGTTTGTGGCACATCTCACACTGACGCCAGACAGTCAACTTTGGTCACCAAAAAGGGTAAACTACAGGACTTCTCTCCCCATCTGACATTTACCCATGTTGCCGGTACCCTTACAAAAGCAAAAGGATCAAAGATGCTTGAGGTCAATGAAGGAAAAACAACATCACAACCTAAAACGATATACAGCTATAACTCCACCCAAACGGTAGCGCCATTTAACTAAATAAGGATGATTTGTGGTTTGCTAAACCTGTTCGTACAAATGTAGCTAAACACACAGCACAGCACTTAGGCAGGGCGTCGAAAAGGAGTGAGTATTACAATTTGTGCTTACACGTCTCTAGTGAGCTACTGACATTCTAATCAGAAAGATTTAGTCCTCTACGCTGAAGATTAACAAGAATCCTCGGATATGAATGACCTCATTGTTGACAGGACCCAGCTAACAAAAATGGACAGCGATTTCGGCAATGCACGTAGAATGTTTGCATCCTTGACAGATAACATCTAGCCAAGTAATTAGCAGAGTCTATATCGGCGCTAAAAAGAGGATATCAATGCAATTCGAGAAAAGCAATGGGATGGGTCAGAAGGATGAAAACTCTGTAATCTAATATGATGATTTCTGCGAAGAGCAGAAAGAATGACTATGGAAAGGGAGTTGTCGTCAGAGATAGACAAAGTCTAGAGGATTTTACTTCGAGGATATAGGTAAATGCTTAATCAACATTTGCACCAGGACTAATTATGACAACATAAGCCTAATATGCGCTCGAGCCTCCATAGAGAACAGGGAATTTGTCAAATATTTCTCGGACTACAATAGATACAAAAAATATCCTAATGATGATAAGATAATTTTTAATATACGATTAGAAACGGAGAAAACTTTTCGCGGTACAAACTTAAGGCATTATTTCTGAAAACGTCCACTTTGTGTTGGAGTGAAATATCATCATAGTTTGCATGTGTTTGATATACCACAAAGGAAACTGTCAGTCCTATGATCGAAGAACTGTCAACCGAATTGAATACATTGTGATTAATATAACTTGACCATTCTGGATGCTCGAACGCTAAGAAAATTGACTTGCGTCAATACCTTGTTATAGCCAAGGCTGGAATGGGAATACCCAAGACGACAAGACACACAATATATATACTCGTATATATGCCGAATGACTGCAATTTTAAGAAACCGTTTAAGTCTTTTCTGATCAAAAAATATCGTTTATAGTTAAGAAAAATTTGATTTGTCCAAGATGGCTACTCTTTGTGACACCAGATGTTTCTTTAATGTGGTCGGATTTTAAAGATCTGAAAATGACTCTGTACTGTCAGTCTACAACTCAAGTTTCCTTAATTTGAAAATATTAAGTCCATGAGAAATTTTGTCGAATGCCTTTCTGAAATCGATAGAAATTGCATCGACTTCGTTAAAAATTTAAAAATTGAAGAATAGCAGTCCGAATTTATTCTAGTATTGACATTCGTGAAAACGGATAGGGTTCGAGGTAAAGCCAAATTGCATTCAATAGATATACTCAAGGTAAAGAGACTCATAAAGTTTTGAAAAAAGGGTTGTATAAAAGTAGTTACTGTAGTCGGAATCAGATCGAGTTGTAAAGAATTTATGTCATAACTTGATTCTCTAACGAAGAGAATACAACTGCTTGTTGTACGAGTGAGGAGGTGACAAGCAGTCCTTATGGGAAAGAATATGGAACCAAGCGGAGGCAAGTGCTCTAGGTTGGAAAATAAGTGATCACTCCTACAAACAGCACAGTTGTCGGAATGGGATGTGAAGACAAGGTCGAGTCGTCTGTTCATTATGTTAAGTAGGAGTCTGATATATATAGTTAATTAGATAGTCCACCATCAAGATTTTTGTTTCAGATGACGAAGTAAGTGAGACGAATAATCGGAAGGCGCCAATTTCAGGCGAGGAAGGTTAAAATCTCTTTCATTTGTATGCACATATGTATGAATAAATAAATAAATTCACTGGCACATATCGTCTGGCTCAATGTTGATTGAAAAACTAATCACGTATCATTGTCCACTTTACCGACAACATGAGATGCTTTAATGTATAACATGGCAGTTAGTTGAGTCCTTCAAACCTACTCAGCGCTAGTTACATTTGAAGAACTTTTGTGTCTACATATCAATATCGTTAAAATATTCAAAACTAGAAATCCAGCTCAAAATTCAACGAAGGTTTGGCTTTGAATCGAAAACTTATTTTATATGATATTGTTGTAAATATTCGTTTATCCTCAAGTGGATTGCAAAGAAAATTACTTTAAAACAAAAAAATAAAATACAATTTATTACTCGTCTATAACCTTCTTTATTCACGTTCTAATTCCAACAATCCCTTTTTCTTCTTTTTTTGACGGCTATATTTTCTGCAATGACAGTTGGGTCACTTTTTGACAACAATAATGGAGGGGTGTTACAATATATACATACAGGGTGTCCCAAAAATCAACGTCAATCCGGAAACGGGTGATAGGTCAAGTGGTGTCGGTTATCACAAAATTATAAAAAAAATCTAAGTCATGTACGAGTACTTTTAAAATTATTGGAACTCAAAAAAAAATCGAGAAGTCTGACACCCTGTGACGATCTTTCAAGTGCTGTGACCGCAAATCTTTACTTTTCTTCGATTTTTTTTTGTCACGTAACCCTGAGTAACTCTTCTGCAAATTACGGTTTTAAATAAAATATTCATTTTTTGGTCCACATGGATGGGCTGTACTGACAAAAAAATGTACTATGCCATTTTGGCAAGTAACTTTAAAAGTTGGCGTATTTAGTCTGGATTCCAAAATGGTATGACACACTAGATTAATTAATGGTTACTGATAAAGTAACCCGATTCATAGTTAATTCTTTTTAATAAGTTGAAATGAGTTCCAAGTGTGAGCGAGATAGACAGTGATGCCGTGATTGAGGATAAACACACCATTTCGACTATTGTGAGTGAAACAGATAGAGATGCCACCCATCACAGAGCACACAGAACACTACGTTCTCTTGATGTATACTCTCAGGATAGCTTTATACAACTGTTGTTTGTTGCGCGATCTACCGATCTTGTATCTTACAACAAATGTTCAAACTGTTTGCCTCCAGCGGCAATGCAAGCTCTACATCTTCTTACAAATGATCTGGTAATAAGACGGGCACATCTTCTGGAGTTGATGTCTTCAACGGCTTCTGAAATTTTTTGGCGCAGCTCGTTTAAATTTTCTATCTGTTTAGAATATTTTTTTTTTTACTGTTCCTCAGTAAAAAAAAAAAGTCGAGTGGATTTAAATCAGGTGAACAGGCTGGCAACGAAATCGTACCAGACCGCCCTATCCACCTGTTGGAGTTTTCCCGATCGAGGAACTCTCGTACTGTGCGAGCATAATGTGCTGGGCAGCCATCTTGTTGATACCACATGCATGCATAAATATTAAGTGGCACATCTTCCAATAAATTTGGTAAGTAGTTCTCCAAAAAATTTAAATAAACCTTCGCATTCAAATTCCGCGGCAGTTCGAATGGGCCAATAATTCTACCATTCAAAATTCCCGTCCACATGTTTACTTTAAAACGGTACGTGCCACTCGTGCAAATTGTGGAGGTTCATGTAAATTGGGCTCTTTCTGGATAATCTCGGGGTAGCAGACTTTGGACTCACTGTACATGGTACGGATGGAGCTAGTTTTTCTTTAGAATTCGGTTTGCTGTACTTTTGGGTACTCCTATGCTTTCTTCAATTCCACGTACTGAAGTACTAGGGTCTTGTGCAACTACTTGTAAGACTTCGTCCTCGTAGGGCATGACGGGTCTTCCCTCACTAACCATTAGATTTGAAAAGCGACACTCTGATAAAGTCTGGCTGCAGCACTAGCATTCCACCTGCATTCCCCATAAATGAGATGCATGTTAGCATATTACTGAGCAGTGTATCGAGATGGCATGATGGCATTCGCAATACACAATCACGGGATCAACGATCAACACTACGCCAGAAGAAATCCAGGTTCGACAGAAACGGTCAGATAGCAAATCAAAGTCGCAACGCAATGAAGTCCAATGAAGAAAGCCAAAATTGTAAGCACGAAATCAACAATACAGAATAATGTGCTGTAAGCGAATGAGCGTAACGTACTGCAGTATTGCACGATGTGCCTATGCGTCACTACTTAACAAGGGTGGCATCTCTATCTGTTTCACTCACACTAGTCGAAATGGTGTGTTTATCCTCAATCACGGTGTCACTGTCTATCTCGCTCACACTTGGTACTCATTTTAAT
Source organism: Volucella bombylans (assembly GCA_949129095.1). NCBI lineage: Eukaryota > Metazoa > Arthropoda > Insecta > Diptera > Syrphidae > Volucella > Volucella bombylans. The sequence goes on along the minus strand of OX422140.1, from coordinate 125,077,366 downwards.
TTATTAAAAAGAATTAACTATGAATCGGGTTACTTTATCAGAATATTTTTTTTGTCCTCAATTAAGCGTTAATCTAGCAAGTGTCATACCATTTTGGAATCCAGACTAAATACGCCATCCTTTAAAGTTACTTGCCAATATGGCATAGTACATTTTTTGGTCAGTACAGTCAGTTCAACTTGGATGATTAATGATTTTCAGATACATGGATGGACAAAAAAAGGAATATTTTATTTAAAACCGATATACTATAGTTATGTTTCAATATTGGACCGTAATTTACAGAAGAGTTACTCAGGGTTACGTGACAAAAAAAAAACGAAGAAAAGTAAAGATTCGCGCTCACAGCACTTGAAAGATCGATACAGGGTGTCCAGATTTCTCGATTTTTTTTTGAGTACCAATAATTTTAAAAGTACATGACATAGATGTTTTTTTTTATAATTTTGTGATAATCGAAACCACTTGACCTATTACCCGTTTCCGGCTTGACGTTGATTTTTGGGACACCCTGTATGTACACACATATTACCTATAGTAGTTGCATGTACTCATAAATCGCTGTGGAAATACGGCAGGTTTGCGAGTTGTTTATAACAAGTGCCAGACCAGCTATAACCCCACATATGGTAGTCACGCCCAGTAAGACATAAATATCTATTCACAACATTATCAGAGTAAACAAAAGCTTAAGGTTAATTCATTCAACCATATGGCATCGCTTCTTTTCCTCTTCATGTGTTGTTTTCACTTGTATCCTTTACTATCCATCAGAATTTACCACAAAGTACATCCTGAAAGACGACAAGATCTAGCATTAAAAATGTACCCAATTTCAATTAAACACCGCTTAATCCAGAAATCCGGAAGATGTTTTTTTACATTTTCTCTTTTCTACTCATGACACTTTGTTTGCAAATGAGATCAGGATAGTGCCATGGGATAATCCTCAACCCGCAAGCCAATAAGGAAATATAATAAAAGACCAAGGTATACTAAGCCGCTTCTGTCTGCCTGTCACTGGAACTAGACCTCAACCACATTGGGGTTTCTTTCTTTATTTTACCATTGGCTTTCACATCTTTTAGACTATCCCATGCCTATAGATACGAGTACTCGTATCATATTGTATATCAAAGTTTATGTCTATGTTATACTCGTATTGATATCGTTTTAGCATCTGAAATGGGGATTTAATCTTTTGTGGGTCGACAGGTCAGAATGAGGACCAAAAGATAATAGGAAAGAAAACAAAACAAGTAGAAAATACAACATAATTTCACTTACCTTCTCTCCACTATCTGATGGCAAATAGAACGTTAACACCGTCAGGAATGATATACCCATGCAAGGAATAATGATGTTCACCGTATAGAACAAAGTCTTCCTCCGCATCGTTATGTTAAATGTGATATCCAAATACGGCTCATCGCAGCATGTGTAGAACTTTTCGTTCCTGGTGTGGTGGAAGTGCAAGTACATATATTTTGTACCAATTTTTACCATCCAGGAGCAGCGCGCCAAACCAAGCCCGGCATCCAATCCATGGAGGGAGAATCGAAAATGACAGCAAGTAGAATAAATGAATGAACACGAGTTAACATAAATAAACATAGATTTAACGTTCGATGTCCTTTACAATAGACAGGGGAGATGAGGTACGAATAAACGAGGCAGGAAAGAAGAAACAAGAAACGGGAACAAGGGGAACATTTTCATGTTTTCATGAAAACGGAAATCATTACACTGAATAAATACAATTCAGCAGTTCTAACTATATGCTTGGTGGAACATGGAAATGAAAATGGAATGAAGGAAAAGGATGTACTCATCTTTTCCCTTTCCTCAACCTTTATCGGGTCGACGATTTCCTAGTGGGTTGTTTTTTTGTTTTTTTATTTTTTCTTCTATTGTGAAAATATCTCCAAACCTTCGTTTTATTTGTACGCTTTCCAGCTAATGTTACTAATATCGCAGGGCTTTTGTTGGTTGAATCAACAGTGATTCCACTTCTTTTACGAATAGTTTCTATTTTTACTAAATAAAAAAAAAATAAAAAAATATCTGGAGGTCGTAGGAATAGGGTAGACATCAATCTATAATATTATAACTATGACATTTATGCTTATTTAATATCCGTAGAGATCGGATACTGGTTACTGCCCACACGGACTCGGCTAGGTAAACTTACAATATAAGCGTTAATGTCGACCAAGAGTGACAAAACTGAATGCAGCGTAAAAACGTCGGCAAAGGTACTTTAAACATTGAGTCAACGGTGATGTCAAAATTTTAACAATATGTATATTCAAAAGGTGCTTCAACATATTCGGAGCACACGTGGAATGGAACTTTTAAAACTAAAAATGCTAGAAACGATATGGTGGCAAATAAGCTTATATGATAGCAACCAAGGAGATACAGTGGATAGGATTAAATATATATTCAAAGAAGGAGAAATTGTGACATCTACGACAACCATAGATGGGAGGTGGTCGCCTTGCTGTAATCAAAATCATGCACATATGTATGCCGATGAGTCCGAAAATCCTATCAAAGAGGAGCCTCCTTCATATAGTTCTCGGCGCCTTTCCGCAGTATCACGCCAAAATCGTACTCGGGGACATCAACCTCAAAATCAGTGCAGATTAATTGAAAAGCATATTCTTGACAAAACGAAAACAGACAATATCTTCAAACTAATTGACCTTGCAACATATGGGAATACGGTGATAATAAGCACTATGTAGATGCCCGAAACTATGGAACTATAAAGCAGTTTGGTTATCTCCAAATGATTGAGCCGTCAACAAAATCGACCACGACATTGCATACCAGATGTGAGGTAAGCATCCAGAATTCAATATGTGAACAGTTTCAAAACAATAAATATCGGGTCCAGCAATTAGTTTTTTCAATCAAAACCTGAGTCTGACTAGACAACTAAGATGGCTGCTAATGCCTGGAGCAGACAGAACTAAAAAGAGTAGGTGACTTAGAGATCCTCTGGTATGTACTCACTGACACCAATATCCAGTGGATGTCGCCATCCGCAAAAGATGGTGATATGCAGATGATTTCAAGTCTCGGGAAGATGTGATGGAAGGTTTACATTTTAAGGCATTGCGGCGTAAGACAAGAGCACTGCGGGAAGGATATCAAGCCAAAAAAAGGGAGGAGAATAAAGTCCCGCTAAGGAACATTAGTCTTCCAGCTCAAGACAGTCGAAGAGTCTTACTTAATAACTTAGATGGCTCTACAGTCCGGGGTGGAATAGGGCCGCAGCTCGCATGGCTCCCCAGCTAGGACGATCTTTTGCCGCCGGTTGCGAAAACGAAGTTAGCTGAGGTGCCCTTTCATATGTGTGCGCCATATAAGATGATGTCGTGCTCTACTGTATTGTCCCTCTAGGTTTGAGTCAAAATTTTTCCGGGCCAGCGTACCAGGTGTCTATTCGCTCAATGTGATCTAGCTATGTAAGCCGAGCTATCCAAGTTTTTCTGACAAGGTCAGCATCGCTATATAATCCTTTTCTGTCATTGAAGGTCTCAACGACCTTAACGTGTAACGGAGCAACGTGTATTCTCCATATTTATCCTCAATCGAATGGAATGAACTTCTATAGATGCTGTCAAATGTAGCTTTGAAATCGATGAAGAGGTGGTGTGTATCGATCTGGAACTCCTGGGTTTTTCCAAAACTTACTGTAAGATGAAAATTTAACTTCTCCGGTCTAAAAGTACACTGATAGAGACCGGTCCGACTGTTTACGAAGGGTCTTAGGTGTTCACAAAATATATCAGATAGGATTCTATATGCCATGTTGAGGAAACTTATTCCCCAGTAGTTGGCGCTGTTCAGAGCATATCCCTTCTTTATGATCGGTTTATCGGGCATATGTATTGATTGTATGTTAAGTTAAGTCATCAGGTCCAGCAGCTTTGTTCGACTTAAGCCTGGAAATGGCTGTCCTGCCCTGATCTTGTTCGGATGGACGGATTTGTTGTCTGCCTTCATCCAGGTTAAATGGTTCGTTCAGTTAAAAAGTTGCGCGATGAAATATAAGAGTCACATAGCTTGAAGATTTTAGAATGCATGCTCTTCGAAACAATAAATGAAAATTAGTCATCGAGATGTTGGAAATTGTAGATGTGTTTTTGATAGAGAATATACGTCTAGATAAGAAAATATGCTCTATGACTTCACAGTCAGCTCCATAAGTCATTTCCAAAAACTAATGAGCAAGTACCAGTGTGTTTTCCACCCTAGCAGATGGAATACAGACCAAATTTTAATAAGGAAAAAATCAGCGTATTTTATATCGAAACTCATCACCTCCTTATAGACCTCAAAGCCGTATACTACAGCATTATTCATCTTAAGCTCCAAAGATAAAGGAGTTGAAAATTCCTCAAAAATTAATTGCATAATGCTGTAAGATATGCGATACAATGTGCAGTTTGGAAACAATTCCTTCAAACTAATTCAAAGGTCCAGTACACCCCGGGTAGGCGATTGTGTATAAGGGAGGGCGAATCTTTTCCGCCACATACTCGTAACAAGATCAGTGTCAACTGTTTACTCCTAGTTCATAAATTAACATTTTCGAGCAACATTTTCAGTTAGATTCTGATTCTGGAATATGAAGAAACCTCTAGCCAGAGACAGCTGAAATTTTCGAAATTTTAAATACCGGACGTTATAAGATACAAACTGAAATATACGGATTTCTAAACTTATGCAACAACTTTGCTTTGCCTCAGGAGCTGCTCGGATAATTCTTTTTGGTTTTTGTGTACAAGTCATCGTAGAGCAAAAACTTACGTCGGAATTCTGGTAAGAGATAGAAAAGTCGATTAAGATGTGGCCGTTGTAACTCGCCGACTTACATAGAAAAGAGTGCATCAAATCTTTGCTCATAGAATGGAGTGCAGGATTGAATGGAAATCTACATATACTCGTACAATTTTTTGAACGGAATGCGAAATTTGGAACTAAGTATATTGTATGTATATATATTTTTTACACCATTGTATCCTTCTTCTAACGTCTGAAGATAAAATAAACAGCCGGTGTCTTTTTAGCAATGAGACAGTAGACTCATAAAGTGACGGTTATATTTTGGTAGTATCTTTAAGATTGATGGTAATACAGAACGATTGCAAGGTAAAGCAAATTATAAAAAAAGGAGTGTTTGCAGGACCAACATGATTTGTTGATAATATCTTTCAGATGAATTCGATAAATAACGTAATAAATCTATCTAAAAAGGAATTACAAAGTTGCCGGATTCGATGCCGAAGAAAAAATATAGCATACTCAGTGCGCGACGTAATATAATAGAAATATTGTGACAAATACTACTTAACTGATGGAATAAGACCAACTCAATTTCATCCAGCTTGATCTCGCCGAAGTGCCAGTTGGATACATTAAGAAGGTGGGTGTCCTCTGACGAATTAGCCGCTTCTCAGTTTGACCAAGGTTTAGATCCATTTTACTCATTCTAGGTTTTTTCTGTAATCTGCAGAGAGACCACTTTTTTATTACACGTTTCTAGACCCAGATAAGAATACAAATCTCAAAAGGTTTTTCGTCCCGATTTTGCTAAATCAGCAAGGGCAGGATAATCACACAGCAGGTGACAAACATATTCAATAGCAGTCAAAGGAGCCGTTATAGAAAATCCTGAGATGTAACGCGCGAACACAATAACTTGCAGTGCCCAGTGATATTGCCAGATACAGAATCTTTAAGATTCAGTTTTATCGATAACCTTTGCAAATTTACGAGCATACCATATACTATATAAAGCGTACACTGGCTTTATTATTCGCTTCATTCTCTACGATTTTTTGCCGCTGTATAGTAAAGTCTGACAAAGTTCTGTGTATGTTCTAGGTCGATTGTGATACGACTGAGAAAGCGTGCAAAGAGGATGTCCTGGTTACTCTTAAAACTATACAGATTTCTTAATGAATTTTTCAAGGTAGGTGAGTGGTAAAGCAGGACAGTTACATTCGTCTTTCTCTTCATCTCCACAGCCTCTGTGGAAATCACTGTGAGAAATATAGGTACGAAGTTGGCTATCACGTGAAGAGATACTTGACAGTCTTTTACCACCCTCGATTTTATGGTAATAGAAATTAGGCATTACCCATTAGCGAATTAGGATGAATAGCCGAGATTAGATTAGAGAATTGTCATATGCTGAGATTCTCATGCTTAAGGCTGATTTGGTTCCGTCTATGGTAATCAGATGCACTTGTTGAGGGTGACTTCGTGTTATCCGTTGTTTTTTGCTTTCTGCAATCATGTGATGGAAGTCTGTGCTATAGTCAATTTCAAGTGCAGGCGGAGGTCCTGATGCAACCACACATTTAGCTTTTCCATGCTGAGTGTCTCTCAGTCTAACAACAGAGTTTATGGCAAGTTGTATGATTTTGGGTTATATACTACTCGTAGGTGGGGTGAAAAGTAACCTCCTTGACCGCCAGAATGTGCTGCTACTGCAAAAAAGGTTATGGTGCCTTGAAGCCCGTTCATATTTAGGCAGTGCGATACTGTCTTTAGTTTTGTTTTGACAGCTGATTGTTGTTGACGTGTTTGGCAGCATGTTGAGTATGGACAGAAACGATTTTCGTTCTCTCATAAAACATTATTTTTTGAGAGGAAAAACGACGAAGGAAACAAAAGAAAAGTTGGATAAATATTATGGGGCTAATACTCCGTCAGATTACACCGTCAAATATTTATTTCGAGAGTTTCATGGTGGCTGCAACTCCACTACCGATCAAGTCCGCAGCGGCAGACCCACCGATGCGGTTACAGAGGACATGAAATGGTGTTGGCTGACCGGAAAGTGAAGGTGCGCTAGCTAGCAGATACCACAAAGATTAGCACTGAGCGCACACGCCATATTTTGGGCAATATTCTGCATATGAAAAAGTTATCCTGCCGCTGAGTGCCGCGTATGCTCACTCCTGACCAAAAACACGAGCGCGAGAGCACTTCGAAAGAGTGTTTGAACTTGCTGATGCGGTATCGGGCGGACTTTTGGCGTCGATTGGTAACTGTTGATGAAACTTGGATCCACTATAACACACCAGAGAACAGAATGAGTGCTCGGCAATGGACTGAAGCCGGCACGATTGCTCCGAAGCGGCCGAGAGAGGCGCGATGCGTCGGAAAGGTTATGGCGTCGGTTTTCTGGGATTGTCATGGTATACTCTTCGTGGACTACTTCGAAAAAGGAAAAACCATCAACAGCGAGTATTACTGTGCATTATTGGAGCGATTGAAGGCCGAAATCGCTGCAAAACGGCATCACATGAAGCGAAAAAAAATTTTGTTTGTGCAAGATAATGCCCCGGCGCACAAGAGCATCGCAACCACGGCTAAAATCAATCATTTACGGCTCCAATTGCTGTCGCATCCACCTTATTCGCCCGATTTGGCTCCCTCGGACTATTATCTCTTCCCAAACCTCAAAAGATGGCTCATTAATAAAAAATTGAGCTCACGCGAGGACACCATCGACGCCACGGAGGAGTATTCCGGAAAATTACTTTTCGGACAGGATCAAGAAGTTGGAAAATCGCTGGAATAAGTGTATCAAGTTAAAAGGGGACTATATTGAATAAAATAAAAAAAACATTTAAAAAAAATTTTTTTTTTCATTCCCAAGGAGGTTACTTTTCACCCCACCTAGTAGGTAGACCCTACTTTGGGCCTGAGGCCCTTTTGCGCAACCTGAGTATGACTAGTACCTTTTTGTTTTGCCCTGAAACATTTTCTTTTCTAGAACTCAGAGAGATGCCACTTGGCTTGGGGGAGATGTTTTATTGTATTTCTAATCTTCTTGTAAAAAAGAAAATTTTTGCCAGATGGATACTCAGGTAACAGTTGCGTGCACAAGAGGAGATGATGCTTAATCTCATATTGGAAATTGTCTATGGCTGTATGCCCTATATACAGGGAATGATGTCTTCAATGTAAGCTACCCAACCACGTCTTCTAATTCGGTAAGCACTTCGTTTCCTAACTATCTTCCATAAGAGAAAAGAGAGTACACTCTTATGGGGTGTTCCTCTGTGTTTTTTGTTGTGGAGCTGCTGTTAAAGGTTACCATTTATAACTCGGGCGTTGAGAATGAAGTTTATCGGACTGCTGACACATTCTAGTCTCATTCTTAGAAATAAGGGATGATTGAGGAAATGTCAACATTGTAAAAAGCTCTCTATAAGTCAAGAACTGACACTCTTTGAGAGAGGATAATTTAAAGTATGTAGCTACATGTTTACCAGTCGCGAAATTGTATTCAGATTTGGACGTTTGCTCACCGGCAACATAGGAGGATATAGACTGAGAATGAATGCTATAATCTCAATAAAATCAAGCATCCATGATCCATTTAACAAGATCGTGCCATTTCTAAATAAAGTCGGTGACTTATGCTGATAAACCAAAGTCAAAAGAGTTGCCCACTAAATATATATTGGAAGGCAAGTTGGTCGGTGGTGTTGTTATAAACTCGATTTTGTCTTTAACATGAAGTAGATATTTACTCGTATAGTAAGAGCTTTTGCTTCAACTCGATTCAAAGAAGAGTACCGTTATCCGGTTCTCTCAAATAAGTTGATGATAAGAGGAAAACAAAATGGGAGCACTAACAGAGCATATGAGAACTTTTGAAAAAAGAGGATATGCACAATTTGCATGCATACTCGTACTCGAACCATTCAATAGTACATACTCGTATCTCCCCCCTGTCGTTTCATTTTGCTTTTTTCAAAAAGGGGTAGTTAAATCCGGCATCGTTCGCTCTACAGGGAATGAAATAACGGAATAACTTGAGGATACTATTCGTATGACACAAGTGCACGTAAAGTGCAGCCACATAATTATTGCAATCGTTAATATTTTACTGGAAACTTGCGAGGTAGAAAAAATAAATTTGTACAACATGTGTGTCTGTCTGCACTATTGCATTAAAGGGCGCTGCACCCTGACGACACAAATTATTCGATGTGCTGTTTTGTTTTTAATCTCTTCCATTCTCCAAGTACAATAATTATTCAGAATAGAGTGTTGGAAAATGTTAAATTTTAATTGCTTTGGCGGGATTTTGCTATAAAACTTGAATGTGCGCATTTATCCAACACACACATAGCATAGCAAACGGCCCTACCTCTGCACTTAAAAATCGAATTAAGGTTTCCAGTGTGAATCAGAAGAAAAAAAAGGATCTGAAATGCAATTCGTTTAATGTTTAATACGAGAGCTCTTCAGGATACATCATAATTGATGAGCTTCTGTTTTGTACTTTACGTAGCAGGGATTTTAATTTTAGAATTGATAGTGAGAAATGATTTTATTTTACTACGAACTTTTAAAGGATTTGAGCATGGTCTTAATGCCATTAACTCATGTGAGGGATTTTCCTTGGAGAGGAAATATGTCGAAGACTTACAGTTGAATTATACCAAAAACCCCGATGGTGCTGCAAACAGCAAAACTCCAGGCTCCAGATTAGGTGGATGGAAATTCAGAATGGCTGCCATTAATGAGAGTCATTAATGGCAGAACGGCACAGAGGGTGAACAACTGTGGGAGCTAGTTAAACCAGAAGATGCTGTTTACATTCAGGCGCGGGACTGCGATTTGAAAAATGAAACCCGCATGTTTGTATTATGTAGCAAACGCTTGATTGGCTGAACACTTATGTGCCGAATCCGACTCATGGGAATCATAGGACGAATCAAGCTGACGTTCGCCATCTGCTATATCTCGGCAAATATCAAGAAAGGCATCTTCTTAATGAACTCTTTGGACTGGATACAAAAGAGTGGGAAACCTTTACACACAGGAAGGGCAAGAGCCGGTAATATAATAACAGTTTTACTGTAGCTACGTTAAAATGAAGCTCCTGCCGAGGATTCCAAAATAGGGTATGATTCTCGCCGCCCAGAAACACATAACACACATATCTGCGATTTTCGAATTTAGTGTTATCTTGAAAATACCGAGACTGATACTGCGTGCTTATTTAGCAGGAGACGTGGAGTTTTGCATAATACCTCCGCAAGAATTCCTTCATCTTATTTGGCACAACAGCCATCAGTAAAGGAGGTATCCGAACTACTTGAATACTGTGATTCTGGAAGGATTGAACTTGTCATATGTTACGATATAGAATACTTTCTATGTTAATAGCAATTGCAACGTGAAAATTAACAATTTTGTGGACTGGACTATCTTTTGATTTGGTCATCAACAACGTTGGATACAAGTCAATCTTTGTTACCAGATGCAGACAGCAGGTAATCGATTCAAACCTATTCAACAGGTATACTAATGAGTTTACCAGCTAAAAAATTACTATCAGAATTTTCGTTGCAAAAACACAGATATGCACTCGTATATCGAATTCTTTATCAGCTGTGATGTTTTAACTTTGCCTAGGACAAATAAGGAATTTCTTACACCTCTATCTTATTTCTAGCGAAGAAGGTTAAGAGGTAAGTGCTTCTATAAACAAATGCTCGTGGTATGAAAGTTAATGAAAGGGTTCTCCGTGAACAATAAAGGAACTAGTAATTAGATAAGCTAATCGCCGGCATCGGGGCCTAGATGACGATCGAGTGAATAGCTACTGACTGTCTAAGATATAGCTTAAGCCAGTAGCGTGTAGCTTCAAGTTCCCGTCAAGTATTTGTTTCACTTCCTCGTGATGGCTCGTGAAAATTGCATCTCTTATATTGGGGGTTACTTGTCAGGTCACTTCCACGGCAGTGTGAACAAAACTATGATTACGAAACAACCGAAAGCTTCGGATAGGAATGATACCACTGTGGACGACCACTGCTACTCAAAAAATTGAAATACAGATCTAACCGCGAATCAAAAAGTGCGATCGAATCATCTGCATGTACTCGGAAGAAGGGCTAAAAAATACGACATATGATACGGTGATTGCTATGGAGAAGACAAAAAACGGGTATTTGGTACAAGTCCGCGCTTGTAGTTAGAGGCAGAGTTGGGCGAGAAGTCTTGAGTGTCAAGGATGTAAAAGAACCCCTTATGACAATCTGCATCAAGGCTTAATTCGCCAATATCAGTTTAATATTCGCACGCATCCCAAAAAAGGGAAAAAATGATGGCACCTATGGCATCATGTTAAAATCAACCTAGGCGACGAAAGAAGACATTTAGTCTACACGACACCATTTCCGATAACGTATTCAGCATTACAGACTTCACTTAGGGGCGAAATGTCATCGTAGAAATACGCGGATCGCCAAATATGTCTCTCCAATGTTGTGTATGTCCGAATGTTGCTAGCTCGGACCACTACCCTGTTGTAGCCAAGGTACGAATGCGGAACGCCGATAAAAAGAGCAAATACTGTTATAATGTTTGCCGTCAGAAGTCTGTAACCTACGCGGCTAGTATCTCCTCTTGAAACACGGTGACCAAGCTGCCAACAGGCCATCAGAGATATGGCCTATGATGTGCTAGATTTCGCGCGACGACCACTACGAAGTCTGATGAATATCGGCTAGCGTAAAAATAACATGCCAGGTTAGAAAAATTCGAAAGAAAGCTTGAAAAGACGAACAAAGGAAACTTGTGGTAGATTCACAGTCGATGCTGAGGATATGAAAGAACTATCTGCGACGATTTGAATGCCAATGAAGATCAGCATAACGCTGTTGGGAAGAATGATCTTTTTAATATAAATGATGATGGGCAACAATTTCACCTATCCGTCCCCATCGAAGCCATATCCAAACTTAGGTCTGTCGATAGTGACGATCTGACTGCCGAGCCGTTCAAGGCGGCTTTATAGCAAGTCATCTCGTCAATATGATCGGACGGTACATAGCATGCCAGATGAACGAACCTCAGCATTATAGGTATGCCCTATTCTGAAGAAGGAGACCTTCTAGCCTGCGTCAACTATTATATGCATCAGTCTCCTTATCATGGCCTGTAAGATCTTCTGCGCCGTACTATGTGTCCGGATTGGCATCCCTGCCAACCTTATCTGGCTCTTCAGAATGGCAACGGAGAAATCTTGTTGCTCCATGAGGGTCGGCAATGACTTTTACGAATACTTTGTTGCCAAAAAGAGCTTCGGAAAAGACCAAAAGGCCACAGTCATGCGGTTTCTTCAATTTCGATGCAAAAACGAAGTACATTCTGTTATGGGAAAAGGACGCCACACAAATTAACGACTCGGACAAAACGCCACAAAAGATATGAATAGCTTTGAAGTAGTTAAGAACTTTGTCTACCTAATCTCCATTAATATAAACAACAACAAGATCATTCGAAGAGCAACTATCGCTGCTAATCGCTGGGTTTTGGGCTCAGTCTTCGAATCCATCACCTTCAACCAGACTTCAACCAGAGCTGGCTGGAGAGGCATGTTGGCCAGGCACAGGTTCTTGACTGTGGCGCAATGTAATCAAGTAAGAAATTGTCTACAACCTTAAGTTTTTGGAGTAGTTGTTGAAACTGTTAGCCTTACCAACGATATCTATGCTGCTGAATAACCACTCCCAGTGATCAGTTCCTCCAAATATCTAGGATCAATTATAACAGCAGATGGTAAGTAGGATGAAGTCAGTAATAATAAAGTGTGTTTTGCGTGCATAAAGTAAAAGAAAAGCTTTTGCAAAGTAAGGCCGATACTAATTTACGCTGTTCCAAAGTGCAAACAGCCCTAGACGTGATGAACAACTGGTATACTAGAAATGGGCTTGTTGATTTCTTCACAAGAAGGAGAAAGCTGACTAGTCTGACTCATCATTTTTCCAATGAAATTAAGTATTTACCAGGGGCGTTCAACATATTCTCGGTATCGGGGTGAAGCTGTGGTTGTATATATAAATTGACTTATTTATCAAGTAATACTATTATTTTAGTGCATTTATGTAAAATTACATATAAATGTGATTATTAATTCGCGTTTTATCTCTAGTTAAACAGAATCATAATGGCAACTGAGACGATGATGGTGAAAATTGAGCATCGCGCTGTAATTAAATTTCTCACTAAGCAAGGAAAAAGTCAAAAAACTATTCATGAAGAGATGGTGGCTGTTTACCAGGGTTCCGCACCTTCATTATCAACTGTGCAAAAGTGGTCAAGTGAGTTCAAGAGAGGCAGGGAGAGCATTGAAGACGACCCCCGCTCTGGTGCCCGGCTACTGCTTGTACGGGAGAAAGCATCAAAGAAGTCGAAAAACTTGTTCTTGAGGATGCCCGAATAAAGGTGAAAATGATGGCAGAGATCACCAAGCTTTCAATTGGTACCATTCACACCATTCTTCATGACCATCTTAACCTTTCAAAGGTCAGTGCAAGGTGGGTGCCACGAATGCTCACAGCGCCTCAGAAAAAAGTGAGAATCGCATGCTGTAGAGAGCTTTTGGAGATGTGTAGTGAGAACGCGGACGGTGTTATGGATCGAATTGTTACTGGGGACGAAACATGGGTCCACCACTATGACCCTGAAAGCAAACAAGAGTCCATGCAGTGGCATAAAAAAGGAACAGACCCCCCGAAGAAGTTCAAAGTCACTCCGTCTGCCGGGAAGCTCATGGCCACAGTTTTTTGGGACTCAAAAGGAATCTTGCTCATTGAGTACAAAAAAAAGGTGAAACCATCAACGCCACATCCTACGCTTCAACTTTGCATAATTTGCGGGAGAAAATTAAAGACGGGGTAAACTCGCAGCGGGTGTGTTGCTTCTTCATGATAACGCTCCTGTTCACACGGCGCGAGTTTCCAAGGCTGCTGCGCGAGATTGTGGTTTCGAAGAAATCCAACACCCACCCTATAGTCGAGACCTTGCCCCTAGTGATTATTTCCTGTTTCCGAATTTGAAAAAATGTCTTCGTGGAAAAAGATTTTCGGATGATGAAGAACTCAAGTCGGCAATAAATGGGTATTTTGCAGATAAAGAGGAAATTTATTTTTTGAGGGTTTAAAAAAGCTTATCTCAAGATGTAACAAATGCATTGATGTTAGGGGAGATTATATTGAAAAATAAAAACAATTTAAATTGAATTCGCATTTTCCTTCATATCGATACCGAGAATATATTGAACGCCCCTCGTAGGTGTCATTCGGAATACCAAATTTCTTTGGATTAAGCATTCCATGTCGAAAACCGTTAAGGTGTTGTCAACTTTCCGACAGTGCAACAAAACTTGAAGCAAGACATGGGGCTTGTCACCGAGGAGGGTCTTTTGGATTTGCACGGCTATGGTAAGATGAATTATATCCTTATTCGGTTGTTTGGTGGAACAATCTTCTACTTAAAAAGCCCCTAGCGCTTAAACCATCTTTGCTTTATTGGCTTCATTGCGGCTTTCCCTCTGGGTCTTCCGTTTAAAAGAGGGTGGTCTGGTACAACACGCACTAGAGTTTTGATGACATTCTGCATGACTGTCTTCTGAATCTGGTCTTATGACAATGCCATTTTATGCAATGACTTCAGAGCTTCGTTGTTGTTGCGAAAAATTAACTCTTCTTAGGAATGGTTTTGAGCAGAATCTGCTCCAGGAAAGTAATATAGCCGGTTCTTCATGCAAAATTCCAAAACAGATCTAGAATGCGTCGCTGGTGTTTTTGGGAAAAAGACATTCCTCCTTAAGGTTAAGAAAACTTGCGCCTATCTTCCAAGGGGAAATACACGGAATAATGATGGCAATGAACTGTAAAGAATCGGTGGAGGGAGTGGAGGTCCTTGCGCCTAAAGCCTTGCTGAACTCCCTCACAACTTCTGCTGTCCCTCAGTTGAAAGGACTGTAAACAGCTTAATAGCGTCATAATGGAGCCCTATGTTTTTCCTTAGTGTCTAAGTGTGTTAGATTTAAGTGACAAAAATTAATGTGACGGTAACTCTGCGAGTATGGCGGTGGATGCTGGTATTGTAGATATTTTAGAGTTTCTACAAAAGACCGTATAATTTCAATAATAGAAGCATACAAGGATTACGATGGACTATTTCTTTGTTAGCAACGGAGCATTCTCCAATATATCATAATAAATAAACGAGGTGTATGGCTTAGCAGGAAGCGACACCCATCTTTGAATGCTTTAAGGAAAACACGACATGGGTTGTATATATGTTTGTGTATTCCAAAGGGGTCTAAAAATACCAACACCAGCAAGGAAAAAATGAAAATTTCTCAAAGCATGGCTAACAACTATCGAGAATTATGTATAAATGAACAACCTTAAATTGATGTAAACTGAGGTCAGAGGAAACTGGTGTTTAACGACTTGGAGAATCGACCCCACATTAAAGAATGGCAAGACTTAGAAGGAAAAAGAAACATTTTAATACAAAAAAAATGAATTAAGAAAACAACCTTACCTCACTGCTGGAACTTCTAGTATATCCCATTCAACGGACATGTAAAACTCGGAAAGATCCACTCCAACATCGACAATATTGCTTCCTTGTTGTTCATCCATGTGTCTCAGGTCCACCTATTTAATCCGTTTTACATTTGATTCGATTCGCAATGTGTCGAAAACGTATGTGATTTTGTTTCATTATCGTTTTAGTCGACAAATAGAAAATGACAAGAAAACAAATATTTTAAAATCGTTATTCAAAATGATTTCATTTTAAGCTAGGATAATACATAATTACGTAATAAATTATTAATTATATATATTCTTTTTCTTTGAATAATAAAAAATGAAGAATGAAAGCGAGAAAGCATGCAATTTGGTTTTTTATTTAATAAATTTTTTTCAATTCTTTTTTTTTTTTTTCTTGTAGATTTAATTGATTTTTAAATAAAAGGAAGAGAAATCAATAATAAAAGTAGGTAAAAATAAAATTTAATGTAAGAAATAAACGAAACAATAAACAAAAATTAAATAAAATCAAATAAAAATGGAAAACTGTAAATTTATTATATTTTTTCGCATATTTCAATAGAAATATATCTTATTTAAGCTAAATTTGCCTCATAACGTTACACGTTTCTTTTATAATTTTTTTCTTTTTTTTTAACTCTTATTAGTACTTGACTACTTGTTCTTTTGTTTAGAAAAACAAAAGAAGGAAAATCAAACTGATGAATGTACGGTAAAGAAAGTAAGAGAACATAATAAACTAATATTAAATTATGGAAATTTTGAAAAAAGAAAATTCATAATAAAAAATTGAATATTTGATTTATTGATTTGAAAATTAATTTTATTTTTTCTTTTACAAATGTTGCAATTAAAAAGGAAGACAAATTTAGACTTAAAAAGAGAATAATGAAGCAGGAAAACAGATAGATATTAATTTTTTTATATTTAAAACATGTGTTTCGAATTATTTAATTGTGCTTTGTTTTTTGGTTTCATTTTTCTTTTTAACCTTATGCAGCAAACATATTGAAAAAATTGTAAAATTCGCATTCCCATTCAAACTGAAAAGCATTCAAGAAAAGAGTCAACACTTCATGCACTAATAGCTAGATAAAAGGAATCAACGCAAGATGCATCTACATAAGTGTGTATAGTATCTATTATATGTTATGCAGTCTTATAAAATGCAATACTTCTCAGGCACATTCCCATGCATAGCATTCATCATGCAGGATTAAATTGTTTTTTTTTTTTTGTATTTGTATCTAAAAAAAATATCAAATAAATTCCATTTGGAAATTGCAGTCATATTGTGAGTGGCGGGGATTTAAGAAGATTCAAGATGCATCAAGACTCTTCACAAAGAAATATTCATGCATCACTCTAGCATTCCCTGAAGTACGCGTATCGGTTTGCATTCAATTTACGATTTTAATTGATTCGGGGGCTTACAAATAGCAGATTGGATGCACATAAAATGGGGAAATTGTTTGTTTCCTTTTTTTTACTTTTTTTTATAATTTTT
Source organism: Volucella bombylans (assembly GCA_949129095.1). Taxonomy (NCBI): domain Eukaryota; kingdom Metazoa; phylum Arthropoda; class Insecta; order Diptera; family Syrphidae; genus Volucella; species Volucella bombylans. The sequence continues at coordinate 125,060,452 of OX422140.1, read as the reverse complement.
TACGGAAAAAAATCCAGTGTTGTGATGGTGCATGAAATAAAAATAAAACACAACACATATTCCTATGGATTTCTAATAAAAAAAAAAACACTGAAAATAAAAAAAATCGATATATAAATGGTCGATTTATTTAGGAATTTAATTGAGCACCAATTTCGCATTGCAGGGGTGACTTTTGAATTTTTTATTTTCTTTTGGATATCTAATGCGGTGCAAAAAATAATTTTTGAGTGTAGAGTAAAACATTATTGTCTTTTGTAGCAGGCAAATACTTTCATCGGCATATCTATTAGGAGTTTTATTTTTATTTTTATTTTTTTCAAAAATATAAAAAATAAATATAATTGTAAGAAATATTGTATTAAATTCATCTTAAAAACAGAGGATTGATAAATAGATTTTTTTACCGTTACTAGTGATTCATATTTTTCAATAATTTTCTATTAACTGATTTTGAATATAAAATAGTTAGCGAATTTTTTTTTACAATTTTTTGAAATACCTAAAGTAAAATAATTGAAAAATATCATAGTATATGTATATATTTAAGAGTTTATTGTATACCATTGTCGTTTGAAGGTTTCATTTTTATTTACATCTCTAGGTACATACAAATTTGCTCCAGGATAAAATAGTTGTGTAATTTAAATCATAAATGTAATTTTATTAAGAATATAGAGTGGTCAAACTTTGACTGACTGTTTTTAAAAAAAATTCAACTTTTGTGGCAAATAAATATTTTAATATTTTAATAAGAATTTTATGAAAATTCATAATGGTAATATTCCCAGTTCACGAACATGTTATGATTATAGAATTTTGTTATGCTTCAACATGATCTATTGTTACAACGCAGAGAAAAAATAAACTAAAAACAATACTGCCAGCATTTTAATGTTGCAACAGCTAATACTCGTAATTTTATTTGATATGAGGTCCATTTACGGATAGATTTATTAAATCTTGCTACAGCCACACTTAAATTCTACACTTATAATTAACAAACTAATTTTGCATATTCAAGAAGAGAGCGGAGAAATGTTATGCTGAGCTGACTGCTTTACACTGTTTTACACCTACCTCACGCAATTCAGTTACTTAGGGAACGAGTTGATTGACGATTGAATAGGTGCAACCGATTGAATGGACAAAGATCAACAATATTTCCGTCTACCCGAACAAGATGAAGTAAGGACAAGTTTTTGATTAAAACTTCTCAAAACCTACTCGCAATAGTGAGGTTTTTAAAGCAGACACATAGTTTGAAATATTCAGCATATTCACGAAAGCAGCTGACAGAGTAGTTATCAAAACAAAATTGTAAAATTTCTACTTTGAAAAAATATTGATTGTCTTTCTCGGTAAGAATTCTATGTTCTAATCTATTAAATAATTTTTTTTAACAGAATAAGGAGCAGAAAAAAATTCGAATTAAAAATCCTTGCCTACACAATAATTTTACAGCTGCTACCAGCGTCAAACGAAACCTAGTCGGTATTCGGTATGAATACTTCACTCCAAAACTTGGTTTTTGATGTGATGTGGAAAGGGTATTAAGTTTCACAAAGCTGCTGGACCCGATAGCTTAGCTTTCGGACTATTTAAAGAGCATATGCAACTCATCTCCAAAATCTTGAGCGACGAAAGTACGGCCGTTGAATCGACTCCCAGCAAAGGGAGATCCCCTGAACTGCGCTCTCTGAAGAGGAATAAGTCTCCTCAACATCAGATATAAAATTCTGTTCGAAACTAAAGACCCTTCGTTAACAGTCTATGTAGCTTAAGGCCTGATATTTCCCCCACAGATTAAATATACAAATTACGACAGATGTTGGAAAAAACCCAACAGTTCCAAATCGTTACACACCACCTCTTCATCGATTTCAAAGCTCCATATAACAGAATCTGTGGAGATGAACTATAAAAAGCCATGTTTAGTTTGGGTATCCCTACAAGCTCATTTGACTATGCAGGATGACGGTGAGAATGCACGCTGCTCCGTCAAGATCAGTAATGACAAAACCGAAACCCGTCAGTAAAGTCACTAAAGGACTTACACAAGGTGGTGCATTGTCGTGTGATTTTTTCAACACTGTTCTTGAAAGAATTGTGCGAAACTCATAAATCAATGAAGGTAAAACAAAGTATGTTCCCAACAAAGAGGTGGTTTGAAGAGTCATTGTCATAAGCCCCATGAAATATTCTTTTTGTGTAGCTTAAACAGCTCCAAACAGCGCTCTGAATCATCAACATGTTAATATTTTTGGTCCAAACGTAGTACCCACTTCAAATAGATCTTTCGTATACGCAAACTCTTGTGCGAAATATGATATATCGTATACGGTCTATTGACATCTTTACGATGTCAGCTATATGGCGCACTTTCGCTTTACGGTTGTTCAAAACGATTTAGTAGATTTTTATTATTGACCAGCTACAAATGGTTGCTTTCTATGGTGCTTTCTATTTATAACACTCTTCAGGTCATTCTTGAGTTTTAACGGTATTTTTTTCCATCAAATAATAGTGTTTTTCATTCGTTTTTTTTTCATGGTTTTGAAAATATCACAAGGTGCGTCAATCGCAGTTCAATATTTCGATGATTAATGGTCGAAATGTCATCAAATGTTAACACGTATCGTTTGAAGCGTTTTTACAGTCGTCATCTGTGTGTTAGTCACTGGACTTTTCGTACCACCTGCTACAATATCGACCCCTAGAACAAAACTTCACGATAGGCAGCAACAACTTTGAGCTGTTAAAGGACACCAGCGCGGAAATCATGCGAAGAATCACTCTTCCTAATTGCTGCTTCTTTGTACTTAGAAGGGAATTGAGTTGTAATGCCCTTACTCGAGCAATAAAAAAAAAATTATATTTACAAGACAATGATCATCCTAGTCCTGATTTACGGCGCAGAAGGCTGAACACTGACATGGATGGAAATGCTCTCTGTCGCTTCAAGAGAAAAGATTTTTGGATAATTTTTGGTACCATTCACATCAATAGAGGAATGGGTAGCACGTTTCAACAGCGAACTGTATGGGCTTTCAGCGATGCTGAATAACCCGGATCAGATTGTTAGGTCTCCTTGAGCGCATGGACACCAGTGTCGACTCCAACGTAGGTGTATGTTATTGCTTTTCACTTATTACCAAAAGAAAAGAAATTCATTCCGCAGCGAGAAGGAAATCAGTCCAGATTATCCTGGTGTGGAAAACAATCAGAGGGAGATGAAGTACAAATGTCTGAAGTATGTCATGTCGGTTGTGTGGACGGATATAGAGGTAGCTTTCTCTTATTTTTTTTTTTAAGGAATAACTCAGACAGCTGAAACCATATTCTTATTCAGTATTGTTTCCCAGATCATCATACAAAAACTGCCGTAAATTAAACATTTTTGGAAATTTATTTTGAAAACCAGAGTTTAGTTAACACTTTTTGGGGAATATAATCGACCAAGCCACCGACAAGGAAATATTGGCGCCATTAAGCCCAGTGTTGAGGAAGATCCTAATTCATCGATTCGTCATCGTTAGCAAGAACTTGGTCTGTATCCATCGACTTTGTGGAAGCTTGTTTTATACGCTTACAAGGTTATATTGCTGCAAGAATTGGAGCCAGACGTTCATTGTGTGTATTGTGACTTCGCTGACTGGGGGCTTGAAAAGTTGGCAGTCGATCCACTTTTTTGAGCCTCATCTTAATGAATGATCAACAGGAAAAACAGTCGCTGTGAGTACCTCAGTGGTCGAAGGAATTGTCCGAATTGTCAACTCGAATCGCACTTAGCAGTTGGAAACTTTCACAAAAGTAAAAATAATATCGATATGGCGTTTCCTATCGACTCCATCAAATGTAGACGAGTTTGGCAAGTATGCTTATACTAGAAGTTAATAGCACACGTAAGTATACTGTATATACACAGCTCGTTTCTATAAATGCGGGCACATGCAGGCAATGAATCGATTTTGAGTTCCTGGGTTTTTCCCAAAATCTTCTTATGATATTTTTTACATCACGGTTGGAGCATTGTACATGTATCTGGTAGACGAGCTCGTAGAATCTGGCTGAATCCTAAGACTTCTGGCCTAACTCTACCTCTGATGACAAATCTACATCCAAATAGGAGCTGTTAACGATATTTATAGCAATAATCATAACGGGCGCTGTCGTTGGATTGTTGAAATAACACTGACACCCTGGGTGGATGCCAAAAAATCATCACATGACGTAATCTTCTAGTATGCAGAAATAGCATAAATCAGGTCATTCTAGGATCTTCTTCCGATGTCGTCGTAAACCCCATCTTGGAAGTTCCACCAACGATGTGTACTTATGTACACATTTACAAGCGATTGACACTTTTAAGGGATTCAATAGAATGCAATGCTGCTGACAATTCACACAATTTGAGAGATAGATGATCATATACTCGTATGCCAACATCTGGAATTTGTCTATCCAATGTTGCTCATTCACTCAAATGATCATGTAAATATATTAAGATTCATGGCCAAACCACAATGTCGCGTTCGCGCGCGCGTGCTTTGATATGTTTCATATCCGCTTTACTCGTATGTCGAACTTACGATAACTTGCGTCAAAAGCACGAACTTGAAAATTGCAATCCGGCATGTCGCTTCGGAATTGAGCTGACAGATAAAGTATTGTTTCCTCAAATTCCTAATATATGAATTCGTTGCACGAGGTAGAGTAGAAATTTACCCTTATTATTTATAATAAAATTTAATTAGGAGAAATAACTTCACAAGCAATGTATTTTAATGAATAGATTAAAGAAAATACGTTACACTATAACCTACCCTGTAGCTACAAATCGAACAAATCAACGTATCGTGTGTAAAATCGAGCAATTTCAATATTTTTCTACAAAAATGACGACGAACTAGAGAGTAGCTCTACTAGGACTTTGATGTGTAGCTTACGATATTTACGATCAATAGTGTCAGAAACGCCTGAGGTTACATTCCGGATTGCTCCATAAGAGCAGATTGTTTCTGCTCAATATGTCAAAGCACGACTTATCTCCTATCTCTAGGACTTTGAACTGGCTATTATCAATTCATATTATATCAGATGAATATCTTCAAATGCTTTCGCTGAAATGACTCAAAGTATAAAACTCATAGTAACCGAGTTATTAAGGCAATCCATATTATATATTTCAGTCATCAGAGGCAGTCTGTCCAATTCAGGGGTTGACTATCCTGTGTATCTAGCTAATCGAAGAATGTGTACAATAAACTACTTAAAATGTAGTAAGATATTTTTTGTGGTTAAAATAATTCCTTACAGTCCAACAAAAATCTTTTACTGAATCAAGGAAATTATAAGAGTGGTTTTACAAATATAGTGTTAATTGAATGATTTCAATATGTTTCTTTCGAAATTCACTTCATCCACATGCAAGTTATTTTATAGATTGCTTTTTAGAATTGTCCCATTCCAAGTTCTTTTACAATAGAAGGGGTGACATTTCTTTAGAGCACTATAAAGCATCCTTCAAAGAACAGTTCATTCCTACTGGCAATGAAAATAGCATATTTATTACATGCATTCACCACATTGTAGGGATACGTATGTATGTACGTAAATATTTACACATGCATCTATGTATATACGTCTTAACATATGTTTTTGTGGATAATAGCATAGCTATCTTGTCGTAGTCGGATTAATGCAAAACTATCTGTCGAATGCTTTACAAATAACTTTGCTACATCCTTCTGTTGTGAATTTATTCAAGCGATTAGTCTTCCTGTTTTTTTTTTATTATTTATATGTGTGTGTGCTTATTTTAGAATTTATTTCTGCTACAAGAGGAAGTCACGTCACAGCTTTTCGCTGGAGGTTACAAATGTACACATGAATAAATAAATTTCGAATCTATTGCAGCAAACTCGTGCGGATACATGTGCTTTTAAACGTTACAGATATATATTTGATTGATGTGAGGGAATACAATTTCGGGAAACGTTTCCGTATTATCTTTCTGACGTTGTAATAAATAATATTTTAATTAATACCATACGTTGCAATAAAATATTATATCTTTTTGAACCTTATGGCCAACAATGGGAGGAAGACGACATAAAAGTAAACAAAAGAGTGATTAGAATTTTGTATATTACGAATATGTAGGGATCTGTTTAAATTGTTTAATAGAACGAAAAATAAAATCCTGGAAGTCCCATTGGAAAATCTAAAAAAGATTGTTTCATAAGGGTCCTCAGTAACATGGATGTAATCAGTAGCTGAAATATAAATTTATAAATCGTATCATGACCACGCCGTATTGTATTAGGAATCGAACACAGGAATCTGCAACAGCGCGTATTATTAAGCTATAGATCAGATGGGTTAACATTTTTGAGAAAGAGCTTACCTGATTGGATTTTGTCTTTTAAATCCTCTCCATCTCATGGATCGCAATTAGAATCAACCAACGTCCACGGTCTAAGCATTCCTGGTGTTCTAACTTAATTATTGTAGATGGTGCTATAGTTTGGGATTGAACTGGGCCTCACCTAATAAACCCCTATAGTCCGTTTTACATCACCGTGCAATTGGAAAGCTGCGCAAGGAGAGCCTGGAAGCGCATGCTATTCATCTGCTCACTGGAAAATGTAATTTACAAAACGGCTGAAATTTCTCAACTTCCTTTCATATTTAACCCAATTGCATCATAAGCGCTTATATTTTCTTTTCATTATTTGTTCTTTTCAACACAATAATTGTGAAGAGAGTGCTTCTCCATAAAATCGTCATTGCCTACTCCACTAACTTCCACGTACATGCATTCTCCTTACACTCTGTTTTCGCATCTGTCAATACCGGCTTCTTAGCTTTTCCAGAATATATTATCCAATGCCATTCCAGCTGATTATGCGCTGAGACTCGGTCATAGATAAACTAACCTAGATGTCAAACTCTACTAATACTTTTGCAAATGGCGATTCCCTCCCATTGTATACAACCACGACCATTTTAGTCAAAAAAACGTCATCCACATTACACACACTCAAATCGCTCTCATTCTAGCAATTTTACTTGTAAATTGCTCTCATTCTAGCAAATTTGACAAAGTTATAGAGATGTAAAAGTGTTGGAATTCACTTAGAGTGGGTCTGTGCGAAAGTTAAGGGTTTGCAAAAGTATTGGTAGAGTTTGACATCTAGGTTATTTTATTTATGGTTTATCTACGGACTCGGTGCAATCAATATCAAAGTATGGATATTTTCGAATTTCGTCTGGATCACTTCCAGGATTATTGGAAAAGAGCGCAAGAATTTGCATGGTGATTTGAAACGTACTATACAATTAGCGCGCTTTTTTTTTATATGTCTTCAGATACCCACAACAAGATGATTGGTATCCACTTGCATTTGTGCGCATCTCCTAAGGTCAGCTCCTCACTATTGCATTGATCCTCTGGGTAGGAATCGGAGACTGTTAGAGCCAGTGTCTAAATATTCATTAATGCCCTAGCTATCTCAGCTGGTTGATGAGCATTTTTTCTGGCCAGGTCGAGCTCGCTCGTCAAAGTAAATGGGATTAAAAGCATCCTGCGTTCAAATTGACCAAGGATATTCGTATTTCCATCCGCTTTCGTTAATGTCCGTGATATATCGCCACAGAGTAGGACTTGCATAATGAGGATCTTATAAATAGAGTTCTTAATGTTTTTTAACAAGGTTTTACCTATCTCAATTACCTTTTCCGGCTTATTGGCATGTGAACCTTTTCGTTTGCTTTCTGACGATCTGTGATTATCAGAATTAATAAGGGAGCTGAGTAAAAAAAATCCTTTACTATAATATTTTGAAATTATAGCTAGTTGTTGTCCTTCAGTCCGAAGAGACGCACAATGTCTCTTCTGGTTGACAGGATGTTCTTGGTGTTGTCTTCATTCACAATGAAATCCATTTGTATTGCTATTTTTTCAGTACTTGCAAAGAGACGAGAGACAGTTTATGCATTCTGTCAATGATATCAATTAATCCGCGCTTGAAAGTATTATAGTTTCACTGACTTTTGAAAAGTTGTGCTTTTAAATTTCAGATAATCTTCTCAAGTATGATGTTAAAGAAGCGCATCACCAAGCCAAAACATTATTCTACCAACAAACGCCTCGTTGAGATTGCTTATGATATTTACGGAACAGGCGGGCTTTCTCCGTTCTGCATAATACTGCCCAGCGCCGTAGCGATGTTAAAACTGGATATGGTTCTGTATAGCTCGCTTCTATAAATGAAATTCAATCCCTTGTTTTGTTTTTCTTGTATCTGCCGTATTGTAGATATTTGGTTGAATGGTTTGTTCTGCGCCATAGCAGAGTGCCCGCGATTAACGGTCTGCAAAATTATTTTTGCTTGGCGTGTATTAATGTCGCTGAAGGCTGGTTTCTCATGCTCTCTATATTTCCCCGAGGAGTCAATATTTTTACGCCTTCTATACACATTCTACTCTTTTCTTTTTCCAAGCAAAGACGCTTCATAGTTGGTTTTTTTTTAGCAATATGTGCGCTTTTTAGCAACTTGATTAAACAGGATCAAAAATTTAAATCCAGCACGTCAGTTGTGGCACTTCCGGCGGCTTCCCGTTATTGGCCTTTAACTTTTAATTTAGGTTGTAAAGCTTAACGAGAGATTTAGTGTACACATGAACTGTAAAGCGGATTTGTTGCGATTGCAGCCGTTCAGCAGTAGACTTATCTTGGCTGAAACTAGGTAGTGATACTTGAGATACTTTGAGAAGTGCAACCTGATCAATTTGGTTGACAGTTTTATGATCTAGGAACCGCCATGCTCCTTACCGGAAAAGAGGTAACCAGGGTCTGATTAGGGGACAGAGTGAAAGAATCCATACTCATTGGAATTAGCGGCGGGATATTATTAAAGAGATTGCCGATATAATTCAAGAATCAGTATCCATGGAGAAGAGCCGAAGATAGAATTATAAGTACGTTCATTTAAAACAGATGTAACCACATCAAAAAGTGTAGAAGCGTAAAACTAGTGTAGTGAGAGAAGCGCACCAATCCAATAAAAAGAGTTAAGGCGAAAAAGATCTGAGCCTTAGGCAAGCGGAAAGCCTCACCATCAATACAACACCCGGTTGGTCTTTAAGAAAACTTAACAACTGACAGTTAGCTCCAAACCCGGTATGAAGTCTCTCGTTAATAATAAAAGAAATGAAGTCACGTTCTTTTTTCCCTGCCTGCCAATGTAGAAGATATCGGTTTGGTTCAAACGAAAATTTAAGAACAAAAATGCCCCTGGCTTTAATATCTTGCCGATTCATTACTACAAGCTTGGAGATTAACCATTCCCGGGTTAGGCATAATGGCTTTGTAAGATACTCGTATTTGATGTTTGTGCTACTGATCATTGCATTGGTTAACTGTATTTTGGTTGCTATCCCATTGCTGTTTACGATACCGCTATCGTCGTTGAAAAAATGAGTAACTATTGTAAGATACTCGTATTTGATGTTTGTGCTACTGATCATTGCATTGGTTAACTGTATTTTGGTTGCTATCCCATTGCTGTTTACGATACCGCTATCGTCGTTGAAAAAATGAGGCACTATTTCAAACTGTGAAATTATATGTCCAGAACTTCTGTGTATTCATTTTTACCTCTAAGAACATGTTTTGTATTTTTTTTTTCCTCTATACTTCCTACGCCTTACATACATACATACATACGTACTCGTATGTACTCATATTTTGTAGGCTTGGAAAGTTCCTTGTTCATTATATTTGCCATCAACTTCACTGCTTGTTACAACTTTTCGTGACGTGTTTGCTTTTATACTAAAAAGATATTTGGTTCTTCATCAGTGATTCGTTTCCAACATTATTTCAGAAGGTATACAAATCAGTCCGGCAGCTCGTCCCCAGTTAAATTTTGTACCGGTTCGGCTGGCGGCCAATAAGCGATTTTACTTGAACTCATGTGTTTCTGGCTGTGATGATACCAATCTAGAGTTAGTAGAACTGCTAATTGCGTGTTTTTTTCATTTTTTTTCATAAGAGAAGCACAATCTTTGTCAAGCAGATTCATTGTAGGCCACGATAATCAGAACCATTTCCATTTGGATATCCCGAAAACCTTAAAGACATAAAAATATTACGAGGAAGCTTGACGTCGGATGAAATATACCAATCGAATGTCTCTTAATATCTTAAAAAGTCATATCCCTTAACCCTCAAGGACTATAGTACAGTGGTAGTTGTACGCAAGAAGCATTAGAGAAACTGCCTACAATTTCCTGGGTTTCCCTCAGTCACTACACAGTACTCCCTACTTTGACGCAGAATGCCTGCAATCATACATGCCTGCAATCATGTGCGAAACAAGAAGCGTTTAGAGCGGTGCAACATTGTAGGACTTGAATTGCTTGCAAGCTTTAGGAGCAGCGATTCGGGACTTCAAAAGTTCTGAAGTTGAACCTTCAACCTAATTGGTATCACTATGCCTGTCTTCCTGAGTTTAAGCCTAGGTCCACCCTGCTCTGCAATGTTCGGCTTGTTCAGTACTTTTATCACAATTCCTTTCGGTGGTGATTGATGAAATTTTACGGAAAGTTTTTTGAACAAGAAGTGAAGGAATGCAATGGGGCATTACAATCTATCTTAAATACTTCGACTATGATGACGATCTTTGCCTGATATGATAGTTGGTCTTCCCTATTTAACAACTCACATCAGCATTGCAGGACAACATATTTTGCGAAGGTGGTTTTTATTTGCACATAAATTTTCGTTAACATTGTTTTACCTGCAAAGCAAAGTGCTAATCTGCAGGTGGTTGGACATAACATTGATATAGTTTTGAAGTGATTTCAAATTGAAAGATTAGGTTTAAATACAATTAGTTCATTTTGAAGTTAATATTATTATTAGTGATTTTAAGAATTACTAATATGACTCTACTTTACATGATGAAATTCAATAAAATGTTTTTCAATCTCTTTTTTCCTTTTTTTTAAATTAGGAATAATTTTTAGTAACGATGGGAGCGAATTTAACAATTTAGGAACAGTGCATCGTAGTTCTTTGTCTCCGTACGAGTTGGAAGCTGTCGGAACTTCTGGCATCCCTTGGGCACGTCTTCGGGTGTTTAGCATGTGGTTGATGGGTTGAAGAAATCGTCGGTCGTCCATGTAAGTTATTAGTTTTGTCATCTGGAAGATTGCCTTTACATCTAAAACTTTACAACTTGAATTAGTGTGTCGAATAATTTTAACAAGACGATGCTGTAAGTTTGATATCTTCTCCAGGTGGGTTTTTGCTGCGTTTCCCAGGCCAGAATCCCGTATCTAATGCGTGACTCTGCCAACGAGTAGTACACTTGCTTTAGTACCTCTATATGGGAGGAACGCTTAAGATACACCATTGTAAATATAGTGCTCTTAAGTTGGAGACGCAGTAGGTTGATGTGCTCATGCCACAGGAAATTCTCGTCAATGGTAACTCCGAGGTATTTAATGGTTTTAACTACCTCGATCGTGCTGCTGCTCCTCAGTAATGGACAACGATCATTTCTATGAAAGATTTGAATAACTTCCGTTGGCTTCGATGGAGTCCGAATATGCATCAACTTAGTTTTATTTGCGTTGATCACCATGCCGTTGTCATGACACCATTCAGATACAAGGTTGAACTCGCGTTGCAGTATCTTTATGGCTAAGTGCAAGTCCTTGTGTTTCACGACGATTGCGATGTCATCAGCGTAGGCATATGCAGTAGCTTTTTTAAATGTTCTTAATAGTTCATTTGTGAACAGTATAAATAATATGGGGCCCAATTTGGAACCTTGTGGCACGCCGTATTTGATCGTTTTTTTTTTGCTAAATGTGTCAGATATCTTGACTTGTATTTCTCCTTCACTCAGATAGTCAGTCAGATACTCAGTCCTAATCTGTTGACGCTTTCCACAAGTTTTTCAGGAGTCAGGGTATCAAACGCTTTGCTGAAATCTATAAAGAGCACAAGTACGTGGTGGTTTTTATTCAGTCCAGCATTCACGACGTTGGTAAATTCCCCCAGTAACGATTGAGTTCTCTTGAACTTTTGAAAACCAAATTGGTTTGGATGAATCACTTTGTGCTTCGACATAAAACAATTAACACGATTAACAACTACCTCTTCCAAACATTTTTCAACCGCTGGTAGAATTGAAATCGGTCTATAATTCTCCGTATCTTTTTTTATTCCTCCCTTGTATATTGGGCGAATTATTGAAGTTTTGGCACACAGGACTGACACAAACTACGGTTTACGATCTTCGTGATTATAGGAGTGAGACACATAGCATTTATTTTGAGATCAACTGGTCAATGTTGTCTGCTCTAGGACCTTTTTTGTCACTCAGTTGACACAGTATTTTGTAAACTTCAGGCTCTGTTGCCTCCTCTACGTAAATACTTTTTTAAGCAGCCAGTTCTCATGGTTTGAGGTTTTTGTATCACAGATATGAATTATGTATTCCGCTTGATTTGAAAACCGCTCCGCAAATTCCTCAACAATGTCTTTTAAGCCATCGGCAGCATTTGGAAAATTACTTTTAATTGCTTCGTCTACTGAGCATTTCTTTCTTCCTAGCAGTTCACTCACAATACTCTACGTTTTCCTCGGGTCGTTGTTGGCATTTAAAAATTTTTGTTTGTAGTATTTGGCTTTTATAAGTTGAATTGACTTTCTTTACCATCAAAATATCGATTAGACTCTCGGTTTCATCAAATTTGTAGTAAGCAGCCGTATATCGATGAGCTTAATCAAACACGCCCAAAAGAAAGTGCTGCCATGTGGTGGGAATACCTGCAAAGTAAGTTGACCATACCCGGGTCAACTCTATACGACTTAATTATATTTAATACGATCTTAAACTAAAATTACAACTATATAATCGACGGGGAAGTTCAGGGTCGGCACAAGTAATTGTTGAGGGCGTTTCTGAGGGTACTCTGCTACAATGCTACGACCACGTAATGTACGAGTATGCTATAAGCTTCACACAGTTACGCCATAATGACTCGTTAAAACCATATGTCATCCGGTAGGTATAGTATTTTGTCGAAAAAGAGTGACAGATTTTAAATTTCGTGGGGTCAGTAGTATGGGACAGTTGATGACTTCGGTTAAAAGTTGAAAAAAATTCTGTCAGCAAAAGGTGACTGAGGCTACAGCTTGGGTTGATGGCGTCATATTGAGACCTAGTATGGTCATCTTGTAAATGTTGAGAGTCAGAAGAATTGGAAATTGGTCTTTAAGATATTAACAACATATAGATGATCAAAATGAAAATTAGTGAACCAAGGAGACAGCCTTGTGGAACACCCGAAGTGGTTTTAATTCGTTCAGATAAACGAGAACCAAAATGGACTAGGTAGTAGCGTGCTTTCAAGTATAATTTAAACAATCCATGATATTTTGCAAGTTACGTCATAAATTGTGCTTTCAAAGATCTTTGGAATGCAGATCGCCAGTTGGTAATATCCTATTTGTATCTTTTTTGTGAATTGGGACTACATACGTGCTTTTCCAGAGACGAGGAAAAAGCCTCTGTCAACTAAGGCCGAGCTACTCGTAAGATACAACCCACTCTGAATATAATCATTCTACATTAATCAGTTTGTAAACTGTTAAATATACCAGCATATTTGTTTTAGAGAAAAAAATATTTTAAATAATTTTTTTTGATATTGATTGCAAAAATTAAGACCAATAATTTTTCACTCTAGTTTTGTTGGCTTTTTTTAACCAAATGCTTCACCCTTCCTCAAATTTTACTGTACTACAAAATTGTATAAACATATAATGAGAATTATTTTTTTTAATATCGCAATCTTGCAATAAATTCCAATTAAAAAATACGTATACGTTAAACCGCCCTTTAAATGTTGACCAAATCATCATAATAATAATATTAATTAGAATAAGAACTAAGCCTTAAATTGAAAAGATAAAACAACAATACCTTCATTTTAATTTGATGGTTCAGATCACCTTGAACTAGATACAAGGATACGAATAAAATCTAAATTGCAGGAGAATTCAAAATTTTCTACCCTTAATCCGAAATTAGAGAGGAATATCAACTGTCAGCTTTCGGCTTCTTTGTTCTGCTAAGAAATTGAAATATCATAAACAATGGAAAATCGATAGAAGATGAACTGGATGTCATAGTTGATTAATAATGTAAACTGACGGAGAAATACAATACAAGAAGTATCGTATATTCGTTGGGGATGTAGGATTGGCTTTAGAGATACTCGTATTTGATGCTTTGCCATTTTCAGCTGCTTTTTTATTTACAAGAATTTCATTCCTCTTTCGGCCAAGATGAAGATTTCTTATCAAAATTGGTTAAAGGTTTTACCTACGGTAAATAGTTATGTATATTGAAAAGGTACACGTTCGGATACACGGCGGCATAATGTATGTAAGATGTCGATTTAGAATTTAAATTTGATGAGACAAAAGCCTCAGAGTTATTGAATGTATTTTATATTTTATATTTATTATAAAATATTTATTTTATTTTATATTTATTATAAGCACCGGATTCCGTTAGAATTACTTAGTACAATATAAAAGTCGAAACGAACACTTAAGTTTTTAGTTCGCTTTAGCACATAGCAATTGAATGAAGATCTTTTTCGATTCACGACAAACAACCCTTACAAGTTAGCTTAATTAAATTTATATCACAATCTTACTTACCGGCCTTTCGACGTAACTTTACGGACGAGGGTAGATCAATAAATTTATGACCGGAAAATGTTTGTTTCGGCAAACAAACGTTTTATTTCTCAACATCGTGTAATTAGTGCGACGAACAAAGTAATACCAGCCATTTGTAAGCTTAAGTCTAACAAAGCTGCTGAACCCGATGGCTTAACTGCCGATATAAATGAACCTCAGTTTCATTTGAGAGAAGGGAGATCCCCTGAACTGTGCCAAATACAGGCAAATTTGTCTGCTTCAACATTTGATATAAAATCCTTTTTAAACAATCTTCGTAAGCAGTCTGACAGTGTCGTTTTAGGCCAGAAAAGTCCACAAAAGATCAAATTTTCACATTACAGCAGTTCTTGAAAAAAACCCAGAAGTTCCAAAGCGATGCTTAATCCATCGATCTTCATCGATTTCAAAGTCGCATGTGATAGCATCTATAGATCCGAACTATACAGAGCCGTGTCTAGTTTTAGGATTCCTACCTAGCCCATTCGACTATGCAGGTAATGATAGAGAATGCATTCTGCACCGTCAAGGTCGGTAATGACAAAACAGAGACCGAGACCTTTAATGTCAGAAAAGGACTTCATGGGGATGCATTGTCGTGTGAATTTTTCAACATCGTGCGAAACTCAAAAGGGGCATCTTTCAAAAGCCGGTTCAGTCAATTAAGCGTTTCCGACTATTGAAGCAGAATCATCAAAGATGGGTTTGGCTGTCAACGAAGGAAAAACAAAATAAGTGCTGTCAACAAGTAGCGACATACAACATCGACGAATTGGACAGAATGTCACAATAGGCAGCTGCAACTTTATGGTAGTAAGGGACTTTCTACCTCAGCTCTGGTATCAACTCCGGCAATGACATCGGCGCAGAAATTGTGCGAAGAATCACCCCTGCTTAGAAAGGGCTTAGAAAGCAATTAAGTAGTAAAGCCCTTTCTCGAGCTACAAAAATCACATTACACACACATTACATTGATCATGCCTGCTTTACGGCGCAGAAGCTTGGACATTGACGAAAGCGAATTAAAATGATCTTGAGTGCATCGAGGGAAAAGTTCTTCGCGTACAGTAGTGCAAGTAAGTAAGCAACAGACAATTTAAATGAAATGCATTGAAACTTCTACCAAAATTATAATAGTATGGAGTGATACACAACTGGAGCAATATCAGTTAAACATAAAAGAATTACTGAATGTTGTATGATGATGTATGGTGAATGATGTGCGTGAAAGCTTGAGACAAATTCTTTGCGTTTCCAAAACTCGTAAGATTATATAATATAACACCAACCCACTTAAAAATCTTTACGCTTTTGCAAACAAGGAATTCAAATTCCTATGCCGCGCAAAGAAAGCACATTATGAACAACAAAAGATCAACGCCCTGAGCCATGCCAAATCTTCTGCAGAATTTTGGAAAGCAGAAATTTGGAAACGGGGAAAAAATATCATTTCGCCGTGTCCACATGCTCAACAGTAGGGAGATCACTTCAAAACCGTTCTTAATTGTGAACTAAAAGTAGAACAAGGCGCCAGGAGAGGATTGTATAGTATACCTTACGAGTTCTACAAAAATTGCACAACAGAGTTCGTAATTGCACTTACAGAAGAATTCGGCTGAATATTTGAAACAACAAACAGAACGCTTCAGCTAAATTATCTGGGGCAGTACTCTAATAATAATAAAGTTATGTTTATAGAACAATACTGAGCTGTGCAGATTTTTTCAGCAAAAAAGAAAAGAAAACACTATGCATATGCTGCATTTATTGATTCTAGAGCAGAATTCGACAGAATATCTCGCAAAGCACTATTGTGAAAGTTGTATAGAATGCGAATTTCGAGCAAAATTATTGATTTCAGGAACAGTCTATGTGAAAGATGCATATTAAGTACGCTACTGTTTATTCTGTTCATCAACGATTAATCATACCATATTGGTGCTGGAGCTAAAATCAATCATATAGTATGAATGCCCCAGAACTGATGTACTCAGATGATATTGTATTTCTACAGAGCTGCAACAGTGAATAGTTTGCAGCTTCCGATTAACAAACTGGAAGATTACTGTAACTCATGGAATCTGCCTATTAATTTAAAAAATAAAACGAAGACCTTGATATTCAGAAACGGCAGTGAATGGCAGTGAATGCGATATCTATAATAACGTGTGACTACCTAGAAACAAGCAATGATAATTTTTCCAATTTCAGCAGATGTCAAAGATACTAATGACATTTACAACAGCTGTCGAAATATTCAGTAAGGTTTGCCTTTTCATCATGCATCTTTTTACGCTTGTCGAACGTGTGGAAATTATTAAAAAATATTATCGAAATTCCGGCTCAGTTGTAAATACGCAACATGAATTTCGGCGTGAGGACTGTCGTCATCTTGACTTCAGTGTGCAGGCAATTCGTGACACCGTGGAGGAGTTTGAGAGTGAGTACACTCTTTTGGATTTTAAGCCACCAACCAGACCAGAGATTGGTGCGAAATGCAGAAAACTTGGCTGCGTACCGCCAGTATCGAAGGAGACCCAGAAATGTCGATTCGGCGCAGATCAGCTGAATTGGGCATCGCCAGAGAGTTAACCTGGCTTATTTTGCTGATGGATTAGAATTGAAGCCGGGCGAGCATAGACAATGCCCTGAGTTCGATAATTGGGTGCTGGATATGTTGGCCAGAGATCTGGATTTTAGCCAAAAAATTGTCTTCATGTTTATTGCATGGCGGCATCATCGGACCTTATTTATTTCGAAATGAGGAAGGAGACAACATTACCGTCAATGGTCTCAGATATACCATAGAGCGATGTTAACCGACTTCCTGTAGTCAGAGCCCGACAACATCGATATATCGAAGTTGTGAAAAAGAAATTTGGCGACTGGGTGATCTCACGGCGAGTGTTCATCAATTGGCCGCCGCGATCATGCGGATTTTACACCTCTCGTCTATTTTCTCTGGGGCTATGTCAAGTCCTTAGTCTACGCTGAAAAGTCAACCACTTTGGACGAGCTCGACACCAACATTCGATACGTTATTGCCGGAATAACGCCACACATATTGGACTGAGTCATCAACAATTAGACCGACCGCTTGAAGCAAGCACTGCCAGCGAATCTGAGACGACCATTTGAATAGCTGCTTGGTCTCCCACGTGTAGTATTGGATCTATTACCCAGTTTATCCGACTGCTCAATTTGCGTTGAAGCAACCGCACCTTGTTGCGGTTCGTTTTTAATGTCAAATGTAGCAGGAGAAGTCACATTGGTACTTTTATATTAAAAATAATGTACATCAGTAATACGAATACTTATCCCCGGCCTCTTTAATTTGTAGAAGAGATCCTTTGATAATATTGGGTCTAGGAAAATGTTCGTGGCGTTTTTGGCGATAGACGGCGGCGACGTGCAATCGGCCGACTGCGCTGACAACTGTGACCGCTTGGTGGAATGGTGACGGTTTAAACTTAAATTTGTGTGTAAACCACGTGGTTCTGGGAGTTTTTTGGTTGCAGTGGTTGTAAAGTTATTCGCATTTGAAACTGAAGAAAACTAATGGGAAATTTCGCTTGTAAAAATATTTGTGCTGTTTACGAGGAAGAAGCTTTATGAGAATCGGCAGGTATCCACAGAATCAAAGATAAGCCACACACTGGTTCTCCAATCACCCAAAAAGCTGATGAAATGCTTGAAGAACTCAAGGTATATCAACACTGTCGATATTGATATGGAGCTAGGCAATGGCCCAGTATATTGTCAAAAGCCGTCTCCAAGTGAATCAAGCAGGCATCCGTGCATTGCCTCTCACTTTGGATATCAGATACCAGTTTCGTGATATCGCAATATCGTGATTCGAAGAGCGTTTCGTGTTCTTTCTTTGAAATGAACGAGGGTAGTTCCCTCTCATCGACGATAAAATTACCTGTCATTTTTTCGTGTTTGAACATAGTTAAACCTAAGTTCCCGATTCAGCAGCTCTCTATGTCATTTCGAAGGAAGACATTGTGTAAAAGGACTCAATGTTCCAGAACACGTTTCGCGCCAATAAACTCATTCGCCTCTAACTCGCCTTCGATCTCTATGGCCTCTATCTTATCCTGCGGATCTTCGGTCACAAAAATAATGTCATCATCGAAAATCTCATCTGGATCAATTATAATATTGTTCGTCGTTCGGGCGATCTTTGGAAGGACGAGCTTGTTTTGATTCTTCCTCCGAAATTTTTTGAAAGAGAAAAAAGAAGCACTGCCATTTTAATTTTTGTTTTAATATTTGGAGGTTTTGATTGACGACTTGAGTACCATGAATTCCGAGTTATTTGAGTAAACTGTCCACACATATTTTGTTGTGTGCTCCTCTAGCTCTATTATATTTAATCCATTATTTGATTTTTATTAATCTCAAGTACTGAACATAAAGCACTTTCAGACATTCCTAAGTCTCGAATTCTAGCAAACAGTAAATACTATTTTTATAGAAGAAATCTTAATTTGCTTAAGACAATAAAGTATGTTTTAGATAGTTAACCATTAAATTGGGCAAATACTTGAAACAAAAAGCACAGTTTCAGTTAATGGTCCTAAATAAAAAAAGAGAAAGTGAAACGGAGTGTGATGCAGTAACAGACCACTTCAATTATTCTGCAGTTCTTTCTGATGCTCATCTTCTGATGTCTTCATTCCATGCAAAGCATCCGTACGTTACTATCATTGGATATCCAATGGAAGATAGTTACATTTCTACTTCAATTTCCTCTGATGGCTGTGAGATACATACATACATATGTACGTATAGTAATAGTATCCTTGTAGATACGAGTAACATCGGCAGATGTTACATTTTATGGGTTATTACGTGCAGCTAAATGTTTTCGGAATTGGAAACATCGAATTGGATGTTGTATTTGTAAAAACAAATGCCAGATCCATTTTGATGGTCCACTTTGACGTACAATAGATGACACAAAAGGGGACAGTTGACATTAACAAATTGCAGTGCTATTTTTATGATGTATGTGGAAATGCAACAATTATAGAAATACAGATATTATAAAATGGAGAAATGATTCAATTGCAATGGAATCTTTTAACTTACCATTGACAATTGTCCAAAACCTTCGCCGAAGAGAAGTTAAGTCAGTAAGGATAGAGGTTAACTTAGAGCTGGTCTCCGGCCAATTATTTGTGCATAGTACACCACAGTGACTAAACGCATCTTTGTATGTATCAGCAGATAAATTCCCCTGGTAAGAGTAAAAATCCTTTGTCGCCCGAAAGCAGAAAATAAATGTCAGATGTCCATCAACAAAAAAAATTTTAGGGGTGTCATGAGCAAAAAAATTATAACCCGACATGATCCACTGATTTTTTGCTCCATTCGTCGCCCTCGGAAGCTCATATCAAATCTGTACATGCCATACTATGACACATAATAAGCCACTTACAGTCGAAGAGCTTTGGAAGTCCATGATAGGCCGTACGACTGTGAGTGACAGCTACTACGGTGTTTGCTACAGGGAAGGAAAGCAAGGCATATTTGCATATGGATTTGATGTCAGAATTAGATAAATAAAATAAAACCCCTTAGTAAGGGCAGACTTTAATCTTGGAGTTATGCACTTCAAGACGTTTAATTCTATAACAATCGTTTGATATCGAAATTAGTTCGGGGTGAAATGGGGCATGTTTAAAAAGGTTCATATTATGCAAAGACAAGTATCCAGACGAAGCCTTTGCCGTGTTCGCCCTTCCCTAAAAATGCCTCCAGAAAGCCATCGAAATTGTCGCGTCTGATGAACTAAGTTTAACAAGGTAACCAAAAATAAAAAAGGAATGCTTCGATGAAACTAGTGGTCACGTGGAGCCAAGTAGAAGCCATAATTTACGACTGTCTGAAACCAAACGATGATTCAGATACGAATTGCTATCGACACATAGCAAAAAATAAGAAAAGGCTACTAAAAGCTTCTAAGCAGCTGGGAAATGAAACTAAAAGTAAAAAGAAGATGCCACAGCAACAAACCCCAACTGAATTTCGTAAAAAATGTAAACTGTAAATTGAGCAATAGTAGGTTGGGGTGTTCAACGTAAAATTTGTGGATTTTGGACCAAAAAATATATTCAACCAAACGGAGAAAAGAAAAAATTTACTAGGCATTACAAGGCATGCAGAGGCTGAGGTAACTCTACCGTACTGCACACTGATCGTAATTTGCCACGAGTTTATATACACTTCAAAACGAGCTTTTTCAAAGGAAAGCTTACAGTATTGAACTAATAATACTAAAGCTTTTACATTCGCCAGTTTGTTCTTTGGCATTGCCAGATATATCATATTGTAAAATGTTTGTGTTTCTTTTCAATAGAAATCGCTTTATTCAGTACAGTTACAATTCACTATTTAATTGTTTCTTTCAATACAATCCAATTTCTCAACCGCTTATACTTTTCCTATCTTTTACTTAAACCACTTAATCACTTCTCCTAATTAAAACTTCAAATTCAACTGATGAACTCCTTGCATACCTTGGGGACGCTGGTACTTATACTCGAATGACATATTTCGAGAACAATTCTCTCCATCCAGCGTCCCATAGAACTTCCAATTTGTCAGAAAATTCGATTCCACTCTTCAGTTATCAATGGTCGAGACTTTGTTATTCAAGTATCGAAATCTTCTGCTCTTCGAGTATCGACATCTTCTGCTATAGATGTCGCTGCTCACATTTAAGTGGTTATCACAGTATATATAAAATTAATTCGGAGCAGTACTACCAGTTTGGCAAAAGAAAATAAAATAAAATAATTCAAGTAATTCAATAAAATAATTCGTAATAATTTAAAATGGTGGTGTGTTATAAAACTTTTTTTATAATACGAGTATACCGGGAAAAATTGATATTTTACTTGTCAGTGATGCCTATCAATCAATTTTACTTGATGGGAGATCCGGGCACTCTTACGGCTCAACGGACGGAGTTTGGATGGGTGCTATCAGGATGTATCACTCCCAACAATCAGATAATTTGCACAAATTTTGGGAGCTAGAAGAGATGGCTAAGAAGATACCGCTTGTTGTTGAACTTTGTCTCATCGAGCAGCTCTTGTTAGGTTCTTATAGTTAGAAAGAAAATTCCAAAAACATTCTTCGATTTTCGAGGAATATAGAAGAGTTGCTCAGGAGTATAGGAGCTTACGAGTACTTACACTACTTACAAAGTATCACTACTTCGTCCCTCACCACGCGGTAATTAAGGAATCTAGTTCCACTGCAAAACTGCGGATTGTATTTGACACGTCCTGCAAAACTTCTGATAACACATCACTGAACGATCAGCTCTTTCTTGGCCCACGACTCCAAGATGACATTTTTGTGCACGTTGCGCGATTTAGAAAACACAAAAGCGTCTTCGTAGAAGACATTAGTAAAATGTATAGGCAAATTTGGGTTCCGTCGGAAGATGATGCATACCAATTAATTTTGTGGAGAGATCAAGATGGAGAACATGTCAAAATATATAGACTGAATTCGTTACGGCCGAATTGGCTATTGTAGAGTTTCAAGCACAAAAAACAAGTGTGAATTATAACCTTCGAATCACTCTGAGTGAAGAAAAAACTCTCTGTCCTAATCGGACTCCCACCCCTGGAGACCTAATATCGAAACCAAATACACCTGAGTTTCAAACCACTACAAAACAATTTTCCTTTCTCCTCCTTCTATCTTTCCACCGTCGCGCAGGCAACAGTAAAAGGGTATCTAACCCTTTAGGCGCGCGTAAATTATAAAAAAAAAATCGACTGAATTCGGTACGGCCGCCGCACCATATTTAGCAGTACGCTCGATTCAAAAACTGGCCTCAGACGAAAGAAAATTCCTTCAAAAATCGCCTGCATCAATTTCTATGTTGATGATGTCATTTAAGGGAGCAGACTCTGAAGATGAAGTCATTGAAATGCAGCGACAGCTTCGGGCGATGTGGAAGTATGGAGGTTTTCTATTACGAAAATGGGCTAGTAACAGTGAGAGTTTAATGTCTGCAGTTCCTGAGAATGATAGAGAAATCCAAATACTTTTCGCATTTGATGAAGAAAATATCATAAAAACACTAGGAATCCAGTGACATCCTGAAAAGGACAATTTTTCATTTCAAATTTGTATAAATAGTCAACGAAAGACGACGAAAAGAAAGATTCTGTCAGATATTGCTCGGCTTTATGATCCGATGGGATTTATTTCTCCGTGCGTCGTCATTGGGTAAATCCTCATACAAGAGATTTGGAAACAAAATCAACGATCATTTCAGCATGGCAGAGTTTGAGGACCGATTTAAATGCCCTCAACGGCATAGAAATTCCTCGCTTACCAAGCAATCAAAGGTTGAAATCCACTGTTTCTGCGACGCATCGGAAAAGGCGTATGCTGCAGTAGTATATATTCGAGCAAGAGACAGGAACAGCATGTCAACGAACCTTCTTGTATCAAAAACCGCACCGCTCAAATGTAAATCACTGCCACGTTTGAAGTTATAAGGAGCGCAGCTCCTGACGCACCTACCGGTGCACACAGTGAAGACAATGAAACTCCAAAATGCAAAAATATATGATGCAAATCACACTTGCGTGGATCGCAAGCCATTAAGAGATAATCCAGCAGATATAGTGTTAAGAGGACTTTCTCAAACAGCTTTTCTTCAAAATCAGCAATGGTGGCACGGTCCGGAGTTTTTGCAAAAATTTGACGAGTAAATCGATTGGCAAGGAGAAATGAAAGTCACCGATCAGATTTTAAAAACCTCAGGAGTTTCAAGGAGAAAAAATGACTTCATCGCATCTGGGTACGCAATCAAAAACATTTTTCATCTCTGCATACATTTCACCGCCTTCGAAGACAACCAACTCTTTAGTCGATATTCATCATTACTACGTTTACTTAGGGCCGCAGCGTATTGGCTTCGTTTTTGGCAAACTTGCGATTTAAGGCCACTAAGATGTCACGTCGTATCACTGGACAGCGTTCATTTAACGCATCGGTTACCTAATAAGCTAGGACAGCGCCCTTCATGCTGAAGCTGTTTCCTAAACTGCATCAGCTGCGGAATTAAGAAGCAATGACCGAGATGCATTTTCAAGGCCATGACCTCGATAGTTTTCGTTAGAGATGAAGTTTAAAATTGTGACATTCTCCAGAAGACCACCGAAAAGAAAGGTCAAAGTAAGTATCATACAAGATGAAATCAATTAGTTCGTGTGTTCTTTTTTTGTATCAGTAAATAAAACAGCTGACTAGATCCAGTAGCGCCGGTTGCCTTTAGGGTCTTTCATTTAAATTTCATTTTAAAGGAATAGTCCTCGCGAAGTTTGCGTCATAGTGATATATTTTTCAGAGACGAAGTCGCTGTTGAGAATTTGGATTAATCACCTTTATAGACTATTAAGCGGCTAGGATGGTGAACTTAGCACTTTGATACAGGGCGCACTACTCGACCCGGACATAAACCGCAGCTGTAACATTCACACAACCTGAATATCTAAAATTTTATCCAAGAAATCTTCAGAAGCCACCGGCTTGGTGTCCGAGCTTTTCGAAAGTTGTTGAACGATCTGCTCAATAGCACACACGAGGTCGTCTGTTAAATTTGGTCAAAGGAACGAGCGCCTTTCAATGGAATCTCAACATCCTTTGTCTGGTCATGAAGAAAAGAAAATACTCGTAGATCCCATGGACTTCCTGAAAATACAAGATTTTTGCCGCGAACTGATGGTCAGCAATCTGATAGGCCCTGTACATCTTATAGACGATTTTAATATTTCTTGTAACAGCTTCCATAGAGATGAGCTTTGTAATGCAACGTCTTGTTTTCGCATTTCTGTCGAACTCAGAGGCCATAATGGAGTGGCATGTTGATTGATACCTGCTACCATAAAATATTAAGATTACGTTTGAAATAAAAATGGTAACAAATTCAAATTTTTTTCTGCATCCATACAGAGTTCTTGGTACCTGAAAACAAAGAAAATTATATACTCGTTTATACAGATAATAGTGTTAGAAATCTTGGAGGGTAGTTCTGTTCTTCGGCCGCTGGTATTGCATAGGAAACTGATCTTGACCTTGGGCACCTTCTCATGGTTTTGCATTTGTTGTTAGGACACATTTCCGCTATATCACAAATTTTCACTTTCCAAATTTGGACAAATTATCCGGAAAAGCTAGTACCTATCTACTAGTTTACACATCATACTTATACGAGTACGAGAGATTTGTTCACAGAAATGCTAATTTCGTAATTTTCCGCCTTCTTCTCATCCACTTTGGCCACTTCCGCCTCAATACTCGAGAAAGCTTTATTGGCGACTCACTGTGTTCGTTCATCACATCAATGTCAACAGCGTACGCAAGTAACATATTTTGCATGAACTTAGAAAACATCGTTTCTCTTTTTTCGTTCATTACCGACTTTGTTGAGCTGGGAGGATTCCCCATGCACAACCTGACAAGTTCGGCAGGGATTTCAAGACTAGACATGGCGTTGTATTGCTCGTTGTATGGCTTTGACTTTGACAAATAGATGGTGAGTGTCGATCAGAAATTCCCAAGTCATTTACAACATCTGCTGTAGTGTGAATATTTAATCAAACCACACTGATATGAATTATGGACCAACCAAATTGTTCATGAATGATTTCAGACGCTCACATAACAGGGGAAATATAACTTTACGTGTGATGTTTAGGAGTCTTATTCCTCTATACTTGGTGTAGTTAAAGGGGCTCCGTTTTTGTTGATCTGAGAGACGATGCTGAGATCTCATGTAACTGCATGCTTTCATCTAATAATTTCTTACAGATTAGCTGTTGCATGTTTCTGCGAAAAAAACACCGACCGTGACTATACTACTAGTGGTATGTTCATCTTTTGCAGGCTTCCATTCCGCTTTCTACAGTATACCTGGAGCGTTTGTTTTATTTTCTCATAAAACTTTCGAACGTCATTCCTGTAGTAACATTCGGTGTTCTCGTTCTGCTTATTTTTCCTTCCGAGAAGAGATCTTTATTTTTTTGCTATTCATAGAGCATGAACACAAATTAGGCTTATATTTTTCAGTTTAAGAAAGTTCAAGACTTTTTTCGTAAGTACGAGTAAGTATGCAATTCAACATCCAAATAAATATCATCTTTTACGTGGATGTCAGAGTAGGAGTTGATGAGTAGAAGCTTAAGTTTCGAATGATTAACTGTATGTTGCAGATCCGAGCAATACTTCTCTGCATTTTTCGTTTCACCAGTTTTTAGGATAGCTTGATTCCACCAAGCCCGTTCCTTGCTCGTAGTATTATCACATCCGCGGCAGGCAACGCCTACTTGTTCGTTTATTCGTTATACTTTTTTTAAATGCCGAGTTGATGTTTCTGGTTGCTTCTCCTTGCTTCTCCTACATTGTTAATTACAAAATATGCATAAATTCAGCTCGTCAACAAATGTCGAAAGTGATCAAAAGCTCTCCTCTTTTTTTACTTTAACTTTAACTTTATTAATGATACCGGTCTACGCGTGCAACAATAAGAATCTTTCAGCTTACTGAAGGCAAATGAAGATAACTTTTATTTTTAAATGGCAGGTCCAGGTTTTGTTTAAGATTTTTATTTCCAGGTTGAACAACAAAAATACGGTAATTTTTGATCACTCGTGGTAGTCAAGTTTCCATAAGTGCGTCTCAAATTGGTATAATTTCAGCATAAAGAAACAGAAATATTCGTATACGAATTTAGTGAAATAAGAAACAATGTCCTGGACATATTGACAGTCCAAATCTATCTATAGTGTAAGCTTTCATAAAAACTCCAATAAGTTAATTCTTTTATAAAGGACTTATACAATTTTATATATATGAAAAAAAATATACGAGTATATATAGAAAAAGATTTTACAAATAAAGCGAATTTAATGCAGCACCATTTTCACTGTTATATGTATGTGTATGTACATCCAAAAAAAATTATATTTCCATTTAAAGGCTACATTTCAGTTTATATAAAAAAAACAAATAAAATAAAATAAAATACATCTCCATGCAGCATATCCGCATGCAAAAAAAAAAAAAAATTGTTGACAAAATGGTAAAAAAAATTAATTAACTAATCAGGAATATCAATTTCATTCATTGATTTATGCTGGTCATTATTTAGTAATAGTTATTTTGAAAAATTTCCATGTGCAAGTGTCATGTGTATAAACGTTTGTTCATTTATTGTACATATATTGTGTATCGTAAAAATTCAAAAATTAATAAAAAAGAAATAATTTAAAACACCCTTGGTAGTCAATTTTGGAATCAATTTTCGTGTAAATGAAATTTCATTTATTTCTGCAGGTGTTGGTGTTAATTTGCTGTTTATAGTTTTTTTTTTCTTTTTTTTATTTCACATTTCACTTGTAAAGATTTGGTTTATTTAATTTTTTTATTTATTTTTTAATGATTGAGTTTAAATCCTTTTTTAAATGCCTAAAGCTGTAAAGAAACGAAAATTATGAAATTGACAAGATGATAATTACATTCCCATGTTGAGGCGAATCGCTAAAATGAATTTTTATTTAATCTAGCTTTTTTCGTTATTTATTCTCAGTTAATTGTTCTCTTTTTTTTTGTAATGGTAAATAGCAATCTGATGTTGGAGCACGGCGGAGTGTGAATTTAAAATTTAAAGAGCTACATATGCGCATACCTTGAGAAATATTGAACAATTCTATATTTGAATGCTTGAAAACGGCTTACAGTAAATAGTACAGGCCAACACAACCAGATGCACTAGACTATAAATGTTTGTCGGATTTGGTTTTTGTTGTTCGGAGTTTCTCTAAATGTTTTGTTTAGTAGTTCTGTTATTATTTGCTCATTTACTACCTTTTACATTATGTTGAATGAATGTAGCAATGCATTCCAATTAAAAGATACAAAAAATAAAAGTTAAATACTGCTTAATTCGGGGATAGTATGATTTTATTTATTTTCTAAAACAATTTATTAAATTATCTTTTACTTTTATCATTTATTGCACAAATGGTAAAATGTTTAGAGGGCTTCTTGAATAAATTTTCTAAAAATTGAGAGACAAATTGATAAATAAATTTATATTGTATATCATATTTATTTGAAAATTTAAGATTCACATGTTCATCATCAAATTTGAATTTAAAATTGAATGAACAGTTAGAATTATAATTAAAATATATTGTATTATGTGATCTTAATTTTAAATTTAGAGTATCTGTTTTCAAAACGTTTCTAAACTCAAGTAATAAATGAAATGCTGATCCAGATGACTTAGATGATAATTTAATCTGGCATTAGCATGGTTCTCTTAAAGATAAACCGCTGATTTATGACATTTTTAATGGCGAGCACAGGTTTTTAAAAATTGTATGAGATATTGCAGATGGCAGATTTAATGGAAGTCGAAGTTAGCGAAGCAATAAGCGAATGGACTGAGCACGTGCTGCTGAACCGAATTAAATACCCTCTTAAATATAGACGACAAAATATATTTTCTAAATGGCTCGCTGTTTAGATTAAAAAAATTATGATAGGTGATTAGCAGTCTAACCAGTGCAGGTAGAGCTTTCTTGTTCCGTGTGTAAAGGCAAAGGTAACACGAGAATTTGAAACAATTACTGTGCGGTCAAGTCAATGTCGTATACCATGCCAATATATGAGCGAATTCCAGACGGCAGACATTCGAACAACGCAATATTATTAAACTTTATGGCAGTCAAAGCTGCATGTTGGGAGACAAATTTCCATTGATTTGAAAAATCATTCCGTAGAATACCCGAAAGTCTTATATAAAATATATGAAAAACGCAATGACGTTGAAACGAAAGAAAAATGCACTGCAGGAATAACAAGAGAGTTCAAAGGAGCACACTAAGGTAGATTTCATAGTCCGATGCTTTTTAGTGTCGTGCACGGCTTTGTATTAAAGCAGCACGAAGCTGTGTCGAGAACAGGCTATCGAGAACATTGCGATGGTGATGTTGAACATGTTAGTGCAACAGTTTTCTTAATGTTCAACGGAGGTCGTCGGAAATTCGGTTTACAAAGCAATAGAGTTTCCAGATCAAGTTGAGGTTCAAAGCAAGGGATTAAAGAACAATTGGATCACTTAAATGTTAGAACATCAGCAAAATCTCGGCATGATCTGTAGAGTGACAATAGGGTCTGTAAATTTAACCCACAAGCGGCACAGTAGCGTGGGAGAAATACGTAGATTTAAAGGTAAATATACACGTTCCATATTTCAACAGTTAAAAAAAAAATAAGCTAGAGTGGTGCATTCAACATGTTTGAATTCATCTTTATAATTCAAAAAAATTAAGCCAACTCTCAAGTTTTTACCACGTTTGGGAAACTGATGGAGAAATTGAATCGAACCGGATTCGCATTGGACGAGCTGTATTTGTAAAATGTCAGTACTCGTATATATAAAAGCCAAAATAATTTCATTTCACTTATTCTTCATTTATTATATCAATGTCGAATTTTAAGCTCTTACTTGTACGTGCAATTCCTCTACCATACATATCTCGTCAATATTCGCTTTTAAAGCCTGAATAGTTTGTGGTTTATCAGCAGATATCATAAATGGTTCCACAAGAAGTATCGAGTGTCGGCAAATTGCTTGATCCCGATGATACACAGCGCCATATTGTTGGAACCACGGATTAATGTCGTCCATATTTTGGAAAAAATAATTACTAGTCATTGCCCGGTAACGGTGAACCAAAGCTCCGGCTACATTTAAAAGATGATGTTACCAGCGTGAAGACTACAACAAACAGTGTAGACCTCATAAACGTCTTGTGAATTTGAATTACTTCAAAAATGAAGATTTTGGTTGTTTACAAATCCGTTGAGCAAAATTTTGAATTTTTTTGACCTACATGACTTGTATTTGACTGTACGTATGAACATATAAAGAGTGTGCTACAATTCACGCAAGTAATTTTGATAGAAAGCACAAGTTTTATCATAATTAAAAACTGTAAATTTTTCATAAAGTATACAGTAAAAACTTATGTATGGAATAGCATATCGGGTAAACTGCCTCCACGCATTTGCTGGCACACACGCACTCTTTTGTCGAAATTTTCAATGGCAATTTCCCATAAATATGGCTGAATTTCGTTGAACAGCGCTCAATTTGGTTCTTCAAGGCATGGATAGTTGTTACCTTGTTGGCATAAACCTTATACTTTAAAAATCCACAAAGAAAAAAGTACAACGGCGGCGTTAAATCGCATGATCAGAGCGAATAATTCTGATCACTAAAATGGGAAATTATACGACCAGGAAATGACTCCTGCAGTAATGGAATTGTTTCTTGGGCTGCATGGCACGTGGAATCATTTTGCTGAAACCACATGCCGTCCACATCCATATCTTGCAATTTAGGCATATAAAACTGGATTATCATGTCGCTATGGCGAGCACAATTAAATGTTATTGCCTGACCAGCCGCATTTTGAAAGAAGAATGGTCTGCAGCAAACAGTGACACGTTGGGATGCATTTGTTTCTTAAAAAATTTTATTTTTAAAATATTGCGCAACAATGAAAATACGTTGCTCTTTCTTGTAGTACTCCATTTTTAATACCTATGAACTGTCAGCTGTCACATCGTTTTTGTTTTCGTTGGCAACAAAAAAAATTCAAATCTTGCTTCAATTTTGGGACCCCATTGACATACACATATGTAAGAGTACTAGCTTTAAGCCATCGGGTTGGTCGAAGTGTCGAAAATATCGCTTCCGTTCAGGCGTCCGTAGCAAACGATCCAAATCAGTCAATTCCACGGCGTTCTCAAGATTTGGGAATCGCTCAGACCACATTATGGTGTATTTGGCATAATGATCTTGGTTTACACCACATACAAGATCAAGTTGACTCAAGAATTGAAGCCGATGGACCATTTGAAGCGACGTACGTTCTCCGATTGGGTTCTGGAGAAGATGTGCCAAGATGATGAATTTCATCGCAAAATCATCTTCAGTGACGAAGCTCATTTTTGGCTCAATGGGTTCGTCAATAAGCAAATTATGCGTTATTGGTCGGATGAGAATCCACATGTAGGGGTGGCCGTGGTGTAGTGGTAGTAGCAATCGCTTCTCACTCGGAGGGGTCTAGGTTCGAATCCTGCCCATGAACAAGTCTTTCAAGTTTTTCAGTTGTGTAATTGGAACTCAGACAGAAAAATTCTGCGTGTGAAGGCATAACACTGACACGTAGATTTGGCTGTTGTAGAGTTTCAAGCACAAATAATTACTGCGAATTATAACCTTCCACTCTGAGTGAAGAAAAAACTCTCCGTCCTATTCGGACTCCCACGCCTGGAGAGCAAATACCGAAACCAAACACACCTGAGTTTCAAACCACTACAAAACAATTTTCCTTTCTCCTCCTTTCTACCTTTCCGCCCGCGTCCTGGCAACAGTAAAAGGGTATCTAACCCCTTAGGCGCGCGTAAATTATAAAAAAAAAAAAAAAAAAAAAAAAAAAAATGT
The DNA here is from genome assembly GCA_949129095.1 of Volucella bombylans. Lineage (NCBI taxonomy): Eukaryota > Metazoa > Arthropoda > Insecta > Diptera > Syrphidae > Volucella > Volucella bombylans. The sequence continues at coordinate 125,029,115 of OX422140.1, read as the reverse complement.
GCTTCATGAATCACCACTTCATCCACAAAAAATAACTGTTTCGTGCAGTGCATATGCAGGGCCATATTTTTTTCGTCGACGATAACGACCGTCACGTTACTGTGAATGGTCAGCGTTATCGCGCCATGATCAGCGATTATTTTTAGCCCAAATTGAAAGTATGGACTTGGACGATATGTGGTTTCAACAGGATGGTGCCACAAGCCACATAGCACACGCTACAATCGATTTATTGAAGAGTATGTATTGTGAGCATGTTATCTCAAGAAATGGGCCAGTCGATTGACAGCCTCGTTCGTGAGATTTAACGCCACTTGAATATTTTCTGTGGGGCTACGTTAATTCATTGATTTATGCCAACACGCCGACGACGTTGGAAGAGCTCAGAGCCAACATTGAACACGAAATAGCGGCCGTTTCGGCCGAAATGTGTGGCCGAGTCGTTGAAAATTGGGTCCAAACGACCGCTGCAAACGTGCCCGCGGTGGCCATATGAACGAAGTCGAGTTCCACTCATAAATGTTTTGATTATACTTTAAGCCGATAATAAAGCTTTTGAAATATCTCAAATGGTCTGCGTTTTATTTAAAAAAAAAGTTGTCAAGTCCTTATTGGAAAACCCTATATACTCGTATATCGGTATAGATCCAGTCTCTTATTATATGACATTAGCAGTAAATCTTAAATCTGACGAAAATCATTTCTCTATAGTCTGATGTTGTCAATGTTCATCACTGAGGGTCTTGAACCTATTTAATTTAGCAGAAAGGTCAGAGACAGACAGCTCATTTTCGGGTAGATTATACCCGCAAACTATGGTCATAAGCAGATATGTATATCCAATATTCCTTGTTGTTCTTGAGTGATGAGCAGGACTGCTGTTTTTTTGGAAGTCACTTCAGAATCAATTTAAGAAATCCTGAGAGAAAAGGTGCTTCACGTCGACAAATTAAACTTTTTTAGCTCTTTTTCGAGCTCTTTTAGCGATATTTTTACCATCCAGTTTTACGGCTAAGAAAACAACAACTATATTTCAGCTACGCTTGGGAAGATAAACTAATGGAAATTCATAGTGAGATGCGTGTTACGGTTGAAGGTTTTAAGAGTTTGCGTGATACTGGCAAATTGGCAATATGGACATTTTCGCTAGTTATAAATCCAATCAAGTAGTTGCAGAGAAGTTTTAGGAGCATCTGACCAGGTACTCCTATTAAAGTATTTCTTACATCACAAAAGAAACCTAGATCTTGCGCAGAAGTTTTCAAAAGAGTCTAGAAGCGCGGGTTTGATGAATGTGTGAAAGAAATTCTCTTCAGGAGAAGGGGGAATATATGTATGTTACCATCTGGACCTGCTGATTTGAATGATGCCATTGGCTAGTGGACGAAAATTTATGATATTTGCTGTTTGTAGACTTTGATTACAGATCTATAATATTAAGTAAGTAATAGAGGTGGAGCTTTGCTATTTCATGCAATATAGGCAAATAATCATGACAATTTAAAACACCTACAAATATGTGGACCGTATTTGGGTAAATCACACAGTTGGATAGAAGTAAAATTTGCGGAAGTCAAAGTTATGTTGTTTGATGGTAATCTGTGTCGTAACTAAAGTCTTATGCGAAATGAAGAAAACACATCCTGAAATCATCTTCAATATTCAACAGAGATTCCGGAGAATGTACTCATATTAAAGTCGTTTATACCTCAAAAAGTATCAGTGACTTTTATTACCACGACATGAGGTACAAGTAATACCTCAGGGTAGATCCCAAAGTTCCTTATTTTCCAATCTCGTTGTAAAATGACTAGATTCCCAAAATGTATTTACTAAATAAATCAATGCGCTAAAAGACAACTTTGTAAAATTCACCGGGTATCTGCATTGTCATTTTGCTGATCAACCAACCTCAATTGAGGGCATTTGCTTATATATGTATTAATTAATTATATTGCTTAACAACTACAATATATTGCACATCGGTTTACAAATAGTAGTTAAATGACTGACGGTGATAATATTGAATATCAGGGAAAGTATTTAAGTTTGAGAATATTGCGGATGTCAGCAAGTCAATAAGTCCAGACCGCAATCAATTGATCCAGCGCCGTTTTCAAGAGCGCAGCATCGCTCGAACGGCGTTGTTCCGTATTTTGTAAAAATACTTGATAAGATCGCATTGACCCAAGGCCTAAAGCCACAAAAATTTCTAAATAGAGATATAACTTCCTATTATAAAAGGTAAGCAAGCAAGTGCATCATACAAAAATTTGTTTAAAAATATTTTATTCTATTTGGATTTTGAAAAATCGAACTTAATCAATTTATGCCTAATTCACACTATCCCCGTTTATAGAATATACACAATAATCTGATTTACTTATCATCGAATAGGATTTATTATATTTAGTGAAAAAATTGCTTTAGATTTTAATTCAATGTTTAAAGAAACCAGCTCCTATAACCAATAGTATAAAATATAGGGGAGCATAGATTAATGAGAGATATTCTTGTTTTCTAAAGTTTCTATAGAATGAAAAACTGCGAAAAGGAATATTAAGTCTCATACATTATGTAGAAGTATTGAACACGATTAAATTTATATCCAGGAAGAACTCTTTACATGGTTCAATTCGTTGAGGATCAATGCAACAACGTTGAAGTAATGACGCAGTAATTTACCCCATCAAATAGCAAGTACAATGGGTTTTTGAAGAAAACTCACTATTTATGGTGAGATGGTTTCTTTATACACAAATGCAATATTTGAAAATAAGTAAATCAGACCACAGTGCACAAAAAGTTGATAAATAAAATTATTTTAATAGCTCAAAGCAAAAGCCGTCCAATATATGGAATTCAACGAAAATAAAAATCAGAAATAAACATTTATCTTGAAATGGTTCTAGCTGCGTCTCATAAAAAAATCCAATCTAGAACTGGGTTTTTAAAAAAAACACATTTAACACATTATAGCGCTTCTTCCATATTACAGTAATAGTGTATACTTTTCCATAATATCAATAAAAATCATATTATTTAGCTACAGACTTTCATAGTCATCATTAATCATTCACAGAAAGTTTAAATATTTACGGACTTTAAAGGAAATATATATTTTTTTTTTATTATATTGTTTATATTTAAAAGTGCAAATACTATATTGAAAACTTTTTCTCACATGAATGTTGTTTGCTTGATTTCATTTTACTGTAGTTTCGCCGATGTCGCACTTGATTAAATAACGTTTTTTTTTTTCATTTTCTTTTGTTTAAAAAGTTTTTTCAAAGAAGAAAAAAAAATAAGAAAAAGATGAATTTGTTTAATACCTTTTTTTTGTAATTTTTAAAATAGAGTTATCATTTGTTATGAGTTGATTTTAGATTTGTAAATTTTAGTTTTTGCAGAAAAAATTTCCAATAAACGAATATTGTTTTTTAAACTTTTTTTTAAAAGATTTTTCTCATCTCATGTATCATTAATTTCCTTTACAACAACAAGTAACACGAAAAAGAAAACACTTATAAGATAGTAGCTAAAATTTTTCCATAAAATTCGAAAATTAATAATGTATATTAATATTTGAAATATATATTCATTTTTTGAATATTCAATGAATTGTTAAGGTTTCTTTTGTAGTTCGATTTCTTCTGTAACTTACGGACATGCAATCAATTTTAACTTGGCCAATGGGCATGCAGAACTTGAACTTAATATTCGTTAACTTTTCAATTTTTTTATTACTAAAATTATCGTGTTTTAGTTTCATGTATCCCGAAATATATTTTCGCGCTTTCTATATATATTATAATTTTAATTTTTAATGTTAATTTTTACATGTTTTTTTATTAGGTACTTTAAATGAAAAGGCATGCTAAAAAAAGAAGAAATTCATGCAGTAGCTTCACGTGAATTAAGTCTGAAATTCGATGTTTTTTTTTATTTATTTATACAAAATAAAACATTTCGATTTTACGCATTCAGCTGTTTGCTATTTATAATTTATTATAAATTATATAACTTCAGATGTCCGAAGGAAACAGCGCTATTATGGACTTTTGTATGGTTTTGTGAAATTATCATTAGACCTCATTAATAAGCTTGGTACCTTTTTGAATTTCGATTGTACTCGTGTAAAGTGTAAGGACACTCCTAAATCTTGTGAAGTCTAATATTGCCAACCATTTTTACCATAAAACGTCTTCTAGAATGTTTTTCCTTATAAGATTACTAAACTCTGTTTTGGTGCTGTGGCGTAATTGCTAAGTTTGGCGACTACTGCTACTACACCAGAGAGTCTGGGTTTAAAACAAAGTTCCATAATGAACATAGAAATAATATTATTTTCTGACGTCACCACCTTTTTGGTTCTTCTATCAAAAGTTTCCTTATTTCAATATTTCTACTTGCAATGTAACATAAATAGTGAGACTCATTTCGTCATCGTAAAAGAGCAAGGTAGTGACATGTATTGATCACGTCTCGAATCTTTCTGTCTATTTCTCGTTTTAATTATGAGAGATACGATCATTAAAGCGGTAAAACAGAATAAAAAAGAAGAGTTATTGGATGTTATTCTTTTCACATCGCCTCGTAGAAGCAGTATCGGCTAATGAATTCTGCCTCTCTAAAAAACTGAAAACGCTCTGCCTTTGCAGACGAACACCAACATTTCTAGGCAAAACGCACGGATACTTTTTACGAGCATTTCATGTCAACCACGGACAGTGGATAGACCCTCCTTAAGATAGGAAAATATCGTACCCGAAATCTTAGATTCTTACAACTAAATTAGGATCAGGAAACTGGACATTCTAGGGGTGAACGAAATTAGATAGTGGAAAAACCGCATCCAATACTTCAAAACTGGCAACAGCTTCCTAGTCTACTCTGTAAAATCAAAGAACACCAGTCGCGAAACTGCGAAAGATTTGTTGAATTTTCCAAAGCTAATCGCCTTTTTATTGGAGTCATTCTATTTAACTCGACCGATAGGCAACGTATATCGAGCCAGATCGGCCACTTTGCTATCAGTCGACGCCTTTTAAATGTTATTCAAATTTGATTCTGTAATATTCTGGCATCAGAATACAGAGGGACCAACATCGTATGGCAGCTCCTATACGTTTTCGTACTGCATCTGTTATCAGCAATTGATGCAATATGCTAAGGATACCCGGGTATCGACAGTCTCCCAAATCCACAGATAAGGGACCGTTTTACTACAAATACAGAACCAGTAAGCATCCTCGCTCCTGAGAGCATCGGCAACCACTGAAATGTTGTATAAATGTGTTTAAAATTTAACATTAACCAGAACAAAAGCATCTGTTAATCTAGATAATCCATAAAGCCTTTGAATCCACTCGGAGAGCCAGTGGTGTAAAGGAAGACCCCGCCTTAGTGTCGCGCTTAAGTGAAAAGGGCAATAAACGCAATATGGCGCTGAGTGAAGGAAGAGCTGTTAGTTGAGACCCAGTTCCAGCCGGGTCTAAAGTAAAAGCGATCTAAAGTAAAATGAAGTAAGTTAAAACTCCAGCTAAAATGCAAGCGTCCTGTTCGCGGATTTCGAAACCTCTAAGTATTTAGAAATTCGTTACAATAGAAGATTCTGATCGTGACTCCTAATCCATCAATGGCGACACCTGACAACTGAAAGAAAGCGCTACGGCTCTGTCCTACACTCGATTTCCATAATTAACCTGGAGGGTACATTTCGACAAAATTCCCTGAAGAAGCTTGTGTCTGTTCTAATGAGCAATAGTTACCCATTTCGGATTTCATTAATTGGGAAACTAAAAAAAAATACTTTCGTAAAGTGTACGACTTACAAAGACCTTTCTTTTAATGTTCTGTGGGCTACTAGTACCTTCACGGAAATGGCTTGAATGAATTTGTCAGCATGATTTAGGTTTCAAGGAAACTTAGAAAATGTCGTAATCAAACGAGTGCTAACGAGCCTGAAACGCAAGTATTGTACTTCAATGCATTACTACGAACCACTGAACATAAGGTTAATATCGTTAGAGCCACTTTTGGAGAGATGATGGATCAAAAATTGTATATGGACTTATGGGGCTTTCTTCGATCAACTTAATGTATGTGGTGCTTACTTCGCCGTTCAGACAAGAGTAGTGTCTTTCAAATTCAAATGTCTTTAAAAGCTTTTATGACTTTGCCGTACAAATCTCTATACGCTCAGTATAACGTCGAACTATGTTGAGTTTTTAGCCAAGCATAATTGGTAGGCAGCGGATGGGTAGACGTGTTATTTTGCAATGGATTAGCTGTCCAACCAAACTGCCAAGCCTCACCGTACAGTTGGATGCATACACCTAAGCGCAATGAGGGGTAACAACGAAGTGACAGATAACTTATCGGATCCTTCGAATAAAAAAAAAAACTTTTTAAACGTGTCCGATTGCCACTCATCCATTTCAGAGATGATAATGCAATATTGAGGCCAATGTAACGGGTATGGTCAGCAAGCAATGCAAATAGAAGATTCGAGGAAGACACTAAATGTCATATATGACCACATTTTAGACATATGTACACTAAGATGCAAAATAAACCGCACTCAAATAAAACATGAAATTTGATTTTTGACCTGCTCTGTTTCCTTTTTTTTATTGAACGTGAAAAAGCTTTTCATCATCAACTAATTAGAATCCTTAATATTATAGTTATTTCAGTCCAAGGTTTCCTTGTTTTTAAAGTCGTCCTGATTTTTTAACCGATTTTTGACTGTGAAAAGTAGACGATGAACAGGAGGCAGCTAGCAAAACTTGAAAAGGGACAAATTCTTGCTTTTAAGGAAAAAGGTGGATCGATGAAGAAAGTTTCTCTTCGATTGGGATTCAGCGAGTCGAGGATAAGAAGGTTCTTAAAAAAGTACGAAAGAAATTGTGTTTTAAAGCGGAGGAGATCGAAAAAGATGCACTACTCTAAGAATCGACAACCATATAAGGAGGACAACTTTGAGGTTACTACACCAACAGTAAGGAGAGATATTGCAGGAAACACTGGCATTTATATCTTTGTGACAATAGTTCTAAGAAAAACCGCTTCTTACTCCAAGAATTAAGAAAAGCCGTCTGGAGTGAGCAAGAGAAAGGCAAAATTGGACCCGAGATGACTGGCAAAATGTCATCGTCTTAGATGAGTCCAAATTCAATTTGGAATTTTCAGATAGAGAGACCACAGTTCGATGTCGACCTGGAGAACGGTTGAAGATCCAAAGTTACAATGAAGAACTGGGGATAAATTCACTCCATTAGCCCGGAAACAGTCTTGACATGAATCCTATTGAGAAAGTTTGACATCGAGTGGGTGGAAAACTCAGAAATAAAAAGCCCATAAATTTGCAGGAATTAAGAAATCACATCGAAGAAATTTGATATGAAAAAAACTGACACCAGCTATATCACCAGTTTCTGCGATTCAATTCCAATGAATCCCTATAAAAACCAAAGGCGGAAACATCCTATATTCAAAAGGGAAACCATTTCTGTTTTTAATTTTAGCAACTAAAGTACCCTCATAAAACCAACAAAGTAATGTTAAATCTATTTTGTAAGCTATAAAACAAGAAATCAAACACCTTTGGAACTCGTTTTTAAAGGGCTATAATTATTAAGGATTTTTTTTTTGAATAACACCACCCTCGCGTTGGTTCTTGTGGTTAAAGCATTTAAGATTGGCCTACCTGCCACGAATAAAAATGAGATACCTCCACCCTTTCAACACCACAGTGAACAGAGCAGGTCAAAGTAAAAATTTTCTGTTTTCTTGTTTTACTTTTTTGGTACATTTATGTAGATTGCATACCAATTCCGTTCTGGAAATCCTGAAGAAGGGTTTCTTTCTATATATTTAGATTTAGTTTCGTTGGAATTTTCAAGCTGTGGACTCATATCCATAATATTTGCGATTTGTTGTTTTCTCGGATTCATTGAACAATTAGAATTGTGTGAATATTGAAGACGAAGGACGAATTTAATATCGAAGTGTTACCATGTTTGGAAACAGGCACCTGGGTATTTTACTAATGTATCCACAAATTAAAAGAAATTAGAAGCGATCCAGCTTGTTCGCATCTTAAAAATAAATTGGAAATCTTCCTGGATGGACGCAACCATTTTACTGAATTGCATCTTAAATGAAAGATATCATCCGGAAGAAATATGTAGAGGACAAGAGGATAATATTTTGAACACAGGTATTTAATGATGTATCCATACACAAAGACGTATGACTGAAATATATGTACATATCGGAAAACTTGTGGATATATGAAGCCCGAATTAAAAAGAAATACGCATAAGTTCCGGTCGCTGAACCTCTTCGACAAAGCGGCAACATAATGCAAATCATTTTAATGGCTTCAGTCTCCTTGGAATGGCTTTCTTGAATGGCTAAGCGGAATGCTGTTGAAAAAATGTTGTATTTTGTAATTGAATTTATAATTATTAGAATTAAAGTAAAAGAATTCGTTTGTCCCGGTGAAAGAAAATCAAAACTTACCATGCAAATAATTGTCATGCAAAATGAAAAAGGAAAATTGTTCATTGAATATTCAAATCAACTAAGTAATGACAATATCATTCCCGTTGAATTCTGTGGAACACTTGAAAATAAATTTCCATCGGAAGGGTAAAATTTGAATTTAAAATTAAAAGAACTCACTGCATTTTTTATATACGAGTATATTTAAATCAGCGCTTACATAGCTGACTTTATTTGGTAAAATTATAAGAATTCGCTTCCACAGAATTCAATATACGATTGCCTTTCACTTGACTAATAAAAAACGCTATCACAAAAATAAAATCATAAAAAAAAATTTAACATTCCGTATTTGTAATATTTTATAACAATATATAAATTTTACTTAGTTTCACTTAATTTAATTTGCATGATTCTGATTTTTCGTTTTTTTTTTTATATCTTTTTTTGTAGGAAAATAATAGTATATCATGTATGGGCACCTTAAAACCATCATAGGTCCAACTTCCTAACTTTAAGATGCACGTCTGTACGTCATACGGAAAATATTCAACATCGATTGAACAGGATGACTTATAGACGGCTGGTGGTTGCCATATAACCAAACCATTACTATAGACTGTAGCTTTTGTCATAAGTGTAACTTCATAATGACCATCAGCACTGTAAAAATATTTGGGTTTGTTTTGATTTTACAATTTCCTTAATGTTTCTTTTGATTTTTTTTTTTGTTGTTGTAAGAACACACTTAAACAAATAAATATAAAAAAAAAATTTTAAAGGAACAAAATAGCAATAAAAATAATAATTTACTTACAATCATTGTTAGTGTAAGTAGTTTTAGACAATGTTACTTTTTTATGGGAATTTCGTTAGAAAATAAATTTAAAATATAATAAATCTATAATAGACACATATTCCAGAAGTGTTCCAAAAGTCAAAACAGTACTTTTTTCTTTAGTTTTTTCTTAATTTACTGTATTTCCCAGGACAACGAAACAAATTCAAATAGTGATAGCTGCCAGATCTGATAAAATGATGTTGATGTCGTTTCAAAGATCCACTAAAACAGACAGCAGTTATAGCTTATTGCTTTTTAATAGAGTTCCGAGTTGAGCAAAGACAACCTATGGTATTTGACTATAAACCTAACTCTATATATTTGTCTGTTTTTCTGTTTTTCAATGTTGACATCATCTTTCGAAGAATTAAGAAAAGGCTTACTTTGGTGTACCCTGAGCCATGTTAACGGAAATTGCTCTGTTAGTACTAATGTTAGAAACTTCGTGTAGGGCTTTATTTTTAGAACAAATACTAGCCTTTGTAACATCGTTTCAATAAAGTTAATATCTTGTTTGAGTCTTTAGATATCCAGTTTCTATTTATTTTTGACTTTGAGATCACTTTTCTCCAGAAAATGCCTAATTAATGAAAGTAACAAATAAGTTTACAGAAAAGCCCACAGATTTTATGATACTTGGGAAAACATGCAGCAGGTAAAATTTATAAAAAAGGTTTTTTTTTTTTTTAAGGTCCAAAGGCTATGAATAAAAAATGATTTCGTGCACTAAAACAGTTATAGCTAGAGCCTGTTTTTGGATTTCACTGCAAATGTTTATTGATGCTACTGCTCTGGCTCACTTTTGATGATGCTTCGAGAATACGCTCTTCCAATTCAATTGAAGTTGCTATTTACGTTTAATAAACAAGTTCTTTCACTATTCCCCATACAAAAAAAATCCAATACTGTGAGTTCAGGAGATCTTGCAGGCCAGTGAACAGGTCTATTTCTTCCTATCCAACGGTTACCATACTCTTCGTCTAGCTAATTCTTAACCTTACGACCATAGTGGGCTGGAGCACCGTCCCATTGAAAATATGATGAAGCTAGTTGAATCAATGGAATGGCTACTAATAGTTCTGGTAAATCATTTCGCAAAAACTCCAGATAGTTTGTAGAATTCAGCCTAGGTGGTAGTTTGAAGGGGCCGATTAACTTGTTTTCAATACACCTGACACGTATTGACTCTGAACTTGTGTTGAAATGATTTATGCCTGTCCTTTTATGTGGATTGTCCGCAGCCGTATGAAGATTATGAAAATTTGTGATCCCATCTCTTGTAAATTGAGATTAGTCCGTCCAAATAATCCAAGCTCCGCTCCAGCAACCAGCTAGAAAACTCAAGTCTCTTTTCCAAAACATTGGGAAGCAGTTCTTGTACACGTGTATGAATAAAGATTTTCTCTATGCAGTACATTCGAAATTTTATGTCTGAAAACATTGAATTGCAAAGCTAAGCGTCTGATGCTGATTGATGGATCAGTTGTAATAGCTTCCCGTATTCTTTCATCAACCGAAATCTTTCTTGCTTGTGGAGATCCCGCATTCGGTCGTGTATTTGAAACTGATCCCGTTTCTCGAAGCCTTCGATACGTATTTCCAAATACTTCTTTACTAGGAAGTCGTCGGTTAGGATAAAGTTCATGGTATCTTTGTCGCCCTCTAGTTGAACTTCCATTGCACAGCTCATAAACGTAAATAATGTCTGCGTATTCTTGGTTTGTAATTGCAGACATTTCAAATGGCGTTTCTAAGCAACTGTAACCTTAAACTTATGATGAATTATAATATTTTTGTTTGGTAAATTTTCGAAATAGGCCTTCAAATCCCAAACCTAACTCTTTCTGAGAACTTTCAAAGAAGAAGGTAAGGAAATAATGGTTTTGACAGATTGTCAAATAAAAGACCACGCTTTGAAACTTTTTAATAGCTATGCAATTTTACAAAAAAAATATTGGAAAATTGGTAATTCTTGGAAAACCACTCTTACGAGTATTGTCAGCTGTTGTTAGAAACGTTGGTAAGAAATCATAAATTCCTTTTTTTACCTGCTGCATGCTTTCCCAAGTATGTATATATGGGTTTTTATGCAAACTTGATGATGATTTTTGTTTATCACTGTTACTTTCATAAAATAAAAATAGTAAAACGTTATGTTAATTAGGCATTTTCTGGAGAAACGTGACCTTAAAGTCAAAAATTAGCATGGGCAATGAAAATGGAACAGGGTTAGGAATTGGATATCTAAAGACTCAACTTTATTTAAACGCCGTTACACAGGCTAGTATTTCTTCTAAAAACAAAGTCCTAAACGAAGTTTCTACCGTTAGTACTAGCAGAGCCATTTCTGTTAATATGGGTCAGTGTACACCTTAATGCAGAACGATTTTTTTCATAGAATATACCCAGGAAACGTTTCCCAAATTATCGTTGAGAAATTAAGGGACACCCTGTATATCTGAAATGAGATTGGTGCGAGAATACGACAACATGGGGCTTAATAATAATTAACACACTATTCCGTCGGTCACATTTTCTGAATGAGTGATTCCGGGGTTAATAGAAATGGTTTTCCCAGAACTTGAAAGATTCCTATGGTGAGCATAAAGTTCTGACGAAAAAAGCTGGAACGTCGACGGAGTGCCGGGTAAAAGTTCCGAATCAGAAAATGTATTACTACAACAAAGAATCGGAACACAGCATATGTATAAGTAGAGCGTGTTTGGCACATTAAAATTAATCCTTAAGTCGTAAAGTATTCCAATTCTTGATTACCGTTACGAAACCAACTATTTCTTCCGCATTAAATTCTCACTTCATTTCTATCCCATTTTTGGAACCTACAAGTCGTATTAGTATTTCTTAATGAATGCCTTTTTTGGTTTAAGGCTCACGGAGTGGAACGTTTTTCATTATATTTTCTGAAATTCGGAGAGTTTTGTGGGAAAGTGGGTGAAACAAGGAAATTTTTAGTTTTTTTTTTTAAATAAATTAATACGCAAATGTGTTAGTTTTTTTAGAAAATGGGATAGAGAGAGAAAGAAAGATGTTTGGGCTCAGTTGTTATTTTGCTCCATGGGTGGCATTCAACATTCAATGGGGAGACTTAGTGGAAGTTGGCTTGTTGTTAATTTCTAGTCAACTACTCATCTTACTCGATTTGCTTGAATTGGAAAAAAATAAAGACCGTTTCAAAAACCGTTGAAAACAAAGTGCTACAGGTTTCTACCTTCAGTACTTGCAAAATTATTATATCTGAGAAAAAGATATTAATAACAAGGTCGTTGCAACAAAGCCAAGCTAAACGAAAAAATTATTTTAGTGGGACGAGGATATGGACTAAATCAATATTATTTTCACTATTGAAGCTTCTGTGTTTTTTTTTAAAAACAATCCACCGAGACGTATGTGAACTGCATGCTAAAACTGTCATCCAACAAAAGTGAGTATCAAAAGTGCATGTTTCTGGCTTTATCTGTGCGGCGAGATTCAGAAAATTGGTAACCTTCACCGGCAATCCGAAGATCGAAGAATGATCCAACGATGATGATTGTACAAAAAGGGATTGCTGGTATAAGCTGACATACTATTTGTATATAGAAACCGTGATTGACTCCTACGAAACGACTACGATACGAAACATTGTAGTCATATTTGTCAGGGCTTCAAAAGGGAAACTACGCCCACGTGTTATATTGGCTATCTCAATCCCCAGAGGGCAATTCGATCGATTTAAAATGTCTGAACAATTATGAACCAGATCAAGCAGATCAGATATGTAAAAACAATAGAACAGATTAAACTGCTTTTGAAAAAATATAACGAAAATTGCCTAAGGACTACGCTGAAAATGTTTTCAACAAAAGTGTGAGACAGTAATAAGGAATGAAGGAGACTGAGCAACATACGAGCATTAAACGCTCTCTCGTTTAAGGAATTTTTGAAAAGTCAAAAAATTGTTATAAAATCACACGATTCTATCAAACACACTGTACATAGAAGCGAATGTGTCTTCAAAACCAATATCAGACCAAAATGAAGCGTTGAATATTGCCGTAGCCTCAGCATCGTAAGTGCATGGTGAGTTACTTTTAAAAAAGATCCCTGAGGAATAAACCGATTCTCATCAGCAATGATTCGGTGAACCGAATATAAATGCTACGACTTATGGAGGTAGGTACAAGTAGGTAGGCATATTAAAGTCACATAAATTATGTAAATGATTTAACTGCTGTTAAGACGTTGATTGCTTAGAAAGGGCAGCACTGAATTCCGTCTTGCAGCGGCAGAAATAAAACGAAGATAGATTATCGTTTATAAAAACACAAAAACGCGAATGAAAAGTAATTTTCGGCTAACCAACCATCTTTTACTGAAATAGTGTTTTGTGAAGAAGCCGGAGAAAACAAATGCTATGACTTAAAAAAGGAAAGAGGTAAATTTACGAAAAACATCATAAACTAAGGGGATTTGCACGGAAAAAAATGGAAGTGTAGTGCAAAAACTCTGATTTGTGTTTCGAGAGTTCCGTTTAAGATCAAAACAAGCATTTCAGTCGTGGAAAGGATACTGACTATTTTCTGTGGCAAGATAAAATATGACTTATACTCAAAGGTTTGCGATAGAGAATAGTCGTGCCACTACCATATTTAACATTGCAACGCATTGTTAGCGAATGTACATTATCATACGAGTATAAGACCTAAAAGCGGAAGAGATGCAGACAATTTTTTTATTGAGAGTCAGCGAGTACATTCAAACCCGATAAAATTAGAAGTACTGGTATTCACGGAAGACTCCACATCAATAAGCCGATAGTGGAAAATTGTAGGCTTAATGCATCAGTTGATTTTGCAATGCATAAAGAAGGAAGTGGTCGAAAAGGTAATAGAAACCAGAGGTTTAAACAAAAAAGCGAAGAAAGAATAGTTGAATTATTGCAAAAATATCAGTCAATTCTAGGCACCACCCCAAATACATAAGTAGTAAAATGAAATACAACTTGTAGAGAAAAGCACTACAAATCTAATTAGAATGTTTTGAAATGAGTACCATTACACTTCATGGTTTTTTTGCTGAATGTGTCCCAGTTATCGCTATGGCTTACTTTCACTTAAAACTTCACCAATCAATTAATTACGCTGACTACAGTCATAACACCGCGTCTCCATGAGACATCGCTGGTGTTAAGAACATTTTCATGAAATCAAAATGTCCTGTGAAGACGGGTAGCTTGCAGACAAGAAATGTTTCAAGAAAACTTCGGAATGTGAAAAAAAAAATAACAAAATGTGGCGAACTCATATACCACAATGCTATCTGTTCGTAAAAATGAACAAGAAATTTACATCTGCACCGCCATCTTCTGAGGTTGCTTACACATCAACTTACACTCACAGAATGAAATGTCATGCAATAATTTGCCCACCTAAGTTAAAAGAAAAAATGTCAGACGAAATGTCTGAAATTTAGTCTGACATATTTGTGTCTCGTGGAGACGCGGTGTAAGGTTCTTAAAATACAAATAACCTCCTAAATTTTCCATTCTGAGATCGTATCTACAGTCATTGATGTCATCGCAAGTATTATTGGAACAGAGAACGATCATATTTTAGGCAGAGCGGTGTTAAATGATTTCATTCAGTTCACGCTATATACATGGGACTTATTTTAATTTGTAAATATAATATACTTTAAACCCTAGAGGTATCTTAATCTGTTTAATGCAAAGTGGATAAACTACAATGGTTCAGTTAAAAAATCGACACATGGTTTTGGGATGCCGATTTTAATTAATTATATTTTTATTATCAAGTTTTGTTAAACATAAACATTTAGTGACTTTTGGAACACGAGTATTTGGGTTAAAATGCAAAATCTTAAATTCTCTACAAGTTGCAATGGAAGTTTAATATAATCAATATTCAAACGCCCAATAAGTCTGTTTTCTTCTTTTTATCAATAATGGGTTTTTTGATTAATGATAAATATTGCATAGAGCCATAAGAAAATTAAAGTAGAACGGGAAGTTTTTTTTTTCACTACTTTTAAGTGGGGTTAGGTTAGGTACTATATGTATAATAAAAATATTAATTTCAATCATTTATTAAAGTTAAATTTAACAATTTTCTGGCGTATTATTTGTGTTTGTAACGAATGGATTTTGTTGTTAATAATGTATGTATCAAAGTGTTATAGGAGTTTTTGTAGATCACAACATAAATAATATAAATATAAAATTTAAAAATAAAAATATTTGTTGATTAATGTATGTAATGTGTTTGATTTTATATAATTTTTCTTGAATAAGTATTTGTCGTGTTCATCAAATTTTACCAACGACACACATTCACTCGTAAAGAAAAGGTTTTGTTGTTCAAAAATTCTACAATGATCGGTGTGTTTGTTTTTGCTTATCTATTTAAGTAGAAAATATATAATTGTATTTATGTAATAGAAAACTTTTGGTATGTACAAAGTATTTGAGCAAGAGTATTTATTGTACCATCATGTACATATAGGTGTAAAAGGCAGGGTTAAAGACATTTCAGTATATAGTTTATATACAATTTCGCTATTTTTCTTTTATTAGTATTTCAAAATAAAACATTATAATGCATAAAAATGTAAATATACAAAATTCGTTATGTTTAAATCCCAAAAAATTGAATTTCGTTCGCCTTTCATTTACTTTTCTTCAAATCTACAAAAGAACTGTAAGTTATGAAGTAAATTTTTACTTTAACAAAAAAAAAAAAACAAAAAGTTATATTTTGAGTACACAGTTCTTTGGGTAAATTATTAATTTATTTTTTTCCTTTCATTTGGAAATAAAAATTTTCAAATAATAAAATTAATTAAGAAAATTTAATTTTAAAGGTCGAAAGCTTTTGATGTAATAGGATGATGAAAGTTGCAAAAATGGATTATTGGATTCATAATATATATTATAGTATTACTAAAAAGGCTTATTTGTTAAAAAAAAAGGAATTCATTACGAGGCGCACTATGCAATGTTAAAGCATTACTTCTAAGTTAAATTTATCAAAAGCTTTTGCCTTAGTAAAAATGAGATGAAATTTATTAAAAACAAAAACAAAATTAAAATGTAAAGAAAAATCAAGTAAAAATCAAGAATTATATGTAACGATATGAGTATGAAGAAAATATAAATCATTAGAAAAACGAAATATTGAAATGCTGTTTTTATTTATAATCTCTAAGAAATAGGTACCGATATATAAGGAAATCGATATATTTTAATATAAATAAGGCAATGGCCTACTTGCTGATGTTAATAAAATATTGTATCTTTTATACAAATTCGATCATAGAATGTACAATGGCAGTAACTGGAAAATGTTTAGATTATTCACTTACTATAGTTTCAAATATTCTCTTTTTGTGGCTAACCTATGATTTTGAAAGATTCTAGAATATTTTTTATTTTATTTCTATAAACATTGGCCTATCATACGCCAACTATCAAACATAAAGTCCTAAATCTAATAGGATATTTTAGGCCTTGAATGCAATTTGGTTGTCCAAATAGGCCAATATAATTCTCCCCCTCCAGCGATTCTTCAGAGAATAGTTAAATGCTATAAGGATTGCGTATAGTTATGTTTGGAGGATATTTGCAAGGTCTCCTAACGAGAAGTGAAATCTAAAATTGTAGTCATGACATTAAAGACATTTCTTTCCTAGCTAAGATACTGCCCTAAGCCCTTTCTGATTCGATTTGGTACTTTCACAGCAAAGGAAGTTCTGGTGTCGTTTCATCAGACGGCATGTCCATAACACCAGAGCCAAAAGAAAAGTCACATAAACTCCAGTGCGTCCTGCACCAAAGACCATTTCTGTTTAAATACTCGTATTTAGTTGAACGAATATAGTTATATAGGGTTTTCCAATAAGGACTTGACAACTTTTTTTTTAAATAAAACGCAAACCATTTGAGATATTTCAAAAACTTTATTATTGGCTTGAAGTACAATTAAAACATTTATGAATGGAACTCGACTTCGTTCATATGGCCACTGCGGGCGCGTTTGCAGCGGTCGATTCATTGGACCCAATTTTCAACGACTCGGCCACACATTTCGGCCGAAACGGCCGATATTTCGCGTTCAATGTTGGCTCTGAGCTCTTCCAACGTCGCCTACGTGTTGGCATAAACCAATAACTTAACGTAGAAAATAGTCAAGCGGCGTTAAATCGCACGAACGAGGCGGCCAATCGACTAGCCCATTTCTTGAGATAACACGCTCACAATACTTACTCTTCAATAAATCGATTGTAGCGTGTGTTGTGTGGCTTGTGGCACCATCCTGTTGAAACCATATATCGTCCAAGTCCATATCTTCCAATTTGGGCCAAAAATAATCGGTCATCATGACGCGATAACGCTGACCATTCACAGTAACGTGACGATAGTTATTGTCGACGAAAAAATATGGCCCAATAACGCCGCCGGCATGCAAACCACACCAAACAGTTATTTTTTGTGGATGAAGTCGTGATTCATGAAGCACATGTGGATTTTCACCCGACCAATAACGCATATTTTGCATATTTATATTGACGAACCCATTGAGCCAAAAATGAGCTTCGTCACTGACGATGATTTTGCGATGAAATTCATCATCTTGGCGCAACTTCTCCAGAACCCAATCGGAGAACGTACGTCGCTTCAAATGGTCCATCGGCGTCAATTCTTGAGTCAGCTTGATCTTTTATGGATGTAAACCAAGATCCTTACGCAAAATACGCCATAATGTGGTCTGAGCGATGACCAATTCTTGAGAACGTCGTGGAATTGACTGATTTGGATCGTTTGCTACGGACACCGGAACGGAAGCGATATTTTCAACTCTTCGACCAACCCGTTATCTGACTGACACGGCAACATCACACAACGAATATGTAGACTCAAATTTTTGCACTAAATTTGTTATTGCCTGTCTACTAGGGCCAGAATTACGACCGAAAATTGGAGTTAACGCTTTTAAAGTTGCAGTCACCGACTCCGAATTTCGGTAGAAAATGTTTATAATTTGCAGACGTTACTCGTTCCTGTACTTTACCATGATGAAAATGCTGAGTTTACTGAATAAATTGACAGTGACAGTCTGATGATTAGTGAAAGAGTGCGTTCACAAATTAAATTCAAAGTTGTCAAGTCCCCATTGGAAAACTCTTTACAAGATAACATCCAAATACTTAGCTTCGTTAGTGGAACGTGTGGTGATGCCTTTCAACATTAGATGAGTTAAACGGTTTGTATTTAAAGATCTAAGATATGATATAATATATATAACTGAATGTCCGCAAGGATCAATGCTGAGTCCCATTCTTTCTGGCTCAACAATATCAATAAAATGGAATATATCAACTATCTTTCATCTGCACCTTCATGCCGGTTTCCCTTCTGATTCCTTGTATGTAAATCATGTTTAAAAGCCTGCTCACTGATTTTGGGAACAGTGCCTTTAAAATGGGCTAGTCAAAAAGGAATTATCCGAGTTGCAATTTTAAAGGGTTCTATAAAAGTTTTCATGTTCTGTATTTTAGAGAAAAGCTGTTGGAAAATTTGTATATCCAAAAAGCAGTGAGATAGGACCATATTCTTTTACCAATATTGTCCTACCACTATATTAAGCGATGTGTTCCAAGCTGTCCTATGAGCTGGAACCGAGGGAGATCGGTAATCTGTTTTGTCAAAATGTATCTGACAAATACGATGTTTCCGCTTAGTTTAAATGGAGGAATTATGGAAATCAAGGAAATGTTTTCGAAAGTTGCAACATTTTGCAGAAATCTTATACGCTTAGGCGTATGTGTGATGAAAACTCCAGGACATTCCAGGAGATATACTCGTACATAAAAAAATATCTAAATATTTTCGTATGCTAAATCTAAGAAAATGGAAGCAAAACATTTCGATATTAGCAAAAAAATTGTGTTAAAAGAAAACACAACACAAATATGCCTTGCGATAATGTAAGATCGGGCTCTATCACTGGAATGAATCTCAAAACTCTAATAACATAACTCAGATATTGGCAACAGCCCAACAACATTCGATGAAATACTACGGGTACTCGTATATCAAAGGTGAACGACATCAGACAGACCATGAAGTGGTCCCAATATGTGACAAACACTGGTAGCAGACGTACCTAGCTTGTGCTGACACTTGGAAAAAGAAGCAAATGACCCTTCTTAATGAAATGCTTAACTTCAATTCTAGGAACGACTATCACTGGGCCTTCTTTGATCATGGTAACAACTTAATGAGACCTCCCTTATATGGGATAGTAAGATATACAAATAGATTCTTCCTCTTGCGCAATGTTTGGGTGATTGAGCTGATCGAGATTGTTATATGCCATTTTATTTTTTATATTATTTCTCTAGTTCATGGGCAAGTGATGTTTGCACTTTAAACTCGTTTATGTGCATACCTTTGAACAGAAAAAGGGCGGTGCTCAATAAATTATCAGTCAGTTGTTCTTCTATATACGAATATATATCCTAATACCACTTCCCGCAAGCCAGAGACTTCGGACTGAAAAATGATACAATGGTTTGAGAAGTGCAATAAGTTAATAATAATTGCAAATTATAAGTGAGTGAAAATGTTCGTTCACTTTCTCAGTGCACATTTTATGGCAAATGCTTTTCGACCGCAATGTATGCAAATTTGTTAAGGATACGAAAATCTCTTGAGCGGGCGGAAACTATAATAAAAACCTTCAGGGTGACCCTTAGCAGTATCGAGACTATGCGAGAGTCAGTTTTATCGCCGATGTGTGTTTCCCACGCATTATATGTATACAAACGTTATAGATCTACAGCAGTGCTCCAACTTACCGCTCTTTTGCAAGAGTACAAAATTTAGAAGTCTTATTAATACTTTGACAAAATTTGAATTAAGATCTTAGCCAGGCTTTCCTTAGCACGGTTTTAAAACGTATTAAGTTTCAGGTCTGTGGTCCCTTGAATGGGAATCACAAAAGCAATCATCTTAAATTGCGTATTCTACTAAGAGAAAAATCAAAGGTCGGAGTAGCCACAAGACCAAGTGTCTCCTCATTGTACTGTTATTCTTCTTATCATTTTATGAACAGATGAGAAGATCCTACGGTGTTTTCGTTATTAACATCGACGGGGAGAGATTGAGGTACTTTGAACCTTCTCACGTTTGCCATTTTCTTATCATACAAAGGATATCGCCTGGAATTGAACACAAACTTCTGGTACTATACTCGGACTACTAATTATTACGCCATGACTTGTAGAGGCAATAAATGGCGTTTGTTTCTTGGACTGATTTTAAGCATATGGGGCTCTAATGCATTGAATATTGGGTTCCAAATCGTGAATAGTTTGCTGCTTATTTGCATTCAACAACGAATTTACAAAGTCCCACATGAAGTCATAGAATGGCATATGGCCATGCTCCTGTAATCAGGTATCGTCCAGATCAATGTTGTCCATATCAATCATTGTTTGTAATATTCGCCATTGACTGTATCGAGAGCTGCGGCCTTATTTTTGAGAAAAAAAAGGACCAACGATGACTAGAAGACCAAATCAAACAACGTTCATTCGTGGGTGTGGTTGAGCCTCATGAGTCTTTTTTGGATTTGCGTCATTCTTGAAATGGCAGTTTCAAGAAGTGAGCTTTATCACTAAACTCGAATTTTGACTTCAACTCCTCAAGAGCACAATCTGCGAAATTCTGTCGCAAGCCATCGTCCTGTGGCTGCATCAGTAGGTTCGTAATCAGGTATTGGTTGAGATCTTTTCACAAACGCGGTCAACGTTGAATCGATAACTCAAAGTGGCTGCACGTTCTTCTGTATGAACATAATTTTAAATATTGTAAGTTTTGCGTCATGTACTCGACTAATATCTAGCTCAGTTGATCGATTATGATAGACAAAAAAATTCGGGTAATCATTTACAACGTTTTGCGAATTGAAGACCTATTGAATGACACGAAAGTTTTCTTTTGGTGTAAATCTATTCATAATGGATTGTCAAACAATAATGAACATAAATGTCGAAGAACTTTCAAAAATTCTATCACAATTTGGAAGGTCTAGCAGCCATGAAAAAGCACATTGGAATTTTCGGGTAGGATAACTATAATGAATGTAGTGAAGTACGCCAGGGTTGCACGCCTTTACCCTTTCAGTTTCTTCTATTGATGGCCATTATATATTTAAACAAACGCAGCTGGTTTGCGATGTCATACTTTTTCTATTTATGCTTACGAGTAAATGTATTGTCGTCAATTCAGAGTAAACAGTCGGCTTAAAAATTGCCTTTTCCCTTTTTGGAAACCTGATTGAGTTTAACCTATTTTCAAACCAAAATTGTGCTGAAGGAAAATTTTGCACCAAGCAGCAATCACATTTAGTTTTGCAAAGAAAATTTAGAAAGAATTTTTTTATTGTAATACATATATTTATAGTAAGGCATATAGTTATAAAATCTTTTGAAAGTTATAAGAAACAATTAAGTATTCACATATATAATAAATAAAAATGAATAAAGGTAAACTTTCATTTTCTGTTTAATGCCATTGTACATTTCTTGTGATCATTTTTGCTCAGTTTATTTTTTTGATCTGGTAAATGCCTTCTTGGCTATAATTGTTTATATTGATTTTTTTTTGTTTTTGCTTATCTCTGGTTTTGTTTTTGAACCTACCTTGAACCCATCATATGTCCAACTCCCAAACTTCAGGACACATGTTTGTTCGTCAAAAGGAAAATATTCTACATCTATTTCGCATGATGACTTGTAAATAGCTGGCGGTTTCCACTCAACTAATCCTTCAGAATAAATAGTCGCTTTTGTTGCAAGTGTTACTTCGAAGTTACCATCGGCACTAATTATAGTTTTTTTTTTACAATTTATTGGTTTTTTCTTTAATCATATATTATTTTTTTTGAAGACATTTAATATATATATATACTTTTTTTGAAAAACAATTGTTTGGAATTAGAAAAAAAAAATATTGAAATCTGTTTGAATAGGGGGAGTTTTGTAGACATACGAGTACATGTACTTAAATTGAAAATGGTGAAGATACTGTATGAATGTGTTATTTGTTTTGTATTGATGTAGTGAATTTTGAGTGTACGAGTATATGTTTTGTTTGTTACTCTATTGGTAAATAAACTATATAGTATTTTTGTTTTTATTCCCTTAGACATTTGCCCCAACGTTTTTCGCTCTCTTTTCGCAATTATAATTGATGTTTTATGATTTTTTTTAAGTTTAAATTAGTATAATTTGTATAGGGGATATTTGCTTTTGTCATTTGGCTTGAAATTTAATTTTAGAAATAAAACACTTAAAAATTATTTTGTATATATACTGAGAAGTTGAATAGTTTTAGAAATTAAACAGAAAATCAGAAACAAATAAAATATACTTATATAGGTACATAGAGGGATTTTCCGTTGACAATAATAGATTTGAGGAATTAAAAAAAAAATGTTTAGTTGTTTTTTTTTTCATTTTTTTTAATTGGTTAGTTAAAAATGTATATATATAATTTTTTTAAATTGATTTTTTAATTTATTTACAAAATGTAAAAAAAGTCGGATACTTACTTGTTGTAGAGTACGATATCTGGTCGCCAAATGTGATCCGAAGGGACATGTAACATGTGGACGCCTCCGTATTCTTTAGGTTCCCATCGGAGTTTGTAGTCGTACCAGGACTGTTCATTGGAAGATTTTATTTTTATAGTAGCTTTAAAAGTTAAAGCTGGTAACTATCTTACCTGTTCCACCCAAAGGTTCGTTGTCATTATTTGATTTTTCAGATTCTGTAAAAAAAGAGATACATGTAAACATTTAATTTTTTTAAGTACAAGTACAATATATTTAAAAGGGACTAAAAGGAGACTAAATAACAAATGAATTTTTGTTAAACACCTGGATATGAGTAAGAACATAAAATATGTTTTAAATACTCTCAGACAAGGAACTGCTAAAACGAATGCGAGTCTTCAGGAGGTAGGGGCTAGATTCTGAGCAAGAAAATAAACATGTGCAGATGGAAATCAGCAGAGCAAGACGACGTACAAAAAAAAAAGAAAACAATTATACAGTCAAACAACCTGTAACGATGATGACCGCAACGAAACAGAAGAAGCGGAGAGGATTGCCTTTTTAATAAGATTCATTTTCTTGTTTTCCTTTCATATTTCCACCTTCACAAAAAAAAACTAGAATTTGTAGCAAATTTTCACGCGTAACATCTCTGTTCCTGTGAAAAGTCCTTCAGAAACTTTATCTGGAAAAGTCACAAAAATATGTCGCTATTCAGTGCTTTGCTAGGTGGTTTCGATGGTTTCATGGGAAATCAGATGCGGAACATGAATCGATTGATGTGCAATATGATCATGCCCGATCCGTTCAACATGCTAATATAATTCTTCAATAGTGTCAACAATAGCAACAACCTCATGGAACGTGGATAAATTTTTTTTTTTTACGAGTATAATTGGCGCGCGCTCAAGGGGTTTGTATTAAGGTGATTGTTCACAGCGCGGGCAAAGGAAATTTAGGGAGGAAGAATAGAGAGGTACCGATGTACATTGCTTTTAAATGTTTGCAAGTTATAACGACCAGGAAATACAGAGATCGGCAGGGCATTCCATAAGCGAGTTGTACGGCTTAGGAACGAATCACGATATTTTAGAGTACGTCCGAAAATGGGCTTGAGGGTATACTGATGAGCATTCATAGCGAGACGGGTGTTACGGTTGAAAGTTTGATTGGGCGGAATGCTACTGGCGATTTCAGTGGAGCACTGGTGGTGGAAATAGCGATAAAACAAAGTGAGACAGGAGACATTACGTCGGTGTTCGAGGGTATCAAATGACTGACTGATATTGGTATCATCAATGAGCTTTATCGCACGATTTTGAATCCTATCTAGCAGGTGCAGAGATGTTTTAGGAGCACCTGACCAGATGTGGGAGTTGTACTCCAATTTTGGGCGGATGAATGCCTTACATATTGAGGCCAGATCAGAGCGGGTAAAATATTTCTTACATCGCTTGAGGAAACCTAGACATTTCGCAGCATTTTTGGCGATATCAAATATGTGGTCATTCCAACGTAAGTTGTCATTGATACACATACCGAGAATGGAAAGTTTTTCGATTTCGACGATGCAAGTGCCATTCATAGATAATGGCTGGGTGTTTAAATTTCGCTTTAAAGACAGCAGACATCATTGTGTTTTGGAAGCATTAAATTCCACTCTGTTGATAGTTCCCCAATTGGTTATGCTGTTGATATCGGAATTTAATGAGCTTAGCATACGTTGCCGTTCTCGTTCTACAGCCGAAGAGCAGGGCCGTGAGTCCGGAAACGAATATGAAAAGCAGAGAGTACTGTCATCAGCAAAGGAATATATTGGATTATAAGTAGTAGACAAGAGATCATTAATGAAAATTAAAAAGAGTGTCGGAGACAGAACAGAGCCCTGGGGCACACCAGCATTTATTTTGTGAATATCAGACTTGAAACCGTTCAAGACAACTTGAATTGAACGTTCCGAAAGTTAATTTCTAATCTATTGAAGAAGAGAGTCGTCGATCCCAAATGCACGCATTTTCGACAAAAGAGCTTGATGCCAAACTCTGTCAAATGCCTTAGAAATATCAAGTGCAACTATCTTGCTTTCGCCAGATTGATGTACGCTTTGGTTCCACTTTTCGGTAAGACATGCCATCAAATCACCAGTGGACCTGTTGCTACAAAAACCATATTGCCGGTCATTGAAAAGTTTTCGTGTTTCGAGATATTTCATGTGCTGACGATTTATCAGCGTTTCCATGACCTTGCAAAGAAGATGCTTGGCGGTAGCAGCTTCTTTGGATTCCCCAGCATGCCAAACATGAATCGTTTGCTAAGCGCATTTATCTTCAACAGTGGAGCATCCTTCTGTTCATCAAGCGTAATTCCTATGTCTTCTGGACCTGATGGCCACCCACAGATATATCAGGAAATAAGCGGCACTAAAACTGGTCCAGGTGTCATCCGTGAAACTAGAAAAACAGTGCAGGATTCCACAAGTGGAGTTAAGAAAATGGGTATCGGCCATCATATTGGTGATCGTGCTCACATTATCGAAAAAGAACGGAATTTGCATTCTGGACAGCATGACGAGCGTCAAGAATTTATCAATCTTGAAGAAGAGAAAGCCGCAAATTTTGAACGTGAGTTCACCAATAAAGCTCACATGAGCAAAGTCGAAATGTAGCGGGGTGCTCGTCATTATTCACCACACCATAGGCAATACCGGCACTTCCAGCTCTGCCAGCTTCTCCATCAGCATATAATAGATATAATTATTATTAATTTATATACAGTTCACCCAGGTCCCTACAACAACGCAGCAGCCCGTCGTAATTTTCGATCAAAGCACACAAAACACACTCAACAGCAACAACCGCAGCAGCCATCCGAACCGCAGATCCGGCCGCATCAGGACGATTCAACTAGTAATTAAGCTTTAGAAACATTCACTTGTATCTTAGAAAAAAACATAAACAAAAATCACATGGGTGGCCGTGGTGTAGTGATACTAGCAATCGCTTCTCACTCGGAGAGTCCAGGTTCGAATCCTGCCCATGGCAAGTCAGTTTTTCATTTGTGTAAATGGAACTCAGACAGAAAAATTCTGCGTGTGAAGGCATAACACTGACCCGTAGATTTGGCTGTTGTAGAGTTTCAAGTACAGAAAAAAATACTGTGAATTATACCTTGAATCACTCTGAGTGAAGAAAAAACTCTACGTCCTATTCGGACTCCCACCCCCTGGAGAGCGAATATCGAAACCAAACACACCTGAGTTTCAAACCACTACAAAACAATTTTCCTTTCTCTTCCTTCTACCTTTCCGCCCGCGCCATGGCAACAGTAAAAGGGTATCTAACCCCTTAGGCGCGCGTAAATTATAAAAAAAAAAAACATAATGATTTTTTAATAAGTTTTGTCTTACATATGAGTATAACTACACGCACACTTATGAAAGACAAACCTACATACAAATATATTTGAATTTTTAATCATAAACAGTCGATACAATAGGGAGACATGTACAGTGAAATGATACATGGTTCTTTATTATTTTTCCCACTTTTAATATATGTATGTACAGCTGCTCCTTTGCAGTTTTCCATCAACTCAATCAACATACATGCAATTGCTTTATTAAATTTTTTTGTTACAGCGACAGCTGTAGCTAAAGCTTTTGTATCTTTAGCCGTGTTTTATTATTCCTCATGATCTATATGGATCACACAAAGAAAATAAAGCAGTCTGGATTAAAGAAAAAAATTATTTCTGTGTTGTGGTACATGTTTGACATTTTCTTCTGTCAGTATCAGACATTTAAAAAAGAAAAATATTAAAAATGGAAAAGCCTGCGATTGAGGTAAATATGTTGCTTTTATTAGTTTATTTTGCTAATATTTAATTATATTATAGTGGTTATTTGAAAGCGAGGACGATAGCATCGAGAGTGATTCATCACATTTTTTGTGCCTTGTTGAAGAAAGCTTTGATTCTTCCTCCGATGCTGAAAATATTCCTACACACCATAAAAAAATTAAAAAATTTAAGGAAATTATTGAAAGTTACAGTAATGTAGACTTTAAAAGACATTTTAGACTACATCGTTCGACTGCCCAAATCATTATAGGTCCGTATACCTACTTAGTTATGTGTAAACATTTTAATGTATATTTTGCAACTACTTCCAGATCGTTACAAGCATTCGGAGCGCTTCACAACCACAATCAAAAGAGGACTGTTGAAACCTTCCCCAGACTTTGAAGTATTTATATTTTTTTTGGTATATGGCGAACACTAATACTTTTCGAGATATATCTAATTTATTTGGTATTTCTAGTTCGACGGGGTGGAATGTAATCAAGAGGGTTACAACTTGGATTATATCCATTGACCACGAATACGTCAAATGTCCCAATGCCAATGAAACCCCACAAAATTCATCTTTACTAGAAGCAAAGACTAAAATTCTGGGAATTTTGGGGCGTATCGATGGTTCCCATATTAAAGATTAATGGATTAAAGCCCCCACAACTAACAAGGAAAGTTATTTTAACAGAAAACGTTTTTATAGCATTTCCATTCAAGCTGTAGTGGATGCTAAAAAAAAATTTTATAGATATCTTTGTGGTGAACTAGGTAGCTTACACGATAGCCAGATTCTACGGAGATCTGGTCTCTATCATGGACCGACTTTTTCCAAATTATACCTTTTTGATCGGTAATTCCGCGTATCCATGCTTGGACTGGTTGATTCCACTCTTCAAAGACAACGGCAAAACGACCAACGCCTAGAAAAGATTTAATGGGCTCCATTCTTGTGGACGGATCATAGTGAAACATATATTCGGTCTACTAAAAACTCGTTTTCGAAGACTACTGCATTTCACTGAACAAACAAACATTAATTTTGTGGTGGTCTGTGGGTGCATATTACACAACATATGCACTGACAACAACGACGATAGTAAACGAAGGAACAGCAAGTAGCACTAGACGACAGTGCTTACTGAACGAGTTAATTAATAGAAACATCATAAATGTGTGAATTTAATTTATATTATTAGAAACCTAATGACTTCATAATTATAAATATAAAATAAGGAACATTGTTCATAATTGCTTATAAATTAATGGAAAACATTAAAAACGTAAAAAAAAACAAAAAAACAAAAATTCATAGTTGCACATGTCACTTTTCAAATAATTCATTTAATAACCACTCGTTTCTTTGGTATCTGTCTTCTTTCCCCTTTTCTGCTTCGACCAAAATCTTATTTCTATCGGCTGCAGTGTTTTTCCTCAGTTCCATCTTTTCTTTAAAATATTTCTCCCTACACGACACATGTTTTTTTTTGTATTTACATTGCGGGATGAACCAGCTGCGCTGTTTGAGGAAATAGATGGACCCTCCGGTGCAGTTTCTAATTGGCCTGTAAAATAACATGGATTTTAGTAAAATACTATGTAAACTTGACGACGCTTACCCGAACTTCTCCTTGTACTAAAAAAAGAATAAAATTTACAATTATTATTTACAATTACTTACGATTTTTGCAAATCTGAGCTCTTTGATGTTTAGCCCGAAGTTGCCATGCGACTGAATATTTTTTTTATGAACATTTGATACGTTCATCTTTTTATGCTTTTGATTTTAATTCTTATCTTATTGAGTGTAATATATCCGCTATTTATTTAAGGGTTTTAGAACTTTAAAGTATTTCACAAATTTTTCGATTGTTATGAGTAAAATATTTCTTTAAACGAACTTTAAAATTGTTTAACAATATTCGGTTTACAAAACAATATATATGTTTATCAGGCAATGACATACGAGGGGCGTTCAACATATTCTCGGTATCGGGTGAAGCTGTGGTTGTATATATAAATTGACTTATTTATCAAGTAATACTATTATTTTAATGCATTCATGTAAAACTTCATATAAATGTGATTATTAATTCGCGTTTTATCTCTAGTTAAACAGAATCATAATGGCAACTGAGACGATGATGGTGAAAATTGAGCATCGCGCTGTAATTAAATTTCTCACTAAGCAAGGAAAAAGTCAAAAAACTATTCATGAAGAGATGGTGGCTGTTTACCAGGGTTCCGCACCTTCATTATCAACTTTGCAAAAGTGGTCAAGTGAGTTCAAGAGAGGCAGAGGGAGCATTAAGACGACCCCCGCTCCGGCGCCCCGGCTACTGCTTGTACGGGAGAAAGCATCAAAGAAGTCGAAAAACTTGTTCTTGAGGATGCCCGAATAAAGGTGAAAATGATGGCAGAGATCACAAAGCTTTCAATTGGTATCATTCACACCATTCTTCATGACCATCTTAACCTTGCAAAGGTCAGTGCAAGGTGGGTGCCACGAATGCTCACAGCGCCTCAGAAAAAAGTGAGCATCGCATGCTGTAGAGAGCTTTTGGAGATGTGTAGTGAGAACGCGGACAGTGTTATGGATCGAATTGTTACTGGGGACGAAACATGGGTCCACCACTATGACCCTGAAAGCAAACAAGGGTCCATGCAGTGGCATAAAAAAGGAACAGACCCCCCGAAGAAGTTCAAAGTCACTCCGTCTGCCGGGAAGCTCATGGCCACAGTTTTTTGGGACTCAAAGAGAATCTTGCTCATTGAGTACAAAAAAAAATGTGAAACCATCAACGCCACATCCTAGAAAAGACGGGGTAAACTCGCAGCGGGTGTGTTGCTTCTTCATGACAACGCTCCTGTTCACACGGCGCGAGTTTCCAAGGCTGCTGCGCGAGATTGTGGTTTCGAAGAAATCCAACACCCACCCTATAGTCCAGACCTTGCCCCTAGTGATTATTTCCTGTTTCCGGATTTGAAAAAATGTCTTCGTGGAAAAAGATTTTCGGATGATGAAGAACTCAAGTCGGCAGTAAATGGGTATTTTGCAGAGAAAGAGGAAATTTATTTTTTTGAGGGTTTAAAAAAGCTTATCTCAAGATGTAACAAATGCATTGATGTTAGGGGAGATTATATTGAAAAATAAAAACAATTTAAATTGAATTCGCATTTTCCTTCATATCGATACCGAGAATATATTGAACGCCCCTCGTACATTGAATGATCCCATTTGTGATACCAACATTTACGAATGAAATTGAAACCGAGTAGCGAGTAGAGTGAACTAATTTTCCGATCATGAAAATTGATCCAGATCAAAAGCTGGATCACGTGTTTTTATTATAATGCATGCAAATCAATGATCCATATGGATCATCCGTGGATAATAAAATACAGCTAATTGTATCTCTTTTGAATGTATGCAAAACATTCTTGCGATTCCGACAAATTTCGATGAGGCTGCAGAAGACATACCACCAAACATTCTTCAAAAGATTTACCTCTCACTTAAAAGAAAACGAGTTGCTATTCTATAAAAAATAAATAAAGTTTGAAGTATTAAAGTCTCCCTTTCCAGTCATTTCTATGTCCGAGTGTCCCTAACTAAATTTATGTAAACGCTACTTATTCCTTAGTATTTTTATATTTACACGAAACAATACACATTATTTTTTTTAAGTCACATATTTGTTTTATCTATTAGTTGATATTTTTATTATGATGATCTTTATTTGCTGTTTTCAATTTCACTTAACATATAATAATATTTTTAATTTGTCGAGAATAAGGATTTCCTTATTGAATCACTTTCGGTTACAAAGACTTTTTGGAATTCCTGTTATTGTTTTTAAGTCCCCCTGATTAAGATTGTCCTTAAAATTATAGATAAGAAAATTATAATCAATAAAAAAAGTAAACATATATTAATAAAATAAAATAAAATAAAAATAATAATACAGAAAAAAAAAGAAGAAACACACACATAGTAAACAGTATCTTCTCATTACCTACATAAATATGTGTATGTTGCTCTCTGTGGCTTTGTATAGAACAATTGATGTATACCTGATGAAAATGAAATTGAAAATGTACATTAACACGAGCGCATAATAATTATTCATTTAAAACCGCCGAGCAGTTTAAAGAAATCATTGCTAAAACCACTGCTGCTGAGGTCCGCACATTGACACACCGAATTACAATTAAAATGAAAGATATGGTTCATGTTGCTACTAAGAGAAATATCTGCGATGAGATCAAATCATAGTTCCAATTAAACGGGTTTTTGCAAACTAAATATTGTACATCAAATCACGGTCAAAGTCATACAGGACTTTCAGGCATAAATGATGAGGTAAATGACATTGAAACCACGCTAATCAGTAAATCGTATAAAACGGTAGATAGGCGATCACTCAAATAATATGAAACAGGGTAAACCGTGCTCTGTAAAATGTCGGTACGCCGGGGTGTTACATCTTTACTGCCAAAATAAATTGAAACTTCTTTATAGCTGCTAAGCACCTTTTCGTATAACGTCCAAGGGCCATCTCCAGCAGATGGACGACATTGAATATGATGCGTGAAGAAAATACGGGTGAAAGGGAGAAATTGAGTCACCAAACTGATGATAACTTTAAGTATAAGTTGTGCTATGGTTGTCACAAGGAGTTTAAATGGTCGGACGCTATCTTCAAGAGGATCCTGCTATCTACAGTGCTCAGCTCAATTTGGTACTTCGGTCCACATCTGTGGAAAAGAAAAAACTACATAATGAGTATTACCTGCGAACTCACTTAGGGGTCAATAGACGGTTGTGTTTCTCGTAAGTTCAACTGTCGGAAATACGGGGCCCCCGCCTAATTATCAAGGCTTCGCCCATCAATTAATCTGTCCAATAAAAGTCTAAAAAAGTACTGGTCGTATAACGATTTTCAGATGACTCCACCGAAGGTTTCTACAAATTTACCAGTTATAAGCTGCCCATCATAGGTCCTATTGGCGGCAGAACCACGGGTAGTCCCTACCAGGACTTAAATTATGGTACCATGTAAGTCAGCAGGCTCTCGGATCTCAGTGCGGGCATGCCTTGTTGAAGTAGGCTCCCTTGTGGGAGCGTCATGGTGGCTGTGGTTTAAGCCCAAGGTCTCGGAAAGTGTCTTCCAGTTGATTACACCTAATGTAGGGTTGCAATAAGTACTGGGTGGTGAAACGCTAAGATCAACTATATGTTTTAGATCGGCCTCGACTAATACCAAGGGTGTAACAAGTTCCATTTTGGTATCAAAGTGAATTGACGGAGAGTGATGGCAAGGCGTATCCCTGCTCCCATGGATGTACAGGCATTCAGTGGAATTAAGCCTACATGGCAGGAGTGCCTTCCGATGTCTCAAAAAAGGTCAGCTACATTTTTGAAGTGAATCTTCTTATGGTTGGAGAGTAATTCAGAACAACGATGAAACGAAAATGCAACATCAAGTGATTCCGAATTCCGATGAAACGAAAAAGCAACATGAAGTGCTTCCGAACTCCGATGAAAAGAATTCCTAGACCCTTTTCACCCATAAGATGGTATTTAAAACAGTGCTATAATATGATACTTGTAACCACCAATATTATCCAACAAGGATGAAGTGGTCCTTGTTTCCCGAGATTCCACCAGTAGTGCTCCTACATAGCCAATAAAGTCTTCCACTTCAAACTCTCGTTAGCACCCACTTCGTTGTGAACGCTAAAAATCAGATGAAACGAAAAACCGACAGGAAAGAGGAGGAGATAGTGTGCGTTGTGAGGCAACTCCGGCAGAATGAGACATGGGAGAGGAACGAAAAGGCTACAGACTTTGAGTAGGGAACCAAAAGAGAGGGAGTAACGTGGTGAAATTATTTTACATCGCATTATAACTGCCGCGTTTGAAGACGTCAAACAAAGAGCTATCATCACCGTATAACATTTTGTTCAAGTAGCTTTGAATTGAATTATCACTCTGGTTATATAGACATGGATATTTTCGCACAAATTCAATTAACATTTCCATTGTTTCACAAAAAGAACCAATATCCACAAAAAGAACCAATACCAAGATTTGTATTTCAATACATCAACGCGTTTTACCGCCGCGTATCAACACGTTCTGTGCGATAGTTTCTGTTAGAACGCGGTGCTGAATCCCGCCATTAAAACGCACTCTGTTTGACCGAGCCTTAACTGGGACAGAATGAGCCATGAGCGATAAAGAGGGCGTTGTGGGTGAGTGCACAATGCACAAGCTACGTGGATAGCAACACCATCAGCATTGCCATCATAATTGTTACCATCATCAAAGTATTATAACTACCTAGATATTTCTTGATAATAATACGAGTACCAACAACAAAATTGGACTTTTGTTTGTTAACGCCAATAATTTAAGCAACATAGAACAGCCCAGCAAACGTAATTGCTCCAGCGACATCGGTTGACCTACATATGTAGCTTGGGAGTGGCGGCATTAGCAATGCAATAAATTATTCTAGGTATTATGCTAAGTTAGCTTAAGATAACAAGTCAGTCATGTGAAAGACCTTGAAATAAAAATAAGTTATTCAAATAGGTTGCATTTTATTTGAAGAGCTGGACAAAACGCAAAACGCGCGCGGGATATAGAAGCGAAGAAAAAAATATAATTTTTTGATAAAATAAATAAAATTATTCCTCAACGTAGTCCTATAGTTACTGAATAAGTATGTAATCCTTGAGATTACGAGAAACATCTCGTCATCATTGATAAACTGTTAAAATTGTAATAATTGTTCCAATTAAAATTAAAGATATAGTCTGTTTTGCCAATTCACCATAAACGGACATAGTGTTCAACAACACGTACAAATGATAAAATTGTTTTATCAAAATCAGTGTTCTGTTCGGGCAATTTTCCGCGTGCTTCGCCCATTTTACGGTCGCCATAATCGTCCTACCGAGAGGACTATTCGCAGGGTGGTGGATAAATTTGATTCCACTAGTTCAGTAAATGATAAAAAAAACACCCGTACTTCGACGAAATGCAAGATCTGCCGAAAATATCGCCGCTGTCCGTGAGAGTGTGCAGGAGAACCCGAGGCAGTCGATTTCGCGTCGCTCACAAGAACTCGCCTTTTCGTAGACCACAACTTGGCGAATTTTTCGTCGTGACTAGGGCCTGCACCCGTACAAAATTCAACTGACCCAGGAGCTGAAGGTAAACGATCATAGACAACGATGAGTGTTCGGTGAATGGGCTCTTGAGCAGTTGGAAAATGACCTTAATTTTCAACAAAAATCATCTTCAGCCTCATCTGGACGAATGGGTCCGTCAACAAACAAAATTGTCGAATTTGGGGCGATACCAATTCACATGAGATCCAAGTGCATCTAATGCATCCCGAAAAAGTCACTGTTTGGTGTGGATTTTGGGCTGGCGGCATCATCGGTCCATATTCCTTTGAGAACGACGTTGATTACCAACTTC
Source organism: Volucella bombylans (assembly GCA_949129095.1). Taxonomy (NCBI): domain Eukaryota; kingdom Metazoa; phylum Arthropoda; class Insecta; order Diptera; family Syrphidae; genus Volucella; species Volucella bombylans. The sequence goes on along the minus strand of OX422140.1, from coordinate 124,994,785 downwards.
TGTTGGTCTGAATTGGGTGATATGGACACCAACAATATGTCTTTTCAACAGGACTACGCTACGTGCCACACAGCTCATGCCACATTAGAAATTCCGTTTTTTGCGGGCGATTCGAAGGCATGGTCATCTCACGTGGAGGTGATGTGAAGTGGCCTTCAAAGCCAACATAACATATGCCATCGGCCAAATTCAGCCTGATTAATGCGCCAGAGTCATGGAAAATTGAACATTTCGGATGCGCGCTACCCAGAGAAGCCGCGGCGAACATTTGAACAATGTTATATTCCATACATAATGGCATCGATAGTCCTTTAAACGAATAAAAAATATCGATGATATCTCATATAGTACACACTTTGTTTTATTTAAATTTAAAGATAGGAATCGCTTAATGAAAGACCCTTTATATACCCGAGTATTGACACTCAAGTAATGGTGGGCTTCATATGAGTATGGCGAGTTCTTACATGGGAATTAGCCATATTCTAAAGTATCTTTGGTACGTGTCATCAGTCGTGCAGTATATGTTTTTTATCGAGTCTATATAGCGTGTCGAAGCTATTGAGGTTATAAAGAAGAGAGAAATACTGCTCGAAAAATTCCTCAACAATGAAAGATGGCTTCTTTTATTAAATAAAAGGTTTTTTTTAAATACTTGTGATCTAGAGTGAGCATCCTCATTTCAACTATTTATCAAGCTTCATGAAGTTTCACTTCTATTGCCTAGCTTTCTAGGCTGGACATTTTTTCTGTATTCCAGTGGAAATACTATGAACTTAGTCGGGTACTATACTACGCTTTTATAATACACCTAAATATGAAGGCCATAAGCGTGATAACAACACCATTTAATTTAAAAAATACGGCCCAGGCAAGTGAAATAACGTTCGATGATGATCAGAATCACACCATCAGGTAAATCCAAATTTGTGACATTGTCTATTCACTCTCCTTAAACTGAAAAGACCTTTCATAAAACGAAAATATTCTGCCGCAGTTAATGTTTGTGTGAACTAAGAAAGCAATTAGCTAGTGAGGATCTCTTTCAAAAATTTTTTAAAAAATCCAAATCATTCGGCCCTTCGTTGCAGAGGATTGGGTAGGGTGGCGTTATGTTGTTGTGAGAGAAAAAAATTTTGTATAACCATTTTAAATGAGCCAAGACGAATACTGAAGGTTAATGGTCCGTCAATATTCGTACCATGGACTTGTTCTTACATTCTCCCTCTGATAAATACACCATCATTGTGCTCTTCGCTTTGAGCTCGTCAAACCTTTGCGGTATATCAGCTAATTTCTAATCCATATACCCCGCAATTAAAGAAAAAATTCTTACAAGAAACATATGGCAATATAAGAAAGCATGTTGAAGTGGATATACACCCTCACTCCTTATTTGTTTTTCATTGACCCCGAAACCCATAAACCCGAAACGCGATATCGACAGCTCGCTGTGTTCTTTCCATTATGTCAACGTCGTCTGCATATACGAGTAACTGAACAGAATTTTAAAAGATGGTGTCTCTGGAGTTTACTTGTAAGTTTTGCACAATTCTTTAAAGAACTATGATGAGAAAATCACATGATCGCCTTGTTTAAGTCTTTTTCCTAAATTGAAGGTCTCGGTTTTGTTATTATCGACTTTGATGGAGCAGCATGCATTCATTGTCATTCTGCATAGTCAAATGAGTTTGGCAGGGATAGCAAAATTGGATATAGCTCTGCATACTTCATCCCTATAGATGATGTCATATGCGAAATTTCGGAGTTTTTCTCCATACTTGGCGTAACGCGAAAATTTCATATACGCTGGAATTTCCTGGTGAAAAACCACACTGATAGGGACCAGCCAGATTGTTTACGAAAGGTCTTAGACGTATACATAATATGGTAGACAGGATTTTATATGCGATGTTGAAGGGACTTATTTCTCCGTAGTTGGCGCTGTTCAGAGGATCTCTCTTCTTTTGGATCAGACAAGCCATGCTGAGGTTTCATTCGTCTGACATACTTTCGTCCACCCAGATTTTGGAGACTAGTTGATGTATGCACCGTATCCAATCATCACCTGCTTCCTTAAACAGCTCGACAGTTAAGTCATCGGGTCCAGCAGCTTAGTTTGACTTAAGAATGCCAATGGCTATCCTAACTTCATATTGGTCGGGTGGAAGGAAATGTTGACTGTCTTCGTCCAAGTTGAATGGTTCATATCATCAGGCAGGTGTGATGTTACTCGTTATCACCGTTTAACACCGTTTAACACCGTTCAATCTTTCCAGATTGTAACCACCGACTGTAATTCTACTATAAGGTTTCCTTCTACTTTTGTTCGGGCTTTATAACTTTATCATGTTCGCCAAATTTTTGGGTAAAACTTCCGAACTTCTTTCATGCTCCCTCTTTTTTCTTCTGATGACCCTATGTTCTTCCCTTCTTTCCTTTCTGGTAGAGGTCGCGAGCCCCTCTCGATTTCGTCTACAGGGCCATCCGTTGTTTTGACAGGTTTCCCATTTTGCATTCGACATCGAAACATGCGTTTCTTTTTGGGGTTGATACCCAGTACATTAGAGGTGGCCTCACTGATATGATATGAGATGTCCTCCTCGCCTTGCTTGGCACTAAAATAGCTATGGACCATATTCGTGTCATACTTAAGGCATTGCACGTAGGTTTTGAGCAGGAGCTCGTAGAAGCAATCTTTGATTAGGTAGTATTTCTCCTCTCTGGTGGCGTGGGCGTGGGAATTTAATAGGGTTTTGTTTGCGAATTTAATTTGTATGTGAATCGTCGTAAGACCTTTGCTTACATGCCTGAAGCTCAAGATTTTTTCTCTAAGTCTTCCTCTTACGCTGAGTCCGCACTGGTTGTCTGTAACATTCTACATAGTACTCGTAGATATTAATATCACAGCTTTTCCACATCTTTTGGTCCGGTCCATTCCATTGCATTTCTTAGATGTCGTTTATGTTTGCTTTGTGGCAGTCGAGGATCTCCGCTAGTTGTTCGGCTGCATGCTGGCTGTTAAGGGTTCCACGTGAAGATCCGAAGACCGTTGTATTTGACCCGTAAGTCAAGGTTGACAACAGTGAATCCGTTATTATCCAAGGCTTTAATTTGGTTCGTCACATTTTTTAATTAGGGTTTTGAGCCCTTTGAGCCCTACACCAGTAGGCCAGTATTATGTTACTATTCGAGCATACCCTTGCTATTTTAGTAAATCCTTACTCTTGAGGTTACCAAAGACCAGAACTAGAAGGTAAGGCAAGTACTACGTTAAGTACTTAATTGTTTCGCTGTAGTCCTAATCCAAGTTATAGGACAGCCAGCAGTTTCCTGATCAATCGCCACAGGCATTGACAAGGTGTTTTTCACTGTGTAAGTGAAGGGTAAGATTGATTACATATCTTACCCTTCTGACTCTTTTCAAGCATTTGTACAACCTGTCCGTAGAAAATGACGAGTTTTCTGTTTCTCCTACAAACTTATTTGAATGATCAGCAGTAGGGTTTTATAAGCAACTGGCATGCCCCACCGTAAGGAAAAACCATAATCTACTTCAATCTAGCAGAATCAAGATATTTGTACTTGATATTTCAAAGATACTCGTATTTTACAGAGTTTGGCACCACTCCCTTTCCAATCGATGAATCTCATCTTCAATTGATTAGAAATAATTGAAGTTGTTTTTGACGGTTTCCAGCCCGATATCAACAATACAAATGGTGGTGTGCCGTACAACTGCGTTTTAACTCCGACACTCTTTTATTTGTATAATAATCTCTTTGTGTTACTCCAGTGTATTACTTTGATGATGCTAGTACTCTCTGCTTTTCAAAAATAAATTCCGACATGAGCAGCATAATTAGCAGGGAAACGAACCATATAGTGGACTCGGATGTTTCCGAAATACAATATTGTCTTCGTTCTTTAAAATAAAATTGAAGCCCCAAGTCATTGTCCATGGATCGCATTTGCATCGTCAAAACCGAAAAACTTTTTCAACATTTCAACACTTTTTGATGTGTTTTACCGAGAACTTACCTTGGATCAACCTTACATTTGACTAGCTTATACCCGCAACTTTGTTGGCAGTGGTATAGTGATAAAAAATGACGGTTGAATATTATTACAGAGAATATTACATAGGCTTTTAATGAATACGACTCTTAGTGGGTTGCCGTGGAGCAAGTGGTAGTGTATTGGCTTCTCGATCGGGCGGTTCGGCGTTTAATCCAGACCGGGACCCGAAAGACAAACATATTTGCAGGGAACTAAGATCATGTGGGGTGTTTAGTTTTATTGTAAAGAGTTCCTCTTGAGAATTAAGTTATTAAAAAAATAATAAATAAATAAAAAAATAAATTTCATATTTTGCAAAGGTAAACGTTTAACTAATTTTTAGTGAATTTATATTATGATAGTATTTTTAATTCGTTGGTTCCAGGTTATGCGTCACTAGTAGCCAGTTTGCATTGCCTAGTCAACAGAGAAGCGAAGGGAATTCACAGCCCTGCTTGCCGGAGGGAATCAAAACAAGCCGACCGGTATAGACAGTTAACTTTAAATCAAGGCCTCTCTGTATACATACATTACTTGTTTTGTTCTCGGCAACGTAAATGATGAGATTCCAGGAGGCCCTGACCATCGACCAGGCGAAGTAAAATTCGCCGCGTGTGAAGCAAGGAAGTCCACGCCGACCGTCATTAGACTCTAGCCGGGGACGGGGAATTGGAATCGTTTGAACTGGAAAGTTAAGTTACTCGTAGAAGGAATAAGTGGTGTTTGCGAGATGCCACATTTCCACGATTTCCTCACAATATTTGATAGCGCTTATCGTTTCTCCTGGTTGAAGAAATGAAATGAAATGAATTGGTCCTTTCGATTTCCACCAAATTGTCACCATAACCATTTTTGGGTGAAGATCGGGCTTGCGGGTGTGTTTTCATCTGCGTCCAACCACTGCCCAGATCTTTTACGATTATCATACAGTATCCACTTTTCGTTACAGGTGACTATCCGTTGCTAAAACTGTTCAGTTTGGTTTCTTAATGTAAGCGATGCGCAGATTTTCAGGCGCCTTAGTTTTTGGGATTCGTTCAGTTTATTGGGTACCTACTTATCGAGTTTTTTTTACCTTTCCTATGAGAGAAAGGTGTCTACTTATTGCCATTGGGGATACTCCCATGCCTTGTACAATCTCCCTCACTGATTTCGTTGGGTCCGCGTCCACCGCTGCTCTTAAAACATCGTCGTCAACTAACGTTTCCGGCTCCACACGTAGTTCATTTTCGAGGCTGAAATCTCCAGAACGGAACTTTCCAAACCAACGTCGTATAGTGCGTTCGTTTACCACTACATCCTCAAATGCGTCATTAATGTAACACCGTAATGTACCATCGTAACACCGCGTCTCCACGAGACAGCGCTGGGGTTAAGAAAATTTTCAAAATGTCCAGTGGAGATGGGTAGTTTGCAGGCAAGAAATATTTCACGTGGACATCAACCCTGAAATTTTTTTTGACAGCGCTTGTCAGTTTGACTTCGGAATGTGAAAAAACAAAGTATGGCAAACTCATACACCACAATGCTATCTGTTCGTAAAAAATAAAAAGAAATCTACATCTGCGCCGCCATTTTTATACTATAATGTAGTTGCTTACCTACAACTTAAACTCACAAAATGAAATGTCACGCAATAATTTGCCCATCTGAGTTAAAAAAAAAATGTCAGTCGTCTGACATATTTGTGTCTCGTACAGACGCGGTGTAAAGGAAGAGGGTTCGAATTTGAAGTGCCTACAGCATGGTAATTAATTCCTAGAAAAAAATAACGGTCTTGTAACGGACCCTAAAATTCTCACACGTCAAGCAAACGTACCACTTTATTTTATAAAAAAAAAGAAAATTTAACATTCTGGCACAGCTCACACAAGAACATCTTATTTCCGACTGAGCGAAAATCGGACATTTCATGTGGTACAGCCCAGAGGCTTAAATGTCTCCTTATTTGCCTCCTCATTGTATTAATTGTTATAAGGATGGCGTATGCAATTTATTGTCCTAATAATAACACAGCGTGACAAGGTTTTGGTAACATGAGTGATGATATGTGTATTGTATTGTTTCCTTACAGTTACTCAAAATAATAATGGAAATAATAATAATTTATGAAAGCTACCTTCATGTGTTAAGTGCACCGATAGTTCAATTTAGTTGTCCTTCTCGGTCGATTGGCAATCGGAATAATTTAAAAAAATGATTTACGTTGTGTTGAGATGGTTTTAAGTGAAAGTACAATACAATCTATAAACTAAATATAGAAAAAAATTGGTCGTCGCACTTGTAAAGACCCAAGGAAGGGCTGTAACTGAAAAAGTAGAACAGGCTTATCAACTTATCAAATTGTTTTTCATCTCGTGTTATGTTAGCTACACTGATCGAATGGTTAAATGGAAAAAAGAAGTCGATGCCGTTTGTTATTCCAATGATTTGGCGTGAACAGGTTTCCAAAAAATTAAAAACAAAATAGAATACCCTAAAGGAGTTTCTGTGTCTATACGAATACCTCATAGAGAAGAATTTCCTGTGCCCACGAAAAGAACACAAGAACCATGTGCAAAGTCAAGTGGTGAGGATGACCGTGGAGGAAATGATGTGCGAAAGAAGGAAATATCCGAATACGAGTATGTGCCTCTTAGAAGTTCAGAAAAAGAACTACACATGATTCAGCAGCAAGAGTTGAATGATTTGTTCCGTGACTTAAATTTATCCAATTTGGAATTCTCGGTTCTAAACTGCAAAAATGTTATCACCAGAAATTAAGATATCTTTGCCAAGGAAAAGAAACAAACATTTAGCTACCTTCTTCACACAGAACGAATCCATATGGTAAATTTTATCAGCGGTACTTTTTCAGCAATATATAAAGGGTTTTCCAATAGGGACTTGACAACTTTGAATTTAATTTGTGAACGCACTCTTTCACTAATCATCAAACTATCACTGTCAATTTATTCAGTAAACTCAACATTTTATGGTTGGTAAAGTACACGAACCAGCAACGTTTGCAAATTATAAAAATTTTCTACCGAAATTCGGAATCGCTGACTGCAACTTTAAGAGCGTTAACTCCCATTTTCGGTCGTAATTCTCGCCTTAGTAGATAGGCAATAACAAGTCTACATATTCGTTGTATGATGTTGCCGTGTCAGTGAGACAACGGGTTGGTCGAAGTGTCGAAAATATCGCTGCCGTAGCAAACAATCCAAATCAGTCCATTCCATGGCGTTCTCAGGAATTGGGCATCGCTCAGACCACATTATGGCGTATTTTGCGTAAGGATCTTGGTTTACACCAATACAAGATCAAGCTGACTCAAGAATTGAAGCCGATGGACCATTTGAAGCGACGTACGTTCTCCGATAGGGTTGTGGAGAAGATGCGCCAAGATGACGAATTTCATCGCAAAATCATCTTCAGTGACGAAGCTTATTTTTGGCTCAATGGGTTCGTCAATATAAATATGCAAAATATGCGTTATTGGTCGGGTGAAAATCCACATGTGCTTCATGAATCACGACTTCATCCACAAAAAATAACTGTTTGGTGTGGTTTGCATGCCGGCGGCGTTATTGGGCCATATTTTTTCGTCGACAATAACTATCGTCACGTTACTGTCAATGGTCAGCGTTATCGCGCCATGATCATCGAATATTTTTGGCCGAATTGGAAGATATGGACTTGGACGACAAGTGGTTTCAACAGGATGATGCCACAAGCCACACAGCACACGCTACAATCGATTTATTGAAGAGTAAGTATGGTGAGCGTGTTATCTTAAGAAATGGGCCAGTCGATTTAGCGATTTAACGCCGCTTGACTATTTTATGTGGGGCTGTGCCATCATGCTCAGAGCTCAAAGCCAACATTGAACGCGAAATAGCAGCTCTTCGGCCGAAATGTGTGGCCGAGTCGTTGAAAATTGGGTCCAACTAATCGACCGTTGCAAACGTGCCCGCGGTGGCCATATGGACGAAGTCGAGTTCCATTCATAAATGTTTTGATTGTACTTCAAGCCGATAATAAAGTTTTTGAAATATCTCAAATGGTTTGCGTTTTATTTAAAAAAAAAACTTGTCAAGTCCTTATTGGAAAACCCTATAGTAATATTTTGCAGTTTATTTTTCGATAGCAATGGGTAACAAGAGATTATCTGGAGTTTCATGTTCTGTTTGTAAGAAAACTACGAGTAAAAGGAATTACCCTGACTTGAAAATTTTTAAATTTCCTTCTAGGGAAAAAAATTAAATTTTAAATAATGTGTGGATGAAGGCATGTGGTTTTAAAAATGAACGCAAATACTTTGTTTGTGGAGATCATTTTTGTTCCGAGTTTGTAGGAAAAAAATATCTTAAAGCGGATGCTGTTCCTTCCTTAAACTTAAATTCTAATTTGGATTCAATCTTGCATTTAGAAGATCTGAAGTCTCTTTTAACTAAACGAATGTCGAACGAATGACGAAGAATGTCGAGCAGTTGCAGCATTTCGTATGCAAGGTGCGATCAGTTATTGGAAAGATGTGCAAAAGAGGAGAAAAATGCAACTTTAAAAAAAATATTGAAAAATTAAGAAATTTAAAAATAAAACATTATAAAAAAAAACAGAGCACGCATATTGCCATAAATTTTTTTTAATAAAAATAAAATATATACGACGTCTCAAATCGAAAGTCGCAATATTTCAGACCATTCAAAAACATTTTGTAAAATGCTTCTGAAAGAATCGAAGACTACAAAATAAAACAGTCACGAAAAAGAACTTTCCCAAAATATTTATTATAGATCACAAAGCGCCTATAAATTTTTGAGAGATAGACTTGGCTTTGAACTTGCTCACATTTCCTCTTTCTGTAGATGGGCTCCTGTAAAAGGATTACAACCAGGATATGAAAACAATGCTCATTCGTATCTTAAGTCAAAGTTCGCTTTATTAAACCAGCGAGAACGTTGTGTTATCCTGATATTTGATGATATTAGGATTCGTAAGAACCTGACATATAATATACAAAATTGTTTAATAAAGATATGGTTTCGAAGACCTTGGTGTAGACAGAAGTAGATTGTTTGCTAATGAAATATGTGTTTTCATGCTAATGGTTTGTTTGATAGTTGTGTTTTAAACTATTTTGTGTCAGCAAACGGTGTAAATGGGGATGACCTTAGCGAAATTATAAAAAACACTTTGATAATCTGTCAAGAACTTGGTCTAAAGGTATGTGCTATTGTTTGCGACCAAGGGAGCAATAATAGAAAAGCTTATAAAATGTTAGGTGTTTCTGAAGAAAACCCATTTATAATTTTTAATGATGAAAAAATGTTTTGTTTTTATGATTTCGCTCATTTGTTAAAATCACTTCGTAATGTTCTTTTGAAATCAGATCTACAAACTCCAGATCGTAAAGTGTCTTTTGATGTTATCAGAAAAATATACAATTTTAAGTTGACAACGTAGCTCAAACATGTTTAAAATTTAGAAGTTGTCATATAGCACCAAATGCCTTCGAAAAAATGCATGTTCTTCTTGCAAGGCAAATTAGCCGGAAAACTGCGGCATCGATTCAAACTGCTTTTGAACTTAATAATTCTTCTTAATAAGAAAGCTCTAATAAAGCTGTAGCAACGAAAGATTTCGTACTAAAAGTGAACAATGTATTTGACTGCATGGATAGTGGTTCACATTATGACAAGAATTTTTAAGGCGGGGAGTTCAGCTAGAGAATCCAGCTTATAATGAGTTGAAACAATTTTTGTCTTACTTAAAATATATACAAAAATCAGTTAACCTTCCAAGAAACTTTTGTTTAAAATGTGGAATGGAACAAACTATAAACGGGATCTTATTACTTTGTCATGATATAAGCAATGGCCTATATGAGAACGTGGATTATTTACTAACAAAGAGAATTCATCAAGACGTATTAGAAAATTTATTTTCTATTATTCGCATCAAAGATGGTTACAACCAAAATCTGTTTATGAATTTAATGTTTTAATGTCGAAAATTCTCTCGTCAAATCTTATTAATTTTTCTCCTTTCAGTGACTGTGATGATGATGATGTAGAATTTTCAAACGTAGACTTATCCTCAACTCAAACTAATATTCCAAAAATTTCTTCATTGCTTAAGGATCATAAGAAAATCGTATGCGATGAAACTGTGTACGAAAAAGTCGAAACTAAAATCACATTAGAAACAACAGCAATGCGATATTTTACTGGATATCTTGCTTTTAAAATGCTTTTAAGGAACAAATGTTTAAATAGTTCCAAACTATTTTTAAAAACTAATGAAAAAATAACATGCCCTTCGGAATTTAACATTTGTAAAGTTCACTTCAAAGTATTTAATAGAATTTTCAGAGAACGTCCACAAGAAAGAAATATAAGAGAGACAATGGATTTAGAATGCATAAGGATAACAAATATTAGAGATCGGAAATGGTTTGATGCTATGAGCATCGCAAGGACCTTCTATTACGGGAGCATTGTTCGTGGAAGATAGAAAAAAACATAGCATCCAAAAATCAAAAAATTCAAATTTTATCTGGAAAAACGTGTAAAACAACTACTCAATAAACACAACATTAAAGAGACCGCATTCTGCTTTGACCTTCCTACGGTTCTCAAATATAATGTTTATTATCAGTCAAATTTGATTTAAAAAAAATACGTTGCTAAAAACGGAAAACTTCTATCCAACAAACAGAACACGCAACTTGATAATACAAAACAATTAAGAGTAACATCATGTCTGAGCATGATTCACTCTAGTTCGATCGAACTGGGACATACGAGTACGTCCCATTGAATGGAAAAATGGTTAGATTTTTTCCTTTGGCGTGCAATATCTATGTAACCTATAGCATCTGTGATACTATGCAATTTACATTAAACTTAATAAAGTATAGAGACTCAAATTAGAAAGTTTGGTGCTGACTTAAAAGTGATAGCCTTGTTACTAGGATTACGAGGTGGTATTATAAAGTATACTCATAAAGCTGGGCTTAATGAAGAATTTCGTAAAAGCTATGGACAAAACTGGTGAAGGCTTTTTACATTTAAAATCTGTATTCCCTAAATTAAGTGATGCCAAACTTAAAGAAGGTATATTTGTTAGACCGCAAATATGAAAACATATGAACGATGTCAATGTTGACCTTGAACTAAATACAAAGGAACTAGCAGCTTAGACAGCATTGAAAGCTGTTGTTTTTGAATAGTTCAATCGAAATAAAATAAACTATCTTCAGATTTGAATCAAACGATTTTATTTAGTTGATGTCCAAAAAACGAGTGCACTGTGTATCGATGGCTAAGTATCATCAGACCAGTCAATTGAGAAATTCAGCACACACAAAGCACCCATACACACAGAATCTTCATATGGCGTGTGCAGTTGGTGTGATCGCGTGATGGCCAGCGTAGTACGAGTAATTGTTGTAGGCACAAACTGCATTGGGATGGTCCGATGGGTTATGACGTAGATTCTATGATGCACAGTACAGTGAGTTAATGGCGATGATGAACAAACGATGAAAGATTTATGATTCCAAAACATTCCGCAACAATGTGAGGGGGTTAGTGGATTCAAGTCAGTATCGGATAATTGACATAAAGGATGAGAATTTAAAATACATTCGATTTGTGTGAGTAATGTATACATTTCCCCAAATGTCAAAATAGTGTTTCCGATTACGAGTCGAAAGTGCAGTTTCACGCATCGAACTCCCGCCTCCCACAACCCACCGAAATGAGGTGCAGTCGGAGGAATAAAATGCCATGTGGTTCCATTCTTTGCCAAGGCTGCAGCTACTTCCCGATTATGAGTTTGTGACATAATCACTTGCTGCATCTCGTTCAAGCAACGCCGGGCTTCCTTGAAGTTAGTTCCATTGTCGCTGTACATATTTGAACATCTTCCGCGACGCGAGACGAATCTCCGTAAGGCAACTAAGAAAGCATCTGTTGTTAGGTCACTTACCAGTTCCAAGTGTATGGCCTTTGTTGAAATACAGATAAAGAGCGCCATATATGCTTTCGACTGCTTGGGGTTCCTAGCCCTTGAAAGCCTGATGCTAAATGGCCCAGCATAGTCACATGCGGTGTTGGTGAATGGCCGACTTGCATGAATGCGCTGAATGGGTAAATCACCCATCAACTTAGTACTTGTATGTGATCTTACGAATTAGATTCCTGCTGCCCAATATCCAGTGCTGTTGGCGAACTATTACGAAGGTCTCAGTCACCCCTGTGTGGATATCTGCAATTATAGCTAGTGAAATTTGGCTATTATTAGGAAGAATTATTGGATGCTTAATGCTATAGGCAACATGTGCGTGTATTATTTTTCCACCAACGCGAAGAAGACCGTCATTATCTATGAAAGGGCCAAGTTTGTGTAGAATGGACCTTTTGGGTAGTGTTTTATACTCTACAAGATGTTTTATATCTTTTTCTAATACACTTTGCTGAACGTATTGGAGTATCTTAATTCTCGCCCTTTGAATTTCTTTAAATTCAATGTTTAAGGCAGAATATTCAGGTTGGGATAAGCGACAATTTGAAGAAAAACGAAAGCAGTACGCGACGATTCGTTGTAACCGATTCCAGGATGAGATTTTGTTTATTAGCTTTTGTAGGGGTGCTAGTTCCGATGTTGCGACGAATGCGAGTCTTAAAGATCGTTTTTCTTCTTCATGGGCTGCTGTGCTTACAGAATTACTCAATGTGAAATTCGACTGGGGCCACTGATCTTGACATTCAGACAGCCAATCAGGACTGTTACACCACAACTTAAAGTCATACAGATTCGAAGGGAGTAGTCCACGCGATGCACAGTCTGCTGGATTATATTCCGATCGGACATGATTCCAACAGAGTCGTGGTATCGAATCCAAAATAGCAGCCGATCGATTATCCACGAATGTATTCCACCGACGAGGTGGTGACGACAGCCAATGAAGGACAATCTCCGAGTCAGTCCACGCAACGACCCTAGAAATCCTTACGGATATCCATGACTTTACGAGAACAACCAACCGATATAACAGCAAAGCAGCGCAAAGCTGTAACCGAGGAATGGGCACTGGTTTTAAAGGAGCTACCTTCGTTTTATCAGCAATCAACGTTGTTTTGGTTGCACCTTCTGCTGATTTATAACGAGCGTAAATGACAGCTGCGTTGGCTAGAAAAGAAGCATCAGCAAATCCATGTAGTTCTATACCTTCTTCATCCAGTAAATAAAAACTTCTTGGTATTCGAATCCTGTTGAAGAAATGAAGTTCCTTTCGATAGCTACTCCACTTGTCAGCAAGATGAACAGGCAACGGATCATCCCAACTTAGACCTAAATTAGAGGACCAAAGCTCCTGGAAAAGCATTTTAAAAAGTATAACTGATAGCGCGAGAAAACCTAGTGGATCATAGATTTGCGAAATTTCTGACAGTAGCTTACGTCTCGTGGGCAGAGCATCCTTATGATCTTCTCCTAACCGAAATGAAAACCTATCACTTGCAGGACTCCAGGACATTCCCAAAACCTTAATCCATGATTCCGATTTGATTAGATCGGAAGAAGTGAATTCGCAATCCTCATCAGGTAACTTTGATAACAAGGCCCAACAATTAGGAGACCACTTACGAAGCTGAAGATTTGCTTTCGCCAAAAGACTTACCAGCTCATTCTGCAACTCAATCAAACTATTGACGGAGTCGGTACCTGTCATAAAATCATCAACATACTCGTATATATCAGAAAGAATAACCTTTGCTGCAACAGGAAACTGGTGTTGGTAATCTTCGGCCAATTGTTGCAAGACTTTTACCGATAAGAATGGGGCCGAAGAAGTACCATAAGTCACGATTCGTAACTTAAAATGTTGAACTTCTTCAGTTGAAGAGTTTCGCCATACTATGCGTTGAAAATCCGTATGTTCGTCTCGAATCCAGATTTGACGGAACATTTTCACAATGTCGGCTGTAAAAACGTAGCGATGTTGACGAAACAACAAACATACCCCTAACAGATCCCGCTGAATTGGTGGACCTATAAGCAACTTGCTGTTTAAAGACTGTTCGAACGAATCCTTTGCCGATCAATCGAAGACCACGCGCAATTTTGTTGAAGAACTATCCGGTTTGAACACGTAAGTAAAAAAACCTTCCGCTGCTTCCATCATGAGGAGCCACTCGTTCCATGTGTCCTAGTTCCACGTAGTCACACATAAATTTTGAGTATGCCTTGAACAACTCAGGATCTTTCTCAAACCGACGCTCTATGCCCCTCAAGCGAGATATCGACGATTTTAAGGTGTTTCCAAACACAGGCGTTGAGTCTATAAACGATAAGTCAACTACGTATTTTCCATCCGATGAACGAGAAAAAGTTCTGCGAAAATTAATTTCAGCTGGATAATTGTTAAATGCATTTTCTTTTGGAGAGCCCACATTTTCCAGCTCCCAAAATTTCTGTAACTGAACATCAACATCGATAGCAGAGTAAAAAGAGGACAGAGGATTAATAAGGGATGAGGAGGGATCAAAAACTTCTCCGGATATAACCCAACCAAACAATGTATTTTGCGCAACTGGTAAGCCTTGAGTACCTTGAAACTGTTCTACTTTCAAAATGCTCCATAATTTGTCTGCGCCCAATAAAACGTCGATTGACCCAGGAACATTAAACCCAGGATCCGCCAGCTGCAAGTTTGTAAGTTCAGACTAAGGGGAGACATCTAATAAATCCGACGGAGGGTTCGAAGTCAACTTACGAAGGACAAAAGCGTCAATGGTCAAGCAGTTTGAGTTGTACAACGAGTGTAGCTTCAACGAGATGCATCCTTTTGTATACCCAGCTTCGGTTGCTGACAAAACTAGAACTGGTATTCAAGCATGCCTACGGTTAAGTCCAAGCCTCTGTGCAAATGATTCACCTACAAACGATACCTGTGACTCCGAATCAAGTAGAACCCTGCAATTTAAAAATTGCCCTTGAATGTCCTGAACCCTACCAACAAGTGTTGGAAGAATTGTCTGCCTGCGATTACTAGGTTCAAGCGAATGGTTGTTCAATATTATTGAACTGGAGGGTGCATCATTCAACGACGAATTGTTTGTACGACTATTGGATGTTTTATAATAAATGAGAACTACAAATATTTACGTTGTAGAATGAATTAAATGAGTTTACATTGGAATATTTAAGTTTGAATGCCAATAAACGTTTAGTATCTTCTATTTTTTTTTGTATTTTAATTCTCGTACCCATAACACGGAAACGGTAAGTGTTGTACGATAATTATTGCTGTAATATGTACAATGTGTGGGGAATAAGTCATGGTACCCTGGGATAATTTTTGCAAGTAATTAAACATCCAATTACTGGCATAAACAATTTAAAACACTTTAGCACTTCTATCTCTAATAGAATGTGTTCTTTAATTTATCAAACAAAAAATAACAAAATTCATGTAAACAATAAAACACTAATAATATTACATTTAAATCCATAAAGACATTTTTTACTTTTGTTTTAATATAAGGTTCAAAAGCGATACCTAATATTTAGTGGGAAATCCATTTAGTTTTAATACCTCGTTTAAACAGTTTGGCATGGATTGGACAAGCTTTTTTGTTATATCCATAGTTATTCGCTGTTATTCTTCTTTAAGTAAATCTTTGAGCTGAGATTTATGTACTTTTTATTTCATGTTTTCGCAAACGTTTTTCGAAATGGTCTCATAAGTGCTCTATTGGGTTGAGATCTGGACTTTGTGGTGTTGTTACAAGCATATGGGGTGTGTTATAAGCGATCGACATCTTAACATCTAAGGCAGTGTGTTTAGGATTGTTTCCCTGTTGAAAGTAAAATGTACTCGAGATTGCCAAAGTGTTCGCGCTCGGTTGAAGATTTACTTTCAAAATATTCAAATACACTTCTTTGTTCATGATCTCGTCAATTATCACCAAATTCCCCACACCAGCAGACGCCATACACCTCCAAACCATAACACCACCACCACCGTGTTTCACTGTCTTTATGGTGTTTTTTGGGTTAAGTGCTTGCCTTGTTTCCTCTATACATACTCTGAAACGTCCATCGGAGCCAAATACATTAAATTTAAACTCATCCGAAAAAATCACATTATCATTATTGGCGAAGTCAATTCTCTTCTTCTCGTTTATTTCACTGACAAGTGGTTTTCTGCGAGGTGTACAGGAATTGTAACCGGATCTTTGAATCGATCTTCATACAGTCCAAACCGATACAGTTTTTTTTTTAAATGTGTTTCAATACCTGCAGCTACTTTTGGAGCACTTTTAAATGGATATTTTTGAATGAAAGCTGCAATTTTCCGGTCATCTCTTTCTGTAAGCTTACGTGGGCGTCCAGACATCGTCTGATTCTCTATCCTGTTTTCTTTCTCACAGCGGTTAATTACTTTGTGAATCGTTGATTTAGTTCTTTCCACTATTTCAGCAATTTTAAGATATGATTTACGAGTATATAATTATCTCCCTTTCTTCTATCGTTAATTCTTTCCTGTTCGTTTTGTAATTTTAATTTTCGTGTAATTTATTCCACTTTTTCGTAAGAACAGATGCAAGTTGTACACCAAACTGGCAGTTCTACTCATTGCCATTATAATGAAATTAAGTTGAGCCAGAAGTTCCCGTCACCTCTTCGTACAGTGGAATCTTAACAATTGCAAGAGTACCAAGCCTTTTGCACTACCAGTTTGTTGTCTTAAATTGCTAAGCGTAATTTATTTTTTCATGTTTGTTAAAAATCATTATTTTTTGTTTGTTAAATTAAAGAACACACTTCATTACAATTAGGAACTCCAAAATTTTTTAAATGTTAACTTGATGCAGGATACCATGACTTATGCTCTACATTGTATGTATATCCTTACATAGAATTCCCAATTGATAAAGGAATAAGTTATTTTACTTATGTTACACAAAAAAATCTAAACTTGTCACGCAATAAAATTTATTGTCCTCATAGTCGGATTGAAGCGGACTCGACGACTTAGATGTACGCGATGTGGTATTGTATAGGGTTTTCCATTAAGGAAATAAAACGCAAGCCATTTGAGATATTTCAAAAACTTTATTATCAGCTTGAAGTACAACCAAAACATTTATGAATGGAACTCGACATCGTTCATATGGCCACGTTTGCAGCGGTCGATTCGTTGGACCCAATTTTCAACGACTCGGCCACACATTTCGGCCGAAACGGCTGCTATTTCGCGTTTAATGTTGGCTCTGAGCTCTTCCAACGTCGTCGGCGTGTTGGCATAAACCAATGACGTAACGTAGCCTCACAGAAAATAGTCAAATGAGGCCGCCAATCGACTGGCCCATGTCCTGAGATAACACGCTCACCATACTTACTCTTCATTAAATCGATTGTAGCGTGTGTGTGGGATCATCCTGTTGAAACCACATATCGTCCAAGTCCATATCTTCGAATTCGGGCCAAAAACAATCGGTGATCATGGCGCGATAACGCTGACCATTCACGTGACGATCGTTATCGTCGACGAAAAAATATGGCCCAATAACGCCGCCGGCATGCAAACCGCACCAAACATTTATTTGTTGTAGATGAAGTGGTGATTCATGAAGCACATGTGGATTTTCAACCGACCAATAACGCATATTTTGCTTATTGACGAACCCATTGAGCCAAAAATGAGCTTCGTCACTGACGATGATTTTGCGATGAAATTCATCATCTTGGCGCATCTTCTCCAGAACCCAATCGGAGAACGTAGGTCGCTTCAAATGGTCCATCGGCTTCAATTCTTGAGTCAGCTTGATCTTATATGGGCGTAAACCAAGATCCTTACGCAAAATTCGCCATAATGTGGTCTGAGCGATGCCCAATTCTTGAGAACGCCGTGGAATTGACTGATTTGGATTGTTTGCTAGGGACGCCTGAACGGCAGCGATATTTTCGACACTTCGACCAACCCGTTGTCTCACTGACACGGACACATCACACAACGAATATGTAGACTCAAATTTTTGCACTAAACTTGTTATTGCCTGTCTACTAGGGCGAGAATTACGACCGAAAATTGGAGTTAGAGCTCTTAAAGTTGCAGTCACCGACTCCGAATTTCGGTAGAAAATTTTTATAATTTTCAGACGTTGCCCGTTCGTGTACTTTACCATGATGAAAATGTTGAGCTTACTGAATAAATTGACACTGACAGTTTGATGATTAGTGAAAGAGTGCGTTCATAAATTAAATTCAAAGTTGTCAAGTCCTTATTGGAAAACCCCTTATAAATGTTATCGCATTATCATTTGGCTGCAGCGACCGTTTCAGGTAACATATTGGTATGCGATTCTGATCGAATTAATTTTAAATACTTCTTAAAGCTACACTTTACAAAGAAAGTCATTAGAAACTTCACTCTGCGAATTTTAAATAATGAATTATACTGCTAAGGCCAAACTTTCAGTGTAATATATTTAAATATATCAGCCTTATCAATTGTTATAAAACATTTCATTATCATGTTTATTTTTCCACCATAATGGACTCGACACAGATTGACAGAAAAAAAAGGAAAGCGAACACTTTCCAACTCTTTACTGACTCAGATGTCTCCTTTTGTTTTGACCGTACATAGCGGCAATCATCATATTTTTTATCGTCCCCGTCCTTACTTTCTGCCAATGTGTCTCAATTTTAGTCAAACTTTATTTCGAGACCAAAGTACACCTAACCCCTTTTATTTATCTTCATAAATTTTATTCAATTCGCAGGTCGAAAAGAAAACGAAAAATTTTCTTTCAAAACTTCTTCATTCAACTTTTCTCAAATTGCTACCTTGAATGGAAATTTTAAGCATAGACGGAAAAATAGTTTGCCATTTTATTCAACCCTTGTTCGTGTATCTGTGCCGGGGTATATTTTTTTTTGTCCAGAATGTATGACAATTGATTGCCGCTGAACAAAATATCATGCTGGGGTTTTCATAAAAAAACGAGACACTATGACATTAGAATTGTAAAATTTTAAAGTCAGTTTCAAATTGCTCAAACCCGACTATCCAAGAAGGCAGAAGGGTAAGCTTACATGTTGTCATGAGACAAGATTTAACTTCTTTAGGTGTGGTGCTTTTAAAGCGTAAGATTCCTTTAGGGTGTTCTGCAGAAATAATAAAAAAAAAAAACTAAAACAAAGCAAATGTCAATATTATGTGCATGCTGTTGAGGCCGAGTCATGCCCCGCCTGCCCCCAGGTGGAAATACTTGGATGATATAGAACGTCCATTTTTGTTCCGTTCGTGTGTGAAAAATGAGGAAGGGGCTACACTCGGTATGAATATGTCATAGTTGAGTACACTCGGTTAGTCGTTGAACAAGCATCGTTTGCTCTCCTTTCATGTGACTTCCCTGCATTGTGTGAATGTGGCAAAGATTTAAACTTCTTTGATCCTCGGGGGCTTTGTGACAGCTCTTAAAAGGTACTTTCCTCAATTAGAAACGTTCAAGGTACATTCTAGGCACTGGGACAGGTTCAGGCATAGTCAGTCACCGCCACAGACATAGGTAGAGGCACCCACTTCATGCTTCATCTTTCGTCAAATTTTTAACCTCATCCCATTACGAATACCTTCAGGCTGCTCACCTTTCCTTTTGTTCACTTGTAATCGCTTGGAAAAGCTCATGTCAACGTTGTCGTAGGTAGACAATATTTTTTTTTTGCTTTTTGCTCTGGTTACATGTCATGTGGTATTTGAAAATGAAACATGACAACTAAAAACGTTTAATAGCCGAAAGGGACTTGTGACAGATCTCTTTTCAGATCCCAGAGGCAGGGAGACATTTTTATTGAAGAAGAAGAGAAAAAGAAATAAAAGAAAAAAAAAATTAAAAACGTCACTTACCACATCAATAAGCTGCGACAATTTCAGTTTTATGCAAACCTTAAGGACATCGGTTGTATTCACCACAGGTCGTACCAATTTGTTGTAATTGCTAAGTAGATCATCGTAAAGCCTTTTCGCATCGGGATTACCCGCCACCGCGCCGTGCACCATGAGAGCCGATAGGAGCCATGCTCTTATCGTCTCTCCAGTTGTCGGTGACATTTTCATCTTAAATGCCCTTTAAGTTTGACGTTCAATTTCTCGGCGGGTAGAAGTGGAGCGCGCTGCATCAACAAAGATTTCTTCTATTTGGCTGTGGTTGCGGTTGACGTGATGACATTTTTGTAAATTAAATTACTTTCTTGTTTGACGGTGTTGTTTTTATTATATTTAATTTTAGTTTTAGTCTGAACAATGTGAATGTATTTAAAAGTCCTTTCAGAAGAGAATTTTGCTGATAAGAAGACTTATGGTGTGCCCAGTGGGTATTCGTAAGCGGTTACAACAATCCATCTAAAATTGAAAGATACAAATGTTAAGTACTATGTGGAAGTGTTTCAATTATATGATATACAATAGATAGATATATATGTATATTTTTGGACATATATTCATATAATAACGTGTCTAATGAAAACATATGCAAGGTTGTTTTCTGTTTTCGGCGCGAAATCTACAGTTTGTTTCAGATACAGTATATATATTGTTTATATACAGCATGTTTGACTTTACTGTCTCATGGATTATTAGGAAATACAGGTACATACTTACCAATTTATCCGGCTTGCAAACCTTGGTTGTGCCGCTTGCAGTTTGTTAGACTGAGCTGTCTGGTGTTGACGTTTGCGTAGTCTTTGACCGAACCTTCTCGTTCTTTTCAAACCAGGTAGTTGAGAATCAATCAATCAGTGCTTCGTTGGAGCAATTATTGGGTGTATGATGTGTTTCCGAGATTCGCGCATACGATTTTTATTGGATTCCAAAGTTGGTTATCGCTTTCAAGTCGATGGTGAGTATCGACCTGAAATTCATCAGTCTTTTTCTGTATTGGACACTGTGTAAGGACTTGTTCTATTTTAGATTTGTCAGCCCTGAACCCGCGATGATATTGGACGATTTGGGAGTTGAAAATGGCTTTCAAAGTTAATGCAATGAAAGAATTTGTCGGCTAGGTTTAGGAGTTGCAAGTTTACTTTTTATAGACCATTCTTTGTATTATTTATTTGCGCATCAGATGGTTCTGTATTCTGTGACAAATTGTGGGATATAATCTAATATATAAAAATATAGCCTCACTTACTCAACCATTAAACCTTCCAGTACGCACAGTCCCTGGCTAAATATCCCTATTCGTGCTTTTTTTAAATTTTTCTCTACTGTGTTGTACTCGTACCTTGGCGCAAAGATAGAAGAATTTTAGAGCCAAAGCGCTAGTATCTTCACTCGTTTTGAAACGTCCATGTTTTTGCACCATGGACCAAGACTGATCTGGGAGCTACTTAGCGATTCAAGCCCATATTGGCCAAAGAAACAGCAATTGACAAGTATAATTTTCAGTCATTAGAAGTCTACCTTGGTGTAGATAGACAAAATTTATATCTATGTCAATCCTATCCGTGGAAATCTTTGGCCCATTTTCCGGTATTTCCCATAAATTTTTGAAGAATTTCTGGTCAAATTCCTGCAATTTCCTTACATATGTTGGTCTTAAGTTGTGCGAAGGACTGTGGATTGGTTGCGCAAACTGCCTTGAAAAGTCAGGCGGAGTCGAATCATGTAATCGTGATCCCTGTTTTTTGAAATCAATTGATTAGAGGGCATCGTTTCTAATAAATGAATTGTTTCAAGAGCAGTGTGGCATGTTGCGCCATCTTGTTGAAACTAGTAATTCTTAATGCCATTTTCGTTCAGTTCAAATGCCAAAAAATTGCGTACCTCTGTTACAGTGAGAAAATTTGAAGTTGGTTAACATCGGTTTATACAACCACAATGGTGTCATTACTTCGACATGGAGGGTGTTTAGTCTTTGGTTTCAACGTTGCCTTTTCATTGAATTTGGACACTAAACATGTAATTGTATTGGCTGTTGGTACTCTAACGCAGGTCGCGTTAATATAATAAAAGACTGATTTTAAAATAATTTCAGGTAGTTTCTTTTCCATATTGAAAATTGTACTAGAAGGAAGCTGTCAAGTGTGGATTTGACAGTTCCTGTCATTTTTATTCTTTATCCATAGATTCAAGAGTTGAACATTGAAAGTGACGGTTGTATTTCAAGTGTTCGTCGGGTACAGAAATTTTTGAATAAAACGTGATTATTATTATTTTTTTTTTTTTAATTTCGAATTTCGTTTAGAATAATAATTGAGTGATAAGTTATATATGTTATCATAGTTATTAAGTTTAGAAAAATCGGAATTTACGTTGTGAATTCACAGTTTGTGACTTTTCGTGCACATTGGCACACATAACCTTGAAACCACGTGGTGCGTCCGCCATTAATGGAGTCGGATGACCAAAGCAAGGCATAAAATAGCGAGCAGTGGCACTAGCCCACTGAAAAATAGCTCTATCAACAGTCCAAAAAAAATGGAAGCGGCACAACAGTTGCTTAGACTAAACAGCGGAAAATCTATTCATCGAAAAACGATGGAATCAGTGTCATCGCCAGGCAGAAGTAATAATAAACGTTAGGCATCGGCTCCAGACCATGAGCGCATGGATCAACAACCAGCTGAAAGGCCTTTTTCCAGTAGCTCGATATCGAGTAACAGCAACAACAGATTCGCCATATTCAATGACGTACAAGTAACATCCAAGAAAACAGGCGAGAGAACGATAACCCCAACTCAGCCAACTATTGCCGATAAATTCGGTAGCAACCAAAACACAGGTGCTGACACTGCTCCTTCAAACTTCACAGCACACATCAGCTTCATTAATCAAGGTAAGTTTTGCCCTCCCATTTTCATTTATAATGTAGACATCCGCCAACTTGTAACGGATCTTAGAAAGAAAAATGTCGGGTTCAAGGTTAAGAACCGCGGAAATACGTGCAAGGTATTTTTTAGGGACAGTGCGGTCCATAGGTAACATCTGGAAAAATTGAGAACTAATCCAGAAATCAAAGCTTATTCTTTCACATTAAAGGAGGACCGAACCACAAATATAATCCTCAGGGGTCTAACTTCTGATTATTTGGAGAGGGAGATCATGGAGGAGATCCATGAGACGACTCCTGGGTTGATCGATTCGGTCAGTAAATTCTCCACTTTACGCTCAAAGCGCGAAGGTCTTGAATATAATCTCTTCCTTGTTCGCCTTCTTCCTGGGTAGCTACCCTCTGAATTACTTAAAATAAAGTACTTATTTAACACCCAGGTCTCCTGGGAGAAACCTAGGGGTAATAACGGGCCCATTCAATGCCGGCGTTGCCAATCCTTCGGTCACTTCGCTAAAAACTGCGCTAGTACATATAATTGCGTTATATATCCACCCTCCGGGTGGATGTCCTGTGTTAAAATCCGAGGGCTCTAAAGCGCTTTGCGTCAACTGTAAAGGCAACCACCCTGCTGACTACCGGGTCTGTATTGCCTTCAAAAATTACTCCCTGCATAGGAAGAAGGTCCTTCAAAAGGCAAGGAACAATAAAGTCGCACTTAAGATAATAGTCCCCTCGCCTCCCAAAGTTTTGCTTCCAGCCCCATTGACGGTGTCATATGCGAGCCTTTTCAAAAAACATGATGCCAAACCTGAAGTTCCATCTGTTGAGGTGCCTCCGTGTCAAGGAGTAATAGGCGAATTTTTCAACCTGTCAAAAGACCTTTTCGGACTTGGAGTGCATTCCCTACTCCAAAAAATAACTTCGTTTTTAAAAAAAATTAACAACTCTGGCTCCATCCACGAAAAAAGATCCAATATCTTGAGGTTATGGATCAAATCTTAATCAGCAACAAATAATGTGTTTAAACATTATCTACTATAACCTAGCGTCCCTTGTGGAACATAGTAGGAGGATTGAACTCCAAAAAATCCTTCACGCTAATAAATGCTTGATTGCGTTTATTCAAGAGACCCACCTCCAAGTAAAGCATAAAGTTGTTCTCGACTCCTTCCGATTCCTACTCAATAACACTAATCAAGGCGTTGCCATTGCTATCAGGAATAATATCAGGTATGATAAGGTCTGCCTTAACAATAGCAATCCCATCTTTCCAAGTAAGTTCATTTCGATGAAGCCTTAGCATTACAATTCGATGGCGTTATTGTCGGGGGGGACCTAAATGCTAAAAGTCCAACGTGGGGTGATGACTGCCACAATTGGAATGGCAAAACACTGTTAAATTGGCTGCGTAACCAATAACCATCTATAGTTAACCTCACTTCCTCGTCCCCGACCTTTCCCAGAGGCTCATCATTTCTGGACCACTTCCTTATTTCTAGTCATTTGGTAAACACCCTCGATCCCAACTTTTGTATTAAATCTTTACCGTCCTTCTCGGATCACTTTCCTCTTCTTTTGAGTCTAAACCTAAAAGACTTAGTACTCCCATATTTTTTACCAAATCTAAATAAGTCCACAAAAAACACGAATTGGGCAAACTTCAGAGAAGATCTAGACAGGTCCCTCACTGAATCCTTCCCTCCTACCTCAGTTTGTCTCCCTAATAGTGAAATTGATTCCCTAATTGATAAGTTCAATGGGGCTCTATCTTCGACGATTGAGCAACATTCACAAACTCCCAATCCCCCTTTTCGGAAGTATGTGAATCTTCCCACAGACATCAAACACCTTTTTGCAATTAAACACAAGTGGCAAAAACAATTAAAAAGGTTATATCATAGATCTTATAATAGGGTTAGTGATGATTATAAAGAACTTTCGGGCAGAATAGGTTTGCTAAGGAACATTATTAAAGAGAAAGTGAATATTTGGTTCAACTATGGAAACTATCTAAAATAATCCCTGGCCCCTGGGCATTTAGGGAAGCCTATAAAATCATCGGAAAGAACAAAAAAAGTTTCTGCAAGGCGGTTGAGGTAGATGACATACTTTTTACAAATACATATGAAGTTGCTGAGGCGTTCACGAATCACTTCAAAAGCACCTTCGGGGCGATGCCGTAAGTTGACCCGGCGCTTCTTGTGCCTGTAACGAACACCCTACAGCAATCCAGATGCCGTAAACCTGCTACAATCTTTCCCTTCGATGCTGTGAACTCTCCCCTCTGCCAGCCCGATTTGAATATCTTCACGACCCAGGAGGAAGTCAGCCTTATAATCAATAGTATGAAACCTAAAAGGTCGTGCGGCCCTGATAAGATCTCCAACTTCCTTCTCAAAAAAATATCCCGTTTGGGGAAGAAATTCCTAACAATATTAATCAATAACTGTATAAATAATGGATATTTTCCCAAAGCCTGGAAAATAAGAGCCCAAACAATAATAATATTAATAACTTTCGGCCAATCTCACTGTTCTCCAATGTGGACAAAATTTTGGAGAGAATTATCTCAATTAGACTAGACACACCAGAAATAATTCCCATTGAACCTATCCCAGAATACCAATTCGGTTTCAAAAAGCAACACTCGACAATCCATGCCCTGTTGAAATTGCTTAATGATGTGACGACAAACCTCAGAAATAAAAGATGCACAGTGGCCTGCTCTCTCGATTTAGAGAAGGCCTTTGATAAGGTGTGGAGGGAAGGTCTACTCTTCAAGATCTTAGGACTTAATTTCCCGCCAGAATTATTCCACTTGCTGGACAGCTTTCTTGCCAACAGATACTTTTTCATTCAGTTGGATGAGTATAACTCCAATCCATGCGTCTCCCTGTGCGGAGTTCTTCAAGGGCCCATTTTGGGGCCAAAGCTGTTTAATCTATTCCTACATGTCTTTCCTCATACCTTTTTCAGAAATAACTCTATTGTCTCGAGAGGTATTCTCTATGCGGATGACACTCTGGTATACGCCTCTGATGATTACCCTTTTTCTGTCGTGAGAAAGCTGCAAGAGCATACGGAAGTAATTCACAGTTATTTCATTAAATAGTGGCTTCAAATCAATTTCCCTAAATCAGATCTTATCTGTTTTCGTAACTCTAGTAGCAAGGGAATCGGCGGTGTCCCCTGCGAAAGCAGAAATATTTCATTGCAGCTAAGCAATAATACCATACCTGTTAAATCCAACATGAAATACCTAGGCGTCCATTTTAACAACCTATTTAAATTCAACCATCATTCTAGATTCGCATTAAATAAAGCTCGCATGATCCAAAACATTCTGTCCCCACTCATAAATCACCGCGATTTGAATAAGAAAACGAAGCTTCTCTTTTACAAGACCGTACTAAGACCAGTCATAATTTATGCGTTTCCTATTTGGTTTTCTATTTCACCTACTGTCGCTACAGAGATTTTGACTTTCGAACGTAAAATTCTCAGACGTTGTGTAAATCGGGATTTCGAGTCTGAAAACAAACGTTACTCAAATGAGTCAATCTATAATGAAGCCAACATCACGCCACTCATCAGATATTCACTAGTGCTAATGCATAAAACGACTAATCCATTTAGATAATTATCTGATTAAAGACATATACGAATCTCAAATTAATATTAGCTGGTCTAATTCTGACTATCCTTCTCCGGTGGGAATAGTACCTGAAGGCGTCCATCGGATTCCATATGGATTGACAATTCCATACTATGTTAAAGCGGTACCTGGTCATAATTGAGGATAACGATTGTAACAGCAAATTTACATATGAAGATATGTAGATATAACAATCGTGTATATATTCACCTGTATGCAATGCACTATACCATCAACTTTGCCAATTTTGCACAGTGGCGATTGCCAGTTAACCCGATATTTTTCTTTCCCCTGATTATATTTCATTACCTGTGGGAGAGCAAAACTTCAACTATTATTATTCACACATACGAGTAGATAGATACACTTTTATAATTCTCTAGTTTTAAGATATGCCACAATAATTTTATGCAAATTTGTGAAACTAAAAAAAGAGTCGAAATGTGATATCTACAAGCTTATATATATGTAAATAATATTCCATATCATTAGACTTAAATTATTTTAATCATCCACTTAATTTTGCTTAACTCTATACATTCATATTCACTTGTCATGTTAAAAATTATAAGTAGATAATATTTAATATTCGAATCTGGCATGTTTTGTACCTGTGGAAAGGGAGACCGATAAAATACCCAGTTACTGTATCTATGAATGTCCAGTATAATGCTGAATACACATGTGTATTTATCGATCTCCTTTTTCTCCTAGAATAAGTTTTAGTTTAAGTTAGTTTAGTTGTATATATTTTGTTCCGTGTATAAATCGACAAACGTCAAAGTAAATTTTTCATTGCTCATGAGCGAGAGCAAGCTAGTCACTATTGTAATTGTCGCCATGTGGCGTATTCATTTATTATTGTCAGCAGGCCATACAATACACAGCCGCTGTTATATTATAAGAAAATTTATATTGTATTCAACTGTTACAAACTGTCATGAAGTCTCAATAAAATGAATTGAATTAAATTGAATTCTTTATCCATAAAGTTTTTATGTCTTAATTGCACCATACCCATTTTGCTACTTCTATTTTAATATTTGCAAGTGCTGCATTGTCCACCGACTTCAAAAGACAAAGAAAAAAGAGCGCAACAAGAGTAAGGAATAATTTACGGAAGTTTTACCAATAGGAAAAAGAACGCATCAAGGCAAGAAGACCCGTACGGAAGCTTGTAGAAGTGAAGAAGGACGTATTGTGGTAGAGTCACAGTCGGTGCTGAGAATATGGAAAAACTTTTTCTGCTGACTGTATAACGACGAAGAAGCCCAACATCCCATTCAACTTAGACGATGATTACCAAAACTTCTGTCCACCAGACCAAAATGTAGTAAGGACAGCAATATCTAAGCCAAAAAACACCTGGACCTGGCGACTTACCGGCAGAAGTATTCAAAACTGCTCGAAATGATTTGCAGAGAGCATACACCAACTCATTTCTCAGATCTGGTTACAAGAGTCTATCCCTGATTAATGGAATTTGAGTATCGTCTTATCCGATCCATAAGAAAGGAGACCCAACTATAGAGGTATAAGTCTGTTCAACATCGCGTACAAGATTTTATCGGTCATATTCTGTGAATGTCTGAAACCCTTCGCTAACAACTTGATTGATCCCTATCAGTGTGGTTTCAGACCAGGAAACTCCATAATCGGCCAAATCTTCACACTTTGGCAGATCCTGGAAAAAATTCAAGCAGTACAAACCAATACCCACCATCTTTTCAGCGATTTTAAGGCAGCCTATAACAGCATTTATAGAGACGAGCTATTTGTATATAGAACCATGTCTAGTTTTGGCATCCCAGCCAAGTTCATCCGTCTGTATAGAATGGCGATGGAAAATGCTCAATGCTCCGTCAAAATCGGTAACGACTTAACTGAGTCCTTTGATGTCAAAAAGGTTTTAGACTAGGTAACGCGCTGTGAGGTGAATTTTTTTAACATAATACTAGAAAGAATTGTGCAGAACTCACAAGAGAGCACTGGAGGCACAATTTTTCAAAAACTAGGATATGTAGAGCGAATGGACGTGGAATCGAACCCTGTCCCTACGGGTAGGGACTACACAGTAGATGAAGACATCATCTTAAGTAGAAGGGGACTTCAAACGTCTTGAAGTGCGCAACTAGGGGTAGTTAGCTAAAAACCGGGCTAACTGGAGAGGCTTGTTAGTTGAAGCTCAGGTTCACCTCAGTAAGTATGTAAACATTGACACTTCGCTGTTCTGCCAGCGATGTTAATTATCTATAGTATAATCATATAGTCTGTGGTAGTACTTCCAACTACCAGAGACTATATGACAATCATAATGACTTTGTCGGGCCATATCATCTTGTCTAAACAGCAAAGGCATCGTGGAGATTGCTTCCGATCGTAAGTGAGCTACTAGGGTTCTTTATATGTAGCTATATGCCGTTAGATGTGGCCTTCAAACTAATAAAGTGAATGTGATCTCTTCTGTAGATCGTAGATTCTCTTTAGTATACACAGTCAATTGTGGGTTTCTCGGTCCTAGAACTTCAACAGTTGGACTGTTGACAAATGGTTTCAGGCATTCAAATATCTATAGTTGGTGCAATTCAGAAGGTTTCCTTTGTTGTGGACTGAGTCATGTTTTCCTCCAACCCAGTATTGGAAATAAGTTGATTTATTCTTCCTGCCGTAAATAGTTCTTTAGGACTGCCAGTTGGTTGAACAGCCTTTTAATACTGAACATAGGAGCTTTTCAATATTCTCAGCACCGACTGTTTCCTCATTCATTCATTCGGACCATTTCGAGCTTAAATACCTTTTTTTTCAACTTTTGGTGAAACTTCCGAACATTGTTCTTGGAGTAGCACCTCTCCATTTCCTCGATCTGTCGATTTTCATGGTCTTTCTTTTCCCACTGGAGAAACCGATGTTCTTTTGTATTTGCATGAGCCGTTCTCGTCCTTCTCTGTAGCTCTGCTTTCTTGCACTACACATCAAATCAGGGAATTCGTAAAGGTTATATCAGTTACGGCGTTTGTGACGACTTCTTCTTCTTGTCATCGATGTCACTGGTCTTCGGCACTTGAAGCAGGTTGCATAGAGTTGTTGAGGGGTTGAGGAACACATTATAGTAGATATCTCAGACGCCATAACAGCAAAAAAATGCTGTGATGTAAAAGAGTCAAGGTACATCCGTTGAATATCTCAAACGTTGTTGTAGCGTCTAACTCGGGAGTGTTTTGGGTCTATATTGCGCGCACGGAATGTTCGAAATTTATAACATTGGAGGAGTACCTCGTGTTGATCCTAACAGAATTAATTTGGTTGGCGGTTTTATTAACAGATCATCGCATATTTCCGACATATTATCTATAGTATACTATAATGTTATTTTGGCAGTAGCAAAAATAGTTAGTCTAGGTTCGTTTCAAACTGTGGTGTAGTGTAGGCTAAACTTCCGGCCTTCCTTTCTTTTTTGGCGTCGGAATATACCATTGCTCATATACATAAAAAACGAGTATTGTCGGAGGACTTGTATAAACACATTTCGTTATCATCCCATGCCAGCCTATGCTTTCAAATTATGCAGTTTGCTTCAATGCGTTCCCTCGCGTGCTCACAAAAAATCCGCAACCAAATAGACGCTGATTTTGCTCTCTGTAGAATTCGTAGCATCATCGTTCCTGGATGATATCAGCTTTATGGCAGTCTTGCAGGAGTCTCCGCAACATGTAGTTATATGGCCTTTTCACAATGCGAACATGTGTGCAAGTGTGAATGTCATTGTCCTTTTTCGCATTGCAGACTCGGTAACTGTGAATATATTCCTATCCGAGTGTTTTAGTTGTTAAGTTTACTTTTAGTTTTTTATTCACAATCAATACAATTGTGTTTATCTAAAGTCTAATTGGTTAGGCTTAATGTTGTCTTGGTTGTTTCTCAGTAATATTATTTTCTGTGATCAGTTAATTAACAACAATTTAGAGATCCAGGCTCTTTTGTGATGCCTTGGACGAAAGTTTTCGTATGTTCCGGATTCAGTACCCCACCTGGAGGATATAAGAGCTGCATCTGGCCCATTAAGGATTCATCCACCATTATTTCTGTTTTATTACCCTCACTATTCATATTGACATGAGCTTAAAGATATGTTAATCTAGCTCATGAAATGTATCCACACTGGCCAATGTTAACAATAATGGCATGAAGGCATTCACCGTACGTTCCCTCCCTGAGACTAACTCATTTTTGAGGTAAACTAACCACACGAGGTGTGTAGTTACAGGTACAGTACTAGTTAGTTTCTATACTAATCATATGCATCCTATTCAAAGAAAACGCTCCAAAGAATAACTATCTCTTGCTGTCACATTTTCATCAAAATTCATACAGTTTGTCATCATCTTGTCAAATATTTGCTTTACTTCTTCTTCAACATCTTCATCCTAAATATCGTATTGACAATCCCTTCACCGCATAAAAGCTATTTACAAGTACTACTACTGCCTTCATTGTACATCCCTCCTTCTCCTTCAACATTAAAATGTCTTCCCAGAGCAATTAGTTTTTACGGTAATCATCATAATTACAATAAAAGGCAATGTTTACAATTTAAAACAAAACGACTACATTTATCGGTCCCCTGAGTGAACGAAGGACATTCCTCTACCAGTGAGTCGGAGCATGTCTGTAGATAGGCTCCCCTAAGGACGGGACGTGAAGCATACGTACGAGTGATATTCAAACACTCAGATACTTCACCTGCAATCCTTATATTCGTACACAAGGATGTACGAGTACGAATATTTGCATCGTAAACCTTGAACACAAAATGGAAATTATGTTATTAAAATGTCCTCCCTAGTTTGGGCCAAGGCTTTACCCATGGGTAAGGGTGTGAGGTGTTGTGGTGGCAGTTGATCAATATGTTTATGGCTATGGAACACTGTGGCAACATAAGATGTGAAAAGGTTATCGTCGAGTTGAATTCCCAAAACGAATTCGCCCATTCGATTTTACGAATGAAAATCTGGCGAATTGATGCGAATCGTAATTTATTTTACGGTGATCTGCCTACCTAGTCTTTTGAAACTGTTATTGCTTTGCCGAGAGGGAGTTTATGATTGAAATTGAATAAAATTGACGATTAATTAATTTGAATTTCGTACTGAATCCAAGATTCGAATTATGAAAGACGAATTGAAATAAAATGCTTTTGGCCTTGTCTTTTTAATATAAAAAAAATATTTCAAAGAAGAGGCACATCATTGGAGTGGTATAAGGCTTGATGCTTGCAGCTGACATAATTATTTCGTCCTTTTCGATTGGTTTGATTTTGATTGTGTCACATGTTTTTTTTTTTATTTAAAAAAAACTTATCCTGCTCATAGATACACAAAATACAACTTAGATATGTACGCCCCGAAGCGAAATGAAGAAAATCAATCCATTCAGAAGCTGTGCGGGATTTCTATAATTTGTCCTCTTTTTGTTGTCTACTTTTTTTCTAGAAAACCAAGAACATTTTTGGAATTGGATTTTTGAACTATACGCATACATCCAATCACAAAAGTGTGTAGGTAAATCTGGATACTCCAAAAAAAAAACATACACCTCTTTGGGACAGCCTTTCATAATCATACATACTCGTATCTCATAACTTCGGGCTCAGCATATTTCGGATGTACGGATAGCAATCCGAAAAAGGACTTTTCTATGAAATTTCTCATTGAAGAATGAGAAACACCCGGAAAGTTGTATTTTTTTGTTTTTGTTTCTTGCTCAATTCATTTGGAAACAGATTGCTTGCGAGAATGACCTTTTTTGGCAGGCGAATTAGTAACATGAAGAACAAACACGGTTCGAAGCAGTGCTAGCCAGCATTAAATTGAATTATTTCTTGCAAGAAAAAAAGAAAACTATTTTTTCAACTACTTCCCCCATGATGTTGTTTGGATTTTTGCCATCGTATATGCTTACGGAAAAAATAGAAAAATGTTTCGTTGTAAAACGTTACGTACTCATACGTACTATAAAGTAGATATATCGTGGATAAAACGGCAAGAATAGCCCC
Organism: Volucella bombylans; assembly: GCA_949129095.1. Lineage (NCBI taxonomy): Eukaryota > Metazoa > Arthropoda > Insecta > Diptera > Syrphidae > Volucella > Volucella bombylans. The sequence continues at coordinate 124,962,180 of OX422140.1, read as the reverse complement.
CGTACCATGGCAACAGTCAAAGGCTTTGCAGCACGCTCTGGGTTAACAGGACTACAAATCCACAAAGAGACTTTGTGGTATCTAGACTGTCGAATCCTTAACCAAATTGCACAAACCACAAACGTTTAAAAGATGTAAAGCCTATGTCGTGACATCATGAAATAGATACCTTAGATATAAAGGATATCACTCTTCATATATAGTAAAGCCGTGTTTTGTGAATTGTAGGTTGATCACTCGAAAGACATACCACGTGGCTTTCTAATGATACCTGGAGAATGATCGGGGAATGTCATCCGTAGATGCTGACCTCCATGAAATGGCATCAAGAGTGGGGAGGCATAGTGGGGCTAATAATAAGCCACATTGAAAATATACATATCAGACTGGATACTACCTTATCAGCTCGGTTTTCCATTGCTGGACGACCAGTGCAGATAAGCCAAGGGGTAGAGACCCTAGAACGAATAAGGGTTAACAAGACTAAAGTAAGACAGTTTGTTAGAACCTTTGCTTAGCCAGCTAGATACTAGCCAGCTAGTACGGTATACCAAGCGACATTCCCGATATCAAATAACGTAACAAGTTGCTGTAGAGAAGGAAGAGAATTTTGTCGTCATTCACTATAGCTTGAATTGTCAAATAAAGATTAGATGTTCCTGGTTATCTTTGATAAAATGACTGAGATTCTGAAACCCTTTCAATTTCAGTGCAATCATCGATTTGTTTGATGTGTCTGTTGGTACAACTTATAAAGTCCGCGTCTTTATCTTATTCGCCTGTTGTGCTGTTCTATTTATGCTCTACTTTCCAGACCTACTTTGCTCTACTTAGCAATCATAGCCAAATAACAAGATTGGTAGTGAATCACTATATAGTACAGTTTTCGACCGAAGTGGTAACAGTTAACAAGCTATATATCGAATCTTAACCCAGATCTCATTTGTGGAGCCTATAGGTATACACTTAGATATTTTGAGGGTAGATGAACTCATATACTTTATCAAAGTTGTAGCTGTCAATAGTGACTCTTTGTCTTAGATGGTGTACAGATAGCTTGATTAACTCTTACGAACGTAAAGGCCGATATGAATGGCTTTCTTTTCTATTTCCATAAATTATTTAAAACTTGTTATTTTTAGGGACCGAGAAATATACAGAAAACAATTGTTTTGTGTCCTTTAAAGTTATATCAGGGTGTGTAGTCTTAGAAGGGTTTAGATTATAGGGAATAATTCAGATGAGGAAGAAGCTAAACGGCAATAAATCCCATTGCATCACGAAGCTTAGATTCAATAAAGAAATTAATTCGCCGCCCAGTTTTAAAAGTAGATGATATTAAAGGCTCTCCCTCCCATTTACATGAACTTCTAAAAACTCCCAATACTGGTCGGAATTCCTTGCTGATTTCCTGGATGCATTCAATAAAACAAATTGGAAGGCATGTGGAGAAGTTATAATAAACAATAGAGCCTTCGATAGTCTTGCTTGAAGGCATCAAATAAAGACAAAAGATGCATGTGAATCTACATTTTTTAAGTCAAATACGACCCTGTTGCAGGTCGTATTAGCCGTGCTTCACATTTTGGTGGTCATAACTAATGTTACACCTGCGGTATTGCCTGAAGGAATAAGAAGAATCCAAGGACAGCGATATCTTTTATTAAACAACGAATAGGGTTATGGGTCTTTACTAGCAGACTCAGAATTTAAAATATGAAGCAAATACAGTAGGGGTTAAGATAAATGACTCCAAAGTCGTAGCTCTGCCTTTCAAGAAGCATAATATTAACTGACAGCGACACTGAAATTGGTGTAAGTTGTGCAATCGAGGAAGCAAATGCTGCATTCAGTTGATCATCTGAAATCTGTAAAAGAAACGTTTGTACAAGACTTACTTACCTACTTACTTAAGGCGGCGCTACACCTTACGCTAATTTGGCTAAGGTCCCCTCCTACTTGCGTGCGTCATCTGAGAGTCCTTCGGAGGCGGACTCGAAAACTTTCCGGACCGGAGCATTAGTTTATAATCGCTTTATATGACCCAGTTGTCTCAGTCGTTGGAACTCCACTCTGCCCGCTGAGTCAATGTCGCTGTACAGCCCGTGCAGTTTGCCATTGCATTATATTTCCTCCTCCAATCACCGTCTATGCAGACGCGACCGAAAATCACCCGAAGAATTTTCTTCTCAAAGCAGCCAAAAGTACACTCATCCATTTTTGATAAAGTTCATATCTCTGCACCATGGAACAGGACTGGGATTAATAAGGTTTTAGATAGGGTCACTTTTGTTGTAAGAGGGAGAGCTTTGCTACTCAATTAGGGTTAGTCTTAGTTAGTTAGCAAGGGTTAGTCTTTAGCGCTGGTGTCGCTGTCTGAATTGATAGTGGCGTTCTCTCCTAGACGTCGGTGTAGGGTGTGCGTTTTAGTTAACAGCATATACTTGGTTTTGCCCTTGTTTACCGTTACCTTTCGGAACGTTTAATTCCAGTTGTCCTCGATGGTTTCAAGTCTGATATTCACAAAATAAATGATGGTGTGCCCCAGGGTTCCGTTCTGTCTCCGACACTAATTTTCATTAATGATCTCTTGTCTGCTACTTCTAATTCTGCTGATGAGAGTACTCACTTCTTTTCATATTCGTTCCTGGACTCACGTCCATACTCTTTGGCTGTAGAACGAGAACGGCAGCGTATGCTGCCAATTGGGGAACTATCAAGAGAGTGGAATTTAATGCTTCCAAAACACAATGCTGTCTGGTGTCGTTAAAGCGAAATTTAAACACCCATGAATGGCACTTGCATCCGCCCAAAATTGGAGTACAATGCCAGCATCTGGTCAGGTGCTCCTAAAACATATCTGCACCTGCAAATCAGTGCGATAAAATTCATTGACGATACTAATACCTGTCAATCAATTGACACGCTCGAACACCGACGTAATACCTCCTGTCTCACTTTGTTTTATCGATATTTCCATCACCAGTGCTCCAAATCCCTTGAGCGCGTACTCAAAAACCCATCTCCACCGCTTCCCCCTCAATACTATACATGCAAGGGCCACTGACATCACGCTGCTTTTTTCCAATTATGCCAATATCATTGGCGTATGTGAGTAATTGGAATTATTTTTGAAAGATTGTACCTCTTGTGTTGGTGCGTGAGTTTTGCGTTATTCTTTCAAGAATCAAGTTAAAGAAATCGCGTGCCACCCTATGGTCTTGCCTAATTCCGCTTTGACATCAAATATCTCGGTGAAAACTGTCATCTTGCATAAGCGAACGAGTTTGGCAGGAATTCTAAAACAAGACATTGCTCTGTATAGCTCATCTTGAGATATGCTGTCATACGCCGCCTTAAAATCGATGCTGTGTATCGATTTGGAGCTCATGGGATTTGTCCAAGATCTACCGTAGTGTGAGTATTTGATCGATGGTGGACTTTCGTGGCCTAAAACCACACTGATTTGAACCAACCAGTTTGTTGACGAACGGCTTCAGGCGTTCACATAATACGACAAATACGATCTTGTGGGCGATGTTAAGAAGACTTATGCCTCTTTAGTTCACGCAGTTCAGAGGGTCTCCTTTCTAAAGGATCGGGCAAACAATGCTGAGACTTCATTCATCAGGCATACTTTCGTCAAACCATATTTTTCAAATGAGTTGGTGTTTGATCCTTACCGAATCATCGCCTGCCGCTTGGAAGAACTGGGCAGTAACTCCATCCGTTCTAGTAGCTTTGTTGGACTTAAGTTTAGATATGCCTATCTTCACTTCATCTACTTCGGGTGAACGGAATTGTTGATCTACATCATCCAGGTTGAAAGGTTCATTCTGCCTGACAGCAGTATTTGATTCGTCACGGCCGTTATACCGTATACAGAAATGCTTCTTCCAAATCCTAAGCATGGATTGCGACTCTACTACGATGTTCCTTGGTTCTCTACAGGCTTCGGTTCGGTGTTTGTATCCGTGGCATGTTTTCTTTACTTTTTTCAAAAAATTCGGAATTTCATTCCTGGAATAGCATCAATATCCTCCTGAGAAGTCAGTGCGTGGTCTTCTCACCTCTTCCGGTCAGCAGCGAAGTTTTCTATACATCGTGCTTAGCTGCATGTGGTTGCCGGCACTCGTTGTCAAGCAAGGGGCTTCATTGTTGTGGCCGAGAGAAACCCAGCACATCAAAGGCGGCATCTCCGGCAACATTTTGGCAATGCTGCTTTTCGATGGTTTTCGATATGGCGGCAGAGGACCTTTTAATATATTAATTGGGAAAGGATTTGGCTATCTCTTGCGATTGTATGTGTTCGACGTCGAACTTCATCACAGTATTGTGATGTATGGTGCGATGTTCGGGTTATCTGCAATCGTATCTTGGCTACAAGAAGGCAGTGAAACGATTTTGGCTACTCGGAATGTTCAGACATCCATAATAATGGAGGAATGCCTTATGCCGATCGAAATGTGGTCAATCTGATTGAGCGAATATCGAGATTTGGGAACCGCGTTCTAGCTACGGCGATAACCCTGAATCTGTTTTTGGAGATGGTGTCGCGCAGGCTATACCTTCCGATAGTATTACCAAAGACGACCTCTCTTCCTAGCTTTGCATTAAATTTGCAGAGGACATTTTTGATGTCATAGCCAGAGCACTGTTCGTTGGTCTTGTTCAAGAGCTCGTAGAAGCTACTTTTGGTGTCGCCATTTTTCTCCTCTGTGGAGGCATGTGTGCATATTAGGCTAATATTGGAAAGTTTAGCGGGGGGACCTACCCCGGTTCATTTCGAAGGAAGAACTCCATGAGATCTTCGACACAATAAGAAGTAAAAAATCAGTGGGAATCGATGGAATACCGAACATTGCGCTTCGACATCTCCCTCTAGAAGCGGTAGACATATACACCACCCTGTTTAACAATGCATTGGATAATGTATTCGTACATTATCCAGAGCATTGGAAAACTGCGGTGGTTTATCCCATCCCTAAAAGGGGTAAGGAGACATCCAATCCGGCGAATCTCCGGTCGATAAGTCTCCTTCCGAATATCAGTAAGGTGTTCGAGAAAGTGATCAATAGAGTCCTCCATAGTTTGGTTCTTCTCCATAGTCCTGATTAAGTGGGTTGAGGACAAAAATATAGTTCCGGACAATCAATTCGATTTCAAGGCGGGGCATGATGTCATACATGCCGCGTCTAAGCCGGTGTCAGATATCCAATGGTCATGGTTAGAGGGGCTTTTCTACAGGCTGACCAGACTGGGCATCAGTAAAACACTTTTGTATATTCTTCATAACATGCTCACCAACAGAACGTCTCTTGTGTTTAACGTAAGTACCTGCCATGTGGGCTTAAACCTACGGGATGCCCATACATCCATGGGAGCAAGGATATGCCTTGCCATCGCTCACCGTCAACTGATACCAATTCGGAACTGTGTTGCCGGCACAAGTTCCACCCTTGGTAAGAGTCGAGCCCGACCTAAAACCTCTTACTGCTCTTAGAATTGCAGCACCCAGTACTTATTGCAACTCTACATTGGGTCGAAACCCTTCCCGCGATTTTGGGTTTAAACCACAGCCACCATGACGCTCCCACAAGGGGGCCTACCTCTAACAAGTCAGGCCCGGACCGAGATCCGGGGGGCTCCTGACTCACATGGTACCGTGACTTAAGTCCTGATAGGGACTACCGGTGGTCCAGGCGCTAACAAGACCTATGACCGGCAACTTGTGACTGATCGAATCGTAGCAACCTTCGGTAGCGTCATCTGAAGATGTTTACGATAAGACCAGTACTTTGCTCTGCACCCGTTCATTATTAGACAACGTCATTAAAGGGCGAAGCATTGATAATTGGGCGGGGGTCCATGCTCACCAACAGACAGTTCATCGTGAAAAATGGCGATGTGACTTCTATTGAAATATTGCACATTAAAAACGGTCTGCAACAAGGTGCGGTTAATTCGCCGATCTTATTCAACAATTACACAATCGATTTGATAGGTTCACTTCCCCATAGCATAGCGTATGCAGATGACTTGATAGCGTACAAAACAGGTCTAAAAGTCGAGGTCATTAACATGCTTTTGCAACGTGACATCGAGCAAATTAGGCGATTTCAAGTTGATAATCAACTTCCAGAAGTCTGAAACCATTCTGTTTAGAACGCCGTTGTCTGGTGCCTCTAGGGACACCAGAAAGAATTGGAGAAAATTCTCGATCATTGGGCAACACGGCCAGCCACTTGCTTGTCGAAATGTAGTCAGATAGCTTGGGATGTGGCTTGACCTATATCTATATTTCAACAAGAATGTAGATGCTGCTCTGGCCAGGGCCAAAGGTGCTTTTGTCCTTACAAAGAGGCTGTTTTATAGCAGCCAACTCGATGAGAGGGTGAAAGTTATCTGCTACATAGCCCTCATCCGGCCCATACTGTTGGGTGTCCCGTGTGGTTCAACGTGAGAGCAAGCTTAATGGAAAGGATTCGGGTGTTTGAGAGAGCTTGCCTTAGGGTTTGTCTTCACCTTTACAGAACACCAGAATCGGAGTACATACAATTCTATCACAGTGAGGTCGTATAAAATAGGGCGAATCTAATAAGAGTGGACAACTTCGCTATTAAGTTGACTCGAGGGTATATTGCAAGAGTAATGACCTCGTCCAATAACCTGATATCTGGGACCTACTACCCCAACTACTTACATATATCATGAGAGTGTGCGCTTGAAAGGCTACGTCCCCCCTGAAGCTTTCCTCTATTTTGACATGAAAGGTCTAATCCAGGATAGGTTTTGCAGTGTCGCTAATCTTCCACGTAGCTCGTGCAGTTGGTGAGGCGCGACTCAACTACTCGTACAACAGAGACGACGCACACGGCAGTACTGAACGTCTCAGCTTTAGCAGGGCGGTTTCAAAACGCGATATAAAAGATGTTGTTTTGGAGCACCAAAATATTTGGTGGTTGAGTGAAGAAGACCCGATTTCTTCGTCGTTTCCTTCAAGTCCAGGATAGTCTGATCAGAAGGCAAAGTGGGCCATATTTTCCTTGCTATGTTTAGCAAATGGCCGAATTACATAGGTTAGGGTAGTTTTAAGGTATGAAGGTTGACAACCTTGGGTTTGCTAGCAATTAGGTTAGCAACTTTAAGTTTGCTAACAATTAGGTTAAGTTATATTGTATAGTTAGGCTAAGTAGTTTAAGGTTTAGTATAAGTTAGCATAGGTAGTTAGTTTAAGTAGTTTAAGTTGGATGTTTAAGTTTTATATAAATACAAAAAAAAAGTTCATTTACTAAGTTGTTTTTAAATACTTAATATTTTCTTAGTTTAACTAGATGTTTAATGAAAAATAGTTATTTTTTTAAAATTTTAATTTACACGTCGAAAGACATAGAATACAAATATAGTTTAGTTTAGAGCGCCCGCTTGGAGGGCTAGTAAGTTAGAATAAGTTAATTAAGTTATGTTAAGCTAGCTTTTAAGCATTTTTTCTGTTAGCATGTAAGTATAGTAAATTTAAGAAGAGTGAAATAAAATTCATCAAAAATTAAAAAAAAATCGTCGACAATCGACGCACGTGGATAGAGGTTCTTCTGCCGTTAATAGATATTTTGCAATACCACCTTGAAAATGTTCCCGGAATTTATTCAGAAAATTAAAAATACAAGTTTATTCATCTAAATCTATATTGTCCCCTTCAAAGTAATCCCCATCGACTGCAACACACTTGTGCCAGCGCTTGATCCAATCCTCGAAACATTTTTTATATTCGGTTTTCGGTATGTCCATTAGTGCTTCCTGCGATTTTTCCATTACTTCCTCTCGGCTGCCGAAACGCGTTCCCCGTAGTGGTTTTTTAACTCGATTGAACAGAAAGAAGTCACAAGGAGCCAAATCAGGTGAATTTGGTGGCTGTTGGATGGTATTTGTTGCATTTTTCGTTAAAAAATTACGAATAATGATGGCACTGTGCGACGGTGCGTTATCATGGTGCAAAATCCCAATTCTGGTCTCTTTTAGCGAATTGCTTCACGTAAACGTCTCATAACGCTCAAATAATACTCTTTGTTTGCTGTCTGGCTTTCTGGCAAAAATTCATGATGCACTACACCATTGTAATCCATAAAAACCGTGAGCATTGCCTTTTTTTTGACTGAAAACGAAGTGGATTTTTTTGGTCTCGTCTCACATGCCCGATGTCTGGATTACATGTCGTACTCATAAACCCACGTCTCGTCTCCAGTAATGATCCTTTTGATGAATGTGGGATCGGATTCAGCGTCGGAAATCATTTCTTTTGCGACGTCAACACGGTCTCTTTTTTACATGAAATTAAGGTCTTTTGGCACCAACTTTGCTGCTACACGAAGGAAACCCAAATCATTAAAATAAATGTCTTGAATGGATCCATAGACAATGTTCAAGTCCTCCGCTATCTCTCTGATCGTTAATTTGCGGTTATTGCCCAACATTTCTTTTACTCCATCAATGTTTTCGTCAGTTTTCGATGTCGATGGTCTCCCACTGCGTTCATCACCTTCGATTGACTCACGACCACTTTTGAACCACTCGTGCCACTGGTAAACGACAGTGTTCTTTAGAGAATCGTTGCCGAAACAGTTTTCCACCATTTCCAATATTCGCGCACCATTAAATCCGTTTTTTACGCATAATTTAATACAAGTTCGTTGTTGCAAATTTAAATCCATTTCTAAAAATGTAAGAAATCGCCAACACACACTAAAATAGATGTACTCTTGGCTACGTAACTTTTGCAAATGTCAAGCTGTGACGCTAAGATTTAGAGGGTATGTCAACAACAGATGTACCAACTTAACAAAAAAAAAACGCCACACGGTTGTTATCCCGGGAACTTTTTGATCAAGATGGTATATCGGAGCGAACTAGAAGCGTGACACAATAGAGACCTAAACCCGAACCAGAATGACTTTGAAAAAACTCATGACGAATTAAGACGCAAATTGCGACGTCGTCATTATAAACCTTAGAATTTAAAGGATGTTCCATAGGCTGTTATAATTTTATAAATGGTTTATTTGTTCCCTGTAGTCCTTTTTTGAAAAGAAATTTACGTGAATCCTCATGTGCGCTCAAGAGATCACAAAGGAGTCTTAACAGATTAAAAGGCAAAACATTACTCGACACAATCAAACGCCAAATGTCGTTCTTTATCAAGTAACTCAAAAGAAATGCATTCTAGTGCTTAGAGTGTTGGGACAAATCTCCAACTAGACTTTTTCAATGGAAGCACTCTCAAAATGTGGATTTCATTGAAAAGTTGCATACACCTATATATCTGCATATATGTATGTTATGTAGGTATAATATATGTATGTATGCACAAATATATGTGCATCAGACCTATATAGGTACATTGTGCTGGAAAATGTGTGCGATTGCATTATATTCGTACACAAAAAAAAGGGCTTGGGCTTGTAGAGAATGTACTATAAAGCAAAAAGGAGTAAGTCACTTGCTTGTTGGTCGTTAGAAAAAAATCGTTTAAACCTACAAATCAACAATGAATGACATCTAATGCCTTGCAAATGCACAACAGCAATTTTTTTTTTCTCACAACGACTACGACGTACAATATCCCAGAAGAATGTTCGCGTTTACCGTGTACGTTTTTTGACATTTATGTACATTCATACTGGTACATTTATTCGCCGGGTCGGTTGATTTTGTCAACGGGTCCCTCGGCGCAATTTACAGATTCCATAGAAATCCTGTGATCCTATGAATACTGGTGCAGCCTCGGTTCTCTTGGCAAATAAAAAGGAAAAACAAAATGTTTCCTAAAATAGGTTATGGCAAGGAAAGAAAAAAATCATATTTGGATTATTGCGCTAACGCCCTTACGTTTATTTGAATTCGTTTGTAAGTGACGTCCTTATTTATTCTTTCTATCTGACACAAACCATTCCAACACTTTTGTTATAGTCTACTACAAATTTCCAAAAAAGTTACCACATGAATTTTGTAAATAAAATTTTTTAAATTTAGTTTTCGATAAATTTGGAGTATCATTTGACGTACTCGTATGGAATACAGCGATTGAGGAATTACGTCGCAGTGTATTTTCAGGCAGTCTATATTTATTTGACAGATGTCAAATGAGATTTATTGCTTTATTTTGGCGCCCTCGTGATTTTTATGCCATATTGGGAGTTCAGAATATTTTTGCCTAGGGCTCAAGACTAATCTAGAAGTGATCCTAAATAACACTCACCTAATGGAGATATTGCTATTATGTTGGGTGATTCAATGCTAAGACACGAGTATATGATGAAAATTTGGCGCTTAAGCGAACAGAAATGGTGTTGATCTTCGTATTGACAATGGTAAATATTTCGTGAGACGTCTGGCAAACAGAAAAAGCTTTATTAAAGCCTATTGATCCAACAATAGAACAACGACTGTTTTTATAGGATTGTAAAGGGGCTGACAGTTCAGACGAGGATCAATTCAAAAAATGCAAAGAACGTTTTCAAATGTTCTTAACGATTTTGTGGGTGGATAGATACTCCTAAATCATAGTGATCATAGTAAGCTGTATATTGCCCGAATTCTATTTATATCTTAAAAAAGTAAATCATAGTTGGAATAACGGCTTTCAAGGGTAATAAAGGATTCGATGTCATTCTCGACTAACTTTTCATGGCTGATCCGATACCATCGGTAGGCCTTCTGCTCCCTAAAACGATTTGGAAGTCCGAGACCTTTCCTGATGAGTGTCAGCAAAGAACAATTGTCAGCATTGTAAAGAAAAGCAATTTAATTGAGTACGGAATTTGGGCTGGATTTGGGAACTTCTGGCGAGCACCCACGATGCTTTCAATATGGATCATTCTGCATTGACCACTTCCTCACTCTTTGGATCATATTTGCAAATCGAGTTGACAACTACGACTATTATATTTCTATGCCATTTCTAGTGATATTCTCTACAGTATTAAATCAGATGAAAGCGTTGGAGTTCAGAGGAGTATTACAACATACCTTAAAAACTTCGACTACGTGGAAAATACTTCCACTTTCTTCTTATTGCATCGCATTTTGGTCATATATTCGTACTCGTACTCGTCATATACCACGGTTTGGTAAGAAATTGAAATAAGAAGCTAGATCGAAAGTGCCAGTATGTCAGTATTGATATACAGGTGCGGTGCCTGACGCTTTTGTCGCGAAACAGATTATGAGATGGGAAGATAAAGATGGGGTTATGCAAAAGAAAAAAGTACCATCCGATTGGCTTCATGCTCTGCAAAAGCGACGGCTACATAGCAAATCAGGCTATACAGTGGGCTCCGCTGTTGAAAGAATGTTATGGATGTTGTGCGTTTCCAAGACGAGTATGCTCGTCCTACTTTCAATAATTTATAACATACAGCATTTTGAATAAGCAAATTTTTTGTGCCCACAAATATAAATATACAAATGTAAAAAAACTTGAAAACAATACTGGAAATAAAATTTAATACAGAAATTATTCATCAATTATTATTTGAAGAGAATGATCTTTTACAGATTTAAATTAAGCAAAAATCAACTTCATCGTGTATTTATAATAAAATTTTATAGCAACATAATCATTGTAACAAAGCCCAATACATAATGGAGGTTTATCAGGACAGATCGTCGGGCAGAAATACCGAGTCTCCTTGCGAATGTTTTTCGCTGCAAAAACTCTACATTTGCATTTGAATTTTGTTCCTGGGGTGTGATTGACGTAGGTGGCTGCGATTGAATGATTGCATCTTGGCTTTCGTTTAGCAAATATTGTATAACATCTTCTCTAAATTGAAGAGATGTTTAATTTTCTGCGTTCGGTTGCTGACAATAAAATCAAATTTGTATGCATTATGCACAGCCATTATGTGTATGGTTATTTTTTTTATACAAATGAAGAGTTTTTCTCATATCATTATAGTAGGACAGTATTTAATCCAAACGGTTTACACCTGCCGTACCTTTTGTGTAATCCCTTACCATATTATGTTTGGTGCAGGCGTGTCCATTTCTATTAGCAACTTCAAGCATTTCAGCTTTGTGCATACTAAATATTAGTATTTGATACTGACCATACGTCTCTTTTATCTCTCCATTTACAAATAATGACCGAATCGGATCGCTTCCAGCTGTACTCGCCCTTTTTAATTTTTTTTTTGCATCAATTCTTTAGGATTACTTTTACCATTGAATCGTAAAGTTCCACAAATATATGTCGAGCGCAATGGTAATTGTTTTGCCAGCGATACGGAGTTATAAAAATTGTCTCCATACAATATCTAGAAAACCGTCCATATGAGAAAACACAACCGAAGTACTCTGATTCCGCCCGTCTGACGGAATTTCCGATTTTCCATAATAAATTTGTATTCTTAGTATCATACCCTGCGAATAAGGGCCATTTGGGTGCATCCACAAGTGCAAGAGCGACTGAACAATCAAATGTCGGAGCACACATGGAAACTTTTTGAGATGAAATCGTTTACCAGAAACAAGTAAAATATATAGATGTAAGAATACTAGGATACAATATAGTAGGGCTTGGAAATAAATTTATATTAATGGATTTTTTTGATTATGTAAATAGTTTTGATATATTTTTCCTATTTGAAACACATGTTTTAGAAGATGAAAAGGAGAAATTTAATGGATTGTTTAAGAATTATGACTTAAAATGGAATTCAGCAGTTAAATCAAATGTTTATGGAAGAGGAGTAAGGATTTTAAAGTAGGTGCCCCAAATCAAAGAATCTTTTTTTTATATTGCACCTATATACCATAATTGTTTAAACTCGATGAGTGATTATAACCGGCTATGTGATACACTGCAGGATTTGGAATCAGTGGATGTAATGCTTGTCGGCGATTTTAACGCACGGATCGGATTGTTGCAGAATAATATTGTAAGTGGAGGCGCATCAGCTGTTATAAACCCAACTCGCAGATCTAAGGACGGCGCAAAGATTGGAAGTGGCCGATTCGTTTGACGCAAGAGTTCTGAATGGAAGCTGTCAAGGGGACCTAAGTGGCGAGTATACGTTTGTACGTGGTACGGCGGTGCTCAGCCATAGATTATTGTTTTGTGTCTGGAAAGTGGAACAAAATTCTGAAAGACCAGCATAGCTACAAGACTTTTTTCTGACCACATGCCTTTGGAAATCTTTTGTATAATTTCGAGTAGAGAGGGTATGATCAACGCCCAACAACTTGGTCTATTGCCAAAACTGGCTTGGAATGATAAAATGAAACCAGTTTTCCAAAATAATTTGAATAAGGGACTTACAAAACTAAAATCAGAGAATAATTTTTTACATATTGAGGATCTTACTCAAATTATAACTGAAGCTGTTCCAGTAAGTAACAAAGTAAAACGTAGGACTGAATACAAGCAAGCGTGGTTTGATGCTGAGTGCCGCAGCGCCAGGAACAAATCTTTTGGGCTTCTAAAGCTTCTAAGGCAACACAACACAACTTTCTTTAAGAATTTGTATGCAGCAGCGAATAAAAATTTTAAAGAACTCTGGTGGTCTAAAAGGAAACAGCTTGTTCAACAAAATATAGCCGTTTTTAACTCATCAGAATTTCCAGAATTCTACAAAAATTGTTCTATGGAATTTCTTGAAGCACTAACAAGAGAATATAATAGAATATTTGAGACGGCAAATGTTCCTGCATGCTTCAAAAGAGCGGTCATCTATCCCCTACATAAAAAAGGAGCTATGATAGTCCTGAAAATTACAGAGGAATCTACTTCTTGAACAACTTGACTGATGTAAGTTGTTTAGCACTCTGATTTTTAATAGACTTACGGAGTGGGTCAATCGAAAAAAAATACTAAGCGAATTTCAAGCTGGGTTCAGGAGAAGTTATTCTACTTGGATCAATTATTCACACTGATAAATATTGCCGATAATTTAAAAAAAAGGAAAAAGAACTGTTTGCATTTTTCGTCGATTTTCGTGCTGCTTTTGACTCGATCGCACGTGAAGCTCTTTTTTACAAGCTGTACAAGTTACGAATTTCAGGCAAAATTATATGTATATTAAAGGCTATGTATGAAAACAATGTAGCCTATGTGTGGGATGGTGAGTTTGTATCAGAAGAATTCACAACGCAAATGGGAGTGAAACAAGGATGCGTCTTAAGCTCACTTCTTTACATTTTGTATATAAATGAAATGATATCGTGGAAGAAACCGGAGGAGGAATTCTGTTTGGAAACATACGAATACCTGGTCTAATTTTTGCGGATGATATAGTTTTTCTATCTGAATCTGTTGAAGGAGTGCAGCTTATGATAAACCGTCTTAAAAGATACTGTAGACTCTGGAATTTGTCCGTTAATTTAGAAAAATCTAAAATGATGATCTACAGTGGAAAATATTCACGCAACGAAAAATGGAAGTACCAAGGAGGAAATGTTGCAATAGTTCGAGAGTACAAGTACTTACGTGTTTTAATCACGGCGAACCTTAATATGAGAAGACACTTTCAATGCAAATTGGCTGAAGCAAAAAGAGCCATTTCTTCCGTCTGGAGCCGCTGCATAAATAACGTGTTTATCGAATATAGTTCAAAAATGAAAATTTTTCGTACAACTGCTGCATCAATATTGCTCTACGGTGCTCAAGTTTGGGGATATTGCCAATTTGAAGAAGTGGAAAAAGTTCTGAGGTATTTCTTATAACGAGCTTTTCGGTTGCCAGCCTGCATGCCCAACTATATGCTACATTTAGAAATAACAGTACCACCATTGTTCCTAGACGCCATCAAGATGCACTTTGAATATGTCGTAAAAGTAATGGAAATGGGTGAAGCAAGGCTGCCTAAACAAGTACTGAACCACACACTTGCGACCAGAGGAAAACTTGTTGCAAAGAGGGAAGAGCTGGGATTTGAAACCCGGTAAAAACTTCCGTATCTAATCCGATACAAATACCACGAACTTGAAGAATATGTTTAGTTCTATTCTTGAAAGGGTAAGCCGCATATTGGGGTGTGCAGCGTTTAACCTTGTTTAATAAGTAGCTATGGGGTTAAAAAATGGGTTGAAAATAAAAGGCACGTCTTTTTTTGACACATAGTTACAGACAAGAGACTCTTTTAATCTTCTCTGGAAATTACTTCCATTTTTACAATAATTGTCATACAATAGCAAAATATAACCTTACGTTACGTTTAATTGTTAACATTAGAATTAGTAATTTAATTAATTTAATTAATTAATTTTAATTTAGTGGGTGCTAACGCCCCCATTTATTTCGCTTAATACAAGCTTACAGTAACTTAAAAAATAGGACTTAAAAACTAACAAGAGTTAAGGGTTAGGAGGTAAAGGAATGACGGAGGAGATCAAATTTAAAACGAGAATTGCTCCGGTTAAAATCAAAAAGGGGGAGGTTTGAGTTGTCCTTACGGAGCATGCGGGAGATTGGTTCGTTAGAGCCATAAGAGGTGCGTTGGGTTGGGATATAGAAGAGACGTGGACAGCGTAAATTACGAGGGTTAGTGTTGAAGGAAATAGAATTGTAAAGGGAAGCGCAGTCCACAGAACCGGAGAGTAGTCGATGAATGAAGAGAATGTCAGCTACGTCTCTGCGTTTTTCTAGGGTATTCAGGTTAAGAAGTTTGAGGAGGTCGCGATAGGGAGGTAAGATAAATGGGTCACTTCAGGGTAGTCCACGAAGAGCAAACCGAAGAAAACGACGTTGAATGTTCTCGATTCGGGATATATGAATTCGCTGAAAGGGGTACCATACTTGGCTGGCATATTCAAGGAGGGGTCGGACAAGGGTAATGTAAAGTGACCTTGTCACATAAGGGTTGCAAAATTCTTTAGACCAACGTTTGATACAACCGAGCGATGAGTTGGCTTTAAGGATTATCTCATCAATATGCGAACGGAAGTTTAACTCTGTCTCGTATAAAATTCCAAGGTCGCGAAGGGATTGAACCTGGGGTACAGGTTGATCATGCAGAAAATAAGGTCGAGAGGGGGATTGATTGGACTTACGAGACAAGGTCATTGATTGGCATTTGGAGACATTAAGCTTAAAGCAATTTTTTAGACACCAAGTAGAAAGCTATCGAGGTCTTCTTGAAGGAGAATAGAGTCTTGGGGTGAAGAAATAGTTTTCGAGAACTTAGTGTCATCGGCATAAATGGATACGGAGCAGTGTTTGATAATCTTCTCAAGATCGTTTATAGTTAAAATGAAAAAGAGGGGACATAGATGGCTGCCTTGTGGGACAACAGAAGTGGCTAAAAACGGGGTTGAGGAGGCTCGCCTAAGGCGATTGCTATAGTAACGGTTCTCCAGATAAGAAGATATCCATTTTAACAATATGGGGTCAAAACCGAGGGAAGACAATTTAAAAAGGATCAGTTGATGTGATATTTTATCGAAGGCCTTAGCGAAATCTGTAGCAATAACGTCAATTTCATTGCCGTTCATGCCATAGGGCTGAAAGCGCAAAGGATACGAATTCAACTAAGTTTTTAGTAGTTGACCTACCTTTTAGAAACCCGCACTGACTGGGTGATATAAGTGACTTGCACTGAAAGCTTAGAACTTCATACAAAAAACTTTCGAACATTTTAGGTATGCGAGAAAGCTTAGCAATGGGACGGTAGTTGGTTACTTCATTCTTTAATCCCTTTTTGTGAAAGTGGGTGTGAAAGATTGGAGGCACACTTTTTGAGGAATATTGCTGGGAGCCCATCTGGACTAGATACAAATTCATCATTGAGATTTTGTAACTTTTCTTCGATAAGGTTGGGATCAAAAGGTTGAGATAGAGAGGGGCCAATGTATAAATTGGGAAGATACTTGAAATAGATGGTGTCGGGTACAAAGAGGTTGTCTGCAAATGACTGTTTAAAAAAGTTTGCAAAATAGTTGGCAATAATATGTGGGTCGGTCGATGATATATTATCGAACGAGTGAGAAGGGGGATAACCGTCTGATTTTCTTTTGTAGTTGACGAATTGATAAAATGTCTTAGGATCGTTGATAAGGTTGGTCTGCGCTGTGTTGAGAAAGCGCTGATAGAGGCAGTTATAGAGCTGGGTGAATTGCAGGTAAGTTCCAAGATAGTTAGAGTAGTCATAATAAGAATTGGTGCAAAGAAAAACTGCCCATAATTTGTACCATGGAGGGGAAATAGATGATGTTTTATGCCGCGAAAAGGGGACGTAGAGAGAAATGGAATTAAATATTTCACTGTAGACAATGGAGATAGCATCAGATAAGGATAGGTTGGTAAAATCAAAAGAACATTTGCTGAGATAGGTATTGATTTTTCGAAAATTACAACTTCAATAGTTGTAAGAAGAGATTGTAGTTGAAGAAGTGGTCTGGGTTGGTGAGTTGTGGAAAAATGAGAGAAGAAGAGGGGGTGAAAGTTGTCGACAGTTGATAGGCTAAAGGGACACAACGTTACTATGGAGCTAATAGGATCACTAGTGAAAATAAGGTCTAGTTGCCTACCGATAGTAGTATATTCAAATTCATTTGTAGCTCAGTTACAATAATTATTACAAATTCAGTAAAATCTCATAAAATAATAAAATTAAATATACATTGACATTGTGTTCACGAACATGGTCCCACCCGGTGGACGATTTTCGTCCGCAAGTGTCCTCAATCATGTACCTTACTGTACCCAATTTCATTTGGTTATGTTGTACTTTGTGTATTTTGTGAGTGTGTGTTGACTATCTACATGTAAATGAAACAAGATCGTTTAAGTGGTTTAAGTTAATAAATTGAAACATTACATGTAAGGATGATGACATAACAAGCGTGCAACAAAGGGAGATGAAATGTGTCTTTGCTTTGATTTGCAACAGTGCAATAGTTTATTTTGATCGTTAACCAAAACTAGGTCAAATCGCGTCGGGAGTGTTGTTGGATTTTTTGTTTAGTTAAATAGTTTTGTTTTTCCCCTTTTTTTTTGGTAATAAAAGGTAAGTGTTTTTATCTAATTATTTATCCTTTTTGTCTGCTCCCCTTCGCGAAATTCGATTTTGTTTTGATTTGTGTACACCGGCGCGAGTACACAATCGTATATAGGTGCGTGTGTACATATTGATATACATATGTACGAGTACATCGATTGTTTGTAATTGTTTCGCGAAAGTGATATTCGAGTGCAGTGCAAACAAAATAAAAGAAAAAAAGAAATGGGAAAATAGAGAAATGGAAAAAGAGTAAAAAGTCCATTGGAATTATTTTTCCAACAACTCGGTACAATTTGTGGTGTTATTTTGTACGATAACTGTTCTCCGCGTACGCATATTTTGGTTGTGCAGTGGTTTGTGATTTTGATGATGGCCGAATTAGCTGGCTTAGTGTGTGTGGTGTTTACATTGTCAAGTAAAGCCATGCATTCGCCTTCCTATTGAATTGTTGTTGCATCTTCAGTATGTTTTTTTACATATTCATTTTTTATTATATACATATTTATTATTATTATTTATTTCCTTTATTTATGTAATTTATGTTAAGTGTTGTTAAATTTTAAAATGTTTTGTTTTGAGTGGTCAACGTCGTTAGTGTTACTGAGTCTTCAAATGCCTTGCAGTTTTGATTCTCCAATTCCCGTCGGCATTTTGGAACTCCGCAACGTTATCCGGTATGTGATGTGTTTTCTGTGGATAACGTTGAGTGTTCACTAAGAAACTTCAAATGCCGTCGGGGTTTTGATTCTCCAATTCCCGTCGGCATTTTGAAATTTCGGAACTCCGCAACGTTGACCGGGATGAATGCTTTGTGTGTGACATAGAGTGGACCGTATGTATGTGTGTTGTGTTGTGTAGGGAAACTAGGATAAGTAAGTTTCTATTAATAAGTAATTATTTGTATTTCTTTAATGTAATAAATTAGTTTTACAAGAAAAGAAATGATTTTGATTTTTATTGTGAATTTATTTAAATTGTGTGTCTTATAAATGTTATGTTGTGACGTTTAAATCTTGTGTTGTGTCGTTCAAATGTCTGCTTTTTCGCTTGCGATATTTGATGGCAAATATAAACTTTTCCCAAGTGACCGATTCAGTTCTGCGGTTTCGGTTCGTTTCGTAACCACTCGAGCAAGTCCGTCTTTTCCGGGATGTGTGTCAATGATTCGTCCGAATCGCAACTGCAACGGCGGTAGTTTTTCGTCCTTGAAGAGAATTAAGTGTCCGCGTTTTGATCCCAGTTTTCGTCTTGTCCCCTTCGGGCGCTGTTTCATCGTGGACATATATTCTTTGCTCCGCTTGCGACAAAAGTAGTTGGTCATCAATTGGCAGATCCAATGCTCTAGGTAACTTATCTTCTTCACGGCAGCGTCTATTTGAGGAACTTCAGATATTCTTGTGCCGATTGCGTCTACCCTTGGACCTCTGTCTCTTTTTCCAGCTTGTGCCCGGCAGTTTAGTACAAGTTGTTTGTAGTACGCAGGACTGCGACGAAGTTTCGTGGTTCTGGTTGACTTATTGAATACCACATGGTTAGGAGTAAGGAAATGGTGTGGTGTATCCAGTATGGTATTCTTTTTGTCGACCTCTGTCATTTGAGGAAGCTTCTTGCATTCCTTTAAACACTTGGAATGCTCCTTGTGCTGTGTGGGGTTTTTCTGGAATCATCCTTCCAGTTGATGAAACCTACGTAAGGCACCTAACTTCGAGGCACCAAACCCAGGCTTACATCCGGTTCTAAATAGTTGCGATACCTCATATCGACCATCAGGCGATCTCGTTATTGTGTTGATATTATTCTTTTCAGAAGTTTTCTCTTCCGCAGTTTCCTTACTGTTGAAAGGCAATTCTTCCAGTTCCCAGTACCTTCGCAGCTGAGTTTCGTTATCGAGAACCTGTAAGAAGCTATGGACAGGTTCTTTATTTTGCGAAATAACCTTCCCAAGGATAAGCCAACCTAACTCTGATTCCTGTGCGATTGGCGATCTTTCATCATCACCGCGTATAATGGATCCTAGTATCAGAGTAAACATCGGCTCCCAGGAGAATATCAACAGCCGCAGGCTTATTAAATTGTGGATCAGCTAACTTCAAACCTTGAATATGTTCCCAATTTTGCAGAGCTAAAGGTTTGGACGGAAAAAGACCAGTCAGGGACTTGAACACATAGGCTGGGGTATTTGTCTCGAAAGATGTTACCAGAGACCCAAAGGAAAGACTTACATACCGCTGACATCAACCACTGCTAACTTTTCCCAATCCAGATACCTGAATGATCGTTCGTCGCTGATGAAGCTCTAATAACTGGACAGCGGATTCAGTAATGAACGTTGCTTCCGATCCAGGATCAACTAATGCCCTCAGATGAAAATAATTACCATTTGATGACCTGACTCGAACAACTGCTGTTGCCAGAAGAACACTTGGCTGATGTACTTCAGAAGAGACTACTTTAGGTGGGTTAAATTTTGATGTTATATGAAATGTTTGTGTACCTTTAGTTGTATTTTTATAATCCCTTGTAGGTTTAGAGCTGAGATTATTAACATGCAGCAGCGAATGGTGTGCCTGCTTGCAGTAATAGCAGCGCACACTGCTGTATTTTTTTTTTTTTTTTTTTACAAGAACTTAACACTCAAGTGGGTATTAATACACTTAAAATGCCTGAGCACGTGTTAAGTTTTTAGGAAAATGGGAGAGAGAGAAAGAAAGATTTTTGGGCTCAGCGGTTATTTCGCTCCATGGGTGGCATCCAACATTTAATGGGGAGTCTAAATTATTGGTGTAATTGGACTTGTTATTGTATTAGAGGCAACCATTCGTCTTACGAGAATTAAGTTGCCTGAAAAAAGAATGTCTTTCGGACGAGGCTGGGATTCGAACACCGAACCTTCTGATTTGGAAGCCAACACACTACCACTTGAGCCACGGCCACCCACTTTGACATTGGTTTGTCTTGTGACTGTACCCCAAACAGTTCCGACAAACCCCGATTCTGTCCACTGCCTTAGATCGTTCACAGATCTCCATGGCAATAAACTTCTGACAAGTCCGAAGGGAGTGCTGACCTCTAACACATACCTGGCATGCAAACTGCTTCTTCCCGACGTGTAACATCGTTTTCTTCTGGACCGCAACTGCCTTGTGTGCAGAAGAACCGCTGACCTTGATGCCACTCGTTCCAGCTACTGCTTCCAAGGTTCGAAAACGTGTTTCCAGGAACTCTGTAAATTGTGTCAGTGTTGGCAACTCCTTCAAACTACCTAACTTCTCCTCCCACAAACGCTGAGTAAAGGCAGGTAAGTTCTGAACCAGTATATAAATTAAAATATCATCCCAAGAACTAACAGGCAATTCTAAATTTTCTAGAACATGGAAAAATTCCTGGGACGTGTCCAGTAGAGACTTGATGTTGCTTGCAGTCTCCTTTGTCAACTGCTGCTGCTCAAAGAAAAGTTGGAAGTGAGCGTTTACCAACACTCGCTTGTGGTCGGCTACAAGCAGTTCCCATGCTTTGTCATAATTGCCAGCATACAAACCTAAATGCTGCAACAAACGAGCAGCTTCACCGACAAGAGAAGATTTCAAATAGTGAAGCTTTTGAATTTCACCCAGCTCTTTATTTGTGTGGACTAAAGATACAAATACATCGTGGAAAGCCCGCCACTACGTGTACGAGCCCTCAAAATGTGGTATTTGAATTTGGGATAATGAAAGCTCATTACAAAAAGCACCTGTGGATTCACTTTCCACATTCTTCTCCTTATATGCTGACTTGGCATTGTCGATAGCATCGACCAATTCACCTCGGTAAGTGAAATATGTTTCTTGAAGCAGATCAAAAATTTCATCAAAATCTTCTTCTTCCAGACCTTCTTCAATTTCTCCTCGTTGAATCTTCGTTTGAAGACCAAGCGCGTTCTTGAAGTTCCCTTCTAGGATAAGGAGACGATCTTAAAGATAGCTGGCTGTACGACGTGATGCTCCAGTCTTTTTGGATTTGGAGTGGTCACGAAGAATCTGCTCCAGAACACCTTTTTGATCTGAATCCGTGGACAATTTCGACATTTTTAAAGGTTTTTATTTGAAAATTAATTATAAGGCAATGTATGTATGCATCAAGTACAATATTTATTTAATTATTAGATACAGTGTTTATTAAAATTATATTAAATAATTAATATTTTATTGGTCAGTTTTGTCCAGCTGGTGACAGTTGAGGTTAAAGTTGAAAATTAATTTTTACACGGCGCGGGAAATGCGATTCATGCACAACCACCGAAAGAGTCTTTAAGGTTTAAAAAGAGTAAGACAAGGGTCAAGACACCGACCGCGATGGAGTAAATGTATGTACTCTGTTCGTAGATTTTTATATATGTATATACGAGTATATACATTTTTTTTTTTTGTGTTGTGTGCACTTGCACTTTGTTCTTGAAATTTGCACTTTGCACTTGCACTTGCACTTTTTATTAATTTTTTTCTTTTAAAAGTTTAAAATGTTAAATGTTGTGTAGTTTGTTACTTCTCCGGTTCGTAAAGGACCAAATGGTTATATATATATATATTTTTTGCTCTTTGCACTTGTCCTTTTTTTTAATGTTTAAAATGTTTGGGAGAATGTTATCTGGCTCGTAAGGACCAAATGTTGGGGTGTGTAGGGTTTAACTTTGTTTAATACGTGTGGGGTTAAAAAATGGGTTGAAAATAAAAGGCACGTCTTTTCTTGACAAATAGTTACAGCAAAGAGACTCTTTTATTCTTCTCCGGAAATTACTTCCATTTTTACAATAAGTGTCATACAATAGCAAAATATAACCTTACGTTACGTTTAATTGTTTACATTAGAATTAGTGCTTAGTTATATTCAAATTCATTTGTAGCTCAGTTACAATAATTATTACAAATTCTGTAAAAACTCACAAAATAATAAAATTGAATATACATTGACATAGTGTTCACGAACACCGCATTTCTTATGAAAAATTTAAAACAGAAGCACAATCCTCACAACATCGAATGATATACAGTCAACTGAACTGTGACCTTAAGGAAAATACGTACTTCCAAAGCCGTTTTCCACTAAAAATGATAAACATAATATTTAAATTAAGGGGTGAAATTATCAACCTAAATTACATTAAACATCGACCGGATCTACCAATTCTATGTGACCTTTGTAGCCGACAGGAAAGCGAATATATATACCACTTCATTGCCAGATATTCCATCCTAAATGAGATACGAGTGAGTTGTTTTGGAGTAACCTTGATGGAAATGAATGAAGTCCTGGACATTTTGAATGGAAAATTAGGTTGGAAAATATTATATAAATATGCGTCAACTGCACTGAAATACAGAACGAGGATAATAGATGGTGACTTTTAATTAAATACCAAATAGCATATTAAGTAGTTAAATTAATAAATTGTCTATCTGGTAGACGGCCTTTGGCCAAACCATATTAAACTTAGTTATCCAATTATGTAAAATTATACAATATTTTGATCAATATAGTTTGCAACTACTACTACTACCATGCGATTCACATACTCGTAGTTCATATAATTTTATGCCAAATTAGTTTATTTCTTATTTTTGATATATTGCCCAAAAAAAGTACGGCTACACCATAATTCTAAAGACTTATCAATAAATAGATCTTTGCCAGGATTATACAGGGTCCCTAATTCGTCAACGATATTTTGGGAAATGATTTCTGGGCATATTAGCTTACTTTGTTATACCCTGACACATGTTAAGGGAAATTCCTCTGTTAGTGCTAATGGTACAAACTTTGTGTAGGACTCTGGTTTTAGAAGGAATCCTAGCCTTTGTAACGGCGTTTAAATAAAGTTGATATCTTGTTCGAGTCTTTAGATAATGTAAAACGCTATATTAATTAGGCATTTTCTGGAGCAAAGTGACCTCAAAGACAAAAATTAACATGGCAACGATACTGTAGAACGATTTTTTTTTCATAGAATATATCCAGGAATCTTTTCCCAAATTATCGTTGACGAATTAGGCGACACCCTGTATACACAATTCATAACGTTAAATGTTAATGTTTAACAAGTCGTTCGATCCTGTGTGTAAGCTACTAGAAAAGTGCAGAAACCGTAATAATATTTGAAATCGGTTTCGGGACATATGTATAGTTCTCCAAAGTGGTAAATTATAAAAATGGCTTTTATTCCAATAATGTTAAATGGTAGACCAATTTATGGATCCCATGTGAAGAATCAAAGGTCAGAATTTTGGCATTTTTCCGCCATTAGTGACTTTCCGGTTATAAAACCTGGATGATTTACTCAGTATCCTTTTTCGCCCTATTATTTCGACAGCATACTGATTAGGTTCTTAAACCAACATATCAATAAATTCATCAGAAAGAAATATGCCAATTAGTTCGTCTGGAGTTCTCACTTTTGCCGGAAGATTCAAGCCTTGATAGTTTCCACGAAATTCAAAAACTGGAGGATCTTTTTCCGCTTCAGTCCAAATATTGCCACTTTCGGTAGCTTCATTGATATTGGGTTGTACCACATTTTCGCTCAGTCGGAAATAAGAAGTTCTCGAGTGAAAATCTATGCCAGAACGTTAAATTTTTTTTTTTTATAAAATAAAGTGGTACTTGTGAGAATTTTAGAGTTCGTTACAAGTACCGTTATTTTTTTTCTATGAATTATTTACCATGCTATCGGCAGTTCAAATTCGAATTCTCTTATTTTTACGAATTTAAAATGGGGCATAATACGTTATTGGCAATGAAAAGCATTAATGATGCATTTGAGGATGTAGCGGTAAACGAACACACTATACGACACTGATTTGGAAAGATCCGTTCGGGAGATTTTAGCGACAATATTTTAAGAGCAACGGTAGATGCGGACCCAACGAAATCGGTGCGGGAGATTACACAAAGCATGGGAGTATCCCCAATGACAATAAGGTAAAGAAAATATTGGCTTTTAAATTTTTACTATAAAATCGGACATTTCATTTGCTACAACCTAATAGATTGCACATTGATCGAAGTATTAGGAACTTCATATTCATTCTCTGATTCTTCCGAATCATAAATCACATTTCCTCGTGGTCTTTTTTTTGCCATGGGGCTTAGACTGTCAACTGATTCAGTCTCGAAATCACTATAAAATAAATATTCTTCTTCTGAAGCAATATTATTGCTAGTTAATATATCGTCGACCATTCTTGAAACTAGTTTCCATTGTGAAAAGAGATAAAATAAGCGGGAAGGTTGTGTACCTCGGACCGATTTTCAGAAAATTGATGTTTACTGACAATTCATTACAAACAAAAAAGAAAGAAAATTGACATGGAAATCAGTCTTTCGAGACGTTACAATATACGAGTAGTTTTGTTTGCCTTTACAAGGTTCAAACGATTGTCAGTGCTTACACTTTCAAATGCGCTAAAGTCTTCATTGTTATCTGTTTTTGAAATGGATGTTTTGAATTTGACCTGCCTGTGCTTTGGCATTCGAGGAACCATTGATATGATATTCTCAGCAACATCGGAAGATTCATATAAAACTATTTTTTTTACAGCTTTTCGTTTTTTTTGGAATATATTTTTTGACAGTTGCAGATATGATGGCATCTTTTTCAGGAGTGTCAGTGAGTATTCATGTCTTTCTTTTCTTCTTTTCACGACGAATATTCTGCTGACTTGGCACTGCTTTTGGAAAGGGCTTTATCGCTTCTGATGTTATAAACATGGAATTTGAAGGAAGGACCCCGCTGTTGAATGGTCATGGTAAACTGCTTGCTTCCATGTTGTCCGGCTCACCAACTTGAGTGACTACATTGTTTGATTCATCAGAAAATGGTCGATCTGTAACAAAGCTGCTCAAAAATTCCTCGTCAGTAAAGATGTTTTCATTGAGTGGGTGAATCCCTTAATAATATTCCGCTGACCAAATGCTTGCGGATATGCCTTGCCAACAATTTGAGCAATATTATATTTAGTCATTGGTTTTCCTGGGTTCGCTGGCATCCATTCATTTGCAGCTTTATTGAAATATGTATGTCTTATATGGTCCAAAAACAGTTCTGTCAAGAGGCTGCGTTTTGTGCGAGCTGTGAGGCGGTAGGGTCAAGATTATATATACTATAAGGTCCGAATTTAAAGCGGATTAGGCAATCCTTTAAGTTGTAATGTTTGCCCGATTAAAGCTGGTTGATCTTGAGAGGCTAGTTACTTCAGGCTTCCTTAGCGACAAAACTGGGTGGCGTTTTAAAAAGCCGTGCATCCAGTCAACCCCAGCAGTTTCTTCTCCTGTCCTTGAATGTGTAACTCTTTTCTCATTAGCCGCTGCAAAACGAAATGCCAGTTTTCTTGTTGCAGATTTTGAGAGTCCATAGTGTTATTTAGAAGTAAGTTCCTCTTCGCCAATAAAAAATTGTCTCACTTCAATTTTTGAGCGATATTCAAGGTTATCATTGCCAGCGGCTCTATGGTATTTGAGATGTTATCTTCGAAATGTAATATGTTTTGGAAGCACGATACACAGTATGCCCATTATTAACTACATCCAATACAGCCTCCTACTGTGAAGTGTTATCCGTCGGTTGTCTTTTTACGCCTAATTTACTGCGAGGCATAGTAAGACTAGAATCAAAGGCAGAAAAATTAAGATGGTTATAAAGCTGAAGTAAGAATCAAGGTGTACCTTGGACCGGTCCATGGTACACCGAAAGTGTTCCACCGAGGTACACCATGCGCACTTTATTTACTTTAACAATCGTAACTATTTTTTATTTTAATAACTGACTTAAATTGAAAAGTTAAATATTTTATTTATCTAAAAAAATTATCCGGAGACTCTTTCACTTGGAAAGTGAAAAACACAGAACGCTTCAAAAAAATACTTAAGATTTTGCTTTTGACTTCAAAAAATATTCAGAGCAAATTAGTTACGAGACCGACGCGTAGCACTTTCACTTGTATAGTGAGTAAACTTGTTGCGACTTGAGACATGGTACGTAAATTGTAGCGGGACCTTTTTCGGAAGAATATATGTAAATAAACCAGAGAAAGAACATTCAAACCGAGGTCCAAGGTAAAAAAAATTCCCCTACAATGTTGTGTGATATTCCTAGGCAAAACTTGTTTAAATTTTTATTTCACAACTAATAAGTTATTGATCTACACTTTTCACTCTGCAAAACTATACCGATTACTGATAACAGATATTGCAGTTAAACTCAGCTCGACGCTTTGAAATCACACTACGCTCAACTACAATACATTATTCCGTTATCGGCAACAGTAAAAAATCTCACATTTGCCAATTTTCAGAAAGTTGTGTCTTGTTTTACTGCATTTTTATTATTTCATCCATCTGCGCGATTTCCTTTTTGTTTCTCTACTTAAACGTACGTAAATAAGAAAAAGGATGTCGAGTCCTGTTATCTTCCCATTGCCAACGACGACTATACTCGTACATATTTGATTTTATGCATGTAAATGATTAGGTATATATGATACAATAATATATGTATGTGCTTTTACCAAGAAATAACAGAACTTTGGTACGCAACACAACTCAAAATATAAATGGCAATGGGAATAGCTTGATATAATATACGCTTAGCAGCGAATTGGTTAATATATGTACTTTCGGAATATGGTGGAAAAGCAATAAACTAAGATGCGTCCCAGATATCTTATAAGATAGCGTGTAGACATGTTAGATGCCCTAAGAGGGAACACAACATATATGATAGACAAAGAGTTCGATGTGGACCAAAAGCGTAGTGACGTTAGAAATAAGCTCTTTATGCTTTTTTTTCTGTTGCGCCTGAGAATTGAACCCAGAACCACTGGCGCTGAAATCTCCACTGCTAACAACACACAACAACATGGAGCATGAGTAATGATTTCTATGATCGTGTCTAATAATTTTAAAGTAAGGTTTGAGGTTGTGCAAGTGTCTTCTCATGCAGTATACAATAGTTAGTCATAAAATAAACGGGATTCCAGCCTTGTAGCAGCATGTGAAAAGAAAATGAGCGATAAGTAAGCGTAGCTTATTGCTGGCTGCCTTGTCGTGGCAGGAAAGCTTGGGAGTCAAAGATCCTAAGGTTCTGAAAAGAACCCAGGTGAGAAGTTGAACTAAATACCAAATACGTCAAAATTAGACGTAAAACGTTTAAAAGTATGGAGGTGAGCACAAAGGATTATACTCCAGTGTTATACTCGCAATAGCGACAATCCATCTGTGGTCGTTTCGACTGCTGTCGGGGCACGCATTCTGGAGGCCCCAACCAACAAATTCCGATGATTCGATGATTCTTGCGTCTCTTTCTACGACACATTCGGTAGATTGAGCTGGAACGATGAAGAGAGTACCGTAGAGGCCCTACTTGTAACCGTTAAACTCCATTAGAATAGGCCAGTAATTGATCAGAGTGCTGTTTTTGACAGTTTGCCTCGGGAAACCGAAAAGCTAGAACGGGGTCCAGAAGAGGCACACTCTGAAGGACTACCGTCAAAGGGACAGTTGAAGAGAAAACGGAGACGTGGGGCAAGCGCACGATGCAAAGAGATAGCAAGACGGCCAAGAGCAAGAAAGTTTCCGGCAATCCTTCTGTCGATGGATGTTTTCGTGCACGATGACCGGATGAAACCGGTGCTGCAACCAACAAAAACTGCAGTTCCATCGACGAAAACTAAATTTCCGGATAAGGCCTGTGCTACAACCAGCAAGGGTCGTAGTTCTGGGCAACGGAAGTCGGCTAATGCGGTGAAATCCCCACTGAGAAACAACTCTGGTGGTCATCGTTGCGTCTGCTTATGATTCGTTATTACCACCATCAGCAAAGGCGAGAGCCGAACTCATTGAGTACTGTGATTCCAGGAAGATGCGACTTATCATATCCTGCGATACTAATGCTAAGACTACTTTTTTGGGCAGTAGCAAATGCAACATAAGAGGCAATCGTCTCCTGGATTTCATACTATCGTCTGACCTGATTGTCAATAATGGTGGCTGTAAACCAACTTTTGTTACGAGAGTAAGACACTAAGTAACCGACTTAATGTTGTCCAACAGGTAGGATAGGTTTTAAGGAAGAGATCAACTAATACGATAATGCTCCTCCTAAGCTCAGGATAAAACAAAACCTAGATGAAGCTGGTCAGAACTTGGATGGTATGTCCAGCTGGACAACAATCCTGCAGACCGTCCGTTTCTTGGTGGAACGCAGATCTGCAGCGTCTTCGTAAATAAACCAGAAAACTTAGCAGGTTTAAGACTAATTTAGTATTAGTATTTAGGAAGACTGAAATCTTTACAGATCGAAGCAACAAAAATAAAAGAAGCTTACTCGGATATCGAAGAGTGCCTCTTATTAAGACTTTTGTGAAAAAACTGAAACTGTCAGTGAAACTAGTAGGCTAGTTAAAGTCCTCAAAAGGGGAAGATCAACCAGGCTAGAATCGGTCAGAAAATCTGGTAGTACATATACTGAGTTGAGAGCAGAGAGTCTCTGTCTCATGCTTGTGGCTCACTTCCCACGTAACTTAATCAGAACCAACTCACAACCAGATCCTATTAACGAAGCCGCTTGTGAGTTGAATAACACAATACGCCATTGCTGGTATATCTCATCGGTGTGGTCATGAATGAGGCCATTAAACATGCTGTTGCCTCGTTTCAAGTTGCCAGGCATCGATGGCATATACCCAGGTATGTTAGGAAAAGGTATAAATCAGCTGATGATAACTCTGAAGAGAATATTTACTGATAACCTGGTACTGGTATACATACCGGATCCCTTGCAAAAGCATTGAGAGAGTGGTCGATCGAGATCCATGTGCGCAAAACTGCTTTGCAAATGCAACTTCTTTCGGGGATGCAACAGGCTTACCAACGTGGAAGATCTTGTGAGAGTGCACTTCTAAATCTATTGTAGCAGGCAGAATTGAGGATGCGAAGGAATACACGATGGGCATTTTCATCGACTTTGAGAGTACTTTCGACATAGCAACTTTTGACGGCAGGTGTAATTCTGTCAGACAACATGGCGTAGATGAATCACAAGTTTTGTGGATTAAAGCAAAGCCGGTAAATAGGACACTGATTGTGGATGCTGACTGTGGCCAATTTGTGATGGCGGGGGTAGACAGGGGTTGTTCGCAAGGCGGCGTTCTGTATCCACTACCTTGGCGTATGTTGGTCGATCCATTGTTCAACGCACTTAATAGTTCTGAAGTCTATGCATAAGCATACGCTGCTGATATAACTGTAGGTACTGTCTGTTGGATCGTACTAAATGGGAGCGATTGGGTTTCCTCAGAAGAAGTGGATTGTCTATCCTGAAGCAGCGTAAAACCTTGCTACATGCATGTGTTCTATCTAGATGGGATGCTAGCGAAAATGGCAGGGTTACTTACGGCTTCCTAAGGAATGTGCTAACCATGAGAATATTTCCTGAACGGAATTTTGCATTCTTGCATAAGAGGGGGATTAGCGGGGTTGCGAGCTGCTCTTGTGGAGCCACTTATGAGGACTGCCTTCATGTCCTATGTGAGTGTCCCAATTACGCTGACATTAGTAACTAGCAGGCTATGGGCATCACCTTTAATGGTGAGGCCTACGATGTCAATGGAATTATCACTGATACCGTACGGTTCGAAAGAACCCGTAGTTTTGCAAAAGAGGTATTTAATAGAAGACGCAGTAGGCAGCTAGCGGGTAGATTATAGGAATTTCAGATTGTTGAAAAGCCGCCAGTCCTGGGCAGTGAG
This sequence comes from Volucella bombylans, assembly GCA_949129095.1. Lineage (NCBI taxonomy): Eukaryota > Metazoa > Arthropoda > Insecta > Diptera > Syrphidae > Volucella > Volucella bombylans. The sequence goes on along the minus strand of OX422140.1, from coordinate 124,931,408 downwards.
GTGCCCAACTGGAAGTAACCTCTAGGTTTGCGAAGCTCGACCAGAAGTTATATTCTGGTACCACGGGAGGTCAGGAGCCCCCGGAACTATGGTTCCGGCCTGACCTAGGAGTTGGCCCAGTTGTGGGAGTATCGTGGTGGCTGTACACGACTTGTGCGAAGACGCACCGTAGGCTTAAGCCTTCACGGCAGGTACCTAAGTTAAACACAAGAGACATCTGTCTGTTGGATCGGGTCTAGACGTAATCGACAATTGGTGTACTAGAAATGGGCTTTCAGTTAATCCACCTGAAACTGAGGAGAAGGAGGGTTCTCAGGATTCTCCAAAGAAGATAAGTATGTGGGTGTCATTCTGGATAACAAACTTCTATGGACTTAACATGTTACGTTGAAAGCCTCTAAGGTGCTGTCAGCCTTCTAGCAATGCAAAGGAGCTGTCGACAAGACATGTAACCGAGAAGGACCCTCTGGATCTACACGGCTATAATAATGCCAATCATATCCTATATGTCGGTTTTCTAGTGGAATAAGCTCCCACGAAAATACGTCATTGCTGCTTTTACAATTGCTGCTTTTACAATTGCTGCTTACCAATGAACGGTCTGTCTCGGCTGCATGCGTGCCTTCCCTTCCCTAGCACACCTGACTCCGATCTAGATGCATTGATGAATCCCCCTCCACTTGATATTCATATTATGGGTTGCACTCTCAAAGCCATCTTCTGTTTAAAAACAAGTGACGTTTGTTACAACCAGCACTGGAACCTTGAGCGACGGCTGTCTTTGACTTTGGTCTTATGGACATGCCATCTGATGCAATGACACCAGAACTTGCCCATCCACTTTGTGGAAGATTTTACGAAAAGATCTTGGCTTAAAAGCTTATAAGATCCAGCTTGTGCAAAAGCTGAAACCGCGTGACTATTATACGCGTCGTAGGTTCGATGAATGAGCTGAAAACATGATTCAGCTTGATCCTCATTTTCAACGCAAAATTTTGTTCTCCGATGAGTCCTATTTTTTATTAAATGGATATGTAAACAAGCAAAATTGACGAATTTGGAGTAGGGAAATCCTAGAAGCCTTTGTCGAGACGCCCTTACAACCATTAAAACTCACTGTTTGGTGTGCTTTATAGACTGGTGGAATCATCGACTTATATTTCTTTAAGGACGATGGCGCCCAGAATGTTATCATCAATGGAGAGCGCTATAGAAACATGATTTCTGACTTCTTCGTTCCTCAGTTGAATGGCACACCATCAATTTATTGTGGGAACCATTAGCTGAGCGCATAATTTCGCGTAATGGACCTGTGAACTTGCCTCTTCGATCCTGTGATCTCACACCTTTAGATTACTTTCTTTGGGGGTATGTGAAGTCGCTGGTCTATATAAATAAGATAAATAAGAGACGTAGGACGATTTGGAAGTCAATATTCGCCGTGTTGTTGCTGATATATGGCTCCAGTTGCTCGATAAAGTTGTCGAAAATTGGACTTCACGTTTGCGCTTTATTCGAGCTAGCCATGGAGCGCATATGGCCGATGTTATATTTAAGCGCTAATGGCATACAATTATCTATTAAATAAAGCTTCAAGTGTTTTATTTCATATTGAATTTGTATACCTATAAATAAAACACCCCTTACATAGTTTTCCATTTAATTTATTAATTTAAGGGTTTTGGAGTACAAAACAATATAAAGTCTTCTCCATTATGGTTATGGCGCTTTAGTCTGAGTTGGATCTGCGGCTCAGACAATAAATCTCTCCAATTAATATTTAATCAACTGCCTCTAGTTGCGTATCAGAGTATAATTGAGACTTTTTTCGGCTTGTTTGAGAGCACTTCATGCAAGGTCTTTCTCTATTGCATTGTCAGTTTGTGTGTAGGTATCTCAGACTTTTTGGGAAATGACGTTATTACCCAGTATTCTTCATGTCCTCGTCGTCATTTATGATGACTTTTCGACGTCGCTGTACACCTGTAGTGTTCACTGTTATGTCTCCTTACCACCAAGTTGTCTGTACCGATCAGGACTTCTAGGGGTATTTTTTGGGCTCTGCAGTAGTGTGAATAATTTGGTCGGTTGGATTGCCTGACCTTAAATCACATAAATAAGGACCAATTAGGTCGTTGACAAATAGTTTTAGGCGTCATTAAAATGCGGCCGATTTTTTTTTTATAATTTACGCGCTCAAGGGATTTAACTACCCTTAAAATGTTTGCACACAGCGCGGGGGAAGGAAAATCAGGGAGGATGGAAAGAGAGGTACCGGTGAACGCTGGTTTTAAATGTTTGAAGGTTATAATGACTAGGGAATAAATAGCTAGGGAGGGCATTCCATAAGCGAGTTGTATGGTTTAGGAAGGAAGGGCTTGAAGGTAGACTGATGAGCATTCATAGCATAGGGTGTTACGGTTAAAAGTTTGAAGGGGCGGAATGCTACTGGCGATATGGAGCACTGCAGGTGGAAATAGCGATAAAACAGAGTGAGACACAAGACATTACGTCGGGTTTCGAGGGTGTCCATTCTTTGAGTGATTTGGTATCAACTATGAGTTTTATAGCACGGTTTTGAAATCTATCTAGCAGGTGCAAAGATGTTTTGGGATCACCTGACCAGATGTGGGCATTATACTCCAATGTTACTGCAGTTGCATTCATCGAAGACACTTTCCTACGACCAAATTTTGGATAAGAATTGGTGCATGCTGTCCATTTAAATAGCTCGGCTGGTAGTTCACCCAATCTGACAACCTTGTTATGCTAAGATTTAGATAATGCCACCATTATTTCATTTCTGTCGGGTGGACGGGTATCTTCGCTTCCAGAGCCTGAACTGAATAGTTTTTTCTATCTTGTAGTTTAAGTTATCCTAGCCACTTATCAACCCAAAGAAGTAGCACTTCAGATATTCTCTTGCGCCCCTTTATTCTTAATTATCCGGGGAGGTCCATGTTCTTTTCTTCTTAATCAAACCAGACGGTGGTCGGGTGAATAATTCTCATTTATTGAGGCGTCTGAGATGTCCGCTTGATCATTCGGAATGTTCGGCATTTATAATACAGGGCAAACGCTTTACATCAATCCCAGCATTATCAGTTTTGTTGACAGTTTCATGGTAGCCATATTCCTTTGAGAATACTGAGGTGGTGAAGTAATGCGTTGCTTATAGCAATATTCCGCCTCTCAATGAATACAATGGGTTAAAGTTCGTTTCCAGATACTATGTGTAGTCTATATTTTCCGATTTAAGTGCTAAACACACCTAAAAATGGTTGCCGTTACTGGGGATTTAAAATTTAAAATATAGCAACCGTCGAACATACATCTCTACAGGTAACATTGCTCTTGTTGAGGGTTCTTAGGAGCATCATGGTAAAATTCAAAAGTTATTGCATTCATTAAGTGATACAATTTCATTTTCAAGGTTTATTTTTACTACGGAAGAGAGTCAGACATTTTCAATATCATAAAATAGATACAGCAGAAAATCGTTAAGCGCTTATTAACTCCCTGACACCTTAGCCATTTCCTAAGAAATTGCTTTGTCTTAAGTGTTTCCCTATGGTTGGCGTAATCTTTCGCACATTAAGAGCACGACTATTAACTTTTTATAGCATTTTTGTTTTTATGATTTTATCCCTATATGAAGAAACAATGCCCCTTGCGATAAAGTATCAAACATACATATAGATAGGTAAACAACAGCACCTTGAAACCATGATTAAACTTTATACATATGTATGTCAGAGTACTGCACATGTATAATATATGAGTACGTCACGTAGAGTCAGTATAGGTAGAGATAGGATTCGTAGTATGAGTATCTCGAATGAACGTACAGTAGTAGACGAACGATTTATTGTGCCTTCAAGGACTTCAAGCAAAAAGAGGATAAACTTAATTTTATCATCGGTATCATCGACATTAGCTGTAACACCGTGGAGACGTTCATAAAGTAAAGCAAAGTTAAAATCAGTACCACCTAAAGAACAACAATAAAGAAAATAAAACTTTCTCAATATAGTTTGATTCCTTGGCTACGTTCTGAACCTTAGTATTCGTATAAGATACATAGACAGGAACTGAAAAAAAAAATCGAAAGAAAATAAGGACACAAAAATCGATTTCAAAGAGTTTCTTTTTCTTTCTCATAGGAATTGAGTTTTGCCCCAAAGATACACAACACAAACCCACGTATAGTCATAGTCTTCGAAGAGGAGCTTCGCCACATATAATAAACTTTAAAACTTAATTGCTTGTCCATCGAATGAGAAGGTTTCTTTTTATATTGTAGGTATATCATATATATTGTAGTTTTCCAGTGTTAGATGTTCCTATCACCACGCAATGTTTTACTCTATAAGATGATGAGGTTAGAAAAGTGAGAAGATTGCAAAAAGTCAGCCAGCAGCAAGGATATTGTAGGAGGTAAAGTAAGCAGCACCGAATAAATAACCCCCAGGGTTCCAAAGATAAACGTCACTATTGGGAAAAATAAATTTGTTTCTTCATATCATTCTAGTGGATCGACTTTTTTTTGTCTTAAATTCGCTGAAATGAAGCCATCTTTGTGTATGTTAAGGTTAGCTTTTCTTTGTATACTGGTTTCTTAGATAGGATATCGTGAGCTGCCGTGTACGAGGACATACCCCACCCATATATGAGATGTGATGAAACGTGCCTTTTATCTTAAGTGCCCTTAGTAATTCAAGTTGAAATCACACACACGCGTGGTCAATGAGATATCTTAACTACTTAGAGAGGGTAAGGAAAAGTCGTATATACACGTACTACAAGTATATTTTATATATAGAAAATGTGTGGCACTGGATATCGGAAGAGATGATTACAAGTGGGCTTAGAACCTTAAGTTAACCCCCTTTAACATGCACGTCAGCACCTAATTTTTTTTTTAATTTTATTTCCTTGATTTTTTGTGAAAGGTTGTGTGAGTACTCTGACGGGAGAAACACAAAATATTTATCAAAATTGAATGTACGTAAGGAAAAGGTCACTTATGCATGCATCTAATGTTGAGGTTTTTAGTGTGCGTGGAAAATCCTTTTACCCTCATAAAGGATAGGGTTAACTTTTAACGAACTCAAATCTAAAGTACGAGTAATCTTATATTGTCCTTAAAGATGTCACGTGCAGTGTTGAATAAAAGTACGAGTGTTTGAATTTGAAATATAGAAATATTCATTAATTTATGCATGCACGTGCATAAGTATGTATAATGGTGGAAACAATGAAGACTGCTATACTCCTTGTATGTGCATATGCATTATTAATTCTTAAAAAATTTGCTACTGATTACGGCTAGACTTGAGTGTCAGGGTTAGCTTAATGATGGATTTATTAATGCTTAATGAAAGCGCAATACGTACGAGTAAATACTTAAGTAAACATAAGCAACCTCAATCGGTGGGGTGAAAATTGAGAACAGCGATACAGATCTAAGGTTATATAGGTTGGTGTTAATGGACATCATTTGGAGCAGTACCGAATAGTCAATACATATAGATAACAGCTGGTGAACAAAAACTACGTCAATAACTTCTCGTCGTGTTTGTAGTGCTTGAAGATTTATTTGTTTAAGGTGATCTACCTGAGGAGGCAAGCTATAAGCATTTGCCAAGGAAATTCACGTAATGTTTCAACACTAAACCTGGCTTCTACACTCCCAAATGTGCCAATGTGTATTTGCAACGTAACAAATTTCAATTTGGAATTAGTTCTATTTATAATATTATCAATATGGGCGTGAAAATTAAGTTTACTATTGCATATAACGCCTAATTGAAAGTGACATAGGGTGTCAGCTCATGACCAATAAAACTGGTCAAAGCGGCTTAATGGTTCTTCATTCGACATTCGACAATGTCCAAGACTTTGCGCCATAGAACACGACCGAGATGGCAAGGGTGTCGTATAAAGAAAGTTTGGTCTAACGAGAGAGGGCTCTGCTACTCGTGAGCCCAAAGAAACTGCGATTCCGAAAACAGTGTCTCGTAACTCTGTCTGTTCTATCGCAATTTCCACCACCAGTGCTCCATAGAAATCGCCAGTAGCATTCCGCTCATCAGAACTTTCGGAAGTACTCTAAAATATCATAATTCGTTCCCAAACCTTACAACTCAGTTATGCCCTGCAAAGCTCTTTATTTCCTTATCGTTATAACTTGCAAACGTCGGTATCTCTTTTTTCTTCCTCACTAAATATCCTTCGGGTATAATAATCCGCTAATCTCGCGTTAAGTATATAAAAAAAAAGTACTTACCTACCTTGAAGGTGACGTTCTGACCAAGCTTTTTTTATGGCAGCATGTACATTGCTTTGCCCCAGGTTGCAGTCAAATCCATTTCGGCCGCTTCCGCCTCAATACTTACGACGGCTTACTGTATTCGTCCAATCACATCAGTGTCAGTCATTCGTATATTCAAGTAATTGGGCGGACTTTAACAAGATCATGCTTCTTTTGCTGGCCATTGTGTTGTGCACGACTCTTTCTAGGGCGATGTTAAAAAAATCACATGACAGCGCGTCGCCTTATTAAAATAGATACGTCGTTGTGTAGCTCATCCTTATGTGGCTTCGACGTCGACAAATAGACGTAGATGGTGAGTGTTGATCTGAGTATGAATATTTGAGCGATGGTCTCCAACCGCACTGATATGGACTGACCAGATTGTCCATCAATGGTTTCTGACGCTTACATGATACAACAGTCGAAAAGGTCTCTTTTCTTGTGGATCCGCCAAATTCTGAGATTTTGAGATTCCATGCATCGGACATATTTTACAGATGAGCTGATGTAGATACCCAACCAGTACATCTTCAGCTCTTTAAATAGTAGGGAGTCCGTGTGCGCCAGCATCTTTATTAGACTTTAGCTTCGGTATAGATACTTACGGAATATTCGGTCATCTTCGACCAGGGTTATTGGTATATTCTGCCTAACAGCGATATTTTAACCTCTAATGGCATTATACAGTCTGCAGAAGTAGTCTTTCCATATTCTCAGCATCGAGCGCAACTCTACTACTTGTTGTCCATGTTCATCTTTGAAGGCTTCCGTAGTGGCTTCGCACCGCTGGCGTGATCGATTTATTTGCTGTCAAAAAAACGGCAGTAATTAGGTATTAGAATTAGAATGTGTGGCCCTTTTTATGGATATCCCAAAATTAGTTATCTATTTCGGGGATCCGCCACCATCTTTATCGCAGTAGCCTGATGAAGTATCTAGTTATTTTCCAGAAGGGTTTATTGAGTCGCTATTTCCTTCTTGGTTAACATTCACATATAAGTTTTATAAAGGCAAAACCGTGATCCTATTATACCAATCAGAGTTTCGGCATTTATTCTGAGCAAAGCAAACAAAATATTGAATTCCTAGTAGTGAGGATCTATAAGTACTGCGTAAGCCCTTAGTTCAAGGCCATTGTCAGTCCTGGGCGTCAGGACTATTCGATATAGAGGATACTAATCTAGATTATAGATTCACTACAAACACTGGAATGCTGGAAAAACGTAGAGTGGTTTCTGTTAGTGAATTATAGGTTGTAAGCTATAGACATACGAGTACAATTATGATGGAAAATGAAAATTTGAGGGAGAAATACAGCGAATAGGGATGCCAAACACGAAGCTAGTACAAGGTGGGATAAAAGTGATCACGCTACTGGAAAATGGCCTCATTTTAGCAAATTACACTTTATATCAACGCGACTTTAATAGTTGGCAACTATATAGAACAAGAATACAAGTCGGTAAGCATGGATTGCTATACCCTCTAAGAACGTGAATATTGCGTCAAATATCAATTGAACAAAAACTGCATCATTTAGAGACCCGTTCGGTTGGCTGCAAGTATCAAGCGGTATTCTGAAACATCATCCAGACGACTTGTGGGTATTTCCTTATAACGTGCAAACCGTTCATCAATTATTGGCCGCAAAATGCTAAGCTCCCCTAAGCCTCGACTGCTATAAGGATAATTTTCTATTAAGCAACTCCTTTTATGTGGATACGTGGATAAGAAAGGTTATTGCTTGTGAGGCATTGCAATCTGCGTGTAATGAACGAAAAGTACATTATGTCCTCTCAAACCTGGAGGTGAGGTTTTTTTTAAAAAGAGGAGTGATTGGAGTATATTTTTTCAAGGACAGCGGTGGCAAGCGCTACAAAACCATGATCAGAATAAAAGGCTTTGGATTGGAAAACAACCCGCTGCAGACGCACACAGACGAGAGAAAGTGAACATTCCGCGTTTCCCGGCTGCCTAATTTCCGGATTTAGCAATTTCCACTGCTTCTCTCGTGGACAATTTATTGGCAAAAGTTTTGAGAAGTCATGAAGTATACTATGGGACGATTCCTAATGTGAATTGCCTCTGGCTTCATGCAGGCAGCTGACCGGCGTCATCTTCATGATATAATCATAATCAGCAACCAGAACCAATTTAAACCAAACTTTTTAATTTATAAACGTAATAAGCTTTAAGAAATTGAGTAAAGGCAGCCCGGGAAGTGAATTATACATGACCTAGAGTCAATTTTGATTGGAGTTCGCATTTATTGCAAGAAATGTATTGTAGTTAATAAAGGGTCCGCCATCTAACGTTTTTTTTTTCAACTAGTGCTTATTTCGTGAATGGTAACACTTAGCTCATTTGACAGATAATTAGTTTTATTCTTCCGGTTAATAATGGAAAATAATTTCATTCAAATGGCTGCCTCGGCTGGCCATGCCAGTGACTCGTTTTGGGTGTATCGGCTTTTCAATGTATGCGTGCGGGTTTTCTGTGCTCCAAATGCGACAATTTTGCTTGTTTACATAACCGCCAAGATCAAAATGAGCTTCATCTGAAAGGATCATTTTTTTTGGCAAAATCGGCATCTTCTCTAAGTCGATCGCAGGTGCACTCAGCGAAGCGAAAACGCATTGGATGGCCAGTTGGCTTCAACTCCTGAACCAATTGGACTTTGTATGGCGTCATACCAAGGTCTTTATGCAAAATTCGTCTCAATGATGTCTCCGAAATGTTCAATTGTTGAGAACGACGGTGAATTGATGTTGATAGCGCTTCACGCACACTTTCTGCCACAGCAGCAATATTCTCGGGTGTACGCACTGTTTTTGGCTTTTCACGCTTTAGTTTATCGATGAGGATGCCAGTTTCTTTCACTTTTTTCACAAGATAACGAACATACGGAGCTGAAGGTGCTCTCTTCTTCCAAAATCCGTACGCAATTTTCGCACACATTCTGCAACATTACCATGATTTTCAAAGTCATGTCGCAATATTTCCCAGCGTTATTCAAGCGTATACACAACCATATTCGTTCAGCGGAAGGATGAAACTAATTATCTGTCAAATCAGACATGAGCTAAGTGTTACCATTCACGAAATAAGCACTAGTTGAAAAAAAAAAACGTTAGATGGCGGACCCTTTACAAAAAAAGAAGAAGAAAACAAAAATTTCTCTCGCTCATGTCTGTCTCAAGCTATCGATGTGTAGTACAATAATTAATTTTGGATAGAACAACAATCAACTTTGTCGGTCCTTTAGTCTCTGCAAACATGCTCAATACAACATATCGGTAACATTTTTAAACTTTATTTGCCGTTACCCTCTGATGTATAAAAATGACACCTCAATTACGGTAAAAGCATTGCATCTTTCCACTTCAAGCACACGTGAGAAGCAATCCCTTAAGTTGGTCGTACATTTACACTATTCCCATTTGTGGTCGTCATTTGATACATCGAAATGACCTCCCTGAAGCAGGAAATAAAAACTCTAGCAAACGGAGAAAAACAAAAAAGAAATTAAAACGAAAAAGTAAAAAAGAAAAAGTACACAAATACCATATACTCGTAGGTATAAATAAAAAGAAAAAGATGAAGAAAACTTTTTTCATTCTAAATTATACATAACAACCCCAATGAAGTGTCGCTCCAAAGCATTTATTTAAGATAAATCGCAAAACAAAGAAAATTTCAACCCCCATGCCATGAGATGACTGCAGTCAAAAGAAACAGCACAAACACCAGTAGCAACAACAAATTCAGAACAACAGCAACAAATTTAAAACTTTACATTGCTTGTGAATGTTCGTTCCAATGAGAGTAGCAGCCAACAACACAAGACGTACGGATGATACAATTCCACAAGAGACAAGTCCTGTGCTAATTCCCTAGCATTATGACCACCCTCTAGGCTAGCAATTGTGACTCAAACAAAGGGGGTAGCTTCTAAGTTGTGCTGCAGTGTAAACTGCAAACTGCAACCTTAAAGAAAAAGTTTTCCTTCTTATCCCTAATGCAAACATACCAACGTACATGTCGTACATACATCTGAATGTAAATATAGACATGTAATGTAACCCGTTTAAGGCTGGAGCAAACCCTGCCTTTCTTTTTGGTCTGTGTGCTAACTTTTCCTCCATTATGCTTCGAAAACTTGTTCTTTTGTTTGCGTAGCTATATCCGTGCAGTGAAAGTAAGTATGAGCATATAAGTAATGTGTGAACATTTATATCACTCAAAGGACACGCACACATACATATCGATGTGGTAGCATGAGCATCCCATTCTCTCTGGTTGCAGCACTTTTTTGTCACATTATCCCTCGCAGCCTGAAACAATTCTTTATGTCTGTTCCTTGGCGCTTTACACACCTCCCCAAAAACTTGAAGAGATCTTACAATAGCGACAAAGTTTCGTAACAAAACGCTTTGTAAACAAAAAAGGATTCGTTTTTGTCAGTTTCAGTGTTGCCAGATTTGACGGTTTCTTGTTCCAGTTTTGTGGGATCCTAGAGAACTTAGGAGGACAGAAATCATATTTTTATGTAAGAAATCCCAAATTATTTCAATTATGAGCTTACATCTCTTATTGATTGATCAATTAGAAAGGTGAACTTTTTTTTGGAGGGGAAGGACAGTCCAGACACCGCGGCTACTGCTTGAACTATGCTGACCTTGTTTTTGGGCCTTGAGTATGTTTTTGACTCGTCACCCCGTTAAGAATTTGAATATCTTCTCTGCCAAATGATTTCTTTCTGTGACAAGGAAGAGCTGGGATTTATGCAAGAATATAGAGAATGGCTTCGTCGTTCTCTGTTAGAGTTATTTAGAAATTAAGGATCACCCCAGAGTCCTATTCGGTTTATTCCGGGTGCAGTGTAGGCAGTCTCTACTGCAATATCGTACAAGCACTCATTGAAATTCACTAGGAATTTTGGTGCCATACGAGAAGTGTTCATAACTCTATACGGAACAGATTAAAAAGATGCTACGAATTAACTAACGGCCCCGGATAAAAATGGACTCACTGTTGATGACCCTTGCAATAGTTTAAAGGACAAAAACCTTCGGATCTGCACGTGGAATATTCGGACACTTAACAGGCCACATGCAGCAGAACAATTAGCAGAGGCTCCTGACTGCTATGACGCAAATATCACAAAAAGAGGGGAACAAAAACAGCGCTTATTTGGATGCGGATTTGCCATATGCGGCAGACTTAGGCAAGAAGTCTTTAGTTTCCGACACGTGAGCGAACAATCTTATAACAATCGGCATCAAGGCTAAATTTGCTAACATAAGCCTAATATGCGTCCATGGCCCTACAGATGAAAAGGACGATGACACCAAAGAATGTGGATATGAACAATGTCCTTGACAAGGATAAGAAAGGAGAACATCATTGGTAGGACAGTAGGTAAACATAGCCCACACGACACCACGTCTGGAAACGGACTTAGGCTAATTGACTTTGCGGCGGGACGAAATATCACTATAGGAAATACCCGATTTCCTCATCACAGTATACACAAGGGGTCATGATAGCTTCCGGATCATGAACCGCTAAATCAAATCACCATAATCTGCGCTGAACGCATATCCCAAAATGTTTAGACAACTCCTATGCCACCAGCATCAAGTGCCGAAGACCAGTGCAAACGTGGCTTCAGAGACTGATGTACAGTGTTTCAGCCGACAACCACCAGCACAGCCAGCAGGCCTCAATGAAGGACGAGAACCGGGAAGAACATCTGCTTCTCCAAAAGAAGAAGAAAGAGCACAAGCAGCGCGCGATCAAAGATATTCGGAGTTTGTACTCCAGGAATTACGTACGGAAGTTTTACCAACAAGTAAATAGAACGTGTACAGGCAAGAAGACCCGTAAAGAAGCCCTTAGAGATTAAGAAGGAAATCTTATGGGAGAATCGCTTTGTGGAGAGTGTAAACCAACTGATTTCTCAGGTCAGGTTAGAAAATTATGTGTCTGGTGAATGGATTCTCAGTATCGTTTCCACGATCCACGAAAAAGGAGACTTCAACTGCGACAAATATAGAGTCTTCTCAATATCACATATAAGATCTTATCTTATCTTATCACATTGTGGGAACGTCTAAAACCCTTCGGCAACAACATGATTGGTCCCTATCAGTGCGGTTTGAGACCAGGAAAGTCCACAACCGACTAAATCTTTACAACATTCTGGAAAAAATTCAAGGTCAAATTGATTACCGACCAGGAAACGCTTCCTTCACGATATCCATTGTGGATCGTGCTGTGTGTACGGTTGCACTGTCGTGTTGAAACCACATGTTCACCAAGCCCCGCTCATCCAATTCCGGCAGTAAGAAGTCGTTTATCATGGCCCTTTAGCGTTCGCCAGTAACAGTGACCGTATTGGAGATGGCGTTATCAAAAAAATCCGGCCCAATCACTCCTCCCGAGTGAACGCCGCACAGTGGTTTTAAGTGGATGTAATGGCTCTTCGTGCATCACAAGCGGATTCTAAGTGCCACAGAAATAAAGATTTTGCTTATTGACGTAACCGCTTAAATGGAAATGCGCCTTGTCGCTCATGATGATTTTCGACACAAAATGTTGTTGAGATTGAAGATCTCTTTACAGTAATTCACACACGACTGACGGTCAGGAGGCATTAACTGATGCACTGTTTGCACTTTGTACGGAAACATGTGTAAGTCTTTCACTAAAACTCGCCGCAGGGCCCTTCTGGTGATGCCCAATTGCGCAGCCACAGCCGCGATATTCTCGGCCGAACGACCAGTCTGGTGGCGGCCACGCCTTGCATGGTCTCCTCTGGTTTCACTCTGTTCGAGTCGAGTAGCTAAGCGCCGGAATGTTTGCCCAGTTGGCGCGACACGATTGTTAGCTACGATAACACCGCCGACCGATTATTGGTCAAAAACATAAAAACACCGACACAATTATTCCACGCTCTTGCGGAGTATAGCGCTCTATTGCTTGTCTGTTTGTATACTACAGCTGCCTAGTGCACAGATGTCAAATATGATTGACATACGATGCCATTTGAAAAAATTATACCATCTTCCGATTGTGTGATTAATTTTACACCACCTTGTATATGGAGCAATGTCCAGTTTTGGCATCCTTGCCAAAATCGTCCGTCTGTGTAGAATGACGATGAAGAACGCTCGCAGCTCCATCAGAGTCGATAATGACTTAACTGAGTCGTTTTATGTCAAAAATGGTTTTAGACAAAGTGTCGCGCTGTCATGTGACTTCTTTAACAATATACTTTGAAGAATTGTGCGAAACTCAAGGTGAACACTGGAGGCACAATTTTTCACAAGTGCAACTACTAACGTGTCAACAGGAAGGGACAAACAACATCATCGAATTGAATAGAAAGTCACAATCGATAGCTATAATTTCGAGTTAGTTAGCTAAAGACCGGATTAACTGTAGAGGCTTGCTAGCTCAGGGCCAGGTTCACCCCGAGCTGCAGCACCAGTAAAGTAAATGACTAAGTATGAGAAGGTCTAGGGACTGATGTGAACTTGTCATATTATGTTTTCCCACTTTCATTATTCTCAAAGAAAATGAGAATCTCCAGTTGATTTCCGAAAAGTCTGTTGCTGAAAGTTGGGGACAAATTAGCAGCATGGCAGCACAGTCCTAAGTTAATAAATTCTTTTTTCGGATAATTGTTTTTTTTTCCTGGTATTTCGCAGATTACCACGATGGCTTTGATTGATGTTTGGACATGCTGTGGTTATCTGAGCAGATGCACACGGTTTCCCTATATGTGAAGTTTATCGGAGGGTGCTTTCATTGTAAATTGATGACAATATCCTTAGCTTGAATATATACGAGTGTTCTGCAAGTATGGTATCAATAAATTCGACCTAAAACGTAGATCCATATTCAACAACATCTTAGAGTCAGTAGTAGGCCCACAATGATTTAAGCAAAGGTTCGTTTTCCCCATCCATGAAAAGGGTTCTACTGCGGATCCAACAGACTATCTTAAATGCATTATCTTAACAGCAATGATACAAGGCCGACTAGGTACATGGATATAAGCTATTAAGTTATTAAAAGAATTCCAACCGGATTTTAGACAAGGATATTCAATTATTGACGACTTTTTTTGTATTGTATTAAATAAATAGTCTTGTGTTTCTCTCACGGAATAAACAGAGCAGCTTTTGATACAGTGGGCCGTAAGGCCAGACCCTCCTAACACCCCCGAACTATTTGATTAAGCTCGAGACGAGTTCATCAGCACTTTGCACAAAAACACTAAAGCTCCAAGATGTCCTGAAGGTTATTAAAATGTCGGAATTCCACAGCAATACTAAGAAAATTATTGTCGAGGATGTAAGGTGTTTGAAGAATCAGCTTTTTCAGCTCATTGAAGGTCTCGACGCACAGACTAGGGCAAAGATTTAGAAGAAGCAGTGGGATCTTTGTATAGAACGATTTACAGCCGTTTGGACCACAACTTGTTGCAGAAGAATTACTTACAGGATGAATACAGCATCGATGAAATATTAATGATCTTGAGGCTGAGGGTGGAACTCCTAAAACTTAATTATGTACCTCGCCATGCAAACTAATCCTTGTAATCATAAATAAAATTAAAATTTAGAAAATGAAATAAAATATAGACGAGAGTTCACCTAGGTTGACTGAAAAGTTCACACTGGATGATTCCTAGAGAATACCTGAACCCGTATCTGTTTGGATCCATCTTTATTTCAGACAACGTAAGAATGCCTTAACAGTGATTCACTACTCAGTCATTAGGAGAATATCTATTTCATCATCATAGTTTCATCAAGCAGGGATCGTATTGTTCGATTGATATAGAAGGTGAAAACCTAGATAGTTTTAATTTCCGCGTGAGATTGCTTGGCGGGGAACCACTACGTATAGGATACAGCTGTTGCTGAACTTGACCGGCAGCACATTACGACATTTAAACGGCCAGTCTTTTCTTTAAGCTGGTTTTTACTTTTTACTGCAAAAATCATATGCTAGAATTAGAGGCATAATATTTCAAAAGTTTTATTCTACTCCACCTCCCTGGGAGCATAACATGGCTTTGTAGTTGCATCATCTTGTTTGGAGCTTTGTAATGCTCCTGTGTAATCTGAGTGTCCTTGATTCATCTGTCACTGTTCTGCGCCACTTAGCCTTGGTAGACCAGCTATTCACCCCGATTGAATAATCGTGAATATTGTATCGTAATCTGACCGATCCACTGTCACTTCCTTCTGTGCATGGTGATGTCTATTGGTTGTAGACCCATTCATCAGAAAATTCGCAGCAAAATACATAGACGTCTATTTCTAAAGGTTTTCAGGTTGCGAGCGACGGGAAGTTTCCATGTGCTACACGCAAACAATAATAAAAAAAACTTCCTAGATGAAAGAAGTTATCAAATTCCCATGGTGTGCTTCAAGTCCTTTCGGGATGAATTCCAGCAATTTCCGCTTTGCTAGTCTGATAGTCATTGATAGTGGCGACTATCGCTGTGCTACTAAGACGTTTGATACATCTTTAGGAATTAATTGCTGTGAGTGGTCTCACTATCACTTATTTGTTTGTTTTTTTGATGTGCGCAGGTGCTGAATCTATGTGGCTACATTTGCCGCAGCTTACAATATGCTGCTAAACTTCCTTTCTTTACGGCTGGTAGTGGGTTTCGGGTCTCTCTTCTACTGAAGTTATTCTGATACTTCCTAAGAGTCATAGTCTATCTGTTGTGGAGTTCACACGCCCCGTGAACTTTTTCAACAAATTTTTTAAAAAAATGTCTTGTAATTCTTGCGTAGATAAAGTTGAACGATCAGAATTAAAAATTGTCTGCTGTGACTGCAACAAAATTTACCATGCTCCATGTGTAAACATTTTGCCGGTCGACTTGGACTTAATGAAAAAAGACAATAAATCATGGAGATGTGTGAAATGTGTAACAGCTAAACGTCGCGATTCTCTTTCTGGTGAGGCTCCGGCCTGTGTCATAAGTGACTTAAATAAACATCAGCATAAAAAAATAATAAAAAATCAACCAACCAATCTGACAATAACACAAAATCCATCTCAGCGTCCATCAAATATCACACTGGGAATAATTTATTCCAGAAGTGAAGGAAATTCAAAGACTTCAGACAGAAGAACTGCAAGCCAAAAACAAAGAGTGCCAAAACAAAATAAATTTGCTGGCGGCTAAGGTCAATGACCTAGAGCAACAGCTGATAGCCAACTCAGTTGAAATTTATAATGTTCCCCCCAACAACCACAATGTTCCTACCATCGACTTGACGCTTAAAGCTCTTCGTGATGCATTAAATATAGGCGTCACAGAGAGAGACATCGATTATTGTTAAACTGTAAAACGAATTCAAAACACGGAGAACAACGATCCAGAGAACGTCATCAAAATTCTTCATGTAAAATTTACTACTCGGCATATTGCAAGGAGAAAGTAATGAGAGCCAAGCGAGAAAAGAAAGAACCGCTTAAAACAACTCTAGTCAACGCTGCTGCGAAATCTGAGAAAATGTACATCAATGACTGCTTAACTTATCGGACTCGTCAGCTACTGAAAACTGCTACATCACTGAAGATCAACAAAAAATATATATAGGTTTGGACTAGGAATTGGATAGTTTACATGCGTGAGAATGAAGGTGAAAAATTTGTTAGAATTACTTGTGCTGCGGATTTTAATACATTATGAAATCTGATTATACTGTCACACCTTTAATTCCCACTGCATGTGAAGACCCAAATATTCCGTCTGATTCTGTTATTTTTTGTTTACATCAAAATATCTAAAGTATAAGAAGAAATTTTACAGCGCTGTTAAGTCATATTAATGAACTCGAGAATTTACCTGCTGTAATTATATTAAGCGAAATATGGATTTTTGAGAATGAGTTGAGTTTATGCAATATTCCGGGGTACTTGCCGCCTTTGGCTAATTGCAACGAGTCGTATAAAGCTGGGGCTGTAATGGTGTATGTTAAAGGTGGTTATACGTTATAATTTCAAGCGCCGATGTTGTCAAGTTGTCATTTGAATATCAGAAAGATACCTATACATTGCTATGCATGCATAGACTACAGCAAATAAGTAAATTAGTAATTTGTGTAGGTGATATAGATATAGACATTTTAACTCAATCTGATAATTTCACAGAGTACTATCTATTTTTAATGGCATCGAATGGACTAAAAAGTATTATCAATGATCCAACCCGTGTTACAGATTCTTCTTCGAGCTGCATTGACCATCATTTTACTAGGGTACATACTAAGTTTGCTAATATTCTAAATGGTTCAGTTTATGACTACAGAATTACCGACCATCATATGATAACTCTTAGCATCCATAAAAATACAAGCCAACTACATTTTTTTTTATACCCTAAAGAAAAAAACTATTCATAGATTATAGGATGCTGAAAGAAAGACTAACATATGAGTCCTGGGAATCGGTCTATTCTGAAAATAATGCTTCATTTGCTTTTGATACATTTCTGTCGATCTTACAGAAGCATGTTAAATCCTGCACCAGTGAGTTCTTAATCTCTGGATACTAACTCTTTCTTAAATCTTTAAAACATCCACTTAACAAAAAACTGAAAAAGTACCACAAAACTCTGTGCAAAAAGATTAACATAAAGGTTATAGAAACTCGTAACAATTATTATTCGAATATGTTTGAAAGAATAAATGGAAATAGTAGAGAGGAATGGAGGGTCATAGATAGCATTTTAGGGAAGCATAAGGAAGCTATAGAAATAAATGATATAGAAGTTGATGGAGTTCTTACGAGTATATCTGATTCTGATAAATTCAATAATTTTTCCACAGAAGTTTCAAAACAATTAAGCCATCCGTTAAAGTCGATAGCTCCTGCAACTGTACCTTGCCTCCAAATATTATTGCTGATAACTTGCAATCAAACAGTTTTGTTTTGAATACCATTAATGCTAATGAGCTCTATAAACCTATAGTGTTCTTAAAAAATAAAAATTCTTGCACTAGTGATGGTATAACAAACATTTTATTAAAAAATATAGTTTGGCTAGTGGTTGATGTATTGTGCTACGTGTTTAACCTAAGTGTCAGCAGTGGTTGTTGTCCCCAGTCACTAAAATTGGCTGAGGTAATTTCACTTTTCAAAGAGGGCAATAGAAGGAATGTATCGAAACTCTTTGAGACACTATTTAAAGTCAGAATGTTAAGTTGTTTGGAATATAATGAGTTCTTCTCTGTCAATCAGTTCGGTTATAGATCTGGATTATTAATAGAGGACGCTATTCTCAGAGTATGCACTCAGTTGTATGAAGGCCTAAACAATAATCAACCCACAATGGCTTTATTCATAGATATGACAAAAGCATTTGATATAGTTGACCACCAGTTATTATTAAATAAATTGCATAATGCTGGGTTTAGAGGAATAATGCACGAATGGCTCAAAACGTACTTGAAAGATAGAGAACAAAAAGTAAACATAAATGGAACCTTTAGCAAACCTCATGCAATTAAAAATGGCATCTCTCAAAGCTCTGTTCTTGGTCATCTTCTATTTTTGATTTATATCAACTTCCTTTTCAAGCAACAATTTAATAGCATAGCCACTGCTTTTGCTGACGACATAACCTTCACAAACAAATCCAAAACCATTTTGAATGCACTGCTAAGATAGAGAAATTAAGACACTGGTTTGCCGCACATAAGTTAATTATTAGCAAAAAACCGAAACTTCTAACTTGTAAAATATCGGGAAATGTTTTACCTGTTTATAGCCTCTATTTTCATGCACATCACTGTACTAGTTTTAACCTACCACTTCACATTTGTGATAAAACAAACTTTCATGGTGACATTTCATGTTTTGAAAAGTGTTTTAAAATAGAGTCCTTGAAAACTTATAAATATCTAGGAGTTTTAATAGATCATGATTTGAACTGGAAGGATCATATCCAAAATATAAAATCGCACATAAATCTAGTAACTCGTAAGCTATATCTTATTAAAATTTATTGTACCAAAAAGTCTTATTAAAATTTTATTATGGTCTCGCTTACTCGAAATTGCAAGACGGCATTACTAGTTGGGGAGGGTCACTCACGCATGCTTTCTAGCCGTAATCGTAGCACTCATAGTTGACTATGAGTGAACTATAGTTACGAGTATTTGTCAGACTTAAGATTTTACCAATAAGACACTTGTATGTCTTTAAAGCTCTTAGAGAATTTTTTAAACAGAGTGGTAACATCCCAAGTAGAAGTAATCAAAAATACAATTTGCGAATCAATAACAATAATAGATTTTGTTAACCTACTTTTATACAATTACAGCCCCATCATACTTTAATAAGCTTCCATATTCTATCCGAATAACCCACAACTTTCATGAATACCACCTTGATCAAAACGTTCCCGGAATAACCATCGTATGGTGCTCCCATTGTTCCGATTTGAGTTATATTTTTTTGTTAAGTTGGTAAATCTGCTGTTGACATTCTCTCTAAATCTTAGCATCATAGCTTAACATTTGCAAAAGTTACGTAGCAAAGAGTATAGATGTATCTATTTTAGTGTGTGTTGGCGATGTTTTACATTTTTAGAAATGGATTTAAATTTGCAACAACGAACTTGTATTAAATTTTGCGTAAAAAACCGATTTAATTGTGCGCGAATATTGGAAATGTTGGAAAAGTGTTTCGGCAACGATTCTCTAAAGAAAACTGTCGTTTACCAGTGACACGAGCGGTTCAAAAGTGGTCGTGAGTCAATCGAAGATGATGAACGCCGTGGCAGATCATCGACATCGAAAACCGACGAAAACATTGATGGAGTAAAAGAAATATTGGTCAATAACCGCAAATTAACCATCAGAGAGTTAGCGGACAGTCAACCATCAGAGAGTCAAAAAAAGGCTCACGGTTTGCATGGATTACAATGGTGTAGTGCATCATGAATTTTTGCCAGAAGGTCAGACAGTAAACAAATAGTATTATTTGGGCGTTATGAGACGATTACGTGAAGCAATTTGCCGAAAGAGAACAGAATTGTGGGCAGAAAACTCGTGGATTTTGCACCATGATAACGCACCGTCGCACAGTGCCATCATTATTCGTAATTTTTTAACGAAAAATGCAACAAATACCATCCAACAGCCACCGAATTCAAATGATTTGGCTTCCTGTGACTTCTTTCTGTTCAATCGAGTTAAAAAACCACTACGGGGAACGCATTTCAGTAGCCGAGAGGAAGTAGTGGAAAAATCGCAGGAAGCACTGATGGGCATACCGAAAACCGAATATAAGAAATGTTTCGAGGATTGGATCAAGCGCTGGCATAAGTGTGTTGCAGTCGATGGGGATTAGTTTGAAGGGGACAATATAGATTTAGATGAATAAACTTGTATTTTTAATTTTCTGAATAAATTCCGGGTAGAATTTAACATAAATTATAGTCTCAGCTTCTTTTTTTTTTATTTTTTATCTGAAATATTAAGTACTGATTGTCACCCCACATCAGAATTTTACAAAATGACTGATTTAGCATTGAAGTGTCGTTTAACACTAAATTAGGACTTATTGTTCATTAAATTATAGAACGACAACTATATTTTATTCATTAATGATAAGCCTTTTATAATCCATTGTTATCTTAGTTTTTAAGTTAAATGAATTGAATAAACATATAAAAAAAAAGAAAAAAGGTCTGTAACGTTGAATGATGGTTGTCTGCTTTAGGATCTTGCCGTCAACATGCAATTATTGCGTATTCCGGCTAGGAGATAGTAGTGCCACCTTCGAACCCACGAGCGGTCCTATGTAGCTGGTTTGTTAGAGTGGAATACGAGGTTGTTTTCAGTTATTGAGATTAACACATCAGAATCTCAGATTTTACTCAAACTGGGAAAATTTGACATTGTTGTCAAACAGAGCACAAGTGACTGTACTACCAAGCGACGAATTACTTTGGCCAATCGTTGTCATTTGCCCCGACAGACTTCGAATCCACCCCGGAAAAAGTGCGTTATAGTTTTATTTTGATGCGCATAAATGGAAATGTTATTGCAAGATAGCACTGTACTTCACATCTGGGGTCTCCGCAAATTATGTACATAGGCTTTGTTTTTTCAATGGCTCAGTCTGAAAATAAACGGGAGTAAACTATTAGCTGGTCTTATAGGAAATGGGCATTAGGCTCTTAACTATTGAACAATAGTAGGTTTATTCTGGCGCCCTGGGAATCAGGAGTGCCTGGAATCTTCGCTCCCAGCCTGACTTGATAGATGTTGATCTCCTTGTGCGAGCGTCATGGTGGCTGTGATTTGGACGTAAATTACAGGGAATGGTTTTTCGACTTATCCTCGGATTACACGAAAATGTAGTAAATACAGGACGCCGTGATCCTCAGATTAGCGGAGGTTTTACATAGAGCTCATCCTACATTAAAGGCGAATTTCATGCCTGTCTGTCTCCACTTAAGATCGAGGGCGTTGATTAGCGCATTTTAATTCCATGAGGTTATGTATCTAGTTCCCACGCAACAGTTGTTTTTTTTTTTGCCAAAGCTAACTCTGAGATATAGGCGTACAACGTGGCAAACAATTGTAAAGAACTTTTCTTGGCGGACGTACATATAAACAGTGTTTTATTTAGAGGTGTACAAATTCAGCATGAAATAAAACACTTGAAGCTAATGTTAATGTCCATGTGTTTAAATATCGGGCATATGCGCATCCCGGCCAGCTCGACAACTTTATTGAGCAACTGGGACCGTATATCAGCAATAACACGGCGAATGTTGATTTCAAAATCATCCAACGTCTCTGGTTAATCGGCATAGACTAGTGACTTCACATACCCCCAAAGAAAGTAATCTATAGGTTTGAGATGACAGGATCGTGGAGGCCAGTTCAAAGGTCCATTACGCGAAATTATGCACTCAGCAAATGGGCGTCTCGACAAAGGCTTCTGGGTTTTCTCCACTCCAAATTCGGCAGTTTTCCTTGTTTACATATCCATTTAACCAAAAATGGGATTCAAGGAAGAACAAAATTATGCATTGAAAATGAGGATCAAGCTTAATCATGTTTTCGACCCATTCACCGAACCTACGACATGTAGAATGGTCACGCGATTTCAACTCTTTCACTCTTTCACAAGCATTCGGATTCTCCTCAACACTGCGCTACACAACGGCAATAACTTCTTCTGTTCGCACTGTTTGTCGTCTTTGGGCGTATTATCCACTAGAGTGTACGTGGTGCCAAACTATTCATGAACGATTATATCGACCGTAAGTAAAATGGACGTAGCGCACGATAAGTTTGGCGAACCGAACCATGGTTTTCAAAATTAGTTTCCACAATTTTCACGCATTGTTCTGGGGTTGATCTATTCATCGTAAAATGGCAAGACGTACTAACTATTACAAATCACCTTTCAACTGTCAATTTAATAATCTATAGAAGTAGTGTTGCCAGCTTTTTAGTGTTGCCAAATTTCTAAAAAAAAACACACTTTATGTGCTTGTACAATATATACAATACATATCTTGTATAGCTTCGCAGTACAATTACTAGGTTTTCGATTGGGTTTATACTCATCTCATGTGGGGAGTTTTACTTGATATCCCTGCTGTTATGTTGTGATCTTCATCACAATAGTTCAAGACACTCAAGATAGTACGGAACAAACTGGTGAAAATGGATCCAAATGTAAAAGCTAAATACCATGGAATACGTCCAATATAATTATTTTATATGAGAATAAAATGATTCCCCATTAGAATTTTACTAACAACAACGATAGCCAAAATTGTAAGTCAGTTGTACTGAGATTCTTAAGCATATCTGCGAAATAGAGCGGCAGTGAACCATGGTTCACCCATTTCCATTTACTTTGTATCATCTGGCAACACTGGTTGTGGTTCAATCCACCGATATCCGTAGGAACTTGATAAATGTTTGTAATCAGTTTACATATATGTTGGCGAACCTTTTACATGTCCTTACAGGATTACCTAGTTTCTACATACTATCATATAGTACATATGTATGTATGCATATACAAACTCATATAGATGTACGGTGATTTACGTAGAAAACATAAACCAGTCGACCTCCGCATAAAAGTTTCCAAGTGGCAAGACAAACTTCTCGCTGTCGCACGTCAGTTTGTAGAACTGACAAAGCACTTCTTTTGACTAAAGAAATTGAGTAATTCTTAAACTAAAGTGTGGGCGACGTAGAGTAGCTCCATTTATCCCTCCAATGTATTAGTTACGAAACAGCCCTTCTGTGATACTGTTTGGTTTTTGCATGTTTTGAATACCGTTGTGAAAAACGTATCTTTACCTCTCCAAAAGTTGTGATTTCGAAGAGGATAGCGCCCTGAAAAGGAAGTAATTTTGATGGTTTTGACTTTTAGATCGTTAGTTTGCTTTTGACATTGAAAATGAGTTAATGAATAGAACCCTTCAGTAGAGCGCTTAAATTTAATTACTCGACAGCAGCACAGTACGGCTGTGGTTGAAAACACCGCGAAGACAGTCCAAATGGTAGTTGATTTAAGATTTCAAGTTGATTAACCAAAGAAAACAGAGGTAAATTGCACCAAATAAGATAATAAATCAAAATGTAATCTTTTTTGCGGGAATTTCTTATAAGGTAGACAGTAGACTTTTGTAATAAAATTTAAACAGTGCTTAATACACCACAGGGGTCGATGTCCTTTTCAGTGGGAAATGGGTAAAAGAAAGAAAAATCTCTATATGCGTATACGAACTTAAATAAAATAATCAAATAAGTAGTTACTTAAATTGTTCAGTAAGCGCAAGTAAGAAAGTTTTTGTCATTCGATTTTCAACTACCACTGAATTCTTAAGAACTTCCTGTTACATTAAGGAATTAATTCGTATATTAAAAAAAATCACCTTTCCATAAAGATCTGTCTTCTTTCCATAATCAGAAAGTACTGTGTTCAAGAAAACGACAAAAAAATAAAATATGCAACGTTTTTGACAGACCTGAGGCCCATTAGAAGTTTCTTTTAAAAAATAAAATAAAATGAGCTAAAACCAACTATTTTCGATATGTTATGGCTTAACAGAAAGAGCGAACATTGCCATCAGTTATGGAATACGATTTCACTCGTAATAGCGCATCGGCCGTACTCGCTTTTGAATCATTTCTGTATTATCCGCATAACATCGATCTTTAAGTATACCCCACAAAAAGGAAGTCTAACGCGGTCAAATCGCAGCTACTAGGCGGCTGACATCGCCAAGGCGGCTGATAACATGATTACACCAAACATAGCGCTCAAAAGATCGATTGTTTGATGGGCTATGTGCCATGCCGCACCATATCGTGCTAAAACCAAAGATGGTATAAGCACAGATATTTAATTTCGGTCTACAAAAATTCGGTAATCATGGTTCTGTAGTGCTCACAATTGACCGAAATGGCGTTTCCAGCAGCATTTTGGAAATAAAATGCGCCAATTATGTCACCACTCCAAAATCCACACCAAACTCTCACTATCTGTGAATGCATTGGCTTCTCGACAATAGCATGCGGCTTTTTTAATCCTCAGATGCGGCAATTTTGCTTGTTAACATAGACGGCGAGATCAAAACGCGCCTCGTCAGAAAAAAATGATTTTTCGGCCAACTTTGACGTCCAATGCGAGCTCCTATAATGTCGAAATTGAGAAGTGATAACGAGGCAGATGGTCATTTGCCTTCAATCGCTGACTTTGTAAGGGAATAATCCGAGATTTTTGTGCAAAATTCTCATCAGGCTTGTGCGTGAAATGTTGAGTTGTTGAGATCGATCATGAGTCTGTGTTCTTGGACACACGACGACAGGGATCGTGAGTGTCGTCCGCAGGCAAGCCAGTCTCATGAACTTTTTGCACAAACTTGCGTACAGCAGGCGGTTGCCTAATTTCGGCCAACAATTCTTTTTAATAAATGCACTAGGTATTTGGGGAACATAGCACTCGCTTTGGAAATAAGTTTGCCATATTACTCAACGTTGTTTAAGCGTAAAGCAATTCATTTCGTTCTGTGGAGGTGTGATACTGACTGACGGTCAAGGTCTCGAGTGGGAAAGAGCTATCAGTGTCAAAATAACAAATGATTCAAAAAGATCACTCGTTATATCTATTAGGAGAATGTACTTTTAAGTAGTTCAATAACGCCAAATTGCTTAGAAAACTGATACCTCCTTGGACAACCGCTTTGTTTGCTATTACCAAGTGATTAGTATTGTTTGCACTAATAGTTCAAATGGACAGATATATAATAGCTTTCCATGGGGTGACTATTATACAAATATGTTTATTACAATTCTAGCTGACCAATAGTTTTTTGTTATGGTGAGAAGTTAAAGTGGTATAAAGTAAGACCACCGAATGTTCTCATAAAAATCCGAAAGACTTCAGACCCAATAGACTATTCTCACCTAAAACTCTAGGGCGACTGATTGGTATTTATCTAATCACAAACATTCATACGCTACTTGTGTCTGCGGGTCAAAATGTTTATTGCAAAAGTAAATTAGGTAAGCCGATCTTGGGTGCCGTATTAAGTGAACGTCTGAAACTATTTTTGAACAATCTGATTACCCCTGTCAGTGCAGTTTCAGTCCCGGTTAGTCTGTAATTTTCCGAATGTTCACATGATAGTACGAGTATATACTCATATACTCATCATACTCATCACCTTTTTATCAATTTGAAGACAGCATATGACACCATCTCTACACATGAGTTATACAGAGTCATGTATATTGGCCGACACCAGCTAGTTAGATTGTCCAAAATAGTGATGGAAAACGATGGCTTCTCCGTTAAAATTGGAACGTTCTCATCGAGAGGAAGACGTTTATTGATTGAGATCGGTAAAACTGCTGTGCATACGCGAGTATTCCCTTCACCATTGGGAGTATAAAGTATTAGCATTTCTATAATTAGAAGGACATCAGAACTACCTTTGCAAATCCAATTTTAAATGTAAAGATAGATAGCTATCTCGGTGAGGTGATTAATCTTCTAATTAACAGTTGGTAGTCAAGTGGGGTTCTTTCCTCCTTTCTTTGGAACTGGATAATAAACGAATATCTGACATCACTGGAAGCAGGGTATTATATGGTGGCTACCAAAGAAGAGATCTTAAAGGAACTCTTAGTTCTCTTAGCAAAGTAATAAGATTGGCAAATTGATGTGATTTGGGTGTAAACTCCCAACTGTATTTATTCTCTATAAATGTGTTGAGACTTGTTCTTGCCAAGGAATGTTCGGACCCTTAACAGGCCATGTGCAGCTGAACGCAGATATCACTGCCATCCAGCAAGCGATGGTATGAGCCGGACATAAGGAGGATAAAAAACTGTGATATGTATAGCACTTGAATGAATCAGCACTTATTTGGATGCAGATTTGTGATATGCGGCAGACTTAGTTAAGAAGTCTTGAGCTTCCGACATATGAGCGAGCACCTTATGACAATCCGCATTAAGGCTAAATCCGCTAACACAAGCCTAACATGCGCCCATGCCCCTACGAAAGACAAGGATAATACGATAAAATAATGTTTCTACGAGTATGACGTTAAAATCATACTGGATGATTATAACGCCAAGATAGGGAAGGAAGACATCTTTGGTAGTACGATTGTTGGCAACGGACTTAGGCTTACTGACGTTGCGGCGAGAGGAAATATTACTATAGCAAGCACACGGTTTCCTCATCACACTATACAAAAGGGGACATGATGATCCCCGGATCATCAAACGCTAAATCTAATTGATAATTTGGGATAAGCGTAAGGCATGCATCCAGCATTTTGGATGTCTGAACGTTCCGGGCACACTGACTCGGATCTCCACCTTTTTGCTGCCAAGATGCGAATGTGGATTCCGCAAGCGCCATAAAAAAGATGAACTACTGTGAGAAGATATAATGTAAAAAAGCTGCTTATCCCGAAATTTCTCAACAACTCTTATGCCGTCAGCATCAAATACCGAAGACTAGTGACAACGTGCCATCAGGAAAGCCAGAACTGACGTGGTGGGTTTCAGGCGATCACCACAAAATCCCTGGTTTGATGAAGACTGCTGAAGACATTCAGCTAAACAAGAAGCCTACAAAGCAGTGCTGCAACGAAGGACAAGATCCGATCGTTAGCTCTAAGAACAGTAGAGATGGAAAGGACATCGGCTTCTCAAGAAGAAGAAAAAAGAGCACGAGCAGAGCGAGTTAAATATTGAACATAATTCGAATTTTATTTAATTCGTGCAATCGAAGATATTGAGAGTTTGTTCTATATTGTCCTATAACGTACGGACGTTTTTTTTTACCAACAAGTAAAACTAATATGTCAAAGTACGAAAACCCATACAGAAGACTGTAGAGATGTAGAAGGAAACTCTATAGAAGAGTGACAATCGGTACTGAGAATATGGAAAAACTTTTTCTGTAGAAGCCCAACATCCAAGCAGAATAAACCATTCGACTTAGATGATGATAGGCAAGACTTCGGTCCATTTAACCAGAATAAAATCAGGAAAGCAATATGTAAGCTAAAATCCTACAAATCTGCTGAACCAGACGGCTTACCGGTCGAGGTATTCAAAGCTGCTGGAAATGACTTTGTGGAGAGCATGCACAAGCTCAGTTCTCCGATCTGATCGGAAGAGTGTATGCCTGATGAGGGGAATCTCAGTACCATATGCCCGATCTGTAAAAAAAGAGACCCCCTCAATTGCGCCAAGTCTCGTCAACATCGGATACAAGATCTCGCGTATGACAACATTTATAGAAACGGGCTACATAGAGTCATATCTAGTTTTGGCATCTCTGCCAAACTCTCCCGTCTGTGCAGAATGGTGACTGAGAACGCTCGCTGCTCCGTCAAGGTCAGTAATGGCTTAACCGAGACCATTGATGTCAGAAAAGTTTTTAGACAAGGTGACGCACTATCGTGTGACTTTTTTAAGATCATACTTAAAAGAATTATATGAAATTCACAAGTAAACACTGAAGGCACAATCTTTGCGTTCGCTAGTATTGAAATGGAAGCTGCCAAAATGTGTTTAGCCGTAAATGAGGACAGAATCAAGTATCTGCTGTTAAGAAGAAGGAACACACAAGATCCAGGAATTGCACAAGACGTCACAGTTGACAACTATAATTTCGAAGTAGTAAGGGCTTTGTCTATCTCGGCTCTGCTATCAATTCTGCCAACAAAACCTCAGCAGAAATAAAGCTACTCTTGCCAATCGCTGTTTCTTTGGGCTAAGAAGGCAATTGAGTAGTAAGGCCCTATCCCGAAAAGCTAAGGTGACACTATATAAGACCTTGACCATTTCAGCCTTACTTTATGGAGCTGAAGCATGGACTCTATCGACAGCGGATGAAGATATCCTCAGTTTTTCCTTTGAAAAATATTCGATCCCCGTTTACCCTGATGGACCTGTACAGCGACATCGTCCTAATCAGAAAAGTGCGCATCTGTCGTCTGAGATGGCTAGAACATATAAGGCGAATGGACACCAATGCTCCGGTCTGCAGAGTTTTCGAATCCAACCAGGAGGGATAACGCAGTAGAGGAAGGCCTCACCTTATGTGGTGCGCATAAGAAGGAGGCGACCTCAACCGACTTGGAGTGCCCAACTGAAGGCAGTTAGCTAAAGACCGGACTAACTGTATAGGCTTGTTAGCTGAGGTCCTGGTTCATCCCGAAGTGTGTTACCACCTAAGTACATAAGTATGTATGTAAGAAGTGCGATGTGATGGAACGGATGTAAAACTATTGCAACCTATTACGGCTATTGGTCTAAAGAAATTATTATTTGGATGTGCTCGTAGACTTGTTCTTCGAAGGAGACTCAAGAAAAATAAGTGCAAAACAAAGTAAGGACTGTCATCAGAAAAGGAGGCACACGATGACAAAATTCGCCTAGTGACACTTTAACATCTTACTTCTGAGTTTTTATTGTTTGAAAATGATAAGGTTTGCTAACAAGTTTGAACATAGAAATCTTGAAAGGCTCTCTTTCCAGACAATACCTAATTATTCGATGCCTAACATAATCGCAGTAGACAAAATCGGCAATTCAAGTGTCATTTTTTAAAATCTCTGTAGGTTCATATTTAATATAAAATGGTATTCCAACTGAAGAGTTTATAACGTTTTGAGATGCGGATACCATTGGATCAAAATTCCTATGCTGTCAGCGACCTTAACTTAACCTATAACCTACAATTACTAATCTTGAACTAATATGATTCAAATGTTTCTGTCATTCTTCACCATACTTGAAGACAAGTTCTAACGATTTTGGAAAATCTTTCCACATTTAACGTCTGTCCCGCATACAAAGCATTTCTTTTCATATTTTTGTCTTTGCAAAAGTTTTTCTGATATCAAGCAAACAAATCAGAGTAATCCATGCAAATATTTAAAAATGAATTTATGCACTCAACGGAGCGAAAGACGAAAAATCCTTTATAATACCAATAACAAGTGAATTTCCAACTCTTCAGAGCGTGAATGCAAATACTGGAGCTACTCCTCGACGAAAAGGAGGAAACAATACTTCTTCTAAAGTAAGCTGCACGGGCTTTATACTTCCTCAGTTTGAGAAATTTATAAAGCTCCACAAAGCCCAAGATGTTGTCGTACTATCTGCTCCTGGTCCAATTTGGCAATATTCATTTTGTAAAGATTTCTTTTATTCTTTGTTTTAGCGTTTTCCTTTATTTCGAACAATTTCCAGAAAATTGAAATCGATTCTTTTTCTGTTGTGCGCTTGAGTGAGGAATAAACACAAACTAGGGGCAGATCCTTGTAATGTGACTACAACTAGGACTATGCAGGCGAAAATGTATCGGCAAGATAATAAAGGAAAGTAGAAAATCACAAATGGATTCGGGTAAGTCGATTTTGTTCACATGGATTATATCCAGTAGGCAAGTAAGTATTGCCTCTGGGAGGTACGAGTATCTTGACGATTCGATATTAAATTGAAGAGAATAACATGAGGGTGGAAATCACTATTATTACAACATAAATAGGCGAATTGAAATTTTGCGGCAGATAAGTCGAATTAGGGAATTCGAAAGCAAAATTAGTTTGTTCATTAGGAATCAATATTTCAATATCTATGGTGGAGTTCTCGTACTCCTTCTACATACAATATATGGCACTTAATTGTTAGTAAATATGATCTCTGTTTGAAGCCACCACACAGATACCTTGTACTTGACATTTCCCTTAATTATTATTAACAAATGAAAGTTGCCAATGTAGGAGTGGAATATTTAAAGAAGACTTGTACTTATCAGAAGTTGCAGAATGCAATCATACATATTTCTGAATTTCAACGTGGGGTAACAAACTAGTCAAATGCACGACATTTTTCTGCAAGGGATAGGTACATATCTTGCTTATGTGATCGGTTGTACGTTTAAGAATTCATAGGAACATGCCCTTCATAGTGCGTACCACAAAGTTCTAGACCCCTTTGGGCCTTACAAGTACTCGTATGCGGAGGAGAAACCTATTTTATGAATATCGGGTAAGAAACACTGAAGGTCTATAAGGCTGATCTAACCCCCATCCACGAAATGCCATGGAACACGTATAAAATGGAGATGGAGACGTATAAAAGGAGAACGCTAGCAACTCCTGAATAGTCCCAAGTACAATGAAAAATGCCAGGTGGACTCAGAAACTGACTGACTTCCCAAAAGGAAGGCGCACTATCGCATCAAGTAACTATTTCCTGAACTGTAGGATCTGCAAGAGCAGGACACAACAAGCCAGACGTCCAATTGCGATATACGAAAGAAATGCATCTAGTATTACAGACTTGTTTGAATGAATTCTAAATTGACTCGGACTTTAACTCAGTAGAAGCTCTTCTTCAATGGATTAGAAATTACCTTTCTGAACGTTCAATTCAAGTTGTTTTGAATGTTTTCAAGTCTGGTATCCACAAAATAGATGCTGGTATACCCCTGGGCTCCATTCTGCCTCGTACATTATTTTTAATTTTCATAAACGATCTCTTGTCTGCTATTTTTAATCCAACGTATGTCTTTTCTGATGACAGCACCTACTATGTCCTTTCGGATTCGTTCCCTGACTCACGTCCCTGCTCTTCGGCTTGTAGAACGGCATAACTAATTGGGGAACCACTAACAGAGTCGAATTTTATGCTTCCAAAACACAATGTTGTCTGCTGTCGTTAAAGCAGAAATGCAGTCCATGAATGGTACTTGCACCGTTGAAACCGAAAAACTTTCCATTCTCGGTATGTGTGTCAATGACAACCTACGATGGAATGACCACATATTCGGTGTTGCTAAAAAATGCTGTGAAATGTCCAGGTTTCCTCAAGCGATGTTAGAAATACTTCACTCCCTCTTATCTGGCCTTAGTATATAAGGCATTGATGGCCACATATAGTCGGTTGCAACCAAAGCATATCTGCACTTGCTAGATAGGATTCAAAACCGTGCGATAAAACTCATATGTGATACTAATAGCACTGAGATAATGGACACCCTCGAACACCGACGTAATGTTTTGTGTCTCACTCTGTTTTATCGCTATTACCACCACCAGTGCTCCAAAGAAATCGCCAGTAGTATTCCGCCCCTTCACACTTTTAATAGTAACACTCGTCTCCATATGAATGCTCATCAGTATGCCTTCAAGCCCACTTTCGGACATACTCTAAAATATCGTGATTCGCTCCTAAGCCGTACAACTCACTTATGGAGTGCCCCGCCCAGCTTTTTATTTCCTAGTCATTATAACTTTCGAACATTTAAAACCAAAGTTCATGGGTACATGTTTTTCTCCCTGATTTTCCTTCCCCTTGAGCGCGCGCAAATTATAAATAAAAGTGTATTAAGAATAAAGGTTCGAAAGCCTTTATCTGAGTAAGATTCGCATATCTAACTACAAAACTGTGAATAATTTATGCAAAAAGAGAGAAAAAAAAAACAAGTTGAACGCACTGGTGACTGGCATTGATGATGTTGCAGCCATCTGCAGGAAGAACAACAATAACGACCAACAACCGCCCCTATTATACACACTCCAAATTGCTCACCGGTGTGTTCGGATATCAGGTTTCAGCTAATTACCAGTTATAGTCCAAAAATAACAAGCATTCAACCGACAAATTTAGAGCCCGATAGTTTTCCGGCTCAAATGACCCAGACTGTCTTGCAAATTCAACTCCAACCATTACCAAAACTGTTGCAATATTGCTATGTAACTCTGATTCGAAAGATCCTAATTGTCGTACCTACAGACTCACCTAATTTCTATCCAGGATCTCCTAATCCTAGATGTACAAAAAATTTCTGCAACTCCACATCCGTACTGTTTTCCAGGTTCAACTGATAGAACATGTAAGCCACGTACCTATTTACCACCAACGACCCCAATATCTCGTACGCACACTCCAAGTTGTTTACCAGGGTTGTTAGATATTAGATGCCAACTTACTAACAGTTTTATTGCAAAATTAACACTTCCAAAATCAGCACTAAATTAACAACTTTAGCGCCGGATTGTTTTCCTGGCTCTACCAATCCAGAATGTCTGGCGAATTCAATTTAAAACCAAACGAAAGCTACAACAGGGACGGTAGATCCAAAATACCGATATCCAACGAAAACGACTTCTTTTTAATCTATTTCTTTAGCAAATCCTCCACAAAACTGTTATTCGGGATCTAGTGACCCCAGACATCAACAAATTGGAAGGTTTCCACCTACCTCATCACAGTGAACCCCTGAAAATTCCGACTCAAAATGTTCTACAACATTTAAAACAACTATACCTTTATATTGCCATCCTGGCTCTTTAGGTAAAAATTGTCCAAAGTATGGCTATCAAGGCACAAGTAAAATTTTAGCTACTTACCTGCCACTGTTTGAAAATGGGGAAGGTGCTTCAAAACTTGTATCGCTAGTTAATACAATATAGTTGTATTCATAGAAAACTTTTAAGAGACATACTGCATACGAGCAAAAGAAAATTAGAAGAAAATTATAGAAGTAAACAAGTTGATACTTCGGATTTTTATTCAAATTCCGACAACAAAATAGCTGGGCATACAAAAGAGTGTTCTTCAATGTTTGCCTACTTCACTATGTTTGATGGGCATCCTATACACAGTAATTTCTATTGTATATACATATATATATTATACATGTATAATTAGTAAACTATAAAAAACTAAGAAATTATTAATAAATGTTTATAAAGTAGTTTACGATTAAATATCCTGCCTGCGTTTATTATTTAACTTTTAACAACACACACCCCTGGACACGACAAGTATAAAATTATCGTCATTTTCAACGCTCCCAACGTGTCACCAGAGACGCCGCAACTGATGTGCTGGATTTCATACCGCCACCGCCACAAAGAACAAACAAAAAAACAAGAGCAGTGAAACCGCAATTTATATAAATGATTCTCTGACGAAGTACGCACAGAGAGAGGCTCTTCATGAAGGCGATAAGAAGCAATAAACCAGAATGTTGTAAAATATTTTTGGTGCAAAGTTAATCAAATTCTTATGCGAAAGATGCAGGAGGAAAGGTCATCTCAATCAGATCGTTTAATTATATTGCACTTATTTAGTAACTTCTTAGTAACTGCACCTGTAATGAGTTTTGAAAACGATCTGATCGATGACTCTTCCATCCTTAATCCATTTAACTCAAACTGTGATAATATCTTTCCAAATAATTTCGCTTTCAATAATAAACTGTTTATTGTACACCAGAATGTCAGAAGTCTGAGAGAAAATTTGTCAACCCTTGTCAGGCATATTGATGCATTTTCTTGCATTCCAGATATTGTTGCTGTGTCTGAAATATGGATATATGGTACAGTGGCGTGCAAAAGAATTGGGCCAAACATACGAGGGGCGTTCAATATTTTCTCGGTATCGATATGAAGGAAAATGCGAATTCAATTTAAATTGTTTTTATTTTTCAATATAATCTCCCCTAACATCAATGCATTTGTTGCATCTTGAGATAAGCTTTTTTAAACCCTCAAAAAAATAAATTTCCTCTTTCTATGCAAAATACCCATTTATTGACGACTTGAGTTCTTCATCATCCGAAAATCTTTTTCCACGAAGACATTTTTTTCAAATCCGGAAACAGGAAATAATCACTAGGGGCATGGTCTGGACTATAGGGTGGGTGTTGGATTTCTTCGAAACTACAATCTTGCGCAGCAGCCTTGGTAACTCGCGCCGTGTGAACAGGAGCGTTGTCATGAAGAAGCAACACACCCGCTGCGAGTTTACCCCGTCTTTTCTTTTTAATTTCCTCCCGCAAATTATGCAAAGTGGAAGCGTAGGATGTGACGTTGATGGTTTCACCTTTTCTTTTGTACTCAATGAGTAAGATTCCCTTTGAGTCCCAAAAAACTGTTGCCATGAGCTTCCCGGCAGACGGAGTGACTTTGAACTTCTTCGGGGGGTTTGTTCCGTTTTTATGCCACTGCATGGACTCTTGTTTGCTTTCAGGGTCATAGTGGTGGACCCATGTTTCGTCCCCAGTAACAATTCGATCTATAACACCGTCCGCGTTCTCACTACACATCTCCAAAAGCTCTCTACAGCATGCGAGTGTCATTTTTTTCTGAGGCGCTGTGAGCATTCGTGGCACCCACCTTGCACTGACCTTTGAAAGGTTAAGATGGTCATGAAGAATGGTGTGAATGGTACCAATTGAAAGCCTGGTGATCTCTACCATCATTTTCACCTTTATTCGGGCATCCTCAAGAACAAGTTTTTCGACTTCTTTGATGCTTTCTCCCGTACAAGCAGTAGCCGGGGCGACGGAGCGGGGCTCGTCTTCAATGCTCTCTCTGCCTCTCTTGAACTCACTTGACCACTTTTGCACAATTGATAATGAAGGTGCGGAACCCTGGTAAACAGCCACCATCTCTTCATGAATAGTTTTTTGACTTTTTCCTTGCTTAGTGAGAAATTTAATTACAGCGCGATGCTCAATTTTCACCATCATCGTCTCAGTTGCCATTATGATTGTGTTTAACTAGAGATAAAACGCGCATTAATAATCACATTTATATGAAATTTTACATGAATGCACTAAAATAATAGTATTACTTGATAAATAAGTCAATTTATATAAACAACCGCAGCTTCACCCCGATACCGAGAATATGTTGAACGCCCCTCGTAGTTGAATGAAAATCGCATTAAATGAAATATCTTTTCAAATTTTGGTCATAAAATAAATATAAATAAAAAAAAAAAAAAAGTTTTCAGTAATTCATAAATAATTCAGTTTTATTGCAAAAGTTCAATATTTAGGGTATGTACAAATATCGGGCCATTTTGATTGTACTGTGAAAACAAATATTTTAATAAAAATAGAATTAATAGAATTAGAAATGTATACCTACGAGATTTAATACTTTGTTGCCATTCTCTTCGCATCAAGTACAGCAGCACACCGACAGGGCATTGAATCTATGAAGCGAGTCAGGTACTCAATATCAATTTTTCTCCATTCTTCAGATAGAGATGCAACGAGATCAGCCTTATTTGAATTCTTTTTGCATACACATTATTTCCCTTCTTGTCCCATAAATGTTCGATGTGGTTTAGGTCCGGGGATTGCGCTGGCCAAGAAAAAACTCTTGTGATTTTCGTAGCAACCCAACCCCATTCGCGGACAAGTTTGGCGGCATGGTTAGGGTCGTTATCTTGTTGGAAAATCCACCCGTCTTCCAAATTGTTTTCAGCATAAGGTAGCATAGCACTCTCCAGAATATTTTTGTAATATGCAGCGTACATAATGATATTGATGTTGTATAATGGTCCAACACCTTTTGCTGAAAATTCACCCCAAACGATAACGTTGGGATTTGGTATCTGTGGCTGTACCTCAGTCCAGTGGGACGTCTTAAGAACCACCTGCCATCACTTCCAAATACATAAGTTGAATTTGGATTCGTCACTAAATAAAACTTGTGACCACTGCGCTATAGTTTAGTTTTGGTGTTCTCGAGCAAAACGTAGTCTTTCTTTCTTGTTCTTCTTGGACATTAATGGCTTTTTAGCGCCGACACGTCCAAACAATCCCACGTTATTTAGCCTTCTGGAAATGGTACCCCGACTTACAATTGCAAGATTTTCGGCTTTTAATCCTTCAGCAATGTCTACAGCGGTTTTTCTGACATGAGCCAAAGATTTTCTTTTAATAATCATGTCTATGCGGGATGTTGTTTTCCGCGGTCTTCCAGATTTGGGTTGATTAACTAGAACCTAGCCAGCCTTAAATTCCGCGATAATGTTATTCACCGTTGTTTTCCCGATCGATAATAATGTTGCGATTTCTCGGGATGATTTCTGGCAGTTCTATAACTCTTTGCTTTATTTAATTTTATTTAAATATCTAGCGTGCCATATTCAGTAGTTATTAAACTAATATTAACTTACACTGAGAACTCATCAAAAACGAATGAGAATAAAATAGCTGAAATTTCTGAAAAATAGTATGGCCCGATACTTTTGCACACAAGATTTGGGAGGCAAAATCTCCTCCATTTAGTTTTTATAAAAAAAAAGGATAATGAATTCTGTATATTAGATTGTAATATATTTATAAAAAAAAATTAGGTCGGTTTGTTTTAATAAAATGGGTAAATACCAAGCCGATTTGATTGGCTCGATTCTTTTGAACGCTGGATTCTTTTGGCACTGGATCAATAAAAACAACACAAATCAATGAATCATCAAAATTTATTTTGTCTCCTTCAAAATAGGCTCCATTGAAACTATAAATTTTTTTCCAGTCATACTCGTACTTACATGTTTTATGGGCATATTCTGGGATCTCTTTCAGTTCTCTCAGCGAATTTTCTTTTATGTCTTGAATCGACCCACGAAGTGATAATTTCAGTTTCGGAAAAAGGAAAAAGTCAAAGGGCACCATATCTGGAGAATACGGTGCTTCCTCGAGCATATTGGTAGCGCTTTTGTTCAAAAAGTCGCTCAGAAAGATAGATTTGTGAGATGGTGCATTGTCGTGGTGCAAAATCCAAGAGTTGTTCTGTCACAATTCCGGTCTTTTTGGCGGATGCTCTCCTTCTCCTTCAAACACTTCATAACCCTTAAATAATATTGTTTATTCACTGTAAGAAATTCCGAGTGAAAAAACTCCACGGATATCGAAAAGGAAAAGATGATCAAAAAATTTACTTTTGAGCGACAAGTTTTCAACAACTTCATGGCCCTCTTTGGATGTTCTGTACCACTCAAATGTTCTTATATTCAATATTACAGAGCCCCCCTAAGGTTTCTCTAACATTTTCAACGCGTCCGAACAAGAAATTCCGTTCGCAACACAACATTTCAAACAAACTCATTGCTCAATATTTTTTTCCATAGGAAAAATCGCCGATAGCACTTAAGGTTAACTAATGTCTCTGGTGTCAGTAGCCAAACTACTTGACAGATGACACCCAAACTCAGAGTCAAAATAGATGGCAGTTATACCAACATACTTGTAGGAGCAATTTTTTTTCTAAGAAACCAGTAACGGGCCATACGTAAGACTCAGTTCCGGTTATATGTATTTTGACAGAATGTAGCTTTGAAAAAAACAATTATTGTATTCCAGGGATTAACTTTGTTGCTAAAACAAATGAAAATTACGTGTTGCCGGTGGAGTTGGGTTTTTTTGTGAAAGAGGAGTACAAAATTGTTGATGTATTGAAAGTTGTCTGTTTGAGTGCTGCTGCATTAAAAAAAAACATTATTCCAGTGAGGTAAACAATGAATTATATGTTGTTTTTTTTTTTGCGTCTATGGACTTCATATGTTTAATGTTTTATAGTTTATAAAAGAGTTTGCTGATCTCATAGGAAAGGAAAACTTAAACATTTTGTTATTATAAGTGATTTTAATATAGACATCCAAAATGTTGGATTTCTGAATTTGTGTCTAGTTATTTGGCTTAATAGCATTGCATGGGCTTGCGTACTTCAGAAACCAGCCTACAAGTGATGCATCTGGCAAATGTTTGGACCATATTTATGGGCGCTTAAAAATCATTTCAATCAATTTTACAGTTGATGATGTATAATCTTGTAGGGATACTTCTACTGCCTTTACAATATTGATAGATTTTCTTAAGAATCATATTCGAAACTGTTCTTCATCTCTGTCCTCCAAAAAGTTTGTAAAAAGGTTAAAACCGTGGATACCTAGGTATCTACAATACTAAACAAAGCTGTAGGTACAAATAAACTTAGAATAAACTGTAATAAATATCCTGGTAATTTGGGATTAAAGAGAAAATACAAGAAATTGTGTATGGAGCTTAAAAAGCAGATTCCGATTTGCCGGGATGGATATTACAGGTTATTATTAAGCTCTGCAAGGGGAAATTTAAAAAGTGGAAATGGAAAATAGCTAATAGCATAAAATCCCTCTGTTTTAAAGGAAGATACCGGCAAGGTATCCGACAAAATTGATGTTACTAATACATTTATTACCAATTGCTGTTTTGTTAATATAGGTGTTAATAGTGTCTTTAAAAAATAATAATAATAACTTACTTGCTAATACTCTGACCTAATTTAACCATGTCTTCCTGTGGATTTTCTGACTGCGCTGTACCTACCAACCGAGTGCAAATGGTTACATGCAATGGGATATGTGAAAAGAAATTTCATTCCATATGCATTGGTTTGCACAGAATCGCTAAAACTTTTTGCTATTCTTCAAATTCTTCAAATTTTAAAAAACTATTACAGTTCCTAGCAAACTGAATTTTGTATCGTCCAGTCTACAATGCCTGTCCATTTACTAGCAAGACGTAAGAGGTTTGCGCTCTAAAATCTTCGCCGTATATCTCAATTCTCAAAAGTTTCCCTTTGATCTAATTGTTCTTACATACGAGCTGTTTCCTCCAAATTACAAAGTTTTTCGAAAAGATGGATTTGAAAGAGCTGTTTTACTAGCTGAGGTGTTTTACTAGCAATCCGGAACTGTTTTCGCGCAACTGCAGTTGATATACGCTGTCCTTACTTTGATGTTACATTCACCCATCTTAACTAATTGAGTGTTATCGACCGACCTGTAGCGCACGCAGTGCATTTTTTGACTGATGATGCACAACCTGAAGATTGTAGTATTCTAGTAGAAGGTTTCAACCGCCCTCACCTTAAATGGGGTCCTTCCGATGATTCGTCTCTCTTAATTCTCTCTTAATTGTGGGTGGCCGTGGCTCAAGTGCCAGTGTATTGACTTCCCCTTCGGACGGTTCGGGGTTCAATACCAGCAGTGACCGAAAGACATTTTTTCAGGTAACTGAAAGCTCGTGAGGTCAATGGTTGCCTAAATACAACACCAAGTCAATTTACACTAATAATTTAGTCTCCCCATTAAATGTTGGATGCCACCTATGGAGCGAAACAACCACTGAGCCCAAATATCTTTCTCTCTCTCTCTCTATCCAATTTTCCGAAAAACTTAACACGTGCTCCGGCATTTTAAGAGTAGTCATACCCTCTTGAGTGTTAAGTTATTTTTAAAAAAATTCGTTCTCTGAAATAGAAATATTGATGGTGGACTGCCTAACCAACTCAAGTCTATATCAGATTTGTGGAATACCTAATACAATGAACAGACAACTCGACCTTGTCTTCACATCCGGTTCAGATAAATGTGTCATTTATAAGAATGATCATCTTCTTTTTACCCTAGACCGCCTTCATCCCGCCTTGTTAATTATATACTCATATGAAAATGGCAACACATGTGTCGATTCGAAAAATCAACCTCAATAACAACATTAACTTTGACTTTATTGCTAAGACAACTAACATTAATCTTGCCCTATCAACTTTCTATTCATTAATTTTATCCTGCTTTGCCCAACCGGTTCCATATACTCGAACATTCCGAAAGGACTGCATGTCAGCTCCTCAAGACAAGTTGCGCTCTCTCCGTAATAACAGAAACAAGTTGTGGCACAAATTCTTAAGAACTCGATTTGATTCCGACTACAGTTATTATCAGTTGGTACACAATAGTTTTTCTGAACTTTGTGAGTCTCTTTACCTTATCACCTACTCTTAAATTTCTTAGTGAATCTTCTGCTGACCCAGAAACCATTGAAAATTTCTTTGCCTGTCATTTTAACAAATCTTTAGCTATATCCTGAGATGTCATCCATCTCACTAAATATAACAATATCTTTGGTATCTGAAAATATTACCAAATTTAAAAATGAAAAGAGTGTGTTAGCCATCTCGGTCCTCTCCTTGCTGCTCTATTTAACTTGTCTGTCTCAGCAGGTACTTTCCCTTTCCTATGGAAGGAATCTCTCTCTTGCATACCCAAACTTTCGAAAGCATAGTCTATCAACAACTCAGGGTAGTCACCTTGGACCAAAAATCTTTATCCTAACAAATAACCATATAAATCTCATTTTAACGAATTCTAATCTTTCTATTTTCGCTGATTACATGAGAATTTCCAAAGTCATTTCATTGCCTCCTGACTCTCATTGCCTGCAAAATAACTTTCGGTGTAATGTTTTTTTTAGCTTAATGTCAACAAATGCTAAGCGATAACCTTTTCCCGCAAACGTCTACCTCCCCCTCCAAGAAACTGCTTCATCTGCGATGAGGCTATTCCTTCCACTACCCAAGTACGGAATCTAAAAATAATTTGTGACAGAGAATTGAATTTCGACTCACATACAGACAGCATTGTAAATAAAGCTAACTCTGCACTTGGCTTTATCAAACGCTGGTCAAAAGAATTTTTCAACCTTTACGTTACAAAGTCCTAGTAGAATACTTTTGTAAGGCCTCTTCTCGCATATTGCAGCCTGGTCTACCTTGCGTCGATCCATATGGATTACCAGCCTATGAAAATAGGCTAAAACTAGTTAGCATGCATACATAAAACAACGTCGTGAAGGCTCTGATGTACTTTTTATCCACCAGTTATTAACTAGAAACATTGACTGCCCGAGAATAAAGAAAAATATTTCATGCACTCCCAATCCCCGTAATCTAAGATCTGTCCCATTTCTGCTGATACGAACTTACCGCACCAAGTACGGTTACTTTGAACCAATATCTAGAATGTTGCGTATAACAAAAAACTACGAAATAAAAAAAGCTCAATATGCCACTCTCTTAACTTCTCTCCCCCGACCACCATTTCTCCATGCCCCATTAAGTTAAGAATATCTTTGTTAGTTTTCAAGCCTAGCTTTAAGTTTTTGCTATTAATAAGCTTAATAAAGTTGTCCGGGGTAGACCCAGGCCAATAACAATAACTAGTTTACAACGATTAAAAAAAATATTTAAAAAAATGCTCAGTCCAAATGATATGCTCTTTCCGTTCGTCTATTTCTGCATGTGCTGAACCGTTGGAAAATAAAAGTTTTATTTTTAATCCCATAACATCTTTTGAAGTCTTAAGGCCATTGGTTTTTAACTTCACTGTCCAGCCGCAAGCCGCAAGCCTCTAGTAGCTAGTGCTGTAACCCCTATTACTATTATGTAAATTTATTTTATACTATATTGTAATAAATAATAATAATAATACTAATAACTTCATGGAAATTGTGTGGAGTGGATGGTATCTCATATGTATTTTGTAATATTTAGATATTAGATATCCTAGCAGATTTGTTTAATTGTTGAGTGTTTGAAGAAGTCTCTCCTGATGGCCTTAAATGCGTCTATGTTATCATACTGCTAAAAAACGGTTCTCCTACTGAAGTCGGTAATTATAGGCCCATCTCTCTTCTCCCAGCTTTCAGCAAAATATTGGAAAAACTCATTAAGAATAGTATAGTGAGTTTCTTACATAAACCCAGGTTCTTCAATTCAGTTCAATTTAGATTTCAAAAAGGGAAATCAATGGAAGGGGCACTCTTTCAGTTTATTTCTCAAATAATGTCTAACCTTGATGGTAAAATATTTAACTAACAATAACTAAGGCGTTCAATATGGTTAACCACAAGTGTATAAGAAACTGGAAAAAGTAGGATTTCCGTGTTTTATGCTAGATTGGTTACTGTCGTTGGATAAGACAAGGATTGAAATTAAATTCCTTAATCCAGGTGTACCACAGGGCTCTGTTTTAGGGTCAGTACTATTTTTGTTCTACATAGATTCATTGTTTGCACTAAATTACAATGGTTCATTTAATGTTTTTGCGGATGATACAGGTTTCACTTATGGTTTAATTCGTAACCAGACACCTGGTTTCCGAAGCAAATGTGTACTTTCAGGCAACTGAGTGTCAAAATACAAATTGTCCACTTACTGTAGTAGTTCACGTTGCGGGGATAAATGTCCTTTGATAGAGTGTGTAGACCATTTTAAATATTTGGGACTAATGCTTGATTTTAAAATGTTTTTATATTTATTACTGAATTATTTGCGATGCAAAATAAAATGTCTCAGTATTCTTTTTATATCAGTAATGTTTGCTCAACTAAACTTTAAAAAAATTGTAGTTATCCTCTGTTCTACGACCTAAACATTTTCTCACTTCATCATTTGTACTGTTTTAAGGTGTTGAAAGCGCCCTTCATCCAGTCTGGTGGTCACAACTTTTCTTGAATTTCAAACTAAAATTTTGGTGGAAACTCCTCAAACTCGTTGTCTGTACCCAGCTTCCGTACCCCTGCATATTGTAATTTTTTCTCACTTTTAACCAACCATTTGTTTAAAAGACTTCCTCTTCAATTAAAACAATATCAATACTTGGAATGTTCATTAAACCCTTAAAATATTGGCCCTACCAATGTAACTGCGACAGCGTAGAAACTCCTATTTTTGACATCTTGGTATAAATTTAAATTCAATATAGAATATAATGTAAATAAACTACAACAATTCTATTATATTAGCTCTAGCTACCAGGCCTGCAACTAAATATTTAAACTTGATTTTTAGTTTTCTTACGGAATTACTCTTCATATATACAAATCTTCTAAGGTCACTCCACAAAAAATGCTGTAAATTTGAATTGAATAAGACCACTATAGTGCCATTCAATTCAATTTTTTTATATTTTTATACTTAAAAGAACCGAATGTCATTTATTTTCTTATATTTTAATTACATTTAAAATTTTATGAATTTTTGAAATATTTGTATTTACAAGGTGGCAAAGGTCATAACGTGAATGGACTCGTTGTGCTCGTTTTACGGCATTTTGAATTGTTGCTCGCAAACTATCTGGCTCGAAATTGGTGATTTCTTCTTCAATGTTGGCTTTCAAGATTTGCAAGGTTTGTGGTTTATTGAGGCGAAGGTAAAGCTGCCGATGTGGCCAGCCGGATTAAATCGCCAAAACGGGAGATCATACGGCCTGGAAATTAATGTTATTTGTAATTAATTAATCCATCGTTGCCCGAGCTTTGTAAGCGGTTGCTCCATCCTGCTGGAACGAAAAATGCTCGAGACCCAATTCACCAACTTCTGGCAAAACAGAAAACTAGTTTAACATCTGTCTGTAGCGCTCACCAATTACGGTTACCGTGGTGCTGTCGGCGTCCTCAAAAAAATAAGGACCAATCACTTTTTCACTGCAAATTCCGCACCGAACAGTCGCTTTGAGGGAATGCAATGGCTCTTGGTGCATTTCATGTGGATTCTCCGTGCCCCAGGAACGCAAATTTTGTTTATTCATATAACCACTTACGTGTAAATGTGCCTCGTCGCTCATTATGAGTGTGGGAGTGAGTTAACCTCACTTGACGGTCAGCAGGCAGCATTTGGTGACCGGTTTACACTTTGAAGTCTTTCACCAAAATTCGGACGAGCAATACGGGGCCTACCACTGCTTGTGACATCTCTAGTGAATAGAGTTTGCAGGCGATGCTCTGCCAAACGTTTAATTGATTACAGCAAATATAATACCAAAGCACGATGACACTTGAAGCCATTTGCAAAAATTATGGCACATTCACATTACGACCTTGTATAACTTAAAACCAAATACGAAAAAATAATAAACTAAACTAAAACTAAAACTAAAAAATGCTCTGTCCTGTAAATGCTCCGAGTAAATCTGTGTTTTCTTGTGAATCTTCGACCACAAAAAGCCTGTCAGCCGAGTTGGCACCTTCTGAGCTTAAGCCAACCGGCTTTTGTATCTGTAGTACGGGGACGCGTACTCCTGCTTATACCTTCAATTCCCACGACTACATTTTGATCTCAAGATCACAGCACAATTCTCAATCTCAGGGTAACGGGC
The DNA here is from genome assembly GCA_949129095.1 of Volucella bombylans. Lineage (NCBI taxonomy): Eukaryota > Metazoa > Arthropoda > Insecta > Diptera > Syrphidae > Volucella > Volucella bombylans. The sequence goes on along the minus strand of OX422140.1, from coordinate 124,886,741 downwards.
AACACGGGGTAGTAGGTCTTTTGAGGTAATCCCATCGACCAACTGTGATTGTTATCAGTGTACGTAGTGACATATTAGCGAACCCACTAAAAAAAAAATGTTTGGTCAACTGTTGCAATAAATATACGAGCAGTAGTTCAGATTCAACTCAAAGTTGTTCACGTGTGCCAGTGACCACAGTAATGAGTAAGAACTTCTGTGTACCTATGGGTAATCTGCATTATTTGCATTCAGTTTTTCTTTTTATTCTATTGGTCATGAGGGGCAAGATGGTATATGGTCTTACTCGCCAAAAATATTCTGAAAACAAGTGCATTTCTGTTGCCACTTTCTTTGTTATTTAATCGAACTAAATCGAGCAACAATCCAGGAAATGTAGTTAAATCCGGCAGTTGCAGAAATTTTTGAATAGACCTTCATACAGGCATCTTCGATGGCAACAACTGTGGGATTAGGCCATACGATTCATCAGTCTTCTCTGAAAGTGATTTTGCTCCTTCATTGACAGCAAATACTCCTCAAACTGAAAGTTAACAGCTGACTACAGACACTAGAGCAGCAAACACCAACAATTGCAACTGTAAGAACATCTACTGTCAATCTTAAAATTTTGACACCAAGCCAAGTTGGGCTGAGGGTTTAGCTTGTGGCAAAAGAACTCAGTGCGGTTGTCTCGGTCTAGAGGATGAATATGATGAGGCCACATTCGTGTGCGAGCCTCGTACAGCATAATAGATTTCAGCCACCATGGGAGTAAGAAGGGGTCGTGGGACTTGTTTTACTTTTTGTGTTTTGAAAACTTTATTAAATAACGCATATGCTCAAAATTACTGTAATTCCAAAGACTGATTACCAAATATGATTATCGTAATAAAAAAAGATTCAAATGTTAAGAACCCCGTCTCACCCTCCCCTCGCCTTATTCGTCAAATTTCATATATTATATTGTACATATTTCCTTTGGAACGCATTCAGACAATGAATATTCGCCATCCGTTTCGAAATATTGTACCTATATGTACTAGCCCTGGTATTAGCTAATTAAAAACTTATCTGAAATTTTGACAATCCCAGGAATTTTTAATTAAAAAGTAATTACGACTAAGAGCTAGGTTTGTGCAGCTGGAAGTCTCAATGCCACTTCTAGGCATTGAAGAAGAATATACATAAATAATTTATAAACACTCAAGAGCAGTACCCTACCCTCTCTGTTCTGTCCAGGATATGCAAATATGTATCCGTTTTCCAACAAGAAACAACGTCTTACCATATCTGTTAAATCCATGTTACATTTTGTTGATACAACTTCTTCCACATCTGGATAAAAGCGTGGTAGGAAATTTAAAAATTTACAACAAAATATTCCTTAATCCGATTTGGAAAAAAAAATGAAAAAGCAAATTCTTACAACTCCCTTTAAACAGATTAATGAAGTTTACTGCATCATCAACGCATTATTCCGAAAGCCTCCTATTAGAAAACACCCCATGGCAAACAAAAACTTAGGACTGAGTTCGCGATTAAAAATTGAAATTCAAAGGGATCACGTCTTCAAATGCCTTTTAGCAGTTGGGTTAATTAGATTGGGATATTTTCTGTGATAAAAAGAGAATACCGAAATTGTTGAAGGCCGAAATTTTGCCAATTCATACAATTTATATATTTGTTATTATCTTTTTCTATTCGCATTCGTTAATTTATGCAAATTGGCTGACGAAAGGAGATAAGAAATAAAAAGGGACGATATTATCGGCTTGTTGAAGGGTTTGTAATTAACTTTAGTTTTGAAGTTATATCGGCAGGAATTCGTAGGAGATTGCCTACACATCAGTGATTTTAATTGAAGGTACTCGTCCTCAAATGATTGTAAGTAATGTTCTTATATTAAATATATTGTAAGTCATAGTAGGCACTGGACTATTGACGTCTTGAAACAGCACTTTGTGGGTCAGTACCCCCTCAAAGCTTACTGACCCTTCATTACAGATTCTGTAAAAGCCTTCCTCTGCTACAATTATGTACTAATGGTTCTCTCAAGAGTTATTTGACCCTACAACGTCACGTTAGGAAACCTGCAAGTATATGTAAGTTATTTCATTTAGGGTTATCAATGCTTTTTTCTCTTTTATTATCCCAAAGGTTTCTTAGTTTGTCGCGAAGATATATCTTATGTCTTATGTTAGGTGCTAGGGTTTTTTTCTTCACTCCTTTAATATTCTGTATGTTTTCCTTGTGCTTAATTACCCATTCAAGTGGTTTGGTTTGGGTAGGCATTTCGACAAAATTAAAGCTATAACGACGTGGGTGGCTAGCGAGTTAATGGCTGCGTGAACTCCCAACTCCTTAATCACAGTATCTAAATGATTGTGGAAAAACTGGTTCAGAAGCATCAGTCAACGGAATACAAGGTATTTTGGATTGAATGTTGCCGATACTATACTGTGATCAAGCTCCGGTACAACTGCACTATCATTTCCCAGCAGGAGGAAAGACAATTCTAGTTGGAGAGGAAGTCAGTGCAACTGGTTTGTAGAAGGCAGGTCCAACTAATAAAATGCAAACGAAACCACAGTGGTTGCATCTGATGCCTTACTTCATTTTCATTTCATTTCATTTACATTTATTTGTATTCTTATTCATATAAGATATATAATATACATCTTTTAACTTATTGAACAAGCTTAGGATAATTAAAATTATAATGATTTACACAATCTGTACATAATTAGAAAGATAGGAGATAAAGAGAAAAAAAAATAGGATAAAGAGAAAGAAGAAGGAAGAAAAGATGAAGAAATAGAGCATTATTAAATGAATTATTTTCTTTATAGTACTGGAAAACTTTCCTGCTAAAAGCTTTTGTGTCGTTCGTACGCTTAATTTCCCGGTAAAAGATTCCAAAGCTGAATCGCATGCACGAAAAATTGACGAGATGTATTAAGATACTTACACCTGGGAATAATTAATTGCATGGCTCTATGATTTCTTGCAAAACGTATTTTCTCAAAAAGATAATCCGGTTTTTTGGTTATAATAATATTGTGTAATGATAGTATGGTTCTATATTTTAGGAACGCCATTAAATTGCAGCCGGTTATTTGTTTACTTTAGTCAGAAATGTGTTCATGTCTGTTGATACAAAAAATGTATCTTGCGCAACTATTTTAGGCTAGTGTGAGTTTTCTTCTAGACTCATGGTCCATGTTGGAAAATATTTCGCAACCATAAAGGATGATAGGCAATACAAAGGACTTAACAAGTTTTAACTTGACGTAAGTTGGCAGGTAATTTGACGTGGGACTTAGTCCACGAAGTGCTCCATAAATTTTTGATACAGTTTTACTTATATGAATATTCCAGTTCAGGTGTTGACCGAGATGAATACCAAGATTCTTAATTGTTTCTACATACTCAACAGGAGAGTGGTTTAAGAGAAGAGGGGAAAAACCTCCGTACTTCCAGAACCACTTATCACCATAGCTTTTGTCTTTGCCGGGTTGAGACTTAGCCTGTTTTCGTTTGACCATTTACTAATTTTGTCTAGCTCACAATTCATGCTGTTTATCGTCTGGATTTTGTTCGATTTCGGAAACAGGGAGTATATTTGGAGGTCATCGGCGTATATATGATGTCCACAGGTGTTAAGTCGTCCCTTGTGGGACACCTGAGGGAACAAGAAGACAAGACGAATGTTTGTTTTTGTGATAGACGAATTGGGAACGATTACATAAATACGATGACATAAGACTGCATAAAGAGCTTACAAATGAAAATTGTCTTTCGAGTTTCTTTAATAATATATTATGATTTACAGAATCAAATGCTTTTGAGAAGTCAAGAAATATAATTATACCCAACATATTCTTATCCAAACCGTTACGCAGATTCTCTGTAATGTTTAGGAAAGCAGTGGTGCTTAGTGCGAAAACCGGACTGGTACTTTGCTATTAATTTGTTATCATTGAGATAGGTCTTCATTTGATTACTTAAAATGGTTTCAAACACTTTACTTAGAAACGGTAGTATTGCAATGGGTCGGTATTCTGGAATATTTGATAATAAGGATTTTCTTACCGGTAGCACTTTTGCGATTTTCCAACCATCAGGATAAACTGAGGTTGTGATTATAGTGTTCACAATTTGCGTGGTTTGCTGGAGAATAGTAGGTAGGAGAATTTTAAAAAACTTTGGTTGGATATTATCTGAACCCATTGCATTAGATTTGATGTTTAATATTGTCTTGCCCACCTCATTTTCGTCAACGCAAGAAAGCGAGAACCTTCTTTCAAGATTGTTTTGTCGAATAAAAGAAGTCGACATAACCGGCCCGTTTGATTTTTCACTATTGGAGACGAATTTTGAATTAAGGTCTTCTAAGTCTGTAGTGTTAGGAATTGATGTCTTATCTGTTGTTAGAACTTTTTTCCAAAACTCGGAGCTTGAGCTAACAGAGTCGAATTTATTTTTGAAGAAGTTTCTTCTTTTTTCTCCGAATAAGGGTTGTTACTACGTTACAAGCAGCCTTGAACTCCCTATGTAGGCATAAGCATTTGTATCGTCTCCGCCTGGAGTACAAAAGGTTATGTGCTTTTATAAGGTCACGAATATCTTGAGTAAACCATGAAATGTTAGTTTTTTTAATCGTAGTTATTTTAAGCGGGACATATTTATTAAACAAATATAGGATGATGCTATTCAGATATTCAACCTGAAAATTGGTATTGTTCGTGCTATAAATGGGCCACCAATTCAAAGGACGACATTCAGCAAAAAGCTCTTCCAAGTTGATATGAGAATACTGATATGATGTAAAAGTTGTATCATTTATAAAAGAAGGAATTGCATCTATTGCTGTGAAAATCATGTCATGATGGGAAAAAGAAGGAGTAAGAAGTTGGTTATAGTGCATTACTAAACTGGGATGAGAAACCAAAACAAAGTCTAATAGAGAAGGCACACAATTGGGTGCAAAATGAGTTGGTTGATTGGAATTTACAAAGGTTAAATTGAGTGCTTCTATCATTTCTCGAGTTGTTCGATTTTCATTCCCTAAGATGTTTAGATTAAAATCCCCACAGATAAAGATTTTGGAGTGTAGCGGAGCTAATTCCTCAAATACATCCCTTATGAGTGCATAATTGGCTACATCGGGTGCCATGTATACACAACCAAGCAACATTTTATCTGTGTCACAGCCACCTATTACTTCAATAAACACATATTCCACAAGCTCTCTCCTTACCGATTTCTTTACTACATGAAACGTATAATTCTTATTATTTTTAATGTAAATGGCGACCCCTCCGCCTCCTTTGCGCTGCCTATCACTCCGAAAAAGTTCCATATTATCTAGTCTAAACAGATTGGAATTCATTTCTGACTCAAGCCAAGTTTCTGAAAGACAAATAACATCAACCATGCTATCATTAAATATATGTATAACGTAAGTTGTCTATTTTGCTGTTTATGCTTTGTGCGTTCAGGTAACATACGAGTATGTTGAAGCCCTTTTTTGTTTGCAAAGAACGTTGATTAAAATCTTAGATTCATCGATGGAACCACCCTGCGCGTGTGAATTGTTACTCATTTCAAGTTACTAAGCCACCTTAATGCGACAAACAACACAAGACATGCCGGAAAGTCAAAAAAAATTACATACAATTTGAATAACAGCTCAATAGATTTAAAAACAGAGAAATAAAACAAAGAAAGTAAAGTAAATAAATAGAGATAGTTAAAGAGATGAAACAGAGTAAAAAGAAAAAAAAAAGAAAGAGAATAATAGAAAAGATAATTTTACATGTCATATGCAGGAAATTTGTCATCTTCATTGATCCTGATCGTGGGTACTCGTGCTTGTTGCTGTTTGGCTTTGAACGGTAATGCCATTTAGGGTCTCTTCATCATTAATAATTATGTTTCTTCCATTTTTATGTGCTCTTACGACGACTAAGCCATTTTTCGTAGTAACAGAGAAAAGTAGCTTACGCTGCTTGAGACGGACTGCTTGATGTAAAAGCTAGCGATTTCTTTTGGTGAGACTTTCGTTCATGTAGATGTTAGTGCCAACATTCGGCTCTTGGTCCAGGCCAACATCACTGATGCGTAACTGCCTTTTCTCTTTCTTCCGATATTCGGCAATGGCCTTCAATACAAGGTTTTTGTCGTGATTTGAAGGAAATTTTAGAATTATCGGTGGGTCGTTGGTGTTGTCCCGTTGTTGTACACGAAATATAGCTTCCATGATCGGAGGTCTACATTCTACGGTGTGGCAGATACATCGCATTTGTTACTTAATTCAGTTAGGTTATCGGAAAGAGTTTTTGTATTAAGAGAGTGTGTCCCCAATTTCTCCACACGTAATTGCAAATCCTTAAGGGACTGATCTAGTTTTCGTGCATAGTTTGACCAGTTTTCTTCAATGCGTGAAATCTGTTGAGTTGAGTTTTCAGCAGAAAACCGAGTTAGGATTGCATCCGTGTGGTTATTTAGACGCTTTTCAAGCACTTCAATATTGAGAGGATTCGGTGGTCCAGTAGCGACACTCTTAGAAGTTGGTGTGGCACTTTGCTTTGGTGTTATGCAGGCGGTTGCGTCTGATGCATTCTCTTGCCTTTTGTGGAGACGGGTAACCGGGGCGATGTTCGCGTTTGAGCTCATGATTGATGTGTAAGCGGGTTTTTCCTTTGTGAAGAGTATATGAAGTAATTTAGGTACTTTTATGTCTAAAGATTACTGGGGTAAAACTACTGATTCTATTCACAAACCGAAAATTGCATTGACTTTTAACAAATTAGCACTTCTAATGAGTTTATGTTGTAAAAAAGGACCGAAAATAAATGTTTTTTACAGAACTTAGCAAGAACGCGTCTATTTACTCTGACATTTCAAAAATCTGACATCTGTCAAAACTATAGCATTTTGCATAGCTACATTTTCTTCGAAAACAAATTATTCATCAGATTCAGCGAAAAACTAATACTTACACTTACTTAAGTCGAACGTAGCCTTTTATCTATCAAACTTCTAAGTACTCGAATATTGGTGCCGTCTTTTAGTAGAATGTTAAAATAAATTGTGCATTGGTGAGCAAAAAGGACAGCTTCTTTGGCCTTGATGGCTGAAGTTTTCATAACTTCAGTGTGCGGTTTTCGTGCCTAAACACGTAATGTAAGATCATTACTCCCGAATCTAGAAAGACAGTAGCTAAGGTTACGTTGACTTTTGTAATGCGAATAACAATAGCTTATACTAGACCTTATTTTCACTATTAACTCCACAGTAAAGTCGTGCCCTTCTATACTATCAACTGTCGGCCACTTTCACCCCCTTTTCTTCTCCCATTTTTCTTATATCACCCAGTCAGCATGGATTTCTAAAAAGTAGATCAACTACTACAAACTTAGTTAAATTCGTATCCTTTGCGCTTTCAGCCCTAGAAAATGGCAACGAAATTCGAACGTTACTATAGCGTTCGCTTTAGGTCAGCTTTCTTAACCCCGTTTTTAGCCATTTCTGGTGTCCCACAAGGCAGTCATCTAGGTCCCCTCTTTTTTATATTAACTATAAACGATCTTGAGAAGATTATCAAACATTGATCCGTATCCATTTACACCGATGACACTAAGTTCTCGAAAACTATTTCTTCACCCCAAGACCCTATTCTCCTTCAAGAAGACTTCGATAGGTTTCTACTTGGTGTCTAAAAAATTGCTTTGAGCTTAATGTCTCCAAATGCCAATCTATGACTTTGTCTCGTAAGTCCAATCAATCCCCCTCTCGACCTTATTTTCTGCATGATCAACCTGTACCCCAGGTTCAATCCCTTCGCGACCTTGGAATTTTATACGAGAGAGAGTTAAACTTCCGTTCGCATATTGATGAGATAATCCTTAAAGCCAACTCATCGCTCGGTTTTATCAAACGTTGGTCTAAAGAATTTTGCAACCCTTATGTGACAAGGTCACTTTACATTACCCTTGTCTGACCCCTCCTTGGATATGCCAGCCAAGTATGGTACCCCTTTCAGCGAATTCATATATCCCGAATCGAGAACATTCAACGTCGTTTTCTTCGGTTTGCTCTCCGTGGACTACCCTGGAATGACCCATTTATCTTACATCCCTATCGCGACCGCCTCAAACTTTTTAATCTGAATACCCTAGAAAAACGTAGAGACGTAGCTGACATTCTCTTCATCCATCGACTACTCTCTGGTTCTGTGGACTGCGGTTTCCTTTACAATTCTATTTCTTTCAACACTAACCCTCGTAATTTACGCTGTCCTCGTCTCTTCTACGAGTATATCCCAACCCACCGCACCTCTTATGGCTCTAACGAACCAATCTCCCGCATGCTCCGTAAGGTCAACTCAAACCTCCCCCTTTTTGATTTTAACCTGAACACTTCTCGTCTTAAATTTGAACTCCTCCACTATTCTCTTACTTCCTAACCCTTAACTCTTATTAAAATTAGGCAAAATTAAGCTTTCAGAAGATCAATTGAACCTCATCGCCATGCACATCGAAAATATCAAATACTATGCCAGTACAGATTGACTAAGGATTTTATTTATAGTCGCAGTAGTTCCGAGCATTGACTAATGAAAATATTAAATAGCAGCCATTAGGCAACTGACTTCGCATGAGGGCTTACTCAATGGAAGAAGATCCCTCCCCACTTCAAAAACTTATAACTTGGCTCTCGAGTCAAGGGCTTCCTGCAGTTTTCTAAGTGCATCAAAAATAAGCAGGAAGCTGAAGTCATTGGTAGAAAAAGGGAATGACGTTGAGCTATTGAACTACTTAAAAGAAACTGAAAACAAATATGCGTTGTCTTACCTTAGAAAAGATGATACAATGGATCAGAGATCACCAAAATTAAATGGAATTGATGGCATTGACAATCAAGTGCGGACTACAGAAAAGCCTCTTCAACATAATACTCGATATTGCAAAAAAATAATCCTTCCAGTCGGATAAAAGATGTTCATCAGTGTTCGGTTACACAAATTTATTGAGTAATTTGGGAATTTTTATGAACGATGTTGAGGACAGTGCACAACTTTAAATGTTATGCGAAGATATCTCGGTCTAAACCCTGAGAAGATTCAATGGGCGTAACAGAAATTGGCATGACGGACCTTCGCTGAATGGGTTCAAATGGCAAGGTAATTAAATTGTATTCAGCAGTAAGGTTAATTTTTGGCTCAACGGATACGCCATAAACAAAATTGTGGGATTTGCAGTGAGAACAATCCGCATTATTATATCCACTACATTATGTGGTTTGTACGCAAGTGTCATCACTGGCCCTTATTTCTTTAAAAAAGTATGGGCGCACCTGGAGTTACCAACGAATGTTTGTTTACAAATTTACGTAACATCGATAGATTTGTGATTCTGGCAGGATGGTGCTACGTGTCATACACGCATTGAGTCCAATACGTAGCACCGATTTCTTGAAATCAAAGTTTTATGGGAGAGTGATTTCAATATTGGTACATGTTAATTTACCACGAAGATCTTGCGATTATTATCTGTGGGATACCTGTGATTGGAAGGCAATATACGACGTATTATCGCAAATATAAAAAGTGGTCAAAAGTTGAACTGACAGGATACGCTGTGCAATTGTCAATGTCGTGTATTTTTATGTAGATTTATTTTCCAGACCCTCTTAAGAGACACCTTTTATTTTTGTATAGACATATTATGAACTATGTGCCGATCGTTACAGAAGTTATCGAGTACCAGGTTTTCGGATTATCTAAGTTCTGCTCATCGAAGTAAAGAAGAGTTCCCGAAAACTAATTCTATTATAAAATTAAAGGAATTTAAAGTCCGTGGACGAGGAGACCCTGCACGATTTGTGTCTTGTAATCCTGGAAATGTAATTCCTTCTTCAATTTTCTTTAATTACAGTAGCAATCATAAACTTCCTTATCGATTTACGTGGCTTCCGAATATTTGCGTCTCGAATTTGAGACACATATTTTGGAATTGATGACATTGATTGGTCCGGGGAAACTCTATTGACCATTGTCCTTACTTGTCAAAATTCGAATATGGTTAAACCGTGAAAGCGCGGTACAATCCCCATTAATCACACTCATAATATCAAGCGATATTCTCTTTAATAATCTTACCTTTCTGGTTTTTGATCAGTTACAAGTTCAACCTAAAAATATTCTACTAGAAGCCATATAAAGATAATACTGTTATTGCAGTAGCACTCTACGATGCGAAGGTATCACAATACGACTTTCGGTGCAATTCATGCAAAAGCAAGGGATCGGGAACAAATTTTGCACTGAACAGTGGAAATACATTCAGGGTATTGGATGGAGAAGTAAACTGCATTATAGAAATTCCAAGCAAACAGCGTGGAGACGTTGTTGATGCCCGGTGTTCCTTGAGAAAAGGCGGAACTTAAACAGAACGGCAAGCATCCGAAAAATCAAATGTGCATTAGAAAGCAATTTTCACAAACTTTACTAATACCGCACTGTACTATATTATTTTCCAAAGAGTCGTATATCTAATGAGGAAGGTAGATAATATCGACCATATTTTACATCAAGAGAGGACGACTAACTAGGACTATGTAGACTACCTATGTTAATTTCCGGAAGCAATGTATTTTTAAGAAGCTATCGGTTTTGAGATCGTTAGAAAATATTTCCAGCGTACCATATTTTGCAACTTTCCGCCACAGACAACGGACCTCTTAAAAACATTGTTCTTCTTAAAAGCATTGTTCTCAAAATTAAATTAAAGAGCTTCCGTTTTAAATCTAATGTTTTCCCTTCGTTAAGATTATTTCAATGCATCTTCAAAGCTATTGTTGGCAACATAATATCAAAAGGATTATACAATTTACGCTTGTGCCATTTATCTTTTATCTTTTCTTATTTTATTAATTCCAAAGTGAACCTAATATAGAAAACGATGTGTCTAAAAGACAATGAAATAAAGGCTCCTTAAGGCTAGACTAAGTGAAGAAAAGAAAACGAGTAAATGAGATATTTAAAATAAATCAGCAAAAGAAAAGTGCGAAGGAGTATAAAAAGGAAGAACACGGTTTTTTTGCTTTAATTTGATTTAATTTTAATTGAAAATGAATATTATTCAATTTCGGTTACATTAAGTTGACGGTATCTAATTCGGTTCATATTCGTTTCATCTTACTTCGTTTATATTCACTTCAATGATTCACTTGCATGAGTATATGAATAAAACAAGAACACCAAGGCGGTACAAAATTTATGTCCAAAGAGAAGAAAATCCCATGAATTTGGCTTAAATTTCGTCAGCCCAGATTGCAATATTTTTTCTATGACTCTAACTGAAAATTGAGTTAGACGACGCGACGTATATACCACATCAAATGCTTTTGGCTCGTTAAAATAATGGAAAATACACAGTATCGCCAAGCTGTGGTAAATGGATCTAAGAGATTGTAAAACCTAAATCTATTTCCACATCCAAATACAGTATTTATATAACAATTGTTATATTAAATAAATAAAGGACCACCCAGTAGACGAAAACAGACTGATGAAAGAATTTCGCCAACTTACGTGGAATACTAGTTCTTCTACAGCGAGGAAAACAAACCTTCAGCCTTTTAACTTTAATAGTTCTGTGGTTAGTGGCTTTGAAAATAAGATTAATAAGTTACAGGTAACAAATTGGTAACATATCTTAGTATCAGTCTTTTGCTAACACCAGTTATAAAAGATGTCGAGGTCTAAAAAGCCGGAAAGATTGTTTTCGTCATATGTAAATCGTATGTTGTGATTTTTAAGACAGAAATGCTGTAAAAAGCCGGTCGGTCTTGCACCTATCGACAGCCTAGACTTTTTAGGATTTTAAGAACTCCAGGAAAACACGGATATGTTGGATATTCATTAAGAAATTGAAGTAATTCAGTTTCGAACCATTTGAAATCCGATCAAATTAAAAGATAGAAAGGCATGAAAAGTGTTCTATAGACGGTCAGAAAAAAGTGAATAGTCGCTTTCCAGAAATTCACGTCAACATCAATTCACTCTTATTGCTCACAATAGAACTTAGTTCAAAGAATCGAAATAACAAATTAAATTACCTTAAGTCGCCCGGTCTTAATTCCACATATTCAGTTGTTGCCGTCCCTGATGATAGTATTTAAAGTCAGATTGGCACTTGAAAACTTACCTATTTGCAGGTGTATTTTCAAAACGAAGAACTTGGAAAAAATGCTTAGGCCGTATGTAGCTAAAGTTTTAAAATCTTGTCCTATGTTTGATATGAAATATTCCGTAATAGATATTATTCATTATTTTAAGGCCAGTTTTACAAAGCGAAAATATATTAAATAAGTTATGCAATTATCTTAGTAATTAGTGCTTTGATCTTGGAGAGAGCCACGGAATCGGCGAGGATTATGGTCAATATGTTTTGGGACCGGATAACTTTCCAAAGAGATTCGCTAAGGTTTTGAAAGCTTATTAATTGATCATGTAGTCAGTGTTGCAACTACTCGTATTTTACTTTAATATACATCCAATACTTCTGCTTTGGTATATCCCTACGAAAGCATATCTCAAAAAAGCAGCTTTACATAAGCAAACGTCAAGATTCAATAGGGTGAAGAAACTGTCAAACTGTCAAAATTATCAACAACTCCTTTATCAAGGTATGTCATGTAATGGTATCGTACCATGGTATGGTAGTGGTCAGCAAACGTATTGAAAGGCCTTAGTCTACTTACTTCTGATGGGGCTTTGATCTGCAATGAACCTAAGCTTCTATCAACAAGCGTCACCTAGTTCAACCGTAAGCTATCTGCTTCTAGTTCCGCACTATCACCCTAGACGAGGTTTCCCTTTACTATGTCACGCCCTAGAATGGATTCGTATGATCTCCGATATGAGCTCTAACGTTCGTCCCATCTTCAAAAATCGTAATCGTTCACCGTCTTTGAAGGTCAATCGAATAAATTTTATTATTTAAACAACTTAGATGTATGGATGATTCTGGGGTATAGTGCTGGATTGTGTGGGGGTAATTTCGGCCTTATATAGTTAAAGACCCTATTGCTTTCTTAGCTGAAGTTTGTTGGCGAAAGTTATTCCTCGTTTATCTTACAGCTGGTGTTGATATCAGAATTAACATGATAGCGGGTTTTAGGTATAAAGCGTCTCTAACTATCTCACATTCACAATATTTTCAAGATAAGTGTTAAAAAAATCGCATTACATCGCGTCGTTATGCCTAAATTTTTGTATGCTATTGCAGTTGTCGATGGGTTCTTTACCTTGTTGGAACAGAGTTCATTATTTATATTTACTCCATACAAAGACAATCGGAAAGTTAACGAGTTCTTTTCCTGTTGCTAATCATAGCTACAATCACTAACACTATCATAAGGTAAGATGAGATAGCCCAAGCAACTTTTAATAATCGGATAAAGGCACTGGAATATCTACATTTCTTGTTTTTTGAATCCGCAACCTCAATTCCTGGGATTTATTTAGAAAGTTCCTCCCAGAGGTTCGATGAAGAGGAAAAAGAAGAACTGAAGAAAATTTCCGCCTTCTATAACGAGAAGATCCCAAATTGATTGACCTGTGAATAATAGTACTAATTTCTAGAAATTCAGTCAATCCCTCCGGCCGGCGGCGGCTCAGAAGCAATGCAGATTCATCAGATCATCCACTGGTTCAATGTATCAAACAAGAACATATGCATAATGCATACGAGTGTATGATTCCTATGGCATGTGGATCCGTCTGTTATATCATATAAAATATCAACCGAACCAGAATGTGAAAAGCTCTTGCAGTTATTATAGTCATTGGTGTTATAAAACTGCCTACCATTTAGCATTAAGTTAGGTTAGGTTAAACAGTGGTGTGATGGATATGCCATCACACAGACACCAAGCAACAAAACGGGCGCTGTGGAACCAATTGAATTTGTCTTCAAAAGGCAAAAACCTAAACAATCGCCCTGGTGTAACACCCAATTTTCCTGCAAAATCCAAGAAGGCCTTTGAAGTTCGTGCCGTCTATTTCCGCCAGGTTATCGAAAAAGTATATTTCTAAAAATTTTCTTCGACTACACAATATTGCCTCACACTCCCACATTATGTGTGTTACGTCCTCAACAGCTTGCAGATCACCGCAGAATCGGCAGATATCCGTATCTGTCAATTTGCGCCTCTTTGTGTGCTGCCGCAGGAGACAGTGTACTGTCAGGATTCCTATTACTGTCCTAAGCTTATACCTGTTTAGTTTTATTAACTTATTAGATCTTTTGCCCAAAAAGCAGTCAAAGAGCCTTGGGTACCCTATGTCCTTCAACACTTGACCACCTTTTTCAGGTTGGCAGTCTTTGTGATTTTTTCCTCGATAGTGCTCCTCACTATGCAAAGGGGTGGTTTGATATTGGCAACCTCACTATTGTCGAGTAGCCCTCCTTTTCTTGCAAGCTCGTCCGCTTGTTCATTTCCTTTAATACCGCAGTGTTGTGGTACCCAGCACAGTCTTATACGGTTATGACTGCATAGTGCCTTGAGCACTGTGCGACAGCCCCTGACTGTATCAGAGTTGATTCCATTGCCTTGAGTGCAGCCTGGCTATCGATGTAGATATCTCTTTCGGATACCGATCTCATCTGCATTAGCTCAGCCGCCCTGAGCCAGAACCTCTGACTGGAAGACACTTCTTGGCTCCGGTTATCTTATAGACAATCTTTGTTCTGGGTCTTCTGAGAAGATACCAGAACATGTTCCTTCCTTTGTTTTTGAGCCATCTGTGAAAATTGCATATTCATTTGACCTGATTATTGCATTTTATTCCCAGTCCTCTCTTTCCGGATAAATTATATCGTACGGAATGTTGAAGTTGACCAGGGATGGAATTTCATCCGTTAGAATGAATTGGATTGCTTTGCAGTAGCTCCGCTAAGACCGGCCGTGTCCAAACCTACTGCTCTTGAAGTAACTCAGATTAGTGAGTCGTATCGCACTGTTGCCAGCAAGTTTTTTGATCTGTAAATCAAGCGGTGTCAAATTCAAAAATGTCTAATGTCTAATGTCCAGGGGTAGTAGGGGCACACCTAGAAGTCGTTCTTTTAACCGCCGCTAATTTTCCGTAAATCGTTTTCTTGTTTGTTGCTTTCCACCATACTAGTGCGCCGTATGTAATTAAAATAATATTATACAGCCAATACAGCATAGCAGGTTTTAAGCCCCAAATTTTTCCTACTGTTCTTTTACAGATAAAAAGAGCAAATTATAAGATCATAAATTGAAAAGAGTGTCGGATACAGAACGGAGTTCTGAGGCACACTAGTATTTATTTTGTGGGTATTAGATTTGAAATGCGTCCGTTCGAATCCATTGAAGAAATGATTCATCGGATCGCATTTACGATAAAAGAATCTGATGCCAAAATCTGGAAATGGCGTCGAAATATCAACGTTGCTTTTGCTACGTTGTTGTAGACTCTGGTTCCAGTTCTCGGTGAGACAAGTCATCAAATGACCATCACACTTTCGTGTCTTGAGAAATTTCATGAGCCCAGGAAAACGGCAAAGAAAAAGTCGAACTTTTTCAAGGGACGAGCTGAACAAATTCTGTTTTCCATCCAAATGATGATGATAAACATCATTCTGTTTTCCATCCAAATGATGATGATAAACATGCAGAATATTCGACACGTTCAAGCTTAAACAGAGACAAGGCAAAATCTGGAAGGGTAGAACTGGCTCTGAAATGCACAGCAAGCAGATTGACCTTCTCCAAAAATCCGACCGCTGGAATACCATTGCAAATAAGCTTTGGGATGAAAAAAAAAAAAAAAAAAAAAAAACAGAATTCTTTACGAATTCAGAACCACCGAAACTTCCTCTCTACCTTTGGGGCATTGAGGTATTGAGGTATTTTTCGCCTCAGTTTTTGATCGTATTGAATGTTCACACGCTTATGGGGCGTCGAAGTCATTTCTGGTTTGTTTGAATTTTTTTCAGATGATCTTTTAAGATGGAGAAAACAGATCATTTACGACCATCAACGACTATCAGTAGCATCATTTACCAGCTAGGTATAGGTCCTTTAGTTGTTATGAATCCGTGTACAATGTCGAAACCACTCAAGGTACGAGTAGAAACCGTTTGAATGAAGTCATATAGTGCATCAAACTCGTTATGTGTCGAATTGTTGTACAGTTTGGGGTTACTGTGAATAATGTAGAAGAGTACAATTTGTTTACGGAGATGGAATTTCAATTTAATTTAAATTCCCAAATTTGAATAGATATCACAATGCGTTGGGGTTGCTTATGCTACATCACTGCGCATATACGAGGGGCGTTCAATATATTCTCGGTATCGATATGAAGGAAAATGCGAATTCAATTTAAATTGTTTTTATTTTTCAATATAATCACCCCTAACATCAATGCATTTGTTTCATCTTGAGATAAGCTTTTTTAAACCCTCAAAAAAATAAATTTCCTCTTTCTCTGCAAAATACTCATTTATTGCCGACTTGAGTTCTTCATCATCCGAAAATCTTTTTCCACGAAGACATTTTTTCAAATCCGGAAACAGGAAATAATCACTAGGGGCAAGGTCTGGACTATAGGGTGGGTGTTGGATTTCTTCGAAACCACAATCTCGCGCAGCAGCCTTGGAAACTCGTGCCGTGTGAACAGGGGCGTTGTCATGAAGAAGCAACACACCCGCTGCGAGTTTACCCCGCCATCATTTTCACCTTTATTCGGGCATCCTCAAGAACAAGTTTATCGACTTCTTTGATGCTTTCTCCCGTACAAGCAGTAGCGGGGCGCCGGAGCGGGGGTCGTCTTCAATGCTCTCTCTTGAACTCACTTGACCACTTTTGCACAGTTGATAATGAAGGTGCGGAACCCTGGTAAACAGCCACCATCTCTTCATGAATAGTTTTTTGACTTTTTCCTTGCTTAGTGAGAAGTTTAATTACAGCGCGATGCTCAATTTTCACCATCATCCTCTCAGTTGCCATTATGATTCTGTTTAACTAGAGATAAAACGCGAATTAATAATCACATTTATATGAAATTTTACATAAATGCACTAAAATAATAGTATTACTTGAGTCAATTTATATATACAACCACAGCTTCACCCCGATACCGAGAATATGTTGAACGCCCCTCGTAAATGACGAGGCCGAGTGAGCGTAGAATAATGGTATTAGTTCGTATTCAGGCAGTTTCAGATCTGAGTGACCCGAGAATATAGGAATATATGTAGATGCCATTCGAATACAACGTTATGTCGCACTGGTTGCGTCATAAGCAGCTAAAAAAAATGAGTAAAAGAACACATCTGTACTCCAGTCGAACCTCATTTGCTGGTGTAATAACAAAAGTCCGAAAAGTTCTTCAAGAAGTGAAATCTCTCCAACGAGAAAGAAATAAACTTCGCAGCTTCTGTGCAAATATTCAGATTTCTATTGGCTACGATGTACAAGGGATTAAATTATCTCATTAAGATATACATAACCTTCAGCTCCAGGTAAAAGGGAAAGAAGAACAACTTTTGAAGGAAGGAATGCTTTTTCTCCTTTCCAAAGCTTTTCGTCCCACTGTGCTTGCATTTTTAGATATATTTCGCATCCAATAGTTTTCTCTGTCAACAATATTCGCATTAGCATAACTGTTGGTCCCGGTAGTCCTTTCTTTTCTCCATTACAACTTTCATTCACCGTAGCACTGTGAAATAATATTTTTTATCCCTACCTCCTCTATAGATACTGCGGTAGTGGATATTATTTTTTTTTGCAAATTTGTTATTTATGCTATTCCTTATTTTGGTTCAGTCTTTCACACAATTTACATTATGACTGTTATCTTTTATTATGCCGAATCGTAGTTGCAGGATCAAAGAGACAAAAAATATCTGCTGGCAATATTCCATAGTCATCCTTGCTCCAATTTATTGCTTCATCCTTATGATATTTATTTTCTATTTTCGTGTTTACCCATTCTATCAATGAGGTTAGTAGTTCGATGCATCTATCAAGAAACTTTTTTCGAAACTTTATCGTCTGTAGTTAAGTTTACCTTTCAATTGTTTGTGAAAAAAAGGTCATCATTTTGTATAGTTTGACAGGAGGAAAGGCGATAATATATACGGCTATTCTTTTCATATTGCCAACTGTACAGGGGTTTGCCTTATGGACCTCAATAGTGAATTGTTAACAACTATTTGTTGTGTTTTAGTTTTTGTTGACATACTTTGCTTAAGACAAAAGATTTACCCTTTCCGTCTGTCTGTCAGTAACTTTTCTGACTACTCGTATCATCCCCGAAATTGGTGGAATTCGAAATACAAGTATAATCGTTCTAAGAATTCATATGTCATATTTGGAGGTACTGATCTAACAAAAAATTGTGAAATAGCTAATTGTGTTCTCCGAAATCGCTCAAAGGATTCTTTCACAAAAACCCTTTTCCTAACAACTAGGGAGGATGACTTTAATTGTCACCAGGTCAATAATGTCCCTATTAACCTCTTTGAACGTCGTTTAGCAACAAATTATTTGAGTTTTCTAAAAAACTTTGCTTGCTCCATCGAAGCTGCCGGCATAAGTCGTTTAGGTGGTGTACCAAATTATTATGCTGGCTGCAGGTTCCCTTTGGACATCCTTGTTGCCAAAAAGTCCAAAGTGAAATGTAGGTTAATTGCACATAGAACTGGTGTTGTACTTTATTTCTTTTCCCTCTATGTCTGTGTATTCCTTTTAAATTAAAAACCAAAATGCAATTAAATGCTGCAGGAATAGTGTGTTGCAGGATTTAGTAAATTTTATGGCAATAAGTTGGTGTTCCAAATCGGAATCAGGGAATGAAAATACTTTTGATTTAGGGTAGTAAAGGGTTACTAAATGTAGGTGTCATGGATAAAAGCCTCTCAAATGGGAAGTGAATGTTGCCGTCCTATGTATCTAATAAGAACAGTTTAAGTGTTTTTGTCTATGGAGCATGCCGACTTCGTAAAAAATTATGGAATTCCCCAGCTTGATTTATCTTCTGGATTGAAATATGTGCCATTAGAGCAAATTATAAACCGGAAATTATATTCTCGCTGTAAGAAGCTGGTATAACTGCGATGTCAGAAAAGTGTGGTTTATTAATCCAGACGATCTCTTTACCTTCCCCAGAGTTAAATTAGGTTTTCTTATACTGCATTGATCAATTGAGTTGGATTAACAGGTAATTCAGATTGAAGTACTGCCATCTTAATCCCAGGTGCCTGTAGCTGTATAGTTCTTTATTGTACCTTCTCTAGCACATGTCAGGGCAGACAAGAATCGAAGATCACTCGCAAAACATTTCACTTAAAGCAGCTAAAATAGCCTTCATCCACTCTTAAGAGTGTCTATGCCTCTGCACCGTATATTACGAGTATGATGAGGTTTTGTGTATAGTCCTTTCCGTTGCTCAAGCTAGGGCTGTGCTATTCCATTAACGTCTTAGCTAATAAAAACAGTATTCTTAGCTTGTTCTGCGCGATTATATCACCTCGAAATTGTTGTTGTTCATTGGTATCTACTGCCTAACCGGTATTAATTTTCCTTCTTTGATGAAAACGTTCCTGTCGCCAAACTTATAACTCATATATGGTCCAGATCATTTCATTTAGCTTTTAAAACTTCCTCGGGTAGGCCGGCGATTGAGATCGGATATATGAGTAGCTATCCTTACTTCGTTTTTTTTTTTTCTATTAGACGAAGGTTTCAACGATATTCGCCTCTTCGTCAGCAGTATTTTCTTTATCTTCGGCGTTAACAGTCTGTAGAAGTGGTTTTTCCAAATTTTCTTGTACCGACGATATCTCTACTACGATGTACCCGTGGATTTTAGAGATTTCGCTTCCCGTATGGTTACGTGTGAGACCCTTTTTACCTTCTGGATCTGTCGTTTTTGATCTATTCTGTGTTCAAGATATGCCTGCTGAGGTGGCATTTCTGATGCCCTCCTTGCATCATTCTTACTGATTTTCTGAATTTGAATTTGAATTTGTGGGATTATGAGGAAGGCGGTATCAAAAATACACGACCAGTGAGTATGTTTTGCGTGAGCAGATAAAAACGATAGGGAAAAAATTTAAATAAAACAACAACGGTGTGGGATATAAAATTGATTATGGCTTTATTTTGAAGCTACGTTCATGTCATTATGTGTGAAATAGAACATTATTCAAATGGCCGCCTCAGCTTCGCTGACAGTGCTTTGAGCGGTCGATCCAATTTCTGATAACTTGGTCCAATATGTGCGGCGTTATTACAGCAAAAGTGTGTCGAATGTAGGCCTCTCGCTCGTCCAAAGTGGTTGGCTTATTAGCGTAGATTAAGGACTTGACGTAGCTCCAGAGAAAATAATCTAGTGGTGTCAAATCGCATGATCGTGGCGACAAAGATGACCTAGTCGGAAAATTTCTCCTTCACAACTTCGAGTGTTGTGTCGCTTATATGGCATGTGCCACCATCTTGTTGGAACCGAAGTTCGTTGTTAATGAGCTCTGACCACAGAAAGTCGGTCAAAATCGCTCTAAGCCAAAAATGGGCCATTTCAAGCGCGCAATTAGCGAAGTCACGGCGTTGTCTATAGTCTGTTCTTGCAGCAGCGCAATCTTATACGGATGTAGGCCCAAATTCAACCGCAAAATAAGCCGAGTTAACTCTCTGGCGATACCCAATTCAGCTGATCGGCGCTGAATCGGTCTGCTTCGATACTGGCTGTTATGGCGGCTATATTTTCTTCATTTCACACCAATCTCTGTCCGGTCGATGGCTTAAGATCCAAAAGAGTGTACTCACGCTCAAACTTATCCACGGTGCGAAAAGTTGCCTGCACACCGAAGCCATGATAACGACCGACTTTACGACGACGTATTTACGTAAAACCATGAATGATGAAAAGAGAAACCTTACTGAATATTTTGACAGCTGGATGCCATTGGCAAATTTGACAGCTGCTGAAACGTAATAATTGGAAAAACTTTCATTGCTATCTGGTCACCCATATATCAACTATATCAACTCATATCCCTATGAAATGTCTCATATACTGTGTTAACGCTAGAAGTCCTTCTGCTGACTTACTTACTCGCTTTTGTTGAAAGAACTTTGGCAAACAGTAGCCCGAAACTCTGGTGGTAGCCATCTTTCCTATCTCTATCATCCATGTGACATGTAATGGCGCTGTCTCTCTTCGAAGAATTCTTTACTTGATTTCTACGGTCATGTGATTTTCTAATTTGTAGCCAGGGCAGATAAAGTCTTTTTCGACCTTAAACTTATACGTTTCCGTTCACTAAATTTTGCGCACAACTGTACAGGTTTTTGAAATATTTGGCATTTGATTTCAGTCTGCCAAATGTGCAAAATTCGTTAATGTATGATGTGGAAGAAATGATGTGACAGTCGTTCATAGACCTCGGAAGAGGATAGACGTGTTGACGTGATTCGGCTTTTTCATAAGTGATTCAGTTTATTTTTAAACATAATTAGTTGTGACTTTCTTAATTCACTCGGTAGCACAGCGGCTAGCGGCGTCTGCCATCGAAGCGTGGGATATACGGATTTACGGGTTCGATCCCCCAGGTCAAACTCGGAACTTTTTTTTTTTCCGTTTTCTACACAAAGTGTGATCAAAACAAAACCAAAAATAATTAACAAATAACGTGACGGATGGTGGAGAGCACTCCGCTCTTCCCATAACGGGAGTTGGAAAAGGCAGTAATAGTGTTGCCAGTGCCGTTAAATCCATTAAAAGGAGGAGGAGTTTAAAAACCCCTCCTAACGTAAGAAAAAAAAGAATAAATGCCGTCGAAACAGCAGATGAGGTCCGTTATGAGGGAGGCAATAACAACTTTGCCTCTCTAGCGTCATCCGAATCGGAAGATGAGGATATGAACAAATAAATGACATCAACATCAGTATACAACAGCTGACAGAGAAAGTGCTTGCTATTACGCAAAGGCAAACTGCACGCAGGCAGAGGAAGCAACTAGAAGTAGAGAGCTCCCAACATCAAAAGCCACAAGAGCAGAAACAACAACTACAGCAACAACAAAACCAGCAACAGCAGAAACAACAACAGCAGCAAACAAAATAGCTGCAGCAGAAACAACAGCAGCAGCAGCATCAACACCAGCAGCAGCACCAAAAACAACAGCAGCGGAAGAAGAAGAAGGAGAAGGTGCCTCCTATCAACACCTATAAACTAAAGGTAAATGCAACTAAGGACCTCTGTAGGTTGGTCATTGGTAGTAACTTTAATATTAAGAGATTGGGGAACGATCGCCATGCCATCCACTGTAATACAGTGGAGGGCTACACGAAAGTGAGCTCCTAAAAGAAACGACGACGAGGCACTACTTATTCACACCGAAGTGTGAAAAGCGGCAATCGATGCTGCTGAAGGGGTTGGAACCGTCTTCTGATCCTGAGGAGATCCTGGCACTGCTCAAAGAGAAGGAGTGCGAAGGACTTAAGTTTGAAGGGGTAAAGCCATTTACCACAGCTAAAGCCAGGCGGGACAAACGAGTCTGCCGTTCTTCCTGGTGCAGCTCAGTCCCGAAAGCCATCTGGATAGTCTAAGGAGTATCAATGTCCTAGACTACCAGGTGGTTCACTGGGAAAAACTAAAAAGGAGTGTAGGCGTTATACAATGCGTTCGTTGCCAGAGGTTCGGGCACGAAGCGTCGAACTGCCAAATGCAGCCTCGATGCGTGAAGTGCGCTAAGAACCACAGTTCCGAGGAGTGTGCTCTGGGTGTTGACGGAGCATCCGACAGGTCGCAGCTCTCGTGCGTGTTAGGTTTCAAACACCAGCCGTCACGTCCCAAATTTCCTACGCCCAAATGGCATCAGGTAGGGGGGCTACGGTACAGCAAGCGGCTGTTGCTTCTCCGGCGCCAATGCCGAGAACAACGGAAGTTGCACCTAACATGATGGCCATCTTGCTCGCAATCCAAGGGCAGACGGCTCAGCTGCAAAAGCAGGTGCAAGAACAGGCCAAGCGGGTGGACCAGATCTACTCGCTGCTGCAACACTTGTCGTAATGGGTACGCACATGGTGAGCAAACTTTGAAGCTCCTTGCGCTGAATGTTAATTCACTGATTAGGATCGAACGAAGAGCCGCGATGTTTAAATTGCTGCAAGACCAAACTCCTGATGTGCTTTTCGCTAGCGAAACCAAGCTAACCGATAAGCACAAATTGGAGTACAATAATTATATTGTTAGAAGAAGAAATCGGCCCACATCCAAACGTGGAGGCGGTGTCGCGATCTTCATTAAAGAAGGTATAAGATTTCACAGAGTGTACAAGGGAGTGTTGCGCAGGTTCCGGGTGTTGGAAGCAGTCGTCATTCACATCCCGCTCCGCAGTGGAAAGCGGCTGTACTTGGCCTCTGTTTATGCACCTGAGGCTTCACAATCCACTCTATTCATTACAGAGCTCGACACGCTTTTTCGACTTTTGAGGCTGGAATCGAGGGAGAATTATTTTATAATCGGCGGAGATTTCAATGCTAGACACAGAGATTGGGCAAAAATAATTTGCCAAATACTAGAGGGAACCTACTACTCGATTGGTGGGGTCAGCACGATGTCATGTACAGACTCTTAAAGAGACGGATAACCCGTCGTTTCCCAGAGGCGGGTCTTATTTGAATCTACAGCTGTACGACGAACGTATACTACTGGCAAGTACGAATTTACAAACATTAAACTGTCTGCGCACATTCGTGTATGACAGCGAACATTGCGGTTTTAGAACCGAAATTACGGTTCCCAACGAAATTGCGGAATTGGAGGAGTTTGTCCAAAGATATACTTACAACTACAGTAAGACTCGATGGACATGCTTCTCCGCAACCTTGACGAGAGCGCTCTCCTCGAACACGCTCCACCCACCGTCCAATAGGAATTTGTCAAACGAGGAGATCGACAATTACCTAAAACAATTAAACAAACTATGGACACTACAATACCACGGAATCGACGTACAACTAACGAAGACCTGTTCCGCAATCCTACTATTGACGCACTGCACCGACAGAAGAGTAGACTTCTGACAAGACTCAAAAACTTGTACAGACAGTTAACTGACAGACAAGACCCGGAGATTAGGACACTGAAGTCGTCGATTAAAAATGTGCAAACGCTAATAAAAGAGAATTACAGAATTTCTGTAAGTCTGTATTGGAACAACAAGGTTCGGGCTATAAACACCAGCAACCCGAATATGTTTAGATTAGATTTATTCCATTTCAATACAAATACATTTTTTTTTTACAATATTAATTGGTGGGTATTAATGATATATAATTCAGTAGTTGGAAAAGTTTCAGTTCTACTAGTTTACATGGTTTTTATAAACTTTATTTATTACAGTTATACATATGATTTGTCATTTGAGAAACTTTAAGACGCAAGAATTCCAGACCCATGAATTAAGTAATTATACTAAGTTGGAATGGTTGTTCTTACACACTTTGTAGTAAAAGAAATACCAGTAACAAGTGCGTTGATTATATAATTGTTTAAAGGTTTTGAAAGCCGCGCTGAGAAAAGAAGTCATGATTTGTGATGCAAACGAGAAAAGCATTATATTTAATATTTAAAATAGTAAACGGGTAAAGAGGAGGAAGTAAATGGATAAATATGGAATACATAGATGGGAAATTACATTTAATGATGACAAGCAAGAATAGGCAAAGAGCTTATTAGATTAAGACCTGCATTAAATCCTCTACACTCGATCTGGACAGTAAGAAGATTCTTAAGTTCTTTATGAATCTGGATTTGGATTGAACATGGCTTAATACATCAGGTGGCAGTTTGTTATAAATAAAGGGCGCTATATTCGTAGCAAAGCGTCTGCAGTGTTCCTTACATACTCGCGGAACTACTACCGTGGACGTTGGTCTCAGTGCATAGGCTGTATTTCTACTTTGAGTAGTGTAAACGCTTCGCAAGTAGAATAGCCTTAATACTTTAAAAACGTATAGATGTCTGAGTGGTAAGGCATTGAGATATTGGAATAAGGGGAATGAATGTTCCAATCTTGGCTTAAAAAGAGTAGCCCTGATTATCTTTTTCTGAGCTGTTATAAGGGGCTGGAGGTTACTCTTGAAAGGTACCAAATTTTTTAGATGAAATATTTTATTTAAAGCTATATATACACATTTTCTAATGTTTGTTATATGTGCTTTCCAGTTTAACTTGCTGTCTAAGGTTACACCTAGATATTTAAATTCGAAGATAGATTCTAATTTTATGCAAGCATCACTGCAGTTAGCATGTGTACAATTTAAGATATGAAGACCTACTCCATCAATGCAGTATTTATTTGCGAGGGAGAAGGCATGACTTCCGATTTGGTACTTAGCACCATTTGATGAAAAATAAACCAATTATTAAGTATAGCTAGGTCATCATTCATTTGACGTCGTATAGTGTCAACACAAGACGCTTTATATGAGATCGCCAGATCATCAGCAAAAGCACGAATTTTACCCTTTAAAGGCAATTTAAAAATTGAATTTATATAAATAAGGAACAGCAAAGGTCCAAGGGCTGATCCTTGGGGGACGCCAGCATTTGGACTTAGTAAAGGTTCACTCAAAGTTTCATTTATACGAACGTGTTGCCTTCGATGTTTTAGATATGACATGAACCAGTTATGGGTATTACCCCTAAATCCAAGTCTTTCAAGGATCTTGAGTAATAACTTATGATTAACTAAGTCAAATGCCTTAGTCTGATCTAAAAAGAGACCAGCACATTTGTTGTTTTTATCCAACGCGTCATGAATATCCTCCAAGAATGAAACAAGAGCATCTTCGGTGGATTTACCTTTCATAAAGCCAAATTGGGATGCATTTAAGAGCTTGTATTTATCTAAAAACTTGTACATTCTTTTCGCAATCAATTTTTCCATGATTTTTGAAAAAATTGACAATAAGCAGATTAATCTATAATTGTTAGGATCACTTTTGTCATCTTTTTTATAAATTGGTACTATAATGGATGTTTTTAGGCACTCTGGAAATATCCCCCTTTCGAAGCTTTGGTTGAAAAGGCACGTTAACGGCTTAATAATTAGGCTACTAATTTTTTTCAAGAGTGAACTACTAATACCGTCCATCCCACAAGAGCTTTTAACTTTTAATTTCGATATGATATCGGACACTTCAGTTTCGGACACCGTTCCAAAGAAAAATGACGAGATTACTATATCATCAAGGAGGGAATTATTAGAGGCTGTACTTTAGGGATTCAATGAGTGGGTTTTGCATTTTCAGCAGCATTTTTAAAGAACAAATTGAAATTGTTTCCCATTTCAATATCCGAAGTGATTTCCTCTCCTTCGAAATTTAAACATCTTATAGTATTTATTTTACTGTTTTTACCTAGCAAATCATTTAGAATATCCCATTGTCGTTTTGGATTGGACCTATTTTGCTCAAATTTGTTTTGATAACATATCTCTTTTTGCCTTCTTATTTTTTCGAAAATGTCCTTTCGCATCTTACAGTAAGTATTTTTTATGGAGGGTAGATGCAAGTTGCTTTTATTCAACACATAAAAGTTATTTTTTTCCCGAATTCTTTGGCAGAGATTAGCAGTCATCCATGGTTGGATCTTTTGGAACTTACGTCCCAGTTTTTTTGTTTTATTTACATTTATAAGGTTAGACAGCTTTTTCAAAAATTGTTCAAATGCATTTGAAATACAGGTAGAGTTATATATATCATTCCAAGTTTCCTTAGAAAGACTCTCTATCAACGAAGCGTAGTTTACTTCTGGTAGCGATTTTTTATTTTTCGAGTCGGTTAGATTTAGGTAAGTATTATTTTTTCTGAGTAGATTTGAAACCGATATACCAGTAGCAAAATGGTCAGTTATATGCAGACAATATGAGTGGTTGTTTTTTCAAACTTTAATTTTAAAAGTACACAATCTGCACTATCCAGATCGGGTACAGAGACTTCTGCGACTTCAATATTGTTATTAACAAAAATAATTATTCCCCCAGCAGGGTAATTTTCATTGCACGCTGGGTAAGGAGTATAGCCCGGAATAGAATAATTACCTAATTCATGGTTAAAAATTCACACTTCAGATAATATAATTAATTGTGGTAATATTGAGAAAGAACTATACAAATACGAAAAAATCTATCAAAGTTCATTCTCATACTTCTTATATTCAGATGGCATAATGTAAGATCTTAAATAGAAGGGCAAAAATCTAAGCCGATATACGTATCATTACTTGCACTAGTACTATCAAGATCAATTAAATCCTTATGTGATAACATGAATGTATTATTTTTGTTTAGAAAAAATTATGACTTAATCATAAATGATTAAGATCATCAGAGCACTTAATAAATTTGATCTTCATACCATTCGCTTTACTCATCATGATTTTTCCGTATCGTACCCATAGAAAATCATAGCCATGGTTCTTTTTCCCCTTTTTCGCCTCCTTTAGTAGAGCCTCAGTTTCGCTTGACAGCCAGTCGTTGACGTAAATGTTTGCCTTGCTTCCAGGAAAAATTTTGCCAGCATTAATCGGCGATTTCTTAGAGTATGCAGCAGACAAAATGCGCTCCTTCACTCTCCTGCTTCGAAGTTGTACAACCACAACACCAGAAATTTTCGCTTTAATTTTTTTTCTATAGCATATAGAATCAACGAGTTTCCCAACCTCCTCCATTAGCGGTACGTCAGGCAGTTCAATATGATTAGTGTGTATTTGGTATTCTGTCTTATTTAGCCTTTCTTTTGTTTCGTATAGTTGAACTTTAAGTCTTTCGTTCTCTTTCCTTATTTCAGCTAGCATTTGGGTGGTCTGCTCTAGCAAAGCGAATTGCGATTGCATGTGCTGTATGGACTGCACGGTAGATTGAAGTGTCGCTTTGATCTCCACTATTTGAAGGTGAATGCCCTCAAGTGTTATTTGTTTTGGATCGATCCCGCTGCTTGCACTGACACTGCACGATGATGACGACATAGATAATCTCCTTGGATTGTTTCTTTTTTGTTGTGAACATATAGCACAGCACCACGACTTTTTGGATTTGATTATGTAATCCACATCTGCATGCAAGAGACAGTTGCAATCATTGCAAGTAATTTTACACGTTTCGCGGGCAATTTTCGCACTACAAACTTTACAGCTCATTTTATGTCTTCTCTCATCGACGGCTAAATAACGACTCTGTTCCCGCAAATACTCGTAAATAAACTATTTCGGAGAAAAAATCAAAACGACCTTCAGTGACTTAAAATAGCCCGGACAACAGGCAATGAACGGTTACTGACAATAGCAGGTATTGATCCAAATGAAATTGCTGATGACTTCTTTGTGACCGAGGATCCACAGGAAAAGGTTGAGACCATAGAGGCGACTTTCCAGGAAGTATACAAAGCCATTGATATCATTGGCCCTAATTATGACCTGGACAATCGCGTCTTCGTGCACGACTTCTGCATTCGAAATGAAATAGGGAACTGGCGATCCAAGGGCTCTGGTTTCACCCGGTTCAGCGACGAAAATATGGCAAATAATGTCATTACCAGAGAGGGTGACCTACACCCGTTCATTTCAAAGGAAGAACTACGTGAGATCTTCAACACAATCAGGGCTAAGAAATCGGTGGGGACCGATGGTATTCCGAACATCGTGCTTCGACATCTTCCTCTAGAAGCGGTGGACATCTACACCACCCTGTTTAATAATGCAATGAATAATGCACATTATCCTGCACATTGGAAAACGGCGGTGGTTCAACCTATCCCCAAAAAGGGAAACGATATATCCAATCCGGCGAATCTCCGGTCGATAAGTCTCCTTCCGAATATCAGTAAGGTTTTTGAAAAAGTAATCAATAGAGCTCTGTCTAGGTGGGTTGAGGACAAACATATAGTTCCGGATAATCAATTCGGTTTTAAGGCGGGACATGATATCTCACATGCCGCGTCTAAACTGGTGTCCGATATCCAATGGAATAAAGGTAAAAAACAATGTACTGGTGCCTGCCTTGTTGACTTGCAGAAGGCTTTCGACACCGGCTAGAGGGTCTTTTATATAAGCTGACTATGCTGGGGATCAGTAAACCACTCTTGTACATTCTTATTAATATGCTAACTAACAGACAGTTCATCGTGAAAAATGGTGATGTGACTTCTGTTGGAATATTTCAAATTAAAAATGGTCTTCAGCAAGGCGCGGTCAATTCGTCGATCCTATTTAACATTTATACAAGCGACTTGATAGGTTCACTTCCTCATAATATTGCGTACTCAGACGATTTGATAGCGTACAGAACAGGTCCAAAAATCGAGGTCATTAATACTCTCTTGCAGCGTGACTTCGATAAGATAAGACGATTTTGCGATGACTGAAAGTTGAAAATCAACTTGAATCAAGTTGAAAATCAACTTTCAGAAGTCTGAAACCATTCGCTTTAGGATGCCATTATCTGGAGCCTCTAGGGAAACCAGAAAAAATTGGCGAAAGTTCTCTATCATTGGACAACACGGACAGCCTCTTGCCTGTCGAAATGTAGTTAGATACCTTGGGATCTGGCTAGATCAGTTTCTGTATTTTAACAAAAATGTAGATGCTGCTCTGGCCAGAGCTAAAGGTGCTTTTGCCCTTACAAAGAGGCTGTTTTATAGCAGCCAACTCGATGCGAGGGTAAAGGTAATCTGCTACATGGCCCTTATCAGGCCCATGCTGGTATTTGGTTGTCCCGTGTGGTTCAATGTACGAGCAAGCTTAATAGAAAAGATTCGGGTGTTTGAGAGGACTTGCCTTAGGGCTTGCCTTCGCTTGTACAGAACACCAGAGTCGGAGTACAAGAAATTTTATCCTAATGAGGTCCTTTACAACAGGGCGAACCTAATAAGAGTGGACAACTTCGTAATTAAGCTGACTCGAAGGCACATTGCAAGAGCAATGACCTCGACGAATAACCTGATATCTGGGGCTAACTACCCCAATTACCTTTACCACGAGAGTGTGCGCTCTGACGGCTTCGTGCCACCGAAAGCATTCTTCTACCTTGATCAGATAGGATTGATCCAGGATAGATCAGCGGTCCCGTTAATCTTCCATGTCGCTCGGACAGCTGGGGACAGGCGACTCAACTACAGCAGAGACGTCGCACCAGCATTTCTGGTGGTTGAATGATGGGGAAGATGTTTCGTTGTCGTTTCCGTCAATTACGGACCAGCCTCACTAATGAGGCAGAGCTGACCAATCCGTTTTCTCTGTGAATAGCGATGGCCAGCTTGCATAGGTTTAGGTTAGCATTTAAGAAATATATACATAAATTAGTATATAAAAAGGTGTATACTGATATATGTATATGATTGTGTATAATGCCTATGTGTGTCTATGTGTGTATTGTGCATTTAGGTTAGGTAGGCTAAGGTTTATTTTAAGTTAGATATTAAGTTTTTATAAAAAATAAAAAATTATGTCCATATGCTAAGTTTTTGTAAATAAATTTTTTTCTTAGCCTTAAGTAGCTATAGAAAATAAATATTAGTAAAGCAAATGTAAGTAAAGTCGAAAGACATAGTTATAAGAATTTAGAGTAGCTTAGAGCGCCTGTGTGGGGCCATTAAATATGGCACTATATAGCATCCCCCTAAAATGATGTGGTATGTGGGCCAAAATCTGCAAATACATGTGGGGTTTGAATGGAACACGGAATACAGAATCTTGAGAGCGATAGTGATTGACATCTCACACCAACGGCCTTATTGGTTTTTAGTTGTAAGGAAGAATGAATTGCAGTTAAAAGTTCACATAGACAGCGGAATATTATTCGTCATTGCCGTTAAAGAGTGTGCAAAAGTAATAGTTCTAGATTTGTAGAGCTTTGACTATGAGTACTTTTCTTTTTTATAGACTACGGGACGCAAGAAGTATCTTCCAATCAGAGGTCGGTATCCGAAAGAGATATCGCTATCTTCATCGATAGCCAGGCCACACTCAAAGCAATGGAATCAACCAACGTCAAATCTAATACAGTCAGAGGCTGTCGCATAGTGCTCAAGGCGCTATGCAGTCAGAACCGGGTAAGACTGTGCTGGGTGCCACAACACAGCGGTATTAAAGGAAGTGAACAAGCGGACGAGCTTGCAAGAAAAGCAGGGCTACTCGACAATAGTGAGGTTGCCAATATCAAACCACCCTTTTGCATAGTGAGGGGCACTATCGATGAAAAAATCACAAAGAGTGCCAACCTGAAAAAGGTGGTCAAGTGTTGAAGGACACAGGGTATCCAAGGCTCTTTGACGGCAAAAGATGTAGGAAGTTAATAAAACTAAACAGGGATAAGCTTAGGACAGTAATAGGAATCCTGATAGGACACTGTCTCCTGAGGCAGCACGCAAAGAGACTCAAATTGTCGGATACGGATATCTGCAGATTCTGTGGTGATCTGCCAGCTAACACACATACTGTGTGAGGCAATATCGCGGAGTCGAAGAAAATTTTTAGGGAAATACTTTTTCAAAAACCTAGAGGAAATAGACGAAACGAACTTCAAAGGCCTTCTTGGCTTTTGCAAGAAAATTGGGTGCTTCACCAGGGCGATTGTTTAGGTTTTTGCCATTTAAATTCAATTGGTTCCACAGGGACCGCGATGGGCCCGTTCTGGTGTTTAGTGTCTGTATGATGGCATATTTTTTCATTTCGCGTAGGCAGGCAATTAGCCTAATATCGCAACCCCCAACTGGGCAGATCAAATTCTTTAAACGTGTAGGGTAACAAAGGGGATGTTGAAGAATGTCAAGGAATATTGAGAGATTGCCCCTGAGTGAACATCTGATCTCGGGGTTGACTTCATCTATGAAATTTCTCCATCTAAAAGTCCTTATTGGGCTTTGTTTGAATTGAGCTATGCACTAGCATAGCCCACTTGTGCTTGGGTAGGCCGGTGTATAATTAACATGGCATTGTTTTTTTTTTCAAGGTGACTATGTTGCATAATACTTATAGGTAGTTGCAAGCCCCCAAAAAACCTACTGCAGGCCATATGGTACTAGTCTTCAAATTTGAGGTATAATTGAAGATCGAACTTTCGGTTTAAAGTTCGGGATATCGTAGAAGCAAGTTGGCCTAGCTACTGGAGGCAAAGATGAGGATCAAAATATTTCAGGCGGATTCTCTTCTCTGTTTGAATGTCTTTGCTATGGTTCCATTAACTAGCAAAAACCAATGAAAGGCGGAGGCACATGTCTCAAATTACGTCTCGAAAAACTTCTACCAAGTCTCAAGAGGTAATTTTAAATTCCCGATTAAGGGTGCTAATTGTGTGCCACAAAAAAGAAATAAAGTTGGTCTTAAAGTCGATAGTTTCAACTTCTGTCGATCACAATAGAAATTAAATTTTGTATTTTCCAAGTAGATTGATGTGGAGGTGAAGTACCATTCAACTGTTTGCTCTACTTTCCATTTCCGTGATACGAGCATGTCTCCACTCAAAATGCAGAATATTCGCAAAGTTTTAAAGGTTTGCATCTACAAATGTCCATCAAGGTGAATAGTTAAAGAAAAAGTTTCCATCCCCTTTTCTATTCTCAATTGTCGTTTTTGATACTACGTAAAAATGAAACAAAGGATTTTCTCTTTCACTCGAAAATTCCAAAAACTTTTCACATGAATAATTACCTCTTAGCGCTCTCTTTGCCAACTAAATATAATTACAACAACGGAAACACTTCAACATCGAGTAATTCTCTTTTGTTTTTTTTTTTTGTTTTTAACAATTTTCGGTTTTTTTTTCCTCTTGCCTCCCTCTCGGGCACGAACAATTTTTAAGTTCTTGCTAGCACTTCACCCAGATTCTTGCGCTTACGCAATTTAAATGCTTCTGGGTCAAAGAAGTTGCATACATTAAAGTCCTCCCTATCTTGACACCACACGGAACGATTTGCGGTGTACAAATGAATGTGGGCTGCATGGTCATGCGAACGAATACTCGTATGTGTAGAACTACGAAAATATCTATCTGCAAGTATCCTTGCAGAGTTAGAACTGTACAACTGGGCTTAGAAACCGCTGTCGCTAATTAGACTGTTATTGTATGTTACATGTGGCACAATTCTGATATACACATACCCGTACGTCCCAGCAGCTGCTACTGTGGCGGAAACCAACGTAAAGTAAACTATTTCAAACTGTTTACATCGTTAAGCGCATATAATTTATAAATGTTTCTATAAAATTTTATTATTGTAGTTGGATTTGTGAGAACTGTCTAACTTAACCCAACCCAATCTAACCAGTCCAACCAACCAACTAAGCCAGCAACCCAGTAACGCAACAACCAAGCAACCAACCAACCTGCCAGTCAGCCAACCATTCAGCCACCCAACTAACCGACCAGAGGAGCGTTATACACTGGGGGAATAAGTTGTGTAAGCATCGACCATCACTTCCGGTTGGTGGATTCTCCATAGATATTTTACTCCACGCCTGAATAAAAGCAAATGCTGCAGGTTACTAGAACTGTTGAAGTTTCACATTATGAAATTCACAAGGACGACACTAGCTCTCATATATTTCCATAGAGGGTTTCCCAAACGAATACGAGTACGAAGACTTGCATATGTGTGTAACATATGCATATGGAATTTTACAGAGTTGATGAAATATCCACGGAGGAGCAATTTTCGTTGTATCCGTGAGAGTGGATTTTTATAAAATATCCCTAACGTTATCGTATGTAACAAACGATAATTTTATCATGAAAAGATTAGTTTAGTTTACGAATACACTCATACTATACAGTGGAATTAGCAAGTTTTCATACGCTTTTGCTTTGCTAACGATTTTGACATGGATTTATGAAAATGTGATGTGAAAGTCGAATGAACGTTGCCAGTTTTTCTTTTATTAAATACTTTATTTTACAATAAACGTAAACCTACCAATAATAGTAAGATTATACATACAAATAGTTCAACAAATACGCTTATCTAAAATGGTTAGGTACATTCAGGAAGCCCCTAGTGGCACGAGGTGAATATATCAATCGATTAATAAAATAGCTTAAGAAACTATTGTATATTGTTGAAACTTTTTTATATATAATACAGAGTGCGAAAAAAAGAAATAAAATACAAATTTAATCAAAATAATGTAATCATCTTAGACAATGAGAGTAATAAGTTAATTAATTGACGAATGATCGAAAGAGAATAGTTAAGAAATTATTTTAGATAAAGATACAGGTTTTACTCTCTCGAATCTTAAGTTTTCAGGCAATGCATTAAATAAACGAGACGTAGTAATGAAATAGAGGTCTGAAAACTGAACTTTTTGTATCGATGGTACATTTACAAGATTTCTGTTTCTGATTGAATAGTAGCGGAGAAGGAGGCACCTTAGCACATTTTTCACTTTAAGACTCATAACATATCAATTGAAAATAGAAATTGAAAGAACGTATTTTTTGTAGCCTGCTTAGTCTTTGATTAGTATGAAAACGATGAGACATTTCAATTAGATAAAAATTGCATAGTGAAATAAAGGGTTTTAAAATAGGGACTTGACAACTTTGAATTTAATTTGTGAATGCACTCTTTCACTAATCATCAAACTGTCACTGTCAATTTATTTAGTAAACTCAACATTTTCATCATAATAAAGTACACGAACGAGCAACGTCTGCAAACTATAAAAATTTTCTACCGAAATTCGGAGTAGGTGACTGCAACTTTAAGAGCGTTAACTCCAATTTTCGGTCGTAATTCTCGCCCTAGTAGACAGGCAATAACAAGTTTAGTGCAAAAAATTGAGTCTACATATTCGTTGTGTGATGTTGCCGTGTCAATGAGATAACGGCTTGGTCGAAGTGTCCAAAATATCGCTGCCGTTCAGGCGTCCCTAGCAAACAATCCAAATCAGTCAATTCCACGGCGTTCTCAAGAATTTTGCATCGCTCAGACCAGGATCTTGGTTTACACCCATACAAGATCAAGCTGACTCAAGAATTGAAGCCGATGGACCATTTGAAGCGACGTACGTTCTCCCATTGGGTTCTAGAGAAGATGCGCCAAGATTATGAATTTCATCGCAAAATCATCTTCAGTGACGAAGCTCATTTTTGGCTCAATGGGTTCGTCAATCAGCAAAATGTGCGTTATTGGTCGGGTGAAAATCCACATGTGCTTCATGAATCACCATTTCATCCACAAAAAAATAACTATTTGGTGCGGTTTGCATGCCGGCGTCGTTATTGGGCCATATTTTTCGTCGACGATAACGATCGTCACATTACTGTGAATGGTCAGCATTATCGCGCCATGATCACCGATTATTTTTGGCCCGAATTGGAAGATATGGACTTGGACGACATGTGGTTTCAACAGAATGGTGCCACACAGCACGCGCTACAATTGATTTATTGAAGAGTAAGTATTGTGAGCGTGTTATCTCAAGACATGGGCCAGTCGATTGGCCGCTTCGTTCGTACGATTTAACGTCGCTTGACAATTTTCTGTGGGGCTACGTTAAGTCATTGGTTTATGCCAACACGCCGGCGACGTTGGAAGAGCTCAGAGCCAACATTGAACGCGAAATAGCGGCCGTTTCGGCCGAAATGTGGGGCCGAGTCGTTGAAAATTGGGTCCAAGGTATCGACAGCTGCAAACGTGCCCGCGATGGCCATATGAACGAAGTCGAGTTCCATTCATAAACGTTTTGATTGTACTTCAAGCCGATTATAAAGTTTTTGAAATATCTCAAATGGTTTGCGTTTTATTTAAAAACAAATTTGTCAAGTCCTTATTGGAAAACCCTATATTAGTTTTTGTTTAAAGCTCCCTATGGGGGCACCTTTGAATTATCACGGGTCAGTTTTGAAAACGGTATTTGAGTGCAGGAAATAAATAGTATAGAGCGATAGATAATAATTATTAATTTATTAATATATACTCAAAGCAAAAGTAATATAAACTTATATCAAACTTTTAAAGTTTTATATTCTATTACAAATAAAAACTTAAAATGAATATTTTTAATTTAGTTAGACTTCGTTTTGGATAACTGAAACATTGATAATTCCACAATCATTTTAAATGGTCACTAAATAAACATCTTACGTACTACTCCCTATCCCAATCTAAAAAAGGAAAAATTGAAATTAAAATAAAATTTAGCTGCAGTTCTGGATGAGCCAGGGACACGGGTAGGTGTTGTCAGTTTTGCTAATATATCCAAAACACTAATAGGAGAGAAAAACGGATATTCTTTTCTTTTCAAGCAAGTGACAGTAAAAGTATTTGAGTACTTTTCTTCAATCTTAGCAACGAAAGCCAAATATACTTTTTGTTTCTTTAAAGGGCATTGGACTAATACAAAATCCCCAACATTCAGGCTTTCACTAGTAAAAGGAATATTGTTAGCTAGATCCTGCATTTCTTCATCTTCATTTTAACTGTCAGTAGTATCAGTCGCATCCATGTCGCTGTGGTCATTCAAAGATATGTGATCGCCATGTTCAGATTCAAAACATATTTTTAAAACTATAGGTGGTTTAAAAAAAGTAATTTCCGACATCTAGTTGGAATTATCGCTTTCAGCAATGCAACATCACCATTTATTTTGTTTAGCTGAATATTTTTTATAATCTTGAATTTCAAATTGATTTATGTACTTGTCAAAATTCGTCACCTTCTTTCTTCCCTTTTTTCATTCAACCCTCCACTTATCATGGAATTAAATTTGAAATATAAAATTTACTTTGAAAGCTTTTAATATAACTTTGTTTTTAATTTGTTAAATAATTTTTCTTTTGGTTTCCAAACAGAAGTTTGTTTAATTATTCAGAACAATACAATTCGCCTTACACAAAATTCGAATTTTTCTTGAATAAGCAAAGGTTCAATTTTATTAAAATGCATACCACCCCAACGAGATATACCATATTGAAGCTTAGACTTAAACAAGGTATTGTATGCCAATATTGATTGATGGGAATGCAGACTTTGGAGATAAAGATGCCTAGCAACTTTGCTAAGATATCGTTTCAGTTATGAAGTAGGTTCTTTCCAACTAATATGTTGATCTAATATGATGCCCAAGCACCTAGAGTTGTTCACTCTCGTTTAAGGGTAAAGCCACCAACACTACAATTACCATTTGTATTAAAGGTGGTGGCCAACCTATCATTGCAGACTAAAGGCAATCTTGAGCAATTAGGGGATTGATATTCTAGAAGGAGGTCATCATGAAATATAAGATCATTATATTGGGTTGTGAAATGTCCGAATTTATAGTAAAAATTTAAAAATCAATATTATTTTTCCTTACGTTTTTATTCAATCAAAACAGGATCTCTTGGCATCTATGACATTCTTCCAATTTGATACAAGGTCAAAAATTCCTTTTTCGTACAAGTGCTCACTTTTGAGGGCAATGAAATCTTCGAAGGCTTTTATGACCTCTGCTCGGTTTCGGAAGACCTTCTGCCGGCAAAATGAGTCCAGATTGCGGAAAAGATGGTTATCCGCTGGGGAAATATAAGGAGAGTACGTTGGATGTGGAA
Organism: Volucella bombylans; assembly: GCA_949129095.1. Classification (NCBI taxonomy): domain Eukaryota; kingdom Metazoa; phylum Arthropoda; class Insecta; order Diptera; family Syrphidae; genus Volucella; species Volucella bombylans. Next base: position 124,849,116 of record OX422140.1, on the reverse strand, counting down.
GAATTTCAAATCCCAATTGTAACAGTTTTTGCAAAAGGATCGGACCGTTCTAATGCAAGTTACTTTTCAGCCAATTTGGCATACAATATGTCGATTTCCTCACAATATTTGATAGCGTTTATCGTTTCCCTGGTTGAAGAAATGAAAAGTAGATTGGTACTTTCGATGTCCAACAAATTGTCACCATAACCTTTTTTGGGTGAAGATCAACTTATGACTGCCCAGATCTTTTACGATTATCATACAGTACCCACTTTTCATCACAAGTGACTATCTGCTGCAAAAACGGTTCAGTTTGGTTTCTTAATGTAAACGATGTTAATAGGGTACCCACTTATCGAGTTTCTTTACCTTTCCTATGAGAGCAAGTTGTCGACTTATTGTCATTGGGGATACTCCCATGCTTTGTGCAATCTCCCGCACCGATTTCGTTGGGTCCGCATCCACCGTTTATCTTAACCCCAGATTCATAAACACCCTCAGATGATTAAACACTCATAGATTAAACACAAAGAGATGCTAATACGTGCGTCTCAGTACATTTCTAGAACAAAGAGAGTTTATTGTTCCGCAAGCTTCGTTGGTGCATAGAAGTTTAGTTTTCGATATACTACGTGCAAGGTGTCTGAGATACGTATATTTATGAATAGTGTTACAAAATTTTATAGTTACTTTTTTTATATACTCGTATATATGACTTATAAAATTAACTAATGTGCGGCAATTTCACAGAAAGGAGTAAGTAACATATGTTGTATATTCTATTATAAATTATGCACGAAATTATTAATTTTGATGATTACTGCTAGTCGTTGTTATTGTATTTTTGGTACATAAACCACTCTGCTAGTTATATATTTGCATACACTTTTATTTGGTGTAGGTAGAAAATTAATTTTATTTTTTATTTATTTTGCTCTTCAGCCTGGCTACTCTAAACGAAGAACAAATATAACACAGGAGACAATGAAGACGACCACACTCCGAATGATTTTGGCAGTGAAGTCGAAGATATTTTAGAGACTGCAAGTGAACGACTTACAGATGTTTTAAGTGATTTGTCTTATCAATTCTGCCGATTCATCATATTGTGAGCAGCTTCTTCATAAACAAGTGAATTCACGCAAACGACAACCAGTAGCTCGAATAATTATCCTATCGACTAATAATTTGAGAGGCAAGAACGGTCACAAGTGGTCAGCAGAGCCATTCCATGCTAGCAGTACTCGAATCCAAGCAAGAAATATCATTCACATACAAGGACATAAAAATGAAGCAAAACATGCAATTACTACACTGGAACAATTCATTCAACGTCATTGCACTACACACCAATAAAGAGATCCCCACTAAAAGAGGAAATTACATGGATTTAACAGCTACCGTTAATAATACTTGCACTGAAAAAATAAATGCCTTGATAGGATTGCTTTTATTATCTGCAAGAAAACAATATAACCATCTCACAAGCGCAGAGCTGACAAAATATAATTCAGTTATGTCCAAAGATAGATTCGATGTTTTACTTAACTGTCTAACACCCGTATTCACAAACAGTACTTCCCTAAGTAAGATACCAATACTGTGCAAAGAATGCTTTTTCTCAGTGCGTTCCTTTTGCCAAGCCTTTCAATTCATAAACAATATTTACTCGTAAGTAACATTTTGCTAAGTGAACGCACTGCGCTAATTACTGCTCTGTGATTGGTCCATTTACTAAGTTACCAAGTGTTACCAAGTTCACGATGTAGTTTGACAGAAGAGCGAATGACACATAAATAATTTAAAATTTGAGTTATTCGAGTGATTTGTGCTCCAACGTATGGTATTTATTTGAATTTGAAAATATAGTAAATTAAATATAAACAATATTACGGTCGCAATGTGGTAAGTGAAATTTTAGAAATGTTCGTCTATTCAATTGTAAATAATTCTAAACGCAAATTTTCTGTTAATTTTTTTTGTACACGAAAAATATTCTATATAATAGTAAATCCCTAAATTTCACTTCACAAAGTTATTTAATAAGTACTTTTTGTCCTAAACGCGACTACTTAGATCACATTTTGTATTTCTAAATTATCCCAAAATTACCCTCCAGCACAAATTATTATAGTTATAGTTTAGTACTATTTAGAATTAAATAGACGTTTTGTTCTTCGGACATTACAAATAACCAAGTATTTTTTCCAGTTCCAAGAAAATAGCATTTACCCCTTCGGAAAAAGAATTAATTGTGGCGTTAGTACGCGAGCGACCAATTATTGAAGACAAATGTACGAACGCAAGAAATATCGAATTTAAGAAACAAGCTTGGGAAGACTTAACTGTTGCCTTCAATACGCAACCATATGTATCCCAAAGGAATAACGTACAATCAAAGACATGCTGGTAAAACATAAAAACATTCAGAAAAAAGGAACTTAGTTTGGAAGCAGCAAGTTTAAGGCGTACTGGTGGAGGCCCTCCCGATGCGGCATCGAATTCTCCTGACAACATAGTCGACATCATATGTCCTTCAATTAATTTAAAAGTACCTCATGTAATAAATTCTAACTCCAAAGAAAGTAAGAGTTATTTCATAGAATATTATACAATATATTAACTAAAATTTTATATTTCAGTATTGACTGTTATCTATGTTATGGTATGTTATCTAATACGCTCATAAATATATGACGTAATCAGTTACTACTACATATTGTTATTTTAAAGTATAAACTAAATGCTAGTCTATTTCAGATTATGACTGCAGACATAAATGTAATCGGAGAAACAGATGAAAATAAAACAGGCCCTCCATCAAGAAGGGCCTTAAGGAATTTTGATATGCCTACAAGTAAGTCAATCCCATCATCATTTACTTTGGGGGACTTAAGGGATATCTTAAAGTTGGGTGCTATTCAACTTCAAGATACAGATTCACATTCTGTTCAGCACTTTAAGTTTTAGTTAAATGCGATAACATGAATATATTCTTAACCTTTTTATTTCAGGTAGTCAGAATTTAAACACTGAAACACGGGCGCGGATAAGAAGGACTGTACTTAATACTCAAAATGACCAGGCATTATTTGAACTACGAATGGAAAGAGAAAAAATTCTTGTGGAACGAAAAAAAAATTTATTGAAGTTCGAACAAATTAGTCATAAGCTCCAAATTGAAAAATTAGAATTAGAAATAAGAAAATTAAAAGAAAAAGAATAAAATGTTATGTTATTTGGGTGGCCGTGGCACAAGTGTTAGTGTATTGGCTTCCAAATCGGAAGGTTCGGTATTCGAATCCCAGCCTCGCCCGAAAGCCATTTTCAGGCAACTTAATTCACGTAAGACGAATGGTTGCCTATAATACAAAAACAAGTCCAATTACACTAATAATTTAGTTTCCCCATTAAATATTGGATGCCACCCATGGAGCGAAATAGCCACTAAGCCAAAACATATTTCTTTCTCTCTCTGTCCATTTTCCTACAAACTTAACACGTGCTCAGACATTTTAAGTGTAATAATACCCACTTGAGTGTTAAGTTCTTAAAAAAAAAAAAAAAAAAAAAAACTAGAAGTTTTTATTTTATTTTCTAAAAATGTACTGTTTATTTCAGGAATGATTTATTATTATAAACATCCTCCTGAAAAGCAATCCGGATGATGATTCTTGTCTTCTTTGGGTTAGATGTGTGGCCCCCAAAGTGGAAACCGACCATTGCAAACGCACCAATGACACAAGAAAATAAGCCTATAAGCTTCATGAAATTTTGACAAGTATAATATGAAAAAAGTCATTGCGCATTACATTAACTCAACTCTATTTTGACATGAGAATGCATCCAAACATAATGGAGCATTGAGAGTTCTCTGTCTTCATTCTGACGAGTTTCGCGGAAACGTCATGGCACTTTATACTTATTGAAGTTGGTTTTGAAGGGTTGGATTTGAAGACTCTGCGGGCTGGACAATTGGTGTGCAGCAGCTTTGTTGGATTTAATCTAAAGATCCTCACTTTCTTTTGGTCAGGTTGACGGAGGTTTTGGACATCATCGTCTAAGTTGGATGATCTATTCTGTCTGATGGCGGGATATTAGTCTTCATCGCAGTTACACATTCTATAGAAGTTTTTCCATATTCTCAGCACCGACTATATGTAGGTTTTTATAGGAGGTATGTTGCCTTGACACGTTATTTTTACCTTTTGGTGGAACTCTCATTATCTTCGATCCCACGCTTAGTCTCCCAATATACCATAGGATTGTAGACAAAATGAAAATGGAATGGAGGTGATTTAAACCAGTAACAGTCCAGTACTATCTATTGGTGATTGAGTATATGTATAAATGACTTCGGGGAGTTCGTAGAAAGATGAGTAAGCGCTTAAGAGATAAAAGTTGCTTATAGTACTATCACCCACCACATCAGCGCCTAGACTGCGGGTACACTCCGATAGTTCACCACTCTCACTGTAGTTGTATCACTTATGAGTATCACATTTGGGTGATTAGAAAAAGCACAGTGTCCCATAATGAAGGCGGAAAACAGCTTTTATTGTTGCTACTGAAGTCAAGGAGGAAAACTGCTAACACATTTAAAACGTCGAGAGCAGTCGTTTAGTATGCTAGCATCCTGGATATTCATTCCATCTGCAGATGTACGAAAATCCAACTGTTAATAGAACCCTGACCGAAAACACAGGCTGCCCCATACACTGCCCCCTAAACCTTATTTAGAAAGTTAATCGACAAATTTATTTCTCGTGAACTCTTTGTGACCTGCGATCCAAACATGCACCAGTGAATTCAGTTCTAAAAGGCTTTGCGTTCTTGAACTAGCTTAGAAGTGTTGAGAGGGTTCAGAATGGCCATAAGCACAGTTTGGCTGCAGTATAGTTCGTTGCCATTAGATGTGTGTATATCTCTGCTTGACGTAGGGTATATTTTCTAATAAGAAGTGAAACCGTACATTGTCGTCCTCCAGAGGAACACCAGCACTGTCGCTGGCCAAGTTATGGCAGAGTTATCTGGCCCAGTTACATATTCTCACAAAAGTTGAGTATTCGAATTCGAAATTAACCTATCTGTCGATGAAAATGTCTAGCGCGTACTCCTTCTTGTCGAATGCGTTAATTCTCCTAACCAGTTATTAAAGCTGTCACTGTATGTACAGGGTCTTTCAAAAGTTGCTCCTACATGTTTTTTTATAAAACATGTAAATATAACACTTAGATTTTTTCTGGTGTTTTTATTTGTATAATATAAAAATATGGCTCTTAACAATTTTAATATTTATTTAAATCGTCTGCCACCACGAGCACGTCTGCAGGCTCTCATATGAACATCAAAATTTTCCAGGACTCGCTCACACATTACCACATTAAGTTCATCAATTCTGTCCGAGTGTTGTTTTTCATCTATGTAATTCTTGTTGGCTTATCCACATACACTTTACTCTTCAAAAAACCTCAAAGAAAGTAATCTAATGGTGTTAATCGCATGATCTGGATGACCAATTTATGTTACCACTACCTTAAATTAATCGATGTGGGAACATAGACCGCAATTGCTCAATGTTTGCACGAATTGTGTGACTCGTAGCACTATCTTGTTGATCTATTTATTCAATTTAAGGCCACACAAAATCTTAAATCATTTAATATTAAATCATAGCGCTCTCTATTGTATTGACAGTAACGGCTTTCATTTGCACCTTCGAAGAAAAAGGGACCAATGATTACTCCAGCCACACCAAACAGTACATTTACAAGGATGTAATGAAATTATTTGGGGATTTTATTCTACTCAGATGCGACAATTTGAAATATGAAATAAGCTTCATCACTAAAGATGGTTTTGCGTGAAAAACCTGCATCATGTTCTAACAACCACTTGAGGAAAGTTGGCGTGTAAGTGTCCATGGATAAAATTGTACATGTGTCTACTTCACAAATGTCAAAGATGACATAAAAAAAACTTAGCGTTCAGAAATTATTCACTACCGACATCTAGGCGCGACTTTTGAAAGACCCTTTTTTTATAACTTATTCGGTTACTATAATACAAGTTCTGTTAATCAGTCGCACCCATTTCGGCTAGTTCCCTTAGAAGTGCTTGTCGGAGTGAGCACTAAGAGTCACATTTGTACAAAACAATTACATTTTCCGTTACAATTACACCCGCCGACCACACTTTGGTGTTTTGACACATGAGTGTATTGGTATAGGCGCCTGCATGGCAGTTGTTGACATACCCTGAGCGGAGCGACGAAGTCGCATGAGCGGCTAAACCCTAAATTCTTGTACTATACTCGTACATTGGAAATAAAGGATCAAAATAATTGCGTCAAATGTATTCACTTTAATTATTTCGAACTTCTTAGGATGCCTATTAAAAACGATGGAAAGTGAAACGCCAAATGCAAAAATTTGGCCTCATTTAATGGCACCCTGCCGCCAAGGTGAGGCACTCATGAGTAAAATGAAAAATAAAAGTACTCGTAAGTATTTCCAGTTTCCACAGCCCTTTTCACTTTTAACTGAAAATTTTCCCGTTACCCTAAAGAGATGTTTTTAACATACCACACTTAATTTGAAATTAACACCATGTCAAAGTGATGTTTGAGCAGTTGGCTCATCAGCGTAAATGAGTACTACCGTTGAATGAGTAATTAACGTCATTGGTATCAAAAGTGTGAATTTTACATCAGCATACGTTTACTTGGTGCCACGGGGTTAGTGACATAAGTATCATATTTAAGTTAATTGGTGTCTTTAATGTCTATTTTCGGGCTGTGTTCAGAAAATGTTTTGCTTCGAGCGACACTAACTAATGACGTTAGCTCATTAGAGGTCTTTTTACATGTACATATGCTAGTAAACTAGTACTTCTTCGTTTCCAAGTGAATGATGTCTTGAGTTAATGGCACGGTTTCTTTGCAAGGTATGAGGTTTAAGTTAAAAGTATTTTACTTGACATTCTGGAAGTTTACATAAGTTGTATCTACCGGTTGAATCCAAACAGGTTTTTTTTCTTTAAAATAACCTCAATCGTGTTCTTCAGGTCAAAAGCTCGGGGTAATTCTATTAGTCTGAAAAGGCTTAGCTTCTTTGATGAAGCCAAGACTTGCTCAGGAGGTATTTGGCACCAATTTCTTAGGAGCGCTTTCATATTTATCTCTCATAGATGTATTCGGTCAAAAACAAGTAATCTTCTCTTTATTGTTTCAAAGATATACACCATATAATGATCATATCCTGCCAGACTACTGACATTGACACGAAAATGTTTGAACAATTTAAATTAAGTCATTTTCGCCTACATTAATTCGTAATGGTATATTTTTAAATCAGTTTATGTCTTCTATTTGTGTGGGTGATATTGCTGATATATAGTAGTAAGACCCTTAGACTGCAATCTACCAGATCCTTTTAATGCCCATCTATGTTGTGTCAAGCAATCAGACGCTTTATATTCTAATACCCTGTGCGTGGTATTTTTGTCAGATAAAATAAGAGGCTAAGAATGGGTTAAAACATAGCAGGCAATGACACCAGGGCTCGAGATTTGGTATAACTATATACTCGTATAATGCTGACAATGGATCAGGCTGAGGCAAAAAAATACTGCAATGTCCCAAATGCAGTAAAAATTGTTGGGCGTTCGTCAAAAACATTAGAAATTCTGCTTCATCTTCCATCCCAACGTTCATTTACAATGACATTCCCGCTATCAGCACTTTGGACAAGGCCAATCTGCTTGCTGCACACTTTGCGGCCAGCTCAACACTCCCAGATTGTGCTTTGTCCCCGGTTACAGTTGAGTGCGTCGAATCCTCAGTGGGAAAGACATAGTTTAAGAGTTAGGTTTAACTTAGAGTGCCTGCATGGCGCCAGTAAGTTAGAATAGGATTATTTGTAAGTAATTTAAGCAAATTTTTAAGCGTTTTTTGTTTAGCATATATATAAGAGTAATTTAAGTTGAAAAAAATAAAAATGCATAAAAACTGAAAAAAAAAAAAACAAAACAAAACTGAATCCTCAGTGGGACGAATCCACTTTCGAACTCGTGTAGTAGCAAGAGTCCTTAAAGATCTTAATATACATAAATCCGCTGATCCAGATGGTATATCTCCTCTTCTTCTAAAGAGGTGTTCTTCCTCGCTAGCAAAACCACTGCGCAAGCTAATGAAATATTTCGAAACACGAAAACTTGTTAATTACACGCAAAATACAACCAAAGCGTACATCAAACTGGCGAAAGCAAGATAGTTGCACTTGATATTTCTAAGGCATTTGACAGAGTTTGGCATCAGGCTCTTTAGTCGAAAATGCGTGCTTTTGGGATCGATGACTGTCTTTTTCAATGAATTAGAAATTACCTTTCTGAACGCTCAATTCATTCAAGTTGTCTTGGATAGTTTCAACTCTGATATTCACAAAATAAATGCTGGTGTGCGCTCTGTTCTGTCTCCGACACTCTGTTTATTTTTCATTAATGATCTCTTGTCTACTACTTCTAATCCAATATATTCCTTTGCTCATGACATTACGCTCTGCTTTTCATATTCATTCCCTGACTCACGAGATAACGAGAACGGCAGCGTATGCTAAGCTCATTAGCATCAGCATAACCAATTGGGGAACTATCAACAGAGTGGAATTTAATGCTTCCAAAACTCAATGCTGTCTGCTGTCATTAAAGCGTACTTAAAACCGAAAAACTTTCCATTCTCGATATTTGTGTCAGTGACAACTTACGTTGGAATGACCATATATTCGATGTCGTCAAAAATGCTGCGAAATGTCTGGGTTTCCTCAAGCGATATAAGAAATATTTTACCCCCTCTGATCTGGCCTCAATATATAAGACATTCATCCGCCCAAAATTGGAGTACAATGCCCACATCTGGTCAGGTGCTCCTAAAACATCTCTGCACCTACCATATAGGATTCAAAACCGTGCGATAAAACTTATAGGTACTACTAATATCAGTCAATCAATTGAAACTCTCGATCACCGACGTAATGTCTCCTGTATCACTTTGTTTTATCGCTATTTCTACAACCAGTGCTCCACTGAAATCGCCAGTAGCATTCAGTTTCAACCGCAATAAACGCCTAGCTATGAAGCTCAGCAGTATACCCTCAAGCCCATATTTGGACGTACTCTAAAATATCGTGATTCGTTCCTAAGCTGTACAACTCGTTTATGGAATGCCCTGCCGATCTCTGTATTTCCTGGCCGTTGTAAATTGCAAACATTTAAAAACATCGGTACCTCTCTTTTCTTCCTCTCTAAATTTAATTTGCCCGCGCTGTGCACAAACATTTTAAGGGTACACAAACCCCTTGAGCGCGCGCTCATTATATAAAAAAAAAACCCTTTTAGTCAGGAACTCAAGGAGAACCAAAGAACCAGGAAGTTAAGGCATGTATAAATGATTTCCCAATACTAATATTAATATATTGTGATATCCATTTAAATGTGAGCAGCGTCATCTATATTTCCATAGCAGAAGATTTCGATACTTGAATAGCAAAGACTCAACCATTGGTGAATGGAGAATGGAATCGAATTTTATAGCAAAATAGAAATTGTATGGGACGGTGGATGGCGAGGACTGTTCCCAAAATATGTCATTCGAGTATAAATATAACTTATCAGCATCCCCAAGGTATGCAAGTGAGTTCATCTGTTGAATTTGAGGTGAGAATTAAGAGAAGTGATTAAGCGGTTCAAGTAAAAGATAAAAAAAACTAAAAGCGGTTGATAAATTGGATTGTATTAAGATAAACAAATAAATTGTGAATTGTAACAATTTTGAATTAAGCGAGTTGGATTGAAAAGAATAAGTTCTATCATTTTTACCCACACCAACTTTTCGCAAGACGTGCATATGTATGTATGTCTTCATTATACAAGTTAATACCAAAAAAGTTCACAACACCTGATATCCGTCGGTAGCTGGTACATGCGCGGGCTCAAACAGCTGACGATGCACATATGCATGGAAGAAGATTGATTTAAGTTATTATTCGTTGCTGGCAGTTCCCCCGAACTTTTTTTAAAGCGCTGCGTTCATATTGGCCTGCCGTTTAATAACAAGCACAAGCCTAGGAAACCAGGAAACCAGGAAACCAAGAAACCATGGAACTTGGAAATGGAGCTGGGACCTTGGAGGAAAATGGTAACATCAAGATATTTTTCATATCCCGGTAGGTACGATTTTCATAGTCTTGATCGCAATGCAATATATTGCGATACATACGTTTAATGGAGGTTGGGTATATGCATTTATTGCTATAGCCATCTGCACTTAAGTCACTGTTCAACCCTCCGATTGCTTTCAGGTTTTTCAGGAACACAAGCATCCTTGGCAGCTCCAAATAAACTAAAATCATCTGAGAACAAATTCCCGATTTTCATGTTATTGGGCTTGCATGGGCTTGCAGCAGTAGTAGTAAAATACTCAGGTGCCACCATGTGCATCAACTTCCAACTCAATTTTAAATACTCATATACGAGTATAAATTAAATTTTAACAATTATTGGCAACAAATCAACTGATCGTTAAAGAAACATATCTACACTCATATCATTATCTGGCCCCGGAACAAAAGAGTTACCGAAATAATAATAATTTAAAAATACTTGTTACACTTACCGAGATCCATCTTTGATACTACCAGAGTTTTGGTTTACAGTCATGATTTGAAAAATGACTTCTTCTAATATGGGCTTACAGGTTAGGTTCTGCCTGGAAAGTTATCACTGCTGCGGTAAAAATGTTTCCAATGATCATTAGAATCCGTTTCATTTGCTTCCGCAAATTCTGCGCTAAGCTCGAAGATCTAGGATATAAATGAAAAGTACAAAATGCGGGGTATGCTACTCATGCAGTAGCACGAGTTCTAACCTCAGTCATTCATAGACCTCAGTGAAGTTTAGACATGTTTCGGCTTGCGAGTGAGTAATAAAACCAATAAGGAAGACATTTGAGGAGTTTTGTTAGGCTCCAATTGGGGCAGTGGCAGTGTGTTCGGTTGACAAATCACAGGTCGTGAGTTCGAGTCCACTCCAAGTGGAAGGAACATTTTTTCGGTTTTTTTCTTTTCTTTTAATTTAAAAATAAACAGTGGGCAAACAATATCATGCTATGCATTCCGGAAAGGGGTCCCCTAAGTCAATAACGGGACCAACTGAAAGGTCAGGCGATGCTTCAAGTGCTTCAAGCAAACCAGAGCAAAAGATGAAAAGGAGGAGGAAGCTGAAGCCAACTCCGGACCTAATGAAGCGCCCTTCCCTATCAACAGAAAAGCTGCATGGCGGTGTGAGGGAGGGTCTGCCAACAATATTAACAAGGGCAGCAGTACAACGGCAAAGGTGGCAAAAGGCACTCAAAGGTCATTTCCCATATGTGTCCGATGGTATGATGGAGAAGGCCAATGTATGGAAGATGACAATATGTTTGCATCTCTGGCGGCCTCTGAGTCAGACGACGAAGAGGAGGAGGTAGAGAAAAAAAATAGCATGGAGGGTGAAGGAGCAGTTAGGAGAACTTGTCGATTCTCAACAGCCACAGCAGAAAAAGAAACCCAACACATAACGATTCAACACGAAGAACAAAAACTAAAACAGCAGCCTAAACATACAGAGGCTCAGAAAGCAAATCCGCATACACTACACGAACAACAAAAATAACAACAACAGCACCTGCAGAAGATCCAGCAACAATAACAGCGGAAACAACAGCAATAACAGCAACCAGAACAACGACACAAGACATCTAAAACAAGGGTTCCACCTATAAACACTTACAAAATGGAATTCAAAGAGACGATAGAACTGTGTAAGTCGGCCATAGGCAACAACTGTTTTATAAAAATATTATCATTAGATAGACATGGGATCCACTATAACGCAGTGGAGCGCTATCATAAAATAAAAAATTTACTGAAGGATTCGACGACGGAGTTCTTCTCCTACACTCCGAAAGGGGAGAAGCTGCAAACAATGCTGCTGAAGGGGCTAGAACCGTCGACTGATCCGGAGGAGCTCTTTGCACTGCTGAAAGAGTAGGAGTGCGAAGGGCTCAAATCGAAGTTGTCCCAAATTCCATTATATCAAAAGAGTAAATCTGGCTCTGGAAGTTAAACGTCCACCCGTGCATATACAAACACCGGCCGTTACTCCCCATGTTACCTACGCACAAATGGCAGTAGGTGGGGGAAATACGATACAGCAAGCAAAGGTTACTTCTCAGGCCCCAGCGCCTACAGTACCAGAACCAGTACCTGACATGCTAGCTATTTTGCTCTTCATCCAGGGGCAGATGGCTCAGCTCCAACGTCATATAACTGAACAGACCGCGCGGGTTCATCAAATATACGCGCTGCTGCCTGGCCTAACGCACCTTTTGTCGTAATAGGTACGAACGTGGCGGAGCAAACCCTGAAGGTTCTTGCTGTGAATGTGAATTCACTGATTAATTTCGAACGACGAGCCACACTATTTAAGTTGCTTAAAGACCAAGCTCCTGATGTGCTTTTGGTTAGCGAAACAAAGCTTACCAAAAGACACAAAATGAGGCACAGAAGATACAAAATACTAAGAAGAAATCGACCCAACTCCATTCAAGGAAGAGACGTTGCGATCTTTGTAAGGAAAGGAATACGTTTTAAAAGAGTATACAGTCGTGTAGTACGTAGATTCCGGGTGCTGGAAGCATGCATCGTGTATATTCCTCTCCGTAGTGGAAAGGGATTGGTGTCTGTCTATGCACCTAAAGCTACTCAATCCACCGTATTCATCTCAGACCTCGAGAAACTTTTTCGATTTCTGAGGCTGGAATTGGAAGACAACTATTTTATTATTGGCAGAGATTTCAACGCCAAGCATAGTGATTGGGAAAATAATACACCAAATACTAGAGGGAACCTACTATTCGATTGGTGGGGTCGGCACAGTGTGATGTATCGACTCGGTCTCAAAGCGACAGACACGGGTCCTATTTGGATCTATTGCTGTTTGACTCACAAATACAACTAACGTGGACTAACCAACAAATTATATGTTAGTAGGTGTGTTGGACGCACTTCACCAGAAAACTGGCGCGAGCGCTCTCCTCGAATTCGCTCTACCCACCGTCCAACAGAAATCTGTCAAACGAGGAAATTGATAGGTATCTAAGACTAATGGACAAGACAATCAAACGAACAATGGACAAAACGATACCTCGGTATCAACAAACTGATAACGAAGACTTATTCCGCAACGCAATCATTGACACACTGCACCGACATAACAGTAGGTTGCTGTCACGGCTAAAAACCTTGTACAGTTTACTAACATACATAACCCGGAGATTATGACGCTGAAGTCGTCGATCAAAAACCTCCAAGTATTAGTAAAAGAAAATTACAGAGCATCTGTAAGTAAGACCGTGTCTTAACATCGCCCGAACGACGACCAACGAAGAAATACTTGTAGCAGCAGGCATAGATCCAAATGAGGCCGTTGGTGATGACAACTTCTTTGTGATCGAGGATACAAAGGAGAAAGTAGAAGCTATTGGAGCGTCTTTCCACGAAGTGTATAAGGCGAATGACATCATTGGCCCGAACCACGATCTGGAGAATCGATTTCTTGTGCGCAATTTCTGCCTTCGAAATGAAATTGTGAATTGGCGATTCGAGAGCTCGGATTTCACCCAGTTCAGTGACGAGTATATGGCAAATAATGTCATCACCAACGATAGGGTACTACCCCCGTTCATTTCGAAGGAAGAGCTCCAAACGATCTTCGAATCAGTGTGAACCGATGAAGTACCGAACATTGCGCTTCGACATCTCCCACTTATACAACCCTGTTTAATAATGCAATGAATAATCCACATTATCCAGCGTATTGGAAAACTGCGGTGGTACATCCCCAAAAAGGATAATGACACTTCCAATCCCGCGAATCTCCACTCGATCAGTCTTCTTCCAAACATCAGTAAGGTTTTCGAGAAGGTGATCAATAGAGTCATGACTAAGTGGGTTGAGGACAAACATATAGTTCCGGATAATCATTTCGGTGTCAGAGCCGGGCATGATATCATTCACGCTGCGTCTAAACTGGTTTCTGATATCCAATGGAACAAAGGCAAAAAACAGTACACTGGTGCCTGCTTGATTGACCTGGAAAGGGCCTTCGATACCGTTTGGTTAGAGGGACTTTTTTTCAAGCTGGACAGGTTGGGCATTAGTAAACCACTGCTGTATATTCTTTACAACATGTTAACAGATAGACAGTTCATCGTGAAAAATGGTGATGTGGCTTCTGCTGGAACATTTCACATTAAAAACGGTCTGCAAAAAGGTGCGGTAAATTCGCCGATCCTACTTACACAAGTGATCTGATATGTTCACTTCACCATGCCATAGCGTACACAGACGACTTCGTACAGATCGGGTCCAAAGATTGAGGTCATTAATATACTTTTGCAGCGTGACTTCGACAAAATTAAGCGATACTTCGGCGACTGGAAGTTGAAAATCAACTTTCAGAAGTCGGAAACCATTCTGTTTAGGACGCCTTTGTCTGGGGCCTCTAGGGTACCAGAAAGAATTGGCGAAAGTTCTCGATCGTGGGGCAGCACATCAGCCACTTGCTTGTCGAAATGTAGTCAAGTACCTTCGAATCTGGCTAGAACAATATCTGTATTTTAACAAACATATAGATGTTGCTCTGGCCAGAGCCAAAGGCCTTTTTGCCCTTACAAAGAGAATGTTTTATAACAGCCAACTCGATGCGAGGGTGAAGGTGATTTGGATGCCCCGTGAACGTTAGAGCAAGTACCAGAGTCTGAGTACATAAAATTATATCCTAATGAGGTCTTGTACAATAGGGCGAACCTAATAAGAGTGGACAATTTCGTCATTAAGTTGACTCGAAGGCACATTGCAAGAGCAATGACCTCCGGGGCTTACTACCCCAATTATATGTATCACGAGAGAGTTCACTTTGACGGTTTTATTCCTCCAGAATA
Source organism: Volucella bombylans (assembly GCA_949129095.1). Taxonomy (NCBI): domain Eukaryota; kingdom Metazoa; phylum Arthropoda; class Insecta; order Diptera; family Syrphidae; genus Volucella; species Volucella bombylans. Next base: position 124,834,097 of record OX422140.1, on the reverse strand, counting down.
CCTAGATAATAAAGGTATGATCCAGGACAGATTGGTAGTGCCGCTAATCTTCCCTGTTGCTCGAACAGCTGCGGACAGGCGACTCAACTACGACAGAGATGTCGCACATGGCAGTGCGGAGCGTCTCCGGTTTAGTAGGGCGGTAGGGAGTCGCGACAAGACGGATGTTGCTCAGCAGCACCAGTAATTTTGGTAGCTTGTTGAAGAGCATGATGATAATAGGTAGCTTCATTTGAATCAAAGTGGGTCAGTCTAATTTTTTTTTTAGCCATGGCCGACTTACATAGTTTTAGGTAGGATTAAGTTAGATTTAAGAAAAAAAAAAAATAAAAAAAAAAAAATTAAAAAAAAATATATATATACATATATTTTTATATTTCGTATATATATATTATGTATATGTATGTTTATTAGATGTAAGTAGGTGAAGTAGATTAAGATTTATGTTTAGGTAGTCTGTAGGTTTTTAGTTGTGAGTTTTATAATAACATAAAAAAAAGTCATGTTACTACGTTTTTTTGTTAAAAAATGTTTTCTTAGTTTTAATTATAATGAATAGAAATAGTTATAAACATGTAGTCTAAGATACGTCAGAAGACATAATTTAAGTGTTAGGTTTAACTAAGAGTGCCGCATGATAATTTTAAGTTAATTAATCTAATTTTTAAGATTTTTTTTTTAGCAAATTAATTCATACAAATAAAAATGCATATAAACTGACTGAACTGGTGATTTTCAACCTGGACTTCAATCGCCTGTCTCCAGGAGCGAACGAATGCAACTCGAAATAATTCTTGATAAGTCCATCTCCATTTGCACAGACAGCTCTAAAACAGCCGATGCTGTTGACCGGGCCTTTACTCTGGGGAATCTCTATAAATACAAATACCCCGGTATTCCAAGTCTTAGGAATTTATCAGCCCGCTGCTTGGCTCATCCTAAATCTAATAACTTTTCCAAGTAACGATTGGATCCCTAATTCATGATCATTAAATCGAAGGTGGTTAAACATTACCACGTATCCCTTATCAAGGTATCCAAACAGTTGAAATTCGCTTTTAAATATCTTATCTCGAACAATTGACATTTTCTTAAATGCTCTCTAAGACCAATCATAGATGGACTCATCGGGAGATGAGATGAGATATTGTAATTTACATGGCCCGCATTCAATATCAAACGATCAAAAGTGTGGATCAGCACCAGGGGATGAGATATCTGTAAATTTGCAAATGCTTATATTGTAATATAGGCGTAACGACTGTATTATATCATAATAATTTCTCGGGAGCTGCGGGGATTAAGAAGAAAGGGAATCTGGTGCCCAATTCCTGTGCAAGTGGTCTGCTTTGGCACGCATCAGAATGCAATTCATATTTGACGTATTTACCACTCACAAATTCTAAAAAGACTGCCTACGTTGGATGGCTTTTTCAGCTATCTCAGTTCTCAATGAGAACCACTCTAATCTGCCTAACCGTATTGCGCGGGAGCAAAACTCTCAATGTTGAACAAGCTAACTTCTGCATCTTCCTTTGTCGGGCACGAATTTTCCCCCTTACTGCCAATAGTGGCTTCAAGAGAACTTCCAAGTTTTTGGCTTCGTTTCGTTGTCCGGGCAGCAATGTCTGAGTGGACAATTATGATACATATTTTCTAATATACTGGGGCAGATCTGACAAAATTTTCCGCCTTTCACATAACATAATTCAAAACGCAGAATCTGAGGCAAGCAGTCCGTAACCAAAGTCTTGCGAAATCTTTAACTCAATCTAGAATTGCTTGATTGTTTTTTTGTAAAGATTTGATGCTGACGGCAGTAGTATAATGCTTACAACGAAGGAAATGGCCTTGGATTGATCACATGCTATGACGAGAAGACAACTTTATTGTGAAGTGCGCCATAAAATGAGAACTGATTATGAAGGCAAAAATCGTGATTCGCCTTTAGTACGCGTGGCACCGAACAATTCTGGAGGAATCGAAAATACTTGAGTTTATATGAACAGAAATTGTGTCTGCCTGCTGCAAAATATCAAATAAGACAGCGCACAAACACCCTGCACCCTAGGAGGGGTCATAAACTCATAAGAGATATGAAGTAAGTGAAGATGTCTATCATTCCGCTATCACACGCAGTCACTATAAAATTGACTAACAATCATTCCAAGCATCTAATATTAGTGAAATATACATAGATAGTTCACGGCTAACCCAAACTGGTTAGCTGGCTTAGTTGTCAAATTGTTCAGAGCAATAGGAGATGACTAAGTAATTCATCTGTAAGGCATGATTTGGTGAAGGCAGTGCCGATAAATATCATTTAAGCAAAGTTTTCCTGGTCCTGAAAAATAATGCTCTCTCAATTTCGCCAACCGTGGTAGGTATGTTCAGATGGACAAAAACGCTACAGCTCAAAGGATTTCCAAATTAACCCTAAAGGGTAGACTATTTAAAGAAAATACTTATCTTCGATTTCGAATATAAAAAAATGAACCTCATCCAACTTACTATGCAAAACTAGAAATATCTCCCCATGGATCAGGCTGGTTGTGTGTATAGACTCGTCTGTTTCGGATTTTGTTTTTGAAAGGACTTAACACTCAAGTGGTTATGAATACACTTATAATGCCTCAACATGTGTTACGTTTTTTGGAAAATGAGTTAGAGAGAGAGAGAAACATGTTCGGGCTAAGTGGTTACTTCGCTCTATGGGTGGCATCTAAAACTTAAAAGGGAGTAAGACTAAATTCTTAGTGGAATTTGACTTGATTTCTAGTCAACTACTCATCTTACCTGATTTTTGTTAACTGAAAAAAATTTCGGGCGCTGTTGGGATTCGAACATCGAAGCTTCCGATTTTGAAGCCAGACGACTACTACTTAAGCCACGACCACCCTACCCTAGGTAACAGTAGCTGTTTCCTCTTATGAATCGCTGAAGAGCGATTGAATTCTCAGAAATCTTATCGAAAGATATTCGTACCCTATATGTGTAATTGTACTCGGCTCGAAATATCACAATGGCTTACGCGCGCCTAAGGGGTTAGATATTCTTTTACTGTTGCCTTGGTGCAGGCGGAAAGGTAGAAGGAGAAGAAAGGAAAATTGTTTTTGTAGTGGTTTGAAACACAGGTGTATTTGGTTTCGATATTAGCTCTCCAGGGATGGGGAGTCCAAATAGGACGGAGCATTTTTTTCTTCACTCAGAGTGATTTAAATTCACACTATTTTTTTGTGCTTGAAACACTACAACAGCCAAATCTACGTGTCAGTGTTATGCTTTCACACGCAGAATTTTTCTGACTGAGTTCCAATTACACAAATGAAAAACTTGAAAAACTTGACCCTCCGAGTGAGAAGCGATTGCTAGTATCACTACACCATGGCCACCCTTTTGATAAAATTGAGAGTCTTTATGGTGATATACGCATGTTCGAATACAGTATTTTTCAATAAAGCAGCCATCTACAAAATATGTTATATATATTGTACTTCGACCGGTCCAAATCGTTAAGAAATAGAATAAATAATAAAGGGGTTAGATGGCTTTCCTGTGGAACTCGTAAACTACGAGTATTATCACAATCGCTTGCAAGAAAATTGTCTTCGCCACTATTCGATTTGCAATCCCAAAGTATATCGAAATAAACCCATTGAGTGCCCCGAACAGTTTAAGTCCTAAGTTATGGTCTATTGAAAAAGTTTCACTAAAGATCTGAAGATATAGAGGAGACCAATATTAATTCCACATAAATCGGTTACGACAAAAAAAAAAAAAAATCAATGGAAGTTCAAAGTGAATGGTGTGCTGACAATGGAAATTGAAAATTTTATTTGTGTTCCCCCTTGTTTTCGTCCTGCACGTGCACCAACGGAACGCAGCTGCCACAAAAGAAAACCAATATTCCTCCTCTTGATTCATCTGTCGGTTCGTTTGCGGGAGGACATTATTTTTTGCCACAATTTGCAAAAAACCAACCCCACTTCCAGTAAGAAATATCTCTGAGTGTTTCCTTTTTTTTTACCGCTGTATAAGAATCCTTAAAGGGTTTACGCTTTACGCAAACAAAAAAAAAGAATAATTTAAATGTTGGCACTTTTTTCAGACGATTTATAAGTATGGATATCAAAGCTCCAGAGTCTGTTTCCCTGTATACCCAAACGTTGAAGTTAAATCCTTTTCGATTTTGAATTCAACTCGAATAGAATATGAGAGTTGGTTAAATGAATAATAATATATACAGCAAGGCAATAAGAAGGACATCCCCATTCCGTAAACCCCAATCGATAAGGAAATATTATTACTCTCACTGATATACGAGTACAAAAGTGGATGGATGAAAAAAATGAAATATTCAGCGCAAAGATATTATCCTTCCGGTTGAGGTTTCACCAGGCGCTGGGGGAATTTTCACTTTCTCCATCATGCTCCTAGCACAGACATGAGTACATAGAATATTTTTATCCTAGGATACCCTTTCCAGACCCACCTTTCTTCAGTAAGTTTCAGCTAAATATTGAAATTTATTTATTTCGATTCCAGTGGCAACGATATGAAAGTTTCATTTCTGTGGTGAGCACTTGGAGTTGCCATCGGAGTAGCATTAACCTTAACGTTTGCTCAATAAGGCAGATGGAATGAAAATATGTATTCCCTTGGTAAACTTGAGATACTTGTGAAGAAATTCTCTACGGAGATACGTACAATAGATCTGATGCACATAACGCGATGATACGTTAAGTTTGATGGAGTTCAAGGCACTCATGTGAGGAGTTGTGGATTTCGTGCGTATCATGTTTGGCTGGTATTTTCGATGCTATGATACTTCTTGGAAATCTTACCGATTTTATTTAATCCGTTTATCTAATGCAGCTGACTTGGATAAAGTAGCTAGAAAAGGTCGTGTGGATGACTTGGCTTTATCTGACAGTTTGTAGTGAAAAATTAACTTTCTCAAAACATTAATCTTTTCCTTTTCTACGTGCAAGTATGACTTATGTGTAAAATCTCTGGCCTTGAGGTAGCAGGATACAAGATACATTTTTTTTTTATTGATGATAGATGAGTTTGTATACAACATTTAAACTATGATCAATTTCAGTTGAGTTTCATTATAAATGCTCATACTCGTACACTGAATTTAGAAATAGAAATATTTTGAAGAAAACACGAAAAAAAAAATAATATTTGGTTTGGCAAAGAACTTAGTTTAAGTAACATATAACCAAAAAAGAGCAGGCACATTCGGTTGTGCTATTGATGAAACCATATTCCCATAGAAACCCAAACCAGATATTAAAAAAAAAATTGTTGTTGCCATAAGGAGCCATATGACTTTTCTCTTCTTTTACTGCCCAGGATGACTCCTAATTAAATATTAATTTCAAGAAAGTACAATCATGGTGCTTTTCGGTAAAGAAGAGTGTCTCTTTTCAAAACCCCTTCCTGGCTGTATGGAAAGAATCTGCTGAAAAGACAGATGAGATGAGGTTCAAGAAGGATACACTTAAGTGAGTTTCTTTGACGGGCTACACTTTGATGTGATAGTAGTGGGGTTAAAATGGTTTTTATGAGTTAACCAGCATTTTTGGAAGCAAGTTGTGGCACATGATTTTCGCGTATTTATATTATGTTACTCATATTAGAATATTTTAGCTACATACTGATCAATAGTACCTAGGAGACAAAGCAATCCAATACTATGGATGTTTCAAATAGCCCACGATTGATATGTGATACCTACTTATTCTATATCTCTTTTTGACTCAGGGAAACAAAAAACACCAATGCTACGTATCACCTAGGAACCATCGACTAGCAAAACTAGCAGAAATGGGTTTGACCAGGGAACATAATCTAAAACTCTCTTGTATCTCAATATACAACAAGGAACACGAAATGAATGAAAAGTTGCATCAGTGGCAACAATTTATTCTACTCTTTGTGCAGGTGGACTATGACCACTGTGGATATAACTAAAAAGGAAGATAATTCAGAAGGTATATTATCTCCTAAAAAAAAACCTACAGAGAGCTTCGCATTGATGGCTGACTTCTGTAAGAGTCTTCGATAATAAAAGTGGTCCAAGGAATATCAAAAGCCATGTGTAGCATGATAATGAATGATAATCTGACTCTGAGTAAAGCCACGGTTCTTAATAAAGCCTTGAGCTCGCGCTCTTCAAACAAATTTGTCAACAATATTTACTCTGAAACTGACAATATGTGTACATTAGACGATTTTAATCTATGCAATTTTAAGTGGAGGTGGTCTGAATCCGATAAAATGTTAATCCAGTTTATTTATTCGTTAAATTTTGTTCAAGTAAATAATATCTTAAATATCTTAACAAGGATACTTGACCTTGATTTTATTTGTTGCAATGACTTGAAAATTAGCTTATCTCTTTTAAATAAATCCATTCATCAAAACGAACTCTTTTTGGAAATCGAATGTTATGCTTACTCTACAACCTATGTTAACCCTTTCGATACTGTGGGGACATTTAAGTCCCACTCAATGTTTGAGGTGTACTGAATTCTAAACTCTACCCAGTATAACGTCCCAAAATGTCACATTTCATAGTCATGAGGCTTAAATAATGGTTTTTTCTGTCAAACGTGATCGCACGTGTGTTTTTTGCTTCTAATTTGGATATTTCAGTGAAGTATTTTTGTGATTTTTAGTTGAGCTCTTTATAACAAGTGATTTTCTCGAGTAAAAATAGAAGTTTTCGAATTAAAAGGTAAGTTGTTTTGTGTATGAAACTATAAAATCTTATAGGAAATTAAAATTTTGGCACACATATGGGTTTTTGTTTGTAAAAATTGATAATGTGTTGCCTGTAAATATCCCGTTCGAGTTTTTGAGTGGGATATATTTGTCCCAGCAGTATTGTTAGATTTAAAGCGTGAATTCTTATCTTCCAGAAATAATACAACATTTCGAGTCAAAGAATACCTACAATACAAAAAATGGAACAGTTACTTGATCTATTTAGCAATGATAATTTTAGTGATTCAGAGAGTGAATACTGTCTCTCTGAACGTCAGGAGTCACAAGGGTCATCAAAAATTTTGAAGAAGAACAAATGCCAGAAGAACAACTAGATCAAGAGATAGATGCTGATATTACATTCATTTGGTCTCAATCTTTCGGTGAATTTCAACCTAAAAAGGTATTGTCTACACGTCGGCCTTGCCAAATCAAGAACATCCAACCATCAGCAACTGAAATGCAAGTATTTTACAAATTATTTCCTCCTAATCTTATTACCATATGCATATTGCACAATGCACAAATAAGCGCTTGGATATATATCGTGTTTTAAAAATAGTTCAGAGTTTTGTTCCAAATACTGATTCTGATGAGATTGAAAAATGATCGGTTGCATCTTTATTATGGCATACAATCATGTTCCAGCAATGAGTCATTATTTTTCAAAGCAACTGTCAGTCAAAAATAAGTGTATCGAGGAAGCATTCTCTAGAGATCGTTTTATTCTACTTTCTTCTAAGAAATAAAGGGTTTTCCAATAGGGACTTGACAACTTTGAATTTAATTCGGGAACGCACTCTTTCACTAATCATCAAACTGTTACTGTCATTTTATTCAGTAAACTCAACATTTGCATCATGGTAAAGTACACTAACGAGCAACGTCTGCAAATTATAAAAATTTTCTACCGAAATTCGGAGTCGGTGACTACAACTTTAAGAGCGTTAACTCCAATTTTCGGTCGTAGTTCTCGCCCTAGTAGACAGGCAATAACAAGTTTAGTGCAAAAATTTGAGTCTACATATTCGTTGCGTGATGTTGCCGTGTCAATGAGACAACGGCTTGGTCGAAGTGTCCAAAATATCGCTGCCGTTCAGGCGAATTTTGCATCGCTCAGACCACATTATGGCGTATTTTGCGTAAGGATCTTGGTTTACACCCATACAAGATCAAGCTGACTCAAGAATTGAAGCCGATGGACCATTTGAAGCGACGTACGTGATCCGATTGGGTTCTGGAGAAGATGCGCCAAGATGATGAATTTCATCGCAAAATCTTCTTCAGTGACAAAGCTCATTTTTGGCTCAATGGGTTCGTCAATCAGCAAAATGTGCGTTATTGGTCGGGTGAAAATCCACATGTGCTTCATGAATTACCACTTCATCCACAAAAAATAACTGTTTGGTGCGATTTGCATGCCGGCGGCGTTATTGGGCCATATTTTTTCGTTGACGTCACGTTACTGTGAATCGTCAGCGTTATCGCGCCATGATCACCTATTATTTTTGGCTCGAATTGGAAGATATGGACTTGGACGACATGTGGTTTCAACAGGATGATGCCACAAGCCACACAGCAGACGCTACAATCGATTTATTGAAGAGTAAGTATGGTGAGCGTGTTATCTTAAGAAATGGGCCAGTCGATTTAACGATTTAATGCCGCTTGACTATTTTCTGTGGGGTTACGTTAAGTCATTGGTTTATACCAACACGCCGACGACGTTGGAAGAGCTCAGAGCCAACATCGAACGCGAAATAGTGGCCGTTTCGGTCGAAATGTGGGGCCGAATCGTTGAAAATTGGATCCATCGAATCGACCGCTGCAAATGTGCCCGCGGTGGCCATATGAACGAAGTCGAGTTCCATTCATAAATGTTTTGATTGTACTTCAAGCCGATAATAAAGTTTTTGAAATATCTCAAATGGTTTGCGTTTTATTTAAAAAAAAAATTTGTCAAGTCATGTCAAGTCCTTATAGGAAAACCCTATATTTTGCACCCCAGACAAAGGTGTGAATAGCACTAAGGCCTATTACGTTGATGAATTAATCCAATGTTTGAAAGGAAGATATATGAATGTTCGCCAAGACAGAACTTTCCAATGCATAGATGAATCTATGACGAAATTCAAAGGGAGATCATCAATAAAACAATATACCATATGCCCCTGAATCCCTCAAAGGGGGGAATAAAAATATGGATGCGTTGCGCGATTCGTTGTTGTTCGTTTAATATCTACAAGGGAAAAAAGCAAGGTTCTTTTGAAGGAACTGTAGGCGAGAGAGTGGTGATGACGTTGACCAGCTATATTAAAGAAATGTTACAATTTGTTGCTATCGTTTTTTTTTACAAGTCTTGACTTATTTGAAAAAAATTTTTGAATTTTGCTGCAGTAGGCACCATCAATCAGAGGGAAGAGAAAATGCCGAAGATTACAAAAAAATTAACAAGAGGGGAATGCGAATTTCGTGAATTTCTCATTTGCACAAAGTGGCAAGATACTAAAGAGGTAATGCTTCTCAGTAATTGACATACCAATACTGTAGCAACTGCTAAAAAAACATTATCAAATGGAACAAAAATATATATATCCTGCCCGCAAATGATTAAATGTTATAGGGATATAATGGGAGGGGTTGATTTGGCTGATCAAATGGCGGGAATATATGAAATCGAAAATTTTGCAAATGGTGGAGAAAAGTATTTCAGTGGTTATTGATGGTAACTGCTATCAACGCGTCGATAATATTCAAAGAATTAAAAAAGAAGGGGAAATGTTAGCATGCATTTGCCCACTCAGATTAAGAACCGCAGGAGATGTGTATCTTGCGCAGCAAACAAAGTTGGAAGCCATACAAAGACAATTTGCATGGAGAGCCAGGAGCCCTTATGCAAAGCCTGTTTCACACCATATCATATGAAGTAAAAATTTATTTATCTACTAATGTTTTTTGAAGTTTTTGTTTCCTTTTCCGAATAAAAATGAAGTTATACTCGTAAATAATTTTACTGTTTTCTTCTACTTTTCCTCCTACAGCACTGCAGGGGCAAAAAAGTCCCACCTAAAATTAGGGTTCGGGTATTTATGTCCCGCTTATATTTTCTGACCACCCCTCTTTTTTAACATAATTTATGTGCAGATACAATAAATAACTCCCCTGGAACATAAAATGACTAGAAATTCTTAGAAAAGTTCACAATACGAAAGCCATATTGAAAGGGTTAATAAAACTGAAAAACCGTATAATTTTTCCAAGGCAAATTAAGTTGAATTGAATAACTTTTTTTGTAATATAAATTGGTATGATGAATTCAAAAATTGTAAACTTAAGTATACATATGTATACACGCTTTATTGAAATTTTATTTATTGGTTACGATTTATATGTTCCTCGAATTAATAAACACAAAATTGCTGGTCCTCCTTGAGGTAATCATGTGTTAATAAAAAATGACTTAAACGTAAGGCTTATTCCATATTTATAAAATCAAACAATCCGCAGGATTATAATAAATTTATAATCTTGAGAAAACAGTTCTATTCTCTTAGTAAAATTTTATATGAGGCTTACATCTTGAATATCGAAAGCAATGTTAAACACTTTCTAGACTTTTGTTAACTCTAAAAGAAAAGCCATGGGCATTCCAAATTCCATGTTCTTGAAGAATGTTAAGTCTTCAAATATTGACTCAACTCTTTATTTTTTCGCTAATTTTTTGCAATCTGGGTATACAGATTCTCAATTTAATAAGGACGCGTTTTGCAATATTGCTACGAAGGTTGATATTGGACATATTCAGCTGAGTACTGAAAAGGTTTCCGTGGCGTGTCAATTACTCAAGCCTGGTTATAAGCCTGGAGTCGACGGTATTCCAGCCATCGTCCTTAAGCAATGCTTTTCCTCACTTTGTTCACCGTTGCTAAAAATATTTATTGTATCTCTACATGAATGTGTCTTCCTTAGAGAGTGGACAATTTCTTATTTGGTTCCTATCCATAATGATATTGAAAATTACAGGCGAATTTTGAATTCTTAGCTAGTGAATTCTTGTCAAATGCTGAACATGGCTTTAGATCTGGGAGGTCAACGATTACCAATCTTGCTATTTTCTTCTCCTATGTCATAAGCACATTAGAGAAAAGTTTGCAAGTAGATGCCATTTACACGGACTTTAGTAAAGCTCTTGACTCTGTAAACCATACAATTCTATTGAAGAAATTGAATCGTCTTGGATTTCATTCGAATATTTTAAGCTGGTTGTCGTTGTACCAGTAAGGTGGTAGAAAGAAAATAGTAAGAATTGGTGTTCCCCAAAGTAGTAACTTAGGCCCTCTACTTTTTATAATCTTTATTGATGATATTATTTCTTAAATTAAGTACTGCAAATGTCTTTTATATGCAGATGATCTTAAGTTATTCCTAAAAATTAAAAGTACAGGTGATTGTCATCTTATTCAGAATGACTTGAACACGCTTCCTAATTGGTGTATTGCCAATTGCTTCAAACTATATATTAATAAATGTCACACTATATCTTTCTCGAAAAAATCAGTAAGCCTGCTGTATGATTATTTGATTGACTACAAAATTTTATCTGATGTTGTGAATATTAAAGATTTACGCATTATACTTGTACCAACTTTTTCTTTTAAATGTTATATTGACTACACTGTCACTAAAGCTAACTCAATGGTGGGTTTTCTTAACCTTCCGTTAAGCGCGCCCTATATTCTCACATCGTTAGTCGCGCGGCACCTGTGAGGTGATATCTTAAGTTTTGCCTGTAAATAAATTTTCTAAGCGTTTGGGAACGTTGTAAATCCATAAAAAAACTAGTTAACAACAAAATTTATGTAAATAATATATTTTATTGCATTTTGAAATAAATATATAAATTATAAGTAATAAAATAACTTCAAACAAAAAAAAAACTCATTTAAGATTCACAAAAAAAGTAACAAAATTTAGACGCAAACAGAAATTAGTTTTTAATACATTTATCTGTATGATGTATTAATCAAAATCTCAGTAAGGAACTCAGGAGCTATCTTCCTCCACATCCATAATCTTATCACCATGTGTACTAGCGTGACAGTCTTTACAAATTGTAGTTACATGGCCTAAGCACAAGTACTTCCCACAAGCAACAGAAAAATATTTGGTGTTTTTTCGTTCCTTGTTGAGATGAGACTGGTCACATAGTTTTCTTTTTTTATTGGCATTTTCCTGCTGTAGTATCGGTGCCCTCCTTTGTAGGTGCTGCTTCGTTACCTCTGCCAATCTCAAGCGTAGGGCCATAGTTAGACTCTTCTCTTTGTTGTTTCGTCGAACCATTTCCTCCATATTTGGCTAATTCGCGCAAAGAAGCCCTTCTGCTGCTCATTGAATAGCCGTTTCCAGTATATATTATCTGCGCATTTATACCAACCACGTTGAGAGCAGAAAAAAAAATTGCCATCGGCCAACGGCGTACATTTCTGGCTACATATAGGCTGCACACAAAGTATCAACCGTGTCGACACCACATTTAGTCTTATTGCTATATAAAATGTTATGCTTTCAGGTTTTCTGAAAAATACTCGGACATACTGAATATTGTTTCTTATAGTACTCGACCTGTAGATAGCGGGAAAAATAATATTTTGCTCAGGTCACGTACAGCAACCTAACGGCACACACTTTTACATCTTTATCGAACGAGGTCAGTTCTAATAGAATCGCACATCGTTTAAATCGGTTTTTCTGTTAGTAATTTTAAAAAATAAACTAATTTGCGTAAGAAGAATATTAGAAGTGCATTAAAGTGATAAAATGCCACGATCTTGTGCTAATTGTCCAGATTTATTCTGCTATATTTGTGGAGAATTTACGGCAAATTTCCGAAAAAAGAAAATAACACCACTTATTGAAAAGTGTTACTTTTCTTATTTTAAATTTAAAATAAACTCTGGGCACCACACATTTTCTGCCTTAGGTGTCACCCACAGCTAACTGGTTTCTTTTAACGGGTCATTTTCTGCAATGCCTTTTGGAATGCCTATGATATGGAGAGAGCCCCAGAGTCACACAGATTGTTACTTTTGTTGCACCGATGTGAAGGGATTTTCTCGAAGATCAAAGTATTCCATAAAATATGCAGATGTCTCTTCTGTAACAAGACTAGCACCTCATACTGAAATTCTGCCAGTTCCAAAGCCACCTTCCGGACGCCTTTCGGACACCGAAATAAGTTCGTCATATTGTTCAGAATAAATCATGGATGATCCCGAATTTGAGCTCCCTACATATTCAGATGCACCACATCTCATCAGTCAGATTGAGCTTAATGACCTCGTCAGAGACTTGGATTTGTCAAAACAAAACTCTAAAATACTGAGCTCAAGGTTAAAGCAGTGGAATCTGCTCAAGCCTGAGGTAAAAATTACAGAGTACCATACGCGACAAAGTGAATTTGTTCCTTATTTTTCGAAAGCCGATAACTTAGTGTATTGTAATGATATTAATGACTTAATGCTGTCACTAGGTTATGAGCACAAAACCGAAGAATGGCGGCTATTCATCGACGCATCAAAGGCTAGTTTGAAAGCTGTATTGCTTCATAATGGTAATAAGTTTCTTTCAATATCTCTAGCGCATGGTGTGAATTTAAAAGAAACCTACGATGTTGTTGCTCTACTTCTTGGAATACAACTAGGTTACACCAAATTTTGTTGTTTTTTATGTAAGTGGGATAGTAGAGCACGAGCGGAGCGCTTTGTGAGAGTAGATTGGCCTATAAGAACAAACTTTATTTGTGGAGAAAAAAATATAAGGAATCATTCAGTGATCGAACCACAGCGTGTTATTCTACCACCATTACATATGAAATTGGGTCTTATAAAAAACTTTGTAAAGGCGATGAAGAAAGACCAACCTGATATCAATTCTTTGAAACAAAAGTTCCCATCACTAAGCGAAGCAAAAATTAAAACAGGTATTTTTGTGGGTCCAGACATTAGAAAGCTTATAAAAGATCCAGCTTTCATTCCTACTCTGGATTCATTGGAAAAACAGGCCTGGTGTTCATTTGTAAAAGTAGCAGAAAACTTACTAGGTAACAATAAGACTCCAGGTTATGCAGATGATGTAAAGAAAATGCTGGATGCTTATCATAAAATGGGATGCAACATGTCGCTAAAATTTCATTCTTTACATTCTCATCTCAATTTCTTTCCTGAAAATATGGGCGATGTAAGCGATGAGCACGGCGAGAGATTCCACCAAGACATTGCTGCAATAGAGCAACGGTACCAAGGAAAATGGGAGCCAACAATGTTGGCAGATTACTTCTGGTCGCTTATAAGAGAGACTCCGAGGTGTTCTTATAAACGGAATGCAGATGCTTCCAAAAAAACAACACAATTTTACAAGAAATAACATTTTTCGGAAATATTTTTGGTTAAATTCTTAAATTCAAAAAAGCGTTTTCTCACAAAATCCCGATGTGACCGGGATATTTTATATAGTTTTCCTGATTCTATAAACTCCAACGATTACGAATCACATAATTTTATCTCCGAGTAAAAAATAAATATTTTTTTTGTTGACCAGTGTAATCGATAGTTAGGTTACGCCCTGTTTTGACTATTGGAGCAACCACTCTGCAAACAACTCCAGTACATTAAATACTCACACAATACGGTCAGTCAGGTTATTTACCTGCTTAGATTTCCATGTCAAAGGTGTAGTAAATTTTGGCATCAACAAGGGCAAGGATTTTAATACCGTACTTTGCTGGCTTAGAAGGTATATACTGACGAAAACCACAACGCCCACAGAAAGCTTCTAGTTTTACATCGAGTGTCACATTCTCCACAAGAGAATAGCTTTTCTATTAATTATCTACAAAACTTCCGAATATTTCTCTTATTGGAGCAAGTCGATCGATTTCCGGTCTATTATTACGCGTTTCCTTGTCATCAAATCGAAGGCATTTCATCAAAAATCGTAACCGTTTCAACGACATAGTGAGCCTGAATGATTCCACACCGTCTCCGTCGGAATTCCAAAGTTCATCCAAGTTCAAGCGTGACGCATGGTATACACTAGCTATGTATAACAAACCTATAAAAGCCTTTATCTCAGCTATGTATATTAGGCGAGCATCTCTGGGACGTTCCAATTCAGGTCTCACAATATCAATATATTGATTGGTCCAGGTAACAATCGAGTTTAGCATTGTTTGACCAAACAGAAGAAGCCAAGTGTCAAGAATGGTATCTGCCTTTTTTGCTTCTCCAATCACTCCTAGAAGGTGAACTAACATGTTTTGCTTACCGAATCGCCTTTCGTTTTTTAGGGGATTATTATTCCATTGAATTGAGTCGATGACCTTCTTATTTCCTTCACGCTATTGAATATCATCTTGACTGTTGGAATCAGACACATCCCCAAAGTCCTCATCTTGAGTGAGAGCCTCATCAAACAAAGACCTGTGAAGTCTACTGACGTCTTGAGGATCCATCTTAAAAAACTAAAAACAAAGTTATTATTCATGTATAGTCGCGCTGCACCTACCGGGGACTCTTTGTTTTAAAACTTCCTTTTTTTATGTAGCTTTAGTAAAATCCACTCAAACACATACTCGTATTCACAAAACAATACACAAAATTAAGAAAAACAAAATTGAAAATCGCACATTTGATAATCTTAACTATATAGGCGCTTTACACTTGTGAGGTGTGATATGACCCTTTTCAATTCTGGTGTGACACGGACGAAGGTCGCGGTGGTGCTGACAGCTAGAGCAGCGGAAATTAGGAAGGTAGTGGAAAGGGCGGGGTGCTAAACAACTGTGAACGAGTTTGGCGTAAAAAATAAAAAATGTATGCTACTAACAGAAGGTTAAGCGCAATACTAATTGCTCTATTATTGCTTTTTACATCTCTCGTTAGGTAGGTCTCTGTTAGAATACGCTGATATGATTTGGAGCCCTGCTTGTAAAGTTTATTTCTACCGACTTGAAAGAATCCAAAGGCGATTCACAAAATACATTTGTTACAAAATGCACTGGCCGATTTGTCCTGATTATAAAGCTAGGTGTTTGCTATTAGGTATTAAATCATTGGAATCAAGACGTACTATTCACGGTATATTGCTTGTTAGAGATTTACTATGTTATCATATCAAATGTCCTCCCCTATTGGTATTGGTACCTATTTATTTTCATTTCAGATCACTAAATCCGAGGGTTTTTCTATTTGAAAAATCACATGTAACCAATTATGGTCTTAATAAACCATTGTCCAGCATAAAGCATGTACTTCTTTGGATTTTTTTAGTCTTTCACGAGATATATTCAAAAATGAAATTGTACTCATTTCATTTTCAATTTACAATAATTAATTTAGCCAATAAAAGGCTTGTAGATAAATAAAGAAAAAAAAAAGTGCTGCACTTCGATTACTGCAGCGTAATGCATATCAGAGCTGGAGCCAAAATTGAATCAGAAACACCCTTTGCAATGGGCTTAGAATACTCTAAATCAGTATCAAGAGAATCCAAAACAAAGCTATACGTACACAGTGCATTTTGCTTCTAAGCAGGATCCGAAAAAATACAGATATCCTAGGTAATCTAACATGCAAAAGCCAAAGCTCACCTTGATATGCGAATCTTTTAGCGATATCGCTAAGATATCACTCGTTAGGGTAGTCAAAGCGATGCCGAAGTCCTAACAGAATCAGTAAATCAGTCCTGACAGATTGAATCGGGTATAAAGAACGAGTCGAATTCTATTTAGCTGTATAGAAGGAAAAGCTGAGCAATGCGAATACTGGGCTGGTCATATCAGAATAGCTATATCAAGCCATGGTAAAGCTCGGAATGAAATACGCCAATTCTACAATTGTGGAAACTAAAAAGCCCAAAAAACCTATATAAGAAACACATAATTGAAATATAGATAATAGAAATAAATGAAGAAATAAATAATCCGAGAAAGCTAAGGGAGACTTCAAGTGCGCATTAACTGTGAATGATAACGTGACTTCTGGATAGAACCAATGTGCTCATATATAAGCCGTCGGTCATTATCCTGAAAATCTACAGGGCAGCACAACAATCATCGATTCCAAGCGAGTTTAACCCTAATTAAATTACAGAAACAAAAGACAAGATCAACGATATAGAGGTGGCATCGGAAGTCGAAACACGAGGATTATCTCGTTTTACATATTACGGTGTGTCCCTCTTATTACACAGTCAAGTAAGGAGTCTAAAGAAGCCGACGACGTCTTGTCATCAAACAGCAACTTCTGCGACTATTTATCTACTAAACCCCTGCTGAATGAATACCTTTTTGAATTACACAAGAAAGCCATCAACCTCAACCTTGTATCTAATGCAAATCAAATGCCCAATTCCAAAACATTGGAGGCCATTGTTCTTAACAGAAAAATCAAAAGAAACCAGGATCTTAGGTAATGGGGTTCAAAGACTCCGAATCCTGGAGTAAAACCAACCTCTCTTTGTTAAAGTTCAATCAAGAGCTGTCTTAATTTATCCTGTTTTTCAAATTCCTTCAGCGAGGACAAATTGACAGGAATACCAGAGTTTGACATAACAGAAACTTATCACACGAAGCTCGCACTACGCGTTCCCTGTCTATGCCTCTAGGGGGAAGACAATGTCATCCCGCTGATATATTGTATTAAGAAATGCACAACTGATAATACTGCGTGGAAAACCTTGAAGAAGACTCACATGTCAAAGGGTCTCTCCAGAAAAGTGGTTCTTTACCGTCGTCTTTTTCAAATGAAAAAGAGCAACGGTCAATCTATGACCGAACAAAGCTGCTGTGACGCACTAGAAGAAGCTGGAATAACTATGCCGAAGGAGTCACTGTGTACACATATAGTGCTTTTGAATTCGTTATCTGAAGATTTCGAGAAATTTTGCATTGCAATTGAGACTCGTGACGAGCTTACCGAAATAGGAATATTGAAAACAAATCTCTTAGGAGAACAAGAACGTAGATTACTGACTTCCATGAAAGACACTTTTGATAGTGCGCTTTGTATAGGTAGGCAAAAAGACAAGGTGGAAAAAAGGTCAAACCAACAGAGAAAACAAGAAAAACGTCAAGTCAAAACCGAAACAAACACATACGAATACATTCGATGGTAACTGCTTTAAATGTGGCAAACACGGAAATGGGGCTAGTAAACGTAAGACCAACAAAAAGCAGTTGGTCAAGGAGTGAAACTGCAACAGAAGCTGCATTGTCTACATATGAAGACTTATGTATGACAAAGTTACAGGACACATGACACAGGACAATTAAAATGAATTGGTGGGAACAATGCATTCTGACGTGTGTCAGAAAAATATTCGCGAAATACTCGTATTTCGTGAGCTTTATTGATGACAAATCTAGACTCATCGATGTGCAGTTCATTAGGTCATAAAATGAAGTCTTTGAGAAATTTTGAAAATTACAAATTCTGCAGGGTGCATACTCACCAACACGAACACGAGCCAAAGATTAACAAGAACAAGGAATAAATTAATAAAATGAAACAAGATGAGGAGTGTAAATCCAATGACGAGCAGGAAATCAATATTTGTGGAGATGAATCCGAAAAATTCGATGAATCGATGAACGTAGTAGCGGCACAACAAGATAGCAGAGGAGATCTTGGGGAATCAGCACTACGAATAGACGTTAAAACCAATCACAATGATTGTGAGAGAATAATAAGATTCAGACCGACATATCCACAAGCATGGAAGCGGAATAATATAGCAATTTTCTTTCAAAGATACATACTATAGAAAGGGAAGGTAGAATCAAGTGGGTGGACGCGATGAATATTGAATTAGCAGCTCTTAAGAAGATTCGTACTTGGGAACTGTCATAGGTGATCTCCCAAAAGGGAAGAAAATTGTGTCAAGCTTTTGTGTAAAGACAGCAGACAACGACGCCAGCATTGGACGTTACAAGGTAAGAATCGTGACGAAGGGTTGTGAGCAGACAGCAGAGGTCGATTTTGGTGAAATATTTACCCCTGTTGCACGCTATGAAACCATGTTTTTTCCGGATCCGCATGTTTTTTGCATTATGTGCTGAAAATAATATGTACCTGCACCAGATGGATGTCGTAACCGCTTACGTTCAAGGTGAGCTGCACGATTAAATTTATATGAAGCAACCGGAGCATCTTGCGGAGTTCGCTAAGGCCGATAATAAATCTGTATATGAGTTCAAGCAGCTAGGACGACAGGGACTTGATGCATATTTAAAACAGATAGGCATGAAACAATCAATGACGGATGTTTGCTTATACGTTAACACAGAAGATGGGAGAAAAATTGATACTTTTAAATAAAACGAAGACTGCACTAAGAAAAGAATTTGATATGAAACACCTAGGTGAAGTCAAAAATATTCTGGGGATCCAAGTTGTAAAGGAAAATCCAACGGGAAAAATTATAATTCATCAAAGGCGTCACATTCCATCTGTGACACCCACGGACACATCAACCCGTACCACAAAGGACTTTTGAAGAGGTAGAAGAAATGACGAAGTGTCCATATAGAGAGTTGGTAGGAAACCTGATATATACATATAGCTAACGCAACAAGACCAGATGTTGCTAGTAATCTAAGCAAATTTTGTAGTAATGTGGGAAGAAGACATTGGACGGCGAAAAAGCGAGTAGTACGATATCTCTAAAGAACACTCAGCTATAACATATTGTATGAGAAATCAAATGAGCCACTATATGGACTCAGACTGTATTCGTGATGAGCGGAAATCACATACTGGAATGTATGTAACCTAATTTAAATACCTATAAAAAGCCTCTCCTATTGATGTTAAAATTGTTGCTTGAGTACAGCCCAAGTAAAAGCGAACTAGCCCTTTTTGTATGCTTGCTGGGATGGTTCTATTAAAATGCCAAAAAGCCAAAGAAAAAGAGTAGGGAATATAACCTTGAATTGCCAATTGGCTTTACAATGTTCCCTCTTGACGATATCAGCAAAAGCTGTATAGAATTAGGCTACCCCTATAATGACTACATTAGTCTCTAACTTCTAGTTTAACTTTTTTGATCCCAGTCTTCTGAAGATCGTAATACGATATATGACTTCAGAGTTGATTGCAAGGCCGCAGGTCAAACCAGACAGTACAATGCTCTGACACTATACCACTAAATTAGGAACCGAAGTTTAACAGCCTGCAAAGGAAAGACTTATACCAGAAGGCAGTGTTTATCATGGCAAGAGATTTGTTAGGTCGAGGGAACTGGTACTACGCGTATGCCCGAGTAGTATCATGCGATTCTATTCTGGAATCTCTCAATTATGAAGGTATAGAAGGATTCATACCTATTCAGCCCAGACTGAGATCAACTAAGACCATAAATACGAGTAGAATTTAAGTTACGATGACCTAACCTCTTTTATTACTAACTGATATGAAAACAATACAGAGAAAGGTTCACTGCAGTTGCGTAGGTGGATGACTTGATAGAGCTTTGGGAATAGTTCATTTCTGAACCAGAAGTTGCGATACCGGGAAAGCAAAACTACTTTTTAAGTTAAAAACTAAAGTACGGCACTTCACATCTTCAAAATTATACGTGGTACATAAGTCACCATTTCACAACTTCAATAGCTCCAGACTAACTTGATGACTAATCTAATCATTCGGAGATCAGGATAAGCTTATGTTACACAGTACACTGAGTATATAATAGAGACAGCGGACGCCCTCTCTGCTTCTCTTATAATTTACAATATTGTACAACACTACCAACCCAGTCTCAGTCGCCCAAAAGCCACCAGGATCAAAAGACGCTATTCGTGAATCCTTAAATAAAAAAAAGAGTATCGGCCACAACATTGACTACAACGTTCATTTACCTAAGTGTTACAATCTCGAGCAGGGAATTTTTAATTTTGGTGAGGGTCAACACCCCATTTATTTGGCTTAATACAAGCTTAAAGACTAAGACTTAAAGGCTAATAATAATTTAAAGCTAGGGATGGTGAAAGAGATCGAATTTGAGGGAAATAGTGCTGCGATTAAAATCGAAAACGCAAAGGTTGTAGTTTACCTTACACAGCATACTGGAGGAGGAGATGTGGTGCGGTGGATTGGTGGATAAAAGAGACGGGAGGGACGTAGATTTCGAGGGTTAGTGTAAAAGAAAATGGAGTTGTTAAGAGATGAGCAATCGACGGAGCCTGAGAGGAGTCGGTGAATGAAAAGAATGTCTACTGCGGCCCTTCGTTCAGGTTAATGAGTTTGAGATGATCTCGATAGGGATGTAAGATTAAATATTAGAGGATCGTTCCAAGGGAGACCCCGAAGAGCATATCGAAGAAAACGACGCTGGATGCTCTCAATTCGGGATACATAAATTCGTTGAAAGGGACACAACGCTTGCCTAGCGTACTCGAGAAGGGGGCGAACGTAAGTTATGTACATATAGTGATCTAGTCACGTTCGGGTTACAGAATTCTTAGGACCATCTTTTAACGAGCCAAGTGATGAGTTTGCTTCAGTAATTATTTCATTAATATGTGAGTGGAAATTAAACTCCTTGTCGCATAATATGCCAAGGTCGCGGATAGACTCAACAAGGGATATAGGTTGGACGTGGAGAAGGTAAATTCGGGGAATAGACTTGTTGCACTTATGCGAGAAGATGATATCTAAGCAGTTCCAAGTAGTTCTTCATGCATCAGGTGGAAAAACTATTTAGATCTATTTGAAGGAGGCTGGAGTCATGTTGTGAGAAAATGCGTTTAAAAAAATTGGTATCCTCTACATAGAGAGAAAGTGCTGAGTGTTGAATGACCTTTTCAAGATCGTTAATGGTAAGGATAAAGAGGAGTGGACCTAGGTGACTACCTTGAGGAACTCCTGAAGTGGCCAAGAAAGGCGCCGATAGGACAGACCTGAAACGAGTACTATAGAAACGGTTATCCAGGTAAGAAGATGTTCATTTTAGCAAAATGGGGTCAAAGCCCATGACGGACAATTTGTACAGGATTAGTTTATGAGATAGCTTGTCAACAGCTTTACTGAAATAAGTTGTTATAATGACAACTTCTTTACCACGCTGAGAGCGTGGCGTAATAACTGGAGGAGATTTGAAAGGGGGTGGGAAAGTGTTGAGGAACAGTTTTTAAGAAATATGGATGGAAAGCCATCTGGGCCGGGTAAGTATTTATCTTTAAGTTGTTGTAATTTATTTTCTATTACTGTATGATAAAAACTTTGAGAAATAGAGGGGTCAATGGGGAAGATAAGTAAGCATTTGAAATAAGAGGGATCCGGTACGAAGGAATTATGCGTATTGGTTGATGATATGATTTCGTATGAAAAGGATGGAGAAAAACAGTCAGATTTTTTTGTAGTTAACGAATTGGTAGAAAGACTTAGGGTCGCTTATAAACATTGATTGGGCACTATCCAGGTATCCCTGATAGAGAACGTTATAAAGCTGCGCGAATTGAAGGTATGACCCGAGATAGTTGAAATAGTTAGCAAAAGAATTGGACCGAAACTGCCCATAATTTGATTCCCTTGTTACGTAAAGAGCTAAGTTTACGATTATACCACCGGGAGCTCGTAGAAAGGGTTTTATTTTATTTTTTATTGAAAAATAGAATTGAATAATTCTCTGTATAAGATTAAGGGACATATTGGCGAAATTAAAAGAACACTTTCTGAGATATGCGTTAATTTTGCGAAAATTCGCTTTGCGCCTTTAAGAAGGGGCAGCTGCAGATAGGGTATACTGGATAGGAGAGTGGTGTAAAAGAGAAAGAAGAAGTGGCGGGTGAAAGTTATCAATGGTCGATAGTGAAAGGGGACAGAGCGAGACAGAGGAATTTATTGGGTCAGTGGTGAAAATGAGGTCTAATTACATTCCCATATAGTTGGAGACCCCACTAACTTGGCATAAGCTAGAGTCTGTAAGCTCTTCCAAGAAGAAACATTCTATACTGGAGTTAGGGTTTGCGATAAGAAAAGATTCATCATCCGATTGAGTCCAGTGCAGTTGAGTTAGATTGAAATCGCCGAATACGATGATATCATCGAGAGGATCAGATAAGTTAATCATTTGATTAATTGCTTCGATAGCGAGTTGGTAGCAATCGATAGGTTGTGCCAGTAGGATGTAAAACCACATAACGTACAGGGACCTGCAATGGAGTGTTGTCTTTATTGAAACGTAGTCAAGCTTAGGAGGAGTAGAAACAGCGATTGGAGAAGAGTTTAGGTCATTGTGAACGGCAGGTAGGACACCTCGACAAGGCGAATCATCTTTTGTACTAGTAAGATCGTCGTCTCTAAAAACATTGAAACTAGGGGGGAATAATTCCAGATTATTTATATCGGGAATTAGATTAGATTCGGTCGGAGCGTGGACCTCAAATGGGAGAGCGTGAGATTGGCGCAAGACAGCACGGTCGCAGACAGCAAGATCGCAGTCCTCTTACGTTTTGATAGTAGATGCTAAGAGGAATGCTATTTCGAGAGGGCGAAGGAGTGGATGGTTGAAACACTGACAATGGTAGCACGTTAGGGACGAACAAATTTGTCGTTGTCAGCTCTGCTCCGTTGAAGGTGTGAGATCTTTTTTGAGTGCACATAGTTACCGAAAGCAGCTAGGTCGTCTGAGACTTTTTGGGGAAACATATTGAAAATCCGGTGGAACTTGGACCTGCTGTATGGAGACCATGACTCTTGTTTTAGTTGTTCCTTCATAATAATCTGAGTCGGATTTGCCATGCAGATATGCTAGAAGGAGACGTATATTCTCGTACGTCTTTTTTGCTCTAAGCCTAGAAAGTGCATAACAACTTTCTGTTATGTCAAAAGTTGGTTGAGTTATTTTAACTGAGGCAATGTACGAGTACACTGAAGGCTCAAAAACGATTCACGACCTTTGAATATTTCTTTCAACCTTCCAAACTGGTGATATAAATGATAGTTCAGGTGTAAGTTTTGGCAATTGAAGAAGCAAAAGGGCCTTGGCTATGGAATAAGCCGTGGGATGTGATATCTATTAGCATTTACTGCATTTAGCCAATAAGCTATTAAATCCATGAACTCGGTTATGAGTAGTTCGATGATTGCTAAACAGTTGAGAAACTATATTTCGTGGGGTAACTGGGTAGACATAGGTTTGAGGAAACTGTTAAGCTGAAAGTGGCAAGCTCCCAGCCACGATTCCTGTTTCTATTGTGAGTATACAGAAATCACATAAAAATGCATCCTGAAATCAGACTATTCTACGAATAGATGCAATATATGTCAGTCTCAGTCGGTCAGCCTGCAAATTGACCATATAGGTCTGGGCTAGCTAGATCAATGGCGTACAAAAAGTTTATTATCGGACGAATATTGGCATATTTCTCGATATATAGGCCTGGATTTCTGTAGAAACTGTTTAGTGTTAAGCTGCCGTATAACCTACTCGTAACTTATTTCATTTATTTGTTTTACAAAACCTTTTAAATCGGACTTAAGTTAAAGTCTATAAAAGTAAAAGTTAATTTATTTAAGTTTGAACAATTCATATATTAGCTTAGCTAATTATAAATTAAAAATTAAAATAAACCATACGCATTAACACTAGAGAAGTTGGTGTTCGAAAAGAAAATACAAAAAAGAAAAGAAATTAGATATTAATAAAGGAAAAGATAAAGCCTTTTACGGGTTTTAGCAAAAAGTATTTAAGCTTCTTCGGTCAAATATTTAAATAAGACATTGTCAAATGACTTGGTTCCGTTAAGTTTTCTAATGCCCATTGTTTCTCGGAATTTCTGTATTTAAACCTTGGATGAATAAAAACAAAAAATCGAGATCAAGTTGGGAATTGAAATTTAGGCTTTAGATACTGAGGCTTTAGATCTGAGAATAAAGATGTTGCTTAGTGTTTTTAGGGCGCAAAACACGAAGTAGGTGTGTAGGCTACAAACCTAGCCTGTTAGCGTATCCAGATACATGATCGAACTGCTTAAGCTTATAAATATACCGCGTAAAGTTGTTGAAGGCCACTATAAGATTCCTTCCAGTTTCTGAGTTGTGACTATAAAAAATTGGACATCCTTATATGCTGAGTTGTAAAGTGATTTGTCAGTGAAAGGGCAATAATTATTTTTGTTTTTATTCTTAAATTCGCCTTTAACTCACTTGTTTTGTGTCTTATGCCGCACATATTTGAATATGTTGGCCCCATGTGATCGCCGAATTGAGCCAATATCTAAGCTTTTTGCTTTTTCGACGTATTCCAGAACAGTGTCATCAAATTGTAAAGATGGGAAATAGCTACTGTCAAGCTAGTCAAGTAGACTACCAAGCACTTTGACTTTGTTGAATTTAGTTGTAGTTGTTTTCTTGCGGACCACTTAGGTATGGTAGCTGCAGAGTTATTGAAATGAAAATTCCTCTTCAATTCTGAAAAAAATATTCCATGGTTGACATGTGTCGAATGCTTTTGAGAATTCTAGAAGCCCAAGAAATGATATCAAGTCGTGATCCATCGTATTTCTCAGATCATCTCTTGTTTTTAAAACAGCTGAGACGCAATTATTGTTTCTTCTGATACCAGACTCTTGGCCATTCAGAAGCTTATTGTTTTTGATAAAAACATGAAGTAGTCTAAACTCGGGTGGTGACGAAAGGGTAGCAAGTTTTTTTTGCTATCGGTATAACCTTAGCAACTTTCCAAGAATGAGGAAAAGAGGATGTCATGTTAGTTGTGCTAAAAGCGTGTATAAGGGTAGGAAGAATATGAACAAAATTATTTTAATAAAGTGTAGATGTATTTCATTAATCCGCATAGACTTAGATTATATTTGTAGAATGGCACACAGAACGTCGTTTTCATCTACTCTAGTGAACTGAAAGTAATTAATTCTTTTAAGGTTGTTCTATCGCATTCACAAAAAGTGGACTATGTTAAGTAGTTTTTTGAGTCACACCCTAAATGGTGGATCGTATTGTTTTCATTCGTATTCTGTAAGTTCATCTGAACCCTCGATCGTATTAGAGCTCAAAATATAAGTGATTGTTCGATAATTACTTCGTTTCGTTTAATTCATGTAAATAAAATATCGTCGTTGCACAGTGCAAATAACCACACACACACACACACATACACACAGTGAAACAATGGACATCGGTTCCACAAACTGTTCATGGCGATAGTTTCACCGTATCATGTCGTTTCGCTTAAAAATATATTTCGATCTCCTTTTCTTCTACATTCCGCAACTTCCACAGAAATACATCCGCATTTGGCATCACTCGTGTGTCATCCTTTTTCTCAAATTGTCATTGCAATATGTCGATCGAGCAATTAAAAGCAACTCGGGCAACAAGAAAAGGATGTATCACAAGAATACAAAACAAAATAAAGGATTCTGAAGATACAATTGATGCCACAGATCTTGATTGCCGCCTACAATTACTTGAAGGATATTTCACGCAATACATTGCAACTCAAGCTTCAATTGACGATCTTCTGCCTGGGGACGAGGATGAGGAGGAGTACCGGGCAAGTGCTGAAGAAATTTATTGTTCCGTCAAGTCACTAATTCTCATACTTTTAGCAAAATCAAAAAACATCTCATCCAGACCTGTCGGTATTAATTCAGCTGTTGTTGATGATCTTTCTAAAGTTAAGCCGCCGACATTTTCGGGAGATTACACGGCATACAACACGTTTATTCAACAGTTCACAGCAATAATCGATTCGAAAAGTATTCCAACAATAAAGAAATTGCAATTGTTTGTGGATGAATGCTTGAAAGGCGAGGCGAGGTTAACCATCAAGTCCTTAGACGTTACTGAGAACAATTATTCAAAAGCGTTAGATTTATTGAAAGAGCGCTACGACAATAAATGTATTGTCTTTCAGTCCCACATTCATGGACTCTACAATCTTTCATCAATTTCAAGGAGTTTGGGAACTGAACTTCGTCGTTTTGTTGATGGAGTGGATGGTCATCTTGGTGCCTTAAGATCGTTGGGCACAGACACTAATATCGTCGATGCACTCTTGATTCATATAGCATCTCTCAAGTTGGACCCCGAAACGTATACCAAGTGGGAGGACTCGCTAATCTTGGACAAGTTACCCACGTGGAAAGTGTGCTCAACGTTTCTAAACAAGCGGAGCCAGCATCTTGATATCAGAGATCCTGAGAACAAGACATCAGCATCTGTTTCATCATCATCGTCGACATCGAAACCGCACCTCTCTAATGGTGAAGGTAAATTCAGGAATCGTCGTGTAACTTCGTTGGCCGTTGCTGAGTTGCGTCGTGCTTTCTGCAATTTAAATCATCACACCATTTCAAATTGCAACAAATTCGCCAAGACTTCTGTATACGATCGCTTTAGTAGTGCCAAGCGTCTTGGATTATGTATCAATTGCCTAGCTGCTGGTCATACAGTTAGGGATTGCGTGTCACCAAAGTGAACGTAGCGAACCACATCACTCACTACTACATCGCTTTCAGGTTGCACATTCGAATTCAACGCCCACTACAACCCAAGAGGTCGCTGCCAATCAGAATCCAATTACATCGGTTGCAAATACAAATCTCACACCAGCTGCATTGTACTCTACCAATTTGAAAGAAACTTCGAGTGGCTACGTATTCTTGGCTACCGCCTTAGTAAACGTCAAAGCAGCAAATGGTGAATACATTCCTGCTCGTGTGCTCTTGGATTCAGGGTCGCAGATAAATTTAATTCCGGTGCACTTGGCTCAGAAACTAGGCTTGAAGCTCATTGATTTCAGAGGAGAACTAGGTGCGGTCGGGAACGTTAATCTAACAACTCGACAAAAGACATTCGCTTCGGTAAAGTCAAGGCTCAATGACTTCGAAATGAACCTGGACTTTTTAATTTTACTATCTATAACATGGAATCAACCTGAAGTTCACATCGACGTCAACGATTGGAGCATGCCTCCAGGCATTTCGTTTGCCAATCTCAACTTTAATAGACCTCAAGCTGATATCTTTTTTGACCTGTTAGCCGACGGTCAAGTAAATTTGGGAGCAAAATTGCCCCTACTACAAAACACTCTGTTTGGATGGATCGTCGGTCGTCGGCAAATACAGTCCTAAGGACGCAGTACGTCATGCTTGTACGTTGGTTTCACAGGTGCATGAAGATGAAGCCGATTTAATGGCTGCTGCGGAAATATCACTAAACGATATGTTAAAAAAGTTTTTGACCATCGAGGATGTTCAAATTCTCCAAATTGGACCGAGGAACAGATCGCATGTGAGAACTGGTTTTGCAACACCACTCAGCAAAGGCCGGATGGCAGACTAGAAGTGCAGTTACCGTTTAAAGAGGACCCCAGTGCCCTTGGAGATTTAAGGAAAATAGCAGAGAAACGTTTCGCAAATTTGGAAAAGCGTCTTGAAAAACTTCCTCAAATAAAGGAGCAGTATATTTCGTTCATGCAGGAGTACGAGTCCTTGGGACATATGGAAGCTGTACCACCGAATGGGGTTGCAAATATTCGATACTGCATGCCCCATCAGTTTGTTCTTCGACCCGACAGTTCGTCAACACGATTGAGAGTTGTCTTCGATGCGTCCGGTCGAACATCATCTAATGTGTTACTAAATGATATACTCATGGTGGGTCCAACGGTTCAACAGAATTTGTATTACATTTCGCTTCGTTTTCGCTCTCATCAGATTGCCTTGACTGCAGATGTGTCAAAGATGTACAGGCAATTTTTGGTTCGGCCTAGTGACACCAATTTCCAAGCAATCTTATGGCGTGAAAATGTAGACATTCGGGTCTTTCGACTAAAAACAGTGACATATGGCACGTCATCAGCACCGTACCATGCCACTCGATGTCGCTTATATTTGGCCGAAAAATATCGGGACAAATTTGCACTTTGATCAGCAGCTATTGAGAAGGATTTTTACATAGACGATTTCATCTCTGGTGCTGATAAGGAAGGAAGCTGATTTCCAGATTGAATCAATTTTGAGCAGTGCTGGACTTGAGTTGAAGAAATGGTATTCAAGTGAGAGTAAGCTGATGGACAGGATTCCAGAATCCGATCGGGAGATACCATTGAGAATTAACGATAGTGATGTCATCAAGGCCCTTGGAATAGGGTGGGAGCCTTCAAAAGATGTACTTCAGTTTCTTAATCCATTGGAGTTAGTGAAGAATGCTAGTGTCGTCACTAAAAGAACCGTTTTGGCTGATGTGGCACGACTATTCGATCTGTTGGGTATTATAAACCCAGTTGTTGTACTGGGAAAGATATTTCTTCAACGTCTGTGGATTTCTAAATTCAATTGGGATGAGGAGATTCCAGATGAGCTAAGGAAAGAATGGATTAAGTATCGTTCACAACTCAGGGAGCTTAAAAAGGTGCGTATTCCGAGATATATATTTGTCAAAAATGCTGTTTTCAGATGCCTCTCTGAATGCTTTCGGTTGTTGTCTCTACGTCCGCATCGAGGATGTTCTAGGAAACATAAGCACTAATCTTTTGAGTGCAAAGTCCAAAGTTGCACCACAAATGAAATCTCAAAATTTGTCTAGGTTAGAACTGTGCGCTTCGTTACTCCTCTCCAAACTGTTTCGTCGTGTTAGGGACTCCTTCGATAGGAAATTTGATCAATTTTTTTATGGACTGATTCGAAAATCGTGTTCGATTGGCTGGCTGACCACCCATCATCCTGGAATACATTCATTGCAAATCGAGTTGCAGCTATTCAGGAACTAACTTCGGATGCGACATGGAGGTATGTCAACACGAAATCGAATCCAGCCGATATCTTATCCCGTTCAAGAGCAACAGTTCAAGAGTTGATTGATTCATTTTGGTTGAAGGGACCTGCTTTTCTGTTACCAGAAAGCATGTTACTATAGACGCTCCTGAGCGGCGTAAACGGACTTCTGTATTTATTGGGTTAGCACACAAAAACAATTTGGACTTTAATGTTTTAATCAAAAATCATAAATTTATCAAAAAAATCATTCGGATTTTCGCCTTCTGCGTTCGATTTATTGAAAACTTAAAGAGAAAACGTCGTAGGAAAAATCTATTGCACAATGAAATTTCAGGGGAGGAGTACGAGGTTACTTTGTTAAAAATAATATTTTGCATTTAGCAGAGTTCTTTTAAAATGGATGTATTAGACTTTCAGTCGAAAAACAGCTTCGTTAGTCCAAGGAGTCGCATTCAGAAACTGAATCCATATCTTCACATCGGTCCTGTGGTGACCTTGATACGTGTCGGGTGTCGGTGGACGTCTGGAATTATCGGAGTTACCATATGTTGCAAAGCATCCAATTTTACTGCTTAAATCTCATCTGTTCGTCACTGCCTACCTTCATTATTTACATCTTAAACATTATCATGCGGGGGCTCAAGCGTTGGTGTCAGTTTCCCGGTAAAGATTTTGGATCATCGATGCACGAAACATGGCGACTAGAGTAGTGCATAATTGCATGCAATGCTTCCGAATGCGACCTAAATTACGAGAACAAATTATGGGCAATCTCCTGGCTTCCAGAATATGCAGTGGACGGCAATTTCTTACCTCCGGTGTGGACTTTTGTGGCTCTTTTTATACTTCATCGAAATCTCGTGGATGTCGTATCAAAAAATCATATATGGCAGTATTTGTATGTTTCGCTACAAAGGCTGTCCATTTGAAGATCGTCTCCGACTTGTCATCAGATGGATTCTTGGCAGCACTTAGACGATTTATCGCTCGGCGTGGCATTTGTAGCCAACAATACTGCGACAATGCTACAAACTTCGTGGCAGCTAGAAATGAATTGGCAGAGCTCCGAGAACAATTTTATAATGAGCACAGATACATCGAGTTTCACCATATACCACCTCGTTCGCCTCATTTTGGAGGCCTGTGGGAGTCGGCCGTGAAGTCAGCTAAGAGTCTTCTAGTCAGAACGTGCAATTCTTCTACGTTTACGTTTGAAGAACTCTCAAGGATAGCAGCTGAGATAGAGGCAATTCTCAATTCTCGGTCGCATTGTTGAAACCATTCCAGGCAAGGACGTGTCAAAACTAAAAATGGTGTTATATCAAGAGCTGTACACAAGGTGGCGCCACTACCGCCGGCTCAACTCAACGCTATTCGACTGCAGTTTTGGAAGCGTTGGTCTAGGGAATATATAACCCAACTTCCACATCGTTACAAGTGGAGGTCCGAATCAGCTGATATTAGATTGGGTACGATGGCTCTTGTCTCCGATGATAATTTGCCTCCTCAAAAATGGTTACTCGGTCGCATTGTTGAAACCATTCCAGGCAAGGGCGGCCATGATCGTCTAATAAACATCAAAACTAAAAATGGTGTTATATCAAGTACACAAGGTGGCGCCACTACCTTTTGAAGATGTTTCTTAAAGAATCTGGGATTCTTTCAGAGGTGGCGGCATCCACAAAAAGTGGACTATATTAAGTAGTTTTTTGAGTCACACCCTAAATGGTGGATCGTATTGTGTACGTTCATCTGAACCCTCGTGATCGGAGAAAGAAAAATAAAAGTAATTAAAATAAATCGATTTTGTCTTGTTATTTTTTTATTCCCGGTCTAACAAAGGTTAAGAAGAGAAGGAGCCGCACTGGATTCGCCAACTTCAGGCAAGGTACTTTGAACTTAAGCGAATTTAAGAAAGCAGGGTTTATATTGTCAGGGATTCTCACCTTTTGTCGACCTACACCAAGCTCTCCGATATTTTTCCACAAAGTTTGCACTGGTAGAATTTTATTAAATCACTTTGAATAAACCCGCTTCTTATCTTCCCTTATTCTCATAAAAACACTGATTCTTAAAGCCCGGCAAACTGCATGAAGCTGAGGGACTCCAAATCATTTCCATTGTTTGTAGGTCAGGTCGCGTTATCTTATAACTTTTCGTATTTCAGGTATCAACCATGTGACAGTGACCTATGAATTGTAACTATTTAGAACTTACAAAACAAAAATGGTTAGATCCTCTGATCTAGTAAGAAAAGATTTAAATCAAGTTTGCTTTAAGGAAATGGCTAAAAGTCAGCGGATCATGCGTCGTTAAATAGGCAGCGGTATTTTCATTCTATCTTAATCTACTTGTAGGTTTCGGTTCCAGTTTTTTTTTTTTTTACAATTTACGCGCACCTAAGGGGTTAGATACCCTTTTATTGTTGCCATGGCGCGGGCGGAAAGGTAAAAGGAGGAGAAAGGAAAAATTGTTTTGTAGTGGTTTGAAACTCAGGTGTATTTGGTTTCGATATTAGCTCTCCAGGGGTGGGAGTCCGAATAGGGCGGAGAGTTTTTTCTTCACTCAGAGTGATTCGAAGTTATAATTCGCACTAGTTTTTTGTGGTTGAAACTCTACAACAGCCAAATCTACGTGTCAGTGTTATGCCTTCACACGCAGAATTTTTCTGTCTGAGTTCCAATTACAACAATGAAAAACTGACTTACCATGGGCAGGATTCGAACCTTGGACCCTCAGAGTGAGAAGCGATTGCTAGTACCACTATACTACGCTCACCCCTAATTCTTAAATGAAAAAAATCTTTTAATGCGGGGATATTACATAATGGGATTACATATTTTGGAAAACGTGGTTTAATGGAAATTGCTAGAAATTGTGTATTCAATTGTATGCTACACTCATGCTGTAGCTATTCATGCATGACAAAGATGTCATATCCGTACCTAGAAAGGTCTCATTCCCTTAAAGATCTATAGGCTTACGATTACATACATATGAACTCCTATATCCCATTACCAGGAATATGGATAAGAAGTTCCACAGAGCTGTGAATGAAAAAATATTTTTAAATGTAAGTACTCGTGGATCCTATTGAGGGTAAAAGAAATGAATGTTTCCAGAATATGGATACGGCATTCACCTAGCAGTCTTTTTGTATACTTGTACTCTTTTCGACTGGCAAGGTTATAACTTATTTTATTTTTTCCCCTCTATCAGTATTCTTATGTATTCCTATCATGCATAGATACAGATATGTATAAACGCACAAGTTCATAAATACGTACTCGCACATTTCTTTTTCAATTAACGAACATATTTTCCTTGACTGGGTGACTCTGTTCTGTCTTCCGTTTTCTGCATGCTTGGATAGGTGCTTTTTTGTTTTAGGCTTTTGAGAACCTTCTTTCATTTTTCATTGTGACGTTTCGTAATTAATTCTACCTCTCCCCCTCCAAGTTGTGACATTACCCTGCAGTCTGGCAGCCAGTTTTGAGTTTTATTGCATGAAATGTGCTCTTGACCTTGAATCGGGTCAATTAAAACAAAAACATATTCACAAGGATCATGCATATTAATAATGTTAAAGAGGCATTAAGTAGTAGGTGCGGGAACGGATGCAAAACTTGCAAGGTAAGAAGCTTATGGAGATTTAGATTCTCCATATGAAACAGGAAACTGACATTTTCTTCTCGTTTCTGTTTTTGGATCACGAGCCATTGTGTTGGTTGGCGTCCCAAGTGTTAAAGTGTGCAAACCCAGATACAGATATACAAACCAATATGTAGGAAAGTGTCATATTTATTTTAGTTTTGCCTCGCTAAGATACGAGTATAAGTATTCGTCAAGCCGAAGAAAGCCCTCACAAATGCTCCTACATAAGTATGTTGACGAAGTACTTTTAATTTGTTTCTGTTGTACGGGGTATAATAATGTCTCCTCAGATACTTTTTCTTTATTCCTACTCATGGATGCTTATGTGTAAAAG
The DNA here is from genome assembly GCA_949129095.1 of Volucella bombylans. Lineage (NCBI taxonomy): Eukaryota > Metazoa > Arthropoda > Insecta > Diptera > Syrphidae > Volucella > Volucella bombylans. The sequence continues at coordinate 124,800,531 of OX422140.1, read as the reverse complement.
TTGGTTTAGTAGAAAGTTGTAGGCCTCCTTTCAGTTATTCCTGATAGTAGTTTCATAATTGCTATCGAGGTGGTATTTAGGTCCCCAATATTTCCAAGTTCTTGCTCAAGAATGTCACTTTCATTGGAGATAAACTTTTTGAAATGGATTTATCACAAGTGCCAAAAACGAAAATAATCATTAGGATTAAAATAGACATACATAGATCGATTGAGTCGTTTTATATCAAGAGAGCTGAAATTGAGCAATAACTTGTGTTGTCGTAAACACTCACGTGTAAGTTATTTACTTTTTGAGGCATGAAACACAGGAAGGAAATTACATTGTGACTCTTTTTCAGTCAGATACATAACTAATCGGTTCCCAGCTTCTTATGCTGACGAAAGCATATTCTCAAGTTTGAGAAAGTATACCGAACACAATCTACTGTTCTACTTTCTATGCAGGACTGTTTGCTAATATAGATAAGGAAAAAAAGTGATTGATTGCAGCGCACCTAGATATCTGGGTTCCAATGACTTTGTCCAAAGGATTCTGCGTTCAATGCTTGATAAGAAGACACAGAACGTAATCCACTTGCATCTATAAATATAACTCTCTTGTTTCGAGCGGATATTCAACTCGCTATAGTCCCCATTCTTTCGACAATGCATTTTTCTACGAATTAAGTATTCGTACCCGGCCAAATAACTCGGAGTAGATGAACCATGTGCTTGATGTAAGCGGAGTCCTTTCACCATCGTTATGACGATGATGATGGACTCTCTGCTTAACGTTCTCAGCTCTAGATGTAATCGAAGATTTGTACAAAAGAAATGTGATTTCAATCAACCCTCTCAAGATAGAGGTTGATCTTCTCACGAGAAAGAAAGCCGACTAGTCTGGCTCATCTTAAGCTAAAATACGTGATGCCAGATTCTCTGGAATAATCTCAAAATACTGTCAGTTATTTGGTGAGGGATCTGTCAGCAAGACATCTCTACGGCTTGCCAACGGGGATGGTCTCCTGGATCAACATGGCTCTCCATGTCTATCCTATGCATCGGTTGTTTGGTAGAACAAGCTTTTAAGTGTGCATATTAATCACAATTTTTTGCAGACTCCAAAGAATGAACTGTCGTGGCTGCACTTATGCTTTCCTAAGCAAAAATAACTCTGTTCTAGGTGACCGGATGAATTACATTAACCTTGATATTTTTATTACTGACCATCACAGAAGCTTGGGTATTGACTAAAGGAAATCGAAATACTCACAGAAAAAAGTTCTTCTGGTAATTTTCGGTCGTTCGGATTAATGAAGAATGGGGAGCCATTTCAATAGCGAACACAACTCACATTGAACGCGTGGACATCAGCGCCACGGCCTTGCTGAGCTCTCTCACTACTTCAAAGCTAGTTCTACAATGCAAGGCTTCTCTCAACCCGAATCTTGTCTGGCTATCAGGTTGGATTGGATTGGCTGTACCATATGAAATTGTAATCTGTGTTGGCTGTAACCTATGGATTTTTGTACAATGCATATATGAGTGCAGTATAGGCAAAATATTTCAAGAAAGCTGAAAATTTCTACCACTGTCAGTTGTTTACTAGCTAATTTTTATATCATTGACGCAACTAAGGCAATCAGTCTCTAATGACATTGAACGTATGCACATATATGAAGATCGCTGCGGATTGTAGATCTCTAAGATATTTAGTGATTTTAGTTTGCGAGCGTCACACAATTATCACGAGTAAACAATGCACTAGTTCATCTATTTCCCCTCCATGGTACAAGAGAAGTCTTCGCTCTTTACGTAATAAAAGAAACAAATTATGGGCAGCTTTTCTTCGCACCAATTCTCATTATGACTACTCTAACTATCTTATCTTATCTATCTAACTATACAACCTTATCAACGATCCTAAAACATTTCATCAATTCGTCAACTACAAAAGAAAATCAGACGGTTATCTCCCCTCTCTCTCGTTCGGTAATATATCATCCACCGACCCACATATTATTGACAACTATTTTAAACAGTCATTTGCAGACAACCTCTTCGTACCCGACACCATCTATTTCAAGTACTTTCCCTATTTCTCCATTGGCCCCTCTCTCTCACTCAACCTTTTGATCCCACCCTTATCGAAGAAAAGTTACAAAATATCAATAATAAATTTTTACCCGGTCCAGGTGGGCTCCCAGCAATATTTCTCAAAAAGTGTGCCTCCAATCTTTCCCTCCCACTTTCCTCCCTATTTCTGTCCCTCACACAAGGGAAACTCCGCCAAGTTTGAAAGACCCCTTCACAACCCCGGTTTACAAAAAGGGATCAAAGAATGAAATAATCAACTACCGTCCCATTGCTAAGCTTTCTCAAATACCTAAAATGTTCGAAAGTTTTTTATATGAAGTTCTAAGCTTTCAGTGCAAGTCACTTATATCACCCAGTCAGCACGGATTTCTAAAAGGTAGGTCAACTACTACAAACTTAGTTGAATTCATATCCTTTGCGCTTTCAGCCCTAGAAAATGACAACGAAATCGATGTTATTGCTGCAGATTTTGCTGAGGCCTTCGATAAAATATCACATCAACTGATTCTTTTCAACTTGTCTTCCCTCGGTTTTGACCTCATATTATTAAAATGGATATGTTCTTATTTGGAGAACCGTTATTATAGCGTTCGCTTTAGGTCAGCCTTCTCAACCCCGTTTTTAGCCACTTCTAGTGTCCCACAAGGCAACCATATAGGTCCCTTCTTTTTCATTTTAACTATAAACGATCTTGAAAAGATTATCAAACACTGCTCCGTATCCATGTACGCCAATGACACTAAGTTCTCCAAAACTATTTCTTCACCCCAAGACTCGATTCTCCTTCAAGAAGACCTCGATAGGTTTTCTACTTGGTGTCTAAAAAATTGCTTTGAGCTTAATGTCTCCAAATGCCAATTTATGATTTTGTTTTGTAAGTCCAATCAATCCCCCTCTCGACCTCATTTTCTGCATGACCAACCTGTACCCCAGGTTCAATCCCTTCGCGACCTTGGAATTTTATACGATAGAGAGTTAAACTTCCGTTCGCATATTGATGATATAATCCTTAAAGCCAACTCATCGCTCGGTTTTATCAAACGTTGGTCCAAAGAATTTTGCAATACTTATGTGACAAGGTCACTTTACGTTACCCTTGTCCGGCCCCATCTTAAATATGCCAGCCAAGTGTGGTCCCCCTTTCGGCCAATTCATATATCCCGAATCGAGAACATTCAACGTCGTTTTCTTCGGTTTGCTCTCCGTGGACTACCCTGGAATGACCCATTTATCTTACATCCCTATCGCGACCGCCTCAAACTTTTTAATCTGAATACCCTAGAAAACGTAGAGACGTAGCTGACATTCTCTTCATCCATCGACTACTCTCTGGTTCTGTGGACTGCGGTTTCCTTTACAATTCTATTTCTTTCAACACTAACCCTCGTAATTTACGCTGTCCTCGTCTCTTCTACGAGTATATCCCAACCCACCGCACCTCTTATGGCTCTAACGAACCAATCTCCCGCATGCTTCGTAAGGTCAATTCAAACCTCCCCTTTTTTGATTTTAACCTGAACACTTCTTGTCTAAAACTTGATCTCCACCGTTCCCTTACTCTTAACTTAACTCTTAACTCTTGTTAGTTTTGAAGTTCTAGTTTTTAAGTTAGTTTAAGATTGCATTAAGCGAAATAAATGGGGGGCCACAGCCGCCACCAAATTAAATTAAATTAAATAAATCCCATTAGAGGTCTGCTTCTTCATAATAATTCTGCCGACATAAATATTGACACATAAACTAGACATGACTCTGTATAGCTCATTTCCGTAGATTCTGTCATATGACCCCTTGAAATGAGTAAAGATATGACTTCTCGAGTTTTCTCTAAAAATTGCCGAAAATGCTGATGTTCTTCCTTCTTCTTTTGCTCATAGATAGCATTAGCAGCTCTTGTCCTTCTATGCAGCTACACTCCATAAGCAGGTTGTTTATAACAAGCACTAACGTGTACAAGTCAGGAGTTCAGTGGGGGTGGTAGAGCACATCAATTGCAAGGTATCTGATGGGTTCTTGATATCGATGCTACTAGGTTACAGAAATCACCTGCGTCGATACATAGAACTTGTTGAAATGTTCTGTGGGTTTTGTTGGGAGTGCAACTTTTCAAATCATTTCCTCGCACAAAGATCTGCGATTCTTGTAGACATTTTTTTTTACTGCAACTAGGTACGCATCATATTAAATTGCGCTGACTTCTTTACGGACCATCATGTTGAGTTGGAAACACCAACCCACTTAGGCCTATTGGCCCATTGTGATGCCACGTGGATGTATGATCCTCTTACTAATGGAACCAGTTTGAGCTTATGATGAAACGTAGGAGACTGTTTACGTTTACATTCTTCAGATCGTTAAGGTCATTGTAGAAGAAAGCTCCTAAGTCAGGTTTTCTTCTCTGAACATGTACAGAGTAGGTGGAGGATTGTCTCCCCTTTCCCCTAGTTCATGCAGCTTCTACAGAAATCGCTTGTAAAAGCACCAAGCCTTCTTGCATGCTTGCATATGAGGCAGATTCCAGTGATGACACCTATGATGGTGCTGCTATTTAGAAGGATCAGACTCTTAGAGCGATTCAGATACAGCTTTAGTCGCTAGACATGTTTGCCCAACAGTCCACCTAAGGTCTGTTCTTTTATTGGCATCCAGCTTCAATGTTAGTTTGCACGTAGCGATTGGTATACCTATGCTACCCAATCACAACAAAGTTGATTGTTGAACCGCTCTGCCATCTCTATGAGAGATTATCGGCATTCAAGGGCGGTTTTAGAATATAATGAGACCGCGTCCAGGGTCTTGATAACGGCCTGACTATCCGAAAAGATGCGGATGATAGAGCTTCTTTAATCTCCAAAATATCCGCCTGGAACACGCCACAGTGATTTGGAAGACGGAAAGAGAGGCTTAGATTTAGCTTATCTGAGAAAACACAGTCACCAACTCCGCTATTGGTTTTAGATCCATCTGATGAAAGATGAAAGCATCTTCCTCCCAGAATGATCTAGAGGGGAAGCTTACATGGAAGTTTTTGTCAAACCAAAGTTCAGGTATGGTGTAATCGATGTTCTCTGTGAGGATTCCTAATTTATTAAGAATATTGGCGTGACCAATGAATTATTTGTCCACTGTTTAGTCACTTTAAGGCAAATAGCTGCAGTCGTAGCTACTTGCCTACTGAAAATATCGAGGGGTGTCAATAAAACAGAATGTCTAATGCCGCAGAGGGGGTAGACCGCAAGGCTCTGCTTATGCATAGACATGCTGTTCTTTAATGCACTCTGCTTAGTTTAATGCAGTTGACTGCTTTTTCTAAGGCCGTCCACCAGACGACCACTCCGTAAGTAAGTATCGGTCTTATGATCGAGATGTATAGCCAGTGGGTTATGCGGGGTTGAAGGCCCTATTTATTCCCAATGACATTTTGCAAGAGAATAAAGCTATTATAGCTTTCTTGACTCTTTCTTGAATGTTAGGTTTCCAGTTGAGTTTCCTGTCAAAAATGAGACCCAGATATTTTGCTGTATCGGAGAATACTAAACTGGTTATTGAAGGCGGGTCTATAATTGGAATTTTGTATTTTCTGGATAAGAGGACAAGACTAGTTTTATGGGGGTTTACTCCCAATCCACAGCGAACAGCCCAACGGATGCTTACCTGAGACGGTTATAGCAACGTCATCCGAATAGGCAATCACCCTGCTGCCACCCGCTTCCAGGTATATTAGTAGTTCATTAACTACTAAGTTCCAGAGAAGAGGAGAAAGGACACCGTCCTGCGGCGTAACTCTACTGACGCATCTTTTAGCAGAAGTCTCACCCAGTTTGGAGTTGATTATCCTGCTTTTTAACATGAGACTGATCAACTTCCCAAGTGAGTCATCTACCTGCAGAGTCGACAGCGCAATCAGGATTGTGGATGTGTCGACGTTGTTAAAGGCACCATCTATGTCTAGGAAAGCAACCATTGTGTACTCTTTATATTGCCGGGATCGTTCGATGTGGCTAGTCAAAGAGTGCAGACTTTCGATTACAGTAAGCATGTTGAGCCATTGACAGAAGTCTTGGATCAATTTTAGCTCGTAAAGGGTTTTCCAATAGGGACTTGACAACTTTGAATTTAATTTGTGAACGCACTCTTTCAGTAATCATCAAACTGTTACTGTCAGTTTATTCAGTAAACTCAACATTTTCATCATAGTAAAGTACACGAATGAGCAAGGTCTGCAGTTGACTTCGATAAGATAAGACGATTTTGCGATGACTGGAAGTTGAAAATCAACTTTCAGAAGTCGGAAACCATTTTCTTTAGGACTGGATACCTGGAGCCTCTAGGGATACCAGAAAAAATTGGCGAAAGTTCTCTATCATTGGACAACACGGACAACCTCTTGCCTGTCGAAATGTAGTCAGATACCTTGGAATCTGGCTAGATCAGTTTCTGTATTTTGGCAAAAATGTAGATGCTGCTATGGCCAGAGCTAAAGGTGCTTTTGCCCTGTTTTATAGCAGCTAACTCGATGCGAGGGTAAAGGTAATCTGCTACATGGCCATTATCAGGCCCATGCTGGTATTCGGGTGTCCCGTGTGGTTCAATGTACGAACAAGCTTAATGGAAAAGATTCGGGTGTTTGAGAGGGCTTGTCTTCACTTGTACAGAACACCAGAGTCGGAGTACAAGAAATTTTATCCTAATGAGGTCCTTTACAACAGGGCGAACCTAATACGAGTGGACAACTTCGTAATTAAGCTGACTCGAAGGCACATTTCAAGAGCAATGACTTCGACGAATAACCTGATATTTGGGGCTTAATACCCCAATTACCTTACTATGCCAGATTGCATAGGTTTAGGTTAGTATTTAAGAAATATATACATATATCAGTGTATACAAAGGTATATACTAATATATGTATATAATTGCGTATAATGTCTATGTGTGTGTAAGTGTGTATTGTGTATATAGGTTAGGTAGGCGAAGGTTTATTTTAAGTTAGATATTAAGTTTTTATAAAAAATAAAAAATTATGTCCAAATGCTAAGTTTTTTGTTAACAAATATTTTTTCTTAGGCTTAAGTATTCAAAATAAATAGTTCTAAGTAAAATGTAAATAAAGTCGAAAGACATAGATATAAGAATTTAGAGTATCTTAGAGCGCTTGTGTGGGGCCAGTAAGTTAGCACAAGATTGTTAAGTAATTGTAAGCTAGCATTTAAGCATCTTTTGTTAGAATGTAAGAGTTAGTGTTAAGAAAATAAAATGCATTTAAAACTGAAACCGAAAAACTGCAACGTCTGCAAATTATAAAAATTTTCTAACGAAATTCGGAGTCGGTGACTGCAACTTTAAGAGCGTTAACTCCAATTTTCGGTCATAATTCTCGCCCTAGTAGACAGGCAATAACAAGTTTAGTGCAACAATTTTAGTGTAGATATTCGTTGTGTGATGTTGCCGTGTCAGTGAGACAACGGGTTGGTCGAAGAGTTGAAAATATCGGTTCCGTTCCGGTGTCCGTAGCAAACGATCCAAATTAGTCAATTCCACGGCGTTCTCAAGAATTGGGCATCGTTCAGACCATATTATGGCGTATTTTGCGTAAGGATCTTGGTTTACACCCATACAAGTTCAAGCTGACTCAAGAATTGAAGCCGATGGACCATTTGAAGCGACGTACGTTCTCCGATTGGGCTCTGGAGAAGATGCGCCAAGATGATGAATTTCATCGCAAAATCACCTTCAGTGACGAACCTCATTTTTGGCTCAATGGGTTCGTCAATAAGCAAAATATGCGTTATTGGTCGGGTGAAAATCCACATGTGCTTCATGAATCACCACTTCATCCACAAAAAATAACTGTTTGGTGCGGTTTGCATGCCGGCGGCGTTATTGGGCCATATTTTTTCGTCGACGATAATGATCGTCACGTTACTGTGAATGGTCAGCGTTATCGCGCCATGATCACCGATTATTTTTGGCCCGAATTGGAAGATATGGACTTGGACGACATGTGGTTTCAACAGGATGATGCCACAAGCCACACAGCACACGCTACAATCGATTTATTGAAGAGTAAGTATGGTGAGCGTGTTATCTCAAGAAATGGGTCAGTCGATTGACCGCCTCATTCGTGCGATTTAACGCCGCTTGACTATTTTCTGTGGGGCTACGTTAAGTCATTGGTTTATGCCAACATGCCGACGACGTTGGAAGAGCTCAGAGGCAATATCGAACGCGAAATACCGTACGTTTCAGCCGAAATGTGTGGCCGAGTCGTTGAAAATTGGATCCAACGAATCGACCGCTGCAAACGTGCCCGCGGTGACCATATGAACGAAGTCGAGTTCCATTGATAAATGTTTTGATTGTACTTAAGCCGATAATAAAGTTTTTGAAATAACTCAAATGATTTGCGTTTTATTTAAAAAAAAAAAGTTGTCAAGTCCTTATTGCAAAATCAATCAGTCGTTCTACAGTTTTCAGAAGGAAAGTTGCTAGACTTATAGGTCTGAGCTTCTTTGGGACAACATGAGAACATTTTCCGGCTTTGGGAATGAATACTACATTCACTTCTCTCCATGACAGTGGAATGTGGATAAGTTCTACACAGCTCCTCATAATATTTTCTAGCACAGGCAGAATAATATCTGAGGACCTTTGTAGCTCGGCAGGTATTACACCGTCCGGACCAGCAGACTTGTATGGTTTGAAGCTATGCCGCGCCTAGAGCAGTTTGTCTCTTGTGATCAGACCATGAATTTTGGTCCTGGTTCCAGTAGGCCTGTTTGGGCTGCTATTGGGCGCAAGTACCTGGAAAGTGGGTGTCCAGCAGCAGGTTGAGTGATTCATCACTTGAGGTTGTTCAGGAGCTGTCGCTTTGTTTCAAATAACTAGTCATCATAGTATTTGTGGAGAGTATTTTTCTTAGCGGCGATGCCTCAGAGGCTTCTGTGATTTTGTCACATCCAGGATTGTCGCTTTACCTTCCTCAGTTCTTTTTTGTATAATTTGAGGGATTCTTTGTATGAGTCCCAGTGAGTCACTTTCCTTGTGCTTTTTGCTACATTGAAAAGTTTTCTACAAGTGTTTCTAGGTTGAATAAGAGGGCAGGGAGCGGTCATAGCCTGATTGAGTAAATTCCTTGACTTTCATGTCAAGCTCATTGGTGTCACGCTGGGGACTTGATAGTTCAGAGGATAACGTTTCTGACAGTATTAATCTGTATTTTGGCCAATCAGTTTTCCGATAGCTCCGGAAATTGTTTGGCTGGGGTGACCATAACTCAGGCTGAATTGGATGTATCTGTGGTTTGAAAGGGAGTGTTCAGACCATACTATCCAGTTCGTTGGCCTTTGTGTGATGCTGTCGGAGACAAGAGTGATATCTAGCACTTCCTGTCGGTTTCTAGTTATAAAAATGGGCTCATTGCCAATGTTGCAAATAGAGAGGTTAGTTTTTTGAATATAGTCAAAAAGTGACTCACCTCTATCATTGATATCGGTACTGCCCCACACAGTGAGATGTGCGTTAGCGTAGCATCCAATGATGCTTCCAGTATTACCCTTTCTAGGTTATCACCAGGGAGAGGGTCCACTTGGTCGTGGCCAAGGTAAGCCGATGCCAGCCAGTAAAAGGCTTTGACAGTCTCTAGTCTGGCAGCGGTTAAGTTAGGAAGTAAAAATACAAGGCTGCCTTTCACTAATTTACAAGTTCTGTTCTTACCTTTGTCTCTTGTATAGAGCGGAGCGTATACGGGTGTCCTAAGCCCACGCACTACGCCTTCTACAATCCATGGTTCCTGGATTAGGATAATGTCTTCCGCGTTTTTTGAAAGGCGCAGAATAAGTGCGGCCGAAACCTTTTTTGAGTGATGGAGATTAATTTGGAGAAACCGTATCATTGCGTCAGTTTTCCAGAGTAGCCTCCACCACGGTGCTGTTGAGGTCCTCCGATTCTGAAGATATGCCCAAGAGCTCATCTTCTTCCTCTGATCGTATAGATCGACGGCTTGATTGTCACCTCGGATAGATTGAAGTCGTCGCTCCTGGAAAGGATATCGACGCTCCAAGATCCAAGGTTGTGTTTGGTAGTGTCTTCTTTAAAGGAGGTTGCTTATAAATATCCAGGTCATCCTGTTTGTAGACCCTTAAATGTATAGACTCGAATCTGAACTGAATGATGCCTTTTATCTGCGCTAGAGGGTTAAGGGATTCCTTATTGATCACGATCAACACGCATCTATAAGAACCGCTTAGTTCCTCCATGGTTACTTACTTACTTACTGATGAATACTTTCTGGGGAGGAGGGTTCAGCTGGGATCCAGGTACGAGTTCGAGGTCTGCTAGGGATGTCCTCCTTAGACACGACCTCGAGTTTTGCACCTGGCCAAATTTCTCCTAAACCACCTAAGCCTTTAGTGGAAAGATCAAGAAATCTTTGATTTGTACATCCGATAAGCTTGACCTGGCCTTGGTGCCAAACAGCGTCGCTTGTGATGGGAAGTGGTCCGGGGTTTTCGGCGTGATGGGTAAGAAGCTGCTCGAAAGCTTTAGCTTGACCAACTGCCACAGTTCAGGTGTTATTGATCCGTCATTAGTTATGAGCATAAACCAAAGTCCATTTCCAGGTTTCCATCTGCTCTGTAGGTTATTCTTTCTGCCCTAGGCAATTGCGTTGATAGATCTTATTGCTGAGATTGGAGACACATTTTTTGGTAGCATCGAATACTTCTTCCATGGGGAGCGTTGACGAATATAAGACAGAGGTTCTTACCTCAGACTGCCGCATTCAGTGAATCTTAAGTTCAATAAGACACTTCTCCTGTTTCCGTTTGCAGTCGCTGTACTTCATGCAAGTGTCACAACATTTCACCCCTCTACAACATTTACTTCCTATGTGGCGGATATTTCTGCTTCATCTGTTAGTTGTTCGCCTCAACATAGTATTGTTAACCAAGGTGTGAGAAATCCGTAAGCATGATGCATTTTCTACTCGGATCATCATTTTGTCTATCGGATTTACTCGATATTTGGTAAGCGCTCGTTTCCTTTGCCGAAATGTTGGTAACTGATTATTGCCTCCATTAAAATAGATTTAACTTGTTTAAGAGTAAATTTGCTCGTACGTATATACATATAATGTTTTTAACTTAATATCTAGAGAGAATTCAGTTAATTTTTTTTGTGTGAAGTTTATGTTGCTGAGGGTTTTGAGTTTATCGCGATGGAGGCCCACTCTATCTTTAAATAACAATTAAAAAAGGTTGGAAGAAAGAAGCCACAACTATTCACTATGGCTCAAACTACGTACCATTGTCTTACTGAGTACTCAATTGAACGACGGCAATATATCGTGAAGTGGACCACTCTATTAAGTCGCATCGAGGTTGACCGATTTGGGGCATTACTTGATTACTTCATCTGGGGTTACGTAGAGCCCTTAGTATATATGTTTGTGTGCCCATAAGCCCTCCTCCCGACCCTATCAATTAAAAGCGTATTACCTCGTCTTTTTGCAAAAATTAAACAGGACAATGTACAAAAAAACTATCTGACTTGATTACACGTAAGGCACCGATTTTGCATGACAATGGCCGCCCTTCTATTAAAATTATTGCGGTTGATTTACTGCGTCAGTCGAGTGTTAACTCACGCACCGTACAGCACAGACATGAGCCCACCAGATTAGGACTTGTTCCAAGAGTTAAAGGAGCAAATGGGTTGGTTGCGTTTTCTCCCTTTAAAAGTGGTTGAGCAGAAGTGGTGAGCTGGCTGGCATATCAAACCTTCTAAGACGTTGGCTATCAGTGATTGAGAAGCGGGACTATACTGAAGGGCTGTAAAATAATACAAATAAGATACACCGCTTGCCCCCTTCCTCTTAAAAGCATAAAAGAAAAGCTGCTTCTAATATAATTTTTTTTCCACTTATTTGACCGTTTAAATACTACAACTTCCTCCAGATATCTTTTTCAAATCATTTCCCCTGAAAGCATCATCTGCCGTGATAGATTTAGCATCTTAATACAATGTCTACGATGTAAGAGTTTTCTCATTTTAATGTAGTCATTGAGGAATTAATAGCAATGTTGCAATTTTCACGAGGAAGATATTATGTTCATTGATCATTGTGGCACAACAATCAAGGCATTCTCTGGTGTGATAATTTGTTTGAAGTAGTAAGATATACAAGCTGAAACCGGTTACATTTAAGTAATACTATGTTGGTCTAATGCCCTGGGTATGAAAAGATGAAAAAGTAACATTCTTGCTGAAAAGCTTCAATACTGATACCATCTTGGCAAAGTTATGAATCCAAACTTAACCCTTTTGACAACATTTACATCTTGCAAATGTGTCCCAAAAATTTTTAAACGTCGTGTATTGGTGACAAGACTTTATTTAAACGTCATAAATAGCCTGGGTTTCGGGGATAAATTCGGCTGCCAGCTAATTAAATATAATTAGTTAAGTAGAACGGAGAAACCTTCTTTTTCTTATATACCAACTCTGTAATCTCCTTAGCTGATCAATTTTTTGTGTTACAGAGCCTTCTGAATCGATATTTGTGACCTTGAAACTACGTCCATTTGGTTTTCTGCTCGACAAACTGAAGTAAACCAAATCAATTAGTGAAACCCTTTGTGCGAACACTTTACGTTACGTACAAGTATAACTCTGCCTCATGTAGTTACCATGATAAGATCATGAAAAGCAGCTATGTGTTTTCTCTTCTTTAGAGCTTTTGTGCTTCTTAGAAAAGTCCTTTGAAAACCGATTTAAGTCTTGAAATTCATGAGTGCAATTTTGTAGTACTCTAAACAGCATCACTATATTCCGTTCAGGATGTTGTAGAATTTATCCTTGATAAATTCTTCAGATTAGTCAGTCGGTCGTGTTCTTTTATACAGATGATTTATGTGCAGGCTGGCTTTTATGACAAACGATCCCTATGGCTATGATCAAAATTTTCAGGACGAAAACATATATATATTTAATTTTCTGGTATTTTTCTTTCGAAGATTCTCAGATCTTTTTCATCGGTTGTTAGAGACCAAGCTTAGCAACCGTACTTGGATCAGGATCACATATATACATACACATGAGTGCAGAAAGGCGAGGTAACTATCATTCGGCTTGCTAAAGTTATTCCCAGTGTTTAATGAAGATGCATTGAAAGTTTCATATGAAGGGTTTTTCAATATGATCGCATTGATCTGTCAATGTCAAAACGTCAGCAAAGTTTACACTTTTATCAAGTTTACGAACGAGCAAAACTTGGAAATTATTAAAAATTACTACCGAAAATTTGAGTTGGTGGTCGCAATTTTAAGAGCACTTACTTCAATTTTCGGTCGTAATAATCGTCCCATCAGACAGGCTGTCCGTGCGACGCACCGGTCGAAGTACAGAAAATATCGCAGCTGTAAGTGATTCAGTTCAAAATGAAGCAGATCAGTCGATTCCACGCCGTTCACAAGAATTGGGAATATCTCAGTACACATTGTGACGAATTTTGCGTAAAGATCTTAGCCTACACCCTTAGAATATCAAATTAACCTTGATTGGTTTGAAGAAAATTCTGAATTTTATCGAAAAATCACCTAATGACTTTGTCAATACGCAAAATTGGACATCAACAGACCCACATTTACGCCAAGAGACTCCATCGTATCCACACAAAGTGACCATGAGATGTGAATTTCATATCGGAGACGTGATTGAACCGTATTTTTTCATCGATGAAAATCACCGTCATGTTACGGTCAATGGAGTTCGCTATAGTACCATGTTAGAACACTATTTTTTGGCAGAATTGAATGTACTTGACATCAGTGATATGTGGTTCTAACAAGATGATGCCACATGCCACATAGCTGGTCAAACAATTGATCTATAGAAGGGGAAGTTTGGTAATCATGAAATCTCGAGAAATGGTCCGGTTGAAGGGCTACCCCACTGATGCGATTTAACGCCATTGGATTTATTTTTATGGAGTTACGTTAAGTCGCATACAAGCCAACAAACTTAGAGGAACTCAGGAACAATATCGACTTTCCGGGCGATATGTGTGGAAGAGTGCTGGAAAATTGGCTCCACGCGCTGATCCATATTTAAATTTAACATCTGTGCTACAACTGAAATAAATTTCGGCCCGTTATCTCAATTATTCTGTGTTGTGTTTAACTATAAAATTGTTATGTTCTTATTGAGGAACTCCGTACAAAGGCTAATCGAGATTTGAATGTGCTTTTCGTAACAAGAAGTAGAATTTATTATGAATCAAAGGCTCTAAGACTGGCGCGATGTGCTAACCCTTCAGAATTCTGGAGACTGACGAAAAAACTATTGTAAATGGTGGAAAATATGGCATAGATCCGAAACTACTAGTAAGTTCACTTCGACCAGTTTTTGAACCCTTTTTGCAACGCGCGTGGGATTGTGCGCCATGCCTAGAATGACATTTTGGATAGACCAATTGCTTTTCAGGATGTGGTTGAGGCTCTAAGTAGTCTAAAAGAAGGTAAGGCGACAGGATCGGATGGGATACCAATCGAGTTCTACAAATATGGCACAGACGAACTGAACATTAATCTTACTTACTTATTCAACGACATTTTGGGAAGTGGGTTCCGATGAAACCCCGATCTTTCCCATTTATAAAAAAGGTTGTAGAGCGGACCCAGAGAACTGCCGAAGCACTTACTTTCTAAATGCGTCATACAAAGTTTTTCAGCGATACCACAAAGTCAACTAATTGCATGGATAGACTCAGTGTACCGAAGCGTGTTGTTGTATAAGCTTTTTGGCGTGGGTAGGGTATGTCGCTATTCAATTTGTGAAAGAATATAAATAGCTCGGAGTATATCTTACGAGGAATCTCAATATGGAGAGACATCGAAGTCAAAAGCAGCCGTCAATGCTGCTTGGAGAAACTGTTTCACCAACAAATATATTACCCATAGCTGCAAGTGTAAACTTTTTGAAGCTGTTTCGGAATCCATTCTCTTCTAGGTTGCTCAACTATGGGGAGGAAAACAATATGATACAGTGGAAAAGCTGCTCAGGTTTTATATTATAAAGAGAGCATTTCATCTCCCACCGAATACGCCAAACTATATCCTCATGTTGGAGACAGGCTTACCACCACTGTTTGCTAAAACCCTAAAACTACAGGTGGAGTTCGTGGTCAAAGTACTTAACATGCCCGACTATCGGCTACCTAAGAAAGCAGCTCCACAAGCAATAAGATAGAATCTTAAATTTAAACTTCTAAAGGGAAAAAAAGAAAAAAAAATAATAATACGATATACATATTGTTGGGCTACCACGAAAAAAAACAACCGAACAGTTCGAGAGATTAAGAGGAATTTGGCATATGTTACATAAGTGCAATACGTAAGACGTTAACATAGAGAGAATACAAATGAAGTTATATGTGTAATACATAAGAGGTTAATATAAAGAGAAAGAATATAGGGTTTCTGTTATCCAAATTGGGGTTTAAATATACATTTGATAAACTGATTTTTCCAACACATATAATTAATTCATTATTTCTTAAACAATAATCTACACGTCTTTGTCAACCAGGCACGAGCCAATGCCATGCTAGCCGATTTTCGTTGATATTGTTATGTAAGAACATAATACCTCAGAATACCTGTCCAACAAAAAGGCAAATGTTCTCATGTTTTGTAAGAACATAATAGCTCAGAATACCTAGCCAACAAAAAGGCAAATGTTCTCAAACTGCAATTTAATCAGGTACACATTACAGGCATGAGATCAGACGCAAGAAAATTGAAATGCGATAACCGTGAAGTGCGAAGTCTGAATCTGGTCTCACGCTTGAAACCTGAACTATATGTTATTTGTGTCTATGATAAAATTGTAAATTTAAAGTCAGTTCCAACAGAACCATCAACCAGTGAAGTAATTGTTTCTTTGCATTCAGTTGTTTTAGTTTTACTTATTATTTGTAACATATAACCATGAAACGACGAGGTCAAATAAATATAAACTCAGTAAAATATCAAATAAAGTGTTGTCTTTTTGTTTTTGTCACTATAAAGTTAACAGATATGTATAACAGTTTGTAAACATTTTAGTATAGGAATAAAAATCCAATCTTGTTTATTGTAAAATCTACTACCTTAAGATAAATTGAGTAAAAATCAGCTGAAAATAATCCCATTCAAATCATATACTAAATTCGAGCTCAACCAAAACCACAAAATTTGATAAATTGAAGATGATTTAGTTTTATCTCTGAATAACTGGAACTCATGCTGAAACTCAAATATTTACCCCCTCCCAAAATACTTTTCAATTTTAACTAAATTTTCCTTAATCCTATTTAAAGTTTCTCTCAGCAATTTGTTTTTTTTTTCATTTTGTTGGTCCTTGTTAAGTTATCTCCTCATTTTCGGCGCATCATTGTTGAATTCCAGACTTAGACTACTCGTATCATTATGCAGACAACTACTTACTCGTGGCTCGGATATTATTGTTGGATTGGTTTGCACACTCCCTTGATCCATTAGGTTGGTCCATTAAATATTAATATCATGCAGCTTATCTATTCGCAAGAATAAGAAGTAAAACTAAATACGCGAATAAAGGGCACATCATATCTACAATAGAGCACGAGCAGTATCAACAACCCCATTAGAACCACGATGACTGACGACAATACGGAAACATTCACCCCATTCATCCAGCTTCGTCCTTTCAGCTCTTAGTCTTTCGAAATAATTTCCTACTACTATGGACGAAGAAATGAGGATAATAAATGTTTCGTTAGTCATAATCTGCTCACCATTTAAAGCAGAGGCCATGCCATCTTTGTACGATATCTCTTCATTACTGTGTTCTTGTACTTGCAACCGTCTACGAGTATGTACTCGCACATAGAGGATGGAGAGCACAGCATCACAATTTGCGCCCTCTTTTGTATTCAACTTTTTTGTTACTGGTAAAACTTTAGTCCTTACTTCAGTTCAAATAAGATACGAGTAAAACTGAAAGTTAATTTCTTACACATAGATACTTTTTGTCGGTGCAAATGGCCCTCGACAAAATACAAACCATCCATTTGGGGTAAGTCACCCATTGGGAGTACTCGTATCGTATCTTCTGAATTCTGATACTGAGCAGAGCACATCGCTCTTAATAATATTGCCTTTGCATTGTAGTCACGATTATCGTAATGTACACGCATTGATGTGATGAAATGATTTTCCAGATATAATGACTCGACTCGACCTACAGGAAAAGGACTTACTAAAAAAAAACAAAAATGTTCATTCACTCTAGAAAAGGACAAAAACAAAAGAAATGACTCTCGTCGTTGAGCATTTTCCGACTGAGTCCTTGATCAAAAGATCAAAAGGATGATGGAACTTTAATCTGGCGATTTATAATGGTAAAATAGTAAGTGGATGGTAGGTATCTATGTACGGGTGTGTATGTGGAATACTTGTATCTACTACCCCATAATGTGGTAGAGGGTGAAGTTGGGAAAAAGTATAAGTGTTTCTTTGTTGTTGTAGACACGAATACCTACTGGTCGTATATTTTTATCCGTAAATCCGTTTTAAATTAAAATTATTTTACACAGGGAAGCATCAACATCAAGGGTCCCCTGTTCTTTCCCAACCATCATCATCATCATCATCAACATAACTGCAACCTCCATGTATAGGTTGGTATATCTTAAGGTTGCCATACCGATACAGTATTCCCCACACAGATAAAGTTTGCAACTTAATTTAAAGATTCAAATCGAAAATAATGTTCTTTAAGGTTTCTTTTAATTCATCCATAATTACAATAGTCCGTTAATTAGCGATGAAACATCTTCTTCGGTTATTTTTGAAAACGGTCCACCCCTCTGCATTTATTATTCATATAGTATTAAGCGGGGTTTTGGTAAATTCACTTTGCATTTTCTTATGAGATACTTCCTAATTACTATTTGAAGAAATTTTAATAGTTATCGGAAAAATACGAGTATTATCTTTTTTCTCAAACTATTGTATGAGAATGAGGACAAAGAAGGGGACTGCTGATTTTGTAAAATGATGTTGAGAAAGTTATTTTGCTTTTGTTTAGAAAAATCATGCATTTGAGTGACTTAGGTAAAGGTTTAGATCTACCGATTGGGTTTTCCAATAAGGACTTGACAACTTTTTTGTTAAATAAAACGCAAACCATTTGAGATATTTAAAAAAACTTTATTATCGGCTTAAAGTACAAACAAAACATTTATGAATGGAACTCGACTTCGTTCATATTTCGCTATTTCGCATTCAATGTTGGCTCTGATCTCTTCTAACGTCATCGGCGTGTTGGCATAAACCAATGGCCTAACGTAGCTGCACAGAAAATAGTCAACCGGCGTTAAATCGCACGAACGAGGCGGCCAATCGACTGGCCATTTCTTTAGATAACACGCTCACCATACATACTCTTTAATAAATCGATTGTAGCGTGTACTGTGTGGCTTGTCGCATCATCCTGTTGAACTTGGACCACATATGGTCCAAGTCCATATCTTCCAATTCGGGCCCAAGAAAAACGGTGATCATGGCGCAATAACGCTGACCATTCACAGTAACGTCACGATCGTTATCGTCGACGAAAAAATATGGCCCAATAACGCCGCCGGCATGCAAACCGCACCAAACAGTTATTTTTTGTGGATGAAGTGGTGATTCATGAAGCACATGTGGATTTTCACCCAACCAATAACCCATATTTTGCTAATTGACGAACCCATTGAGCCAAAAATGATCTTCGTCACTGAAGATGATTTTGCGATGAAATTCATCATCTTGGCCCATCTTCTCCAGAACAAATGGTCCATCGGCTTCAATTCTTGAGTCAGCTTGATCTTGTGTGGGTGTAAACCAAGATCCTTACGCAAAATATGCTATAATGTGGTCTGAGCGATGTCCAATTCTTGAGAACGACGTGGAATTGACTGATTTGGATCGTTTGCTACGGACGCCTGAACTGAAGTCACCGACTCCGAATTTCGGTAGGAAATTTTTATAATTTGCAGACGTTGCTTGTTCGTATACTTTATCATGATGTTTACTGAATAAATTGACAGTGACAATTTCATGATTAGTGAAAGAGTACTTTCACAAATTAAATTCAAAGTTGTCAATTCCCTATTGGAAAACCCTTTACGTGTTCAACTGTTCTGATATTAATTTTCTAAAACATTAACTCTTTACTATGGTTCTTTGGATTGCATGAACAATTTATTTGTTCTGTGTATTTTGTGCCGTTTCATGATTTTTCCATGCGTGTATACGAGGGCGTATAGTATGGCTTATTACAAAAATCGAGCAAGTGAAAGCCGTAGAAGAGCGAATCCTCATGAAAGTCAATAGGATTGAATCAAACATGATGGGTAAACTAAATAGCGTACAAGCTCATTATAAAGCTACCAATGTTCCAGCCGTCGAGAATGAGAATCTTGAGGAGGTACAAGCCAATATTTATACAAATCTAAATTTTACAACTCCAGTCGAAAAAGAGATATACGAGTATATAAGAGAATAGAACCTGCCGTCTCCCAAGGGAAATCCTCTTCGTATGACGAGGACGATTAGTCATAAATCTATTGATCCGTATGAAAAAAAAACACTTAAAAAGCTGCTTAGCCGACTACAAGCAAACAAATATTAGGTGCACCATTTGTGTTGTTTACTTTGCTTTGACATCTACCATTCTACGTATTTCAACCTTTTTGTGTTTACTGTGAAAAAGACTTGCCTCGAAGAGCTCCATGTAAGTACATTTTTTTTAACTCATCGGTATATTTGTTAGATTAGAACTTGTTTTGTCTAGCATGTACTCGTAAATACTTCATAACCATAATAGTGAACGAATTAAAATCCTTTCTACTTGTACAAAGAAAATATACTCTTCTGAAAAATGACCCGCACAATTGTGTTACCTAGTACCTAGTCTATGGATTTGTGCCTCTCTCACAGGAAAAGTTTACCGCTTAGACGGAAGATTTAGAAAAAGTGTTGAATATTTTGGCTGAATGGTATGATGTTGATGACTTCTGAAGACAATGCAGATAATGTTGAGGCTATTCCAAATTCAAGAAGGTCTTGAAGATTCAGAAATGGATAATGAAGTTGTAGATGACGAGGAAAAGAGGACTCTAGAAGCACAAGAGTCAGATGCAGAAAATCGAATTGTTATCAGTTTAAATATTTTGTATATATATGTACGTCACACAAATACTCGGATTATATCTCTGTTTGAAAAAATTGACACTTCTTTAAGTGCACCTTAACCCGGAATTCCGTCAACGTACCTATGTAGGTAGGTAAGACACTCCTCGAAATTTTTTCTACCTACCAAGATGTCATCTAAATACCATTGCACTTTAGGAATTCCTTTCAAAATTTCATCCATGGTGGACTAGAAAGTCTTCGAAATTTATACAAACATCTATGGGTATCATGGTTAGTAGCTTTTGACAGTCCTCTACAACCTCTAACTGCTGTAAGCCACCTTAAAGATCAAGTACACAAAAATATGCACACCCCGACAACCCTGACAAAATTTCATCCACTCTTGGTAATGGATAATGGTCCATTTTACGATGCTTTACAGTCCAAACACATTGTAATACCACCCTTTGGCTTTTCTACTACTACAATTGGGGAAGCCCACAAGCTATAACATACGGGATAAATGATACATTCACTTGTTAATCGCCTAGCTCTTTATCAACTGTTTCACGAAGGCCAGTAGCATTATTGACTTCTATTAGTTTCATCTTATGTATGAATCTAAAATTTTCCCTCCAGATAGGAACGTAAGAGAAGTGAAAAATATTTATCACTTCCTACTGCAGCTAGTTGTTATTTAGAAAACTCTTTATTTTAACCAGCCACTTTGACTATAACTGAAACATATCCTACAATTTACACCAAACCCTACAAAATCACATGCAATTTCTTATTCGTTTTCTGTAAATCATGCTTTTCAAATTGGCTAACTAACGCGGGCACCGGTATCAATCACAAACTTCAACAATATTTCATCACAAACCAATTCTATGTACAACGAAACGTTACCGAAATATACTCGTATGTTATTCACGTGAGTGGCGGCATATTTTACAGTAATTAAATTATGGCTATGGTTACGACTTCATTTATCTCAATTATACGGTACTCTGCTTAACTATGAACACAATTAAATTCTACTACATCGCTTTCGCTCTCCGTATCCGTTTTTAAATTTCGTATATTGGAACCATTGCGAACGAATTATTTTTTTCATGACTTTTATTTTTCTAGTAACAATGTTTACTCACGTGACCCCATTTACCGCATTTATAACACTGAATATCCCTTTGGTATCCGTTGTCCTCCTTCCGATAGTCGTTCCTGTTCCAGTCGTTGCTTTTGCCGCTTCCCTTGCTGTAACTAATGGAAATTGAACCTTGGTCACCATTGACTCCAGTGTTGACAATCCCATCACTTGTATTTCGTGCAGCCAATTATTGACGCTATGAGAAATAGGTATCCCAGCATTACAATAATTATTCTATTGATGAACAGATGATTTTTAGGAAGATGCTCGAACCAACTTGCCTATATTGCCTAATACATCCGAAATAAGCCCCGTCCAGTTAGACTCAAGAACTTTGTTGTTTCATCTTCAGCAGTTAATTTACTTAAGACTTTGAAAATGTATAACCTAACCTAACATTTTAAGGGTAGGCACTGGGCATCGAGGTATATCAAGGAGCTCTAACTCCTTTTGGAGACCGATCATTAGGACTAGGACCAAGTGTCATTTTGCGGTTAACAAGGAGTACTGCTAGAGTACTCGTTCTTTTTTTTTATCGCTATTTTATTACCATACCCTTACTTGATCGATTAAAAGACCTTAACATTTATGGAACAGGGACTATTCTAATAAATCGTCTCAAGAATGTTGAATTGAAAATGGACTCGAGGAGAATCTAATCAAAGAGTTTGAGCTGATGAAAGAGTAGTGGTGATGGTATGGAAGGATAACAAACGCGTTAATGGCATCCACTGCATTTGGAAAGGATCCTATGGACTCCGTGTCAATGTGGAGCAAAGATGAGAGAGCTCGAATCAAACTTGCCATGTCTTCGGTTGTCAAGGTTTACAACGGCCATATGAGAGGAGTGACCATGTGACCAGCTAATGGGATGCGTCCGAACATGGATAAAAACCAGAAAGCGGACCCTCGAAGTAGCTCTCCATTTTATTGATATAGCTGTTATTAATAGTTGGTTTAAATACAGAATGGACTGCAGCTTTAATAACGCTCCCAAAAAAATGAGTATTGGATCTACTTCATTTTAAGTTAGACGTTGCAGAGGCTCTTATTTCAAGTTCAAAACGCAGAAGATCTGATACGGATGAGGAAGAAGCAGGAGATATCGAAACACAAGCAAGCGCGACAAAAACATCTGCATCTTTACCGGGAGCTAGCAAAAGATTTGACGAGTCGAACCATTTTGGACGGTAGTAGATAATCTAAAAAATGCACGAATGTGTTACTTAAAAGGTTGTACATAAATATATTTATGTCTCGCCCAGGGAAAAAATTGCTTTAAGCTCTTTCCTACAATGAACTAAAAACATATACGAGGTCTGTTCAAAAAGTAAAGTAAATTTTGAGATTTCGCTGCAACGTACATTCGATTATCGATTTTTTTGTTGTGTTGTGTTGGTACACATGTAACGAATATATGTATTTATATGTTCACAGTTATATAGTTTGTTAGACATGTTTTGGTGTGCTCGGTGATTTTCAATATTATGAAAAATGGAGCAAAGAATTTGCATCAAATTTGTGTAAAAAATGGAATCAAGTGCTCTAAAACTCTTGACATGTTGACAGTGGCATACGATAAGTCTACTCTAGGTAAAAAAAAAAATTTACAAATGGTACAAGCTCTTCCAAGATGGCCGAGAAAATGCCAATGACGATGATGATGATGCAAGATGATAATGATTGTGTCATGCAATTTTTTCGGATGTTTTGGGCATGAGACGTGTGTCAGCGAAGATTGTTCCGAAATTTCTTAATTTTGATCAGAAGAACCGTCGCATGAGCATCGTGCAGGAGCTCTTCAACGACGTCAATAACGATCCTGACTTGCTCAAAAGGATCAAAAAAGTGCGGATTGGAAAAAGTGTATTATTTCTGAGGTGGATTACTTTGAAGGATAAATAAATATTTTTTTATAAGAATATAAAGTCACTACATTTTGAACACACGTTGTATGTACATTGTACAATATGTAATATAGTACGAAAATTTAATTTTTTTATAATGTACATTATATTAATTAAATAACAAAAATGTTATTAAATTGTATGAAGTAATAAAAAAATATATTTCAAAAATTATTTCAACTTTTGTTAAGTACTCGTATCTGTACCAACCCGCATAAATGTGTGGGTCCAGTTTTGGGTAAACTAGGTGTCGTAGATAAGAATGATAAAAATACAACATCGGTGTGAGATATAAAATTGGTTCTGGCTTTATTTTGAAGCTACGTTCATGCCCGTATGTGTGAAATAGTACACCATTCAAATGGCCTCGGCTTTGCTGGCAGTGCTTCAAGCGGTCGGTCCAATTTTTGATGACCCGGTCTAATATGTGAAATAGTGTGTCGAATATTGGCCTTTGGACGAGCCAAAGTGGTTGGCTTGTTAGCGTTGACTAAGGACTTGGCGTAGCTCCAGATAAAATAATTGAGTGATGTCAAATCGCATAATCGCTGCGGCCAATTGATGAACGTTCGCCCCGAGATGACCCAGTCGCCAAATTTCTCCTTCACAATTTCGAGCATTGCGTTGCTTGTATGGCATGTAGCGCCGTCTTGTTGTAACCACAGCTCAAATATATCGATGTTGACGAGCTCTAACCAGAGAAAGTTGGTTAACAATGCTCTATACTTGAGACCATTGACGGTAACGGTGTCTCCTTCCTCATTTCGAAATAAATATGGTCCGATGATGTCGCCATGCCATTAGCCGCACCACATGGTTAATATTTGTGGATGCATTGATGCTTGGTCAAACACTTGTGGATTGTGTTCGCTCAAAAAAGGATATTTTGCTTATTGACATAGCCGCTGAGCAAAAAATGGGCCTCATCCGAGAAGATTGGCCACAATCCGGATCTTCGGCTAACATTTCCAGTTCCCAATTAGCAAACTCTAGGCGTTGTCTGTAGGTTGGCTTCATTTCATGCGTTAGCACAACTTTGTACGGATATAGGCCCAAATCCAACCGTAAAATGGCTTCTACGGCGGCTATGTTTTCTTCATTTCGCATCCATCTCCATCTGGTTGGTAGCTTAAGATCCAAAAGAGTGTACTCACTCTGAAACATAATAATTGGACAAACTGGTCACCCTACATAAGGTTATTTTATTTTATCATTACTATTAGATATAACATATAGCAAACAATGATACTATTACGCTTTGAATGAGCTTCAATTTGTGCTGTCATACAGAACGTTAATTCTTGTTTTCAACTATCAATACTCTTCGCATGGTTTCTTTGTTCATAGAAGATTCAAAACTCAAGCCTTTAGGACATGGTTAGCACAGAATAAACTCGGTTTGGTTACTGAATTAAGGGGCAGTTAATGCTGATTTTATCTCGGTTTATCTCATTCGATGATAAGACAAATCTTCCATTGGATTTGTAACTGTCGGTCTTTAACTATGGAGACTTCCGTGAATTCACGAAGTTCGTACAAGATGAAGTTTTGTAACATGCGCTGGCATTCAATTTCGTTCTTAACCTCCGACACTTCAATGAGTATATTAAAGCCTGATGTATAAATGTTATAGATAACAAACTTCCAAGCTTAACCGACATTCTACCACAAAACATTGCAGATGGAGTTAATATTTTTTCATAAATTTTCAAAATATGCCAAATTATCCCCTCCAACTGGAAATTGTTTCAATTTCTCGTGTCAATTTAGCCTTTACAAAGCGTGTTGGTTTAGCGCTATACGACTTTTTTAAAACAACAACAACAGGAACTAAATTTGAATAAAAAATCTTCATTCGTAATGAAGAATGGTTCTCGACATTAAGTAAAATTTCAGGCAGATTACTTCATCAGCTGTTCTTGCCAAAGCGCATCAGTTTTCCGGTCTCGTTTTAGAAAAAATAACGACGGATAATGCCACTGGCATGAAGAAAACACTATATAGCGCAGATTTGAAATGCAAATGTCTCCGGAAAATATACCATCAAACAGTGCAGTTGGCGAAATGGATGTCAGTGATTTGATCAGTCTAATGCAAAGTTATATGGCAACGTTACTTGATGAATAACTAATAAGTTTACCCACAACAGCTGATATCAGTTCAAATTAAAAACTGAAAACCAAGCACTAAAAAGAGAAGTCAAACTACTCAAACACGAAAGGCAGGAGGGAGACCAGCTCCAAATGATGCAGCTAAGTAGAAGACAGAACGAAAAGAAGAAAATCTAATACTTAAAGGAATTGAAGCAGAGGTGTTTTTATTTGGTGCAGTTCAAAATGCGTGCAGGGATAAAATGCAAATAACAACTTCGATTGAAATAAATACAAGCAGAATCTAATAAGAAAATGTTTGAACATAATGGCAACATGGCAGTGGTAGTTGATACGCGATCAGAACAAATGGTGCAAGAAGTCTTGAAGCTCCATTGTTATCTCCATTGAAAATGATCTAAACAGCGAGCGGCGGCAACGTAAGAGAGTTATGCTAGATCTAAAGAGGAACATTTTATCATTCAGCAAGGCCAAAGGAGTCAGTGTTGGTGATGGTTTGCTTGCAACATGAATGATGAGCTAGTCTGTGGACAAAATACAGCGAATGAGGTATTGAAAAGTATCTATGGTGAGCAAATAGGAATTAATTTTAGATTTTAAAAGTATTATGTCCGAAATCAATGCAAGAAGCGATTAAAAGTCTGTTGTATGATAGTTATTAAAAAAAAAAAAGTTGTAAAAGCATTGATAAAGTAAAGTGTTTACAGGAAAGTAGTATTGGGTGCAAACATATAAGCTTAGTATTATATATTGGGTTGTACCACATGAAATTATTTTCACTCAGTCGGAAATAAGAATTTCTCCAGTGAACATCAGTCCCAGAACGTTAAATCTTGTTTTCTTCTTTCAAATTCGAACCCCCTTCCTTTACAAATTTAAAATGGGACATAATGCGTCATTCGCAGTGAAAAACATTAATGGCGCATTTGAGGATGTAGCGGTAAACACACTATACGACGTTGGTTTGGAGAGTTCCATTTGGGAGATTTCAGCCGCAAAAATTAACTACGTGCGATTCCCACAGGGGGAAGCCGGAAACGCGAGGTGACGGCGATGTTTTAAGAGCAACGGTGGATGCGGACCCAACGAAATCGGTGCGGGAGAATGCACAAAGCATGGGACAAATCATCGACAATGACAATGAGTCGATACCTTTCTCTCATAGAAAGGGTAGGGAAACTCGATAGGTGGGTACCCCATGAACTGAACGAATCCCAAAAACTACGGCGCCTGGTAATCTGCGAATCGCTTACATTAAGAAACCAAACTGAATTGTTTTTGCACCGAATAGTTACCTGCGATGAAAAGTGGATAGTGTATGATAATTGTAAAAGATCTGGGCAGTGGTTAGATGCAGATGAAAAACCAAAACACACCCCCAAGCCCGATCTTCACCAAAAAAATGCTATGGTGACAATTTGGTGGACATCGAAAGGACACTTTTCCACTTTTCATTTCTTTAAGCTGGAGAAACGATAAACGCTATCAAATATTGTGAGGAAATCGACATATTGCATACCAAATTGGCTGAAAAGCAATCTGCGTTGGGCAATAGGCACGGTCCGATCCTTTTGCATGACAATGCTAGACCCCATACCTCACAAGTAACGGTGCAAACACTGTTGCAGTTAGGATTTGAAATTCTTCCGCATCCAGCGTACTCTCCTGATATTCCCCAACGGATTACCATCTTTTCAGCAATCCGAGACCGAGCAGAAGTCATAAAAGTCTTTGAAGATTTCATTGCCTCATTGGGGTGGAAGTGGTGTAGTGGTAGTAGCAAACGCTTCTCACTCGGAGGGTCCAGGTTCGAATCCTTCCCATGGCAAATCAGTTTTTCATTGTGTAATTGGAACTCAGACAAAAAAATTCTGCGTGTGAAGGCATAACACTGACACGTAGATTTGGCTGTTATAAGAGTTTCAAGCAATGAAAAAAAAATACTGGGAATATATCTCGAATCACTCTGAGTGAAGAAAAACCTCTCAGTATTATTCGGACTCCCACCCCTGGAGAGCAAACATAGAAACCAAACACACCTGAGTTTCAAACCACTACAAAAAACAATTTTCCTTTCTCCTCCTTCTATCTTTCCGCCCGCGCCCTGGCAACAGTAAAAGGGTATTTAACCCCTTAGGCGTGCGTAAATTATAAACAAAAAAAAAAAAAAAAAAAAGTCAGCACTTCTACGAAAAAGGAATATTTGACTTTGTATCGCGTTGTAAGAATGTCATAGATGCCAACGGATACTATTTTGATTGAATTAAACTCTACGGAAAAATAATATTGGCTCTTAAATTTGTATAATAAAATTACAAACTAAACTATTATACAGGGTGTCCCCTAATGCATCAGGGATAATTTCGGAAATGATTCCTGTGTATATTCTATGAAATATCTCCAATCACCAATATCTATGGTCTATCTCCAACGTTGACATCATTTATCGAGGATTTAAGAAAGGGCTTACTTTTTACAAATTTGGCCTAGTTCGAAAATTTACCAAACAAAAATGGTATAAAAGATTAGAAAAAAAAATAATTTATCAACCTAATTGTTTACGCTAAGATTGTAGAAACGCTATTTGAAATGTCTGCATTTACAAACCAAGAATACGCCGACATTATTTACTTTTATGGGATGTGCAATGGAAGCTCAACTAATGCGCTATAAAGATACCATGAACTTTGTCTTAACCGACGTCTTCCTAGTAAAGGAGTATTTGGAAATAAGTATCGAAGGCTTCGAGAAATGGGATCAGTTTCAAATACACGGCTGAATGCGGGAGCTCCACAAGTAAAAAGGATTTCGGTTGATGAAAGAATACTGGAAGC
Organism: Volucella bombylans; assembly: GCA_949129095.1. Taxonomy (NCBI): domain Eukaryota; kingdom Metazoa; phylum Arthropoda; class Insecta; order Diptera; family Syrphidae; genus Volucella; species Volucella bombylans. The sequence goes on along the minus strand of OX422140.1, from coordinate 124,772,251 downwards.
TACTACTCTGATCCATCAATCAGCATCAGACGCTTAGCTTTACAATTCAATGTTTCCAGACATAACATTTCTAATGTACTGCATCGAGAAAATATTTATCCATACCACCATACACATGTACGAGAACTGGTTCGCAATGATTTGGAAAAGAGACTTGAGTTTTCTAACTGGTTGATGGAGCAGAGCTTGGATGCCAACGAGTTTATTAGCAGAATTCTTTGGACGGACGAATCTCAATTTACAATAGATTGGATCATAAATTTTCATAATCTTTATACGTAGGCTGCGGACAATCCACATACAAATTCAGCGTCAATATGTGGTTAGGTGTACTCGGCCCCTTCAAACTATCACCTAGGCTGAATTCTACAAACTATCTGCAGTTTTTGCGAATTGGTTTACCGGAACTACGGAACTACTCGTATATGAAGACATTCCACTGATGCAACTAGCTTCATCATATTTCAAACAGGATGGAGTCCCAGCCCACTATGGTCGTGAGGTTAAGAATTGCCTAGGTGAAAGCACGGTAATCGTTGAATAGGAAGAAATGGACCAGTTCACTGGCCTGCAAGATGTCTTGACCTTACAGTATTGGATTTTTTTTGTATGAGGAAGAATGAAAGAATTCGTTTATTCAACCGAAATAGTAACTTTAATTGAATTGGAAGAGTGTATTCTCGAAGCGTCATCAAAAGTGTGACAACAGTTAGCATCAATAAACATTTGCAGTGAAATCCAAAAACGGGTTCTAGTATGCATACAAAACCAAGCAGGACACTTCGAGCAGTCGTTCATCATAGACTAACTATACCTAGATATCAAACTTTCCAGATATTGGAAAATCAAAACCGGTTTTCTACTGATCGTCACTATCCGTGAGACTCTGTCCGTGAATACGTGTGAATTGTGATCAATGGCAATTTATCTCCTTTTTTTATACAAACCACACCTATTTGAACCAAAAAACGTCATCCACATTACACACACTCGTGCTCTCATTCTAGCAATTTTACTTGTAAATTGCTCTCATTCTAGCAAATTTTGATGCAAAAGTGTTGGAATTCACTTACCGTGTGTCTGTGCGAAAGTTAAGGGTTTGCAAAAGTATTAGTAGAGTTTGACATCTAGTTTAGTTTATCTATGTCGTTCATAGACCTCAGCGGAGATCAGACGCATTTCGCATTTCGTGTTCGGCTTTACAAGTGTGGAAAATTAATATAGTGTTAAATAACAAACTTTGAAGTGTTCGGTAGCCGAAGTGGTAGAGCCCCGGACAATAAATTTCGAGGTTGTGGGTTCGCTTCCCGGCCTCTGCGAAAGTTTTTTTCGGCCCTTATCAGGCCCATGCTGGTATTTGGTTGTCCCGTGTGGTTCAATGTACAAGCAAGCTTAATGGAAAAGATTCGGGTGTTTGAGAGGGCTTGCCTTAGGGCTTGTCTTCGCTTGTACAGAACACCAGAGTCGGAGTACAAGAAATTGTATCCTAATGAGGTCCTTTACAACAGGGTGAACCTAATATGAGTGGACAACTTCGTAATTAAGCTGACTCGAAGGCACATTGCAAGAGCAATGACTTCGACGAATAACCTGATATCTGGGGCTTACTACCCCAATTACACGAGAGTGTGCGCTCTGACGGCTTCGTTCCACCGGAAGCATTCCTCTACCTAGATCAGATAGGGTTGATCCAGGATAGATCAGCGGTGCCGTTAATCTTCCATGTCGCTCGGACAGCTGGGGACAGGCGACTCAACTACAACAGAGACGTCGCACACGGCAGTGTGAATCGCCTAAGGTTCAGTAGGGCGGTGGGGAATCGCGATAAGAGGGATGTCGTTCGGCAGCACCAGCATTTCTGGTGGTTGAATGATGGGGAAGATGTTTCGTCGTCGTTTCCGTTAATTACGGACCAGCCTCACTAATGAGGCAGAGCTGTCCAATCTATTTGCTCAGTAAATAGCAATGGCGAGCTTGCATAGGTTTAGGTTAGCATTTAAGAAACATATAGATATGTCAGTGTATACAAAGGTGTATACTGATATATGTATATAATTGTGTATAATGTCTATGTGTGTTTATGTGTGTATTGTGCATTTAGGTTAGGTAGGCTAAGGTGTATTTTAAGTTAGATATTAAATTTTTATAAAAAAATAAAAAAATTATGTCCATATGCTAAGTTTTTCTTAACAAATATTTTCTTATCCTTAGGTATTCAAGATAAATAATTCTAAGTAAAATGTAAATAAAGTCGAAAGACATAGTTATAAGAATTTAGAGTAGCTTAGAGCGCCTGTGTGGGGCCAGTAAGTTAGCATAAGATTGTTAAGTAATTGTAAGCTGGCATTTAAGCATTTTTTGTTAGAATATAGGAGTTAGTGTTAAGAAAATAAAATGCATTAAAACCGAACTGACAAAGTTTCTGCCATTAGTACTAACAGAATAATTTCCGCTAACATGGGTCGGAGTACATCAAAGTAAGCCTTTTCTTAAATCCTCGATAAACGATGTCAATATTGGAGATAGACCCTTACTGCAGAACGATTTTTTTCTTAGAATATGCCCAGGAACCATTTCCCAAACTATCGTTGACAAATTAGGGGACACCCTCTATAATCAATTCTTTAAGTATGTTAACTCCTATTAAGTTGTTGTATTATTCGAAACTTATGTGAGTTATTGAAAGCAAAATTGAATACTACTAGAAGTACAATATTTTAGAAATTTTGATATGTCATGGAAACTAGTTGTAAGATATCATCACTATATAAAAGCGATAGGTGGATGTACGAGTATATAGGGGGTAAAAAAGAGTCTGAGTGAGTGCGGCATACAGCACGTATTTGACAACACAAACGGGACGGAAAATTCAGGTAGACAATGAGATATTTACAATTATTCCTTTGTATAGTACTTAAGTAGGCTACACACTATCATTTTTGAAATTGCATTTTTGCTGGAATGATGTAAAAATGATAGTGTGTAGCTTGGAATGAAAAATTACGGCTGGAATAACGGCGAGAATGATGAGAGTTGAAATTGTTCGTGGATTTTGCTGGAATGACGGAGAATGATGCATTAGAAATGATAATGTCTAGGCAAATTCTGTCATTCGTCATTTTTCACAAGTCGTGTTCTCATTGGTTCGGAAGAATTTTTTTTAAAATAATGGCTCCTACCGATCCAAAAGAACTTCTGGAGGAATTTTTTTACTTGCTACAGAAGTCACAGCGTTCTTTGTGACACATCAAACAAAGATTATTACGAAAATAAGCTGTTAAAAAGTGTTGCATATGAGTTTTACAAGTTTTACGGAAATATAGGGAAGTTGCGTGTTTAGCTGAAGTGAAAAGAAAAATTAACACACTTCGGTGTACTTTTCGAAAGGAGTTTAAAAAAAATCAGGCAAACCCAATCCTCTGGTCCTGGATTAGATGACGTGTATGTCCCTTCGTTATGGTGGTTTGAATCGATGAATTTTGTAAGCCATCTGGAGAAACCAGTGCCATCATTTTCGACAATATCCGCGTCTTTCGAAAATAAGGATGGAAGTGTAAGTATTTTTTATTATTTTTATTATTTTATCCATATTTATTATTCAATCCATATTTTATTAGTGTAATGAAACAGTGCATAGCCCTATTCCAAAAAAAAAAACAAATAGGAAGAATTATTATCCATTGCGTGCGAGTATTTAGCTAAGGACCAAATGGAGAAAAAAGACAAGGGAGAAGATCAGCTCCTCAACACTGCAAGGACATGGGCAGATAAATACAAAGTCTAAGCCGTAAACGTCAACTGATTGTGGAAAAACAGATAAACGATGTTTTCTTTGAAACACAAATGGCAGAAGTAGTGCCAGAAGAAGAATCAATAAGACCTGGAGCAATGCTCGCAGAAAAATCGGATTCTTCTCCAATTTCCTTCACATCAACTCCTTATAAACCACGTGTTTTCACTCCTAGCCCATCTCCATTGGCTTGTATGAGCCCAAATTCATCAAGTGCATCTTGTCCATGAACGTCATTTCAACGTTCATCTACTCCGTCACCAGCACTTTCGGAATTACCAAGCTTATACAAATCACAAAATTCACCATTTCCAGCAGTATTAGTAGACTTGAAAAATTATTATGAAGGTCAGAATTTTAGTTTAAGTGAACAATAATTTTTTATAATTTTTAAGAAAATAAACATTAATTCTTTTATTTCAAAAATCGTATTTCATTTTGTCAACGGTTTTATATAAAATTTTTCTGCCAAGTGACTCTGTTGTATTGAAATAATCGCATTTATCGCGAACTTCTTTTGCAGTTTGATAATTGTTGTGGTTTTTTGCATTTCTTAACGGAGGAAGATCTACCTTTTATAATTTGTCCTTCCTGTATATTTTCATACAACGTAATAGATTTCGAAGCAATTGTTTTTTATTATCAAAAAATTATGAAGGTAACAACAGGTCATTGTTACTAATGCAGCTTTTTGAGGATTTAAACGCATAGATTTTTCGAATATTTTTAATCGAGAAGACAGTATTCCAAAAGCATTTTCAACAACTCGCCGAGCACGACTTAAGCGATAGTTAAATATTCGTTGTTTCTCACTCAAATTTTGTTTGCTGTAGGACTTTAAAAGGTTTTCAGTCATACTGAATGCGTCGTCACCAACAAAAACAAAGGGTAATTTAGATTCTGACGCTGGCAAAAAATCTTCTTCAGGAATGTTCAAGGAATCATTGATAAATAACTGCCAGAAGTTTGTGTAAAAATTTGCTCCTCCATCCGATACGCGGCCATTCGCGCCAACATCAACCATGACGAACTCGTAATTAGCATTGACCACCGCCATAAGTACAATGCTGAAAAACTGCTTATAGTTGTAGTTTAAAGATCCTGAATGTGGAGGTCGTCGAATAGCAATGTGCTTTCCATCGATGGCTCCAAGACAGTTAAATAAATTACATTTTCGTCCGACATCCATACTTATTTTTCTCCAATCCTCTTTGTTCTGTGGCATCTAAAATTTAATATGCGTAAAAATACACTCCTATTCTATTTATCGTTGTCAACACTTACCGCAATATAATGTTTCAATACAATATTTATAGCTTGACACGTTTCAATAACAATTTTCCCGACTGTAGACTCATCCATGACTCCGCTATATTTCACTTCCTTCCCGTGGCGAGAAACCTTAGAGTTATTGCTAGTCTCTCATTAGGCGTTATTGTACTTCTTAAATGCGTACATTCTTTTTTGATTAAAGGCTCAATTAGGCTTTATAAATAATTGTAGTTATCAGCACTCATTCTAAAATAATTTTGATAGTCTTGTGCTTCTGTGTTCCGGATCTCTCGAATAAAATTGCAGTGTGTATATACGAGTATATGTCTTTTAGCAACCCACTTTGTACTATTAATTTTTCTTTTGTTGATAGAGCAATAATAATACACACACAAGCAATTTCTTTGTTATTCATTTAAAAAAAAATCAAACTTCCGCACTCAAAGACTCAAAAATGAACAAGAAAAATAGAGAAAATTTCGAAAAAATTTCATTCCTGGAATGATAGTGTATAGTCTGGAATAAAATAATGAGAAATGACAGTCTAGAATGTCATTTCAAAAATGATAGTGTGTAGCCTACTTTAAGAGATGCTAATGGGAATGAGGAATTTACTTGCGATAAAACGGTTTGCTAAAATGGAACATATAGTCAATCCAATAGTTATTGGTGATTTAAAAAGCAGAATTGGGAAAATACAGCAAGTGATCGAAATCTAATGATTTCATCATAAATAAAACAGGAAATAATTTATGGATTTTTGTAGTGAATATGGATTAGTAGGAAGAAATGGACTAATAAAACGAGATGAGGTTTTAAATTTCACATATGTGAGCAGCGTTGGAAATTCTGTCAACGATGTATGTGCAGTATCAGAAGAGCTACTTACTCACATAGAAACCTTCTCAATAGATGAAAAGATATAGTCGGACTATACAGTCGGACTAAATAGGTTAAGGATTACACTGGTCAACAAAAAAAAATATTTATTTTTTACTCGGAGATAAAATCATGTGATTCGTGATCGTTGGAGTTTATAGAATCAGGAAAACTATATAAAATAGCCAGGTCACATCGGGATTTTGTGAGAAAACGCTTTTTTGAATTTAAGAATTTTGGTTTGGTATTACCGAAAAATGTTATTTCTTGTAAAATTGTGTTGTTTTTTTGGAAGCATCTGCATTCCGTTTATAAGAACACCTCGGAGTCTCTCTTATAAGCGACCAGCAGTAATCTGCCAACATTGATGGCTCCCATTTTCCTTGGCACCGTTGCTCTATTGCAGCAATGTCTTGGTGGAATCTCTCGCCGTGCTCATCGCTTACATCGCCCATATTTTCAGGAAAGAAATTGAGATGAGAATGTAAAGAATGAAGTTTTAGCGACATGTTGCATCCCATTTTATGATAAGCATCCAGCATTTTCTTTACATCATCTGCATAACCTGGAGTCTTATTGTTACCTAGGAAGTTTTCTGCTTTTTCACAAATGAACACCAGGCCTGTTTTTCCAATGAATACAGAGTAGGAATGAAAGCTGGATCTTTTATAATATACCTTCTTTAATTTTTGCTTCGCTTAGTGATGGGAACTTTTGTTTCAAAAATTGAAACCAGGTTGGTCTTTCTTTATCGCCTTTACAAAGTTTTTTATAAGACCCAATTTCCCATATGTAATAGTGGTAAAATAACACGCTGTGGTTCGATCACTGAAGGCTTCCTTATATTTTTTTCTCCACAAATAAATCTTGTTCTTATAAGCCAATCTACTCTCACAAAGTGCTCCGATCGTGCTCTACTATCCCACTTACATAAAAAACAACAAAATTTGGTGTAACCTAGTTGTATTCCAAGAAGTAGAGCAACAACTTTTAAATCCGAACATATCGACCAATTATATTTTGTATATTAAATATTTTCCAATATAAATTTCATAACATCGTAGGTTTCTTTTAAATTCACACCATGCGCTAGAGATATTGAAGGAAACTTATTACCATTATGAAGCAATACAGCTTTCAAACTAGCCTTTGATGCGTCGATGAATAGCCGCCATTCTTCGGTTTTGTGCTCATAACCTAGTGACAGCCTTAAGTCATTAATATCATTACAATACACTAAGTTATCGGCTTTCGAAAAATAAGGAACAAATTCACTTTGTCGCGTATGGTACTCAGTAATTTTTACCTCAGGCTTGAGCAGATTCCACTGCTTTAACCTTGAGCTCAGTATTTTAGACTTTTGTTTTGACAAATCCAAGTCTCTGACGAGGTCATTAAACTCAATCTGACTGATGAGATGTGGTGCATCAGAATATGTAGGGAGCTCAAATTCGGGATCATCCATGATTTATTCTGAACAATATGACGAACTTATTTCTGTGTCCGAAAGGCGTCCGGAAGGTGGCTTTGGAACTGGCAGAATTTCTGTATGAGGTGCTGATCTTGTTACAGAAGAGACATCTGCATATTTTCTGGAATGCTTTGATCTTCGAGAGAATCCCTTCACATTGGTGCAACAAAAGTAACAATCTGTGTGACTCTGGGGCTCTCTCCATATCATAGGCATTCCAAAAGGCATTGCAGAAAATGACCCGTTAAACCAACCAGTTAGCTGTGGGTGACACCTAAGGCAGCAAATGTGTGGTGCCCAGAGTTTATTTTAAATTTAAAATAAGAAAAGTAACACTTTTCAATAAATGGTGTTATTTTCTTTTGTGCTTATTTAATGCCTCAAATTGTAGTTTTCACAGAAATCTGGGTATTTAAAAATGAAATTAGTCAATATTCTCTACCGGGTTATTATTCATATCCGAAGTGCAATGATAAATATGCGTACCACCCGCTGCTTTTTGTGAAAAATTAATTTAAAGATGATATTGAGCGGTTTACCCCAGATATGAAGATAAAATTAAAAGTTGGTAAGAAATCCTTGTTTCTCGTGTGTACTCGTATTTACCGGCTCCAGTTTGTAGAAGCAGATGTGTTTCTTAGGGAACTCGAAAGTCTATTGTGCTCGGTTGACTGTAGGGATGTTTGTTTGATTAGGGATATTAATATCGATATTTTTAACTTCCCAAAATCCAGTGATAATTATATGTTCTTGCTTTCGTCAATTGGTTATCAGTCGTTCGTTAATATTCCAAAAAGGGTGACTGAGAATAAATCTACTTGCATTGATCATATTTTTCTTAAGTCAAGAAACAAGCTTAATGTCTTAGAGCTTAATATTACTGATCATTCGACTACTGGTATCGCTCTAAAGAATTTTGTGAATGAAAGTGAGTCAACTAGTGCATCAGAAATTGTTAGCGAAGACATTAAAAAAAATAATTTCGCAAAATTTAATCGGCTCTGAAACCGGGAAACCTGGACTTCAGTTTACAACTGTGTCTGCCTTTCGGAAGCCTTCTTTTTGTTCTTGGAAAAAATAAATAGTTTCAGTACGTTTAAATAAAATAGTAGGACCGAAAAATTAAAACCGTGGATGACGAAAGAAATATGCACCAAAATAAAGGAAAAAAATAGGTTTTTCTCAATGAATACTAACAAGTTAAACCAGCCCTCAATAAAACAAAAGTACAAACAATTACAATTGAATGTGCGCAGCCTTATAGCTGAACCGAAGATAGAATACTATAGGCATAAATTTATGGATAACAGATCCAACCCCAGAGTGCAATGGCGTATAGTCAATAATATTCTAGGAAATGACCAGAAGAGAGATAAACTAATAATCAAAAAACTTAGAGATAGGAATAATAATACCAATGAGAAATTGTGCGACGAATTTAACTCCTTCTTTAGAAATGCGGCTAAAAAGCCGCATAAGCCAGGTAATGCAGTGAAGCTAAATAAAACAAATGCGAAGTTCTTGATAGATAAATCCACCTCATGTTCATTTTTCTTCAGTCCGATAGCGAATGCAGAGCTGCTTTCCGTAATTAACATTCTTAAGCCAAAAAAATCATGTGGAATAGATGGAATAAGTAGTCTGTAGTAGTAGTATTTTTAATCCTTTGGCATTTTTAATAAATAAAAGCTTCGAAGATGGGAAATTTCGTGATGCTCTAGAAACAAGTATCGTTATTCCAATTTTTAAAAAGGGAGACCCTACTGAACCGAATAACTATAGGCCTATATCGTTACTATCTGTCTTCTCAAAAATAATTGTAAACAAAATGATAAGGTTCCTATCAAAAACTAGTTTTTTCAGTAAATCCCAATAAAGGACAAATGTACGGAGGACGCAATTACGGCCTTTCTAAGCAGAATATATAGTACATTAGATAAAGGTCAAAAGTTAGTTGGCATATTTCTTGATCTAACAAAGGCCTTTGATTTAGTGAACCATGAAATATTGCTGCAAAAACTGTTCAACGCTGGGTTCAGAGGAAACATTATTGAATGGTTCAAATCATTCCTGACTAGCAAAATACAAAAGGTGAAGGTAAATGGAGTGATGAGTGGAGAAGAAAGGTGCCCGGTCCTTGGACCAATACTGTTTCTAATCTACATTAACTCCATTTTTAACCTACGTCTTAAGGGTCATTTAATAGGCTATGCGGATGACCTTGCTCTATCCTATTCAGGCAAAGCTACGATGCATATAAAAAGCGAACTGACAGCTGATCTCCACCTGCTTGGAATTTGGCTGAACTGTCACCAAATGGTCCTTAGTAATAAGACCAAGGCTATGGGTTTTTCATTGTCCAATTGTCGAGTACAGATTGAGGATATTCGTTGTCATCACCCCACGCTATCGCAGTGCGTTATTCGGAACAATGCTTTGTACTAGATTTTGTAGAAGAATTTAAATATCTTGGAGTTTTAATAGACAACATATTGTGCTGGAAGGCACATATTGCGTCAGTAAAAAAGTTGCTATACATCGCCATGAACAAAATGTACTATCTACGTAAACTTGTACCATATAGTCTGTTATTAATAATTTACTATGCACTGGTTCATTCACGCCTGGAGTATGGTCTTGCTTGTTGGGGTAGCGCGCATATAGCGAACTTTATACCCATTGTCATAGCACAAAAGAAAATTATGAGATTAATATTCCATAAAAATAAGTCCGACCACTCACTGCTTATATTTCAATCAGCGAAAATATTCCCCTTACGGTATCTTTATATTAACAAAACACTAAAAGTGTTTTTCATTAGGAGTGGTAATATTGATTACAGAAGAGGTGATGTGTATTTGCTTAGAAATAGGAACACTGTGGTCGTCCAAACAGTCAACAATGAGCACTGTAGGCGTTTTCTTAATTCCATTGCACCATTCAAATTCAACAAACTGCCGTCGGAACTATCCAGTCAAATTACACACGGTTTCAGGTTTCTTAAAAAGCTCAAATTTTGATTGCTATCTAGGTCTGAGGTGGAGACACTTTTACAAGTTACGATTTAGTCAACTGTACTAAATATTTTCATTGCAACTTTCATTCTCAATCATCATATTTTGTTCAATTCAATTTTCTATTTCGACTCCCACCTCAACTTTTTCCGCCAATTCGCTCAATGAACGTCATAAACTGCTTTTAAACTTAATTCCGTGATATAAATTTATTGCTAAACAACACTCTCATCACTGGTCTCCTATTTGGCCACAAAGTGTGTTATTTAAATATTTTAAATAACTAGGTTTTCTCTTCTTTTTTTAATTGTAATTATTTTTATATTATAGAATTTGTAATTATTTTTATATTATAGAATGTAAGAAACTGAATAAATTAAATTGAATTGAAATTTAAGAGACCCACAAAAAAAAACTGACCTTTTACCAAAGCTCAAGTATAGAGAAAACAATAAAGAACTATATCACCAACACATATATAACAATATTATTGAAAGTAAACAGAAAAAAGACATATTTGAGCTGACAGTCTTAGCTGATATAATAAAGACTTCATAGAATATTATACATGAGGCAAACAATTTTAGTTATCATACAAAAACAAGTGGTTCGATGCAAAGTAATTCACAGCGATTTATAAAGCTATTTATAAAAAAAACCGATCCCAATAGATAGAGAGACTTACATCAAGGCAAATAAAAAGTATAAAAATATTTGTGTGAAGGAGAAAGCTGAGTATTGCAAATCCCTTGAGCAGACAATAAGTCTGGTTTGAGATCGGCAAGGAGATAAGAAAACAAACCACGCAGCAGTGCCCAGGAATATCAGCATCGGAATTTAGAATCTACTTTCAGCAGTTTCTAAATCCTCTGCAAACATCCAAAGATATTCTGTATGCGGCAATATTTCGAAAGGACATCGATCTAGATTCAGCTGTAAATATAGGATAGGTAAAAAAGGTTTGAGCAAAAACAAGCCCCTATAAAAGGAAGATTTCTTACGAGTTCCTTAAGAATATTCCTTAAGATATTTCAGAGGAGACAAAAAGACGTAACGTTTATAAAGAGTGTTATATTTCCAATTTTTAAAAAAGGGGACAGCAATCTACCAAGCAACTATCGTGTGAACTATCATTTATGAACTGCACTGCAAAAGTGCATAAAGGCAAATCGGCGGAAGATGCGTTATTGAATTTTTGTTCCCAAATTATGGCACACCTAGATGCTAAAAAATGCACTGCGGGCTTATTCGTTGACATTACCAAAACTTTTGATATGGTCATCCACAATATCTTGCTAGATAAGCAGTATAATTCTAGATTTCGAGGATTTATACTCGATTGGTTTAGATCGCATCTAAAAAATAGGTCCCAAAGTGTTTTAATTGACAAAATAAGGAGTGAAAGAATGTTTTTCAATGTAGATGTTCTTCAAGGTTCTGTTTTAGACCCGATTCTATTCTTGGTGTATATAAACTCACTACTTACTCTTCAATACAAAGGCTCTCCCACTGCATTTGCCTATGACATTGGTTTCTCTCACGGCTTAAACAGTCCTTTGGATCTAATTTCTGATGTCAATTGGGACCTGCATTTATTAAGGCTCTGGTTTGTGTTTAACAATCTAGTTATCAGCTAAAAAACTAAAATTATGGTTTTTGGCTGGAATTGCCTGTTGGGAAGGTGTATATCGAAATAAAATACAATCTTTGTTGACTCAGCAAAAATATGTTCTTAGAAAAATTTGTCGTAAACCTAGTAGATATTCCAGCTCTCCTTCATTCCGCAATCTAAATATTCTTCCTGTTTGTACTGTTTTGAAGTATTGAAAATGTTCTTTATGAGATCTGGTAACCGTAATTTTCGTTTGATTTCCAATTAAAATCTTCGTGGAAACCTTTCTTATTTTCTACCTATACCAAATTGCCGTATTACTCTTCCTTCCGTAACTTCTTTTCTGTCTTAACTTTTCGGCTATTTAACAAACTCCCTCGTTCAATAAAGGCTGTTTCAATATCCCACGTGTTTTTAACAAAAGTAAAAAATTGGCTCTTTGGATATAATTACTCTGAAATTGAATCCCTAAATTCAGGCGTTTTGGTATAAAAGTTTGTTTTTATTTTCATTTCCTCCTTTTGTTCTTCATAAAACTTAATTCATCTTACTTGAATGAATTATATCTACTCGTATATTTCTTTTGAGGGGCACCCCACCCAAAATTAGTTCATTGTGATCTTAAGCCATTGATGTGGCATTATTTTTACGCTATTTCTTTACTTTAAAATACTGAATGTCATGAATTTTTCTTATTCTTAATTTCTGAAATGATTATATATTTTAAATTATTTTGTACAATGGATTATAAGAAAAATAAATCAAATCTAAAAAAAACAAAAACATCATGATGGGTACACTAAATGAACGGGTATCGGCTTGGGTTAAAAATATTCTTACAGAATACCAAGCTGGTTTCAGGAAAGGATAGTCCACGGTTGACAACTTCTATAACCTGTCTGCTATCGTACACTTTAAGTTCTCTTTAAAGCAAAGTGTTACGCCTTACATGTCGTGGATTTCAAAACGGCGCTCGGTAAAGTATTAAGCAAACTCTTAATATACAAATTACATGCAAAGGGAGTATCTACCAAAATTTTCCGATTACTGGAGAATATATATGAGGACACTAGATCAGCAACATGGACTTCGATGCATTATCAGGAGTTAAACAAGGTTGTTTTCTAACACCTCTTCTATTCTCTCTATTCTTAAATTATTTGCATGAATATTTGGAAGGTGGCTTATACATTGATGATGTGAATATTAGGTTACTTCTCCATGCAGATGACATTGTCATTCTGGTCGAAAACATACAATTTCTGCAGTATATTAGAAGAGTACTGTAATAAATGGAACTTAAAAGTGAATTTAAATAAATCGGAAATTATGATTTTTAAAAATTGAGGCAGAACAGCTAACCGTGAGCAATGGTACTTTAAAGGTGATGAAATATAATAAAATACAATTGAAAATAGCATAAACGGCACATGGAATAACTTCCTCAGTAAAAGAAATATTTCCTTACGATCCAAATGGCAGTTATTGTGAAATGGAGCACAAGTATGGGGTCAAACTCTTAGCTCTAAAAGTATTTCATTAAAAGGATACTGCGATTACCTATGGAAAATGGACATTTTTATACGTTAGATCTGCATTTAAAGTACATAGGTACGACACTTTTCGTGTATGGAAGCACTCGTCTGCCGCACCCATTTAGCTTAAAATTAATTCAGAAGGAGTTGCTCTGGTTACAAAACTTGAATAAGCTGGGTGCTGACTTTAGCCTTAGTTGGAGAATAACACAAATGAAATGGAGCAATAGAGAGAACAGAATTGTTAGTCAAATTAAAGTTAAGCTACAATTGGAAAGGATACAAATAGCGAGAGAAACTGAAAGGTTCTATAAAAACCTAGATTATGAAACGGGTACCCAGTACCCAGTATAAATACTCGTGCTTTGCAGAAAGATATTTATTAGAAAAGGAAATAGCTGGATTGTTGAATGGATTAATTGGGAAAATCTTTCAAATTGCTTTATCAATGCTTTAGCGTACAGAAAGTTTTTAATTGAAGAATGAACATCTGTAGCAGAAAGTGCAATAAAGTGGTACGAGTATTTGACGTGTGAGACTTTTACGGTTCATTGCAGCTATAATAATTTTTTTCTAGAAATTGTTTATAATTCTGTCGACAGCTCAAACTGGGACTCTCTTCCTTTATCAATTTAAACTGGGATATAATGCGTCTCTTTCAGCAAAGAACATTAATAACTCATCTAAGGATGTAGCGCTAAACGAATGAAACATTTGACGTTGGTTTCTTAAGTTCCGTTCGGGAGATCTTTACCTCGAAAACGAACCACGTGGGAAACCAGATAAACGGTAATTGACGGCAATGTTTTAAAATCAACAGTAGATGTAGACTTAACAAAAACTTTGCAGGACATTGCACAAAACATGGGAGTATCTCCCATGACAATACCTAAGTCGACACCTGTCTCTTATAGGAAAATTAAAAAAAAACTCAGAAAGTGAAACAAAAACTACGCTGCTCAGAAATCTATATATCGCTGAGCCTAAGGCACCAAAATGAACTCTTTTTGCACCATATAATCACGTGTGCTTAAAAGTGGATTTTATATGACAATCGTATAGGGTCTGGGCAGTGGTTGGATGCAGAATAAAAACAAAAACACACCCCCAAAGTAGGTCTTCACCCAGATAAGGTTATGGTGACAATCTGGTGGACATCGCAAGAACCAATTCACCTTTCATTTCTTCAACCAGGGAAAACGATAAATATTGTGAGCAAATCGACATAGTGCATCCGAAATTGTTTGAAATGCTACCTGCCTTGGCAAATAGGCATTGTCCGATCCTATTGCATGACAATGTTAGACCATGCAAAACTGTTACAGTCGGAATTTGAAATTCTTCCCCATCCACCGTACTCTCCTGATGTTTCTCCAACGGACTATCACCTTTTCCGCAGTCTGAAGTCATTTTGTCGGCAGAAGGTATTCCAAAACCGAGCAGAGGTCGTAAAAGCCTTTAAAAAATTCATATCGTCGAAAAATCAATCAATCACCTTGAATTACGTTGGAAAAATGATATAGATACTAACGTTTCATATTTTGACTAAATAACTAAACACTTAAGGCTGTAACTAAACTATTAAAATCAAATCTCCGACAAACGACATTTATGTCATAGTCCTATGTTGTCAAATTTTAAATTGTGAAATAGTGAAATAAAATTAGAACTTCTTTGGTGTAATAGAGTTAAGTGAAACATTTAGATTTGCCTCACGACAGAAACGGCAATTTTGCTTGCTCATAAGCCCATTGAGCTGAAAGTGAGCCTCATTACTAAACACGAATTTTCAATAAAAAAAGGTGCTCAGAAACCCAGTCCTCGAACTTGGGTCACTAGCCATGGCCATAGTTCTTGTTAGTTCCTGCAGCAATTGAATCGAATGCGGGTGTAAGGCGAGATATTTTCGAAAAATGTTGCATATAGTGGATAGCACGGTTTGAAAGTTTCCCTATCGGAAGATCTGTCAGTGGAACAAAAACACTCTTATCAAAGAGGGAGGAAGCTTGTTAGGCAACCGATAACTTTTAATCAGTTTATTGAAGAAAATAAACATCCAGCATTTCCTGTTGTCGACAATACCTCGGAAAATAAGTGGAACAGTCTGAATGCCCATATTCAGTTAATTTTTTTTTGTCCTACGTTAGCAGGCTTTACTGTATTTCAGCGATTGAATCTCTGGCGAGTGTTTTCGTCGCTGTGCCGCATTTTCATTAAGGTTGTTCCACATACCGTCTTTGCCTATAGAATTGTTTATTCTTTCTCCAAAATTGACCACCCTAGTACTGCTGTTAGTTTCTTTGGTATCCTCTCCTCATAAATAATTCTATCAGTTAAAGTCGGTGCTGACTTGCTGGTGAACCACCGGTTCACCGCAATGATCTGGGATTTGTATCTAACATTGGAGTACGTAATTGTTTAATAAATAGCATGGTATAGTACTCGTAAGTGTGACTGGCATGAGTTAGTATATCTTCTGCTGCTAAAATTCTCATTGCTATTTTGCTTTGTTTATAGCAGCCTTCATATTTTCAGATCGATTCACCGACGTGTCCGTTTCAGGCTTCAACTACAAAAAACATTTCATCCCTTGATGTTCTCTTTAAAAGTTCGCTAACGCTAGACTATCAAAAACCAGGGTATTAAATTAAACTTGTTCAAATGCTGTTCATCCGAAAGTAGTACAGCTGTTTTTAACAATTTTGCCGTTCTGTCAGGAAACATTAATTATTCGACTGACATTCGTACCGATGTCACGCGCTTATCAAACACACATGTACACTTCTTTAGCGCCAAGTGTGAAAGCAATGGTATATGCAAGTGTTGAAGTACTCGTACCATGGCAATCAAGATTTTAGTGTTTATTTTTTTCTAAATGACAACTAGAAGATTATTGCATCAGATCGCATATGTGGGTGTCTTCTGTCAAAGACGAAATCTCTTTCTGTCAGAAAGTCTACCACTTCCCCTATTCCGGCCGACGAAGAGCCTTGGATTCGGCAAGATCAATGATTTAAGTAATAACGTGAACAACAATATATATATACCTCGACTTACGTGTGAAAGTTTTAACGCGTCAACAATATTTTACAAATTATTTTGGTTATGCTTGTATTTTTTCAAACGCCGCCCCTCATCATCATATTTTGCAGAATTTCCAGACCTAAACATTCTCAATTCCTTATCGAGACAATTATACCTTTCTAACACATATAAATGGAACAGTCTAAACTAAAAAAGAATAACATCTTGTACTAGTGATACCAAACTGGATAATGTTGAAAATTGTCAAGACAACAGCAAACAGCAAACCACAAAACTCTCTGCCTCCTCCTATCTACCTTCATAACCATAAAAATAAATTTTTATTAAAACCTAAAAATATCTCAACCCTTTATAGCTTCTTAGACAGATTGAAAAAAAAACAAAAAAAAAAACCTTCACGATACTCTAACCGAATTACATTCACTCTAAAGAGCACGCTCTTCTCCAGACACACCCAACAGCAATAATACGCACACTGCAGCAAAATAAATTCCCAAAGATTTGTTTCGTATTTATGTTTTAACTTTGCCTCCTTATATCGTTTATTTACATAACAAGTATAACTAATTTATTCCATGTTTGTTTACAAGAGCTTATGCCATTATTATCCACCCCAGCAGACAGATACTCGTAACTTTACTCTTTCTCAGCCTTTTTGTCGGAATACCCTTCGCTATACACACAAAGGCAAATAATATTTCACTTCACAGGATTTAAATCCTTTGGAGAGAAATGAATTTAATTTAATTTTTAGACTATCTGACGATCCAATTAAGACGACTTGTGTACATGTACAATGGCTCGAACTTGTAAGTATTCTAGGGTGGATTTATTTTTATTTTTTTAATTGCTCACTGCTTTCCAGGCAGACCGACGCATTTTCATTTATTTATTTATCCTAGTTGATTTATTAAAGCACATTAACAATTGTAAAAACAAGGATTAGTCATTTTTAAAGCAAAACAAATTGCCTCACAATGGAAGCATCGCCATGAATTATTCATAAATATTATATTAAGCAGCAAGGATTTCCTTCAAAATACAACCGAATGAGCTTCTGCCAATGTTTAGGAATGGAATAAATTTGCTACAAATCTATTTCTTATCTTTTTCCTGGAATATGAATTTGCTCATGGAATCCTTAAAATGCGTATTCGTGTGAATTCCAGAGCTAATAAAAATAAGCTAAAATACATACTCATGCGTGTCAAAAATTCGACAGCAATGATTTATCCGTACGCCTAAGTCTATCTGTAAATCTAAATCTAAATGAAATACAAAACAAACAGCGTTACTTACTTTGATGGAAGGTCGAGGGTGGAGGAAAGAACCAAGATGAGCGTTAATATCCTTTGACCCAGCTTATATAACTCGATGATTTTGTGTTCTCCACTTTTAAGCTGCAATCAAGGATACGAAAAGTATCTCGAATTTAACCACAAGCGCAAGGACTATTGCATAACACAAAAAAAAATAATAATAAAAAAATTATTTATACACAACGCACATACACGTTTACAGTCCTTGCTCGATATAAAAATACAGCACTTCGAATATACATACATATGTAGGTACGACTTAACGAGCACTCGTACACAAGCACAAATGGCAAGGATATTAAATTTTCAATGATTCTGACAATTCTGATGATTCTGATGATTTGGATGATTCGGATAATTATGACAGGGAACTAAATGCGCTGAGGATAGCAGAAAACGACAAATTCATTCATTCACTACGCGACGTTGAAACACCTTTTAGTGATAGTATTGTACGTATAGTTTTCCACGGCATTTCTTGTAAAATTCTTCTCTCGTCTGTCGTCGTCCCTGGCCTATTGTGTTACATAATTTTGCTCCTCATAGCTCGCACACTTTTATTATTTCTCTCTGTATAACATTTCTCTCACTACTTTTTATTTTTTTCGAATTCTTTCTTAAACACTATTCCGAGATGAAAAGGGATCTAATTTTATTGCATTGACAATACACCCAGTAAGGCAGGCATAGAAAATGCGGTCTGCCGCCGCCCACGATATCCACACCTCCCAAAATAGGGTCCTTTTGTTTTGGCCGACAAAAAAGGAAGAATGTATGTATGTAAGAATTATACACTCAAATACTCGCCTATTTTTGGGAGCAAAAGGTTGTGCATAAGAAACGCGTTTAGGGATAACTGCATGAATGAAGGCACTGTGCAATTCACTTCACTCAATGATTCACTACTGCACGAGGTTAGACGGAGAGTCGACTACAAAACGACATGACCACGGCGCCAATTGAGAGAAGTTAACTGGGAGAGCACTAGCAATACAACAACAAAAAAAAAAAACACACAAAAAAACCGTATCCTGAGTGCAGACTACAATGATGATGCTGCTGCTGTTTTAAGGATGCACTGCAAATACCTTAGTTAGGAGAAGGTTATATTCACTTCTTTTCCCCAAGAACACTACACTGGCACTGGTCTACTATTTTTCTCCCTCCCTTAACAATATTATCTTCATCTAAAAATTTATTGAATAATATCTATCATCACATCATGACGAATTCGCACTTTTACTTTTCCACTCTTCGAAGAATACACCCAAATATTCCTTTTGGTCCTGTGTACCCTCTTTTATATCCTTGTTATAGCCGACGAACTTCAATTTCAACCAAACACGACAGAATCCATTCACCAACTGAATTTGAGTTGAGTTTTTCACAATGAATCTTGCTCACAGGACCAATTTTCTCCGTTGTTTTTGTGTCATCTTACAGTGTGTGGATTGTAAGCATCCTGGCACAAGATTGTAGCATCGAAAAGCTCTCCCAAACAGCTGTTTGACGCATGAGCTTGTCTTTTTTTTATTTACTTTTTTATTTTTTTGTGAATGTCTAAGGCAAGGAAATTTCACAAAATACAAAAATATTCAAGAACAACAAACAAACACGAGGAATGAAGAAACATAGAAACAGAGAGTGTACGGAAGTAGAATGGTGTTATGCAGAGAAAGAGGGATTGTTTTGCATTTTATGATAAGTGTGGCCAGAGTAGAATTCAATGTTCTACGCATGGAAACTCTACTTCACTTTCGACATGTTAAATTCGATCATAGCCTAACACCTGCAGCTCTAAAGCTGCAAAAAAGTGAATACAGGTCTTCTGATCGAAGACAGTTTTAGCTGGGCCATTATCGTAGAGTTGCTTGATATGGCCGAATATTTTTGAAATATACTTAAATCGCACAGCTAAGCTAGAAATGATAATCGAATTTCAAATTAGAAGTAAAGTCTCGGGCAGGTTGAAAGGGTCGAATCCGAGGAAAAACAACTGGACACGCCCAAAGAGAGAACTCGGAAAATGATTTGCTTAAATCCAAAACTGGATATGAGGTTGAGGATGCTGTTAGCAACCCGAAGGGTGTCCTCATCACTTGATTTGAACTGACATGATCCACCTCATTTGTTAGGTATCCTAATCTGAACTGGTTCGAAATCACCTCCTACTACTTAAGCTACTCCTACAAGTCAGCTGAGCAGCACAGTATTTGTCATCGATTGTGGTGCGGTTTCAAATCTTCAGTACAGGCTGGGAATATGTAACGAAGCAAACTTTTATCCTGTATAGCGAACTTCTTTGAGCTAAACATTTAACGTCGGAAACCTCTTAGGCGCTGTCGGCTTCTTACCGAACTAAGGGAATCCACAAATTTTTATGTGTACATCCAAAGTACTCTCAACTATGGTGAAAAGATCCATACCTTGTGAGATGGTATTTTTTGAGCCAACTTTTGGAGTGCAAAAGTAAAAGTTGTAAAAGTGAATAATGAAGTCCTTTAGCAGTAAATAAGTCAGGAGCTTCCTCATAGACTGATCCATTTCAAGTGGATCAAATCCATTATATCGATTTCCGTCAACCAAAACTATAACGTTCCTCTCACCTTCTATTACCAGAACGTAAGAGGACTGCGTTCTAAAACCCATGCTGTTTTGCGTCAATGTCATGCTCTTCAATTTGATATATACGCTCTGACTGAAACTGACCCAACATAAAAAAACAGGAGTTTCTTTTAATGATTATGAACGCACACTCTCCTTGATTGACTCTCATTGCCGAGGTGTCCTACTGGCCATTCACAACAGCTTTGACTCCTCTCTCGTTGCAACTTCGTCTTCTTCTAAGCTCGACTTTGTGCCAGTTAATTTATTTACTTATTTATTTGTCTAAATAATTTACAAAATCAATTTATAAAATATTTAAATTGAAGACTTCAGGGCAGCAAGGCCATTTGAATTCGTTTTTGATTTGAATAAACAAAAGACGAACAAAAAAACATTTACAATTTAGAGTTCTACTTTGATTATTTTAACAAAAGTGCTACGTTAATTTATATATCACTGAATTTATTATGAAGTGTTGTGGCTGATTTGATGTGCTGGATTGACTTAATGTTTTGTGGATTTAATAATTCAGCCAGTTGCTGTTCGTTGCTTAAAACATCGTCTTCATTAGTTATTTTCGATACAGGACACTCTACCAGGATATGCCAGATGGATAGTTCTACCTGACAGAAATCGCATTTTTCTGGAGCATCTCTTGTGTAGTAGTGCCTAATAGTGAAGAGTGTTTTTCCCAACCTTATGCGTAGCAGTTTAATGCAGTTTTCTCTGTTTAGGTTTTTGTTGTATGGGGTGCGTTTGTGATGTGACTGGAATGTACGCAAAAATGTTTGACTATTTTCCCACGAGGAAGCTATCTCTTTGTCTAGGGCTGCTTTAAAGTATTTTTTGATGGTGTGAGTTGAATTTGGGATCTCCACTGTAAGTGGGAGGTTAAATGTTTCTTTAGCAGCGGTGTCTGCATCATGGTTGCCCTTGATACCCACATGGCTTGGTACCCAAGCCAAGATGATATCTTTGCATGAGTAAAGCACGCCTCTAATATTTTCTAATGATGCAGATTTATTGAACTCACTTTTTAGGCCAATTAATATGCTAAGGTTATCCGTGAATATCAGTTTCTTTCCCGAGCGGTTTTTAGCTAGGTTCAGACATTTTTCGATAGCAGTTAGTTCTGATATATAGGATCCGGTCAGCTCGGGAAGTAGTCCTTGATGGATTGTTTTCGTTCTATCACTAGAAATTAATTCCACTACTGCATATGACGAGTTAGAATCCTTAAATGATCCATCCGTATAGAAGATTTGATCTGCTTGCTTGAATCTCGGCAATTATCTCGTTATGGAGCGCTTTGTATTCTTGATCAGTTGTGTCTTTTTTCCTGTGGTTGGCTAAGCTATTATTGATTGGGAGCGTATTTCTTTTCCAAGGTGGTGGAGAATTCAATGTTAGCGAGTCGTTGGCTGTGACTGAACTTGGAAGACAAACTTCTATCGATGACAATAAGGACGCCATATTACGTATTGCGGAAATAGTGCCCTTCCGAGGTTTTTCCATCATAAGTGCTTCCTTTGTTGCAGTATGGAGTGGGTGCAATGAGTTTCCCGGAGCTTTGCTTATAAGACCTACGGATCTTATCCTTCCAAGCTGTACAAAAAGTAGGTAGTCAGCTTCTCTTCGAAGCGCTATTATTTTAGAGCGCCTGTTGCTATGCGAAAGCATTGGTTAATAGCAGCGTTGACACTTTCAACGTTTTTCTTGATGGTCCACATGAAGGTCGTCAAACCATGTTGGAGAGATCCCATTACCAAGGTTAGTAGGATGGCGGTCTCAATGTGGGGTCCTTTCCTTTTTGAGCAAATCATTTTCAGGGCATTATTGCGTAGTTTAAGTTGATTTATTGTCTTTTTTATTTGCAAATTCCATTTTAGATTTCCAGAAAACAGAACACCGACTATCATCAGCTCTCTTTTGAGTGGAATTGTGACATTCCGCAGGGTCAGGGGTGAACATATGCATTTTCTTTTTCTACAAATGTGGATGGCTTCTATTTTGTTTGGTGGGACAGAAGCTCCCCTTTCTTGCGCCCACTGAAATATTGCTAAGTCCGTAGTCTCCAACAGTTGGTTGACGTGGGCCCATTGTGCCAGTTAAAATAACACTTACTCGTAGATGCTTATATGCTATGTGTTGTTACATTCTTCCAGCCCAACCTATCGAATCCTACCAACTTGCTATTGATGCAATTGACAATTTGATCAACTTATCGGACTCGCTTGATGATACCATTATCTTCGGCGATTTTAATCTGCCTCGGCTGAAATGGACTCCATCTGAAGATCAATCTTTTTTCATCGTTTCTACTCCCATTTCTGCTAAGAATGGCTCTTCTTAGATCGGTTAGCAGACTCTAGTCTATGTCAAGTCAGGGGCGTTTCCAACTAGACCTTATCTTCACAACTGATCACATCAACTCCTCAGCATTGTGTTGTCCCCGATCTCTTTCAACTATTGATAACTTACATCCTCAACTTCTTCTTTCATTTTTCCAGAATTCTCCCCTCCACTCGTCTCCCCTACAATTTTCTCTTCTTATAATTTTCACAAAGCTAATTGCCGTAAAATCAATGCCTATCTAAATAGGGCTTCTTTCAAAATTATCAATCGATCTCTGGTCGATTCCCCCTCCATTTTTTAAATAGAAATATTCAAATCCATTTCCCCTTATGTGCTAAATTCCCGCCATAAAACATCTTCTACATCCCCTCCTTGGAATAATCCTAGACTCCGCTCTTTACGAAACAAAAGAAACAATTTATTGACGGTATTCCTTGGAACCCACTCTTCTTACGACTATTAATAGTATCTAAGTACACATCTTCATTTAATTGAACCCTACAAACCTCCCTATCACCGCTATCTGAATAGTGCGCAAACCAATCTTATAACTGACCCCAAACCCTTTTTTCTATTTTTCAATTGCAAAAGTTAGACCGATGGTTATCCTTCCTATCTTGCTTTTGAAACCAAATCTTCAAGTGATTCTCCTACCATCGCCAACTTTTTTGCTACATTTTTCAAACAATCAT
Source organism: Volucella bombylans (assembly GCA_949129095.1). Taxonomy (NCBI): domain Eukaryota; kingdom Metazoa; phylum Arthropoda; class Insecta; order Diptera; family Syrphidae; genus Volucella; species Volucella bombylans. The sequence goes on along the minus strand of OX422140.1, from coordinate 124,748,660 downwards.
TTGCCACCAACTCCTTAGTAACAGATCCCTATTACTTCAATGACTTATCAAATTTCTCCAGCTATTGAAGAAAAGTTATTAAAACTTAAAGATGAATTTCTACCTCGCCCAGATGGTCGCAACGTCGTTTTTCTTCAAAAATGCTCTTCCAACCTGACTCCACCCCTTTCCTACCTAGTTCGTCTATCCTTTACACAGGGAGAATTTCCTCAGATTTGGAAGACTTCTTTTATAATACCGATACACATGAAAGTATCTAAGCATGAAGTTACCAATTATCGTCCCATTACCTTTCCAAAAGGCAGATCAACTACCACAAACCTAGTTGAATTCGTGTCTTTTGCTCCCGCAGCCTTAGAAAATAGCAAAGACATCGAAGTTATCGCAAATGTTTTCACTAAAGCGTTTAATAAGATATCTCTTCAACTGCTGCTTTTCCAATTGTATGCTCTTGGTTTTGAAACTCTTTTATTAATTATTCCGTTTTTACCTGACAAACCGATATTATAGTGTTCGGTTTAGATCTGCCCTTTATTTTCCATTTCTGGCCTCATCTGGAATTCCATAAGGCAGCCATCTTGGTCCTCTTCTCTTCATTCTTACTATTAACGATCTTGATAGGGCCATTAAACACGCCTGCCCCTCCTTTTATATTATATGCCCTTCTTCAAGAAGATCTTGAGCGGTTTTCAATCTAGTGCCTCAAAAACTGCCTAGAACTTAATATAGCCAAAAGGCAATTTACAATATAACCTTCTCACGTAAATGCAACCCGTCTCCTCACCGACTTTATTTTCCTTAAGATCAATCAATTCCCCTGGTTCAATCTCTTCAAGACCTTGGCATCTTATTCGACTGTGAGCTTAATTTCCGTTCGCATATCGATATGATGATCCTTAAAGCCAACTCATCACATGGCTATATTAAACGGTGGTAAAAGAAATTTTCCAACCTATGCATAAGCAGATCTCTCTATGTTACCTTTGTTCGCCCTCTGCTTGAGGATGCCAGTGAAGCTTGGTCGCCCTTTCACCGAGTTAATGTTTCCTGAATCGAGGGTATTCAACGTTGATTCCTCTAACTTGCTATCCGTGACCTGCCCTTGAACGACCTTTCAGTCTTATCTCCCTGTCGAAACCGCCCCAAACTTAACAATTCGTTAGAAGAACGTAGGAATATTGCTGATATTCTTTTCATCCATCGACTTCTCTCACGTTCCATCGACTGCGCATCCCTTGTCAACTCTATTTCCTTCAAAATCAACCCACGTAATATACGTTATCCTCGTCTCTTCTATCTACCGGTCCACCGCATCTCTTATCGCTCCAACGAACCAATCATCCCTATGATCCGAAATGTCAACTCAAGCCCCTCCATTTATGATTTCAATCTGAGCGCTCCTAGTCTCAAACAAAATCTCCTCCATCATTCCTTGGTTCCCAGCTCTTAGGGCTTTCTGTCAGTTTTTTTGGATTAAGATTGTACAATATTAAACCAAATAAATGGGTACTTCTGCCCCCAAAAAAAATTAAAATTTGTTTGAAGATCCAGCGTATTCTGGATTCTGTGCCATTAACAGAACGACTACTAGCAGTCTTTTTCCACTTTCTGCACTTGTTTGATGCAGAGGAATACTAGAGAGTGATCATTTCTAGTTGAACTGAAACCTGCCGACCTAATTTGTACCCCTCTCTGCTTTCAATTGCATCAGCGGCTTCCTACGCGCCTTTTTTTTTTTTTTTTTTTTAATGGCCCTTAGAAGATGACCACTCAGATTGTAGTTTGAAAGGCTGGTTTTGTCAATTTATTTTATTGAACCTTTCAAAGCATTGAAAAGATTTTGAGCAGTATCCACTATCGAAAAGAGTAAATTGGGCGCTTACTCCCTCTACTTGTTTCATGATATTTTGGATGATGGCCAGAGCAGGAGTTTTCCTTGTTTAAGTTCTGCTACTTGCATTGGATTCTTTGTGTCCTCATAAAGAATTATGTCAGTAAAAGTCCATGTTGTCTCACTATTGGTTGGGCTAATATGAGTTTTGAATCACTTATTTGCTACTTAATGCTTTCCTTGAACGGACAGTTATGTACGAGTATATCTATTTGTCTTGCATCCAGTGTGTATCAACCTGTAATCCATTGGTGTTCCCCAAGACCTCCTTTAGTATGAAGACTTGATCTGCTCGTAAAATCGATTCACTAATTGGAAACCACGATATTTGATACAAAAAAGATTTAGATGTGAAACTAGGAATTTTGAATTCAGTATTTTGTTCTCTTGTCGCGCTTAGGCGCTCAATGCTACGTACTCCGTGTTAAGTTGTTCAACTTTAAGCTTCTATTTTGTCCATTTTACTGTGTTTTTCCGTAAAATTTTTGAACTTTGGATGGGTCAACGACCAGAAAGGGATCGAAGTCAACATTTGTACCACTTAAACATTGTACACCAGCATTTTCGTCGGATGCATTTCATCGATCGTCGTGGTAGTGATAACAGATAACAATTAACGTGTTATAAAGTTCTATAGTTAAAACAAAACAAAACTAAACTCTTTATAAAGCTAAATAAAAGTGATATTTTGATGTTAAGTCTATATGATGAGATCTGTGATCTGTGTGATATGTATCTACTCGTATGTACGATTATAACCCTTAACTACCCCTCATGGATAAATTTTACCCATTCAGAATTGATTCCATTATGCACTCACTAATACTACCGTAAAATGGTAAAACGAGTTTACATAAATTATTGCACGGTAATTCAGTGTTACTACCTGTGTTGTTGAGTGCGTTTGATTGCAAACCAGAGAATAAGGGTGAATTCAATTTTGTTTTGAGTAATTTTTACCCATGATGGGTAGCTACATAAGTTTTTCGGTTTTATGTTTCTTAGATGTAATTGGACACAATGGCACGACGATTTTTAAAGGACGATACTATATCGGTGCATCTTGGATCAAGAAGATCCCCGAGAGAGTGACAGAGACCTTTTTGGGGATGACAGTGAAGAAGATGAATATTTTGAGCTCTTGGAAATGGAATTTACCGTGCAACTATGTATGTCAAAAAATAGATTCGAATTTATTGCTTACAATATACGATTCAACGATACTAGAAAAAATCGACAGGAAAGGGTTAAATTTGAAGCATTAAGAAATATATTTAAACAAATGCGCTGAATTTTACACACCTTACGAACATTGTACCATCGATGTACATCAATTAGGTTTTAGATGTGGGTGTTCCTTTATTTTTTGTAATCCGAAAACGCCCGATAAGTATGGCATTAAAATTATCTCAATGAACGATGCTCGCACTGGATACATGCTGACTGCACATCCATATACTGGAAAAGTACCAGTGGGACCAAATTAAGTAGCTCCATACTAATAGAAATATAACAATGAATAATTCTTTTGGTTCAGTGCCGTTATCAGAGTCTTTGCAATCTAGTTTTGGGCTTACAATCCTGGGACCAATGAGAAAAAATTAAGCTGAAATAGCACCGGATTTTTTAAATGTTAAAGAGGCCCTCAAAGCCATATTCGGAGTCAACAAAGAAAAAAACGCTTCTTTCCTGGACCGAGAAGAAAAACAAAACCGTTATAATCCTTTGAACAATGCACCATAATGCTAGCATTGATCCGGAAACTGAAAAGCCGGTGCCCGTAATTACATATAATTAATCAAAAATTGGTACCGACTTGTTTAATCAAAAATGTAAGTTTTACAGCACTGCTCAAAAGATTTTTAGATGGCCAGCTAGAGTATTTTGCAGTATTCTTGACGGAATTGGTTTTAATGGTTACGTTTTGTTTAAACTTGCCAATACATCTGATGAAACACCAAGGCGTCACTTTTTAAAACAAATTGGTTTATTGACGCCAACTGATGAATTCCTTAATAAGGCTGTAAGATGTGCTTTTTGTAAAGCCAGAAAGGACAGAAAAACGAAAAATCGTATGCATTGTCTGCAGGTATCCGATGTGTATGGAGCATAGAGCTATAGTTTGCTATACGTGCAGGTTAAAATAAAAAATGTGAAACCGTAATAAATACTGTTTTGAATTAAGTGGTGTAAGAATTTCTTAAAGAAATTTACTAAATTTGTTTTTTGTTTCTTGAAAGAATATTATTTATTTTATTTAAAAATCGTTATGGAATCTACTCTTTTTTGATGACCTTTTAATTTATTTTTTATTGAAAATGAAGTTACAGTTATCTTATGTGTTATATGCAGGTCATAATTGTTTCGTTTAATAAAATAGTTAAAAACAACAAAAAAGCTTACTTATTCTATTTCGATTTCTTTTTTATTTATTTATTTAATAATAATGTGTCTCTGTACAATATTAAGTTATAATCGACTTTTTATTTTCACAGGTTTCAAAGCAATAAATTAAATAAATTAATAGAACAATTATAATTATAAATAACAATGCATACAAATTATATAGTAGTTTAAAATATAAAAATAAAGCGAAAAAAAAAATAGAAATAGAGAAAAATATGAAAGAAGAAAGAAAGTAGAAAGTGAGTAAGTCAATGTCAGGTTAAATGAGTTTCAATAATTCCTTTCTAAAACGATTCTCTGTGTTCAGCCTTTTTAAACTTGGAGGAAGTTGATTCCATAGATGAATTGCATGAATAAAAAAATAAATATCTGTGTCTTGGCGGTATTAAGTTTAATGTCCTTTCGGATTGCACAAAGCTTAGTTTCGAAAATAGGTAATGTGGTGTTTTGCTTCTTATAATCTTAAACAATGCGAGGATAATACCTGTTTTTAACAACGTGGTTAAGGAGCAGCCAATGATTCGTTTTACATAAGAAGAGATGTGATCACAGCGACGGATATTAAAGATATACCTGGCATATAAAAAGGCGACTTTTAGCTTTCTGGTAGATACAGAATCCCGGTTCGAGAAGATTTCACATCTATAAAGAATAATAGGTAAAACATATGCCTTAATAAGCTTCAATTTAACTTTGATAGGTAAATATTGCTTGGTGGGACTTAATCCACGGAGAATACCATATATTTTGGAAACAATGTGGCTTACATGAGTATACCAATTTAGACACTCATTAAAGTAAATACCCAGATTTTTGAATTTTTTTCATAAAGTCGATGGTAGTATTGTTAATTTGAGGAAGTGACGAAGTAATATCTACAGACGTTCTATTGAAGGACACAGATTTGGTTTTTAACGGATTTAGGTTTAGATCATTTTGTTTGGACCAGGTATAGACGGCATTGATATCTCCATTCAACTCATTCATTGCTGTTAATTCTTCAGATTTCTTGAAACTTTTTAAAATCTGTACATCATCTGCATAAATATGATGCTCACACCTTTTGATACACTTCGATATGTCATTTATAAATAGTATGAATAAGAGCGGACTAAGAATGGAGACCTGAGGCACACCTGATACGACATTTAGACTCGTTGAGACTTTATCTTCATAGAAAACTGTTTACGTTCGGTTATGAAGGTAAGATGTAATGAGCTGACAGATGGAGTTCTCAAAAGCAAATTGATTCCTAAGTTTAAATATCGAAATTTCGTGGTTTACTGAGTCAAATGCTTTTGAAAAATCAAGAAAACCAGCTACCGACATCAAGCCCCTATCAAAACCAGAACGTATATCATGTCATTCATTGCAATAAAGTTGGTTACTTACAAATTTTCTGAAATTTGGGGTTGAAAAAAATACTTTGAAATATTGGGTAAAGTTAACCCATGATGGGTATTTGCGTCTATGAAAATATAATGGATAGCTAAGGGACAATTATGCAATTAGGTTTAGGTAAATATTGAGTTTTACGTTTTTTGTTCAACTTAATTTGATCTTGTATAAATTGTTTCTTTAGAGTTTCTCTACCTCAGCGCTTAAATATTCATCATTTTCCTCTTCCCCAAAGCTTACATGAAAGTCTTTGTCAAACTAAAGTTTGAGTACAGTGTAATCAATGTTCTATGGGAGTATTCCTAGTATATTAAGAATATTAGTATGCCCAAATATATTATTTATCCACTGTGTAGTTGCTATAAGCTGAATTGAGGGGTTTCAAGTGAAACAGAATATCCAGTGCCGCGGAGGGAGTAGAGCGTATGGCTCCGCTTATGCATAGACATGCTGTTCTTTGGACTCTTTTCAGTTTGCTGCAGTTGACTGCATTCTCTAAGGCCGTCCGCCAGACAACCAACCCGTAGGTGAGTTTCGGGCTTAAAACCGAGATATATAGCCAGCCATATATAGCGAGGTTGAAGGCTCCATTTGTTTCATGTAGCAATTTCCTAAAAGCTCCTTTTTCAGTTTGTGCTGCCGCGAGATCGTTTGATTGTGGATGATATGGTAGACTCTTTCCCATTTGTATGTTTTGACAAAATTCAATAAACCCATATGACTGAAATCGAAGTCCATTGTGAGAAACTAACTTAATACCAAAAATAGGAAACGAACTACGTAATTTTTTAATTACTTTTCCCGCGTGAGTACTTTTCATTTCAGATGTTTGAAACCACTTGGAATAACTATCCACGAGCAATACAAATTGTAACCCCGCAATATCGACAAAATCAATATTACTCTTTCGGAAGGATACGATAATGGTATCCAATTTGATTCTTTGACCGATTTGATGATAATTCTGGGTTTGGCAGCAGACCCGACAAGATTTTGCAAACTCTTCTATGTCTGCATCTATACCTTTCCACCAACCGTAGCTTCGCGCCAGCATTTTCATCCTAGTAATTCATATGTGAGTATCTTGTAAAATTTCTAGTACATCCTGCTTAAGATTTTCAGCCACTATAACCCTATTACCATAATGCCCCCTCTGTTACATGAAAATCTTTAAAAACCTTTGAAAATAATACTTTGTTTCCGTGTCAACTTGTTGATTGTCATTATTGACTAATCCGTTATATACTTTCAGTAAAAGCCCATCTTTTCTAGTTTCACGCTGAATATACTGTAATTTTAGAAGTTTAATATTTTCAGGATCAACAGACAGAAAATTAAGAAATTCTCCGACAACTTCTGTTGATCCTTTAGTATCCGTAATAAGCATTACCTAATTGCGATCCTCTTTTGTATTTGACGTCAAAATCGTACATTGATAACTGAATGATAATAGTAACTATGGTAGACATGTGCCCATAGAGGTATTGTATTTGTGAAATTTTTTTCGTTTGCAATCTTGACAATGGCACAGAATTGGCTGATGACTTGACTTACCGACTCAAATACAGCCGCTCGATTCGAATTTTTTCAGTAAAAGCTCAATTCCTCGAATTTTAATAGAAAATATTTTGAAGGATGATTTATAAACTTTGATGAATCACCTTTGGAACACAAATATGACATCTGTCAGAAGATGCTATAAGTGAGTTCAGAGATTATTGGAAAAATGGGCGCTTCTGCTGAAAAATTCCTTTAGCAGTCTGTCTTTCTAGTTCAATACCAGCTCGTCAAGTCCATACCAAACAGTTTTAGATAGTAAACGTCGTTTGATATGAAGTGAGTATAAGTTCATCGACATTAAGTTGACTCGAAGGCACGTTGCAAGAGCAATGACCTCATCGAACAACCTGATATCCGGGGCTTACTACCCCAATTATATGTATCACGAGAGAGTTCGCTTTGACGGCTTTATTCCTCCAGAAGCGTTCCTCTATTTAGATAGCAAATTTCTGATCCAGGACAAATTAGGCGGTGCCGCTAATCTTCCACGTCGCTCGAACAGCTGCGGACAGGTGACTCAACTACGACAGAGACGTCGCACATGGCAGTGCGGAGCGTCTCCGGTTCAGTAGGGTGGTAGGGAGTCGCGACATGAGGGATGTTGCTCGGCAGCACCAACACTTTTGGTGGCTTGTTGAAGGGGAGGATGCTTCGTCGCCGAACTCCTCCAGTGATAGTTAGCTTCATTTGAAGCAAGGTGGGCCAGCCTAATTTTTTTTTTCTTTTAGCCACGGCCGGCTTACATAGTTTTAGGTAGGTTCAAGTTAGATTTTAAGAAAAAAAAATATAAAAACAAAAAAAAAATAAATAAAAAAAAATAAAAAATTATATATATATAAAGGGTCCGCCATCTTTTTTTTCAACTAGTGCTTATTTCGTGAATGGTAACACTTAGCTCATGTCTGATGTGACAGATAATTAGTTTTATCCTTCCGCTAAACGAATATGGTTGTGTATACGCTTGAGCAATGCTGGGAAATATTGCGACATTACTTTGAAAATCATGGTAATGTTGCAGAATGTGTGCGAAAATTGAGTACGGATTTTGGAAGAAGAGAAGCACCGTCAGCTCCGTATGTTCGTTATCTTGTGAAAAAAGTGAAAGAAACTGGCATCCTCATCGATAAACCAAAGCGTGAAAAGCCAAAAACAGTGCATACACCCGAGAATATTGCTGCTGTGGCAGAAAGTGTGCGTGAAGCGCCATCAACATCAATTCACCGTCGTTCTCAACAATTGAACATTTCGGAGACATCATTGAGACGAATTTTACATAAAGACCTTGGTATGACGCCATACAAAGTCTAATTGGTTCAGGAGTTGAAGCCAACTGACCATCCAATGCGTTTTCGCTTCGCTAAGTGGGCCTGCGATCGACTTAGAGAAAAAAAACCATCTTTTCAGATGAAGCTCATTTTGATCTTGGCGGGTATGTAAACAAGCAAAATTGTCGCATTTGGGGCACAGAAAACCCGCACGCATACATTGAAAAGCCGATACACCCAAAACGAGTCACTGTTTGGTGCGGATTTTGGTCCAGAGGCATAATTGGGCCATTTTTCTGCGAAAATGAGCAATGGCCGTTACAGTCAATGGCGATCGTTATCGGGCCATGTTGAACGAATTTTTGTTCACAAAAATTGAAGAGGAGGATATTGGTAACATTTGGTTTCAACAGGACGGCGCTACGTACCACACAGCCGAAGCTACACTCGATGTTTTGCGCCCTGTTTTTGAAGATCACATTATCAGCCGCAGATCTGATGTCGTTTGGCCACCTCGGAGCTGCGATTTGACACCGTTGGACTATTATTTGTGGGGTGCCGTAAAAGATAAGTGTTACGCCGACAAGCCAGAGACAATTGACGCTTTAAAGGACAATATTCGTGAAGACATTGGTGAAATACAGCTGCACACAATCGATAATGTGCTTAAAAATTGGACCGATCGTGTAGGCTACTGCATGGCCAGCCGAGGCAGCCATTTGAATGAAATTATCTTCCATTATTAACCGGAAGGATAAAACTAATTATCTGTCAAATCAGACATGAGCTAAGTGTTACCATTCAGAAAATAAGTACTAGTTGAAAAAAAAAACGTTACATGGCGGACCCTTTATAAACATATATTTATATGTGAAGTATACTCGTATATATATTATGTATATATATATATGCATGTAAATGTAAGTAGATTAAGATTTAGTTTTTAGGTAGTATGTAGGCTTTTAGTTTTAAGTTTTATAATAAAATTAAAATAATCCATGTACTAAGTTTTTAAACATGTTTTCTTAGTTTAAGCTATAGTTAAGTCAATGTATAGTAAGAATTAAACCCGTCATAAACGTCGAAAGACATAATTTTTAAGTATTATGTTTAACTTAGAGTGCCCACATGGGGCCAGTAAGTTAGTATAAGATAATTTTTATGTTATTTAAGCTAATTTTTAAGCATTTTTTGTCTAACAGGTAAGAGTAAATTAAGTAGTATAAATAAAAATGCTCAGTAAATATAAGACAAGGAACATTTTACTTCTATACAAAGAATAAACTTCGCATTTGTTATATTGGCATGGTCACACTCTTTATGAATAAACAGCAAACAAATAAGAAATATAGTGAAAAACAGAGAGAGGTATAAAGAGCGGAAGTAAAATGTTTTTAGGGATAGAGTAAAATCTATCCTTCTAGGATACGATTCGTTTCGAAAGCCGTATCTGACATCCGACAATCCGTATTCGAGTCATCGAAGGACGACCGATTTTAGTGTTTCGTTTACGATATTTTTCGGAACACATGGAAATTACCTTTAGAAATTTAATACCAATAACGGATTGGTAGTGTGTCTTGTTGTGGTGGTAATAGCGGCAATGATTTTGGCCTTCATGAAGACATTCTTGTGGATGATAAAGTGACACAGTAAAAGCACTAAAAGTGGGTCACTAAATGAGGATTCTAAAAGGACCACATCCAATCAGAAGGATAAAGAGAGAAACAGAGAAAGAGAGAGAGTGAGAGAGGTTTTTGTATGTGCGCTTATGTATTTTATTTCTGTTGCACGTTTTTTGTTGAATGACCCTGTTTTTTGGTGTGTAAACTGCGTTTACAGTTGAGAGAAGGATAGTGTTTGGGTGTTTGTATTTGAGGTCGCTCATGAACATTGCATTTCTTTGTTAAACAAGACGCGTATGGGAGCCCAGTTGTTGGCATTTGGAAAGCTGGTAGCCAGTCCCATAGAAATGTATACGAAAATCCTTGAACCTTTTGTTGTGTGTTATTTTATGGCATTCCGTTTACGTCTTTGTTATAAGTTGACTTAGTGTTGTTGTAGAGACGGTGTCACTTAAACGAGAGATGGAAAAGAGCAATAAAAATAACTGTGAATTAACATATTTTGACATTATAAACTAAAACTTAAAGTAGAGGAAGCTTATGTATATTTATATAAATATACATTATTGTTTTCCATCGGCTTGAAAAGACTGGATAAGTTGTCGTTAGTAGAACCCAGCATCTTTCGGGTGGCACCCCTTCTCTGTCGGGTATTGTTACCGGGAACGTATTTATGCACTCTCTAACTTATTCCTAAGTAACTTCAGTCCTCCGCCAGTATCCTGCGGCACGAAAATATTCTCTACCAAATTTCGAGCGAGCAGAAACAAAAATGTACATAGTATCATAGATCGACCGGCCGGATATTGTTAAAACGGTTACAAAAATTCGTAGTTTTATAGGGCTCTACTGAAGAAGTCAAGATATGGTGTTTTAATGCGTCTTATAAACTCCCATGTAAGATGCTGTCTCCATATATGTATTGTTTTATTTTGTAACACAGAGAAAAGCCACTGGGACGGTTTCCAGAAAGTGAGGATCGAAACAGAGCTGCTCTCATATTCAGCAGGCAACCCAACATTCCGTATAAAGCGAAAAATAAATGGTGTTTCAGCAAGAGGCGTAGAATTTGAAAGGCCCATTATTTTACAGCTGATGCACGCAGGGTTGGCATATAGTGACAGAAGTTATCTCTAAATTTGGAAAATTTACCATGGAACGCTACACAGTGAAAGAAAAATAAAATCGTTGAATTTTGTTACGAAAATTCATGTTCAATCGCGGCACAGATGCGAAAAGTTCGTGACAGTTTAGCTCGTTATAATGCCTTCCAAGATGTGTGTATGCAACATAATCATAAGATTTTAAGAGACGGGCTCAGTACAAGATGTGAAGATGCCGAAACTTGATCGCGTCACACATTCAATAGAAAATATAGCCGCAGTAAAGGAAAGTGTCGAAAATGACCCTAACACCTCCATTGTCACTGTTCTCAGGAGCTTGACCTCTCCATTGCCACACTGCAATAAATTTTGACGAAAAATTTGGCGTACCATCAGCAGCGCGGTAGGTTTTCGGATTGGGTCCCGGAAAACATACACGCTGACATAGAATTTTTGGATGAGGCTACGTTAATACGCAAAATTGCAGCATCTGGGGCACCAAAAATCCACAAGTGATTCAAGGGATACCAATGCACCCAGAACGAGTAACTGTATGGTGAGGTTTATGAACCAGAGAGGTTTCTTAGGGCCGTACTTTATCGAAAATGAGTCCGAAAAGTCATTACGGTATTTGGAATGAGATTCTTTATACTTCGTCGGATGAAGTGTATCAAACCAAAGGAAAAGGCATGGTACGACTCGAGTTTTCAATGTTAGAGAAATGTTTTTTTGGTCCTTCAAAACCAATTCGACAGAGGAAAACCTAGAAAAGTTTAAACGAGAAAGGAATGACTGCAAAGTCTTTCTTAAGCGTGTGAAATTTCAATACAATCCGAATATGGGAAAAAAATACTACAATGCCCCAAACGTAGTAAAAATGTTTGGCCGTTCTTCAAAAATATTAGAAATTCTGAGTCATTCTGCAACCCAACGCACATTTACAATGACATTCCAGCTGTCAGCTCTTTGGACAAGGCCAATCTTCTTGCTGCACACTTTGCGGATATCTCAACACTTCCAGAATGTGCTTTGTCTCCGCCTACATTTGAGTGCGTCGAATCTTCACTCGTATAGTAGCAAGAGTTCTTAAAGATCTTAACATTCACATCTTAACATTCCTTCTACGCTGCGAAAACCACTGCCTAAGCTTTCTCATCAATTCCGAGCAGATGGAAAACAGCATTTGTTCAGGCCGTCCCTAAAAAAGGCGAATCTTCTTCTTTCTCCTTCTAGGGACCCATTGCACTTACGTCCCTTATTTCCAAGGTCAGGGAAACGCTGATACACCGTCAGCTCATGAAATATCTCGAAACACGAAAACTTCTTAATGACTGACTATATGGTTTTCATAACAGGTCCACTGGTGATTTGATGGAATGTCTCACCGAAAAGTGCAACCAAAGCGTACACCAATCTGGCGAAAGTAAGATAGTTGCACGTGATATTTCTAAGGCATTTGACAGAGTTTGGCATCAGGCTCTTTTGTCGAAAATGCGTGCTTATGGGATCGATGACTGTCTTCTTCAATGAATTAGAAATTACCTTTCTGAACGTTCAATTCAAGTTGCCTTGGATAGTTTCAAGTCTGATATTCACAAAATAAATGCTGGTGTGCCCTCTGTTCTGTCTCCGACACTCTGTTTAATTTTCATTAATGATCTCTTCTCTGCTACTTCTAATCCAATATATTTCTTTGCTGATGACAGTACCCTCTGCCTTTCATATTCATTCCCTGACTCACGCCTCTGTTCTCCGGCTGTAGAAAGAGAACGGCAGCTAAGCTCATTAAATTCCGATATCAAAACTCAAATGGTCAAAACACACGTCTCGCTATGAAGCTCATCAGTATACCCTCAAGCCCATTTTAGGACGTACTCTAAAATACCGTGTTCGCTTCTAAGCCGTAAAACTCGCTTATGGAATGCCCTGCCTAGCTCTTTATTTCCTAGTCATTATAACATTCAAATATTTAAAACTAACGTGCGCGCAAATTATAAAATAAAAAATAAGCAGTATTTTGTGGCCGAAGCTCTAAGATTTGGATATATACAAACTCTACTTTCAACAGGATGGTACTGTTGCGAAACAATTTCGCGAAGTAATTTCGCGTTTCAGAAACACCCGTTGGCTGCTAAGATCGTGAAACTAAACACCGTTAGACTTCTAAGGTACACGCCAACCATCCGCAAACAATTCCAACTCTAAAAGCGAACACTGAAGTCGCCACTGCTGAGATATGTGAAAGACTGATTGAAAATTTCGAGAAAAGTATAAAAGTTTGCGAGCATAGCCGAGGCGGTCGTTTGGAAAATATTGTATTGCATAAATAATCGCCATGTGGCTCCTTTACAGAACAATAAAATTTTCAGAGATATCTCAACAATTGTTCCAAAGTAAATTTATCCAAAGTAAAGCATATGGATAAACAAATTGCTGGTCTAATCGAGTTAGACTCCGGGAGATCCAGGAATGAAGAAACTCCCTTACGTCACCTGGATAAAGTGTTAAGTGACATCAAAGCCATCTGTTCTACGCAAGTTATATCCAACCAAAAAACTTACGAGTTGATAAGCTCTCTGCATGACGACATTGACATTCATTTCCAGTCCTCGTCACGCAAACAACCATCTCCTAAAGAATCCGATACTATGCTCGAAGTTATCTTCTACAAAGTGAACGATGTCAGTGATGAACTTACTGCGACTCGTTCCCTCGTATGCGATATTGAACATTACATCGCAACAATAAACAGCAAAATCGTTGACCCACCAAACTTCCCGCAGCCTTACCAGAATGTTCCCTATAATACATCGCTAATGGCTGAATTAATGGAACCTGAAGTGGATTCACACTCACCCCCACATACATGTCATCTGCTGACGGTTCAACCTACTGATTCTTGCGAAGTTTCTTCCAACCTGATAATAAAGACCACATCTACGTCAACACCTCCAATCGCTGCCCCACGCAGGCTTATCAATCACTTCAACTCAACTTGGACACCTTCTGAATGGCAGCTTAGACTTGATAAGCTTGCTTCGAAAAATCAATTGGTCACTACACTTCTTATAAAAGGCGCCCCACCAAACGCTGATGCTGATTGGATCTCGAATTTCTTCGTAAAGAAATATGGCATCACCATTAGCCACTGCAATGTACTTCCAACATCTCACCACAGAAGTAAGCGCAGCTTCAAGCTCAATATGCCGGCCAAAAACAAATGGCTATTCCATAATCCAGCCAGCAACAATTTCAACCTTTCAAAGATGAGTGTCTGCAAATGGTTGGAAAATACGAACAAGAAGCAGGATAAAGTCAAGCAGTCCATCTTACCTAAACTATCTATCAAGGTAGCAAGTAAACCCAATTTGCCAAGACCCACCTCCTCTTCTCAAAACAAACCCAGCTCCAATTGGAGCTTTACAACTAAAATTTTTCCTAATTTTAAGCCTCCCACCCATACTCCAACTGCGTCTATTCCACCCCAAACCAAGCCCCGACGTCAACGTGTCAGTTTTGACTTAACACCTATCTTAAATCCCGCTACTACAGAAAGTCAATATGCTCTCTCTAGGCTCAGAGAAAGAAAGATATATGAAAACATTCGCGTCTTTCTTGCCTATCTACATGACAAATCGGACTCGGTCTGCTACGAAGGGAAAACCAAAACCAGCGTCATGGTTTCCATCCAGCAGGAAGGCCTCCCTACCGACCCTATCAGTCTCAGGAACCTTTATGTCAGGTACCTCGAGATTTTTAACATGTCCCCTCAGAAAGTAGCAGACGACCTCGCTGCATTCGGCAACTATGTTCACTCTAAACGAGTATCACACCTACAGCGAAGCCGAGCCGACCACGACAAATTTTTTCGTCCATAGCGTGCCTCCCTTGCCAGCGCTTAAACCATCCTGCCTCACACCTCCACCCCACAACATCCCCCTTACATTTTACTACCAGAATGTAAGAGGTCTTCGCTCTAAAACCAATGCTGTCCTACGTCAATCGCATGCTCTTCCCTTTGATATCTACGCCTTGACCGAAACCAATTTGATTAACGATATAAAGTACCACTAATTGTTCCCTCCTACTTTTAATGTTTTCCGCGACGACGATCCTACCCGCACAAACAAAGATTCCCCCTGTCGAGGCGTCCTACTGGCGATCGACAACAGCCTTAACTCTTCACCCATTACAATTTCTTCATCCTCTAAGGCCGACTTTGTCGCAATAAAAATATCACTGCCTCTCAAGTCCCTTTACGTTATATGTTGCTACATCCTACCAGCTCAACCTATCGAATCTTACCAATTTGTTATTGATGCGATCGATCATTTAATTGACCTGTCAGACCCTATTGATGATATCCTTATTTTTGGCGACTTTAATCTTCCTCAGCTACAGTGGACTCCATCAGATGATCAATCGTTTTTCATCGCTTCAAATGCCAACTCAGCTAAGGAATGTCTCTTCTTAGATCACTTAACAGACTCAAGTCTAGGCCAAGTGAGTGTTATATCCAATTATATGGGCAGGCAATTAGACCTTATTTTCACAACAGATCCAATTAACTCCTCAGTCTCACTTTGTCCCCTATCTCTCTCAACAATCGATAACTACCATCCCCCCCTTCTACTTTCATTTTTTCATAACTCTTCATTCCAGTCCACTCCCCCCACAACTCTCTCATTCCACGACTTTCATAAAGCAAACTTTCACAAAATCAGTGAATATCTCAGCAGATCCCTCTTTAACTTTCACAACCTAAGTATAAATGATGCCTTATCCATTTTTTATAAAGAAATATTTAATTCCTTTTCCCTTTACGCCTTAAACATCATCTACTAGTCCTCCCTGGTATAATCGCAAGCTTAGTTCCTTACGAAATCAGAGAAATAATTTATGGGCTGTTTTCCGGCGTACAAGATCCTTTACCGACTATTCCAACTATCCTGGTGCTTATCTTCATTTCACCGAACTTTACGATTCCCTTTACAAGCGCTACCTTAACAATGCGCAAGTCAGCCTTATAAACTACCCTAAGTCCTTTTTCCAATTTGTTAACTACAAAAGAAAGTCCGATGGTTACCCTCCTTCCCTCTCTTTCAACAACAGGTCATCAACCGATCCACTCACCATTGTTAACCTATTTGCCACCTTTTTTAAACAATCCTTCACCAACGACTCCTTTGTACCAGATCCATCCTATTTTAGTTACCTACTGAACTTCTCCAATGGCACACTTCTCTCTCATATTTTTGACCCGTCTTATATCGAATATAAATTACACCAACTCAATGACGAATTCACACCCGGCCCAGATGGCCTCCCTGCCATATTTCTTAAAAAATGTTCTTCCTCTCTTTCCCTTGCCCTTTCTAATCTCTTCCGTCTATCACTTTCACAAGGAGAATTTCCTCAGGCTTGGAAATCCTCCTTCATAACCCCGATCCACAAGAAAGGATCAAAGAATGAAATAACCAACTATCGTCCCATCGCTAAACTCTCCCATATACCCAAGCTCTTCGAAAGTATTTTGTATGAAGCTCTAAGCTTCCAATGCAAATCACTTATTTCTCCTAGACAACATGGCTTCCTAAAGGGTAGGTCAACCACCACAAATCTCGTTGAATTCGTATCCTTTGCCCTCTCTGCCCTAGAAAATGGCAATGAAGTCGATGTAGTTGCAACCGATTTTAGAAAAACCTTCGATAAGATCTCTCATCGGTCAATCATCTTTAAATTGTCTGCCCTCGGCTTTGAACCCATACGGTTGAAATGGATATCCTCTTACCTCAAAAACCGTTTTAACAGTGTTCGTTTTAGGTCAGCCCACTCCGCTCCATTTTTGGCCACCTCTGGAGTTCCACAAGGCAGCCATCTCGGTCCCCTTCTTTTTATATTAACCATAAATGATCTCGATCAAACACTCTGATCATCAAACACTCCTTTACGCCGACGATACCAAATTTTCCAAAACCATTTCCTCTCCCCATGACTCTTTCCTCCTTCAACAAGATCTTGATAGTTTTTCGATCTGGTGCCTCAAAAATTCTTTGGAACTTAACATCGCCAAATGCTAATCCATCACCTTCTCACATAAGCGGAACCAATCTCCTCTCCGACTCTATCTTCTCCATTACCAACCTATCTCCTCCGTACAATCTCTTCGTGACCTCGGCATTTTGTGTGATAGCGAGCTCAACTTCCGTTTACATATGGATGGGATAATCCTCAAAGCCAACTCTGCACTAGGTTTTGTAAAACGGTGGTCCAAAGAGATCACCAACCCATACGTGACCAGGTCCCTCTATATTACCTTTGTTCGCCCACTCCTAGAGTACGCCAAGGACGTCAAGTATGGTCCCCATATCATCGTGTTCATATCTCGAGAATTGAAAGCATCCAGCGCCGTTTTCTTCGATTTGCTCTTCGAGGCATGCCCTGGGACGATCCTTTTAATCCACCCCCCTATCAAAACCGTCTCAACCTTATCAACTTAAACACCCTTGAAGATCGCAGAGATGCAGCAGACTTTCTCTTCATTCATCGACTCCTTTCAGGTCACGTTGAATGCGCGTCCCTTCACAACTCCATTTTCCTCAATATTCCATTGCAATTATTTATTTGGATCGGAAACTACGAGTATGTCGCGCTTCGACTTAAGTCAATAGGACGCCTGACAACTGAAGTTTTCGAACTAGTGATAAAGCGCTCTCCTAGCTATCCATTCATCGGCATATGCTGTTTCCGATTGGATTCGTGGGAAAAAAGAAAATTATGTAATGAGATGAGAAATGGAAAAAGAGAGTTAGGCTGCTAAGCAGGGAATAATACTTCATATTCAGGCTCGTGCTTCAAGCTCACTTCATTTTACTCCTACCACTGGAAACTAACAAAGTTATCTACCAAGCCAAAGTTGGTTCCTGCCATCGGATGTGGCGTTACGTTACCGCATAGCTTCACGTTGCATATCTCTGATGGCACTTATATCATAATATAATATAACTTTGCTCAACGCAAAATTTTGTTTTCTAACTTTTAACTTTTTTCAAGCTTAAAATCATGAAGAATATGACTAAGCTTTATTTAATAATTTCTATAGTCATTGCAGCCGTAGCCCGATTTCGATATAAGCGCATTGGAGCTGTTTCTCAAAGTAAATAATTATGAATGGCTTAACCGAAAGACGTTGTCGTAAGTTACTCTGACGAAGTTGAATATCTCAATGCTGTTTTTCGCGTTCGATTTTTTTGAGTATTTGGCTATAAAGAAGGTTTTCTTTCCAATTTGTAGGTTTTGCCGCTAAGAAAGTTTCTGTTAGCCTGTTGGTAGTTGGGCCATGTTTCCACATTCCCACTCTTTTCGCCTTACTCGAAGGAGCATCTCATTGAGAACTGACAAAGTGTTCTTTAAATGGGTAAATCTTAGTTACCTTCGCAATATACGCACTTAATTTTACTAATTTTCTTCTTCAATTTCAAACGAAAGTCTTCATTCATAAACATCAGTTTAATTGGAAAAGTTTGCAGTTCAAGATGGATCTTCGAAAGTATGTTTGACAAAATATTGATTTAATTGATTAGTGCAAATAGCCAAGGACAGGAAACACCAAAGAACCATATTACACGTACACCTTATCCAGTCTTTTCATCTAGAGTAAAACTGTTTTGATAAATCCTCCCCCTCCAAGTCCCAAGTTAGCAGTTTATGGTCTCTTAGGAGAACTTTAGCATTTCAACTCAGTATTTAAATTAGATACAAAAATCGTGTCTGGGGGTAGATTAACAAATACAAAAGCTAGCAATGCACAGAAATACGCCTTTCCGGATTGCTATAGAGAGGGTTTAACTTCAGAATCAGCAAATCGATAAGCAAATCCCAATCACGTTTCAGGTTTAGCCCCAGCAATCCTCAGCCAACCTAAATGGAAAAAAGAAATAATCCCATTTCGGTAATCCCCAAACTACCATGCCTCTACCATCCCCATAAGGACAATTGTATCCAATTCTATTGAGCCAAAAAGGAAAAGAAAAAGAAAACAATTCAAAGGAAACGAATCCAAATGATATTCGGGGCGGAAAAAACCAAAGTCAACCTTCAATAAATTGCAAGCGTTTCGCTCTTACCATCGTATTCCGTAGCCGCCAATACCATCGCCCAGACACCTACTCGTCAATCCAGGACTCAATAGTCCAACTAACGATTGTCATTAGTTTAATGTCGGACTCGAAATAATTTATTTATATCTTCTACGAGTTCCGGCATATATTCACTTGAGTTTTATAAATCTTCCTCGATTTTATCCACTTCAATGTTTAGCGCTTGCGATTTTTTAAGACGAAAACGAATCAACTTGTTCCCTCTAGAACAATTTTCTTTCAAATATTTTGCGTCCGTAAGACCGGGCGTGGGAGGGTTTGCTTTAGAGAAATGTATATGTATGTGAATTATATCCGCTGTCACCTGGCAATGAGCATTTTTAATGAAATTTTCTAATCTGAGTAGGAATATTAGTGGCGATGTAATGTTAACAGTTAACACATCTAATAACAAAACTGGATACGTAAAAATAAAAAAAAACGGGAAAATAACCTAAAAGATACTCACATTCTTGCCAGTATTAAAACCATAAATATTATTTCATAGACCCTTGTCAAACACAGACAGGAGAGAGCAAAGGTACTCCGCTCGAAAATATTTTAGTAAGAAGTACTATAATTAATGACGGACAGGATGGAACCGAAAGTGTTTACCTTTCTTTTAAAAGATAGATCATGGGAAAACTAATAGTAATTTGCAAGATATTGTAGAAAGCCTTTGGGCAATTGAATAAAACCTTAATCTTTCATTGCGATACGAAAAAGGGATATCCACCGGAGTCTGGGAATCAATTGGTACAGGATGTACCTATTATAGATAATGTTGGATGGCCGACTGAAGTGACCTTTGAAATCTAATTTAAACCGTTCAATGGGTTTTGGTAATTTTGGTCATCGGTAATTGTCCGATAAGCTATTTTGAATCATTTTTAATAAAGAAAACAGAACATGAGCTGTTTTCCATTTACCCTTCATATATTTGTCTTATTTGCATTTTCCTACATATCGTAATTACGTACTCGATATTCGTCTACTTTGATCTCCATCAGCGAATTGTAGATATTTTCAGCTATATGTATTCAGAAATCTATGAACCATTGTACATCAGCGATATAGTAGACTGCTAGCGTATCTTTCTGAACCGAAAACAAAAAAGAAATATTTAGTTTTAAAGTTTTATTTTAAATGAGTCCCTAGGCAGCCTCAGGGCAGGATTGCGATTAATTAATTAATATTCTTAATAAACACGGGTCCGTTTTAGTTAGGTTTTGCTTTCTAGACTAGTTGTGGTACCAACTAAAGGGGATCCTATGAAGACAGTCATGGTCAGTCTCCTCTTAATCTATAAGCCACTAACATCATCCAGAGATAAAGTTTGACTCATTTCGCCCAATGAGAAACTAACGACCTTAACCTTAAACCGTGATCGAAAGCATGAATCTCATTTGATATTCTACGCTCTTTTCCAATACTTGGCACTGAGTTAATATTTAATCGATCATAGGTTGGATTACCATGTCCAAAACCGTAGTGATGTAGAGAGATAATTACAAATTACCCAGATCAATTTCCCATCCCCATCCCAAACTTTACCCTAATATATTTCACAACTTTCCCCCTCTTATCTATATCCCTAAGTAACCTCCTTCACATCTTCCCAAAAATGCATCAATTACCTCCCTCTCACACATCAAGGCGTTTCTTTTAATTTGACAGCTACCTCTGATATGGTCAGTGCTCAACTACCCACATTCCCTCCTACTAACAACTTGTATCCTACAACTAGAGCCAAATGCTCAAACTTTATTAGTTCACATATTTTAAATCCCGCTTCCGTTATGCCCTCTCAAGGCTTAGAGATAATAAGATCTACGAAAATATACGTCTCTTTCTAGGAAATATAGACTTTGCAACCTTTTTTAAGCATTCATTTGCAGACAACTTCTTCTTACTGGATGCCTTATAACTCAAACTTCCATGGGAATATCTGCACGCAAATAATATGCTGACTCAGCTGTACATGGAATCTTTTTCTCCCACTTTCCCCATTATTTTATCCTTCAGACAAAGGAAATTTCCCCATGTTTGGAAGAACTCTTTCATACAGCCTGTTCACAAAGTTACTACTCGTAATTACCGTCACATTGCTAAACTTTCCAGCATACCTAAAATATTCAAAAATATTTTATATGAAGTTGTAAGCTTCCAGTGCAAGTCTCCTATATCCCCTGGTTAGCATAGATTTCTGAAAGGTAGATCAACCATTACAAACAGGTGAATTCGTAATCTTTGCGCTTTTAGCTCTAGAAAATTACAATAAACCGATGGTATTACTACAGATATTGCTAAAGACTTTGATAAAATATGTTATCTCCTCATTTGATCCTTTTGAAAAAGGGGTTTCCCTCACCTTTGCCCTTATTACTCACCTTGGGAAACCATTATTATAGCGTTCGCTTTATGTTAGCCCCGAATTTTACCGCTTCTGGTATCCCACAAGGCAGCCATCTAAGTCCCTTCTTTTCATATTAACTAACTACAAACGATCAAAAAGATCTAATACCAATCTATGACTTTGTCAAGTAAGTGCAATCAATCTTCTCCTCGATTTTAATTCCTCGAATACGCCAGCCAAGAGTAGCGCCCCTTTCAACGAGTTCATACTCGTATATCCTAAATCGAGAACATTTAACACCGTTTCCTTCAAATTTCTCTTCGCGGACTACCTTAGAATGACTCCTTTATTTTACCACCCTATCGTGACCGCCTCAGACTTATTAACTTGAATACCCTCGAAAAACACAGAGACGTAGCTGTCATACTTCTCATCCTTTTCGTCGACTGCTCTCTTGGTTGGTTGATTGCACCTCTCTTTTCATTTATATTTCTTTCAACACTAATTTTCGAAATTTACGATGTCTTCGTCTCTTCTAACATATATACCAACTCAGCGCATCGTTTATGATTCCAATGAACCCATCTCCGGCATGTTAACTCAAAACTCTCCGTTTTTGATTACAACCTGAGTACTTCTCGTTTCAAACTGCAATAGATCACCTCCTCCATACCGTTGATTCCTAGTTCTTAAGTTTTTTTGTTAGTTTTTAAGTTAGATTAAGCTTTTATTACTTACTTACTTACCGCTAGCACCGGTGACAGCCAATATGATCGGCGTACGCTAGTAGTTGTCTTCTCTATAAATGTTGTCATATGCGGCCTTAAGATCGATGAAAATATGATGATGGTGAACTTCTTGAGTTTTTTTCATGATCTGCCGGAGTGTGAAGATTTGGTCTATTGTGAACTCTCGTCTATAGCTATATATAGCTGGCGCAGTTGAGGGGGTCTCCTTATTTATGGATTGGGCATACGTTGCTGAGATTCTATTCTGACAAGATCTGAGAAATGAATTGGTGCATGGTCTCCATAAAGTCATTTCCAGCAGCTTTGAATACATCGGCCGGTAAGCCATCAGGTCCAGTTGCTTTGTTGGACTTGATTTTGGTTTTTGCTATTCTCACTTCGTGTTGGTCAAGTCGACAGAAATTTTGGTTGTTATCGTCTAAGTTGAATGGTCCATTCCGCCTGACGACGGGATGTTGGACTTCGTCGCCTTTGTAAAATCTGCAGAAAAAATTGTTCCATATCCTCAGCACCGAGTGTGACTCTTCTACAAGGTTTTTTTCTTCACCTGTACAGGCTTCTGTACGGGTCCACTTGCCTTCACACGTTCCTTTTGCCTGTTTGTAAAACTGGTCCGAACATTCCACATGCTAATCTGAAGGTATTTGTCCTTTAAACGTTTGTAAGGGTCTTCAAGAGTGAATCCGTTTTGGTCCGAGGCTATTACTTGTTCGTTCAAATTTCTTCAGTATAGAATTATCACCCCTATGACGGCGACACGGCATAGGCTAGTATTATGCTGCTGGTCGAGCTTGTACTTGCCATTTTAGTTTCCGGGACCACCAATGAGGAGTAAGACAAGTACTACACTAAGAACTTGATTGTTGTGCTGCTGGTCCAATCCAAGTTATAGGACTGTCAGTATTTTCTCGATCAATCACTGCACAGGTCCGTTTAAGTTTTTATGAAGTCTCACCAAAATTTAAATTAAATTTTTAAAGATCTGATTTTTTGTTTCTTTGACGTAGTTTGTATACCTTCTGGAAACGTTTTCGAACCTCATTAGTGCAGTGACGACTGTTGCTGAAGAGCAGTAGTCCGCTTTAAGGAGAAAATCCGTCAGAACTTTGACTAAGCTCTCAAAGAGACAGAAAACAAGAGAAAGCTACTCGTCAGAACTAAGCGATGCCGTTATCAAATATGGAGAAAATGGAAGCATTAAGTAAAGTTTATGATATGTACAACATATTTGGGCACTCAATACTGAGATAGTCAGATGATAACCAACACACAATCAGCTACAATTCAAGTATTCTAAGTACGCTAAGTGATACAATCTATCGCAACTGGTACTTCTCAGGGGTTTTAACGTAAGAAGCTATTAAAGACACTACTGCGTTTCTCAGCTTTAAGTTTATTGGAACCGATGGCATATAAAAAATTCTGTAGATCAAGTACTGCCAACTCCAAGCCTGACAATGGCTTAAATACCGAAAATCGCCAAAGAAGACTACACGCTGTCTTTGAGCTTCAGACCTATCAGTTTGACCTTCTTCCCGCAGAAGTGACAAAAAAACTTTTAACTGCATGTGTAACTTGGTCAGATCAAAAAGATTAGTTGAATCACTAGATCTTTCGATAAATAGAACCTTGGTTAAGGATGCTGAGGATGTAGGAGCACATCACTAGATCTGCGGATAAAAAAAACCTTGTCTGGGGATGCTCAGGATATAACTGCTCATCTATAGGATCGTGTCTAATGATAGTTTACTCCGAAGCGTAATCGCTAGACATAATTAACTAACGGTGCACCAAAAATAGGATTTTAACCAATTCTCCCAAAACTGAGGTTTCTTCAAGAGAAATTGCACGTTGGCTGGCTTTATTCACCTGTTGTAGGAGGCATCAACATACGAGTACGTTCTTTAAAAACGAAGCTTAATATTTGGGTATCATCCTGGATAGCAAACTTCCTTGGACTAAGCATATTGCCTTGAAAACTAGCAAGGCTCTCTCGGCTTTTTGGTAGTGTAACTGACATTTTGTCAAAAATGTTTGTTACTTCAATCTTACACTTAACTAATAATAACAAATCGATCCCATGCGTAAGTTGGTTGGCGGAATAATTTTCAAAGCTAAAAAATGGTTTATCCAACTCGTCTAGTCTTTTTTTATAATGAGCGAGCGCTCAAGGGGTTTGTGTACCCTTAAGGTGATTCTTCACAGCGCGGGCAAATTAAATTTAGGGAGGAAGAAAAGAGAGGTACCGGTGTACATGGTTTTTAAATGTTTGCAAGTTATAACGACCAGGAAATACAGAGATCGGCAGGACATTCCATAAGCGAGTTGTACGGCTTAGGAACGAATCACGATATTTTAGAGTACGTCCGAAAATGGGCTTGAGGGTATACTGATGAGCATTCATAGCGAGACGGGTGTTACTGTTGACAGTTTGAATGGGCGGAATGATACTGGCGATTTCAGTGGAGCACTGGTAGTGGAAATAGCGATAAAATAAAGTGAGACAGGAGGCATTAAGTCGGTGTTCGAGCGTGTCAATTGATTGACTGGTATTAGTATCGTCAATAAGTTTTATCACACGGTTTTGAATTCTATCTAGCAGGAGCAGAGATGTTTTATGAGCACCTGACCAGATGTGGGCATTGTACTCCAATCCTTATATATTGAGGCCAGATCAGAGGGGGTAAAATATTTATTACATCGCTTGAGGAAACCTAGACAATTTCGCTTTAACGACAGCAGACAGCATTGTGTTTTGGAAGCATTAAATTCCACTCTGCTGATTGTTCCCCAATTGGTTATGCTGTTGATATCGGAATTTAATGAGCTTAGCGTACGCTGCCGTTCTCGTTCTACTGCCGAAGAGCAGGGCCGTGAGTCCGGAAACGAATATGAAAAGCAGAGAGTACTGTCATCAGCAAAGGAATATATTGGATTAGAAGTAGCAGACAAGAGACCATTAATGAAAATTAAAAAGATTGTCGGAGACAGAACAGAGTCCTGGGTTACACCAGCATTTATTTTGTGAATATAAGACTTGGAACCGTACAAAACAACTTGAATTGAACGTTCCGAAAGGTAATATCTAATCCATTGAATTTTCGACAAAAGAGCTTGATGCCAAACTCTGTCAAATGCCTTAGAAATATCAAGTGCAACTGTCTTTGCTTTCGCCAGATTGATGTACGCTTTGGTTCCACTTTTCGGTGAGACATGCCATCAAATCACCAGTGGTCCTGTTGCTACGAAAACCATATTGCCGGTCATTGAAAAGTTTTCGTGTTTCGAGATATTTCATGAGCTGACGATTTATCAGCGTTTCCATGACCTTGGAAAGAAGGGACGTAAGTGCAATGGGTCTGTAGGAGGAGAGAGAAGATGATTCGCCTTTTTTAGGGACGGGCTGGACAAATGCTGTTTTCCATCTGCTCGGGAAGAGTCCTACAGATTAGGATTGATGAAAAAGGTTACGCAGTGGTTTTGCCAGCGAGGAAGAACACCTCTTCAGAAGAAGGAGAGATATATTATCTGGAATAGCGGATTTATGTATGTTGAGATCTTTAAGTACTCTTGCTACTACACGAGCGCGAAAGTAGATTCGTCCTATTGAAGATTCGACGCACTCAAGTGTAGACGGTGATAAAGCACAATCTGGGAGTGTTGAGCTGGACGCAAAGTGTGCAGCAAGTAGATTGGCCTTGTCCAAAGAGTTGACAGCTGGAATGTCATTGTAAATGAGTGTTGGAGGATGAGGCGGAATTTCTAATGTTTTTGACGAACGACCAAAAATTTGTACTGCCTTTGGGACATTGCAGTATTTTTTGCCTCAGTTTTTGGGCGTATTGGAATTTCACACGCTTAAGAAAGGGGTTGCAGTCATTTCTGGCTCGTTTGAACTTTTTTCGGTTTTCCTCTGTCGGGTTGGTCTTGTAGGATGGCCTCTTTACAGCTCGGGTCGTTCCATGCCTTTTCTTTTAGTTTGATACTCTTCATCCGATGAGAAATAAAGGATCCCATTCCAAAGAGAATGGTGTCTGTAATCATATAAGCAGCGGCATCCAAGTCGTTATCGAGGAAACATAGCGACCAGTTAAAATTCCTAAGGAAGCTGTTAAGACACGAGAGAGTATGTCGGAGTGAACAGACGTGTTTTTGAGTTGCTTGGTTAGTTTATTCTGCGTATATTTAAAGTGCCCCACGGTCTTAGTTTAAATAAAGTGTGTATTTAACAAAAGTGCATCACAAACTATCAAAACACATCATAAATTATAATAGTGCTTACCTACACCCTTCGTTTAAAGCTAAATAATGGCTCTCAGGTCAGGCAAAAACTTGACAACCCACTCAGTATCGACGCCGCCCCACTCTTCTTCCCCTCAACCATCCATCACCCTTAAACAGCTTGATGAACGTCTCAACCGTCAAAACGAAGCATTAGCTGAGACAATACGGACAGAAATAGCGAAAATCAGAACCGATCTTCTTGAAACCATCGCTGAGCTGGAGAAATCATGGGTAGCGCGCCTAGAAGGTATTCAATCCACTATAAGTGGAGTTATAGATCGAGTGGAAAAATTAGAAACAGGCACTGAAAACTTAGCACTAAAGGAAAAGCTGCATAACTTAAATAGTCAAGCCGATTCACTGGAGAGAAGAGAAATTGCCGCGGATGCTGTTCTATTTGGCGTCCCCATAGTGAACGGCGAAAATCTGCTGTCTATGTTTCAAACACTCTGCAGTAAGGTTAACTGTCAGCCACCAATTCTAAAAAGCATCTCTCGGGGTTTCTCTCGAAACAACAACAACCAACCACCGCCGATCATTCTGCAATTCGCCACTATACGAGAGCGAAACTCCGTTCTTCATGCAGCAAAGGAATACAATAACTAGAGCTAACCGTGCTCTCCTTCAGAGTGCTGTACGTCTCAAGCGAAAAGCCCAACTCTTCACAGCTTACACAAATCGTGGGTCAGTGTTTGTAAAGCTTTCATCAGAAGGCCAAAGCTTTCATATTCTAAGCTTCGACGACCTAAAAGCAATTGCCAGCAACAACAACAACAGTAATTAAACAAATGTATAGAGTTGCCGCCATCTTCAAAATTAAATATCTTTTTCTATCTTATTATTATTTTATTATTTTTCTTTGTATATTCTTTTTTTACCTACATAGTTTCCTTACATTTAATTTCATGAATTTCAATATGTTTTCTTACCAAAATCATGTTCATTTTTTCTTAGCGAGCGCGGCGTGTCAATCCAAACTACTATTTGTTCTACTGCATAAAAATATTCGTGTTTTTCATTCCCTTATTTATTATACTAATTATCTGTTTTTATATTATGAACCTGGATAACGATAATATGGTAAGACAGTCCCATTCCGACAACTTGCATGGATCTCTCCACAACATGATAAGGGTGCTTGGAGCTCAGAGCGATGGCATTCACATCTGCCATCTTAACGCACAAAGCATCTTGCCCAAAATTGACGAATTCCGCTATACTTTTGGAAATACCCGTCTCGATGCAGTGTGTGTATCAGAAACCTGGCTGCACAGCAACGTGCAAAAAGAAGTCTGTTCCCTTAATGGCTATGAAATGTTTCAAGCCAACCGAGATGGTCGCACTGGTGGGGGTGTTGCTATATACCTACGAAAACCACTCAGGGGTAAAGTCGTGCATGAATCACCTCCGGGGTGTCCTATTGATTATTTGTTTGTTGAAATTACATGTAGAGCTGGAAAGTTAATACTTGGTGTTGCCTATAGGCCAAACAAACAGTTATGCTTTACTCCATTGCTAGATGTTCTTGAGGCTATTTCATGTATTTCCTCAAACATAGTTATCTGCGGTGACCTGAATTGCAATCTACTGAATAAGTCTGAATCAGCCTCGTTTATCGGAAATATGAATTCGTTTCATTTAACAGCGGTTAACTCAAGTATTCCCACCCACTACTTGGAAGACTCATGTTCCCTTCTCGACGTTTTCTTTGTTGGTGACATTTCTAAAATGCTCTTTTATGACCAAATCGGTGCGCCAGGGTTTTCTAGGCATGACTTGATATACTTATCATTTAACATAGAACTATCTAGCAGCACCCCGGTACGATTTTACCGTGACTATAATAATATAGATTATACTAATCTGCTTTCCGACGTTAACCGAATTTTTTGGGATAGCATCTATTACATGCCCTCTGTCGATGACCAAGTTATGTTCCTACAGCAACATGTGTCACAGCTATATGAGAAAAACATCCCTCTAAAAGCAATAGTACGCACATCTAAGTCCCCTCAATGGTTTAGCTCTTACATTAAAAAACTTATAGTCCAACGTGACACTGCCTATCGAAAGTGGAGGAGGTTTCGTCTTGATGAATTCCGAAATGAATATCGTTTATTGCGCAACAAAGTTGTCTTGAAAATCAGATCTGCCAAAAAAGCTTTTTATAATCATAAGTTCAACCTGTCTACCCCGGGAAACTCTAGGAACATGTGGAAGAATCTTCGCGAACTAGGCATCGGTAGGAAAAATATGGTAGTCCCCACTGATGTTAACTGTGACCAGCTGAACCTGAACTTCATCTCCTCATGTGGTAATCCTTCTTGCAGCCCTGCTTCCCCAGAGCATAGCACTGAAAATGACACTGAAGGGGCTTTTTGCTTCAATAGAGTCACCGAAGTAGATGTTGTTGAAGCACTCCTCTCGGTAAAATCCAATGCTACTGGTCTAGACTGTCTAAGCCCAAAGTTTATAAAACTGCTTTTGCCTTATTTACTTCCTCACTTTACTCACTTCTTTAATACTATATTCACTACTTCTACCTTTCCCTCTGAATGGAAAAAAGTAAAAATAGTCCCGGTCCCCAAGAAATGAATGAGGAATACGGTTGAATACAGGCCAATCGCTATTCTACCTTACTTGTCGAAGGCCTTCGAAAAGTTAGCACTAAAACAAATTCGTTGCTACTTAAGAAACGAAGATCTCCTAACTATACATCAGTCTGGTTTTCGGCCTAAAAGGAGCTGTAACACTGCTCTGATATTAATGGTAGAAGAGATTCGTAACGCATTGGATAAGAATCATCCAACGCTTTTATCTTTGCTTGACTTTTCGAAGGCATTTGACACAGTCAACCACGCGGTCATTTGTAGTAAACTTAAAGACCTTTTCGCTTTTTCTTCTTTGTCCGTAGCTCTTATCAAGTCTTATTTAAGTAGAAGAAAACAGTGTGTTTGCATTGGTGAGAATAGTTCGAATTTCTTAAGTGTACATAATGGAGTGCCACAAGGATCAATCCTGGGACCCACTCTTTTCTCCTTATACGTGAACGATCTACCAAACATTGTTAAACACTGCAAAATTCATATGTACGCTGACGATGTACAACTTATGATAAGCTGCCCCACTGATGAAACAAACTCTGCTATAGACCTCGTAAACGAAGATCTTGCCAGAATTTATGACTGGTCAATTAAACACGACCTTCGACTTAATGCTGATAAGTCTAAAGTAATTTTCATACACCGTAGAGCTCCTGATCTTCTCTCAGGCCTACAGCTTGTTCACATCAATCAAGTGCCCATAGAGTGGGCTGTCTCCGCTAAAAACCTTGGTGTGATTTTTAATTCGAATCTCTCTTGGGATACACACATTAATTCTATCATCGACAAGGTTTATAGTGGGCTTCGTACTTTATGGGCTACTCAACATCTTCTACCAACGAAAACTAAATTAATTTTAGCAAAAACTCTTCTATTACCTACTTTACTTTTCGGATGAGAGATCTTTTGCAAGCCTGACCACAATAGTCTCAGAAAACTTAACATTAACAATATTGCAAGATACATTTTCAACATCCGGCAGCGCGATCATATCTCACACTTTTCAAAACAAATAACTGGGTGCTCCTTCTCTAGCCTACTAAAATACAAATCGCTATGTTTTTTGCATAACCTTATAAAAACTCGAGAGCCAGATTACCTATTTAATAAACTTCAGTTCTTGCAATCGCATAGATCGTTCTCCCTAGTTCAACCAAGATACCATTGTCTTACTTCTGAGCGTCAATTCTTTGTTCAAGTTGTCCGGCTCTGGAACTCTCTTCCTATTGACCTGAGAAGAATGACAAGCACGAATAAATTTAAGTCGTCCTTACTCGCACTACTGGCTACAACCTAATATGCAGAAAATAATATGAACATGTTTTTCAACTCTGTAACTACTTTTTCTGTTTTATAATATTTAATTCTTACTTTATTTACTGATTTTTTTATTTTTAATATTAACTTTGCCATCTCTCTCTGTAATTTTTTTTTTTCCTTTTTTAATCTAAAGGCTTACAAATTATTGTATAAGATTATTCAGTCTTCCTTTGTAAGTAATATATAAGTTGAATAAATAAATGAAAGAAATAAATGACCACTCCAGTTGACTTTCTCTGCATACGCTTCTTTTAGGAATTTTTGCTTTAACTGTGTGGTCGGTGTACGAGAAATTAGCTGATATGACACAATGGTGCGATAAGCCTAGAGGGTGAGAAGTTAAAAGTAAGTCCAGACTGTTGGCGGTATGACTATCAACGTCTGGTATTCGCGTGGGCTCATTTACAAGCTGCGCCGGAACTTGAAGATACGGGTGTGAGCGATGTTTATTTCCATGAACATAGGGCTACGTGCAACAGGAATGTTGCTCTTTTGTGCGAAAAGTTTCTTGAACACCGTGCGACTTCTTTCTGGTGAAAGAGAAAGGTCGTTAAAGCACCCAAAGCCAAGCAGAGCCGCAAATAGGCGAAAATTCGTAACAGAGGCCATTTGACTTCTTTTATCGATTAAAATAAAAAATTCAATCTTAATTCATAAAAAATTTGTATTTCTAAAAACACAGAAACCTCTTTAAGCGTCTGAATTAACAACGTTTAGGGCTATTTTCAATCATCTCGGTACCTCTGATGATTTGAGAATGTAAGTTTTCTTCGGACGCAGTTGGAAACCTGAATGCACTTTGTCTTGTCGCAGATCACAGTAGGTTCTAGTGGAATAGGATCTGTGATTTGTTCAAACGACGACTTCTCGGATCCTGAACCCAAGTTGGAACTGCCTATGGCCTCGACTAAGGGATGCAAACTATACATCGATGTTTTGTCCGAAAAAAAATCGATGCATCGATATTATTTGGAGCAATGTTTTACATCGATATTTTTTAGTTTTTTGTCACACAGAAGAAAATTCGCCAACATTTCAGATTTTTCCGCAGAGTCCGAAAAAGAAGAAAGGCCTTTTGATATTTGGACATACCATAAACATTTGACTCATCAGAACATCAGAACATCAAGTCTAAACAGTCCTCTTCCTCATTTCCGTTTTTTTTTTTTTTTTTTTTTTTTTTTTTTTGAAACATCGACCCATCTGCTATGAGTACCAGACGAATACTTCCGGATATTCAAAAGCAGGCATGCCTACATACTCGTAGTGACAATCGCAATGCGATTAATTTTTTATTTGTTTATTGGATCTGAAACTGAATGTTAAGATTAGAAAACCATCGCTTTGTTTATTGACGGTAAAATCGATGCAAACAATTTTAATAATTGTTTCCATATTCGGTCAATTTATGGTAGGGAAAGCCGAGGAGTTATTGGAGGAATTTTTTGAGTTTATGTCATGTAAATAGTATTTTTTGAAGCACGTAAATTTACACGGTAGATGTTGGGAAAATTTACATTTTCAATGATCGATTTAATCGATTACAATTTAAGCTATCCCAAACAAGAATTTGTGGGTGATGTCCAACTCTAGATTTGTTTAACGGAGACCATGTTTTCCATGTTCTTTGCCTGTTTTCAGAACAAATAAGTTCGATTTACTGGTAACCAAGGTAACGATTTTAAATCATAGCAACTAAACGTTTCACGAAACAATCAATCTAAAAAAAATTACAAGTGACTTAAAGTTGAAAGGAGATGTACTCGTATAAGTTTTCGAACAAACAATGTTCATTCTTCAAATTTCGAGTGTACAGCTTTTTTTACAAAAGAAAACCTACACTTTAGTTTAATAATAGAATCATTTTTTTTACAGAAAACCTTCCCCCAAAACCATATTCACATGAGTAACATACCATTTACGAAAGAGGAGCCATAAAAAAGTGTCATAAGTGGTTCTCAGGCATATCTCAAAATACAAAAACTTTTTATAGAAATATATATGTTCCTGCTTTCACAGCTCTTGTGATGAGATACTTATGTAACAGACGAAAATTTTTAAACAATTCCTACTAACAACAAAGACCAAAATAAAAGGCAATCAAATTCGTTTAATGACCCCTATTCTGATAGATACCCACATTTTGTAGGTCATGATGAGATCCCTTTGTTATATTCTCTAAGTCTTAAGTACTTTAAAAAAAATCATCCATTTACTCACATATTGTCATATCCATAATTGGTTTTCTAAACTTTCGAAAGCACATTTTGCTCGATACAAAGAAATACCAAAAATAATAAAAAAACAAAAAAACTGTCTAATGGTGCTCATAAACAGCAAAGCACCTAAATGAAGAAAAGACTTAAAACTACATTTAAAGAAAATGAAAGAAAAAATAAGGCAAAGAACCTTCTTCGAGAAGAAAGCTATCTAAGGGAGTTATCATAGATGTTGCTTCACATCTCAAAAAACACCCACCGTTCTAGAAGCCCACCATCTCTAATTCGGTGTTCCATTTGCGCGAAAGTAAAGTAATTTCTCATTTTCTATTTCAACAAAGGCTATTGCCGTCTGGCGGCCAACAATGACATAGTGTTATCCATCATCACTACGATAGTACGTTACGTAGAAGTAGCCGCGAACTATACTCATAGTTACAAATTTGAAGTGCCTTTCCATTCCAATTCACAGGAGTGTCCTTCCTTGTAGAGAGCTGATTCGGTGACAAGGATTAATGAGAAACATCTCCTTTCGTGCTGGACTCCGTCGCCGCCGCCTGGATATGGCCACCTCAAGTTTCAGAGATCTGATGGGTAACAAATAACGCTTCAGCGAACAAATGAGCAGGTCACCTGGGTGCATGTAGAGAATTTTATTACTCAAAGCTCGTGATACACAGTAATCGCACACCTGGATTTCGTATTTTATACTCGTGTGTATCTTTTATCGGATTGTTACCTTCAATCTTCTATTCTCCCTCTAATATCTATTTTTTTTTCGCATTTCTTGTATTTTTTTTTCGATTCTAAATTGACATTTTGTTTACGAAAAATGTAGATAGATACAGGTATCTGTAGAATACAAATTTTAAAGCGAACGTGAAGATTTGTTTTTGATTCGTAGATGGAGGAGCCAGAAACCGTCAATGCTGACTTTTGCTTCAGCTTCAGGACATCAATATCAATTTGCGTGGTTCATAAAATGTACATAAAGCTATCCGTAAAAATGGAGCCACAGACAGTTCTAAGGGTTCTTTAAAAATTAATATCTTGAAAGAAATTCAAATTCTCGCCTGTGTGCTGACAGATGAAACGAAAATAAACGCCGATGAAAGAAGAAGTCGAGGTAAAATGGTCGCGAAATTCCTTTCTATTTTTTACCTACAAATACATATATGTAGTGCCAAGACTCTTGGCTATCAAAATAATCGAAATGATATCAACGTTGAATTTCAATGCTTCAAATATGACATGGTATGTACCTAGAAGCGTAGAACATATTTTCAGCAGTAGCAGGGGTTGGGGTGCATTTCAAAGTGAGAGACAAAAAAAATTCTAGAAACAGCTTAGCAATTCCACGATGTGTCTTGCATGTAATCGGTCTATGTATCTACTTGCTGAGCATTCCACTAACATACGAGAATATCATAAGTTATTACATTTTTTCGGAAACCAAGAAAATATTTGTATGTTTAATGGGCAGACTTTAATTGAAAGTACAAGCATGTCGTTTTTGTTTTAATCATTTTTCTATGTACAATATTTTTAATCGATGAATGTGGATGTAGCTTAGTTTGATAAAGTCTTGACTTTCCCTAAATGCGGGTACCAGAACTTTTTTAAGTGCCCATTAACAGTCTTCAAGAGCTCGAAGACAAGGATGATTTATAGCAATAAGGATGACACGCTCTAGGCATATTTAGTAGTACTGTATTATCACTGCAAAAAAAAAACCAGACTGGCAAATGAGTGTAATAACTGGCTGCTGGTGGAAGAGACATAATCATTTAAAAAGGAGTTAATTTGCAAACTTCCTCTCTTATCCGATATCTTACAAACTTAGTCTTTCGGTATCTCACAGAAAACGGTTTATATTGTAATTACAGAGATCACTGTAGCAATTATAGTGTTCTGGATTCTACACTCTATACCTCCCAGGAGACTATGCAGAACAACCTTTGAGGAAGTTCTCCAACTATGAGAATACCGATGCTTTCAATGGGTCATGTCATCCCATGTCCATGTCCCATACCGGTCTTAAGTCATATCAATATTAACGAACAAGATAAGCTAAATTTTGAATTACTTGCTTACTTACATACTTACTTAGGCAGCGCTATATTCGGTGCGAATTTGGACCTCAACCAATAAGCCTCTCCAATTAGAGCGGTCCTTGGTTAACTGCCTCCACTTGCGCACTTCAAGTTGGTTGAGATCCTTTTCCACTTGCGCGTGCCACATAAGGCGAGGCTTTCCTCTACTGCGTTGTCCCTCCGGATTAGAGTCGAAGATTCTGCGGGCAGGAGCATTAGTGCTCATTCGCTCTACATGTCCCAGCCATTTCTAACGCCCAATGCGTAGTTTTTTCACCACGTCGATGTCGCTGCACAGATTGTAGAGTAGAGAGCTTTAGAAAGCGTCCATGCTTCGGAAACATAGAACAGGACTGCGATTACAAGGGTCTTATATACCGTTTCCTTGGTTGTTCAGGAGAAGGTCTTACTATATAGTTGCCTTCTTAGCCCAAAGAAATAGCGATTGGCAAGCCTTAATACTCATTTGATTTCTGTAGAGATGTCGTTTTCAGATGTAATAGCAGAGCCGAGGTTGACAAAGTCCCTTACTACCTTAAAGTTATAGCTGTCGATTGCGACATTCTCGCATGTTAGGTGACCCTTCTTGTTGACAGCATGTGTATACTTTGTTTTGCCCTCGTTTGCACCTAAAACCATTTTTGCTGCTTTTGTTCCTATGCTGGTAAACGGACCAGTGACAGCTCGCTGTGTTCTACCAATAGTATCGATATCATTGGCGTATGCAAGCAATTGAACAGACTTTTGAAAGATCGTACCCTTGTGAGTTTTGCACGATTCTTTCGAGTGTTATGTCAAAAAAGTCACATGACAGCGCCTCGCCTTGTCTGAATCCTTTTTCAACATCAAAGGTCTCGGTTAGGTCGCTACCTGCATCCTGCACAAGCGGACGAATATGTAGATATGGCTCTGTATGGCTCGTCTCTGTAGATGCTGTCATATGGGTTTTCTCCTGGATCAGCGGTAGAGTGAATATTTAGTCAATTGTAGACTAACAGGGCCTAAAACCGCACTGATAGAGTCCAATCAGATAGTTGACAAATGGTTTCAGGCGCTCGCACAATACGGCAGACTAGATCTTATGTGCAATGTTTAGGAGACTGATACCTCTCCTTTCTTGTAAACCGGGCAAACGATGCTGAAGTTCCATTCATTAGGCATACATTCATCCGACTAAATCTTAGAAATAAGTTGGTG
Organism: Volucella bombylans; assembly: GCA_949129095.1. Classification (NCBI taxonomy): domain Eukaryota; kingdom Metazoa; phylum Arthropoda; class Insecta; order Diptera; family Syrphidae; genus Volucella; species Volucella bombylans. The sequence goes on along the minus strand of OX422140.1, from coordinate 124,712,453 downwards.
TATACTCTCTACCAAGTCATCAACTGCTGCCTTAAATAGTTCGGTGTGAAGACCGTCCGGCCCGGCACCCTTGTTCGACTTCAGTTTAGATGATGCTATCCTCACTTCATTTTGGTCGGGTGGAAGGAATTCTTGGCATGTATCGTCAATATGTCAAGCAGAGCGATAGAGAAATTTGTGCCGTCTTCGCCGTTTAGCAGTCTACAGAAATATTTTTTTCCATATCCTCAGCACCGACTGTACTACAAGATTTCCTTGCTCATCTGTACAGGTTTCGTTTCGGATCTTATTAACCTGACATGTTCTTTTTACCTTTTGGTAAAACTTCCAACCATTATTCCTGGAGTAGCACGTCTCTATTTACTCGATCGTATGCTTTTCATGCTCTTTCTTTTTCTCCGGAGAAACCGATGTTCTTCCCTCCTCTTTTGCTCGTAAAGCTCACGAGCCGCACTCGCTCTTTTTTGCAGCGCCGGTTTGTAGGCAATTTGTTTTGCTGCATGTGCACTTGTCGGCACTCTTCATCTAACCATGGGTTTCGTGGAGGTGGGCACATTAGTTGCGGCATTTCTGATGGCTTCTCGGCATCTAAGCCACTAGTCTTCTGCACTTACTGGCTACAAAGGACTTCTCGAAAGGTTGAGGGATACGCGATCGGCAAGGGTTCTGGCGGCTTGTTGCGATTGCAACCGTTGTGGAGCCGGAGATATCCGTAGACGTCCCTTGGCTGCAGCTAGGTAGTGGTGCGAGTCTATGTTGGCCGCTGGGAATGTTCGGAGATCTAAAATACTTGAGGAATGCCTTACGTAGATCGCAACATGATCAATCTGGTTGAGAGTTTGCTCATCTGGTATCTGCCATGTTCCTTTGTGAATATTGAGGTGGAATAACCGTGTGCTTTCTATAGTAACTTTACGTCGCGCAGCAAAATCGATTTGTCTAAGAATGTCTCCGGACGTGGTGTCGTGTAGGCTATGTCTTCCGATTGTTCTACCAAAAATGTCCTCCTTTCCAATTTTCATACATCGGACATTGCTCGTAGGTTTTATCGAGGAGCTCGTAGAAACTTTCTTTGGTAGTATCGTCCTTTTCCGCTGTTGGGGCATGAGCGCATATAAGGCTAATAATAACGAATTTACCTTTAATACGGCGGCTATTGGTCGTTTCGAAATAATTACTATTTTACATGGTTAGGTAGTTAACCCCGTGCATAAGATCCAACCTAGAGGACTGGGCTGTTTTTGGGATCCGTAGACAAAAGCGGCCGGACCAGATTCCGGAGCCAATAACCCGCTTTGGGGAAGTGAGTTCTGCCATTGGCCCTTATAAAGGCTCATCCGTCACCAACTCTTTTCCAACACCCTGACTTAGCGCTAGAGATCCCTATATACCTGGTATTCAAGTACGTTGAAGCAGCTCATATAAAGATAATTTTGAATTTCAGTAATACATTATTACTGGTGGTTTTTGAAAGTAAATTGTTTTCGTTGCAGCCAAAGTACCATTGCAGATATCCAAAACGACTCAACAACAAAGAAATGCTGGAAGCAAGTCTAAAAAATTACATCAGCAAGGCGTCAAGACTTCAATGATTAGTTATTCTAAAACCTTTGAGAAAAAAAAGCTAAAAGAAACGCCACTATTGCAATGCTGTGTGCGGTGAGAAATGTTAAATTGACAACGCAGGAATAATGTGTGAAGAATTTGCCAGAATGAAAAACTGTCATCTTAAGCTTTCTGAATCACATTATGGAAAAAGCAAAATCGTAAAAAATGGGATGTTCGAATCTGCAGTCTGCTTAGTGACGATGAAGGCCAAAAGGCAGAGGGTACTATCAAGTAAATAACAAAAGCTTGGTAGGCTGAAGGTCGCTGATCTCATCCCGTTGCATTTCGATGCTCTAATACCTGTCCAAAGGAAGATCAATAAAAGGAACTTATGTAATATTGATCAACAACTCTGAAATCTCCATCCATGTGAATTTCTATTCAGTGCATCCTGGACAGAGTCTAGGATCCGGTCTTCAATGTTGATATCGCTAAAGAAAACATCTTCCACGCAGTCCCCAGGAATCAACAAAAAATAACTGGAATAAATAGTCGCTTATATTCTGGACCGCCAACAAAATCGACCACGTTCCTATTGATTCCTGACGTCCATAAAACATCCTGGATTAGAGGAGCGAATATTGATTCTACGATTCTAGTTGCAATCCGATAAGAGCTATATTATCCAATGGTCATGGACACGCTGATGGTCACCATCCCAACTTTTGAAACTGGTGGCAATTATTTGACAGGGAGTTCGCCCCAAATTATCTACCGAATCTGGGGTGCATGCCTCACATCTAGAATATACGAGTATTATCATATTCAGTGCATTATATTGCCTAACAAATCGACTATAAGGCAAATCTTCATTCTGCGCAAAATCTGGTAAAAGATCAACCAACGTATTTCAGGTCGAATCCCCCCATCTTTTTATCGACTTCAAGGCCTCAAGAAAACCTATGGTAAAATACTTGGAAATAAATGGTAAACTGTATAATTTAAAACTTAAATCTCTCAATGGGGGTGGCCGTGGTGTAGTGGTAGTAGCAAACGCTTCTCACTCGGAGGGTCCAGGTTCGAATCCTGCCCATGGCAAAATCAGTTTTTCATTGTATAATTGGAACTCAGACAAAAAATTCTGCGTGTGAAGGCATAACACTGACACGTAGATTTGGCTGTTATAAGAGTTTCAAGCAATGAAAAAAATACTGGGAATTATACCTCGAATCACTCTGAGTGAAGAAAAACTCTCCGTCCTATTCGGACTCCCACCCCTGGAGATCAAACATAGAAACCAAACACACCTGAGTTTCAAACCACTACAAAAACAATTTTCCTTTCTCCTCCTTCTATCTTTCCGCCCGCGCCCTGGCAACAGTAAAAGGGTATCAACCCCTTAGGCGCGCGTAAATTATAAAAAAAAAAAAAAAAAAATAATACACCAGAATTCAGTAAAAAACACGCTTTTGTTGGCCTTGTTGAATTTCGTCTTAGAACAGATAGTACGGCTGGCAAATATCAGCACGGAAGGCGATATTTTTTCTAAATCAGTTAAGCTATTAGAATACCTAGATGCTATAGATAGCCTTGCTCATTCCCACCATACGGTCATAGAAGGCTTTAAACGATTGAACAACAAGCCGCATAATTTTATCTTGACCTAAAAGAGGATAAGGCAAAATATCCGTCAAAAATAAATCAGTCAAATACCATGTTGGACAAAATATTTCTGCCGGCAATAGGTAGTAACTAAGCTTATTTTAGCCCACCTCAACAAGAAGGAGTATTGCTACTAAGCAACAGTATGACTCCTAACGAATTTCTAATTGCCTCAAAATTGCCAAATTTAAGAGAGAGAAAAGCGTATCCCTTTTGTCAGTTTGTTTGTGGCTTTGTGACTTAATATATATTTATATAAGGCAATATTCAAGATGAACCAAAAATAATTTTCTAGAAACAACGTTTCTTTGAAGGAAAAGCAAGTCACATACATAACCTAAGGTTGGACACCGAACAAATATTTTCTTGTACATAAGATTGGTAGATTGGTAGATATAACCAAAGGGGTTTTTTCTCGATATTAAAGGAACTTCAACAATCTAAGTGCGAATGCAATTTCATAGAGAGCTTGACTGGGCATCGGTTTTTGTAACTGGGTTGTGATGGAGGACTGTGGATCGTGGCGAGGTCCCGATTATAATAAAGGACAATGGCTTAAACTGGATAGCCTACTCGGACTATGTGACCATTCCAGTAACTACGTACTTACCAACATAAGGTGGCGCTGTAATCCTGGGGGACCTGGACCTCCAACGAACAAGAAACGTCTCCAGCCAGCTCGGCCTTTAGCTAGCTGCTTCCAGTTCCGCACACTAAGTTGGATGAGGTCCCCTTCCACTTGCGTGCGCCTTAGAAGGAAAAGTCGATTTCGTACTTTTTCCGCAGCAGGGGTTCTGGTGTCATTGCATCAGAGGGTAAGTCCATAAGACCAGAGTCATAAGACCAGAGTCATAAGACAGTCTACACGCAAGGTCATCAAAGCTCCAGTGCGTGTTGTACCAAAGACAACTTATTTTTAAAAGGTAATTGGCTTTGAGAGTGCAACGCATGATATGAATATCAAGAGAAGGGAGATTCATCAATACATTTAAAGCGGGTCCAGGTGTGCTAGGGAAAGCCTAGTGAGTCAGAAAGAGTAGAAAGAGTAGAAAGTCAAGTGAGTTCAAGAGAGGCAGAGAGAGCATTGAAGACGACCCCCGCTCCGGCGCCCCGGCTACTGCTTGTACGGGAGAAAGCATCAAAGAAGTCGAAAAACTTGTTCTTGAGGATGCCCGAATAAAGGTGAAAATGATGGCAGAGATCACCAAGCTTTCAATTGGTACCATTCACACCATTCTTCATGACCATCTTAACCTTTCAAAGGTCAGTGCAAGGTGGGTGCCACGAATGCTCACAGCGCCTCAGAAAAAAGTGAGAATCGCATGCTGTAGAGAGCTTTTAGAGATGTGTAGTGAGAACGCGGACGGTGTTATGGATCGAATTGTTACTGGGGACGAAACATGGGTCCACCACTATGACCCTAAAAGCAAACAAGAGTCCATGCAGTGGCATAAAAAAGGAACAGACCCCCCGAAGAAGTTCAAAGTCACTCCGTCTGCCGGGAAGCTCATGACCACAGTTTATTGGGACTCAAAGGGAATCTTGCTCATTGAGTACAAAAAAAAGGTGAAACCATCAACGCCACATCCTACGCTTCCACTTTGCATAATTTGCGGGAGGAAATTAAAAAGAAAAGACGGGGTAAACTCGCAGCGGGTGTGTTGCTTCTTCATGACAACGCTCCTGTTCACACGGCGCGAGTTTCCAAGGCTGCTGCGCGAGATTGTGGTTTCGAAGAAATCCAACACCCACCCTATAGTCCAGACCTTGCCCCTAGTGATTATTTCCTGTTTCCGGATTTGAAAAAATGTCTTCGTGGAAAAAGATTTTCGGATGATGAAGAACTCAAGTCGGCAATAAATGGGTATTTTGCAGAGAAAGAGGAAATTTATTTTTTTGAGGGTTTAAAAAAGCTTATCTCAAGATGAAACAAATGCATTGATGTTAGGGGAGATTATATTGAAAAATAAAAACAATTTAAATTGAATTCGCATTTTCTTTCATATCGATACCGAGAATATATTGAACGCCCCTCGTAGGTGTGCTGCATCGCAGTCAGAGACGCGTTCGCAAGGCAGTTTTGTGCACATGTATCTCGACAATTCTTATTAGGTTACCTGGCAAGTGAGCCTCAAGTACGAGACAGAGTGTCTGCTTTTGACTCAGTAGAGGTACCACCAGATTTTCTGATTCTGTACAATTCCAGCCTGGTTGATCTTCCCTTTTTGAGGACTTTGACTAGCCTACTGGTTTCACTGTTAGTTTCGATTTTTTCGCAAAAGTCTTTATAAGGGTACTCTTCGATATGCGAGTAAGCTTCTTTTATTTTTGTTGCTTCGATCTGTAAAGGTCCCAGTCTTCCTCTAAATTAGTCTTAAGTGACCTGTTAAGAAGTTTCCTGATTTCTTTGCGAAGATGCTGCAGATCTGGGTTCTACCAAGAAACGAGCGGTCTACAGGATTGCTTTCCAGCTGGATATACCATTCAAGTTCTGACCAGCTTCATCTAGCTTTTGTTTTATCCTGAGCTTAGGAGGAGCACTGTTGGATTAGTTGATCTCTTCCTTAAAATGTATCCTGTTGGTTTTCCTCTTCAGTAAGGTCGAAACCGCGCATCCGCTTCTGAATTCGAAGTGACATGGAGATCTCCGGTAGCACTTTCCTAATTTAATTGTAATGTAGTTATTACAAAAGGCGATTGTATGTGTGCACGTACATTCCAATCAAATAAATTAAAATTGAAATTGAAATACTTTCCAGGTAGTAATCTCCTTAGCATACCTGTTGGATAACATTAAATCGGTTACTTAGTGTCTTACTCTCGTAACAAAAGTTGGCTTAGAGCCAACATTATTGACAATGAGATCAGACGATAGTATGAAATCCAGGAGATGATTGCCTCTCACGTTGCATTTGCTACTGCCCCAAAAAGTATTCTGAACATTAGAATCGGAGCACATGATAAGTGTCATATTCCTGGAATCACAGTACTTAATGGGTTTGACTCTCGCCTTCGCTGATGGTAGTAATAAAGAATCATAGGGAAAATAAGCAGACTCAACGACGAGTTTGTGCCATTCTCCGTTTGTTTCGTTCGTTTCGTAACTTATGTCTGCATCAACTACAATAAATCTTGGTTGCAAAATTGTACAAGTTTAGATGGTGAGAGTGAGTTCGACACATAAAGACAAGTTTTCGGTCTTTCCGATCGCTCGTCGTATAGTGGTGTGTAACCCCTTAAACATCCGAAACCACAGATGCGTTTATTCCACAACCATGATTCCTGTAGGGATATTATGTGAAGTTTTGTATTCAACACAAAAAGCCCGGCACATAGGGATGCAGCAACAGAACTGGAATATTGAAAGTTCATCAGAGTACACAAAATAGATGAGTCCTGGGGTGGTCGTTTCTTATCTGCACTCGGAAACTTTAAAACCTCTTGTATATCGACCTAAATTTCACAAAGCCACATTGACAGCATGATCTTCTCCGATCGGTAGATGTTGCAATTTCTTGTGCCGCCTTTTCTTTTATACAGTGAAAAGCGACTGAACTTCACTTTTAAAACATTTCACTGATTCGCTCACTGTGGTTTCCATAAAATTTGTCCTTGCTTGTTTGGCTATTGAATCTCTTGTTAATTTTTCTTTGTTGTGCCGCAATATTAAAAATACCGACATATCTCCGAGTTGAACTGTCGATACTGCTTGTCTCATATTCATCTGTTGTGAGGGTTTACATATATTTAATTTCCCGATGAGTGCCTCTCCTGGTATCGCACGTTCTTTTCTTTTGGCTCTTATCTTTCATTGTCTAACTAAAGATGCCCCTTATCAGGTTTGCTATTTCCATTAGTCCACGATTAAAAGGCTAACCTTTTATTGTTCACTGCCATTTGCGTTTCACCATATTATACCTTGGGTCATACTACCCATGAAAGCTTTGACTTATTGAACATTTGATTTAACAACAACATCACATCGCAAAATGAACCAGTGAATTGGTCACCGAGATCGTCTTATAGTATATTAACCCCCTATATGAATTTTTGTGGGGCTTTGTAAAAGTTTTAATTTATTCTAATAAATCGCAAACTATTCAGGACTTTGAATATAATAAACATTGTGATATTGGTAAGATAGGGCCCTAAGTGCTTGAAAAAGTGACCCAAAATATCACGGACATACGCCTTGTCGAAAACTGCTGTGGAAGTCATATGCCTGTAATCATATTCAAAAGATAATGTCAGTTAGCAGTCTTCAAAAGAATAATTTGTTTGACTCTAGCTCTATTCCAATATTCCAAGTTTCAAGTTTACTTACCAATTTTGTGGGCAGTATTTGGTTGCTGATTTTTGATGCATTAACGATATTATCTGAGATTTCAGCTGACAACATTAAAGTGTTGCCATTATTATATCGTGGCGTTCCACATTAATTTTCTACGGTCATCATTTTTGCGTTGCCGTAACACGTTTGCTAATTAAAAATTATTACCCATCATTGTGCCGACGTCCTAGCTTGCGATGTGCTCACGCCTTCCATGATGCCATACTTTTGTACTATTGTCCTTGAATGCATGTGGTTCTGATACGCATGATACTGCGAATGAATATCAGAGACTCGTGTAGCCTAATTAGAAGGCTCATCTTAGGTCTTTATGTGTCAGAAATAATTTAATTTTTCCCCCATTTAGTCCTCTCTTACGACAAGCATTGTAAGGAATTGCGCCAATACTATACAAGAAGATGTGCACAGTCAGTCTATCATTGTCAGTTTAATTAAGATCAAATAGTTTTGACCTCCCTTTCATGGCATAAAACTCATTATTTTCGTTTTTTTCGTGGTAAACTAATCAATCGCTCCCTAAAGAAACTAAAAAAATGCACTATCCAATTAGCTGACAGTCAATTACGTTATCTGGCGTAGAACCTTACGGCAGTTAACAGAACATCCACACTATGACAATAAAGTCATTTCAAATTTATTACCCCTATTTAGCATGAACAATAAATTGCAACTAAAATTAAGGATCTTTGATGACATTAAACACCACAGTAGCAAAAATTACTGATGTCACCATTAATTTTCTCATCTATAAACCGTCCAATGAATCAATCATTTTTATAGATACTACTTTATATCAAAAGTCTTGCAAATACGAGTAATAGCTGACCAAATGGATGAGCATTTTCTAAATGGAAACCACTTTCACAGTGCGACTTCATTAATTCGAACCGAACTAATACAGTGATTAAATCCCGCAGCTCTGGGACAGACCGGGGTAATTATGTGCTTTGCAGATTCCAGCAATTTATCTTAAGATTTATTTAGACGATTTTGGTTTTGATGAATACAAATTGAAAGCGATTAACTTATCTTTGCTGACTTATTAAATGTTTACAATCTTTTAAGTTTTCACTCTCATTACGGATGAAAACAAAAACATAAACAAGATAAAAGAGCGAACAAAGTTATAACCGAAAATCCGAATTCAACCAAAATTCAGGCACCGAGCTATCATTAATCAGGTTATCTTGAGAAACTTTTTATATCCTTGAAAGTGTCGATTTTGACATTTACCGCCACGAGAATGAAGCAACGTTTACTATCGGAATGTTGACTATGGAAATTTGCAAGAATCCTAATCGATTAATGTCAAGGAATAGCAAAATATTCTTGCTCACATGCGTACATATGTATGTTACATAGAAGACAAGGTCTTTAAAAAGTTATAAAAATGCTTAAAGAGTTGTAATTTTATCTACAAACGTCTACAGCATGTGATAGGATTTTTTTCGTATTTTGTTGCAAATTCTGACACAAAAAAAAAGATGTTACGTAGTGCGGGTATCCCTCCTATCCCACTCCTGCTCGTAATCATCACTCAGTCACCACCGTTGCTGTATTTGTCATACGGCACGAGCAATGACAGAGTGTGTGTTACAATTCTGATGGATAGCGGGTTGTGAGGGTGAAATTTGTTGGCACACTATTTTCTATTGTTGTAATGGCATAACACCTACAACAATTTGATTCGGCAAACAAACATCAGAATTTCCTCTCAGGATATAACTACTTTTAAGATTCTTGAGCGTCTTTTAAAGTATTTTGAAAATGGGAGAGAAAGAGAAAGAAATATGTTTGGGCTCAGTGGGTATTTCGCTCTGCGAAATACAAACATTTAATGTTTATCTTTTGTAATGACTCGAGAATTTAGAGTGGGCATTGTAAATATTCGCCTGCTCTGATCTGAAACTACCTGGCTACGAACTGGTGTCATTATTATTTTCTCACCGCGGTCGTGCCATTTACATGCGTAGTTATGTAGCTTACCAAACTCCACTGCAATATGATCCATGTTCCAATCCACCACTAATTTATCTACTCGTACATTGGACCCAAATTTGAACTTTAACGATTTCGATGAGCTGTCTGACTCCATACAAAGAACTACATCCATGTGTCCTCATACTGAACTCGTTATTGCGGGAAACTTCAATATAGACAGTTTTGGGTGGCTCCGACATTCTGGACAGGCAACACCCGAAGGACGGAGAAAGTCAATTGAAGCGGGCTTAACAGCTTGTTTAGGAATTTCGACCTGGATGCCGCTACTGATATGATCACAGACAATATTCGCTTTGGAATAAGATCCTTTATCACTAAGCGTATAAAGAATATCAAACCAAAAGAAAAGGCATAGTACGACTCCAGCTGTAAAGAGACTGTCAGATATTTTTTTGGTCCTACAAGACCAATCCGAAAGGAGGAAAACCGAAATCTGAAAGTTTAAACGAACCAGGAATGATTGCAACGTCTTTCTTAAGTGCGTAAAATTTCAATATGACCAAAATTGAGGCAGAACATACTACTATGTCACAAAGGTCATAAATATTTTTGATTTTTCCTACACACGTTGCGGCTAGCTCAACACTTCCAGATTGTGCTTTGTGTCCGCCTACACTTGAGTGCGTCGAATCTTCAATGGGACGAATCTACTTTCTACACGAGTGCGTAGCAAGAGTACTTAAAGATCTCAACATACATAAATCCGCTGGTCCAGATGGCATATCACCCCTTATTCTTAAGAGGTGTTCTTCCTCTCTTGCAAAACCACTGCGTAAGCTTTTTCATCAATCCTACTCTTTAGGACTCTTCCCGAGCAGATGGAAAACAGCATTTGTCCAGTCCGTCCCTAAAAAAGGCGAATCATCTTCTCTCTCCTCCTACAGACCCATTGCACTTACGTCCCTTCTTTCCAAGGTCGTGGAAACGCTGATAAATCGTCAGGTCATGAAATATCTCGAAACACGAAAACTTTTCAATGACCGGCAATATGGTTTTCGTAGCAACAGGTCCACTGGTGATTTGATGGCATGTATCACCGAAAAGTGGAACCAAAGGCATATGACTGAGTTTGGCATCAGGCACTATTGTCGAAAATACGTGGATTGGGAATTACCTTCCGGAACGTTCAATTCAAGTTGTCTTAGATGGTTTCAAGTCTGAATTTCGCAAAATAAATGCTGGTGTGCCACAGGGCTCCGTTCTGTCTCCGTTGCTCTTTTTAATTTTCATCGATGATCTCTTGTTTGCCACTTCTAATCAAATATATTACTTTGCTGACAGCAGTACACTCAGCTTTTCATATTGGTTTCCGGACTAATGTCCCTGAGCGTATGTTAATCTTATTAAATTTCGATATTAAGAGTACAAACATTAGGGGAACTATCAACAGAGTTCAATACTACCGCTAAAGCCAAATTTGAATACACAGCAATTATCCATCAATGGCACTTGCATCGTCGAAGTCAAAAAACTTCCCACTCTCGATATATACGTCAATGACAATTTATGTTGGAATTATCACAAATTCGATATCATGAAAAATTCTCAAATGATCTTCCCACTCGGATCTCGCCTTAATATATAAGGCATTTATGCACACGCCATTTCACACTTTAAACCGTAGTACCCGTCTCGCTAAGAATGCCCATTAGTATACTTAAGCCCACTTCCGGACGTCCTCTAAAAGGTGTACAACTCGTTTATAGAATGCCCTGCTGAGTTCCCTACTTTCTAGCCATTGTAACTTGCAAACATTTAAGACCAACGTAAATCGGTACCACTCTTTTTTTTCTCGTTACATTTCCTTCGCCCGCGCTGTGTGCAAATATTTAAAAAAAAATGCTTCTTCATATTTAAGATAGAATAATTGACTTATTCTTCAGTCATATCTTATTCAGGAACTTATTCTGAACGTCTCCTGTTTTTAGTGTTCGTGGCCAAATGCGGATTACTAAAATTCTTCTCCATTGTGTGCACTCCTTAACCCTCCGCTAGTCGCGGCCATATAACGTGTCATATTGGTCACGGTGATCTCTTTCATGATAACTTGTAGTTTTGTTGAAATTTTACATTTACCAACTCACACGAAGTATGTATAGTAAAGAGTTTTAGAAGTAAGAAGTACGCATGAAACAACATAGGCAATGAATTTAATGACAAATCAGATGTAAAAAGAGCGCATTATTGGCAATCCTTAGTGAGAGGGAACAAAAAATATTCCCGGGTGATCTGATAGATCGCCCCCGACTAACAGAGGGTTAAGACAATTTTCATTAGGAACTTGATGCAAACCCGCAGATGTTGTTGGAGCTACTTTTCAAAGTTTCGTAAGAATGCCTTGAAGTCCTAGAGGCTCGATATTGCTGAGCGCCTTTTGTCTTTGATATAGATTGAGAAATGTCCCTGCCGAATATCAGCTGTCAGTTTTTTTACGATTTGGAAGACGGTTCTTATGCCATATCAATTGTATTTACTGCTTGTTCTGGGTACTGGTGCGAAGCCCACAAATATATCTAATTATTCTGCGGCGTTGCAGAATTTTGTAGCACTTATCCTTATCACATTTAATTAATAAGCAAAAGCGCAGTGTTACGACTACATTAAACAATTCTTCTTAATTTTTTAGAGATGTCGGTAAGCAATCGTTAGGCAGTCATACCGGATATCTATCTGCTGTCTGCAGTTATCCCAACATGAAACCCACCTGTCAATTGGAAGCGCTCTAACAGGCGCAGGCAGTCCTAACGCAGTTAATAATAATAAACTCTTCCCCGAGTCTTGCCCAGTAAGTTCATCGACTCATGATATCTCAAGACTCAGTAAGTTCAACCTTTCGTCTGCGTTTAGAGAAGCCTTGCATTCTCAACCTAGTTTAAAAGTGGAGAGAAGCTACAATAAGGCCTTAAGCGCAGCTTGGATGTCTCTATAGACGCGGATACTGCTCCCTCTCCACCATTTTTTTTTTTACAATATATGCTATCAGGATAGCGTGTACCTACTTTTTAAGATAGACAAAGGTTTTCCTAACGTGGAAGGCATTCATTCCTACAGTCCTTTCGTGGCTCCGCTTCTGGCTGAAACCATTCCTGGGTCGATTTCAATTCATAGGAGTTCATTGCATAAGATGACATGTTCATAAAACCAGAGTTGAAAGACAGTGGGTGTGCAATGCACCTTCTTTCAAATAACACTCCTTTTTATATGTACTGTAGTTTTGAGATTGCAGACCATGCGAGGGGTGCTGAGGTCTATAATATCAATGCGCCTAGAGAGAAAGGCATGCTAGAGAAAGCCTCCATGTGGCGGAGATAGATCGTTGTTTGGAGTCTGGTAAAAGTAGCATATTTTCGTGAAGGCTTGCTTCATCAGAAAGCCGACTCATAGAATTTAATTGGTCTTATCAGAGCCGAAACCCGCCTTATACCAGAAAATCTGCAGCACCTTGGAGGTTTTCAACGTTTAGTCCAAAGAAGTTTGCTATTCAGGATGACACCCAAATACTTGGTTTTTTTGAAAAAGCGGATGCTAATGTCTTTTCATAAATTTCTTGTCATAAAGAGAACAACCTTAGTTTTTGGAAGATTGACTGAAGCAAAATAGCTGGTGCACATATGATCGATCACATTTAGACCTGCAGCTTACAGCAGTCCGTAGATATAGGGCCTATATATACTGCATGTGTCTCATAGCATACATTATAACTATGATATTAAGTACTGAGTACAGAGTCGACTTATATGCGCGATGGCAGTGAAGACAGGGCTTTCACATATTGACCGTATTCAAAATCTGCAACCAAGGTTCTTCTCACTATCATTTATTTAACCAATAAAAATGATGACTTGAATACGCAGCGCCATGCTGTATGGTTAAGTTACAAATGCCATCAAAAATTACGCTCTCGAAAGCACCCTCAAGGTTGATGAAAATGTTCAGTGCGTACTTTTTCTTCTCAAATGCGTCTTCAGCTCTGCACTCTTGACTTTGAATGACAGTCTCGTAGGGCTCTCGTATTGATAAACATGTTGCATTTTAGATAGAAGATGTATTCTCAAAGCAGTCTTCCGCACATAGATTCATCCAAGCAGTGCCTTTATATTCTTCAAAATGAAAAGAATCAGACCAATCGGCCTTAAACTCTTTCCAAATCCTTTTTTTCGGTGTTAGGTATGAAGAAGGAGTACTTGCTCTTCACCAGGCAAGTCGTTTTCCATAGGTTTTTGTAGAATAGCTGGATATATGCACTCGGCTCCAGGTGACTTGATTCCAAATACCATCTACGGCGGGTTGTGTTACTTAGCTCACTTTCAGCTTTGGCTGGTTGTGAGCCGGCTATGATCGATCGGGCTACCTGGGAAGTGAATCTCAACATGAGACAGGGAGTCTCTGCTTTCGACTCAGTATAGGTATCATCAGATCTTCTGAGTATTTCCTGTCCTGCTGTATTGCCCCTTTCGAGAATTTTGTCTATCCTGCTGATTCCACCGAGTATTTCTATCTTTTTGCAAAAGTCTGCATAAGTAGCACATTTCGAAATCTATATTCTATTCTATTCTGTTTCACGTGTCCTTTAAATTCATCTTAAATGACTTGATTAGAAGTCGGGTTTTATTACGTAGTCGCTGTAAGTATGCCTTTCCGCCATGGAAGGGGCGATAATCAGGATTTTTTCCTGGCAAGCCAGTTCAAAAATTTGGTGCGGGCACCGTTCAGATTGTGAACAGCTTTTCCCCTCTTCTAAATCGTTTTGAATTCAGGCGGATCGCTGACCAATTTGTCGAGTTGTCGACCTACATATTAATGCGTGTCCAATAGGTCTCTCGCGGTTTCTCCCTCTTCTAAACGGCCGAGACCTCGCTTCTTTACTGAATTCGATGTATAGTATGTACCTATGGTCTGACGTGGAAGCCTCCGATAAATACTTTCCAGCCATACCTAGCGTACCTTAACGTACCCACTGGCTTATGTTACTTTCGTAACAAATATTACAGCCTGGACAGATGAAATAGGAGGGCCAGGAGATGATTGCTTCTCATGTTCTTTTTTTATAATCTTCGTGCGTTTGAGAATTTTTGAGTACCCTTAACAAAGGTTGCACACAGCGCGGGCGAAGAGAAATTAAGGACCGAAAGATAAAGAGGTATAGATGAACATTGGTTTTAAATGTTTGAAGGTTATAATGACTAGGAAACAAAGAACTCGGCAGGGCATTCTACGGCTTAGGAAAGGATCACGATATTGCATTGCAAGCTGAGTGTTCTATCATCTTTCCTCCTGCAATGTTTGTTCACCTTTTATAGGCTCAGTAAGGTAAATTATATTGAAGTTATATCTCCAGGTGAAACTAGAAGGCAAGAAACAATCAATCGCTTCCTACGTCCCTTTGTTGCTTTTCAGTGCTTCGATAGCACTATTAATATTATATTTACTAGGCTTGTGATGCTTCAAACAAATTAGAACGCATATCACTAGCGAAAACTCTGTTCAAAACATTAGCAAAATAAAAGAGCTCTGGAACTGGTTCTTACCCGGATTAAGCAAGCTACCGTCACAAAGCTGAGCTGCGGCCTCCTTTACGTAAGTTATTCTAGACTATAGTCTTGCTATCGCACCTGCTTGCAGATCCTTCCTTTTCTATAGTTAGCGCATTGATGTAGTTGCGCTTGTCATTTAGTACGAAAAGCTCGATGCGATAAAAATACTCTGGCTCAATCCTTCTCACTGGTGTGTGTACGACCGTTTTGGAATTGCAGAAGTGAGATTGAAGGTGGGAACAGTGTTTTGGGTTTGTGTGTGGGGAATTTGAACGAAGGATAACAAACAACCGTGAGCTTTATGATCTCTTATGATTCTTTATGATTCTTAAAAGTCTAAACATGATAATTTCACTGGGTAGACCAGCTGGTCTAGGCAAGAGAATATTCAGTCAAGCAATCGCAAAATTTCTTAAGTTGTTAAATGGCTAGAAATTGTTTATTGGGCTAATCCGTGATCTGCATAAATTAGGCAAAAGTATAAACAGTTTGATATTTGATATCATCTGCCGTCTTCTATTTTGTTTATTTTTAATTTTTCAACAACCAAACGCGGTTTCGTTTTCCATCTGTCACGATACCTGCTGCTAATACTTTCTATAAGAACGGAAATTCATAACGAATTTGTATATTTCTTCTTTTCTGCATTCCCTAAACGCTTTAAAACTTTATTAACGCTCACCCTTAGTCGGGCATTCAAATTCATCAACCTGTCTTAAAGGTTGTGTCGATATAGCAACACATGCGTCTACTAAATATTTTAAATATCCTAATAGAATTTGGTGAGAAGCTGAAACGGGATTTCTGACAGATCACACGGAAGTGAGTACTCGTAAGGATTGCTTAAATTAAATTAAATACCTATTCTATCAACACATCTGCTAAGTTCACAGAAGATACGGTGCACCGTATAAAGGAAGCACAATGATGAAGGCAATATTAAAGATTACGTAATAAAAGGACGACTGCAAAATTTATGATGAGCTAATCGGGAAGGAAGACGTATGGTTGACTTCATTTTACGAGTAATATCCGCTATAAGATTTTAATAAACTTCACATCTAAGTTGGCGATGTCAGCGGATACAAGTTTAAACTATATACATACTATCTAAAAAAAAAGGGCTAAAGTCGGTATAGATACCCATCGCATACCCATCGATACCACCCATATACTTTCGCAAGGAGAATTATGTACATAGTTACATGTTGTTCAAAAGTGTTGAATAGGGCAGCTGGGAATACAGAAAAAGAAAAACAGCTCAGAATATACTATAGCATAACCGAAATGACTCCTTGTTTCAATATTCAAAATTAGTTTAATTAGTACAAGAATGGTATGGAGGGAGCATGTCACCATATCACTTCTGCCACAGATGGCCGTATAAGCCGTATAAGCGGCTTTGAAATCGATGAAAAGGTATAGATTTGGAACTCGTAGGTTTTTTCCAGGATTTGCCGTAATGTGAAAATTTGATCTATGGTGGATTTTCTTTGCATAAAAAGGGCGGGTGAGACTGTTTACGAAGAGTCTTAGTCGTTCACATAAAACGGCGCACAGACTTATTCGTTTGTAGTTGGATCGGATCGGACAGCCAATGCTGAAGTCCCATTTGTGGGGTCTACTTTCGCCGGGCCAGATTTGAGTTGATGCATGCTCCGTATTCAATCATTACCATCTGCTTTAAACAACTCGAAAATTAAGCCGTCGGGTCCAGCAGCTTTATTAAAGTTAAGCTTGGACATTGCTGAACCAATTAACGGAAATGTTGTCTGTCTTCATCTAGGTTAAATATTTCATGCTGCCTGATGGTGGGAAGTTGTTCGTCATTACCGTTTCACAGTCTGCAGAAGTAATCTTTCCACATTCTCAGCTGCGACTATGGTTTGACTTTATAACTTTGGCATGTGTGTTTTAGTTATTGGTAAAACTTCTAAGCTTCATTATTCAGGTAGCATCTGAAGCGTCTGTACATCCGAATAAGGAAGCTCTTATAGAATCAAAAATTCCGTCGGACCTGGTAAAATGCAATTCCAGAATTGTTTGAGTTCATTATTCACAACCGAAAGAATTCTCTGGATAAGCAACATGTTCGCACAAACTGCCGATCGGCAAAGAAATCCCCATAAAACTAACCATATCGCAATAAGCTACTGCTTAGAAGTTCTCTTTAGAACAACCGAATAATTTTAAAGTGTATGTCACGAACTGTATAAAAGTAAGTTATGCGATGAAATTTAGATCCAAAGTGACATACAGAAAGGTTTCATGCTATCACTACTGCCCTTTTCGGTTGTGAAAAGGGCAAGGATATGTATATCGGTAGGTTTTCGTGAAATGAAATAAGAAACGACCTGGTACCAAGACGAGAGACATGTAAGGGAAAATGGGAGGTTATGCCCGACCGAGCTATTAATTAAAATTCTTCATCTTTGTCGTAAAGTGCGTAGTTTTAAAGGTTTTCAGATTATAATGAGAAGGAAACTAAGACTTGGCTGGGAATTTCATAGGCGAGTTTCAAGGCTTAGAAAAGAAGAGCGAGATCGGACTTGAGGTAAAATGATGAGCATTCATCATAGCGAATTGGAGATTTGTAGGTTTGGAATACTACTGGCAATTTCGATGGAGCATTGGTGGTGGAAATAGCGATAGAAAAAGGAGAAGCAGTACAGGCTTTGTACGTGCTCGAGGAGTTTCAGTTTTTATGCATTTTTATTTTTTTAACTTAAAGTACTCTTATATGCTAAACAAAAAACCCTTAAAAATTAGCTTAAATTACTTACAAATAATTTTATTCTAACTTACTGGTCCCATGCGGGCACTCTAAATTAAACCTAACACTTCAATTACGAGGGGCGTTCAACATATTCTCGGTATCGGGGTGAATCTGTGGTTGTATATATAAATTGACTTATTTATCAAGTAATACTATTATTTTAGTGCATTCATCTAAAATTTCATATAAATGTGATTATTAATTCGCGTTTTATCTCTAGTTAAACAGAATCATAATGGCAACTGAGACGATGATGGTGAAAATTGAGCATCGCGCTGTAATTAAATTTCTCACTAAGCAAGGAAAAAGTCAAAAAACTATTCCTGTTTACCAGGGTTCCGCACCTGCATTATTAACTGTGCAAAAGTGGTCAAGTGAGTTCAAGAGAGGCAGAGAGAGCATTGAAGACGACCCCCGCTCCGGCGCCCCGGCTACTGCTTGTACGGGAGAAAGCATCAAAGAAGTCGAAAAACTTGTTCTTGAGGATGCCCGAATAAAGGTGAAAATGATGGCAGAGATCACCAAGCTTTCAATTGGTACCATTCACACCATTCTTCATGACCATCTTAACCTTTCAAAGGTCAGTGTAAGGTGGGTGCCACGAATGCTCACAGCGCCTCAGAAAAAAGTGAGAATCGCATGCTGTAGAGAGCTTTTGGAGATGTGTAGTGAGAACGCGGACGGTGTTATGGATCGAATTGTTACTGGGGACGAAACATGGGTCCACCACTATGACCCTGAAAGCAAACAAGAGTCCATGCAGTGGTATAAAAAAGGAACAGACCCCCCGAAGAAGTTCAAAGTCACTCCGTCTGCCAGGAAGATCATGCCCACAGTTTTTTGGGACTCAAAGGGAATCTTACTCATTGAGTACAAAAAGAAGGTGAAACCATCAACGCCACGTCCTATGCTTCCACTTTCCTGTTTCCGGATTTGAAAAAATGGCTTCGTGGAAAAAGATTTTCGGATGATGAAGAACTCAAGTCGGCAATAAATGGGTATTTTGCAGAGAAAGAGGAAATTTATTTTTTTGAGGGTTTAAAAAAGCTTATCTCAAGATGTAACAAATGCATTGATGTTAGGGGAGATTAATTATATTGAAAAATGAAAACAATTTAAATTGAAGTCGCATTTTACTTCATATCGATACCGAGAATATATTCAACGCCCCTCGTATGTCTTTCGACGAATCTTACAGTCTAATTTTATTTCTATTTTTGCATTTATTAATACTAAAACTAAGAAAATAAATTTAAGCAAAAATTTGGTATATGGACATTTTTTAATTTTTTATAAAACTTAAAAGTAAAAGCCTACAAACTACCTAAAAATAAATTTTAAACTACTTAACCTACTTACATCTAACACAAACATAGACATACATAAATATATATATATATATACATAATTTATATATACGTAATATATGAATACATGTATATATATATATATTTTTTTTTTCATTTTTTATTTTTATTAATTTTTTTTTGTGTTTTTATATATTTTTTCTTAAAACCTAAAACTATGTAAGCCAGCCAAGGCTAATAAAATAGTCAGACGACCGACTTTGCTTCCTATGGAGCTACCTAGTACTGCAGGAATTGGACGACGAATGTTCCCCTCCTTAAACTAGCCACCAAAAGTGTTGGTGCTGCCGAGCAACATCCCCTATGTGGCGACTCCCTACCGCCCTACTGAACCGGAGATGCCGCGTGCGACGTCTCTGTCGTATTTGAGTCGCCTGTCCGCAGCTATTCGAGCGACGTGGAAGATTAGCGGCACCGCCAATCTGTCCTGGATCAGACATTTGCTATCTAAATAGAAGAACGCTTCTGGAGGAATAAAGCCGTCAAAGCGAACTCTCTCGTGATACATATAATTGGGGTAGAAGGCCCCGGAGATCAGGTTGTTCGATGAGGTCATTGCTTTTGCAATGTGCCTTCGAGTCAACTTAATGACTAAATTGTCCACTCTTATTAGGTTCGCCCTATTGTACAAGACCTCATTAGGATAGAATTTTATGTACTCAGACTCTGGTGTTCTGTATAAGCGAAGACAAGTCCTGAGACAAGCCCTCTCAAACACTCGAATCTTTTCCAATAAACTTTCTCTTACGTTGAACCACACGGGACATCCAAATACAAGCATAGGCCTGATAAGGGCCATGTAGCAGATAACTTTTACCACCGCATCGAGTTGGCTGTTATGAAACAGTTTCTTTGTAAGGGCAAAAGCACCTTTGGCTCTGGCCAGAGCAACATCTATATGTTTGTTAAAATACAGATATTGATCTAGCCAGATCCCAAAGTATCTGACTACATTTCGACAAGCAAGTGGCTGCCCGTGCTGCCCCACGAACGAGAACTTTCGCCAATTCTTTCTGGTATCCCTAGAGGCCCCAGACAAAGGCGTCCTAAACAAAATGGTTTCCGACTTCTGAAAATTGATCTTCAACTTCCAGTCATAGCAATATCGCTTAATTTTATCGAAGTCACGTTGCAAGAGTATATTAATAACCCCAATCTTTGGACCTGATCTGTACGCGATTAAGTCGTCTGCGTACGCTATGGCATGGTGAAGTGAACCTATCAGATCACTTGTGTAAATGTTGAATAGTATCGGCGAATTTGCCGCACCTTGTTGCAGACCGTTTTTAATGTTAAAAGTTCCAGCAGAAGTCGCATCGCCATTCTACACGATGAACTATCTACTGGAGAGCATATCAAAAAGAATATACAGCAGTGGTTTGCTAATGCCCAACCTGTCCAGCTTGAAAAAGAGTCCCTCTAACCATACGGTATCGAAGGCTTTTTCCAAGTCAATCAGGCAAGCACCAGTGCACTGATTCTTACCTTTGTTCCATTGGATATCAGAAACCAGTTTAGACGCAGCATGAATAACATCATGCCCCGCCTTGAAACCGAATTGATTATTCATTGCATTATTAAACAGGGTGGTATAAATATTCACCGCTTCTAGTGGGAGATGTCGAAGCACAATGTTCGGCATTTCATCGGTTCTCCCCCTGATTTCTTACTTCTAAGTGATTCGAAGATCGTTTGGAGCTCTTCCTTCGAAATGAACGGGGGTAGTACCCTATCGTTGGTGATGACATTATTTGCCATATTCTCGTCATTGAACTGGGTGAAACTCGCACTCTCGAATCGCCAATTCACAATTTCATTTCGAAGGTAGAAATTGTGCTCAAGGACTCGACTTTCCGGGTCGTGGTTCGGGCCAATGATGTCATTCGCCTTATATACTTACTGGAAAGTCGTTCCTATAGCGTCTACCTTCTCCTGCGGATCCTCGATCACAAAGAAGTTGTCATCATCAACAGCCTCATTTGGATCTATGCCTGCTGCTATAATTATGTTCTCGTTGTCCGTCGTTCGGGCGATTTTAAGACACGAAAGGTCGTTTTGATCTTTTGTCCGAAATATTTCATTTATTTGCGGGAACATATTCGGGTTGCTGGTGTTTACAGCTCGAATTTTGTTGTTCCAATACAAACTTACAGATGCTCTGTAATTTTCTTTGATTAATACTTGGAGGTTTTTGATCGACGACTGCAGTGTCATGATCTCCGGGTTATGTCTGTCAGTAAGCTGTCTGTACAAGGTTTTTAGTCTTGACAGCAGTCTACTTTTATGTCGGTGCAGTGCGTCAATAGTTGCGTTGCGGAATAAGTCTTCTTCTTCAGTGTGTTGGTACCGAGGTATCGTTTTGTCCATTGTTCGTTTGATTGTCTCGTCCATTAGTCTTAGATACATGTCAATCTCCTCGTTTGACAGATTTCTGTTGTACGGTGGGTAGAGCGAATTCGAGGAGAGTGCTCTTGTCAGTGTTCTGGTGAAGTGTGTCCAACGCACCCTACTATAATTGTAGGAATGCCTTTGGACAAACTCATCCAATTCCGCAATTTCGTTGGGAATAGTTATTTCGGTGCTGAGACCGCAATGGTCACTGTCATACACGAAAGTGCGTAGACAGTTTGTAGTTTGTTGGTTAGTGCACGTCAGTTGTATTCGTGAGTCGAACAGCAGAAGATCCAAATAGGACCCGTGTCTGGGAAACGACGGACTATCCGTCGCCTTAAGACCGAGTCGATACATTACACTGTGCTGACCCCACCAATTGAATAGTAGGTTCCCTCTAGTATTTGGTGTATTATTTCCCCAATCACTATGTTTGGCGTTGAAATCCCCGCCGATAATAAAATAGTTGTCTTCCAATTCCAGCCTCAGGAATCGAAAAAGCGTCTCGAGCTCTGAGATAAATAAGGTGGATTGAGTAGCCTTAGGTGCATAGATCGACACCATGTACAACCGCTTTTCACTACAGAAGGGGATATACATGATGCATGCTTCCAGCACCTGGAACCTGCGTACTACACGACTGTATACTCTTTTAAAACGAATACCTTTTTGTACGAAAATCGCAACGCCTCCTCCCTGAATGGAGTTGGGTCGGTTCTCCGTACTATTTTGTATTTTCTGTGCCTCATTTTGCGTCTTTTGGTAAGCTTAGTTTCGCTAATCAAAAGCACATCGGGGGCTTGGTCTTTAAGCAACTTCAATAGTGCGGCTCGTCGTTCGAACCTTATCAGTGAATTCACATTCACAGCAATGACCTTCAGGGTTTGCTCCGCCACGCACGTACCCATTGCGTGCGTTAGGCCAGGCAGCAGTGCGTATACTTAACCCGCGCGGTGTGTTCAGTTAAATGACGTTGTAGCTGAGCCATCTGCCCCTGGATAGAGAGCAAGATAGCTAGCATGTCAGGTACTGGTTCAGGTGCTCTGGGCGCTGGGGCCTGAGAAGCAACCTTCGCTTGATGTACCGTATTTCCCCTACCTGCCGCCATTTGGGCGTTGGTAACATGGGGAGGAACGGCTGGAGTTTGCAAATGCACGGGTGGACGTTTAACTTACACTTTCTGCTGCCGGGCCAGATTTATTCTTTTGATGTACTGGAATTTGGGACAACTCCGATAATCTGCGGTGTGTCCCATGTTCCTACATAAAGCACAAGAGAGTTGGCTTCTTTCAGACGCTCCGTCCCTACACACAGCGCATTCCTCGGATTTGTGGTTCTTTCCGGACTTCACGCAGCGAGGCTGCATTTCGCAGTTCGACGCGGCGTGCCGGAACCTTTGGCAGCGAACACATTGTAAAATGTTTTCGCTCCTCTTTAATTTTTCCCAGTGTACAACCTGGTAGTCTAGGACTTTAATACTTACCTTAGACCATCCAGTTTGCTATTGGGACTTAGCTGGACCAGGAAAATCGGCAGTTGCCGCTTCTCCCTTTTGGCTCTGGCTGTGGTGAAAGGCTTGACCCCTACGAATTGGAGCCCTTCGCACTTCTTCTCTTTCAGCAGTGCAAGGAGCTCCGGATTAGTCGACGGTTTTAATCCCCTCAGCAGCATTGTTTGCAGCTTGTGCCCCTTCGGGGTGTAGAAGAAGAACTCCGTCGTCGAATCCTTCAGTAAACTTTTGATTTTATAATAGCGCTCCACTGAATTGCAGCGGATCGCGTGTCAATCTAACGATAATCTTTTTATAAAAAAATTGTTGCCTATGGCCGACTTACATACGAGTAATTCGATTATTTCCTTGAGTTCAATCTTGTAGGTATTTATGGTTGGGACTCTTTGTTTTGCAATCTTGTCTTGTGTCTGCTGCTGTTGTTGCTGCGTATGCTGATGTTGGTGTTGCTGTTGTTTCTGGGACTTGTGTTACTGTTGTTGCTGCGGTTGTGAGTTTTGTTGTTGTTGTTTTTGCTTCTGTTGTGTCTGTACTTGATTTCTAGTTTGCACGTGTGCTGTTTTTTGTAGTTGTAGCGGCTGTCCTTTGTGTTTAGCCTCACTATTTGTGGGCTGTTGCTTAGAGCTCTGGAGTTGTTGTTGTAGCTCATTTTGCCTTCTCGCCACTTGCTTGTCTTTAATAGCCAGTACTTTTTGCTCCAGCTCTTTAATGCTGCTCTTAAGTGCATGCACCTTTTCCCCTTCATCCTCTGACTCAATAGTCATCAGAGTTTGGAAGGTATTCTCACCACCCATATGGCGGCGTTCTCCACCATCAGACACGTATACCGGGTATTCACCTTGGTCTGCCGTCCTTGTTGATGTTGTTGGCGCCCCTTCCCTTACTCTACCTAGCAGCTTCTCAGTAGAAGTTGTTAGGGAGGGGCGCTTTACAAGATTCAGAGTTTGATTCAGCCTGCTCCTCCTCTTCTTCGCAATCTTTTCCGATGACAACATGTCATCTGCTGGTCCCGCTATTGGAGTAGCGGACCGCTCGCTATCACTCATCGTACGATCGCTCTTTCGTAATGTATTCTATTTACTTGGGTATTTAAACTTTTAAAAATAAAAAGTCAGTGTAATTTTTCGGGAATCGAACCTACACGACCTCTGCTTTATCGGCCGACATCACTACCACTGCGCCACCGATACACTTGCCCAAAACGTTTCTAATACACTTTTATTATACATCTATGAACGACTGACTCTTCTAGAACCTTTCAAACAAAAATGGTATCAGTCCTTAGGGCTGGTAGAATACATGGGTACAATCTAATGTTGGTGTCAAAGAACTAGCCCATTGCATTCCTTGTATGTTCCTTTGTTTTAAATTAAATTCAAATTTAGCGCGTCAGTGCTAAAGTGCCTACAGAGTCAGCTACCACCACATTAGATCCTAGCCTGATGTGAGCGCAAGCCTGTCACTCACAGAGGTGGTGCTCCGTGTTGTCGTTATTACTTTCACAGCAACCCTCGCTGGCTTATACCTAGCACACTTAAGCGCTTAGCTCCCATGCATCGCAGACGGACCGTTCTTTGGAATCTGGTGAAATCAGCACTGACATATTTTCGTGGAAGCTTGTTCCTCCCGGGAACCGACGCATAAGATATAGTTAGACTTATCATAGCCGTATAGGTCCAAGGTACCCACCTCGATCACAATCGCCATGTCTTTTCGAAATCTCCTATACGCTGCCAGAATACCGATAACGACTTAGAGGCTTTTGACAAAATATGTTTAGCAAAAAGAAGTTTTTTATTCAAGATGAGACTCAAATACTAAGCTTCGTTAGGGAATGTTGGTGTCTTAATTGATAGCAAAGCCTCGCACGAATTACTTGACAAGCATACTGTCATTCCCTAGATCTGACTTGATTCTTAATTAACCCACCCTTATAAATCAACAATTGAGTCACAAGAATTATGGTTATACGAAGGTTATTGAGCTTAAAACTCCGAATCCACAAACCGAAATGATTCTCTCGTTCAATAGAAACGAACTTGAATCAGAACACTGAGCAGAGTAACACCAGTTAGGGAAAATTGGAGAACTTGGACGCACATTGTCAGAAAACGCGCACTAACATATATCATGACACTCTGCCTACGCCGAAGAAGGAACCCAAAATCCATATGATAAAATAAGACTTAAGAGGGACTTTCGGTGTCAAGATCCTATGTACTTGTAAAGTGTTCATACTTTTTATTCGCGAAATTCCCTTGGAAAAACGGACACCTGCAATTAGATAGGCATAAAGGCATTATGATTCATTTATTTTTCTAGGAATTGCATAAGGCAACATGACAATCTACACACGGAGATACACTTTAAGTGCGGGATAGTTCGCGGCATCTCATTCTATATCTCTTTTTGAAGAAAATTTGTTCCTAATTGATTCGTTTATGTCAGCCAAAGCTCCCTTCTAATTAGCATTACTGTCCAGATTTGTGGAAATGCTCCTTAGTGGTTAGTTATACCAATATAACAACAATCCCTTAGGTGGGTACTTTGACTCTCGTAAAACCGAAAAGCAAAACCCAAAACAGAACCCATCAAGCATTATTATAATCACACAATCCAGCGAGCGGTAGTACAAGGCATCCCCGATGTTGCCATAGATAAATTTCTATTTCTTTTACAGTGCTCTTTAAATTCTCATTATGTTACGATCCCTATCTTTATAGAAACAAGTATCTTCCCAAAGTTTGCTACAAACTTTTGCACTTTAGCGCATAAAGTTTTAAAAATTATACTTTGTCTTTTGTCTCTTGGGAAAGTTAAACCATTTTTATTGGTTTTCGTCGCTGTTTTTACGGTAATCGAATTCTATGCTGATGCAACTCTCATTAACAAAATAAAATGTAATGCTATAAATAAAATTTAACCCATTCTCGGCACTAAATACATACAGTTCTCTGTATGTGTGCATTTTAACTTAAAAATTTAAACGCAAACTTTGGAATCAGGATTTACTCAAAGGTATTGCACAATCTTCTTTGGATACTTGAACAAATCTTTCTCAATGTCGTTCTCTTACTCTGTCTTCAAAATAGATACAACATCCGGTTTATGGGGAAAATCTTACCTAAGAGCAACTGAAATCCCCTCTGGGTTCCTTGTCATGATTCGAACCACTGAACTTAAGCTTAAAAAAATAAAAAAACGGAAAATAGAGGAAGAAGACATTAAGGTATCCACTTGAGAAGTTGTTGGTTAAATGAATTCGCAATCCTGAATAAACAAATAGATACTCGTACACCGAGGTAAGTAGTAATAAAAACTTACATACAATTCAGTCTCGTCATTGCCTGATTCCTGCCACAAAGAAACTCTTTGGAAGGAAACCCTTTTTCAGTAGCCTTTATCCTCTTTTCCACCTCTTCAATACATTTTTAAATGTGTATGTTAAGTTGTTTGGTTTGGTTGATGTTTTGCATTCGCAAGGATGTTGCTTCTGCTGCTGCTGCTTTCAGAATTTCTAAAGAGTCTTAATTTTCCGTAAATAAAGAGAGACAAAAAGGATAAATATTAGAGTATAGAGGAGGTTACCGGAATGAGCACCGTTGTTCTAGATTTAGATACATCTATGCTAATGTAAATGTTATTGTTCTTTGAAATTAACATTAGCATCAGAGAACGAGATGTGCATATCGCATTTTGACAAAATTCAGCTTTGTTCTTAACTTTATATAAAAGAGAATCTTAGTTTTGTAGTTGTCGTAATACCTATGTTACATGGGAAAAGGTCGTTGCACAAACTTCAAGAAATAAGCGCATTTTCACCCATTAACTCCTCTCATTCTTAGCTCTATGCTAATACCTTAACGTACTGGACAAGTTATTCGAACCACTGCTCCGAATAGTGGCAAATAAGCTCTTAATGGGCCATTATAGTTTTTATTTTCCAAAGGTCGTGTGCTGGCATCGAAGACCTCTTGGTCGTTGTCCAGAAACCTTTCTTGTTAGCTTTCCTGTCGTGAAATGAAACATAAAAAAAAATCCCAAGGATAATAAAAATGATTTCCATCTTCCAGCAATGGAGCAAAGATTCTGGATGCTCAATATATTGTATAACTAGTAGTGGTTGGGTGCTGAACAACAATTGTAGGCACTTACCGCCGTCAACCTATGATTGGCCAGTGCTCAAGGTGTGACTACACATGAATTGTGCTTACTTTACTTTGCCATGATAGGCACTGAACAATATTTTCGTAATCGCGTGCGTGCTAATTAAAAGAAAGTAGAAACACTTTTATGCTCATCGCTCAGTCAGAAATGGATAACTCTCAAAGGGTCGAAATACGGCGAATGAATTCGCGAATTAACGAGAATCTCCTTGAAGATTTTTCAGGACTTATTTTCTTGCTTGTTATTAAAGTTGTCTTTTTCTTCCTCTGACAACTCCCCTGGGGACATCTATGCGGCATCTAATCGGGAAACTGACGACTGCCCTACAACTTTGATTGGTCCAGCTGCGCAGCGTACTCGTAGCTACTTCTTAGTGGTGGTCTCCGATAGCAGCATGAGCTCATGCTTAATCATGCAGGCTAAAATGGCAAGTAGGTACGTGCGCGACCAATATAATATTAATACTCACAAACCTATGCGAAATGAACAATTAATACACGAACGACAAGGGCAGTAGTCGCAGCAGTTATTTGCATGCTGATTTCTCGTCACAAGAAGACCCCCATAGGTCGGTCAATAAGTCCCTGAAAATTAACACAGATGGCGTTGCCACCTCAAATCCAATATTTTGCTTGTCAAGAAGCATCTTTCAAAATCACTCAAATTCTGAGATAGGTCTGTCAGATAGTTTTGTTGTGACAGCCATTTGAATCAGACGCCTACGAGAATGGAAAAAAGTGAATTTCGTGTGCTCATAAAACACTATTTTTTTGCGCAAAAAACCCATCACGCAAACCAAACAAAAGTCTGAAAAGTATTATGGAGGTCCTCACCATCGATTGGAACCATCCAGCACTAGTTAACTCAATTTCGGTGCGGTCGTACCATCACAACTGACGAGGAACCCACACCAGAAATGGTCGATAAAATTCACGGTATGATACTGGACGATATGCTAGTGAAGGTGCGTGAACTTGAAGAGGCTATAGACTCATCACATGGATCAGTGATTCCAGTTTTGCAAAAATATTTGGACCTGAAAATCGTCCTATCGTTTGACAACTTCAAACGAGCATTTGGCGTTTTCAATCACCATCTGAACAACTTATTGCGCCATTTCGTAACCGTGGACGAAACACGGATTCATCACAAAACACCAGAGGCCAAGGAACAGTCAAGACAGCGGACGTGCCCTGGTGAATTGAAGCCGAATACTGCTTGTTCGTAAGGGAGCAAGTATTGAGCCCCAGGCATGTAAGCGAACTCCTGAAGAAGATTTACATAAAAGCTAAACAGAATCATAAACACCTACACCCCAAAAAGGCAGAAGAACAACATTACCCAAAACTGTTTCTATGATAAATGGAGTTGGCTGAATTCTGATCAGCAAACATCAACCAAATTGATCATATTCCGATCGAAGCAGTAGTTTTGATGTTCGAACATTCCGAGCAGCTAACAACGACTCGGACTATCAATAGAGTTTCCCGTAACCACTAGAACAGTTCGATGAAGCAGCGAAGGTAGAAGACCATTGGGATCACTGCCAAAGAGCAATCAGAGAGGCCGTCTCTAATGTACTGGTTATCAACTCGATCCAACAAGTTAAACTCCTGCTTCGATGACGAATGTAGACGGAGCGGCTCAGCATAAAAAAAATGAGAGGGGTTTACGAGCTCTACGAACAGAAAAGAAGAAACGCACTCCAAGTCAATTGAGGTTCCCTTCCGCTTCTACGCGCCACCTAAGGTGGTGACGTCTAACACGGAGTAGAGACGTTATCCCTTCGTGTTAGATTCATTTGTGTCCATTCGCTCTACATGTTCTAGCCATCTCAGGCGACTGATACTCACTTTTTTTAAGTAGTTCGATGTCGCTGTACAGCTCATACAGTTCGTCAACGCAAACCAACGGAATATGAAGGATTTTTCTCTCGAAACGACTGAGGATATCTTCATCCGCTTTCGATAAGGTCTAGGTCTCCTCAATTTTTGGGGATGGGGCCTTACTACTCAATTACCGTTTTAGCCCATAGAAACAGCGATATACTCGTACAGAGTTATATACAGAAAAGTTTCTCATATTATCAGCACCGCGTGTGACTCCACTAAAAGGTTTCCTTTTTCAGGCTACTGTACCGCTCTTCTTACTTTGACACATTCTTTTTACTGTTGGTAAAACTTCCATACGTTATTCCTTGAGTACAACCTCTCAATATCTTTGATCGCGTGCTTTTCGTCCTCTTTTTTCTTCTTCTGGAATAGCAGATGTTCTAAACGTCTCTTCTGCTCACAGAGCGCAAAAGGAGCTCTCGTCATTAGTTGCAGCGCCACTTTGTAGGTGTCTTGTTTAGCTGTATGTGCTTGCCAGCATTCTTCATCAAACCAGGGATTTTCTGGTGGTGCTTAGGTGAAACCCAGCACATCAGTTGCGACGTCTCTGATGCCACGTTTGCAGCGGGCAACGCTGTGGCAAACTGGTCTTCGATAGTTGATGCTGGTGGCATAGGAGATGTTGGGAGATTTCGGGAAACGCGTTCGGCGAAGATTCTGGACTGGTGTTCTCAGGCGATTGCAGCTTTCCTGCATTATATCTTCTCAGACTAATACTTTTTTTGTTGTGGCGCTTGTGAAATCCACATTCGCACCTTGGATGCAAAAAGGTGAAGATCCGAGTCAATGCCGAGGCTGCCCGGAATGTTCAGACGTCCAGAATGCTGGATGTATGCCTTACGTCGATCGCAATTTGATTTAACGTTTGATGATCCGGAGACCGCCATGCCTCCTTGTGTATATTGAGATGTTGAAACCGTGTGCTTGCTATAGTAATATTTCGTCCCACCGCAAAGACAATAAACCTAAGTTCGTTTCCAGACGTGGTGTCGTGTAGTCTTTGCTTACCAACTGCCCCACCAAAGATGTCCTCCTTTCCTATCCTGGCATTAAAATCTTCTATGCTTCTAGCTCATATGTCTAGTCGAGGAGCTCATAGAAACATTGTTAAATGGGTTTGCTCATGCTGTTACTGGAGACCACCGATGGGATGGAAGGCAAGCACTTCGCTGCGAACTTGATTTTTGTGCTGTTTATTCAATCTAAGTTATAGGATACTCAGCAGTTTCCCGATAAATCGCCACGCAAGGTCTCCCTAGAGAGGTGGTAATTGAAGAATGTATTTTGGTGGTACTACCAAAGAATAAAACGAACATGCCAACGCTATAAAGCCCAAATAGAAATCTGAAAAGATAGAGAAGGAAACGTAAAAGTAAACCACAGTCGGTGCTAAGAATCTGGAAATATTATTTCTGTGGAATATTGAACGTTGAGGAAGAGCAACATCTCATTGTCAGACAGAATGAACTATTCAATTTCAACTCCTGAGTCCTAAGGTACATTCTTTCAAAAGTCTGTTCAGGTACTCACATACGCAGATGACATTGACATAATGGGTTGAACACAGCGAGTTGTCAATTAAGCGTTTGCGACTATTGAAGCAGAAGTGCCAAAGATGAATTTAGCGGTTTATAAAGGAAAAACAAAATATATGCTGTCAACAAAGAGGGACAAACAATACCGAAGCCTAAGAAAAACGTTGCGATATGCAGACAGGGTGCAAAACATCGAGTGTAGCTTAGGCCGTGTGGCACGTAGCGCCGTCGTGTTGAAACCAAATGTTGCCAATATCCTCCTCTTCAATTTTTGTGAACAAAAATTTGTTCAACATGGCCCGATAACGATCGCCATTGACTGTAACGGCCACTCCTTGCTCATTTTCGAAGAACAATGGCCCAATTATGCCTCTGGACCAAAATCCGCACCAAACAGTGACTCGTTTTGGGTGTATCGGCTTTTCAATGTATGTGTGCGGGTTTTCTGTGCCCCAAATGCGACAATTTTGCTTGTTTACATACCCGCCAAGATGAAAATGAGCTTCATCTGAAAAGATGATTTTTTTGGCAAAATCGGCATCTTCTCTAAGTCGATCACAGGCCCACTTTCCCAGCGTTGTTCAAACGTATACACAACCACATTCGTTCAGCGGAAGGATAAAACTAATTATCTGTCAAATCAGACATGAGCTAAGTGTTACCATTCACAAAATAAGTACTAGTTGAAAAAAAAGACGTTAAATGGCGGACCCTTTATATGATATATACACTCTAAGAAAAGCAATGGAATTTTATTAAGTAAGCTAAACGATTTTTTTTTCCTAGAACTAAAGCCCCCTAACACATGACATAAAAAAAACTATTTGCCACAAACATAGCAAGTGCGCGATCATTAGCTGATTGCTGACTTTCGAACTAAAAACAACGCCATGAATAGTGGAACTGATATTACAGTGTGTCTTCTTATGATTAATACGAGTACGTGTTTGGAAGATAAAAAAGATAGTAAAACAAAGGTCTTCCCTGATTTATTCCTTCAACATGATTTTCTGTTGTCGATATAAATGGTTGACTGTTGGAAAAGTTCGGTGGTGTTGGAGAACTATATTCACTAGATATTACAGAATATGGTGTAGAAGATCTAGTCACTGTTGAATTTCTTGGTACGGAGTGAAGAATGAAATTAGCAGCTGGTTGTCTTGAAAACTGAGAGTTTGGGTTTCCTAAGCTTGCCGGTAAATTTTGGATGCAGTCTACGGTTAGAATTCCTAATTGTCCTTGCCAAAGTATTTCCTCGATGGCTCTTTTGGCAAACATTTTTTGATCATTTTCCAACTTCCTAAAAAGTACAGCCCAAGACTCCGTATAAATGTCTGCTTCATCTTTTTCGCGTACTTTTTTCACTTGATCTACATGATCAATTGTTTTTGCAAGGAAGTCTGTCTTTTTTGAGTGCTTCGTACTCCAACCTGAAAATTTAAAGCATATACGTACATATGTATGTAGCAAGTGAAAAATGCAATTTTATTATTTCTTTGTTTTTTTTTTTTTTGTTACTTTGTTTTTAGATACCAAGAACTGAACAAGATTGGAAGTTGTTGGCTAAAGATTTTGAAAAAAACGTGGAACTTCCTTTATTGCATTGGAGCCATCGATGGCAAACATGTAGAAATAAAAAAGCCATCAAGATCAGGATCTTATTTTATCTATTATTTTAGCTATACGAAAACATTTGGTGCTGTTATGATAGCTATCGTCAACGCGAATTATGACTTCATGATGGTTGAAGTAAGAATAAATGGAAGAGTTTCTGATGCTGGTGTATTTGCAAATACAACATTCAAACAAAAATATGATAACGAGGAATTGAATATACCAAGGCCTGAAAAAATTCCTTTAAGTGAAGAGCCGTTTCCATATGTTTACGTTGCATATGATGCATTTACTTCATTAGAAAACCTAATGAAGCCCTACAGTCGTAAGCAATTGTCTAAAGAAGAAGAAGTATTCAACTATAGGCTATCATGAGCAAGAAGAATTGTGGAAAATGCTTTTGGAATATTATCCAGCCGATTCAGAATACTTTTAAGTACAATAAATTTATCTCCAGAGAAGGCATCCACAATTGTACTTACATGCTGTTATCTACACAATTTTTTAAAGCAACGAAATCCCACGAACTATTTAAAAGACAGCGTTTATATGGAAAATACTTTCACCGCGGAAATGCGTAACGGATCGTGGCGATCAGAGGGGCACCTTCACGAATTGCAGCCATTAAGAGGCAGAAACCCTACGGTGAATGCCAAAAAAAATTCGCGACAAGTTTTGCAGTTATTTTATCATGGCAGAATAAAAACAGATTGGGTCTACGATTGTTAACTGACTCTTTTAAATAAAATTTGTAGCTTCGTGAAGGTGTTTGTATATACTTACTCAATCTTCTCCTATTGACATGCTATCATTCTCATCTATGTCAATTGTTGAAATCCCTTCTATTTGCGATTCCTGGTCTTTCAAAAATCCTAATTCATCAAAGTACCAAAGCGTTGGTACATATGTATCGTCCACACCAGCTCCCGATTTTTCACTTCTTTTTATTTTCTGCAGCTCTCGCCTATCATATAGGCCACATGGAAATTATTTTTCTTTTTACTACATCCACTGTTGCGCTTGACTCAAATTCTTTATATTTAACCACTAGAGTGTCCGAGGCCTTAATTTTTTTATCGCGATTCTTACAGTCCGTACTTTTAACCTTCCACAATGCTGGATGGTCTTGGTAAATTTTGATGAAATCCTTTCAAAACTCATTTTGTCTAAGCGACATTTCGAATAAAAATGATTTCTCACTAACTAACTAAATATTTGATGATAAGCTACTATGTTTACTGAAAACAACGAAATGTTCGCACACTTCGCCATACACATGACACATGCGTTGACACCGTAAAAAAAATGCACTGCAACATGTGTTAGCACTTAGTGTCATGTGTATGGGGGGCTTTATGGAATTACTATCTCTACGCTTTGTTTAACGATTTTTTGAATAATAATTCTAATCTAGAATCATTTTTCACCAATGACGATATACGAGAGTGTTCTAGATAGTCGACATCAGATTATTATTAAACTCCATGATAGTCAATGCGGCTTTGAGGCAGGTCGACATATGACGAGGAAAAACATCGCGAAACTTCGAAGGATCTTCATCGACTTTCAGATGCAGGAATGGTACGCGATATATACCATGATGTTAAACCGAAATAACTGGAGAATTTGAAGCTAAGTTTGAGAAACATCTAGGCAGTGTATAAAGCCCGTTTTGTCGAAGCAATGAGAAGTAATCGTGAGAAAAATTTAACTCCTTGGGCTCTGTCGTTAATGACGATGTCGTATATAAAGTCAGTGAGGATTAGCTTTAACATAAGACTTTTCTAATTACGTCAGTCTTATCCAGCTTTAACATACGCATCGCAATGTTGAACGATGTACGAAAACTATAAAGGAAAACTAACAGCGATGGAAATGAAAATGTTACGAATGTCAGGGTGTATAACAAAACATGATTTTATAAGAACTATGCACATCCGCGAAATTCTCCACTTCAAGAAATAGATAGCGGAGAAACCAAGCTGAGTAAATCAGCTGCTTTTGATATGTTCAACGAAGGTCGTCGGAAAACCCGAAAAAACTCACAAAGCAGTAGAGGATCGTAGGTTCAAAGAAGGGGCCGTAAGAAACATAATTGGATCACTCAAATGCGAAAAAATCAACAAGTCATAGGCCTCACTTGCATGGTGATCCAAAATAAAGTAGCCCGTAGAATTTTTCTTAGGTCCGCAAATTTAGCTAACCTAACAACCGCTACAGTGGCAATGCAAATATGTGGGAGAAATATATAACAGGAGATGTAATTATACGCGTTATATATTGTATTTCAATGCTTAATAAAAGAAGACGAAGAAAGCAATACTTCCAATTATGTACAATATTACCAACATATAGGGTGCCATACGCTTCGTCATAAACATCTGTTCTCTCTTCTTGTTTCGTTTTAATAGCGCTTTCGTCATCACCCCAAAAAAATAAAGTTCCAAAACATCAGCGATCGCCGTGATACAGAGTGAGATATTAATAGCTCATCCTTCAAGTTAGATTTTTTTTATTCCTCTTGTTTACATTGCGATTCCGATCATTTCAGATATAGTGACGCAACATATTGTAACAAATTTGATAGTAAAATAATATTAAGCTCTGAAACGAAAACACAATCAGTAAATTCTGATATGGAAAACTTATCAAATATGCCATACGCTTTGTAGAGACAAGCAAATCGCAATATAGCTAAATATTTGGAAATAAATTAGAAACTCTTATAATTAAATTGCAGTAAGAAATGTTAAGTAGAGAAAACGATACTATGACTTAAATTTTCTCGACCCGCAGGAAAATACCGCCTTTAACAGACAGACCGGGACTTGTGACATCCATCTCCAAAGGATTTGGTGTCTTATCGCTGTAGCGGAACTTGTAATTTTTTAGTAACAAAGCCAGTCCAATATATGTTTGCATCTTTCCAAATCTAGATCCAATGCAATTTCGAGGCCCATCTCCAAAAGGCAACCACGTCATAGGATGTCGTTTTTGAATCTCTTCAACACTGAATCGTTCAGGATCGAATTTCTCTGGATCAGGGTATATTTCCGGATCACGATGAATTGCATCGGCAGGAATGATGATCATTGTACCTTTTGGAATTATGTGATGTGTATTCGCTACAGTATAGTTGTCCTTTGATTTTCGCATAATATTAATAACAATAAAATATTTTCGTAGAGTTTCTGCAAGCGATAAATACAAAAAAAAAAAAATTAAATGAAGAAAGATTTTACAAAAATCTGCTTACCTTTGACAACTTTTTCCATATACTGCATTTCATGTATGCACTCGTACGTCAACTTTCCATCATGTTTTTCCATTTGTCCATTTATCTCAGCTCTAAGCTTGTCTTGAATATCCTGATTGAGACTCAGTTCGTATAGTGCAAAACCAATTGCAGTGGATGATGTCTCAAAACCAGCTAGGAAAAATAAGAACACTTGCGCCGCAATCTCTTCAATAGTCATACCATCACCAGAGTTCTTTATCTCGATTAACAAATTCATAAAATCATTTCTCTTGATGGAATTCTTCTCTCGGTATTCAACGGTCTCTCTAACCACACGCATGAAAAATTGATGTACTTCTTCATGAATGTGTCGCATATGTAATTTCCGTGCCAGATCAGGAAAACTAAACATGAAACCCTGTATAAGTCTGGGGTGGCGAGTTAATGTGAAAGCTTTTGCACCCATCACTCTGAATTCTGCATTGGGATCCGTGAGACTATTACAGTCGATGCCAAAAGCACAAGTTCCAATTACATCAACAGTAAATCGAGCTGATATGTCCTTCACTTCAATGATGGAATCCTCTTCAAGCAATTTATTAACTGCAACTATCAACTTCTCACCGACTGACACCACTGTTGGGAACATGAACTTCATTTTTCCTGACGAGAAAGTAGGGGATAGTTTGTTGCGCAGAATTCTCCATTTGGGGCCATCTAAGCCAAAAATGTTTCCAGTAAGCGGATCGTCTTTTTCGTTGTGAAAAAGTCCACGATCACTAAAGTTGTTGAAGTCCTTGATGAGAATATCTTTTATCAAATCGCAATCAAACACTATAACAGATGGTGTAAGGAAGAAGAAGAATCCCGCAAATGGACCAGTGTGCTTGAATTTTGTGTAGTATTCTTTCATGATGTCTCGTAGCTGACGACTTCTCATAAAGCCTTTCATGCTGCCAACAGGGAAATTCGGTTTATCGTGTGGAAGACCGCGTCGTTTCCAATATGATAGGCGTTGCTTTACCCAAATTAATAACACTGATACTAAGGGAATCACGACAAAAATCACTGTTGCGATAAAATCCATTTTAAGAAAATCAGTCCGCTCCCAAACTGAATGAATAATAAACTAAATGTAAGTATTTATGGTTACGTGCGCTTAATATACGAGTATGAATGGAAAAAAGAGCTTTTGTATTCAAAGCATTTCACCATACTACTAACTAATTTGCCCTGCTAATGCCATATTCTGCCCAATTAAAGTAATCAGTCGCGTGGTGGACTGAGCATGCTCGGTTAATGTTTAGTTTTCAGAATCAAAAAAAAATTAATCAGTATAGAGTGAGCCATAACCTTACTCTAAAGAACCACATAAGTCAGATGGGAGCGAATATTGGTATTAAAAAAGCGCTCCAATGTTCTAAGAACAAATACGCAGGCCAACACTCGTATCTCAGCGAGTCATTCTTCGTCAATGGTACTGCCGTTGTACTCTGTTTTAGTTATAATTTAGCGCCACTTAGTTTCAGTTTTTTAGTTTATATGCATCTTTATTACATCGAATTAATTAACACTTACGAGCTATAAAAAAAACGCTTAAAAATTAGCTTAGTTACTTAAGTTAATTAAGAAATTATCTTATTCAAACTTACTGGCCGCATGCGGGAATTCTAAGTTAAACCTAACATTTAAACTATGTCTTTCGACGTATCTTACAGTCTTATTTTATTTTTATTTTAACATTAATTAATACTAAAACTAAGAAAACATTTTTTAACAAAAAAAAAAACTTAATAACATGACCTTTTTTTATATTATATTATTATAAAACGTAAAACTAAAAAAAAACCTACAGACTGCCTAAAAATAAATCTTAATCTACTTACATCTAGTTACATCTAACACAAATATAAACATACATTAATATATATATACATAATGTGTATATACATAATATATAAATAAATGTATATATATTTTTTTTTATTTTTTGTTTTTATATTTTTTTTTTCTTAAAACTAACTTAATTCTATCTAATAGGGCCAATGGTGTCAGTGGCCTTGTATACTTCCTGGAAAGTCGGCCCTATGGCCTCAACTTTCTCCTGTGGATCCTCGATCACAAAGAAGTCGTCATCATCAGCGGCCTCGTTTGGATCGATACCTGCTATTGTCAGTAACCGTTCGTTGTCTGTTGTCCGGGCTATTTTAAGACACTGAAGGTCGTTTTGATTTTCTCTCCGAAATAGTTTATTTATTTACGGGAACATATTCGGGTTGCTGGTGTTTACAGCCCGAACCTTGTTGTTGCAATACAAACTTACAGAAATTCTGTAATTCTCTTTTATTAACGTTTGCACATTTTTAATCGACGACTTCAGTGTCCTAATCTTCGGGTTTTGTCTGTCAGTTAACTGTCTATACAAGTTTTTGAGTCTTGTCAGAAGTCTACTTTTCTGTCGGTGCAGTGCGTCAATAGTAGGATTGCGGAACAGATCTTCGTTAGTCGTATGTCGATACCGCGTTGTTGAATTGTCTCGTCCATTCGTTTTAGGTACTTGTCGATCTCCTCGTTTGACAAATTCCTATTGGACGGTGGGTGGAGCGTGTTTGAAGAGAGCGCTCTTGACAAGGTTGCGGAGAAGCGTGTCCATCGAGTCTTACTGTAGTTGTAAGAATATCTTTGGACGAACTCCTCCAATTCCGCAATTTCGTTGGGAACTGTAATTTCGGTGCTAAAACCGCAATCGTCACTGTCATACACCAATGTGCGCAGACAGTTTAGCGTTTGTAAATTCGTACCTGTCAGTCGTATGCGTTCGTCGTACAGCAGTAGATCCAAATAAGACCCGCCTCTGGGAAACGACGGATTAGCCGTCGCTTTAAGACCGAGTCTGTACATGACATCGTGCTGACCCCACCAATCGAGTAGTAGGTTCCCTCTAGTATTTGGCAAATTATTTTTGCCCAATCTCTGTGTCTAGCGTTGAAATCTCCGCCGATTATAAAATAATTCTCCCTCGATTCCAGCCTCAAAATTCGAAAAAGCGTGTCGAGCTCCGTAATGAATAAAGTAGATTGTGAAGCCTCAGGTGCATAAACAGAGGCCAAGTACATCAACTTTCCACTGCAGAGCGGGATGTAAATGACGACTGCCTCCAACACCCGGAACCTGCGCAACACTCCCTTGTACACTCTGTGAAATTTTATACCTTCTTTAGTGAAGATCGCGACACCGCCTCCACGTTTGGATCTGGGCCGGTTTCTTCTTCTAACAATATAATCATTATACTCCAGTTTTTGCTTATCGGTTAGCTTGGTTTCGCTAGCGAAAAGCACATCAAGAGTTTGGTCTTGTAGCAATTTAAACATCGCGGCTCTTCGTTCGATCCTAAACATTGAAATAACATTCACCGCAAGGACCTTCAAAGTTTGCTCCACCATGTGCGTACCCATTACGACATGTGTTGCGTTAGGCCCGGCAGCAGCGCGTAGTTCTGGTCCACCCGCTTGGCCTGTTCTTGCACCTGCTTTTGCAGCTGAGCCATCTGCCCTTGGATTGCGAGCAAGATGGCCAGCATGTTAGGTTCAGCTTCCGTTGTTCTCGGCATTAGCGCCGGAGAAGCAACAGTCGCATGCTGTACCGTAGCCCCCCTACCTGACGCCATTTGGGCGTAGGAAGTTTGGGACGTGACGGCTGGTGTTTGAAACCTAACAGGTGAACGTTTGACCTCCACCTTTTGCCGCCAAGCCAGTTTTCCTTTCTTAATGTCAGCGAACTTAAGACAACCCCGGCAGTTTGCGGTGTGTCCCACGTTTCCACATAACACGCACGAGAGCTGCGACCTATCGGATTCTCCGTCAACACCCAGAGCACAGTCTTCGGAACTGCGGTTCTTAGCGCACTTCACGCATCGATGCTGCATTTGGCAGTTCGACGCGGCGTGCCCGAACCTCTGGCAGCGAACGCATTGTATAACGCCTTCGCTCCTTTTTAGTTTTTCCCAGTGAACCACCTGGTAGTCTAGGACATTGATACTCCTTAGACTATCCAGACGGCTTTCGGGACTGAGCTGCACTAGGAAGAAAGGCAGACTCAAGTTTCTCCCGCCTGGCTCTAGCTGTGGTAAATGGCTTTACCCCACAAACTTGAGTCCTTCGCACTCCTTCTCTTTGAACAGTGCTGGGATCAGAAGACGGTTCCAACCCCTTCAGCAGCATCGATTGCCGCTTTTTATACTTTGGTGTGAATGAGTAGTGCTCCGTCGTCGTTTTCTTTAGGAGCTCTTTCACTTTCACGTAGCCCTCCAATGTATTACAGTGGATGGCATGGCGATCGTTCCCCAATCGCTTAATATTAAAATTATTACCAATTACCAACTTACACAGGTCTTTGGTTGCATTCAGCTCCAATTTATAAATGTTGATAGGAGGCACCTTCTCCTTCTTCTTCGTCTGCTGCTGCTGTTGTTGTTGTTGTTGCTGCTGATGTTTTAGCTGTTGCCGTTGTTGTGGCTGCTCTTGTTGTTGTTGCTGGTGTTTCTTTTGCTTCTGTTTGTGTTGCTGGTGAATTTGTGCTATTGTATTTGTATGTTGTTTTTGTTGGAACTGCTTTTGAGCAAGCTGCGACTGCTGTTGCTGTTGGGATTGCTCATGCTCTTCCCTCTTCCTTCTGACCATTTGCTGTTCTTTTATGGCCTGTACCCTTTGCTGTAGCATTTTGATGCTTACTTATCGACTCGATTTCCTCCTCTTCATCGTCCGATTCGCTAGCTGCCAATGAAGCGAAATTGTTTCCTGCCCTCACTCCACCAAGCTATACAGTGGACGTTGGTATGGTGGAACGTTGTACCAAGTTAGAGGTTGGCTTCCTATTTCTCTTTGGCTTTGGCGTTTGGCTCGAACCACTCGAAGCCTCGCCTGATATCTCCCCAGATCCCGCTATTGGCATAGCGGACCGCTCTCCACAATCCACCACGTGAATTTGTAATACCAAACAAACACTTTTTTATAAAAATTGTCTTTGCAAATGAATTAAATAAATAAAGAAAAAAAACGTTCGCAGAGGTTGGGAAGCGAACCCACAACCCCGAGATTTATTGTCCGGGTTTCTACTACTTCGGCTACCGAACACTTCAAAATTTGTTGTTTAACACTATATTTATTATTTTTCCACACTTGTAACTCCGAACTCGAAATGCGAAATGCGTCTGATCTCCGCTGAGGTCTATGAACGACTGTATGATTGCTTATATCCAAGACCTGATGCACTCACCATTGTTTCTAGTGTTTGACATCGTTTTTCCATGAAGAGTGACAATTGATTCCATTTGGGTAACGTATTGACAGGCGTATCTTCTTCCCACTTCGTTCGATTTTTGGAGTCCAACTTGCTTAGAACGAGATGTATCAGCAATCCATCCGACAGTTCTTATTTGCTCCCCAATGTATTGAGCGCTCTCAGATGAGAATTTACGCTATCACTTAAATCACGTAACTTATGAACGGAGCCACCATCAACGTTGGGCAAATTGAAGATTTCCTTGATATGTGCCTGAAAAATCAGACGGTTATTGTCAAATCGAGCCTTTAATAGTTCAATAGCCTTGGGATAACTTTCAGCTGTAATTTCAAGAGAATCGATTGTTCGAAATGCGAGATCGGATAAGCAGGAACGAAGATGCTGGAACTTTTCTATAGTGCTAATTTCTTCATCTCCATATACTAACGTCTTAAACATTGACAAAAAGTCCAGCAATTCTGTGTACTTGCCAGAGAACTTCGTCAACTCCAATTTAGGCAATCGAGCAATTTTACGCTCCATGTATAAAAGTGTAGACTCACTAGCCACTGTAGACCCACGTACATATGAAGAACTCTTTTTAGAATCCATAAAGATCAATATACGTGTTTTTAAATTAGAGTAGATATCCTCAAAGTTGCCTCTTCTATCACTTTCCAGCTCTGCGTCATCCATGATTTCAATGATAGTCTGAGCATCGTCGAATTTCTTAAGGTACGTCTCCAAAAGTCTCAGTTTGACTTCCCATTCATGCAAAAAAATAGTCCTACTGTCAGAATCCACAAACTTTTTCAACTTGGTAAGCTGTCCCGTAACTGAGGTCCTTTTTGTTTTGAAGTCGGACAGCGACGCAATAGCAGAATCAACACCATCTCCAGTCATTTTGAAGAAAATTTATTTGTACAATCAATTCGTAAACCAAAGTACCAGTGTATTGTTTCGATTTATTGAACTCGATTTAAACGATAAAGTAATTATAAAACAATAAATGGAAGACGTAATTTAATCAAATTTCGTGTCCTATCACGGTCGCCAATGTATGATAATCCAAGAATTTTTGAATTAGAAATATTATAATTCCAGGGAAAAACACAATAAGAAGTAAACCGAAACGAAATTATAATTCTATTTGATGCGATGTTGTTTACTTGACTTCTAACAAAAAAGTGAGAACTGCTTACAGTCGATAAGGTGCATAGAGTTAAAAAAGCGATACAATAAAGAATACAACAGTGTGATCTCAGTCATACGATATAATA
Organism: Volucella bombylans; assembly: GCA_949129095.1. Lineage (NCBI taxonomy): Eukaryota > Metazoa > Arthropoda > Insecta > Diptera > Syrphidae > Volucella > Volucella bombylans. The sequence continues at coordinate 124,670,307 of OX422140.1, read as the reverse complement.
GAATAACATGGTTTCAATAGAAAATTTAGAGATTTACAGTAAATTCAAATATTAGGTTTTCTTTATACAGTAATGCGCAAAATTATTCGTACCATATTCAATTTAAGTTTATAAATATATTCACTGAATTCTTAACAGAAACGTTAAATACAGATGTAAAAAAAAATTATTTTTGGTTACATACAGAATAGACTTGTCGACAAGGCTAGAGATACCATGTTGAGTGAGCTTAAAGAAATTAAAAAAAAAGCTCATGCTGAATCTACTCCTGTTAACGCTCTTCTTGACAACATTGTGCTATGTCGTTGAAATGGTACGATAGAGCAATTTTATAAACAGCTAAATAATCTTCTCATGCGATTGAATAACGCCTACTCATTAAACGAACAATTGACAAACGACTAAGTTATGGCGAACAATATAATTGTTTTAAATTGTTTTAAAAGTAACTTACCAGGACCCGTGAAAAGAATTATAATTGGAAGAAATCCTCCTGCGACTGACGACGCATACAACATTATGATGACAAAGGGGTATTCTAAATACACAAATTTTCAAAGACCACATTCCATGCATAACAATAATTTCCAATATAGACAACAAAGTAGTTACACAAGACCAGTACATTTTCATAACTCCGGGCGGGATAGTACCGAACATATGGCACTTCAAAGTACAAATAGGGAAGAATACCGCCAAATAAATTGCAACAGACGAACTTTTAACAATAGCAACATTAGCAGTACCGGACAAAACGACTATACAAGAGGCATACAAACTACTCATACTAATAACAACAATTATAACAATAATTTTCAACTCATGGATCATTGCATCCAAAGTAGACAAACAAATAGGTACGGTTATAATAGATATAATCCTAACAGTAGTAACGGAAACTACCACAACACGTATAATACACACAGAGTCAAGAAACGCGGCAAAGTCAACGACAATGTTATGACCAACAAATCAATAGACAACAACCAATGGAATTTTCGATAAACCAAATCAGTCCAACACCTCAAAATTTTTATCAAGATTCGTCAAACAATTACGCTATATAACAGTCGAAAGTAAAACAAAAAAATTAAAATTTATTATAGATACAGGTGCTGAATTTAGTATTATAAACACTAATCTATGTCATCCTAAATGGAAAACTTCTATTAAATCCCAAACCCTCAAAATATTTGACAGGTATAGTATATAAATAGCAGTACAAGGTGTAGGTTTCCTTTATTCGATGTATTCAACTTGCAGGATTATTACGTTGAGTTTTTAGAATACAAATTCCATTATGAATTTGATGGTATAATTGGTAAAAATATTTTAGTGCCACTTAACTCCATTGTCAATTTCAAAGAGCGGTTATTGATTACGGCTAACGCACAGATACCAATTTTTCTTAACGAATATGAAGAAGAATATTATTTCAAATGTTATCTTGATGAATCGCTCAACGTATTCCATAGCGAAATTGATAACAATAACCTTCAAAGGATTACTTTTGCCTCTCATCTGTAACTTAAAGATAAAAACTCTTTTGAATTCCTTCAAAGATATTTTGTACGACGAAAAATATAATCTAACTTTTACTAACAAAATTAAACAAAGGATTATAACAAAACATGACTTACCAATTTACACGAAATCTTATCGATACCCTGAGGTGCACAAAAGGAAGTTGAAAAACAAATTTAAGAAATGCATGATCAGGGCATTATTGTCAACAGTATTTCTACCTATAACACACCAATATGGGTTGTACCCAAAAAATTAGACAATTCAAACAAACAAAAGTGGAGAATAGTAATAAATTATCGTAAATTAAATGATAATACTCGTACTATTGAGGATAAATTCCCACTTCCAAACATCGATGAATTATTTGAAAAATTGGGCAGATGCCAATATTTCACAACGATCGATCTCTCGAAAGGATTTCATCAGATTGAAGTCCACCCAGATGACAGATTCAAAACGGCAATCTCAACTTCCCATGGTCATTATGAATTTATTCGTATGCCATTTGGCCTGAAGAATTCACCAGCAACATTTCAGCGTTTCATAAACAGTGTCTTAAAAGATTTCATCAATAAGATATGCATTGTATTTCCATCTCCTTAGATGAACATTTATGTTCAACAAATAAAGTTTTTCAGTGCTTACGTAAAGCTACGAGGGGCGTTCAATATATTCTCGGTATCGATATGAAGGAAAATGCGAATTCAATTTAAATTGTTTTTATTTTTCAATATAATCTCCCCTAACATCAATGCATTTGTTACATCTTGAGATAAGCTTTTTTAAACCCTCAAAAAAATAAATTTCCTCTTTCTCTGCAAAATACCCATTTATTGCCGACTTGAGTTCTTCATCATCCGAAAATCTTTTTCCACGAAGACATTTTTTCAAATCCGGAAACAGGAAATAATCACTAGGGGCAAGGTCTGGACTATAGGGTGGGTGTTCAATTTCTTCGAAACCACAGTCTTGCGCAGCAGCCTTGGAAACTCGCGCCGTGTGAACAGGAGCGTTGTCATGAAGAAGCAACACACCCGCTGCGAGTTTACCCCGCCTTTTCTTTTTAATTTCCTCCCGCAAATTATGCAAAGTGGAAGCGTAGGATGTGGCGTTGATGGTTTCACCTTTTTTTTTGTACTCAATGAGTAAGATTCCCTTTGAGTCCCAAAAAACTGTGGCCATGAGCTTCCCGGCAGACGGAGTGAATTTGAACTTCTTCGGGGGGTCTGTTCCTTTTTTATGCCACTGCATGGACTCTTGTTTGCTTTCAGGGTCATAGTGGTGGACCCATGTTTCGTCCCCAGTAACAATTCGATCCATAACACCGTCCGCGTTCTCACTACACATCTCCAAAAGCTCTCTACAGCATGCGATTCTCACTTTTTTCTGAGGCGCTGTGAGCATTCGTGGCACCCACCTTGCACTGACCTTTGAAAGGTTAAGATGGTCATGAAGAATGGTGTGAATGGTACCAATTGAAAGCTTGGTGATCTCTGCCATCATTTTCACCTTTATTCGGGCATCTTCAAGAACAAGTTTTTCGACTTCTTTGATGCTTTCTCCCGTACAAGCAGTAGCCGGGGCGCCGGAGCGGGGGTCGTCTTCAATGCTCTCTCTGCCTCTCTTGAACTCACTTGACCACTTTTGCACAGTTAATAATGAAGGTACGGAACCCTGGTAAACAGCCACCATCTCTTCATGAATAGTTTTTTGACTTTTTCCTTGCTTAGTGAGAAATTAAATTACAGCGCAATGCTCAATTTTCACCATCATCGTCTCAGTTGCCATTATGATTCTGTTTAACTAGAGATAAAACGCGAATTAATGATCACATTTATATGAAATTGTACATGAATGCACTAAAATAATATTATTACTAGATAAATAAGTCAATTTATATATACAACCACAGCTTTACCCCAATACCGAGAATATGTTGAACGCCCCTCGTAACTTTAAAATTCAAATATACAAATGTAACTTGTCACGTAATTACGGAAGGTGACATAAAACCAGATCCAAAAATAATGGCTATACAGAAATGAGCACTCCCCCGTAATCAGAAGGAAATAAAGTCCTTCCTGGTTAAATATTTAAAGAAAAATATTGCAATCAAAACCAATGATCCTGAATATTTGGAATCTTTTAACAAACTTAAAACATTGCTTATGTCCCAGCCAATACTTCAAAATTCAGATTTTAGTAAGGAATTCATTTTAGCATAAGATGCATCAAATTATGCATTAGGCGCTGTCCTAAGCCAAAATAGTCGACCTGTTTGTTTTACATCTCGCGCATTAAACGACGATCGAAAAAAAATTGTTAGCGATTGTCTGGTCAGTTAAATATTTCCATACCTATCTCTATGGCAGACAATTTGTCAGTCAAACTGACCATAAGCCTCTTATTTGGCTGAGTAGCTTATAAAATCCAAATATGAAACTACAGCGTTGGAAGATGCAGCTTAACGAATATAATTTTACGATTACATATATAAAAGGGAAGGACAACCATGTAGCAGACGGACTAAGCCGACTTATTTGTAGCGAACAAATTAAAACAAGTGAATCACATCAACTAAAAAATAGTAGCATAACAAACCTCTTCATTCATTCCGATACTTATGAACTATAAAACAACGAATGCTTCGATAATAATGATAATGAAATCAGATCCACTGATGCGACTATACATAGTGCAGTTGAAGATAATTTACATTATATATATATAACAGAAAAGGCAATAAATATCTACAAAAAACAATATTTTTAAAAATGAAAATAGTTAACAAGAAATGCAAAAATTACGTATACGTAATTTATTGGGAATAATGAAAAGGCTCATTATTGAAAAGGGACTTATATGCGTATATTGTGAAGATACACGGCTCTTTCTTAAATCCCAAGATCTATATGTAAAATATTGTGCTAATAATAGTAATTTAAAAATTCTTAAATCTTGCTCTATGTTGAAAGATATCATAGATAAAAATAAGGTGCTAACAATCATAAAAAAAAGAACATTTAAAAAAAATCATAGAGGTATTTCCGAATTATTCATAAAACTTGAACTATTATATTATTATCCTAATATGCTTGAACTAATACATGCATTTGACAATAATTGCGAGACATGTAACTTGGCGAAATATGATAGACATCCACCAAAGTTACCATTTATTACCCACAAGTTTTAACGATATAGTACATATGGATATCTGGTACCCTTGTAGAAATATTATGTAACATACTTAATAATGATTGATAAGTTTTCAAAACACGCTACTATTCACAAACTTAAGTATAGAACATGGGTATCAATTTTAAGTGCTATCAAAGAACGATTAATCTACTTAGGTAAAATGTGAAAATTGGTCTCCGATGGCGAAAAGAGTATTATACACAACGCTGTCGAGCAGTTTTTTAATGAACATTTGAGACTCTCGAGATAGATGAAACCCAAATTGAATTAGGCGATTTAGATGAAAAATTCTTTAATATCAAAATGATTTATAATATGACAATACATTCATCCACCAAACTGAAGACCAATTAACTTTATTAACAAAAACTATGACAAAAATGAAATACTATCAACTAAATATGAAATGGAAAAATTAAAACGAATAGGACTTCGCTCTTTCTTCTCTAGAGAGGTAGAGGTCTAGAGAGGTCTAGGTAGAGTTTGAGAAACATGACTCAGTGGAAGGTAGTGAAATCGGTACTACTCATTAGCGCAGTCCAATCAGATAGGGGCCAATCATCGCCTTCACCAAATTTTCCTTCGTTTTGAAAGTTGTTCAAAATCTTCGGGACGGCATGTTTAAAACAGTTAGCAATTGTACTGCAACTGACGCGATAAGAAGAAAAACAGTTTTATTGAAGAAAGATTTACACTGTTTGCCGTTTGGATGTGAAGGGTAGTTATATCAGGTTTTCCAATAAGGACTTGACAACTTTTTTTTAAAATAAAACGCAAACCATTTGAGATATTTTACTATCGGCTTGAATTACAATCAAAATATTTATGAGTGGAACTCGACTTCGTTCATATGCCCACCGCGGGCACGTTTGCAGCGGTCGATTCGTTGGACCCAATTTTCAACGACTCGGACACACATTTCGGCCGAAACGGCCGCTATTTCGCGTTCAGTGTTGGCTCTGAGCTCTTCTAACGTCGTCGGCGTGTTGGCATAAACCAATGACTTACCGTAACCCCACAGAAAATAGTCAAGCGGCGTTAAATCGCACGAACGAGGCGGCCAGTCGACGGGCCCATTTCTTGAGATAACACGTTCACCATACTTATTCTTCAATAAATCGATTGTAGCGTGTACTGTGTGGCTTGTGGCATCATCCTGTTGAAACCACATGTCGTCCAAGTCCATATAACGCTGACCATTCACAGTAACGTGACGATCGTTATCGTCGACGAAAAAATATGGCCGCCGGCATGCAAACCGTACCAAACAGTTACTTTTTGTGGATGATTCATGATGCACATGTGGATTTTCATCCGACCAATAACGCATATTTTCCTTATTGACGAACCTATTAAGCCAAAAATGAGCTTCGTCCCTGAAGATGATTTTGCGATGAAATTCATCATCTTGGCGCATCCTCTCCAGAACCTAATCGGAGAACGTACGTGTCTTCAAATGGTCCATCGGCTTCAATTCTTGAGTCAGCTTGATCTTGTATGGGTGTAAACCAAGAACCTTACGCAAAATACGCCATAATGTGGTCTGAGCGATTCCCAATTCTTGAGAATGCCATTGGATTGACTGATTTGGATCGTTTGCTACGGACGCCTGAACCGCAGCGATATTTTCGACATTTCGACCAACCCATTGTCTCATGTCTCACTGACACGGCAACATCACACAACGAATATGTAGACTTAAATTTTTGCACTAAACTTGTTATTGCCTGTCTACTGGGGCGAGAATTACGACCGAAAATTGGAGTTAACGCTCTTAAAGTTGCAGTCACCGACTCCAAATTTCGGTAGAAAATTTATATAATTTACAGACTTTGTTCGTTCGTGTACTTTACCATGATGAAAATGTTGAGTTTACTGAATAAATTGACAGTGACAGTTTGATGATTAGTGAAAGAGTGCGTTCACAAATTAAATTCAGAGTTGTCAAGCCCCTATTGGAAAACCCTTTATTAACAAAATTTTCCTTTCCTTTATACTCCGTAGAAAACTTTACAGGTCATTCAAGCTTTTTTTTGTTTGCTGTGTATCCGGCTGTCATGCACTTGGTACCCTTGAAACACTTTGAATTCTTTGATTTGGCAATAGCAAACAGTATTCTTTTTTCTGATTCATCCATATGTGCACCAACGAGCACAGTTTTTTCCCCCTTTGACATTTTGCCACCAGTGCACTTCTATCTTCTAAATTTAAATGTTTTGCCACGTTTGAGTTTGTAAAATAGTCCGGTTTCACTCATATTTAAAACTTCACCCTCCTCGAACTATTGGCCACACTGTTTGTAACCACTCATCACATTGCCTTGGCTCAACCCTTTTAGGTTCGGCCGAAATTTTTCCAAACACAATGTAAATCGGTAAATCCAACTATCAGAACATTTAAAATTCTATCTACGAAATAGTCAAATCTCATTTGATTGATAATTTACAGTAATGGCCCTTTTATAGGCACTGATATTTAAACCATTTCAATGTCAGCATTTTTCTGAAGAGCGAATCTTTTTTTTACTTTTATTGACTTCGATTCAAAAATGTTCTGAACGGCTTCTTTGCTTTTCCACATTCCACTGCTTGCTGAATGCGAAACATTAAATTCTTTTGCCAAATTTGGGTTATATTCCCCTGACTCAAGTCTCCAAATTATGGCAGCCTTTTCTTCTATTGTAAACATTTTTCGGTTTTTTTAGGTTCCATTTCACAACATAAAATATACCGTTTCTTACTGAAATTTGACGAATAAATCGTTTTCTTGTTGTGTAAACTTAGTGGTCACTCGAAACTGTCGCTTTTCTTAGGTTAAACGCTCTGGATAATAGATTAGCACAGCTGCCACAAAAACCAAAAAAAAACGAACTTCAGATGCATTCAAACATAACTGTATCCTGTCTACAGACACTCAACTTAACAATAAGGCAAAAATAGACGAAATTTATTCCGTTTTATTTTGATTTCCGTCGTTACATCCGAACTTTATGTCGAACAACCACACGAAAATTCCGTTATAATCGAAATGGTCGTTATAACCGATGTCGTTGTAACCAAAAGATTTTATTCATTATCGTATGTCAAACCAAAGTTTAGCTTCTAACTTCGTCGTTATAACCGGAATGTCGTTACAACAGAGGTCAATAACGAATTTTCTGTAGTTTTGGAATCCCTTTTTTTAATTCCAATTTCTTTATTCTATCTTTAGTTTCTTCCAACGTATTTGCTTTTATTCCTTTTTCAAATAAAATTTGTTTTTGTTGAGTTCGAATTGTTCCCCTTCTCTAGCTTGTGTTGCTTTTCTTTTACTTCAAGTCCCCTCCTTTTGTATTTCACAATACTCTCTAGGTTTCAATTTATTTTAATCCGGATGTTATATGAATTCGTTTGGTATTTTGTTTGGTTTTCCACCAAACACCGACAATTTCTGGGGTTTGAATTGGTTGGGTATGTAGGCATAATGCTGTCAGTTAAAGTATTTTTGGGGGAACATGAAGGTGGTTCACTTTCTACGGATACCAAATCTGCTAGAATTTTTCCCATTAATTGATTTACGCCGAAACTTGAAATCCCACTCATTCCATCGATTACTTCGCTTAGATCAAGCAATTCGACTACTTTTTCTTCGATTTAAGATAGCTAATTTTCTTCGCTTTAAGTTTTTAATTTTTGCCTTTGTGTGCACCTGAAAATCAGCCATACCTGAAACAGTAAACATGATTGTTGTATATAAATGTTAATTTTTCATTTATTACCTTCTTTCAACCAACTCCATCTCGCATAGGAGGACTCTCGGTATTAAAATCGTTTGCTGGATTTTCCTAAGAAAGATAGTATTTTTTCTAGCATCTGCGGTCTTTAAATAACTTTTGGCAAGGTCCGTGTGGGCCGACATATGGTCAACGAGAATTTCAAATTATCTTGGTTTCGTATTTCCACCGCACTGATAAAGCGTTCTCTATAAAACGTTTTTAATCTTGGTAGTCATATGCAAAACTTCAGTAATATTTTCAAAAAATATAACTTATTTTGCGAAAACAAAGGAAAGGTCAAGTTGCTATTCGAGCTACATAGTGCCGAATTCCTTCCGATTTCACATTAGAGTAGCAATATAGAGTGAAGGACCTTGTTTGCTATCCCTAAATCCAAATCTAGGCTATCTTGAAATTACGTTACTCGCTTTTGTATTCATATGTACGAGTATATACCAAAAAATCTCTACAAAGCAAACAATTGGTAAAAACCCCAAAGTACTATCCAAGGACCCTTGAAAAAATGTACGTATTAACTGAGTACGGGATACAACTCTGCGACTTTTTATTTAATCATCAAATAATACCAAATGTATCAACTAGCCTTTTATCCCTGGACTTAATTTTCAAATGTAGGTAGATAGGTAAGAGAGGCTCACTTAGGCCTATTGGCCCATTGTGATGCCACGTAAATCTATGATCTTCTTACTAATGGAACCAGTTTGAGCTTACGATGAAGCGTAGGAGACTGTTCACGTCTATAGTTTTTAGATCGTTTAGGTCATTCTAGAAGAAAGCTAATAAGTGAAGTTTTCTTCTCTGGGAGAGAGCTGGACATGTACAGAGTAGGTGGAGGATTGTGTCCTCTTCTTCTTCGCCCATGCAGCTTCTACAGAAATCGTTTGTAAAAGCGCCAAGCCTTCTTGCGTCCAGTAATGATAACGATGGCGCTGAGATGTTTCCTATTTAGAAGGATCAGACTCTTAGAGCGATTTGTATCTAGCTTTGGCCAAATTTATTTAGTCGCTAAACATGTTGGTCCAACAGTCCACCTAAGGTCTGTTCTTTTATTGGCATCCAGTTTTAATATTAATTTGCACGTACTCAGCAATTGGTATACCTATGCTACGCTTTTCCATTAGAATAGGTAGAGTGGTTCCAATTTTGGCGAGTTCATCACGGTTGCAGTCAAAGCTACTCGCTTGTTGAAAATATCGAGGGGTATCAAATGAAAGAGAATGTCTAATGCCGCAGAGGGCGGAGACCGTAAGGCTCCGCTTATGTATAGATATGCTGTTCTTTGGACTCTGCTTAGTTCACTGCAGTTAACTGAATTTTCTAAGGTCGTCCAGCAGACGACAATCCCGTAAGTGAGTATCGGTCTTATGACCGAGATGTAGAGCCAGTGGGTTATGCCAGGTTGAAGACCATATTTATTCCCAATGGCTTTTTTGCAAGAGAATAAAGCTATTATAGCTTTCTATAATAGCTTGAATGTTAGGTTTCCAGTGAATACTAAACTGAAACTATTTTCACCTGTAACTTAAAGACTTATTCATTGCACAGGCCTTAGAGTTCATGGTTGAATAACTTCCTCCATTCTCCGTTAATTCATCAAGTTGTTTTTAATCCGCTGTCGGTAATTAGCATCCTGTTTAAAGCTAATTTGGTCATACGATAGAGCGCTCTGTTACTCAATCGCTTCCTGAGACCAAAGAAATAGGGATTGGCGAGAGTAATTCTTCGTCTGGGTGCTGCGCTGATGTCTTTGTTGCTGGTAACTGCGGAGCCAAAGTAGACGAAGCCTTTAACTGCCTCGGCGTTATAACTACCAAGGGTGACGTCCTGACTATGCTTTCGATGGCATGCGTCATTTTCTGATGACAGCATGTACTTTGCTCTGCACTGATAGATCGTCATATCCATTTTGGCCGCTTCCGCTGCTCGCTGTATTCTTCAAATCACATTGAGGTAAAAAACGAAGTGTTTGGAAATTAAAAAATGCCTCTTTTGTTGGCCAGTCAGTTTTGAACGTTTCTTTCTAGGGCAATATAAAAAATTTCCCATGATAGCCCATGGCTGTGACCTAAACCTTGATGGAGCAGAGAGGATTCTCATAACCTAATGAGTTTGGCATGGCTATAAAAACTAGACACGGCATTGTATACCTAGTCCCGATGCGCGATGTGATATGTAGCTTTGAGTTCGACACATAAATGGTGACTGTCGATCTGAAATACCCTGGTCTTTCCAAGATCTGCCGTGGTGTGAACAATTGATCGATGGTGAGCTTCCCTGGTCTAAGGCCGCACTGGTATGATTGTTCATTAATTGTTTCGGATGGCCACATAATACGACAGAAAATAACTTGTAGGAGATACTAAGATTCAATGTTTCGGCCATGATCATACATATCTCACAAAATAGCTTGGTGCATGCTCCCAAATGGGTAATCGTTAGATATTTTAAATAGCTCAGCAAGCAATCCATCTGCGTCAACATCTTTATTAGACTTTAACTTGAATTTTTCTACTTTTCTTCGCTTAGGTTAGGGAGGCAGAATTCTCAAACTTTTTGCCCAGGGTGAATGGTTTATTCTGATTGAAAGCATTATTTTGGCCATCATCGCGGTTATACACACTGAAAATGTAGTCTTTCCATATTTTCAGGCCCGACTGCGACTCTTTCGGTAACATTTCCCTATTTTCTAAATCGCGCGTTTCTCCAGCTCTTTCTTTTTTGCTTCATTGAGATAAGAGATCAGAATTATATGCTTCTTGTTTGGTTTACCTGCCTATAATCATTGTTCATCCATGTTCAGAAGCAACTACATCATCAGTTTTTTTGATTCCATTTGATTTCCCTCTTGCGTTCTCTGGTTTGTGTATGGGGACTAAGATTTTGAGAAAACTATAGGGAGACGTAATCAGCAAGGGTTTTAGCCGCTTCTTCCGACTGCAGCTTTTTAACGTCGAAGTTGTTAATTGACTCTATTGTGTCTGTGATATTCGCATTCATACTCTGGGAGCAAAAAGGTAATGATCCGAGTCGGTGTTAGCTCCTCAGAAATTTCAGACAACCAGAAACAGGAGTGCGCCGCAATATGATTAATCCAGTTGACCGATCAGTGGATAGCAGCGTCTATTCAAAAATGTTGAGGTGTGGGAATAGTGTGCTGGCTACTAAAACGATACTCGCCGTTACAAATTCTGAAAACCTGAACTCATTGTCAAACCCAATTTTATTCCGGCCGTGTTTCTGATGATCCACTTAAAGGAAGCTTCCTCACGAAAATTAGAAGACTTATTCCGCAACGAACTATTGATGCACTGCACCGACATAAAAGTAGACTGCTGTCGAGACTAAAAACCTTGTACAGACAGATCATGACACTGAAGTCGTCGATTAAAAACCTCCAAACATTAATAAAGGAAAATTACAGAGCATCTGTAAGTTTGTATTGGAACAATAAAATTCAGGCTGTAAACACCAGCAACCCGAATATGTTCCCGCAAATAAATAAAATATTTCGCAGAAATAATCAGAACGACCTTTCCTGTCTTAAAATCGCCCGAACGACGAACAACGAACAAATACTGGTAGCAGCAGGCATAGATCGAAATGAGGCTACGAGTAGAACAAAATGAAGCCCTTATTTTAAGTCCATTGCTGCATGATACATTACAGAAATATCAAAGCTATATCGATCTTACCCTTAAAGGCCATCATGGAAAAACCCCCCAGTTCTTTATGCAGTACGTCGAGTTCATGAACGTGTTTTTCAGGTTTTCAAGAAGCATAAGAATGAGTAATTTTGAATTGTATGTAGAATCAATTTTCGACCTTTCCAATTTATTTTTTGTCTTCAATCAACCAAACTACGCAAGGTGGATATTGAAATATCACTCTAATTTAGTGGGTTTGAAGAGAAATAATTCGGATTTAGTAAACGAATTTAAGCGTGGTGCATTTGGTATAAAACGTACGAAAAAAAGTCTTGCAAGAGCTCCTGTTGATCTAACTCTTGAGCAGACTATAAATGCAAGACAGCGCTGGGCACTTAGCCATAATATGCGTACAAAAATTATTTCCAAAATGCTGGCTGAAATAAAAATTGGACAAACAGATGATATATGTTATGAGCTTGCAAAGAACCGAATTGAAAAAGACAAAAAATCGTTAGTTGAAATTATGAATGCTTTTAAACAAAACATCGATCCTTTCGAATCAAAAGTTGAGAAAAAATATCTCCTTAACATAACAACGGGGAGGGCTGCATCTCAACAAACAACTGACTTTCTTTTAAATGCTAGTAAGCTAGGTCACAAACAAAAAATAACATTCATTGAAGAATGTTCCACAAATTCCGACCGATTTGAAAAGCCTTTAAAACGAAATAATATTTTAAATTTCTCATCGGAATGCTTAAAAAAATATCAGAAAAGCAAGGTTGGTGAGAAGCAGTCCTTAATAAAACTGGAGCGAGATACCTTTGGAAGACTTTTAGCCATAGTTTTAGAAAAAAAAATTGACATGGAAGAATGTTTGTCTTATCCACTATCGCCTGCTCCTGCAGCTCTTTGCCACTACACTGGTGAAATGCACAAAACCGACAAATCTGTTTTGGCAAAAAAACTCAAGTCTCGAATTCCTTTATCTGAACCAATCGATAATGATATAGATTTTATAGATGGGTTCTATTTTCTCCATCTCTTGGGACCTTTAGTGCCCCAAACTTTTAATAAGATTTCGGAAATGATTTTGAAAATAATATGCTCAACGGAAGCTTCGGAAGTGCACTTAGTTTTTGACCGTTATTTACATCCATGCATAAAATGCTAAACATTGCGTTCGTAATGAAGAAGAGGTCAGCAACTACACAATTCTTGGGCCATTACAAAAAAGAACTGAAGACTTCATTAAATGTCTAACAAATCCAAAATTTAAGGAAGCCTTAGTTAGATTTCTTGGAGTCCATTGGCAGGATAGATCTCTAGTTCCAGTTCTTGGAAATAAGAAAGTGTTTTTGACAATAGATGACAAGTGTTTCTCGTATGTTGTTAAAAACGAGATAATATATAAGTGTGAAGAGATTGAGTATAGGTGTAGTCATGAAGAAGCTGACACAAGATTAATTTATCATATCAGCAAATCAAAACCTAATTCAAAAATTATGGTAAAAGCATCTGAAACCGATGATTATTGATATATTTTACTAGGAAATATGAACAAATTAAAAGATTTAGATATTTGGTTAGCAGGTGGAACTTTCAAAAGAAAAGATCTAAATTTCATTAATTGTACGCAACTGGCATCTACACTGGGAATGAATTTGTGTGCTGCTTTACCAGCATTTCACGCCTTTACAGGTTGCGACTACAAGGCATGTTTCTTTAGAAAGGGTAAAGCAAAACCACTTGAAATTTTAGAAAAAGCATGCATTTTCAACTAGTCTTTGCAGCGTTAAGTAACCAAACTGGATATTTAAATGATAACGATACTGAAGCCATTCAATACTTTACTTCGCAATTGTATGGTGTGAAAAACTGCAACAGTGTAAATTCAGCCAGATATAAAATTTTTCAAAATATTTACGCTACCAAAAGCAATGCTCCAAGCATTTTTTTAAACACATAAAGAACTTTGATTCCAGCTTGATACCTCCTTGCTTTAAATCACTTTATGAGAAAATTAAAAGAACTATTTTTGTGAGTTCTATGTGGGCAAATGCAATAGATGCAGATTGCATAAAACTGAGAGCAGAAGATTTTGGCTGGGTGTTGAAAAACGAAAGGTTATCTCCTCTCTCGTTTCAAGGAGAACCAACATCACTAAATGTTGATGACATTGTGTTAAAAGGGTGTGATGAAGAAGCTTTAGATTCTTTAAGTGAAGAAGGCTCTGATGAAGATGATATGTAACATAAGACCTCACTAACAAATTTTTCTTAAATAGTTTTTATTTTGAATCACTAGATGTATGCAATAATTTATTTATCTTTTAAGAATTGTTTTGAAATATACTTATGTTATAATGTTTTGTTGGAAAAAATATGATTAAATGGATTTACGTTTACAAAATGAAAAGCGAAAAAGTTAAAACACATATATATTTTGTTTTTTATTTTGACTACGACTGATGTATGCCTGTTGTAAGTTTTTTTTTGAGGTTAATTATCAAGATTTTAAAAGAAATGTTAAAACACAGTTTAGAGTATTATTAAAAGTTTTTTTTTTAATTCGGTTGGTTTGTCGGTAAGAATTTGTGTTACAGAAAACTTGATTTTTCTATGAAAAAAGCAAGCAAACGGTCAGGCATACTATTTTGAGGGACTTTTTTACACCCAACTTATATATTTTGTATAGTAGAAACTCAAGGCTATGATTTTCAGCTTCAAAAAATCAACATAGTGACGTATAAGTTTTTTTGATAAAAGTGGTCGGACACATGATTTGGCCCAGGTAATGTTTGTCCGACCACTGGATTCGTAAAGAGGACAGTCTAAGCTTTAATTTCATACCCCATTCATGATGAGGTAGGTTAACATCAAAAATACCGTTCTTGAAAGCGGTCGGACAAGGAGAAGGGCCCGGATTTTGTTTGTCCGACCAACTATTCTGAGATCTACAAGAAAATCTCTATTAAAGTATTTTTCAACTTTTCATTGACTCCATGGTATAACTCAACATCAAAAAACGGAACCGGAAGTAACCCTTTTTTGGGCAAACGGCCCGGAAAACGTTTGTCCGACCAGCAGTTTTGCAAAGAATTTTGGAAAGAATTTTCCATTGACCCGATGAGGTAGGTAATCCTACGGTCGCCTCCCTTACTATATAGGGCGAACCTGATAAGAATTGACAATTTCGTCATTAAGTTGACTCGAAGGCACATTGCAAGAGCAATGACCTCATCGAACAACCTGATCTCCGGGGCTTTCTACCCCGATTTAATGTATCACGAGAGAGTTCGCTTTGACAGCTTCCTCCAGAAGCGTTCCTCTATCTAGATAAAAAAGGTCTAATCCAGGACAGATTTGCCGCTAATCTTTCATGTCGCTCGAACAGCTGCGTACAGGCGACTCAACTACGACAGAGACGTCGCATATGGCAGTGCGGTAGGGAGTCGCGATAGGAGGGATGTTGCTCAACAGCACCAGCAATTTTGGTGGCTTGTTGAAGGGGAGGATGCTTCGTCATCGAACTCCTCCAGTGATAGGTAGCTTCTTATGAAGCAAAATGGGCCAGCCTAATTTTTTTTTTAGCCACGGCTGGCTTACATAGTTCTAGATAGAATTAAGTTAGTTTTAAGAAAAAACAATTTATAAAACCAAAAAAAGGAAAAAAAAACTATATATATATACATGTATTTATATATTATGTATATACAAATTATGTATATATATGTTTATGTATGTCTATATTTGTGTTAGATGTAACTAGTTTAAGTAGATTAAGATTTATTTTTAGGTAGTCTGTAGGTTTTTTTTTAGTTTTACATTTTATAATAATATAATATAAAAAAAGGTCATGTTACTAAGTTTTTAAGTTTTTTTTTGTTAAAAAATGTTTTAGTATTAATTAATGTTAAAATCGATATAAAATAGACTGTAAGATACGTTGAAAGACATAGTTTAAGTGTTAGGTTTAACTTAGAGTGCCCGCATGGGGTCAGTCAGTTAGAATAAGATAGTTTTAAGTTATTTAAGCTCATTTTTAAGCGGTTTTTTTGTCTAGCAAGGAAGAGTAATTTAAGTGATATAAATAAAAATGCATAGAAACTGAAAAAAAAAAAACTGAGCTCCTCACGCAAATTCATCGTTGATGCTCTCTGGGAGCTTGGCAACTAACCAGTAACAGTATTCATGTTTCTTGCGCTGCTATCTCTACTCCAAGCTCCTACCATAACGATAGAAGCCTCATTAGTCCAAAGCTCCAAATATGTCGAAATAACTTTAGAGTGGTTAGAGCATTGAATGCCACCATTGTTCGCTATATGAGATTCCTCCGCTGCAATTCTGATGAAGGAGAAGTCTCCAGCGCCCCATCCCCCTCCCAAGTGTCGTCATATACTGCTTGACCACCATTGAAAACCTCCAATATCAGCTCAGTTCTGTAGCTGTCAATCTTAAGGATTCCAACAATATAAGCAAAACTCTTTCGCTTATTTCTGAATAAATTATTCCGTCTTTTTATGAACACTTCTAATAACGTTAAAACTTTAGAAACGAGTCTACCAAATCTCTTAATTTTTGCCTTTAAATTAAATTTCAATAATTTGTAATTCATAGAATTGTTAAGGCAGAAAAATGTGAGGCAAACCTATATATCCAGATCTCTAAATTTTGAAGCAAAAACTCTTAAATCTTTTATAACTGTCTGGCATTATCCTGAAATAAACTACGATCAGATAAATTATTTTATTGATAGTCAAAGCCGATATTGGCTTTTACTTTTTTCTCGAGAACTTATGGTGGACATAGCAAATACAAGTACGGGAGTTAAAAAAAAAGAATCATTTGTCTGAGTACGTTCACGTCTATAAATACAGGCCGGCTGTTCCGGCACTGTAAAATACAGGTAAATGTAGCCACACTTCTCAGATCTGAAGCTACCTGGAGCACAAGTGAGAGAGAAATACTGATACACTCATTACTTAAGAACAGCAGATTTTCAGAGAACTCTTTAATGAAGACCGTGTTTCTTTTACTCGTATTTAGGCCGACACAAATAGCATGGAATATTTTTCCGCAGATCCCCTTAGACATGACGAAGACAAAGAAAACAAAAAGCAAATTGCGGACAAAATAAATAAAAATTGCACTAAACGCACTGTCGCGAAATGAACAGAGTAGGTAGTAGGTCAACAATACAAAAAAGGCGCGTCAGCGATAACAATTTTTGGGTGAGAAATCAGATTATTAAATTGATTGAACTGGAATAAGCAAAACAGTAAATTCACAAATTATGGAGTAAAGTAAGAGGGCGACTGAATATAGTGCAGGTTTCAACTGAACTACATTGTGTCGAATCTTCAGGAACACGCATCTATTTTCGCACTCCTGTTGTAGCAACAATGCTTAAAGATATTAATGTACACAAATTCGATCCAGATGGTATATCTGCCTTCTTCTGAAGAAGTATTCTCCCACACTGGCGAAACCACTGTGTAAGCTTTTTCATCAATCCTACTCCTTAGAACACTTTTCGAGCAGACCCAAAACAGCATTTAACCAGTCGGTCCACAGACCGATTACACTTACGTCGTTTAATTCTAAGGTCAGGGAAACGCTGATGAACCATCAGCTCATAAAATATCTGGAGACACGAAAACTTCTCAATGACTGGCAGTATGGTTTTGGTAGCAACGGGTCTATTGGTGACTGGATGGCATACTCTTATATCTTATATCAAAGTGGAACCACAGTCTACACCAATCTGGCGAAAACCAGATGGTTAAACTTGATATTTCAAAGGCACTGGACTGAGTTCGGCATCAATCACTTTTATCGAAAATGCATACATTTGTGATCGATGAATCTCTTCCTCAATGGATTCGAAATCGAAGGGTTTCAAGTCTAATGTCTATAAAATAAATACTGTAAATACTGGCGTGACGCAAGGCTCCGTTCTGGCTTCGATACTCTTTCTTATTTGCATTAATGTACGCTCTGCTTTTCGTAGTCGTTCCCGATGCTCCTCGTCTGTTGAACAGAAATGGCAGTGTTTACCAAGTTATGACCAATGTTGAGGAGAGTTAACTTCAACCGTTGTAATTAGACATTATCACATCAAATATTAGATGCATTTGTCGCTCATTTTTCAAGTTGGTTAGTCCGAAGGAGAGTGTTGTGATTCGTAATTAATTTTTCTTTATTTTATTTATATTTAATTATTTTATATTGTACAGATATTACATGCATATGTATGTATATAATGAGTAAAACAAAAATAATTGATGAAAGCACAAAACTTATAAATAAGCTTTTAGCTGCTTCCAGTAAGCATTAAATTCCACTCTGTTGATAGTTCCCCAATTGGTTATACTATTGATTCCGGAATTTAATGAGCTTAGCATATGCTGCCGTTCTCGTTCTACAGCCGAAGAGCAGGGCCGTAAGTCCGGAAACGAATATGAAAAGCAGAGAGTACTGTCATTAGCAAAGGAATATATTGGATTAGAAGTAGCAGACAAGAGACCATTAATGAAAATTAAAAAGAGTTTCGGAGACAGAACAGAACCCTGGGGCACACCAGCATTTATTTTGTGAATATCAGACTTGAAACGATCCAAGACAATTTAAATTGAATGTTCCGAAAGGTGATTTTTAATCCATTGAACAAGAGAGTCATCGATCCCAAAAGCATACATTTTCGACATCTTACTTTTCGGTAAGACATGCCATCAAATCACCAGTGGAGCTGTTGCTACGAAAACCGTACTGCCAGTCATTGAGAAGTTTTCGTGTTTCGAGATATTTTATTAGCTGACGGTTTATCAGCATTTCCATGACCTTGGAAAGAATGGACGTAAGTCCAACAATGGGTCTGTAGGAGGAGAGGATCTCATTCCAAAGAGAATGGTGTTTGTGATTATATCAGCAGCGGCATCCACGTCGTTAGCGAGGAAACATAACGACCAGTTAAAATTCCTAAAGAAGCTGTTAAGATCGCTCCAGTTGGGTTTCTCGTATTGCCATACGGTTCTTTTAGAAATTTCTTCTATAACTGTGCGGTCGGTGTACGAGAAATTAGCTGATATTACACAATGGTCTGATGAGCCTAGAGGGAGAGCAAGTCCAGTGTGTTGGCGGTATGACTCGTAGGGTCGGGTCGGGTGTTAGCGTGGGCTCATTTACAAGCTGCGTTAAGTTGTTTTCTGCAGCGAAGATCTCAACACACCGTACTTCGGGTGTTGTCTGTCCAGAATGTCGAAGCCACCCAGAATTGTGTATAAAACTTGTGTATAAAGCATTAAACTCGTTAAAAGTCGAATTGCTGTCCAGTTTGGGGCTTCTGTAAATAAAGCAGTAGTGAATAATTTGCTTACGGAGATGGAATTTTATCCACATGAAATTGAAATCCGGATTGGAACAGGGACTACATTGTGGTGGAGTTTGGTAGGCTACATCACTACGCACGTAAATGACAAGACCGGAGTGAGAGAAGAATAATGGCACCAATTCGTAGCCAGGTAGCTTCAGATCAGAGTGATCTGAGAGATGTGGGCGGGGATCTACCTCTGTTATGATGTCTAAGGAATCATTGTAGGTCCATATCTGAGCTACATTCTGAATTAAATAAAAATTAAATAAAGCAGATAGTTTTTTTATAAATTTTTATTGTCATGTCACGTACAGACATATTTCGTCATTTGATGAAAGAAAAGCAATAAGAAATTACAGTTTGCATTTTACATTACATTTCTTGCATTTCACAGACTTACCATCTGTTTCAATGAAGTTGGTGTTAGATATTCCTGCTACCGCTTTAACATTGTCCCACGGTAGTTATTATTTCGATTACTTCTGAGGACGGAATATAAATGACGCGAGTTTTCGACACTAGTTTCAAGCCAATTTGGAAAAGTCTTAAGCAGATTGGACAACTACGAGTATGTACCTTGTCATCTTGATTCATCATTTTTTCTCTCACAGCATTTTCCGTGAGAGTTTGCAAAATATTTCCAATTTATGTATTTTTTAATTTTTCGCTTACAATCGTTGTCAATTTAATCATAAACCTATTTTGATCCGTCACTCGATCTCCACGCAGGTTAACAGTTAAATAATGCTTCTCTAACTTCTTTTTTATCCCGTTTTCCCAAAAAACGGCAACTACATTTTCACCTGGACAAGTGTACCAAATATCAGTACGATAGTGAGAGTGTTTCACAACTTCATACTGTGTATCGCTCACTGACAGTGTAACGTTTTGTTCTTCTGCTAAGGCGATGTTAATTTTTCGTGCGAATTCCGTAACCACTATTTTCTTCTTTCGTGGATGTTTTGGCAATTTACATTTAGAAAATGTCTGTTTTGTTTTGTACGGAGATACTCGTACTGTGTGTGCTGAAACTGAAGAATTTTTGTCAATGATCGAATAGCACGTTTCTTGGCTCTGCCAACTGTCTTTTTGTCTCTGTCCACGTATTTTTTAGCTTCTAGAATCTATTTTCGCTCTCATTTCTTTTTTCGAAATTCGCGAATTCTCTTCGTCTCATTAGCGGTATAGCTGGGATTATCGGTCTTCCTCTTTTCTCGAATCTTGCCCGTGCGCGCTGCACGGGTTTATGGTCATTTCTCAGACATGATGTCCCAAATATAAATTACTAGAACAAAGGCAGAAATATTGATTGAAACCCAAGACTTGTCAAAAAGAACTTTATTTTAAAGACATAACAAAAAATTGCGTCACGTACAGACATTTAACAATTGAGAACTATGAGCGAAGGCAAAAATCGATTAAAAAGCTTTTAATATAAAATCATGGGGGTCGTAAAGATAACTATGTTTGCAAATAGTTACTTTGGAAAAATAATCCATGTACTAATAAACGTACGTATTGCAACACAACAAATGTACAGACATTTAAATTTAATTCAACTTGAAGTTCAACTACACAATGAATATCACTTTAAATTAAATAGGGGAGTTATTAGCAATAATCTACTATAATTCACTTATTAAGTATAAGCAATTTATTTTCCATCTCCTAACAAATCGCGGCAAGCAACTGTGTGAAGTTAACGTTGTAATACGTCAATATGAGTCTCAATTTTTGTCGCCTAATGAAAAGGGTTAGTTTACAGAATTTAAAGGTTATGGTTAAGAAATACGGTCAGTTTACAAAAGATGGGATTTTGCTCTCTCATAAAATATATGTAAACATAAGAAAATGTTAACTTAAAAACTTCCGTATCTTCGTGGAATGCACCTAAACATATTTATTTACTTAGCCTAAGAGCTAATGCTATATATTAACAGCATAGCTAATTGCGGAAATATCAACAGAGTGGTATTTAATGCTTCCAAAAGATAATGCTGTCTGCTATGTCTTTGAAATGAAATTTAAGCACCATTACCCATGAATGGCACTTGCATTGTCGAAACCGAAAAACTTTCCATTCTCAGTATGTGTGGCAATGATAGCCTACGTTGTAATGACCAAATGTTCGATGTCGGCAAAAATGCTGTGAAATATCTAGGTTTCTTAATGCGATCTCAGAAATACTTTTTCACCTCTGATCTGGATTTAATATGTAAGGCATTCTTCCGCCCAAAATTAGAGTATAACGCCCACATCTGGTCAGGTTCGGACTCCCACCCCTGGAGAGCAAACATAGAAACCAAACACACCTGAGTTTCAAACCACTACAAAAACAATTTTCCTTTCTCCTCCTTCTATCTTTCCGCCCGCGCCCTGGCAACAGTAAAAGGGTATCAACCCCTTAAAAAAAAAGAAAAAAAAAGGTGCTTCTAAGACTCTTCTACGCTTGTTAGATAGGACTCAAAACCGTGGGGATGATAATATCCCACAGTCAATTGATTTGAATTCCTTTCGCATCACCTTGTTGTATCGCTACGTGTTCTCCATTAAGATGTCCAGTAGCATTACGCCCTTTCAAGCCTTCAGCTTTTACACACCTCTCGCTTTGAATGTACATCAGTGGAACCTCAATCCCACTTTCGGACGTACTCTGAAATATCGTGATCCTTTTCTAAGCCGTACGATTCGCTTATGGAGTATACGACCATTTCCTAGTCATTATAACCTGCAAACATTTAAGACCAAGGTACATCAGTATCTCTCTTTTTTACTCACTAACATTGTTTCGCACGCGATGTGTGGAAACATTTAAACGGATTACCCTTCAAAAAAAAAAATTTAAATAATGCAATTTGAAGTCAGAAGAAGATATTTACATATTGGCAACAGGTACAATCTGCAACGATATAAGACTTATTTATTTCGGAAAGCATTCATTATCGGTGGCACAAACAAATAACAAAGAGATAGGTTAGATTAGGTTAAACAGGGGTGTGATGGATATGCCATCACACAGACTCTAGGCAGCAAAACGGGCCCATCGCGGTCCCTGTGGAATTGAATTTGTCTTCAAATGGCAAAAGCCAAAACAATCGCCCTGGTGAAACACCCTATTTTCTTGCAAAAGCCAAGAAGAACTTTGAAGTTCATGCCGTCTATTTCCTCTAGGTTTTCAAAAAAGTATTTCCCTAAAAATTGTCTTTGACTCTGCGTGTTATGTGTTCAATAGCTTGCAGATCACCACAGAATATACAGATATCCGTATCTGACAATTTGAGTCTCTTTGCGTGCTGCAGGAAACAGATTCCAATTACTGCCCTAAGCTTATCCCTGTTCAGTTTTATTAACTTCCTAGATCTTTTGCCGTCAAAAAGTGGCTAAAGAACCTTGGATACCCTGTGTCCTTCATGACTTGACCACCGTAGGTTGGCAGTCTTTGTGATTTTTTCCTCGATAGTGCCCCTCACTATACAAAGGGGTGGTTTGATATTGGCAACCTTACTATTATCCCTTGTCCATTTCCTTTAACACCGCATCTGTGAAAATTGCAATTTAATTTGACCTTATTATTGCATTTTTTCCCTAGTCCTCCTTCTCCGGATAAATTATATCTTACGGAATGTCGAAGTCGACTAAGAAAGTACTTTTATCCGTTAGAATTGGATTGCCAGGCAGTAGCTCCTTTAGGACAGCACCATGTCCGAATATACTGCTCTTAAAGTAACCCAGATTAGTGAGTCGTATCGCACTGTTGCAATTTTTTGACCTGTAAATCAAGCGGTGTTAGGTGCTAAAAGGTACCTATTGCTGCCGTAGGGGTGGTACGGAATGGCTATGGAAGCCATTCTTTGAACTGCCTAATTTTCCGTAAATCGTTTTCTTGTTTGTTGCTTTCAACGTATGTAAATATGGGTCTTACCACCACCGTATACAGCCAATACACCATAGCAGGTTTTAAGCCCCAAGTTTTACCTACTTTTCTTTTGCAGATAAAAAGAGCATTACATGCCTTTTTGATTCTTTCCGCTACGTTAAGATTCCGGTTCAATTTTTTGTCCAGAATCACACCCAGATACTTCGCGCTGTCCGAAAGAGACAGTTTTGGGACTTTGGATTGCGGTATCTTGTACTTTCTCGTAAGAAGAACCAGTTCCGTTTTGGAAGGTTTGGAAGGCTGATGGTCTTCATGACCACTTCCATAATTTCGGTTAAAATATTTAAGTATTTTCCCTACACTATTATGACCACAGGAGTGGGGATATGACTCCACCCTGTTCGTATTGCCATGTTTAATGTTAGCGTCTATATACTAGAGCATTTTTAATGGCGCTACTCCACGTTATTGAAGGCTTCTTCAATATCGAGAAAAGCCGCCATCGCAAACTCTCCGAAGTGTAGACTTTTCTCTATTTTCTCCACGATCTCGTGCAGGGCGGTTTCTACAGATTTTCCTTTCATGTATGCATGCTATGACTCAGCCAAAAAGCCAATACTGCATCTATTCCCAATGTGAATCACCAATAGTCGCTCCAGGGTTTTATGCATAAATGATGACGGACTTATTGGTCTGAAATCTCTGGTGCTTTCTGTAGCATAGTCGGTAGAATACCATCTGGACCAGGAGATAGATTTATATGGCTTAAAGGACTAAATTGCCCACCGTAATTTTTTCCTATTAATAAGAAAACCACTTTCTTGTCCGGAGAGAAAGAGAGATCAATGTTATCAGTGTACTGTAGCATGCCAGGATCGCCTGATACTGTGGATCCCGGAAAGTGGGTTTCCATCAGTGTTGCCAGAACCTATTGGCTACTTTCAGCCCAGGTTCCGACACTTTTCCTGAGGTAGTTAGGAACGCTCGCTTCCTTTGAAAGCATTTTTCGTAACCTCGTCTGTTACCGCTATAGATTCACAGTACTTCTGCCATGAAGCCATTTTTGACTTTCTAACTAGGTACTTGAATTGTTTCTTACATTCGTAGTACTCATTCCATGTACTGTCGCTTCTGAAAAGTTTCGCCCTATTATAGAGTTTCCTCACCTTTTTCCTTTCTAAACCTATCTCGCTATTTAACCCAAACAAAGAACAAAGAGATAGTTGGGAGGCTTTTCATAACATAAAAATCATAATTGTTTAATACTATCATAATAATCGAATGCAGAAAATAAATCTAAAACTATCTGGTACGGACAACAAAACACGGTTTCGATTTACTGCTTCGACTTGACTTAACGTAGCAGAGCATACCTTAAACTATAGGCATTATTTTATCCTTTTAAATAGTTAAACTACCCTTTCAATCGGATCTACAATATTTCTTTAATGTGATACCCGAATAAACAAATTCTAAAAATAGAAACGAGAAATTGTTTTTCACATAGTGTGAACTATCATACATTGTACAGTGTATAATATACGAGTATCTATATACGAGTACAATAGATAGATTAACTCATAATCTACAGAGCAGCTAATATATGAAACCAGATGTTAGATATTGAAAGTGATTTGCCTCTAGCTGCACTCTACTACGTGTGGCTATCTGTTTTGTTTTTTTGGTTTGGCAAAAGCTCTTTCAGCTTACAAACTTCTACGAGTACACTACGTAAATGAAATTAGTTTGATATTGATCTTTGTAAGAGACAGAGAGTTTTTTCGCCGCCTGAAATGGGTTTCTTCGCGATAGTGATTTTTGTCTTACTGTCGTTAGTCTCGGGGTTAGTACTATGGGTGAAACATCGCTTCTCATATTGGAAACGACGCGGACTTCCCCAGGATGATGCCACCTTCCCTTATGGCAGCATGAAGGGCTTTATGAAAAGCCGTCATCTGCGAAATATCATGCAGGATTACTGCAACAAATTTAAGAATACCGGTCCAATTGCTGGTTTCTTTTTCCTCCTTACACCCAGTGTAGTTTTGTTTGATTTGGATCTGATAAAAGATATTCTCATCAAGGACTTTAATAACTTTAGTGATCGTGGACTTTTTCACAATGAAAAAGACGATCCACTTACTGGAAATATTTTTGGTTTAGATGGCCCCAAATGGAGAATTCTGCGCAACAAACTATCCCCTACTTTCTCGTCAGGAAAAATGAAGTTCATGTTCCCAACAGTGGTGTCAGTCGGTGAAGAGTTGATAGTTACAGTTAATAAATTACTTGAAGAGGATTCCATCATTGAAGTGAAGGACATATCAGCTCGGTTTACTGTTGATGTAATTGGAACATGTGCCTTCGGTATTGACTGTAACAGTCTTAAGGATCCAAATGCAGAATTCAGAATTATGGGCGGAAAAGCTTTCACATTATTGCGTCACAATAAATTTGTCCAAGGTCTTATTATGAGTATGCCTGAGCTGGCCAAAAAGCTACATATGCGACAGATTCATGACAGCGTTCATGAATTTTTTATGAAAGTTGTAAGAGAAACTATTGAAAATCGGGAGAAGTACAACATCAAACGCAATGATTTCATGAATTTGCTACTTGAGATAAAGAACTCTGGTGATGGTTTGACTGTTGAAGAGATTGCAGCTCAAGTATTTATATTTTTTTTGGCTGGCTTCGAAACTTCCTCCAGTTCAATTGGATTTGCCTTATACGAGCTGAGTCTCAATCAGGAGATCCAAGATAAACTTCGAACTGAGATAAATGAAAAGATCGAGAAACATGATGGGAAATTGACATATGAGTGTATAAATGAGATGCATTACATGGAGAAAGTTGTGAAAGGTGAGTGGTTTTCAAAACAAACAAAAGAACACACTGTCGCTTATGTTCTTTCATGATATTATTAATAACAGAAACGTTACGGAAGTATTTCATCGTTGTAAATCTTATGCGAAAATGTAAGGACGATTATCCAGTGGCGAATACAAAGCATGTTATTCCCAAGGGTACAATAGTTATCATACCAGTCGATTGGATTCAACGTGATCCCGACATCTACCCTGATCCAGAGAAATTCGATCCTGAACGATTCAGTGCAGAAGAGAGTCAGAAACGTCATCCCATGACTTGGTTACCATTTGGAGATGGGCCTAGAAATTGCATTGGAGCAAGATTTGGAAAGATGCAAACTTATATTGGGCTCGCAGTATTGCTGAAAAATTACAGATTCCACTACTGTGAGAAGACACCAAGTCCATTGGAAATGGACTTAATTAATCCCGTGCTAACAGTGAAGGGAGGTTTATACTTGCGGGTCGAAAAAGTTTAAATAATACTTTTATTTGTATATTGTTAAACTAGGTATTTATCTAATGAAATGAAAATTTGTGATAAGTAGTTCTTTATATTACGCCAAAAGTCCGAAGATATGGGTTATCTAATCATTGTACTATGTAGTTACTATTGTATATTAAATTATGATAACGTAAGCTTTTTCATAATCAATCAATTAGTCGAAGTTATAGCTGATATTATAGATAAGACAGTTGAAAAAATTCCACCACAGGAACCTTATTTACAAGCAGCTCATCATTCTACAATTTAATAATTTATTTTACTCTTTTACGCTATCTGTTTTGGAGCTTTGCCGCTGCATTCCGTATATCTATAGAGCGAAATTTCAATTTTAAAGATAACATGACTAAAATCAGTCCAAAGTAAACTACAAAGCTTTGAAACTAAAAGTTTAGCGGCACTAAAATCAATACGAGTATGTTTAATTACACATAGGTACTTTGAATGCATGACATACGCAGAGGTAAGGGTAAATTATTCAACGAATACCTTTATGCATATATGTATGTACTCGTAGGTACTCGTATATATTCTTAACTATTGTTTATTTTACTTTGAATATTAAAATACGAAGCTAACTGGATGACGTGATTTTATAAGTCTGAATATTGTTGTTGGTGGTATTTCGTTACAAAATTTGTCCTACTGATAAATGAAAAATGAGTTCATCTTCTAAATTGTAATGAATCAATTTATGTCCGATCTGGCACCAGATCGGCCGCTCCAAACGTGCAGACGTGGCATGACTGCATAATTTTATTGCCGGCGAATGATGATCATTTTGGTTTATAAGCCATAGCGTCACGTCACAAACATATTGCACATTTGTACCTTAGAGGGAAGTATCACTTGGAGCTAGCTATATTTTTCCTATATGGTAGGGAATGCGGAGGGAAAAAGAAACTTCATGTGGTGCAAGCTGAAAGTATAGAAACAATAAATATATGCATAATCCAACTGTGTATTGATCATATTGCGATGAATACTCATTACTTTGCGATACAATTCCAGTATTCTGGAATTCATATTCAGCCACTGTGCAAATGCCAATATTCTTAACACAAGAGCATCAAAGAATAACGGCGATGTCCACAGCCAGACTAGCAGAAGCTTTATTTGAGCTACCCCAACATATCCGGTCAATAAACAGGTTTCAAGACTGAGCAGAGTCTTGCAAAAAAGAGATGATGGGGGATTCAGTGATGGAACAACGGCAGCGCTTGCATCTTCGAAGTGGATCACTGGCATCGGAGCATCCAGCCCCTTGTCCCGGGGATAAAAACTAATGACATGGCACACGAGGTTGGAGTTGTACGTTATTACTCGTATAACCTCTTTATCAAACCGAAAAAAGTAACTATTGGATTGTATTTACCACATGAAATGTCCGATTTTCGTTCAGTCGGAAACATAGACTAACTATACCTAGATATCAAACTTTCCAGATATTGGAAAATCAAAACCGGTTTTCTACTGATCGTCACTATCCGTGAGACTCTGTCCGTGAATACGTGTGAATTGTGATCAATGGCAATTTCCCTCCTTTTTTATACAAACTACGCCCATTACGTGATCCACATTACACACACTCGTACAAATCGCTCTCATTCTAGCAATTTTACTTGTAAATTGCTCTCATTCTAGCAAATTTTGACAAAGTTATGGAGATGCAAAAGTGTTGGAATTCACTTACAGTGTGTCTGTGCGAAAGTTAAGGGTTTGCAAAAGTATTAGTAGAGTTTGACATCTAGTTTAGTTTATCTATGGTCGGAAATAAGAAGTTATCGAGTGAGCATCTGTGGCAAAGCGTTAAGTTTTCTTCTTTTATAAAATAAAGTGGTACGTGTGCTTGACGTGTGAAAATTTTAGGCTTCGTTACAAGTACCGTTTTTTTTTATAGGAATTATTTACCATGCTGTCGGTAGTTCAAATTCGAACCCTCTTCCTTTACTAATTTGAAATGAGACATAATGCGTCATTGGCATGACATGAATGACGCATTTGAAGATGTAGCGATAAACGGTATAGTGCATACGTTGTTAGTTTGGAAAGTTGCGTTCGGGAGATTTCAGCTTCGAAAATGAACCACTAGGGAAGCCGGAAACGTTAGTTGACGACGATGCTTTAAAAGCAACGGTGGATGCGGACCCAACGAAATCGGTGCGGGAGATTGCACAAAGCATGAGAGTATCCCCAATGACAATAACTCGACACCTTTCTCCCATAGGAAAGGTGAAGAAACTCGATAGGTGGGCAACCCATGAACTGAACGAATCCTAAAAACTACGGCGCCTGGAAAGCTACTCATCGCTTACATTAAGAAACCAAACTGAACGGTTTTTGCACCGGATAGTCACCTGAAAATCGGGTGAAGGAAACTTAGGGAGGAAGAAAAGTGAGGTACTGATCTACGTTGGACTTAAATGTTTCGGAGTTACAATGACTAGGAAATGGAGAGTTCAGCAGGCACGAAATTTTAGAGTACGTCCGAGGGTATACTATGAGCCGCCATAGAGAGACGGGTGGTACGGTTAAAAGTTTGAAGAGGCGGAATGTTACTAGAAATTTTAATGTGGTGAAAATGGCGATATAGCAAGTTGGGGCAAGAAAAGTAACGTCGATGTTCAAATGTGTCAATTGACACACTCGGCGACACCTATGATTTTTATCGCGCGATTTTGAATCGAAAGAGGTCCTTGGAGTATCTGGCCATATTTGGGTGGATAAATGCCTTATATTATATATTGAGGCCATATCAGAGGGAGAAAAGCATTTCTTACATCTTGAGTAAACCTAGAAATTTCGCTGCATTTTTGGCCCCATCAAATATGTGGTCATTCCAACGTAGATTGTCATTGACGTACTTACCGAGAATGGAAAGTTTTTCGGTTTCGACGATGCAAGTGCTATTCATGGATAATGGATGTTTATTTAACAGCAGAATAGTAACATTGACTCGGATCAGCACCTTGTAACAGCCAAGGTACGAAGATATACATAACATAGGAAAGCTGCAATCGTGAATTTATGCAGAGCATACACCAATTCATTTCTCAGATCTGGTCGGAAGAGCGTATGTAACATAGGTTTAAGGTGGGTATCCACAGGCACGCAAGAACGCGCACTCTTTGGGTTTGTGCAAATTTTTGCGCAAATGCATGCATGCAGTCTCTCTATGGCGGCTCATAGTATACCCTCGGACGTACTCTAAAATTTCGTGCCTGCTGAACTCTCCATTTCCTAGTCATTGTAACTCCGAAACATTTAAGTCCAACGTAGATCAGTACCTCACTTTTCTTCCTCCCTAAGTTTCCTTCACCCGATTTTCAGGTGACTATCCGGTGCAAAAACCGTTCAGTTTGGTTTCTTAATGTAAGCGATGAGTAGCTTTCCAGGCGCCGTAGTTTTTAGGATTCGTTCAGTTCATGGGTTGCCCACCTATCGAGTTTCTTCACCTTTCCTATGGGAGAAAGGTGTCGAGTTATTGTCATTGGGGATACACTCATGCTTTGTGCAATCTCCCGCACCGATTTCGTTGGGTCCGCATCCACCGTTGCTCTTAAAGCATCGTCGTCAACTAACGTTTCCGGCTTCCCTAGTGGTTCATTTTCGAAGCTGAAATCTCCCGAACGCAACTTTCCAAACTAACAACGTATGCACTGTTAGAAGAGGGTGAAAAAAATAAACTAAAACGAAAGAGAAAACACTCTTACTGAGTGAAACCATGGCTGCAAAAGTTAAATAGATTTTCGCATGAAAATTTGTTAAAAGAACTAAAGCTAAGCAGCGCAGAGGATTACCGAAATTTCTTAAGGATGTTTTGCGACACATATGAAGTTAAAATCTTCTTACACATCTAATTTATAAAACAAATACGCAAATATGGGATGCGATTACTCCTATGGAGCATCTTTCTTTGATATTGTGTTTTTTTTGCATCAGACAATTCGTATGTAGACTTAAAATTCTTGTCTGTTGTGTTTCCGCAGTCTATCGGAAAAAAAAAATCGTGATGGAAATATCAGGAGCAATAATTAAAGTCTTAAAAAATAAATAAAGGTAAGAAAACTTATATTTCAAATGATTAATTTATTTGAATTCACATAACAATAACAATAAAAAAAAAAACTATTTTTGAATTCCATTTTATACACAAAATAATAAAATACGAGTATGTATTGTAAAATAAAGGATTATATATCGTAGTATGTACTCGGGATCTTGTAGCAATACATTAATGGATTCGTACGCACTATCCGTAGTAGTAAGTACAGATGCTCTTTCATTTGATATTATGCATTTTTTGCCCGGTGGTTGATATCGTTGCGGTTGGAAGTTGGAGTTTGAAGGAATATATGTTACACTCTGGGACAGAACAGTTTCTGTTCGTATTGGAGTACTCTTTAATAAATATTTATTATTTTGTAAAGTACGTATAATGGTAGATTCATGACAAAGATTTCCAAACTTGCCTTGGTAAACAATTTCGTCAATAGCTCTCTTAGCATAAATTTGCTGAGATTCCTTAAGCTTTTTGAATTCAGCTGACCAGCCATTGCCATACATATATCTGAGAATCATCGTTATTGCCCTCATAGCTACTATCGCTCTCTCCAAAAATGCATTATTATGTTCTTCCTGGGTTTTCCGTTTTCGTGGTTGAGAAATATCACTAAAGTAGTCAGCCTGCGAAAAAAAAATTATACATACTATGTATATTCAGTAAAACAAATAGTTTATTTGAAATAAATTAGATCCATTGACGAGTATTTGTTGTTCATAGGAAACTGATACATAATTTTACTGCCTATTATTTCAGCTTCCAAAAAATGACGTCAAGTGGAAGACTTTAGCAAGAGATTTTCTTAATTGTATAGGAGCTCTGGAAGGCAAACATGTCCATATGTTGCACCAAACTCACCACTATGTTGTGAGCTTGATCGAGTTCTACTGCTGATAGGTACTCACTCCTTTCCTCGACTGTGTTGTGACGCCGCGTTCTGCGACAGTACGCTACCACTCTTATGAATTTTGAAAGCGTCGAACATCTGCTAAGAAGATCATCAACCAAACCTACTTCCTTTCCTTTCGAACAAAGATGGACTCTTATTGGTCGGATTTCTTGTTCCGTTTCCAAAAATGTCGGCTGAACTGGAAAAATCGCGTTCCACTGACTCCTAAGGAACTCTGGTCCCTGCCACCATAATGTGTTGCTAGTTAGAGCCGATGGTAATATGCCACGTGATGCTACATCTGCTGGATTCATCTCTGATAGAATGTGCTTCCAAACTGCACAGTTTGCGAGTTGGTGAATTCGCGAAACCCTGTTTCCAATAAGTGTTTTCCATTTGGATGGTGTTGCCTGAATCCAATATAACATAATGACGGAATCCGTTCATGCGTAAATCTTTACGGCATCCAACTTTAGGACTTGTGTTGTCTCCTTCAGCAGTTTTGCCAGTAGCGTTGCTCCGCAGAGTTCTAATCGAGGTAACGTTACTAATGTCAGTGGGGCCGCCTTTGTTTTAGACATTACCAAATGCATATGAACATGCCCGTTCGCATCGAAAACACGAAGGTAGGCGGCTGTTGCATAAGCTCTCTCTGATGCATCACTGAATCCGTGAACTTCTATTTTTGAACTGGTTATTTTCTTCATCCGTGGGGTTTGGATTTTTTGAATCGACGGCAGACCTTCCCGAAACTTTAGCCACTCGGTTTTCAAATCCTTTGGCACTGGATCATCCCAGTCAAGGCCTCTTGCCCAAAGCTGCTGCATTATGAATTTTGCTTTGACGATGCAAGGCGAAATCCAACCCATTGGATCGTATAATTTTGCTATAGCCGACAACATTGTCCTTTTAGTTACGTCTTCATTCCAGACCTGAGTTACCTGAAAGGAGAAAGCATCACAAATAGGATTCCACTTTATGCCTAGGGTTTTAACTCCAATGCTTTCTTCTCCTGGAATATTGAAATCGACGTCACATTGTTCTTGTGGTATGTCTTGTAAAATTTGTTGTGTGTTGCTGACATGTTTTCGCAGAGGGAAACCAGCTTTTGCCAATAAATCTTTAACTTCGTGGAGTTTCAGGTGGGCTTCCTCGATGGTATCCCCGCCGCTTATGATATCATCAACATATGTTTCTTCTCTGATGATGGGTGTCGCGTGAGAGAAGTTAGCCGCTTCATCGTCCGCCAGCTTTAAAAGCACCCGTATTACTAAATAAGGAGCTGGTGCAGTACCAGTCTCTCTCCACAGAATCAACTGGTAATTGGCATCTGGAATGGCAACCCTGACTTGACGGTACATTTTTTCCACATCACCGGTAAAGATATATTTGTATTTTCTCCATCTTAAAATAATATCAGTCACGTTTGTTTATACTTTAGGACCCACCAACAGCATGTCATTTAAAGAAGAGCCAAATGATGATTTAAAAGTTGCGTCGAATACGACCCGCAACTTCGTTGTGGTACTGGATTCTTTATTAACAGCATGATGTGGGATGATATAGTGGAATGGACCACTAAATATTTTATCGGACTCTTTTATCGGAGTCATATGACCAAATTTTAACTACTCTGCCATGAATTTGGAGTACTCCCTGTGTAGTTTTGGGTTGCAATGGAGTTTCTTCTCCAATTGCAAAAATCGCCTGACTGCACCCTGATACGATGAACCCATGCTGGGATACTCTCCGCCTTTAAACGCCAAGCGCACTTGGTAGCGCCCATCAGGTAAACGTGTTCTGTTTTTTGTAAAGTGGTCCTCGCACTGTCCTCATCCGTTTCGCTTATTTCATATGGTTCTTCCTCTATCTCCCAGAATTTTTTGAGCGTAGTGTCGAGATCAAGTTGACTTACGAAGCTATTCATCTTGCTGTTAACACCTACTGGAACTTTACCGATCAATAGCCAATCCAACTGCGTCTTTTGTGCTATTGGGCAACTTCATTCATCAAAATCTCGCAGTAGATGTCATTACCAGAAGTACGTCCACTCTAGCTGGTATGTGGAATGCTGGATCTGCTAACTGCAAACCTCCCAGGTAAGACCATTTTTCGATGGTAACTCGTTGGGCCAGAAGAAGTCCAGTCAGGGTTTTCAACACCAGCGCCTGCACAAAACCACTATATGTTCTGTTGAGAGATTGTATATTAAGTTCAACAATCTTATCAGTAGAACCACTGCGTATGCTCCCCAGCTCATTAACCTCGACAGATATTCGTCGTGATTTTAGATTTAGCCTTTGTACAGCGGCTTCGGTTATAAAGGACGCTTCTGACCCTGAGTCAATCAACGCCCTTAGAGTTAGGTGTCACCCGTGTGCAGTTTGTACACGTATCAGCACAGTATCAGCGCTGTAGCTAGCAATACCTGACTTTTTGTATTGTACTTATCAAATAGTTGTTGACCTGTGTTGTACTGGAACTTGCTGGCTGAGGCTGGAACACGGGTGTATACGCATTGACTGTAGGCACTTGGTATGAGTTAGCGTGTATTGGATACGATCGTGTTGTGGATGTCGCGTTGCATTGTTTGGCGGTGGTGCTTTGGAGTAAATTTGATACGGCGTATGCGAGGTAACATGAAGCAATGTATTGTGGCGTTATTTACAATAATGACAACACCTCGCACTGGGGCAATTACGCTTAAAATGGCTATATGCCAAACAATTTTCACATACCCGTATGTTGAATACCGTCTGCTTCCTTTGTGCAACATCCATCTTTAAGAATTGATTGTTTTCCCGTAGGGAGTGCTGGCCTTTGTTGCATACCCTGCATAACGTTTAGCGACCTTGTCCATTTCTTATGTGAAACACCTGAGCGCTGCCTATTTTAGCTTTCTTCGTCGTTGCGGCAACTGTTTGCTGTTCTACTGCTTCTAGCACTCGAAATCTTGCTTGCAGGAAATCGAAAAAATCTTTTATTGACGGAAGGTC
Source organism: Volucella bombylans (assembly GCA_949129095.1). NCBI lineage: Eukaryota > Metazoa > Arthropoda > Insecta > Diptera > Syrphidae > Volucella > Volucella bombylans. Next base: position 124,635,583 of record OX422140.1, on the reverse strand, counting down.
TTTACTACTCCCAAGTTTGTCTTTCCATTGTTGTTGAGTTATTGATGAAAATGTTTGCAACATGATAAAGACCAGGATAGCATCCCAAAATTCTACTACATTTTCTAAGGAATGTATCACCTCCTATGATGTGTCGAGTATCTGCTTTATCCCTGCTGCTGATTCACAGTTTGCTGTTGGCTGCACAAATAAAATCTTCAACTGAGTGTTGACCAACACTCTTTTGTGATCATATCTATCTTTCAATATTTCCCACGCTTTCTTATAATTTTCCTTATCAATCGCCAGATGCTGTAAGAGTCTTTCCGCCTCACCGTTCACGCTGGGCTTTAAGTAGTGCAGCTTTTGCACTTCCGACAAGGATGATATATTATGAATCAGGGAAATAAACAAATCGTGGAATGACCTCCACTTTTCATAAAAACCGGTTAAAACCGGTATGTTAATTTTTGGTAGCCTTAACTCATTGTGCCTCTGGTCTTTCGAAATATTTTCAGGGTTGTTTTAGGTGCACGAAGAATCTAGTGCTGGTAATTTATCCAATGACGCATTGTCTATTCGATAATCAGTATATACGTCTTGGATCTGCTCGAAAACTAACTCTAACTCTTGCATTTTCAAGTCTTCCTCTAACTTTCTGGACCCGATGATCTCCCTGAAAGCAGAGGAATGCTTTCTGGAGATTAGATTCTATCATCTGCAGCCTTGTTGGGAGGTAAGTAGCTTTACCCAGCCTGGAAGAATCTGCCTTTTTAAAATTTTGGACGTCTTTTTTCAACTGTCCTAATATATTTAACATATTTGCAGTCTCCCGGACGATATTATGTATGTTTGTTAAAATTGTTTTAAAATTTTGTGAGTATATTTGTCCAAATTTGCGGACAAACGAATAAGTGTTACAAAATGTGAAGTCCTAAAAAATTTTATATGTATAGTGATATCCACTTACTTGGAATATGGATGATATCAAACGCTGGTGACCTTTGCTTTGACTATTGGCTGCTGCGGGATGTGTTACTGGAATCTTGCTGCGCGCACAGACACCACACTTTTTTAATTGATAAAATATTGTTTGATTTAATTTAATAAATTTATATGACGATACCAAATTGTTGAAACTTGCAGTATGTGTTTATAAAAATGGAATATTTAATTCGATTCACAAAGCTCGGAAGGACCAATAAATGTTTTGTGTTGGGAAAAATAACCTTAGCCACCATAAACTTGTTGAAATTCTTGTATTGATATATAAAGTAAAGAAAAACGCAACCGTTTTGTGTTGAGATTTCAACACATGATAAGATATATGTTGCTAAACATTTTGACATTTGTTCGAGTTATGTTTGTAATAATAAAAGGGTGCAAGCGGCAATGATCGAACTTTCCTTCAAGTCAACAATTCCGGCAAATCAAAACAAATTTAAGATATGTCATAAGTTAGAAATAAGAGATGGAATTAATCAGTCTGGTTTGTGGAACCCTGCGGAAATGGCAAAACTCATCCGGTTGCTGCCGTTGATCTCGATAGAAACGGAAGCTGGCAAAATGGGTTTAGAGCTAAGTGAGGGCGAAACCAAGTCAACAAGAAACGACGCATAACATCGATGAATTGGTCAGACTTTGAGGTAGGAAGAAACTTTGTCCAAATTGTCTCTGCTATCGATTCTGTAGAATCGAAGTAGAAATAAAACGAAGACTAACTCTTACCAATCACAAATAATAGAGAAAATCATTCGAATGAATAAAGAAACTTCTAGATATAATGAAAAAACTAGCTTCCTTCACTGGTCATCCTTCTTTGATGGCCAGTGCAACATGCTAGGATCATAATCGAAAACACATCTGAGTAAGTATACTTGTTCTGATTTGCATAGATCAAGAAAAGGCTTTCGGTAATGTACATCGAGAATATTCATATTAAATAAGCTTTCCGCATGAATATCTCCACTACGTGCAAGATACTCGTGCTGTCCTCCGTACGGAGGACATACTCGTATATCTAATGACCATTTGTTTAGTCCGGACTTAAATACCAATGCTGCCAGAGCGAAAATGCTAGTATGTAAGTATTGATGTACCGCTATGGTGCCTGAAACGTGAACACCATTGTAGTAACTGGGATAAAATATATAGCTAATCGCTGTCTTAAATATAAATGTTCTGGCCAAATAGTATCCCCAATGACCAGCCTTACGAGATTACGGTGCAGTAAGCCAAATGTGGGGTTATTCAAAAAAGAAAATTACAATGGATTGAGCTAATGCTCTGCATAGGCGACGGATTCATAGGCTACGCGGGGATTGCTGATCCAAGAAGGAAAAAGAGTAGGTCACCTTTAATATACATATGTACTTTTCGGAATATGATGAAAATGGAATGAACTAAAATGTTCCCCACATATAGTACAAGATAATTTGTAGGTATGTTAGATGACCTAAGACCTGCAGCGAATATAAGTATATAAGGTAGACAAATAATCCAGAGTGGACCAGGTCCAGATTCTATTCTGAAACTTATCGCATTGTTCGTTTTTTCACCTTGTGCATAGAGAAAATAACCAGACAAGCAATGGCCTGCCGAAAGGGCAGTGACATTAAAAAATATTTTTTTTTTTTTCTGTTGGGCCTAAGAACTGAATCCAGAACTCCTCTGGCGTTAACATCCCAATTGCAAAAGGTACACAATAGCATGGAGCATCAATGAAGATCGTCTTTAGCTACGGGAAAGGATATCTTTGAACGAGTTTTTACTGACGTCTTCTCAGTTTCAACTGCCACTTAGATCGTAGTCTTACAGAGTGTATACTTCTTCCGGAGTCCGTTCGACCTTTTCGGTTTCCGAGTATAAGCCATCAAATACAGAACTCTGACCAACCACCTGTCTATTCTGATGAAGTTTGAATTAATCTACCGAATGTAGGAATAGCCGCAGAAGTCATCGGAATCGAATGACCTAGCGAATCCTGGGTCAGCGCCTAAATCGTAGTGGGATTTGTTTGGAATATTGGTTGGGGTGTACAGAATCCGTGGCCCGGTAGCGGTCGAAAAAACCAAGGGTGGATTTTCGCTATTGCGATTACCACCTGAAGTTTGATCCTATTGGGTCGCATTGATACCTAGTTTTGACGTCATTAGCACTTAGTTAGACGTTCCAACTGGATTCTTTTCAGGTCCAATATCATATTCAAACCTGGTATTAAAAGCCCCTGTATTAAGGCTTAGCTGTACCGAAATACATATCCCATAAAATAAATTTTCTTAATTCACAAGATGGAAATAAAAACAAATTTGAAATATGATAAAGCGAACTAGAGGTCAAAAATCTAGCAAATTTTAACACCCCAAAATTATTTGCAATCTCAATTCGGCTAAATTACGTCGTTGGTAATGTTAATGATTTGTTTTTTCTTCTCTTCACTTCTCATGGGCCTGCTAGAGATCATTAGTTTATTTTAACTGTATTTCTTACAATTATGTTATTGTATACAAGATAATTAAAACTTAGAGATCATACGTCAGGTTGAACCAAACAGCCTTTTTAGCAGTCAGCGATCTTTGGGCAATAAAAATTTAAAAAAAGAGAAAACACCGACTAAGTCAGCGTTAAAATGTTAAGAGAATACAAGTTAGTTAGTCAAAATCATTCATCTCCTGGCTACCAGTCAATCAGTTAACTTCGGGCTGTCATTTACATTCAACTTGAATCAAAAAAGATTTCTTCTAAATGGTGATTCTCGTCAGCTCGCTCTATTTAATCATAGTTTTAGTTACATTAGTATTATTTCTCATAAAGCACCGACTATCTTATTGGAAAATTCGTGGTATTCCGCACGATGAGCCCAGTTTTCCGTACGGTAACACTAAAGGCTTAGGCACAACTAGACACATCAGAGATATTACAAAGGACTATTATGAAAAATTTAAGAGCAGCGGGCCATTTGGTGGTTTCTTCTTCTTTCTCAGCCCAGCTGTATTAGTCTACGATCTGAATTTAGTCAAAGACATTTTAATCAAGGACTTTAACAATTTTATTGATCGTGGGCTATACCACAACGAACATGATGATCCACTTTCTGGACATTTATTTGCTCTTGACGGCACCAAATGGAAGCACCTACGAAACAAACTTTCACCAACTTTTACTTCTGGAAAAATAAAATGTATGTTCCCTACCGTTATATCCGTTGGTGATCAGCTCTTGCAAACGTTTGATGAGATTTTTGAACAACATCCAATCATCGAAGTAAAGGATATTTTGGCCCGTTTTACAACTGACGTGATTGGAACCTGTGCATTTGGCATCAACTGTGATAGTCTTAAAAATCCGAAGACAGAATTCCGCCTTATGGGTGCAAGGGCTATTGCTTTTGACAGACATTGTGAATTGGTTAAAGGACTGATGATGACTTTTCCAAATTTGGCCAGAAAATTGCGCATGAGGGAAACTCAAGATGATGTCCATCACTTTTTCACTAATGTAGTGAAAGAAACTGTCAAGTATCGTGAAAATAACTCCGTCAAGCGCAATGATTTTATGGATCTCCTGTTGGAGGTGAAGAATTCTGGCAATGGAATAACAATAGACCAGATTGCAGCACAAGCGTTTATTTTCTTCTTAGGTGGTTTCGAGACGTCCGCAACAACCATGGGATTTGCACTATTTGAGTTAGCTTTGAATCAGGAAATTCAGAATAAACTGAGGTCAGAAATAGACGATCTTTGTGAAAAGAATAATGGAAAACTCACTTACGAATGCCTGGCTGAGATGCACTATATGGAAAAAGTTATGAAAGGTGGGTGTGTTCTTATAAAAATTGTTAAAATAAATTTAAATATCCATTTTGAGCAGAAACTCTTCGAAAATATTTTATCCTTACCAGTTTGATACGAAAAACCCTAAGTGATTACGCTACTGCAAATTCGAAATATATAATCCCGAAAGGGAGAATTGTTCTTATACCAGTTGATGCAATTCACCATGATCCAGACATCTATCCCGATCCAGAGAAATTCGATCCTGAGCGATTTAGCGCGGAAGAAATTAAAAAACGTCATCCCATGTCATGGTTGGGATTTGGAGATGGACCCCGAAATTGTATTGGCTTGAGATTCGGGAAGATGCAGACCTACATTGGGCTGGCCGTGTTATTAAAAAAATTCAAATTCCATTACAGCGAAAAATCACCGAATCCATTGGAAATTGATGTTAAAAAGCAAATTCTGGAAGTCAAGGGAGGTATTTACTTACGTGTGGAAAGGATTTAGTTCTACAATTTTACATACTCATAACATAATTTTATTACTTCACGTATTCTGGCATGCATTGTTAAAGTTATAAAAAAAAAATAATAACCTGAGAAATATAAATTTAAATCAGATAGTGGTAATCAGTCATTTGAATTCGAATTGCGCCATTAAGTGAGTTCACAGATCAACATGCCAGGGCATAATAGGTCGACAGAAGTGATCCTGTCCGTGCTCAACTGTCTTCTCACCGTGGATACTCATAAAAAAACTGATATAAGTTATGTTTAGAAATAATTCAATTGAGATGTACATATGTATATTAATTACTTCATTATCGTTTATTTCATTAAAATACAATATCTAGTTATTGTCTTATTTGCTCTATGTACATCTGTCAAATCTATGTGTTGAAGAAGGTTATCCTTCGAGAGACAAATTTCTCACTTTTTTGGAACGTAGATATGAGGCATTGGAAAACGATAGCTGTTCACCTGTTCGCCAAATAATTAAGGCTAGGAATACTGTTGTACGGAGCAGCCATGCGTCGTCTCTTTCATCTTCTAGTTGCTCCAAATGTGGGGGCACACATTTTTTGCCCCAATATACTAAGATTTTAACGCTCACTATCCAAGTAAATACCTAGAGATTTTTTAAATGTCTTCACTTGGGTCATCCTTCAGCCCGTTGTTCGTCAAAGCATCGCTCTCGAACTTGTAATACTCACCGTCACAGTCTCGTTCATCTCGATACAACAGCAATTCCTGAAAATGCCTTACTTGAAAATCAAGAGGCACACTCTAGAACCTGCAATAGCTTTCAAACTTTATCTAAGTTGTCCTCGAACGTCACGTTTCGATGCATCATTTAATAACTGCATTTCCTACCAAAAATCTTATTGTCAACTGCTGTCGGCAATGTTTTAGACAACAGTGGCAATTATCAGGGAGTTCGCCTTCTTTTAGATTCCGGATCTGAAGTATCATTGTGTCCGAGTCCTGTGTCCAGCGGTTAGGGTTGAAACGGCGGAATGCACGTGTATTAATAAACGGAATTGGTTCTACCAATGCCGGAAGGGCCAGAGGCTTAGTTTCGATGCGCATCAAAATGTTTGATGTTTGAAAAAAGGAAGCATATCTTTGTATTGCCTCAAGTAACATCCAACTTACCGACGCATGGTATCATTTAATGTAAATTCTTTAGGCAATCTTAAGGGCCTGGACCTCGTGGACCCTTCGTTTAACAAATCGAGCTCGATTGATATCCTATTAGGAGCTGATAAGGTGTGGGAAGTGCTTCGAGGAGAGTTAAGATATGATGAAGAAAGATACCTCATTGCTCAAAAAACAATTTTCGGTTGAGTTTTGGCAGGAAGGTCATAAATAGTTCGGTCCAATAATTGTATTCTTAATGTCTATGAAATTTTACCAGCCTCTTGGAATACTGAAGAAGTTAATCCCAAATCCCTTCTTACGGAAGAGGAAAGGAACATCGAAGCCCATTTTCTTAAAACACATTCACGTAACTCAGCAGGGAAGTATATTATCCATCTTCCATTTAAAACACAGCCACAGTTTTCAGGCAGTTGCGATTAATCATCTAAATTCCATGGAAAGGAAATTTCAGAAAAACGAAGAATTCCGCACTACGGCATAGAGTCAAGTGGCGGAAGAAAATATGGCAAAGAAAAATATTTACTACTTGCCCCACCAAGCTGTTCTTAAGCCAGAGTGTACTTCTACAAAACTCTATGATGGATCCTTTAAGGACTCCAAATGGCGGTCGCTTAGTGAATACTTAATGATCGGACCATCAATTTAACGAAACTTATTCTCAGTTTGTTTGATTTGGTTTTACAGTGGATATTATAAAAATGTTCCGTCAGATATGGATTTCCGAAACCGACAGGGATTTCCTTCAAATAGTTTGGCGAAGATCACCTAATGATCCTCTAGAGCATTTTAAAGTGTGCACCGTAACTTATGGTACATCCTGGGCACCCTTTCAATAAATTCGAGTACTTGAACAACTAGCACAAGATATTGAGATGAATTACCAACAGCTGCTGAAATAATCGAAATCGTTAACAGAACTTCTTTTAAAGGAAGGGTTTGAGCTCAGCAACTGTCAAAGTAACTGCAAGGAACTTTTGCAGAACCGTCATGCAGAGCAGAACGAGTATGTGTTTTTAGAAAGCAACGGTAAGCCCTGGACAACGAATTGGAACTACATTGGAATTCGTTGGCAGACACATTCAGCTTTCAGTTGAACTTGGGAACTCTAGAACGTGTAGCAAACCTCACATTTTAAGGGACATTGTGAGCATTTTTGAGCCCCTCGGTCTTCTTTGACCCTGCGTTATACTGTTCAAGATTATTTTTCAGGATCTCTGGCACAAGAAATTGGATTGGAATGATGAAGTTCCTCATGCAATTTCATCTCAGTGGCTTAAATATCGAAAAGAGCTTTCGGAGGACACTGAATTCGCAATTCCTCGCTACATTGGATTGTCAAATAATTCACTTCAACTGCATAGTTTTTTGGACGCTTCAGCTACCAAATGGCCAGTTCGATACACAGATTGTAGTATCTAAGACAGGTGTGTCGCGTCTTAAATAACTCAGCAATCCTATCCTTGAGTTATGCGCAGCACTTCTACTCGCTCGACTTCTTGAAGCAATGCAAAGGTCCCTAAAACTTAAATTTGGTAATATATATGCCTGGACTGACACAACAGTCGTATTGTCTTGGTTGTCTTCTCCATGTCGTCGTTGTAATATTTTTGTTGGCAATCGTGCAGCAGAGATTTTGAATACGATTCCAAGAAATCGCTGGTATCACGTTAGGTCGATATCTAAACCTGCGGCCTGCGCATCCCGTTGAGTACCCCCATCAAGGCTGATGGAACAAGCGACCTGGTGGTCTGGGTGAAATTGGCTGCAAGAAACGGAAGACAACTGGCCTGTAGTAACTGAAGCGGGAGAGGATATTGAGTGCTTAAAATAAGAAAATTTTAAAATCAAAGAATCTCTTTTGGTCGTGACATCTGATCATCATTTAATTTACTGATCGTCCTGGAACAAACTCATCAAGAACGTCGCATTCATAGCCTCGTCATCTGAAGACACAAGAAATTCGAGTGTCAAACTGAAGCTCATACAATACCTGCAGTCTGAACATTTCGGAAAACTGATACAACTCTACAAAGATTTTGTAATTTTTCTAATAAATGCAACATTTTAAGTCTCAATCCATTTCGAGATATTGACAACATACTTCGGGTTGGAGGACGACTAATAGATACGAGTACTACTCGACTCACATCACAAATCTCTCCATCTAGATGTTTCTACGCTCTTTGCAATAATTCGACAGGAATATTGGATCATCGGCTGCAGAAACTTGTTGAGAAGGATCTCTTATAAATGTATAATTTTTGTTAAACACAGGAAAGCAACCGCAACCCAATTAATGGGAAATTTACCACCATCAAGGATAAGACAATCCAGACCATCTTCCCATTGTGGATCGGATTATGCTGGCCCAATCGCCATCAAAACTAAAACCGAAAAAAATTATTTATCACCAGAGGACACATCTCGTTGTTTGTTTGTTTGTTTATCTACGAAGGCCATTCATCTCGTTAGCGTTCTAAGCACAGACGCCTTTTTAGCTGCACTTCGTCGATTCGCTCCACGAAGGGGAAATTCTTCGCACATGCTCGCTAACTATCCGAGATGCATAACATCTTCTCTCGGAAGACCACAATTCTCTATTGGAGGAAGCTTTAGCCAAAGATGGTATCATTTGGCATTTTATACCCCCGCCCGCACCACATTTCAGAGGACTCTGGAAGGCGGGTATTAAGTCCGTCAAACATCATCTCCATAGGGTAATCGGTGAAGATATTTTAACATTTGAAGAGTTATAATATATACCTTTTTAACCCAAATAGAATAATAACTCTAAACCTTTGTGTCAGATGTTAGATGTCTGACAATGATATTGATGTATCTACCGTCCCAGACCCATCTTTGGATATACCAAGAAATCGGCTCTCATCATGGCAATCCATTCAAGCCAACGTTCAAAGCTACTGGAAAAGATGGAGCATGGAGTATATCACCTCGCTTTAAAACCGACCCAAATAGCAACAAACGCAACAAAACTTAAAGGTTGACGACCTCGTTCTTATCAAAGAGCCAAATCTTCCAACTGGTAAATGGGTGATGGGACGTGTTACCAACACTCATCCGGGAAAAGACGGACAAGTACGAGTAGTCTAATTAAAGACTCCGAATGGAAACTTTCTACGTCCAATTCATAAGTTGGCTCTGTTACCCTTATGCTGAAACTGTGTTCCAGGGGACGTAAATGTTTAGAAATAATTTAATTGAGATGTACATACTCGTATGTACGAGTATTTTAATTACTTTATTATCATTTACTTCATTAAAGTACAATATTTAGTTATTCTCTTATTTGCTCTATGTACATCTGTTTTTTACACAAGTTTTCTATGATTTCAATTGTTGTAGATTCTATGTTTTGATTTTCCTTGTGCTATATTCTTTAAGCTATTCATGGAAAATTATATTTACTTTCTAGAACCGAGATTGGTAAAATTTAATAAAATTATATTGCAGCATTTAGCTCTCGATATTTTTTATCGTCTCCACGTTGGACTTATAAATTTTCATCGGTCGAAAGGTTACCTAACAGGTGACTTATATTTTTGTTTTCTTCGCTCAGAATTGCCGTTAACAGCATATAAAATAAAAAAGCCTGTTTAATTACTTCTGTTGAACAATTCTAGCAATTTAGTAACTTGTTTATACTTTAAAATAATTATAAGTGCCTCGATTTAGGTAAAGAGCTATATTGTTGATAATACTTTGTGACATTGGGGTTGGCTAACTCGTAACTTTTAACTGCGACCCAATTTTTAGCAGTCTATTTAGCTATCTGTTTTTTTATGTGCAATCATCGTCAATTTAAATTATAAATATGAAGAAATGGATGGTATCATCGGTTCACTTGTACAAGTTTCGTCAACTAAAGCATTCACTCTAAATTCATCTTTTGTCAATCATCATATTGCTGGACACCACATATGCTTCGTAGTTAAATATATTCGATTTAGGCTTCGATCTTATTTCTGAAACCAGAATTCATAAACCAGCGTCGTCGTCCATGATTTCCTTCTCCTGACTGAATACTTCTCTAGTTTATTTATTGTAGTGACTTTTTGTGTACCTCTTATGAATTGTCAAATTCCACTACTACAACGGCGCTATAGCTGCTTATGAGGCTCTTGCATATTCGCACATGAATGGGTTTCCATACAGACTTTAACCTTAAAGTTCTTCTCAATTACTTGTGTTTTACAGACTAATGTCATCTCTAACATCGTTCTATGGAACGTGCTAGTCTCGATGAGGGCCACTTGCATTTTGTTAGAACCACGTCGCTTGACTATAGTCGTAATATACTTGGGATCTAATGCTGAGTTCTTAGTCCTCCTAACAAATCTTCTACAGTTACGACCCATGTCTCGTTACTCTACACTATGAATTTAGATTGATATTCTGGCCGAATCAGGTGAGACTGACCAAACAAAATGCGCTGTTTACGCTTGCTTATTGTAACAAGTCCATTCCTTTAGATTCGGCCATGAAGTCCAGCTTCAATCAATTAGTTTCTAGTCATCCTAGATGATACTTGTACATCGAATTCATTGAATATTTTGCGGTGGACATCACTGGAGCTATCCATAAACGATGTTGGTTTTCTATTTGTTTGGGTAACTTGGCACGACAGTAATAACAGTTTTTCTGTTATTATGTCACAGCGGCTGTTAAAGTTACCAAGTTGCCAACTAGCTGTCAAAATATTCGGTAAGGTTTGCCATTTCATCGTGGGTCGTTTTACGTTTGCCGAACGTGCGGAAATTATTAAAAAATATTATCGAATTTCCGGATCAGTTGTAAATACGCAACGTGAATTTGAGGTCGGTCGTTATCAGTGTGCAGTCAATTCGTCGAACAGTGGAAAGGTTAGAGGTTTGGTACACTCCTTGGATCTTAAGCAACCAACCAGATAGTATCGAAGATCAGCCATAAATGTTGATTTGGCGCCGATCAGCTGAATTGGGTATCGCCAGAAAATCAATCCGGCTTATTTTGCGGTTGGATTTGTACCTACATCCGTATAAGATTATGCTGATGCATGAATTGAAGCCGGACGACCATAAACATAAACTGATGAGTTCGCTAATTGGCTGCTGGAAATGTTGGCCGGAGATCTGGATTTTGGTCAAAAAATCATCTTCTCGGACAAGGCCCATTTCTGGCTCAGCGGCTATGTCAACAAGCAAAATTGGCATTATTTGAGCGAACACAATCCACAAGTGTTCGGTCAAACATAAATGCATCTACAAAAATTGACTGATTGGTGCGGTTTATGGCATGGCGGCATCATCTGACCTTATTTCTTTCGAAATAAGGAAGAACACACCGTTACCGTCAATGGTCTCAGGTCAGAGCGCGACAACTCGATGTATCTGAGCTGTGGTTCCAACAAGACGACTCCACATGCCACAAGCAACGCAATGCTCGAATTGTGTATTTAGCGACTGGGTCATCTCACTGCGAGCATTCATCAATTGGTCATCGCGATCATAAGATTTGAGACCACTCCACTATTTTTTCTATGGCTACGTCAAGTCCTTAGTGTACCCTAAAAAGCCAACCACTTTGGACGAGCTCGAGGCCAACATTTGACACGCAATTGCCAATGCATGCAAATTGAATAATGTGGCACATATTGGACATCAAAAATTGGGCCGACCGCTTGAAGCACTGCCAGTAAAGCCGAAACTGCCATTTGAATGATGTGCTATTCCACACATAATGCCATAGCGAAATAAAGCCATAATCATTTTTATATCTCACACCTTTGTTGTTTTATTAATTTTCTTTTTCCTAACGTTCTTATCTGGTCACCCCATAGTATTGCAATACCATGGTATCAGTACTAGCAGTCTGTCCTCTACATTTGATTGCAACGAGTCTTCCGAACTAATGTACTAAACAGCGCCTTACATGACTCAGCCCAAATTGGTCTATTGTGTACCCGGTGATCCATTCGTGGACATTCTGTTTCGCGAAGCAAGATATGATATATTCTCACATTGCGTCATCCGTGGGTCAACTTGGACGTGTAGATCTTTCTAATGCATTTTGTGTTACGACAATCTCCAATGGCTCCAATGCACGAATATTTTTTTTAAGTTTCTGAATTCCTTAGGGGGGAAATCCATCCCCCTAAGTAGGCCTTCAAAAAGAAAAAAAGAAATCAAGAGGGAACGGGTAGGCCAAGAAAAACCTGTATTTTTCGCAGTTAATCGTTAAAATGTATAACTCGTATAAGTACGTATAATGTTACATATCCCTCCCACGCATTTGGGTTGATACAGCGCCGCTTGTAAGGTTGGCTAAATGTATGGATCTTAGAACCATCCTAAATATTACTATATTGTGCCAAGGGTTTGCTGATGCTTTCGCATTTGAGTGATCCAATTAATATTTTCTGCCCCTTTTTTGAAACTTGACTTAAACTTAAGCCTTTATTGCTTTTTGAATCGGGTTTTCCGCCGACCTTCATTGAACATGGCAAAACCAGCTTAATTACTCAGCCTGAAGTTTCTGTTGGAGATTTATTCACATATATCTATTGCAAAAAACATATTGTAAAATAATTACGTACAAAATCTGAATTTGGCGCCTAAGTGCCAAGGTTCGCCATCTTTTTGATTTTTGCTTTAACGAAACCATACTACTAAAACTGTAAATTCATTAAACAAAAACCATTGAACTAAACTTTAACTTAAGAACTCAACAAAAATTGCATTCATTCGCTTGTTGTATATTAAAGTCAGTCGTTCGCAGATCTCCGAGGAGAATAGATGTGTCTCGGCTTTTTCTAAAGTGAAAGAGTGAAAAAGTTTTTCTTCGTAAAAATAATTGGTCGCAATTTTCTCAGTTGACTGGATGGTGGATGGATGGCGGAGAGCGTTCCGCACTTCCCATAACGGGAGCAAAAGGCAACATTACTGTTGGCGGTGCCGTGGCGAAAGCCATCAAAAGGAGGAAGAGGTTAAAAACCCCTCCTAATTTAACAATAAAAAAAATAAATTCAGTTTTAAGAGCTGATGATGATGAACATGAGGTCCAGTATGAGGGGGATAATAATACCTTTTCCTCTCTAGCGACATCTGAGTCGGAAGACGAGGATGAACTAATAAACGATATTAACAGCAGCATACAAAAGCTGGAGGAAAAAGTGCTTGCTGTTAAACAAAGGCAAACTGCACGCAGGCAGAGGGAGCAATTACAACTGGAGAGCTCCCAACAACAAGAGCAGAACCAAAAACTGCAGCAACAACAAAACAGCAGCAGCAGAAACAACAGCAGCAGCAGAAACAGCAGCAGCCTCAAAAACAACAACAGCAGCTGAAAAAACAACAACAGCTGAAAAAACAGCAGCAACAACAACAACAGCAACTGCAGCAGAAGAAGAAGAAGGAGAAGGTGCCTCCTATTAACACCTATAAATTAGAGGTGAGTGCAACCAAGGATCTGTGTAGGCTGGTCATTGGTAATAACTTTAATATTAAGCGATTGGGGAACGTTCGCCATGCCATCCACTGTAATACAGTGGAGGGCTACGCGAAAGTGAAAGAGCTCATAAAGGAAACGACGACGGAGCACTACTCATTCACACGAAAGTGTGAAAAGCGGCAATCGATGTTGCTGAAGGGGTTGTAACCGTCTTCTGATCCTGAGGAGATCCTGGCACTGCTCAAAGAGAAGGAGTGCGAAGGACTTAAGTTTGAAGGGGTAAAGCCATTTACCACAGCTAGAGCCAGGCGGGACAAACGGAGTCTGCCGTTCTTCCTGGTGCAGCTCAGTCCCGAAAGCCATCTGGATAGTCTAAGGAGTATCAATGTCCTAGACTACCAGGTGGTTCACTGGGAAAAACTAAAAAGGAGCGAAGGCGTTATACAATGCGTTCGCTGCCAGAGGTTCGGGCACGCCGCGTCGAACTGCCAAATGAAGCCTCAATGCGTGAAGTGCGCTAAGAACCACAGTTCCGAGGAGTGTGCTCTGGGTGTTGACGGAGCATCCGATAGGTCGCACCTCTCGTGCGTGTTATGTGGAAACGTGGGACACACCGCAAATTATCGGGGTTGTCCAAAGTTCACTGACATTAAGAAAGCAAAACTGGTTCGGCAGCAGAAGGTGGAGGTCAAAGGTTTCACACACCAGCCGTCACGTCCCAAATTTCCTACGCCCAAATGGCGTTAGGTAGGGGGGCTACGGTACAGCAAGCGACTGTTGCTTCTCCGGCGCCAATGCCGAGAACAACGGAAGCTGAACATAACATGCTGGCCATCTTGCTCGCAATCCAAGGGCAGATGGCTCAGCTGCAAAAGCAGGTGCAAGAACAGGCCAAGCGGGTGGACCAGATCTACACGCTGCTGCCGGGCCTAACGCAACACATGTCGTAATGGGTACGCACATGGTGGAGCAACCTTTGAAGGTTCTTGCGGTGAATGTTAATTCACTGATTAGGATCGAACGAAGAGCCGCGATGTTTAAATTGCTGCAAGACCAAACTCCTGATGAGCTTTTCGCTAGCGAAACCAAGCTAACCGATAAGCACGAACTGGAGTACAATAAGTATATTGTTAGAAGAAGAAACCGGCCCAGATCCAAACGTAGAGGCGGTATCGCGATCTTCATAAAAGAAGGTATAAAATTTCACAGAGTGTACAAGGGAGTGCTGCGCAGGTTCCGGGTGTTGGAGGCAGTCGTCATTTACATACTGCTCCGCAGTGGAAAGCGGATGTACTTGGCCTCTGTTTATGCACCTGAGGCTTCACAATTCACCCTATTTATTACAGAGCTCGACACGCTTTTTCGACTTCTGAGGCTGGAATCGGGGGAGAATTATTTTATAATCGGGTTTCAACGCTAGACACAGAGATTGGGGAAATAATTTTCTAAATACTAGAGGGAACCTACTACTCGATTGGTGGGGCCAGCACGATGTCATGTACAGACTCGGCCTTAAAGCGACGAATAACCCGTCGTTTCCCAGAGGCGGGTCTTATTTGGATCTACTGATGTACGACGAACGCATACGACTGACAGGTACGAATTTACAAACGCTAAACTGTCTGCGCACATTCGTGTATGACAGCGACCATTGCGGTTTTAGCACCGAAATTACAGTTCCTAACGAAATTGCGGAATTGGAGGAGTTTGTCCAAAGATATTCTTACAACTACAGTAAGACTCGATGGACACGCTTCTCCGCAAACTTGACTAGAGTGCTCTCCTCGAACACGCTCCACCCACCGTCCAATAGGAATTTGACAAACGAGGAGATCGACAATTACCTAAGACAAATGGACGAGACAATTAAACAAACTATGGACACTATAATACCGCGGTATCGACGTACAACTAACGAAGACCTGTTCCGCAATCCTACTATTGACGCACTGCAACGACAGAAGAGTAGACTTCTGACAAGACTCAAAAACTTGTACAGACAGTTAACTGACAGACAAGACCCAGAGATATTAGGACACTGAAGTCGTCGATTAAAAATGTGCAAACGTTAATAAAAGAGAATAACAGAATTTCTGTAAGTCTGTATTGGAACAACAAGGTTCGGGCTATAAACACCAGCAACCCGAATATGTTCCCGCAAATAAATAAACTATTTCGGTGAAAAAATCAAAACGACCTTCAGTGTCTTAAAATAGCCCGGACAACAGACAATGAACGGTTACTGACAATAGCAGGTATTGATCCAAATGAGGCCGCTGATGGTGACGACTTCTTTGTGATCGAGGATCCACAGGAGAAGGTTGAGGCCATAGGGGCTACTTTCCAGGAAGTATACAAGGCCACTGATAACATTGGCCCTAATTACGACCTGGACAATCGCGTCTTGGTGCACGACTTCTGCATTCGAAATGAAATAGGGAACTGGCGATCCGAGGACTCTGGTTTCACCAGGTTCAGCGACGGAAATATGGCAAATAATGTCATTTCCAGAGAGGGTGACCTACCCCCGTTCATTTCGAGGGAAGAACTCCATGAGATCTTCGACACAATCTAAGAAATCAGTGGGGACCGGAAGAGATGGACATTTACACCACCCTGTCTAACAATGCAATGAATAATGCACATTATCCAGCGCATTGGAAAACGGCGGTGGTTCAACCTATCCCCAAAAAGGGAAAGCATATATCCAATCCGGCGAATCTCCGGTCGATAAGTCTCCTTCCGAATATCAGTAAGGTTTTTGAAAAAGTAATCAATAGAGCTCTGACTAGGTGGGTTGAGGACAAACATATAGTTCCGGATAATCAATTCGGTTTTAAGGCGGGACATGATATCTCACATGCCGCGTCTAAACTGGTGTCCGATATCCAATGGAATAAAGGCAAAAAACAATGCACTGGTGCCTGCCTTGTTGACTTGGAGAAGGCCTTCGACACCGTATGGTTAGAGGGTCTTTTCTATAAGCTGACTCGGTTGGGGATCAGTAAACCACTCTTGTACATTCTTTATAATATGCTAACCAACAGACAGTTCATCGTGAAGAATGGTGATGTGACTTCTGTTGGAATATTTCAAATTAAAAATGGTCTTCAGCAAGGCGCGGTCAATTCGCCGATCCTTTTCATCATTTTTACAAGCGACTTGATAGGTTCACTTTCCCATACTACTGCGTACGCAGATGATTTGGTAGCGTACAGAACAGGTCCAAAAATCGAGGTCATTAATACTCTCTTGCAGCGTGACTTCGATAAGATAAGACGATTTTGCGATGACTGGAAGTTGAAAATCAACTTTCAGAAGTCGGAAACCATTCTCTTTAGGACGCCGTTGTCTAGAGCCTCTAGGGATACCAGAAAAAATTGGAGAAAGTTCTCGATCATTGGACAACGCGGACAGCCTCTTGCCTGTCGAAATGTAGCCAGATACCTTGGAATCTGGCTAGATCAGTTTCTGTATTTTGGCAAAAATGTAGATGCTGCTCTGGCCAGAGCTAAAGGTGCTTTTACAAAGGTTTTATAGCAGCCAACTCGATGCGAGGGTAAAGGTAATCTGCTACATGGCCCTTATCAGGCCCATGCTGGTATTTGGGTGTCCCGTGTGGTTCAATGTACGAGCAAGCATAATGGAAAAGATTCGGGTGTTTGAGAGGGCTTGCCTTAGGGCCTGCATAAAATAAAACAAATAAAATACAAAATAAAAAACAAAATGTCCATATGCTAAGCTTTTTGTTAACAATTTTTTTTTCTTAGCCTTAAGTATACAATATAAATAATTCTAAATGAAATGTTAATAAAGTCGAAAGACATAGATATAAGAATTTAGAGTAGCTTAGAGTGCGTGTGTGGGGCCAGTAATTAATTTAAGATTGTTAAGTAATTGCAAGCTAGCATTTAAGCATTTTTTGTTAGTATGTAAGAGTTAGTGATTAAGAAAATAAAATGTATTGAAAACTAAAACTGTATATTGAAGTCATCTCGTCGTTTTCTTTTCCAACTCGGGTTTTTATTTGGGCGAAACGTTCAACCAAATTTCTCCGAGTTGACAAGTGGAACAGTTGTTTCTCTACTATCGATTTCTTAATTTTTTATAACATCCCGTATTCTTCGACTCGCTGATATTCGTAACATTTTCATTTCCGTCACTGACTTTATGTGCGATATCGCCATCGCAGTTTCTTTAGTGGTTAACGACAGAGCCTAAGTGTTGTATTTACATTTTTTACCCTTTGACACGATGGTTTCTTCTAAATAGATGTCAGGATTTGCATATGCCGCTTCGCAAAATCGGTCTTAGAACTACTGATTCGTAATCCATTATCTTCTAGCGCCTTTCACCGAACAGAGAGCGATGAATATTTTTGGCCATGGCAGAAAAAATGCCACATTCTGGGTTGGAACTGGGCCTCAACCAACAGGCGCCTCCAGCAAAATTGATCTTTAGCTAGCTGCCTCTAGTTTCACACTCAACCAGTCAGTTGAGGTTCCCTACCACTTGCGTGAGTCACTCTATTGTGGTCTTCCTCTACTGCGCTGTCTCGGTCGATTCTACATGACCGGGTCACCTCCAGTCGTTGGATCTTCACTCATCTGGTTAAGTCGATGTCGCTGTACAACTCATACAGTTCGTCGTTGTATCTCTTCCTCCACTCACAGTCTATGCAAACGGGACCAAAAATCATCCGAATTGATATCCATTTTTGATAAATTCCATTCCTCTATTAAGGTCTTATATAGGGTCACTTTTGTTTTTGCACCACTAATAGATGGTGTGCATCGACTTTAAGCTCATGAGTTTTTTCCAAGATCTGCCGTAGACCTCCGCAGTCAGGCCATCCGCTATCATGGCTAACTTCAGTTAATTCGGATCAGGTGGACGGAATTGTTGGTCTGCATCGTCTAGGTTGAAAAGTTTCGGTACTTCATCGCCGTTATATAGTTTACAGGAATGGTCTTTTCAATTCCTTATCATTCACTGCGACTCTACTACTGTGCTTGCCGGCACTCGTCGTCAAACCAAGGGTTTTCGTTGTGGTGGCCGAGTGAAACCCAACAAATCAGAGGCGGGATCTCTGATGGCTTTGTTGGAGGCTCGACCGGAAAAGGATTTGGCGATGTCTGGCGATTGTATCCGTCTGACGTCAAACTTCTTCACAGTATTAGCTTGTCTTTGCGTCCGCAACCGTAAGTTGTGTCCAAGATAACTGTCTGAGTCGATGTTGGCCCCTCGGAATGTTCGGGCATCCATAATACTGGGTCGATCGCAATATGGTCAATTTGGCACCGCGTGGTAGCTACGAAAATTTTTTACCACGCCACAAGGGTCGATTAGTCTGAATCCGTTATCGGACGTGTTGTCGTGAAGGATATAAAGGGTTTTCAAATAGGGACTTGACAACTTTGAATTTAATTTGTGAACGCACTCTTTCACTAATCATCAAACTATCACTGTCAATTTATTCAGTAAACTCAACATTTTCATCATAGTAAAGTACACGAACGAGTAACGTCTGCAAATTATAAAAATTTTCTACCGAAATTCGGAATCGGTAACTGCAACTTTAAGAGCGCTAACTCCAATTTTCGGTCGTAGTTCTCGCGATAGTAGAGAGGCAATAACAAGTTTAGTGCAAAAATTTGAGTCTACATATTCGTTGTGTGATGTTGCCGTGTCAGTGAGACAACGGGTTGGTCGAAGTGTCGAAAAATTGCTGCCGTTCAGGCGTCCATAGCAAACGATCCAAATCAGTAAATTCCACGGCGTTCTCAAGAATTGGGCATCGCTCAGACCACATTATGGCATATTTTGCGTAAGGATCTTGGTTTACACCCATACAAGATCAAGCTGACTCAAGAATTGAAGCTGATGGACCATTTGAAGCGACGGAAGTTCTCCGATTGGGTTCTGGAAAGGATGTGCCAAGATGATGAATTTCATCGCAAAATCATCTTCAGTGACGAAGCTCATTTTTGGCTCAATGGGTTCGTCAATAAGCAAAATATGCGTTATAGTTCGGGTGAAAATCCACATGTGCTTCATGAATCACCACTTCATCCACAAAAAATAACTGTTTGGTGCGGTTTGCATGCCGGCGGCGTTATTGGGCCATATTTTTTCGCGGACGATAACGATCATCACGTTATTGTAAATGGTCAGCGTTATCGCGCCATGATCACCGATTATTTTTGGCCCGAATTAGAAGATATGGACTTGGACGACATGTGGTTTCAACAGGATGATGCCACAAGCCACACGCACAGGCTACAATCGATTTATTGAAGAGTAAGTATGGTGAGTGTGTTATATCAAGAAATGGGCCAGTCGATTGGTCGCCTCGTTTATTGAACGCGAAGTAGCGGCCGTTTCGGCTGAAATGTGTGGCCGAGTCATTGAAAATTGGGTCCAACGAATCGACCGCTGCAAAGGTGCCCGCGGTGGCCATATGAACGATGTCTAGTTCCATTCATAAATGTTTTGATTGTACTTCAAGCCGATAATAAAGTTTTTGAAATATCTCAAATGGTTTGCGTTTTATTTAAAAAAAAAAACTGTCAAGTCCTTATTGGAAAACCCTATATTATACTATCCGACAGCACTACCAAAGATGCCCTCTCTTCCTAGCTTTGCATTAAAGTCGTCGAGGACAATTTTAATGTAAATTAAAGCTAAGGCACTGCTCGCAAGTCTTGTCAAAGAGCTCATAGAATTCACCTTTGGTGTCGTCATCTTTCTCCTCTAACACCAAATCCGCACCCAAGCAGGTGCTAATTTTCCCATCGATAACAATCGCTATTTTATTTATCCGGGCCATCCCATCGAATTTCTTGGATCCCGCTGTCCAGGTCTTCCGCTAGTTGTTCGGCTGCATGCGGCCTATTAAGCGACCTAGCATTCCACGTACGGATCTGAAGTTCATTGTCCTTGCTTCGTTGTACGATTGACAGCGACCTGTAAACGATAGTTACCACTTGAGGGTAAAATAAGCACAATTGATGTGTATTGTAGAAACAGCTACAACATTGGGCATCTCCAAGTTGGCACGTGTCAGTGTCTACCCTCTTATAGTATACATACTCGTATCTAAGTAAGCTAAAACTACTATGAAAATTCTTCAGGTTTTCTTAACTCCCGCTTATTCTATTTTGTTTTTTTGTCGACAATACTCAGCCAACATCACGACAACCCATTCGACGCAAGTGTACTTTTTGAAGATTCCCTAAATATTATAAATACTCTGACTATGTAGTACATTCGTACTCTCTCGTCATGCATTGACATCTTGAGGGTTTCCAACTGGCAGGTGATGTGCCCTCGTGCAGTTAATTTGACAACTAGAGTGACAGCGAATAAAATACAGTCGAATTGATACCCGAAAATCTTACTTATTTGACGTGGTGGCAAAGTGTGATGCCTATTAAAAATCTACATTTACATTTTGTTTTTGAAAGGTACACTTTGGATCCTCTCTAACAAACAATTTTTCTTGTTTGTCCATTTCATCGATTATCTCCTATGAAGTGCCATTAACCCAAATTCGATCGTCCTCATCAATCAACCTACTGATACTTTAATTGAAGTTGCTACAAACAAAAAAACACACACACACACAAGCATCTAATGAATCAAATTTAACATCAAAATTGCCAACAAAAAATCGTCCTCTCTTTCCATCACGATAAAAGATAGGAAAGTACGAGTACTTATTATGCATTTTGCCACACCCAGATCTAAAGAAGAAGAAAAAAAACTAGAAAATTCCCATTTAAGGATAATTCCAATTCAAAACGTGATCCATAAAGTTAAAATCCTTAAGGATGGATACTCGTATCTTACGGAAAATCCGAATTCCGAAAGTCAATGAAAAGAGAAATAAAGTAAAAAAAACCCCATCGACTGACACTTCATGATAATACTTTAGAGAATATCCACGTCCATTATCACCTTAAGAAAATAACACAGATGCATCCTATTAAATATACTATACAAACGTCTAGTAAGAATCGTTTTTTGATTTAAAAAAAAAGACAGAGAACTTCCAGATAAGATAAGTTGAAAAGGACTTGTTGGAATGATCGTCCGTTATCACGTGCACTCGTATAAGCTTATTGTCATTTGTGCGTTTTAAGCCCGAATATCTTCCATTTAAATTTTTCAAATTTTTCTTTTGTTTCTTTATGTAAAATGATACGTTATAACAGTTCCATTTTTAATGTGTTGGTTTTCTTTAAAAAAAAATCTTATTTTCACATTCAATCAGGTGCACTGCACATACAAAAAAGGTACGAGTATTGTCCTTGAAAATGAAAAGGAAACAAATTGTTGGAATTGGAAATTTATAGCGTCATTTCGTTCAACACTTTTCTTTTGAAAGAAAGTAAGATGGAAAGAAACGGTTCGTCCTTCAATTCGACCGAAGCAATATAGGGATATATGAAAAGGCTCATTCATGATGTCTACTGGATCTTTAAAAATAGAAACATGAGGAGCATCCCTTCATTGTTACTTTTTGGTGGCAAAAATAAAAAAGAAATTCAAAACTTTTTCCTTTTTTGCTTGAAGTGAAGAGATACAAGGAAGAAGCATGTATAGAGATACAAGTACGTACGTACGAGTATGTACCACTTCTGTGAAAGGGAGGCAACGTGCCGTCATAAATCAAACAAAACAAGAAATGGAAAAAGAATTCTCTGGCACAGATAAAAAGGAGAGCCTGCGAATAAAATGATATATGATTTGGAAGGAATTTGATTACCTTGATAACATGGTAAACAGTTCCACAGACTGGTTTGTAGGTTGTCATGTGTTAGAGGATGAATAAAATTCCGATTCAAAGGAAATGTTAAATTATCTACATACGGATACACTACGTGCAAGTAATGCCAATATATTTCACACAATTTCACACAAACTCGTACAATCAAGAGAGTTTCGAACTGGATGTGGAACGTGGAATGTTGTTGCCCCCGATAAAATGAGAATCCTCGGATTTAGTGCAGTAAGAGGATCAACCAAACTAATTTTTTTTTTTTAAGTCACAAATACAAATACGATGGTGTCAGCAGGAGTTATATGTATTTTATATGCCGGAAAAAGGTTCAATCAAAAATGTTTATAGGGAAGACAACTGCAATTGACTTAAATGCTCTCTTTTATTATTGTATGCTATTTCACTAGCATTGCGCTTTTTGGTATCGTATGCGTATAAAAATATATGACTACAGCAAAGTAAAAGATGGGTTAAAGGGCAATAATAGAGAAGACATGATTTTTGAAATTTTACGGCCACAGCTCTTGTTTATGTTCTTTCTTATTCGCAATTGAAACTAGACCATCTGCGGTAAAAGGAGAGCTGAACCACCTCTGTACAAATATGTGTGTCCGTCCAACTAAAGGAGACTACGAATCTCATACCCAGTTTATATCACAGCTTAAAGCGCATTGAGTCATATAAACAATACGCTCATATAAACACCACTTCAAACCAAAATGAAATGTGCAATGCGGTTTGAAGTGGTGTTCATATGATCGTATTGAACCAATGTGCATTGAGTCAACGCACTTTAAACTGTCATATAAACTAGGTATCAGTACTCAGTATGAATACGATCATAAAGTTGAAAAATTAATCTATCGCGGACTCCAGCATTCTTGACCTCCGATTTTTAATTAGAGTAGAGATTCATGACAAGGTTGTTGCTGATGCTCTCCTGTGTTATACTGAACCTTTTTTCCTTTTGTTTTCTTGTCGGAAGGTCCATGATCCTAGATTCTGCAAATTCCACCAGAGACACCAAACTAAATAACAAAAGTATTCTGATTTCAATACCTTAGGTAACACTTTTTACATTACCTAGCATCGTCAGCTGTTTTAGCCATTTAAGAAACATAAGTATAGCCCCGCTAAGGATGCTCGGATCTTTCAGATCTGAGACTCCCTGGATACGAACTAGTGCCATTGTTGAGCGTAGCTATGTAAACTCGCCCTTAGCTATTTAACGTAGATGCGCCCCCTACATTCCAGCACTACGAAATCCCATCTTGTGAAGCCACCATCTTTATTTGGGCCGGCCATATTTTTTTATTCAAATTTTTGGACAAAACCCGCCATATTTTTTTTTTTGTAACATTTTTGAATTTGACTTTGTAAGATAGTAGTCGTTAAAATATTAAAAAATCTTGTGATCACTTGAAGAGATTTAAAAGACATCCGAGACAGTAAGTTGTAATTACACAAATGTAAATAATTATGTAAATAATTTATAAATTTTTAAATAAAGGAATTTTGTAGGTGGGCGTATCAAGTGGCTGCGGCCGCCAACTGAGTTTTGCCCAATACACCATCCGAGGAGAGGCGAAACCGGTCCAAAGGTGTAAGAAGTCAAGGTTATCTTCATACTCATCACCAAGCATCAATTATGGAGACCCCTCAAATGGAACGCAAATGCTGCATCTGTGCCAACAATTGTGAATCCGTAACGACGTGCCAAAAGTTTCTGGAGATGAGTCGTTCGTATAGATGGAAGGAAGTTAGGAGACACCAGCTTTGCCGGCGATGCTTGAGACAACATGTCAGTAAGCCTTGCACCTCGACGGAAGTTTGCGGCCTGAGCAGCTGTAACCTTGGCCACCACCGACTTCTACACAACCCCCGATGGGATAGCAGTGGAATTCATTCCAAAGCCGGAATTGTTGCAGTACACTCGCAGATGAAAGTTGACATTCCACGGCGCGAAGCTGACTCCGTTCTGTTCCGAATAGTGCCGGTGTTCCTGTATGGTCGAGGTGTTCGGAATCACACGTATGCCTTGCTGGACAATGGTTCTTCGTTAACTCTGATAGACCAGGGTCTTGCAAACCAATTGAACGTAAAGAGTACGCCACGTCCGCTGTGTCTAAAATGGACTGGGAACACCTCACGATACGATCTAGAAATCGCAAGCACTGGACCCAACGCCGTAAAGTACGCCCTCACCGATGTCCACACCGTTGACAAATTGTGACTACCGTCTCAGTCTTTGGATCCTGGCAAATTGCAGAGGAAACACAAACACCTTAAGGGCCTCCAGATCGAACCGTACAGCAAAGTCGCTCCACGTCTTCTCATTGGGCTTAACAACGCCAAATTGGGACTTCCACTAAAATATCGAGAAGGAGATTCAAGGGAACCGGTCGCTACGAAGAAATGTCTTGGTTGGGTGATTCATGGGCTAAGTTCGGGAGATTCAGGAAGAAGGATCAAAGATGGCAACGGTCACAACTTTCATGTCTGTGAGTGCAACAACCTCGACCTGCAGCGTATTATTAAAGAATATATATGCGGCGATAACTTCGGAACGCAAAATACTGGGAAAGAGTTGTTGTCTAGTGATGACCAGTCTTAAGCCTCTTGAACTCCCATACGATCCGGAAAGATGGCAGATTCGAAACGACGCTTCTTTGGAAATTCGACCAGGTTTCGCTCCCGGACAGTTACCCGATGGCCAAAAATCGATTAGAATGCCTCCAAAAACGGTTTATGCGGGAACCAGACCTAGCGGAGACGTTGCGTAAAAAGATAGAAGAGCACGTTCTTAAAGGCTATGCTCGGGAACTTCCACCCGACGAAGCATCAACTGAAAGGGGACGCTCCTGGTACCTCCCTATCTTTCCTGTGGAAAACCAAAACAAACCCGGTAAGATCAGAATGGTTTGGGATGCTGCAGCTGCTGTCCAAGGAGTGTCCCTAAACTCGGTGCTCCTGAAAGGGCCTGATCAGCTAACACCTCTCACGTCCGTCATCTACAAGTTTCGCCAAGAACGAATCGACATCATGGAGATGTTTCATCAGATCCGCATACGCTAACCAGACCAAGATTATCAACGTTTTTTGTGGGGCTATGACATTCTTACTGCCGCGTACCTATGCCATGATGGTCATGACCTTTGGTGCCACTTGTTCCCCGTGTATCGCTCAATATATTAAAAACAAGAATGCTGACCAGTTTAGCGAGGAATTTCCAAGGGCTCTCAATAAAAGAAAACCATTATGTGGACGACCTAATGGACAGTGTTCCCACGGAGAGTGAGGTGATCCGCCTAGCCCAAGAAATTCGTCACATACATCAGCATGGCGGATTACACATACGCAATTGGGTTTCTAACTCCTCATCGGTCGTTAAAGCGCTAAAGGTGGAGCCGTCGGATAAAGTCAACCTAAACATAGATAGTGAGCTGGGGACCACAAAAGTTCTTGGAATGTGGTGGTGTACTTCGTCAGATTGTTTTACTTATCAAATAACAACCAACCCAGAGCAGAGGGACATTCTCGCCGGCAATCGTCGCCCAACCAAACGGGAGGTCCTCAGGGTCCTTATGACCATATTCGATCCGTTGGGTCTATTAACGCATTTCCTAATGTACGTAAAAATCCTATTGCAAGAAGTTTGGCGATCGGACATCGGCTAGGACGCGGAGCTTAAGGATGCAGAACCAAATGGCAGAAGTGGGTTCAGTATTTACCGGAGGTGGAGAACTTTAGGATACCAAGATGTTACATCACTACAGCATGGGGAGATGAAGTCCAACTCCACACCTTCGTCGATGACAGCGAAAACGGCTTTGCAACAGTTGCCTACGTGCGAACCTCCATCAATGGCGTTATTGAGACCAGTTTGGTCGGAGCGAAAACAAGAGTGGCACCCTTAAAATCGTTATCAATTCCCCGCCTCGAGTTACAGGCGGCAGTCCTAGGTGCGAGATTTGCCAGATGTATTACCGAGTCGCACTCCATCCGGTTCACCAGGCGATTCTTCTGGTCAGACTCCAAAACCGTTCTTTGTTGGCTTCGTTCGGATCACCGGAGATACCGCCAGTTTGTGGCGTTCAGAATCAGCGAGATCCTTGACCTTACAGAGGTATCGGAGTGGCGATGGATACCCACTAAAGGCAACGTGGCCGACGAAGCGACCAAGTGGCAGAGAACGCCAGAGTTCAACACCAACGGCCGATGGTTCCTTGGGCCAACATTTCTCCAAACTTCCGCAGATGAGTGGCCTAAAGAAGCGGGAGCCGAAGAATCTACCAGCGAAGAGCTGAAGACGCAGTACGTAAACGTGTACACGCTATGCAACGAAAGTGTTTTTCGCTCCGATGCTGTTTCATGCTGGAAGAGACTTCTCAAAAGCTGCGCGTACGCACTTAGATTCATCCACAACGCTCGGACCTGTGACAAATCACATAGGGAGAAAGGTTCACTGATTCAAAAGGAGCTCCAGCCGGCAGAAGATGCTCTGTACCGACAAGCACAGAGTAGCGGATATAAGGAGGAAATCGCCGATTTAACAGCTAATCGCCAAGTGGAGAAAAGCAGCCCTATTTTCAATGCATGTCCATTTCTAGACGGCAAGGGAATTCTTCGAGCAAGCGAACGGCTTCGCTACGCCATAGGAGTAAACGAAGACGCCAAGCAACCGATCATCCTTCCCAGATCCCACTCGATCACGCAACTAATAATCATGGACGTTCACTGCAAATATAAACACCAGAATCACGAGACGGTGATAAATGAACTGCGACAACGATATCATATCAGCCGGTTAAGAGTCCAACTGAACTCTATCAGGCGGCTTTGCCAATTGTGCAAGAACAACCGCGCTCGTCCTCAACCACCTATTATGGCTCAGCTACCGGCTGTCAGACTCGCATCTTTCTGTCGTCCCTTTTCCTTCACTGGAATCGACTACTTCGGTCCAATTAATATAATCGTCGGTAGGAGAACGGAAAAAAGATGGGGCGTCCTGTTTACCTGCCTCACCATGAGGGCAATCCGCATCGAAATTGCACACTCTTTAACGACCGATTCCTGTATATTATGTATCCGAAATTTGATAGCCAGGCGAGGGGTGCCGATTGAATTCCACAGTGATAATGGGACGCACTTCCACGGAGCAGAAACCGAGCTGAAACAAGCTTTACAAGTGATCGAGCGTAAAAGGCTGCAAGACGTCTTCGTTACCACCACTACAAACTGGAAGTTTATTCCCCCGGGCGCGCCCTATATGGGAGGGTGAACTCGACACCATTAACTTACATACCCTTAGACGAGGAAAATCAAGAGGCAATTACACCAAACCATTTTCTGTTGGGCTCATCTAGCGGATTGAAACCGGCGGCAGTACTCGACGACCGGGCTATAGCACTGAAACGAAACTGGCTGACTTCGCAGCGATTTGCGGACCTCTTATGGAAGCGCTGGGTGACGGAGTACCTACCTACTCTCACCCGACGTGCAAAGTGGGTCATTCCCGCTAAACCCATCGAGGTAGGGGATATCGCCTTGATAGTCGACTCGAACAACCCTAGAAATTACTGGCCAAAAGGGCGAGTAACGGAAGTGAGAAGATCTAAAGACGGGCAAGTTCGAAGTGCCTTGGTGCAGACTGCAACCGGGATCTACCATAGGCCTGTAATCAAGTTGGCCGTCCTAGACGTAAGTAAGATGGATGTCAGCAGCACGGGTCGATATCTTTATTTGGGTCGGCCATATTTTTTTATTCAAATTTCTGGGCACAACCCGCCATATTTGAATTTGACTTTGTAAGATAGTAGTCGTTAAAATATTAAAAAATCTTGTGATCACTTGAAGAGATTTAAAAGACATCCGAGACAGTAAGTTGTAATTACACAAATGTAAATAATTATGTAAATAATTTATAAATTTTTAAATAAAGGAATTTTTAAACTTCACCTGAATTCGGAGATTTTATCAAATCGTCTCGCGCCGCCAACCACGCGGCTTGTCGATAGTTGCCGCCAACCCTTGCGACAACAGCCATTGTTCTATCCTCATCGAGGTTTCTCTATGTTCGAATATGTTTGCTGGATTTTATATTCAGAAAATTATACACTTTGTGCAATAAAGTAGCCAGTAGCAAGTGTATAAATAAATATTAAAGCCGAAAGAAAGAACGCGGAGTAAATATAAAAATATCCGGAATGCCTTTTAACCAATTTTATCAATAAAGATTAATTGAAAACAAGATATGTGAATTAAAAGTAATAAGAGTACATACTTATAAACATAGAAGCACACCAAGATATAACTTGAAGCACAGTTATAACCTCAGATCGTGAAATTAGCCAGGCCTTAAGTTTCCTTAAAAATGTACATCCATGTGTTACCAGCTTGAATATATAGGACGGCAGTTTGTTGAAAATGTAAGGTTCAAAAATGTAAAACAAAAGTCAATTGTGTTTTTTTTTTAACCCTAGGAACGTCTACTCCGTTTCTCTAAAGTATATATTACCACTTACGATAACGTGGTCTTTGGCTAACTGCCTCCAGTTGGGCACCCCAAATTAATTGCGGTCCGCTTACACTCCGCTTACGCTCCTTCCTCTACTGCGTTGTCCCTCCGGATTAGAGTCGAAGATTCTGCGGGCTGGAGCGTTGGTGTCAATTTGCTGTACATATCCTAGCCATCTCAAACGTAAAATACGCAGTTCTTTGACCAGGTCGATGTCGCTATACACCTCGTAGAGTCCATCATCTCGGGTTCTCGTCTCCTCCAGAACCCGTCAACACATACGGGACTAAATATCTTACGAAGAATTTTTTTCTTAAAGCGACTAAGCGTCCATGTTTTGGAATCATAGAGCAGAACTGGAATTACAAGGGTCTTATATAGAGTTTCCTGGGTTGTTCTGGAGAGGGCCTTACTATATAGTTGCCTCCTTAGCCCAAAGAAACAGCGATTGGCAAGCATTATTACTCGTTTGATTTATGTAGAGATGCCGTTTTCAGATGTGATAGCAGAGCCGAGGTAGACAAAGTCCCTTAGGTTAGGTTAGGTTAGGTAAGAGTGGCTGTTGGAAATACCAACCCACTTAGGCCTATTGGCCCATTGTGATGCCACGTGGATCTGTGATCTTCTTACTTCTGGAACCAGTTTGAGCTTTTAATAAAGCGTAGGAGACTGTTAACGTCTATTTTTTCTAGATCGTTTAGGTCGTTGTAGAAGAAAGCTCCTAGGTGAAGCTTCCTTCTCTGAGAGAGAGCTGGGCATGTGCAGAGTAAGTGGGGGATTGTCTCCTCCTCTTCCTCGTCCATGCAGCTTCTACAGAAATCGTTAGTAAAAGCGCCAAGCCTTCTTGCGTGCTTGCCTATGAGGCAGTGTCCGGTAATGACACCTATTATGGCGCTGAGATGTTTCCTATCTAAAAGGATCAGACACTTAGATCGACTCAGATCCAGCCTTGGCCAGATCTGTTTGGTTGCTAGACATGTTTGTCCAGCAGTCCACCTAAGGTCCGTTCTTTTATTGGCATCTAGCTTTAATGTTAGTTTGCACGTAGCGATTGGTATACCTATACTACCTTTGTCCGGTAGGATAGGTAGAGTGGTTCCAATTTTGGCGAGTTCATCGGCTCTGCAGTTCCCTGGAATGTCTCTGTGGCCCGGCACCCAACAGAGGTGAATGTTGAACTGCTCTGCCATCTCCATGAGAGATGATAGGCATTCAAGGGCAGTTTTAGAACACAATGAGACCGAGTCCAGGGACTTGATGGCGGCCTGACTATCCGAAAATATGCGGATATCCTTTGCAGATATCACGTTTTTCTTCAGCCAGGACAGAGCTTCTTTAATCGCCAAAATTTCCGCCTGGAACACGCTACAGTGATTTGGAAGGCGGAAAGAGAGGCTTAGATTTAGCTTATCTGAGAAAACACCGCCACCAACTCCGCTGTCGGTTTTAGATCCATCTGTGTAGAGATGGATTGACTTGTCCTCCATGAAAGCATCCTCCTCCCAGAATGATCTAGAGGGGAAGCTTACATGGAAGTTTTTGTCAAACCAAAGTTCAGGTATGGTGTAATCGGTGTTCTCTGTAAGGATTCCTAATGTATTAAGAATGTTGGCGTGGCCAAATGAATTATTTGTCCACTGTTTAGTCGCTTTAAGGCGAATAGCTGCAGTCGCAGCTACTTGCTTGCTAAAAATGTCGAGGGGTGTCAAGTGAAGCAGAATATCTAATGCCGCAGAGGGGGTAGACCGCAAAGCTCCGCTTGTGCATAGACATGCTGTTCTTTGGACCTTGCTTAATTTAATGCGGTTGACTGCATTTTCCAAGGCCGTCCACCAGACAACCACCCCGTAAGTAAGTATCGGTCTTATGACCGAGATGTATAGCCAGTGGGTTATGCGAGGTTGAAGGCCCCATTTGTTCCCAATGGCTTTCTTGCAAGAGAATAAAGCTATTGTAGCTTTATTGACTCTTTCTTGAATGTTAGGTTTCCAGTTTAGTTTCTTGTCAAAAATGAGACCCAGATATTTTGCTGTATCGGAGAAAGCTAAACTGGTACCGTTTATTGAAGGAGGGTCTATGATTGGAATTTTATATTTCCTAGAAAAGAGGACAAGATCAGTTTTATGGGGGTTTATTCCCAATCCACAGCGATCTGCCCAGCAGGTTAATCTGTTAAGATTTACTTGGAGGAGTTCTTTAATGGTATTTAAATGTTTTCCTGAGACGGCTATGGCAACGTTATCCGCATAGGCAATCACTCTGCTACCACCCGCTTCCAGGTATATCAGTAGTTCGTTAACCACTAAGTTCCAGAGAAGGGGGGAGAGGACACCGCCTTGCGGCGTACCCCTACTGACATATCTTTTAGCAGAAGTCTCACCCAGTTTGGAGTTGATTATCCTGCTTGTTAGCATTAGATTAATCAGCTCCCCAAGTGAGCCGTCTACCTGCAGAGTTGACAGCGCAGTCGTGATTGCGGATGTGTTGACGTTGTTAAAGGCGCCCTCTATGTCTAGGAAAGCAACCATTGTGTACTCCTTATATTGTAGGGATCGTTCGATGTGGCTAGTCAGAGAGTGCAAAGCCGTTTCCACCGACTTCCCTTTACAGTAGGCATGTTGAGCCGCAGACAGAAGTCTTGGATCAGCTTTAGCTCGAATATGGATATCAATCAGTTGTTCTAAAGTTTTCAGAAGGAATGATGATAGACTTATAGGTCTGAGGTCCTTTGGGACCACATGAGAACATTTTCCAGCTTTGGGAATGAATACTACATTGACTTCTCTCCATAACAGTGGAATGTGGATAAGTTCTACACAGCTCCTCATAATATTTTCCAACACTGGTAGAATAACATCTGAGGATCTCTGTAGCTCGGCAGGTATAATACCGTCCGGACCAGCAGACTTGTATGGTTTGAAGCTATGCAGCGCCCAGAGCAGTTTGTCTCTCGTAATCAGACTATGAATTTTGGTCACGGTTGCAGTAGGCTTGTTTGGGCTGCTACTGGCCGCGAGATGGGAGCTACCTGGAAAGTGGGTGTCCAGAAGCAGGTTGAGTGATTAATCACTTGGGGTTGTCCAAGAGCCATCGGTTTTTTTCAAACAGCTGGGCATCATAGGATTTGTGGAGAGGATTTTTCTTAGCCGCGAAGCCTCAGAGGTTTCTGTGATTTTGTCGCAGAATGACCTCCAGGATTGTCGCTTTGCCTTCCTCAGTTCTTTTTTGTATAATTTGAGGGATTCTTTATATGAGTCCCAGTCGGTCACTTTTCTTGTGCTTTTTGCTGCGTTGAAAAGTTTTCTGCAGGTGTTTCTGAGCAGTCCTAGTGCCGATGACCACCAATGTGGCTTTTTCTTGCCTCTTGGTTGAATAAGAGGGCAGGAAGCGGCCATAGCCTTATTAAGAGTCAGAGTAAATTCCCTGACTTTCATGTCGAGCTCATTGGTGTCACGCGGGGGACTTGATAGTTTAGAGGATATCGTTTCCAACAGTATTCCTCTATATTTTGTCCAATCAGTTTTCCGGTAGTTCCGGAAAGTTGGTTGGCTAGGGGGAGCATCACTCAGACTGAATTGGATGTATCTATGGTCTGAAAAGGAGTGTTCAGACGATACCATCCAGTTTGTTAGCCTTTGGGTGATGCTGTCGGAGACAAGAGTAATATCTAATACTTCTTGTCGGTTTTTTGTTATGAAAGTGGGCTCATTGCCAATATTGCAAATTAAGAGGTTAGTACTTAAAATATAGTCTAAAAGTGACTCACCTCTATCATTGATGTCGGTACTGCCCCATACCGTATGATGTGCGTTAGCGTCACATCCGATTATGAGGCCAGTTTTTTGCCTTCCCGCTTTCAGTACCACCCTTTCTAGGTTATCACCAGGGAGAGGGCCCACTTGGTCGTGGCCAAGGTAAGCCGATGCCAGCCAGTAAGAGCCTTTGGCAGTCTCTAATCTGGCAACGGTTAGGTCGGGGTCACTGAGGTTGGGAAGTAGAAATACATTAAGGCTACGTTTCACTAATATACAAGTTCTAATCTTACCTTTGTCTCTTGTATAGAGCGGAACGTATGAGGGTGTCCTAAGTCCACGAACCACGCCTTCTGCAATCCATGGTTCCTGGATTAGAATTATGTCTTCTGCGCTTTTGGAAAGACGCAGAATGAGTGCGGCCGAAGCCTTTTTTGAGTGGTGGAGATTAATCTGGAGAAACCGTATCATTGCTACAGTCTTCCAGAGTCGCCTCCACTACGGTGTTGTTGAGGTCCTCCGATTCTGAAGATGTGCCCAAGAGCTCATCTTCTATCTCTGATCGTGTAGAACCTCTAATTGTTTCGTCATCGGTTTCCATTTCCGACAATGTGTCAGAAGAGGAGACCGACGGCTTGGTAGTCACCTCGGACAGATTGGAGTCGTCGCTATCCAATTCTGGAAAGGATATCGACGCTCCAAGATCCAAGGTTGTGATATTGGGTGTTAAAGGAGGAGGAGGTTGCTTATCAGCATCCAGCTCATCCTTTTTGTACACCCTTAAGTGAATTGATTCGAATCCGAACCGAATCATGCCTTTCGTCTGCGCCAGAGGATTAAGGGACTCCTTATTGATCACAATTAACGCGCATCTATAAGAACCCCTTAGTTCCTCCAGTTTCGCGACTTTCCAGTCATGAGTCGGAAGAGTCGGGTTGCTGAGCCGGATGATTTCCAGGATACTTTCTGGAGAGGAGGGTTCGGCTGGAATCCAGGTACGAGTTCGAGGTCTACTAGGAATGTCTTCCTTAGATACGACCTCGAGTTTTGCACCTGGCCAAACCTCTCCTAAACCATCGATGGCCTTGGTGAAGAGATTGAGAGATCTCTGGTTGGAGCAAGCGATGAGCTTGACATGGCCTTGGTGCCAGCCAGCGTCGCTTGTGATAGGAGGTGGTCCTGGGTTCTCCCGCATGATGGCCAAGAAGTTGCTCGAGAGCTTCAACTTGACCAATTGACCAATTCCGGTGTAATGGAACCGTCGGTATCGCTTCTGTCGATCACCGCGATCACCAATGCGTCCTTTAGGACTTCATTATAAGACCTCAGAGATCTGCTGTTGGATGGCCCAGGGGTTGTGGAACTGTGTGTTTTGGGCCTCTTGGAAACCGGTACGGTTTCCTCCAACGATCTCTGACGCTTAGAGGAGTCTTTTGACATTTTGTGAGCAGTGGAAGCACTCAACCTTGCTCTTTATTTCCGCACTTCTCTCCACCTCCGGAATGGATCCGAAGGTTTTGATGATGCGTGAAGCATTTCGGCGTCTTATGTAGAGCGCCTTAGATGGAGCTTACCGATGCGGCTGAGCTCCAGATTCCTCTTTGGAGGGAGGAGTTTTGGTAGCAGCAACAAGTCCGTGGCCTGCCACAAACTTGCTGCTGCTGGGGGCGGGGGAAGTGATAGGACCATGGCTTGCCACAGTCTTCACACTCCCCGAAGGAGTTTTGGTAGCAGCGACAAGTCCGTGGCCTGCCACAAACTTGCTGCTGCTAGGGGCGGAGGAAGTGATAGGACCATGGCTTGCCACAGTCTTAACACTCCCTGAAGGAGTTTTGGTAGCTGCGACAAGTCCGTGGCCTGCCACAAACTTGCTGCTGCTAGGGGTGGAGGAGGTGATAGGACCATGGCCTGCCACAGTCTTAACACTTCCTGAATTCTTATTATTAGGCTTATTCCTTTTGCCTTTAGAGGATGGCGCACCCTGGCCTGCCACAGTTTTGCCTCCTCTCGGCAATGCAGGAGCCTTGCCGGTAGTCGGTGTAGTCACCGTTCCACCGCCCGGTAATGAAGGAGTACCGGCCTCGGTTTTTGTTTTATGGTTATTTTCCATTGATAGTCCCACGAGTAGCGGAGAAAGGGTTGTCCATCTGTACAGAGATCCGCCATATACAGATAAGGCTAGCTAATCCGGAGGTCGCCAGGTATCCGGATACTCCGTTTGCGACTGAGCTATTTTTGGAGATACTGGGCCCTCAGCCAGGTTGATCTTCGGCACGGGTCGTATGACACCTTGATCCAGCCCAGGGGAATGATGGAGTTATTTGGGAGTTGGGGAGGGGGGGGGGAGCATCCTTTGGTTTCAGGACTCGTCTGGAGAATTTCTTCTCGAGATTCATTGACCCTACTCAGCTTCTACAACTCGACAAGTTCGATGCTCGCGGTAGAAGACAAAGTCCCTTACTACCTTAAAATTACTGCCGTCGATTGTGACATTCTGGCCGATTCGTCGATGTTAGGTGACCCTTCTTGTTGACAGCATATGTATACTTTGTTTTGCGCTCGATTGCACCTATACCCATTTTTGCCGCTTTTGTTCCCATGCTAGTAAACGCACCAGTGACAGCTCGCTGTGCTCTACCAATAATATCAATATCATCGGCGTATGCAAGCAGTTGAACAGACTTTTGAAAGATCGTACCTCGTGTGTTGGCTTGTGAGTTTTACACAGTTCTTTCGAGTATTATGTCAAAGAAGTCCCTCGCCTTGCCTCAATCCTTTTTCAACATCAAAGGTCTCGGTTAGGTCGTTACCGTCATCCTGCACAATCGAACGAGTTTGGCAGGTATGCCAAAACTAGATATGGTCCTGTATAACTTGTCTTTGTAGATGATGTCATATGCAGCTTTAAAATCGATAAAAAGGTGGTGAGTATCGATCTGACCTTCTTGGGTTTTCTCCTGGATCTGCCGTAGTATGAATTGTTGGTCAATTGTGGGTTTACTGGGCCTAAAACCGCACTAATAGGGTCCAATCAGATCGTTGGCAAATGGTTTCAAGCACTCACACAATACGGCAGACAAGATCTTGTATGCGATGTTTAGAAGACTGATACCTATATAGTTGGCACAGTTTATAGGGTCTTCTTTCCTGTGAATAAGGTAAACAATGCTGAGGTTCCATTCATTAGGCATACATTCATCTGACTAAATTTTGGAAATAACTTGGTGCATTCTCTCTACCAAGTCATCTCCTGCTGCCTTAATCAGTTTACATATTGCTATCCTGACTTCATTTTGTAGCAGTTTAGCAGTCAGCTGAAATGGTTTTTCCATATCCTCAGCACCGACTGTACTACAAGGTTTCCTTGTTCATCTCTACAGGTTTCCTTTCGGGTCTTATTACCCTGACATATTCTTTTTACCTTTGGGTAAAATTTCCGAACATTATTCCTAGAGTAGCACCTCTCTATTTTCTCCATCGCTGGCTTCTCATGCTCTTTCTATTTTCTCCGGAGAAGCCGATGTTCTTCCCTCCTCTTTTGCTCGTAGAGCTCACTAGCTGCTCTCGTTCTTTTGTGCAGAGCCGCTTTATAGTCATGTTGCTTTGCTGCATTTGCTTGCCGGCACTTTTCATCAAGCAAGGGGTTTCGTGGTGATGGACGGTGAAACCCGAAACCCAGTACGTTACTTGCGGCATTTCTGATGGCTTCACGGCATCCAAACCACTGGTCTTCAGCACTGGATGCTGGCTACAAAGGACTTCTCGAGAGGTTGAGGGATACGGCAAAGGCTCTGGCGGCTTATTGCGATTGCAACCGTTCAACGTTAAACCTCCTCATAGTATTTCCCAGTTTTTGTGGCATCTGAGATATCCGTAGATGTCCCTGTAACTAGGTAGTGGTCCGAGTCTATGTTGGCCGCTCGGAATGTTCTCGACTTCGTTCATATGGCCACCGCGGTCTCTTTTGCAGCGGTCGATTCGTTGGACCCAATTTTCAACGACTCGGCTACACATTTAGGCCGAAACGGTCGCTTTTTCGCGTTCAATGTTGGCTCTGAACTCTTTCAACGTCGTCGGCGTGTTGGCATAAACCAATGACTTAACGTAGCCCCACATAAAATAGTCAAGCGGCGTTAAATCGCACAAACGAGGCGGCCAATCGACTGGCCCATTTCTTGAGATAACACGCTCACCATACTTACTCTTCAATAAATCGATTGTAGCGTGTGCTGTGTGGCTTGTGGCATCATCCTGTTGAAACCACATGTCGTCCAAGTCCATATCTTCCAATTCGGGCCAAAACTAATCGATGATCATGGCGCGATAACGCTGACCATTCACAGTAACGTGACGACCGTTATCGTCGACGGAAAAATATGGCTAAATAACGCCGCCGGCATGCAAACCGCACCAAACAATTATTTTTTGTGGATGAAGTGGTGATTCATGAAGCACATGTGGATTTTCACCCGACCATTAACGCATATTTTGCTTATTGACGAACCCATTGAGCCAAAAATGAGCTTCGTCACTGAAGATGATTTTGAGATGAAATTCATCATCTTGGCGCATCTTTTCTAGAACCCAATCGGAGGAACGTACGTCGCTTCAAATCGTCCATCGGCTTCAATTCTTGAGTCAGCTTGATCTTCTATGGGTGTAAACAAAGAGCCTTACGCAAAATACGCCATAATGTGGTCTGAGCGATGCCCAATTCTTGAGAACGCCTTGAAATTTACTGATTTGGATCGTTTGCTACGGACGCCTAAACGGCAGCAATATTTTCGACACTTCGACCGACCCGTTGTCTCACTGACACGGCAACATCACACAACGAATATGTAGACTCAAATTTTTGCACTAAACTTGTTATTGCCTCTCTACTATCGCGAGAACTACGACCGAAAATTGGAGTTAACTTAAGAGCGTTAAGAGAGTTGCAGTTACCGACTCCGAATTTCGGTAGAAAATTTTTATAATTTTCAGACGTTGCTCGTTAGTGTACTTTACCATGATGAAAATGTTGAGTTTACTGAATAAATTGACAGTGACAGTTTGATGATTAGTGAAAGAATGCGTTCACAAATTAAATTCAAAGTTGTCAAGTCCCTATTGGAAAACCCTTTACAAAAATTCCTAGACGCAAATAATATACATATCTCTTTTTTGGTAAACAGGTTTTCTTCCATGGTAACTAAGCTTTTCTTACTTAAGGATTCTCTCCGAGAACATAAAAAATAACATTACCCTGTGCCATAGAAAGCCGAATCTTCTGGCTCCCTCTACCGATCCATTGCAATTTGAAAGACAACAAGTCGTGAACGAAAAGTGACTTTGGCATCACACATGTACTCGTAATTGATGTTTCAAAGGCATTTCGCAGAGTTTGAAATTACGCTTTTTTGACGAAAATAAGTGGATTTGGGATCGATGAATCTCTTCTTCTTCCACTTTTTTCTTTTTTAACACCTAAGATGTGGCATGATATACTCGTATATTGTGTAATGCATCTTCTACATATCTGCAATGTTACTGTGCCGCTTGTCTGGTTCCCGGACCAAAGTAACATTCAACAAACCTCTATATAGTGGATCACTTCTTTAGGGAGCTCAGTAGTTGGCTGATGTTTTTGCATTTTAGTGATCCAACTATTTTCTTTCGGCCGCTTCTTCGAACCACTGCTTAAGTTGAAGCCTCTATTCTCCACAGATATCAATTGATTAATGTAATCCTTATTAAATCACGTTTTGTGGTTTTACAGTTATTTATGGTAAAACCCGTTGACACTCTCAAAATGTTCATTTTCATCGCTGTAATTTTCGTTTTCTACATAATTCTCGTACGTCCTCCAACACTGCGATGCGTATGTTAACAACGGTCATTCGACTTCCATATATATAACAAATCTTTAGATTTAAGACGTAGTTTTATGTCACAAAATAGTACAAAGTTTTTTATACATATAAGCCACCCTGCACTTACTCTATATGCAGCATTTTCATCGCAATTTATACGGTTTTCCTCACTTCGGCCAGAGGACCCTTTCTAAATAGATGATACAACATCGGTTTGCAGGCTCTCAAGAACAAAGCTGCTATTCAGCCCCCGCATGACTTATTAGTAGCCCATCATTTTCATATACTTTTCTCCAAATACAGAGTGTTAACTGAAGGGCTATTAAGTGGTTGTTAAGTCGGCGAAAAGAAGGAAACTCAATTTGGTTTTGACAATCTGTTGCATGAATCTCGCACGACACCAAAAAGCAACGTACTATCACTGGAATATATTCCGACCTTAATTTCGGATTCTCTCTCTATTCCCGCTGTGCATTTAACTTTCATTTCACCGTCATCATTGAAAGCCTTTCCCAAATTGATTTAGAGCTGTCGGAGCGTCGAGATGTGTTTTCACCATTATCCATGAACTGTTGTATATCAACCTGTTTTCTACCAAGTTGCATTGAGTGCCATTAAATTTAATAATAATTCGCTGCTACTATCCAAAACTCAATCAATGGAACATTGAGTTAAAGTTGTTAAGATGGTTTCAAGCCAGATGTTTACGTCTTGTTTCTACATTGTACTCCAATCTGTTCCTTTGCTAAAGATAGCACTCTCTGTCTGAAAGATTAAAGTGACCGGGGTAAAGTCATATGGATACTATTCTCAAATAAAGAGCTAAGAAAACTTCTCCAAGTATAGAAGAAGGCAAAGGCCGGTCGTCAAGGGTTTATTAATGCTCTAGGGTTTGTAAATGCTTGAAAACTATTTTTATGAGAAGGCGAACGTTTCTCAAGGTCGCTTGTGATTAGTATCGTGGATAATGAAAAATCAAGTGTTCCGCGTTTTTCAAAACAGTTTCACAATATGGATATTTTGGTATGTTTTCGGGCAGATACTCTCTGAAACAGTTATATCCTGTCAAAACCTAAGATTTTGCAGTGATTCCGTTTAGTCCATATATCGAAACCTGTTACACTACGATGTGTCCACCTTCCCCTTCACGAAAAGTTGTTGTTGTCAGGCTGCTATGTTTCCTTCCAATTTTGGTCTCGCTCGCTTTTGGGTATTACCATTTCTTCAGCAAGTATGTCGACAGGTAGCATTGCAGATACGATGAGTATAGTGTCATCCGAAATAGTTAGAAACGAACTAACGACTCTTAGAACGCTGGGACGGTGGACGGATTTGACTCCTCGCGCATATGTCTTAAACTTGAGACACTGGAACGTATTTGCACGGTGTACATTAGTACAGAACGCCTAGCTCTAGAAAGAAAGTCTATTATTCTGTTTTTGGCCCAGTCTTATAAGTGCACTTACAGTTTTTGAAAATTTCTCACATATCTGCTTTATAGTAAGTGATGTTTAAAAGTTAGACGACTAACAATAGAAACTCCAAGACACTTGCGAAATATGGAGAAACAATTTCATGCCCTACAACTCTAACCGTTTTTGTTTGTTTTCTTACTTATAATAAGCACAGCTTCTTCTTCACGTCCAGTATCATAATGGCACAGTATTTCTAGATGCACTTTCCAGCGCCTAACATGTGTGCGTTCACTATTGGCCGTAACTTACGAAAAGCGTATTAGTATTCCGATAGACCTCCGACTATTTCAATTGCTGTCAACAATCTATTACGAATGAGCCACTCAAGAACTTTTCCCACTGTGTTAAGCAAACAAATAGAACGATAATGCGAAAGATCGTCTGTCTTTCCTTTTCTCTTTAGCAATAATAATAGCTGTTGGCTCTTCCAAGGCTCAGAAATAACGCCTTCGCTAAACATCAAAAATTTCGTCAAATAACATAAGTCCATACGTATTTGAATAGAGATCCTTATACCTTTATTTGGGATACCAACCAGTCCCCTTTTTTATTTTTTAAGAAATAAATCCTAGAAAAGATGGTAATTCAGGATGTTTATTCTTTCTTATGTTTTTCTGTAAAAATGTCGGCAGCTATATCCACAGTTGTTATATAGTTTTCATTTCCTCAGTATATTTCCATACTTCGGCTGTATAACATCATTACAAAATGAGTGCGGTTTTTAAAAAGCGTTTCGAAAGTGTCGCAAATGAGTATTACGAGTAAGTCGGCAGCGACCAAAGCAAGCACATACAGGAAGGACAATAAAGTAATTTGTGAATTGTTTAGGAAAAACCCCACAATTAGCCAGAGGAACGTAAAAGTAAAATTTTCCAGTAAAGGAATGTCGATCAACAAAAATATATGATTTAAAAAATGCTGGCATTTGGTTTTTTAGTGTAGATGCACATTTCTGTTGAATACACATTAACGAAATTTCACTTGTTCTTGTACTCGTACCAGTTCTCACAGCTCAGAGCATATAAATTTATTTCCTGCTACTTCTGCTTTTTCAACGTGTGGCTTTATGTATGTAAACATATTCTGGTCGCAACACATATGGGAAGTAGCACCGCTGTCCCAAACCCAACTATTCTTGTTTAAATGGGAGTTACTTGCCATATTCAACATAACAAACGAAGCGGATGATTCATTTTTCGCTGTACGATTATAATTCGATGGACAAGAGGCTGCAACCTGATCTTTTTTGTTGCATTTATATTCTTTCCTTTTTTTGAAAAACTCTGATTCGTGTGGTTCTATTACTGATATGTCACCTTCGCCTCCGCCAATAGCTTCACTTTGAGTATCCCTTGAATCGATTGCGAAAACAAAATTGTTTTTTGGTTTAACTGGAAAGCATCAATGTGACGAAAAGTTAATCTTGTAGTTGAATATCCATTTCGGTCAATTTCTCGGACGAGTCGAGAAATTTATTAAGATGCTCTGACATGCATCTATTATCTACGATTTTTAAGCTAAGTAACTGCTAAAAATTGTCACGTTCCGCGTTAGGCCACTTGAACAATGGACTTCTTCAAGCAGTTCCCAATTTTTTTTAAATGACATAGCTGGGAAGACTTTAAAAAAAGCGCATTTGATTAACTTTCATATGATGTTTCTGATCATGAATAATTATTCTGTAGCTATTACATAAATTTATCCAAAACTGTTTAGATAACATATTCTCATATAAACATTTTGATGCGATAAACCTAAATGCACTCCAAATTGCAACTAGCTTAGTACCTAAGGAGCAATGCCGGTTATGGTCTAATCAAAACGAGTAAAACTATTTCAATCTATTTTAGAGCAACTGTTTGAACGAAAGCGGTTAAAATCCTCAACAGACCATGTCATTGGTTTATAGTTGAGGTGGCTAGTTCTATAAAAATTAGGAACAAGTAGCAACATAAAATGATATTGTGCAATCCCTAACAGCTCTTAAATCCAATTCCATTGGTGAGAATATTATTTCAATACGTTTTATCAAGCTCATTGTACAGGGTGTCTCAAAAGAAAGTTCACATTTGTTTTGGTTATTGCGTGAACGCAACTATTTCGAGGGGCACGGGGGGTGTGTCAATCGGTAGCCTGACTCTTGGGAGTTTAGTCGCTATGGAGCGTTTCTCGAGATCGGACCGCCAAGCACTAGAATCATTGCAAAATGGGTCAAGAAGTTTGAAGAGACCGGCTCAACACTGGAAAAATCAAAATCCGGGCG
Organism: Volucella bombylans; assembly: GCA_949129095.1. Classification (NCBI taxonomy): domain Eukaryota; kingdom Metazoa; phylum Arthropoda; class Insecta; order Diptera; family Syrphidae; genus Volucella; species Volucella bombylans. The sequence continues at coordinate 124,593,072 of OX422140.1, read as the reverse complement.
TCCAAGATCTTCAAGAATCGTCGAAAACGCAGACAGTGTCACCCAGTCTATTCGGAACGATCCGAACCTTTCAATTCGGAAGCGTGCTGTGGCCTTACACGTGCACAGATCGTCAATATTGCGCATTTTGCATAAAGATTTAAAACTTCACCCCTACAAAATTCAGTTGGTGCAAGAATTAAAGCCTCAGGATGCTGGATGCTTGACTTCGTAAACCAGATGATTGAGAGTTTTTAGACGTTTACCAACATCTTGTTTTCAGATGAAGCCCATTTTCATCTTAAAGGACACGTTAGCAAGCAAAATTGCCGCTACTGGAGTGCAACCAATCCAAAACAAAAACATCAGAAACCCCTACATTCGCCTAAAGTGAATATGAATAAATATGAATACCTGCCGAGCCGTCATAGGCAATTTTAGTGCTCAATTGAATGAATGTTTACATTTGGACGATGTCATTTTTAAAAAATAAATTCCCAAACACTGTATTTTAATATATAATAAACATTTTTTCAATAAACTTCTAACTTTTTTTTTAATATTTCTTTTAAATGTGAACTTTCTTTTGAAACACCTTGTATAATACCTCAAATTGCCTCTCATCTCACCCATGCAATTAACACAAACACAAACGAGTGATTAACAATCTGGTTTTAGAGCTAACCACAGTTGTTCAACAGCAATGGTCGACCTAGTAGACGAAATCAGGCATGTTTTTGGAGTCTTTGAAAGTACAGTGAAATTGGTAAAAAATTTCCCTCCGGCTGATCACAAAGAGTGATTTCTGGTGAACGCTATTCATCTCACGAGAAAATGATACAAGGTGTTCCACAGGGCTCAATTCTGGGACCCCCTGTCGAGGCGTCCTACTGGCGATCGACAACAGCCTTAACTCTTCTCCCATTACAATTTTTTCATCCTCTATACCCAACTTGGTAGCAGTAACAATATCACTCCCACTCAAGTCCCTTTACGTAATATGTTGCTACATCCTACCAGCTCAAATTATATGGGCAGGCAATTAGACCTTATTTTCACAACAGATCCAATTAACTCCTCAGTCTAACTTTGTCCCCTATCTCTCTCAACAATCGATAACTACCACCCCCCCTTCTACTTTAATTTTTTCATAACTCTTCATTCTATTCCACTCCCCCCACAACTCTCTCAACCCACGACTTTCATAAAGCAAACTCTCACAAAATCAGTGACTATCTCAGCAGATCCCACTTTAACTTTCACAACCTAAGTATAAATGATGCCTTATCCACTTTTTATAAAGAAATAATTAATTGTTTTTCCCTTTACGTTCCGTTTTCCCGCCTTAAAACATCATCTACTAGTCCTCCCTGGTATAATCGCAAGCTTCGTTCCATACGAAATAAGAGAAACAGGTTATCCTTTACCGACTATTCCAGCTATCTTGGTGCTTATCTTCATTTCACCGAACTTTATGATTCCCTTTACCAGCGCTACCTTAGCAATGCGCCAGTCAACCTTATAAACCACCCTAAGTCCTTTTTCCAGTTTGTTAACTACAAAATAAAATCAGATGGTTACCCTCCTTCACCCTCTTTCAACAACAGGTCATCAACCGATCCACTCACTACTGCCAACACAAGGCCTTTCACTAGGAGAATTTCCTCAGGCTTGGAAAACCTCTTTCATAACCCCGAACCACAAGAAAGGATCAAAGAATGAAATAACCAATTATCGTCCCATCGCTAAACTCACATATACCCAAAGTATTTTGTATGAAACTCTAAGCTTCCAATCACTTATTTCCCCTAGACAATATGGTTTCCTAAAGGGTAGGTCAACTACCACAAATCTCGTTGAATTCGTATAATTTGCCCTCTCTGCCCTAGAGAATGGCAACGAAATCGATGTAGTTGCAACCGATTTTAGCAAAGCCTTCGATAAAATCTCTCATCGATTAATAATCTTCAAATTGTCTGCCCTCGGCTTTGAACCCATACTGTTAAAATGGATATCCTCTTACCTCGAAAACCGTTTCTACAGTGTTCGTTTTAGGTCAACAAACTCGGCTACATTTTTGGCCACCTCTGGAGTTCCACAAGGCAGCCATCTCGGTCCCCTTCTTTTTATATTAACCATAAATGATCTCGATATGATCATCAAACACTCGTCTGTCTCCATTTATGCCGACGATACCAAATTTTTCAAAACCATCTTCAACAAGATCTTCAACAAGATCTTGATCGATCTGGTGCCTCAACAATTCTTTGGAACTTAATATCGCCAAATGCCAATCCATCACCTTTTCACATCAGCGGAAACAATCTCCTCCCCGACTCTATCTTCTCCATAGCTATCCGACCTATCTCCTCCGTACAACCTCTTCGCGACCTCGGCATATGTCAACTTCCGTTTACATATGGATGAGATAATCCTCAAAGCCAACTCTGCACTAGGTTTTGTAAAACAGTGGTCCAAAGAATTCACCAACCCATACGTGACCAGGTCCCTCTATATTACCTTTGTTCGCCCCCTCCTAGAGTACGCCAGTCAAGTATGGTCCCCATATCATTGTGTTCATATCTCGAGAATTGAAAGCATCCAGCGCCGTTTTCTTCGATTTTCTCTTCGAGGCATGCCCTGGGACGATCCTTTTAATTCACCCCCCTATCAAAACCGTTTCAACCTTATCAACTTAAACACCCTTGAAGATCGTAGAGATGCAGCAGACTCCTTTCAGGTCACTTTGAATGCGCCTCCCTTCACAACTCCATTTTCCTCAACACCAACCCTCGTAATATACGTACGAGTTCCTCTCGATTCTTCTATCTACCAAGCCACCAAAATTGAACAAAATCCCAGGTGATTCCGACATCGTTGAAAAAATTTGATCTGAATGTGTTACCTGATTTATATTTATAATAATAATAAAATTAAATTAGTAGAATAGAATAGGTTTTGGCTACACAATAAATCGTAGTTCGTCTGGCTACAACCACACTATTTCTGCCGATGGTCGCATTCCTGTGGTTCACTCCACCAGGAACACGGTGAAAGTTTGTGATGATCTTACCTCTAATAGCTTAGGCTGAGGTTGTTTACAGTAACACTGACGCGATATCTCGGCGTAAATTGCAAGTTACGATCAATTACGCAGTGCACTACATTTACGGAATTGGAAGACATGAACATATCTTTGTATACGTTAGGAGGCTACTTGGATGTACCTTGCAAGAATATATCAACGCGCGAAATTGTATAATCTTACACAAAATTATTCATTGCCAACTCCCACCTTACCTATTTTTTATTGATCATCAAGAATTCTTACCCCATTCCCGCTCCTTGCAAATATATAAGCTATGGAACTCCTTACCATCATATAGTAAGTCTATTACAAATCCATCCAGATTTAAAAGTGCATTTCTACAACACTTCTCCACACTATCCCACGAACCCTAAACCTCTCCACACCATCACATGGTTCCGAAACGTATCGCCTCCCTCTCAGTTCTTCTTTACTTTTCCCTTCTTCTTATCATTACTTTTCGAGTATTTCACCTTATTTCCTTCACAACCTAGGTTAAAAAATTGTATAATACAAACCTCTTTGATGTAATAAATGAAATTGTGGTTAACGCTTTTTCATCTTTTCTTCTTCAACTGGCTACCTCGTCCTCGACAGTAGGATTAACAATACTTATGGAAACATATCCCCACAATTCACTATGAACAAGCATACTCGTAGATCTCATGCGCCACTTCCACACGTCGTAATTAGTGTCATCGAATTTTCCAATCTGATAGAGGCTAGAACCTATCTTGGCTAACTAAAACTCACTCGATTTTTGTTTTGTCACAAAATTTTAACTCTATAAAAGGAGAATAGCAAATTAATCATTTATAAGTTTTTTTTTTGGGTCTATAAAGTGCCTGGGCCATTAACCTTTGTTGGGAAAAGAAACATTAAAACGCTAACTAATAAGGTTTTAAGGGCAAAGATTTATTACGAGAGTGTTATCGGTGACAATTAACTTCATATTTACGGAACATGTTATATGCGTGTGTGGTTATGTAATTTTGTTACATTGGATTGTATGTACGATATTAAAGATCTGAATTATAAATATGTACTCGTATACATCACGTGAGCATTGCACTTGCTGGTTGTCATCATTCGGAGTCTGACAAAGCTGGCAAGTTGTTCTTATTCGGTTGCATACTGATCTTAGTTCCATGACAGGAGATTGGTGTTTTCCATTTCCCACTCTAGCCATTGACTTATTATGTACATGGACTGATTACATTGGTTGACAAAAAAAATTGTTTTGCCGTGGTTCGCAACTGGTTTTTTTCATACCTTGGCATGATATTAAAAAAATTTAAACACCCATTTTCTTACGAAAATATGTTTATATAAAAAGACAAAAATAACTGAGCTTAACTGAAGGCAATTAATTTTTAAAAAATTACTCTGAAGCCTTGTATTGTATGACGGAAAATATCCTTTTAATGTCCAGCAAAAATTTGCGAGCATTCTCGATGACTATTTTCCTTGGTATATTTTTTCCGTCGCCATGATATCTTGATGGACTCTCTCCCCGTGCTCGTCGCTTACAGCACCTAAGTTTTCTGGGAAAAAGTCTAGATGAGAATAAAAGAAATGAATCTTCATAGATACGTCACATCCCAAGACTTTATAGAAACCATATCCTTACAGTTTGATGAGTTTATATTTCTCAAAGAATGTTTTGGCACTTCAACAATGGAAAGCCATGCATTTTTTTTTCTGTTTTAAATTTTGAAATAAAATTGGAATCCATCATGACCTTTCTTATATCCGCCCCTACAAAAATTCCTTCTTTTTATTTGGCTTCACTCAATCTAGGAAACAAAGTTTTCAAATACAGAAAAACTTCTCCAGTTCTATCTATGGCTTTAACGATGTTTTTCATGAAGCCTGATTTGGTGTGTAAAGGTAATGATATCGTTTGGCTCTACTAAAAAGTTTTCAGAAATATTTTTTTGTCCAGGAATGAAATTACTCTTCATTGGTCATTTTATTCTGTTTTAGTGTAATGTTAACTTCTAGCTCTGCGATCCCACTCGCAATATTCCAACAAATTTAAGATCTTGACATATTTTCCAAGAATGACGGTTATGTTGAATTTTGTCATTTTTATATTAGGATATGTTTCTTTTGTATGGATGCCATGTGCTAAAGGTACAGATGAAAAATCATTGCCATTATCCAGTAAGACTGCTTTTAAACTAAATTTTGTTGAATTAATCAATAGTCTCCATTTATCTCCTAATTTGTTCATAAGGCCCTGAACATATGTAAAATCAATTTCTTCTTTAAAAAAAATCTACAAATGCAGCATCACATTGTCAATACACTGAAACGTGTGTACTTTGATGAAGTAAATTCCATTGCTGAAGTCTGAAACCCAAAAGTTCAGTTTGAGCTTTAGACAAATTTAGGTCTCTAACTAAATCATTTAGTTCACCTGGATGAATTACATTTGGTCTATTTTCATTAACAACAAAATCTTGCGACTGAGTGGTAGTTTGTGTTGAAGATACTGATTCGATACTGATTTTCCTTCATTGGAGGATGCGATGGTGGGCTATCGGTATGAGAAAGCGATTTAGTTACAGATACCACATCAGGATATACAATTTTACCTCTTGTTTTATACAAAAATATCCCTTCAGTCATTCACATGATCTTTTTGTTCCCTCCAAATTATAGGTTTAGAAAAGGGCATTGATGGGTGGGTACCTTTAACATTACGTGGGGATTCCCCGCTTTCGTCGCTATTTTGTTGCTGTGGATAAATATGTGGGAAATGGAGGCTGAGCCTCAAGGACATCTCTGGCCATACTCTTCCGTGCGACACTGTGGCATTGTCAGCTGATCTTGAACACCAGGAGCGTATTCACACCTATTTACTTTTATTTTAGCGGCATTTCCCTGCCTCCGCGTGTTGTCGTGTGACTATTTTGTGAATTTGTCTATTGAACTTGTGTTTATACTGATGTAAATATGGATTCGAAGCTCGTATTAGAAATTTGGAGTTGGAGAATGAAAGTGGAAGAGAGGATACTGAAGTTGAAGAACATCCACCGCTCATTGAAGACGATTGCTCAGAGCATGGTGATGCAGACGATTTGGATATAAGAAACGGGGATAACCTATTGAATAGTGAAGTTGAAGAAACTCAACAACCCCAGGCGCAGTATTTAGGTAAAAATGGGACAACAAACCAGAGTTCATAAAATATTACCTGAGCTACCAGGTCCAGTGGGAGTTGCAAAAAATACTAAAACCCAAATAAAGTGCGTTATGTTGTTTTGTACAAAAGAGTGGATTGCTTAAGTTGTGCAATACACAAATATAAAAATACGTTCAGAACATCCAAATTACAGCCGTGACAGGGATGCTAGAGAATCAGACTACACAGAAATGTGCGCATATTTTGGTACTTTACTTTTGTCAAGTGTTACAAAATCAAATAAATCCAACCTATATAATATTTGGCGGAAAGATGGACTTGGCATCAAGATAATTCGTTTCATCATGAGTGTAAATCGTTTTAAATTTTGCAACAGATGATCAGGTTTGATGACATCTCAGATCCAAATAGGCTGGATTGGAAAAGAGGGGATATATTGTTTTGTCTCAGGGAATTATTTGAAGAATTTGACCTTAAATTCAAGCAAAATTACCGTCACAGTTCGTACGTAACTGTTGACGAAATGCTTTCAAACTTCAGAGGGCGCTGCAGTTTTCGAGTTTTTATGCCACAAAAACCAGACAAATATGGTCTCAAAGTTTGGACATGTAGCGACGCTAAAACTTATTATACTTCAAACCTGGATATTTTTGTTGGTAGGAGAGATCCCTCCTTTGCTTATAACAAAAGATAAAAATAGGCCTACACCATCTTCCATATTTGGTTTTTCTTCACAATCAACTCTCGTTTCGTTCAAACCAAAATCTAGTAAAGTTGTTATACTGCTTTCAACATTGCATGATGACAACAAAATTGATGAAGAGAGTGGTGATAGCCAAAAGCCCGAGATTGTAACATTTTACAATAAAACCAAAATCAAGAAGTATTCAGTTTCAAGAATTGGAAGACGATGGCCACTGCCATATACATACCGATGCCGTATTTTATTTTATGTTGAATGTGGCTGGCATTAATATAGTTGGTGAGCCAAAAATGGGCCTCGTCCGAAAAGACGATTTTTTGGGCAAAATCCGGATCTCCCGCCAACGTTTTCAACTCACGGCGTTATCTATGGTCATCCGGCTTCAATTTTTGCGTCAGCACAATCTTATACGGATGTAAGCCTAATTCAACCGCAAAATAAGCCGGGTTTACGCTCTGGCGATGCACAATTCAGCTGATCGTCGCCAAATCGATATTTCTGGGTCTTCTCGAATACTAGGTGCTACGGCGGCTATATTTTCTTCATTTCACACCAGACTCTGTCTGGTTGATGGCTTAAGATCCAAAAAGGTGTACTCATGCTCAAACTTTTTACGGTGTGACGAATTGCCTGCACACTGAAGCCATGATGACGACCGACCTCACGACGAAATTCACGTTGCGTATTTACAACTGAGCCGGAATTACGATAATATTTCCGCTCGTTCGGCAAGCGTAAAACGATGCATGATGAAACGACAAACCTTACTGAATATTTTGACAGCTGGAGGCCATTGGTAAATTTGTCAGCTGTCGAAACATAACAATTGGAAAAACCATCATTGCTATCTGGTCACCCTTTACTACATTTATATGGACAGTGAACAAAATTAGGAAGGAAGAGGGATAAGTAAAAAAACACAATAAGATATTATTATATCATATAACTTTAAAAAACAAGAAAAAAAATATTAAAAAAAATCTGACGCAATAAATTTATGTACACTAATAAAATAAATACATTAATTATGTATGTCTCAGCATATGGCACTTTCTATTTTATTTCTTTCTTCAGGATTTTCACTTTCACATTCCTATGGGCCAGCGTACACTGGACTAATTAAACCGGGGTAAAACTGATTTTAAAGAAGATGGAGATGAAGTGTAAAGCAATAACGGGGTAAAATTTCAACCAGTGTTTAAGCGGTTGAACATCGGGGGAAAACCAATACACACATTACTTGTTAATTTTAAAGGGTAAGAAAAATTATCAGAAATACCACTACAATCAAAACCAATTCATGTACGAGTATAATATACATAATTTGAAGTAAAAAATCAACATTTTTAAGGAGATCTTGCTTGGTTTGTACGCTTTTTTGCCTTTTTTGGTTTTATTATTAGGGCTACCTTTTTACGCAATTCTTGTCTTCTGTCACTTCTTTTCCCGTCGACTATTTTTTAACCTCATCACATACGTTCATGTTGTTGTTTCGCAATTCTGCAGAAATTTTGTCATTTTCTTCTCCAATTTTACAGTGCTGTTGCACATACGAGTATGTACGAGTATTTCTCATTTCCATAAGAATTTTCTCACATACTTCTTGGGCTATTTTCATCTCGTATAGTCGCTCCGTGTACCTATTCTCATTAGCCTCCAAAACATTTTTGATTTCGCTCTCGTGGTCCCTTCGTGATTGCTCAAATTTCTCCTTATATACACAGTCACGTCAACGTTTCTATATGTGGATTTTTAATATAGCCATTATATTTTTAATCTTTAATCAATTCTATTTGCAATGCAAAAAATGACTTTTTTTGTTTTCAACTGTCAAATATACGAGTACATATACCATATTTCAATACACAAATATTTGTATAATGATCATTCACGCGCCAATTATTATCAAATAAGTGATAAGAACAATAACATATCGTTAATAATAATATCTTTAACATATCTTTAATAATTAAATTATTAATAACATTTTGTAACATTAGGCAGTAAGGGAATGGTGGAAGAGATCAAATTTAACATAAGACCAGAAGTGTTCAGGTTAAAATCAAAAAGGTGGAGGTTTGAGTTGACCTTACAGATCATGCGGGAGATTGGTTCGGTAGAGCCATAAGAGGTTGGGATATAGAAGAGACGAGGAGAGCGTAAATTACGAGGGTTAATGTTGAAGGAAATAGAATTGTAAAGGGAAGCGCAGTACACAGAACCGGAGAGTACTCGTTGATTGAAGAGAATATCAGCTGCGTCTCTGCGTTTTTCTAGGGTATTCAGGTTAAGAAGTTTCAGGCGGTCGCGATAGGGAGATAAGATAAATGGGTCACTCCAGCGTAGTCCACGAAGAGCAAACCGAAGAAAACGACGTTGAATGTTCTCGATTCGGGATATATGAATTCGGGGGACCATACTTGGCTGGGATATTCAAGGAGGGGCGGACAAGGTTAATGTAAACTGACCTTGTCACATAAGGGTTACAAAATTCTTTAGACCAACGTTTGATAAAACCGAGCGATGAATTGACTTTAAGGATTAACTCATCAATATGCGAACGGAAGTTTAACTCTCTATCGCATAAAATTTCAAGGTCGCGAAGGGATTGAACCTGGGGTACAGGTTGGTCATGCAGAAAATAAGGTCGAGAGGCGGATTGATTGGACCTACGAGACAAAGTCATAGATTGGCATTTGGAGACATAAGCTCAGTGCAATTTTTTAGACACCAAGTAGAAAGACTATTGAGGTCTTCTTGAAGGAGAATAGAGTTAAAATAAAAAAGAGGGGACATAGATGGCTGCCTTGTGGGACACCAGAAGTGGCTAAAAACGGGGTTGAGAAAGCTGACCTAAAGCGAACGCTATAGTAACGGTTCTCCAGATAAGAAGATATCCATTTTAACAATATGGGGTCAAAACCGAGGGAAGACGATTTGAAAAGGATCAGTTGATGTGATATTTTATCGAAGGCCTTAGCGAAATCTGTAGCAATAACGTCAATTACGTTGCTTCATATAAACTTCATATAAAAAGCTTTCGAACATTTTAGGTATGTGAGAAAGCTTAGCAATGGGACGGTAGTTGGCTACTTCATTCTTTGATCCATTTTTCTGAACCGGGGTTATGAAAGAGGTCTTCCAAACTTGGGAGAATTCCCCTTGTGTGAGGGACAGATGAAAGAGGGAGGAAAGTGGGTGCGAAATATTGGAGGCACACTTTTTGAGGAATATTGCTGGGAGCCCATCTGGACCAGATACAAATTCATCATTGAGATTTTGTAACTTTTCTTCGATAAGGGTGGGATCAAAAGCTTGAGATAGAGAAGGGCCAATGGAGGAATTGGGAAGGTACTTTAAATAGATGGAGTCGGGTACAAAAAGGTTGTCTGCAAATGACTGTTTAAAAAAGTTTGCAAAATAGTTGGCAATAATATGTGGGTCGGTCGATGATATATTATCGAATGAGAGAGAGGGGGGATAACCGTCTAATTTTCTTGTGTAGTTGACGAATTGATAAAATGTCTTCGGATCGTTGATCTGCGCTGTGTCGAGAAAGCGCTGATAGAGGCAGTTATAGAGCTGGGTGAATTGCAAGTAAGTTCCAAGATAGTTAGAGTAGTCATAATAAGAATTGGTGCGAAGAAAAACTGCGCATAATTTGTTTCTTCTGTTTCGTAAAGAGCGAAGTCTTCTGTTGTACCATGGAGGGGAAATAGATGATGTTTTATGCCGTGAAAATGGGACGTAGAGAGAAACGGAATTAAATATTTCACTGTAGAAAATGGAGATAGCATCAGATAAGGATAGGTTGGTAAAATCAAAAGAACATTTGCTAAGATAGGTATTGATTTTGCGAAAATAAGCTTTATGGAAGTTGTAAGAAAATATGGTAGTTGAAGAAGTGGGCTGGGATGGAGAGCTATGGAAAAACGAGAGAAGAAGTGGGGGGTGAAAGTTGTCGACAGTTGATGGGATAAAGGGACACTACGTTACTGTGGAGTTAATAGGATCACTAGTGAAAATAAGGTCTAGTTACCTACCGATAGAATTAGGCACGCCACTTACTTGGCACAGGTTTGAGTCAGTTATGCTATCAATGAAAAGACGTTTGACGTGGTAAAAAATAAGTGATCATCCGATGGAATCCGCTTTAGCAGGGGCAGATTAAATTCACCAAAGATAAGGATATCGTTGATGGAATCACTTAGGTCAATTAGTTGGTCAATTGCTTTAATAGCAAGGATGTAGGATTCAATAGGTTGAGCTGGGAGAATGTAGCAACACATAACGTACAGTGACCTGTTGGGAAGTGTTATTTTAACTGAAACAAAGTCAAGTTTAACAGAAGAAGAGATAGCGATGAGAGAAGAGTTGAGATTATTGTGAATGGCAAGTTGGACTGGAAAGCCGTGCCATGCACAATGTTCACCAGCTCCAATTCAAAGCGATGACACATAAGAAGATAGGCTGCGCATCCAATACAAATTTAAATAAAGATAATAATTACAGAAATACAAAAAAAAATAAAATGATTTGTTACAGATGCGGTAAACCAAATCACATGGCCAATAATTGCAAAGCTATTTGTCGTAGGAAAGGGATAGAAATTACTCAAGGTGCTGCTTCTGCTGAGAACATTCATGAAATTAATTCCCTTTACTGGATGGAAGATGGAAAACAAAGTACGCATTTGATTCAATTACACCCAAATTTCGTTTCTACAACTGGCCGGGGTAAGTACTATGTTACATTGAAAATTAATGGAAAGCCCTTGGAAATGGAACTAGATACCGGAGCAGCGATTTCGGTCACAAATTACGAAACATTTAAGATGCATTGGCCCAAGGCCAAAATATTACCTACAAAAGTTATGCTTAAAACATATAACCATGAAGTATTTCCTGCTTAAGGTAGATCAGAAGTACAAGTTCAATATAATAACCAGGTCGTAAATTGTGATTTATACATAGTCAATGGGTTCATAAACTCAAGTTATTAACAGTAAATTCTATTGATGTATTTACTGACAAAGATATAAGTAGTTTAAAGCAGCAATTGTTTGAGAGGTATGCAAAGGTTTTCAGACAGCATATCGGAAGCATTTCGAATATCAAAGGCACGTTAAAGTTAAGGGACGGGGCTACTCCAACTTTTATAAAATCAAGGTCGGTACCATATGCAATTCGCCATATAATTGAACGTGAGTTAGACAGATTAGAGGAATGTGGTGTTATTGAGAAAATTGCACACTCCGATTGGGGAACCCCGGTGGTTCCCGTTATCAAAGCGGACAAATCAATTCGATTATGTGCTGACTATAAGGCTACACTCAATAAGTATTTAGTGAACGATGGTTACCCAATTCATAAAATCGAAGATTTGTTCCAAAAATTAAAAGGTGGTGAATATTACTGTACCTTTGACATACATAAGGCATATTTGCATCTCACAATGACAGAGGATAGTTCACTCTTACAGACAATAAGTACGATTAAAGGTCTTTACAAGGTAAATAAATTAATGTTCAAGTTCATTCCGGATCTCTCAACCAAACTTCACCCGCTATACTTTCTTCTGAGAAAAGACCAAAAATTCAATTGGGATGATAAATGTAAGCAAGCATTTGAAGTTATAAAAAAAGAGATGATGAGCGACAATGTGTTAATACCCTTCGATGAAGACCTTCCACTAATTTTGGCGACGGATGCATCTCCTGTCGGATTGTCCGCGATTTTATCACATCGTACGAATGATGGAGAGCGTCCTATTGCATTTGCATCCAGAAGTTTGACGAAATCGGAAGTTAACTATAGCCAGTTAGACAAAGAGGCGACGGCAATTTATTGGGGGTTACATAAATTTTGTAACTATTGCTATGGCCGTGAATTTACATTCATCACCGATAATCGGCCATTAACTACAATATTTCACCCTAACAAAAATTTGCCTTTACTTACAGCGCAGCGATTGTTGCACTACGCACAGTTTCTTAACGGATTTGACTATAAGATTCAATATAAGAGTTCAAAAGACAATATTAATGCAGATTTTCTTTCCAGAAATCCCTTAACATCTCAAGATTACAGGACTGACGAATCATATGAAATATTTCAACTCTGGGATGATCACTTGCCTCTAACAAATTCGGAGATAGCCAAAGAAATAAAACGCGACAAGGAGTTGGCTTCTCTTTGGATCCTTTTACAGACCGGAGCCAGTTTGAAGAACACATCCTACAAGCAAATGGAGAATGAACTCATGATACATGAAGGATGTATTTACCGGGGATTACGTATTATAATTCCTCATTCGATGCAGAGACGAGTTTTGAGCGAGTTACATGCAGCGCACATCGGTATCGTCAAAATGAAATCTTTGGCTAGAAGTTACTGCTATTGGACGGGAATCGATCGTGATATCGAAAATTTAGTGAAAAGCTGTCGGGAATGCGCTAAAGTTCTGAAGGAACCGCCAAAGATGTCATCGCACCCCTGGGAAATTCCTTCCCAACCATGGCAACGGTTACATTTAGACTTCGCTGGACCATTCATGGAACGATACTTCCTTATAGTGGTGGATGCAAAGACAAAGTGGTTAGAAGTTTTCCCTATGAATCGGATCACTAGTTTTTACACCATACGCGCGATGAGGGAACTTTTTGCGAGATTCGGTATACCTCAGACTGTTGTGTCTGATAACGGAACCAACTTTACGTCGAAGGAGTTCCAAGACTTTTTGAAGTCTAACGACATTGCTCAAAAGCTCACTTCACCCGCACATCCATCAACAAACGGGCAAGCAGAGCGGTACGTTCAAATCCTGAAAAATGGATTACGGTCTGCAATAAATGATCCAGGGGACCTGCATACAAAGCTACAACGTCTACTGATGCAATATCGAAAGACCGAAAGCTCGACGACGGACAGGAGTCCAGCAGAGATGATGCTGAAGTTTAACCTTCGCACCAGATTGGATTTATTGCGATGTACAATTTCAGACCAGACAAAGGAAATCGAGGATTGTAAACATAATTTTAGGATTGGGGACTTAGTACAAGTCCGGTATTACCAAAGTAAGGAGTGCAAATGGAAGTTCGGAAGGATTTCTGATAGGATCGGCCATTTACACTACATCGTTGATATGGATGGAGTTCCATTCCGAAGACATATTGACCAGATAAGAGCAACTAGAATTGAAAGTAATACTTAGAAGTATTTTTCCAAATCTCTTTCTATAGATCCTCAAGCCAGCACCAATATGGAGGAGAAGGAAATTCCTGCAATTACTACGGGGGAGCTACCACAAGGCACCGCAGCAGCCGATTCACAAGAACCGGCACTGGAAGTAAACCCAACTCCTTCGGCACTAGTGCCTCATCTTTCACCCAAACTTCCATTGGCAAACAAAGCAGTGAACGTAGAACTCAAAAACCAACTGGAACCGAGGAGGTCTAGCAGGATACGTCGTCAAGTAATTCCCTATCAACACAAACTTTAAAGGGGGGAAAGACTGTTAGATATTGAAGACAACAACCATTGTTCCATATAAATCTAGTGTAACGCGCACGTTGAATCCTTTATCTGTCATTGGCATGACCGGAATTAACTTTGAAATAAAACACACTTCATATTGAATTATTATCGAAGCACGAGGTCTTTCTTTTACATATATCGGTTCCGATTTAGATTACATTCCTGGTGAATATTCAATACCTCTACATGGAGAATCAACTCGGAAAACATTATAAGAAGATGGAAATAGTTCCTGGCTCTTTATGGCGGGGATCAGATTGGTTTCTGTAAGAGCATAGACGTCGAAAGAGAGACTGTGTGATTTAGACAAGACAGAACGAGTTTTAGAGCGCAAGCCTCTTACGTTTTGGTAGTAAATTGTAAGAGGTAGTTTGTTGCGTGGAGGAGTAGTGGAGTTTAGATGAGATGCAGGCAAAGAAGGCAAGTTAGGAACGAAAAAATTTGTCGTGGTCAACTCGGCTGCGCTGAAGGTGAGAAATTCTTTTAGAGTGTACATAGTTGAGGAAAGCAGCGAGGTCATCCGCAACCTTTTGAGGAAGTGTGTCGAAGATTTCGTGGTACCTGTTGTAAAGCTTTCTGAGACTAGTTATTATATCCGTAGGAAGGCCTTCCTGTTAGATGGAGACCATGACACTTGTTTTGGTTTTTCCCTCAAATCAAACAGAGTCGGATTTGTCGTAAAGATATGCGAGAAGGAGACGTATATTTTCGTATATCTTTTTATCCCTTAGCCTAGAGAGAGCGTAACGGCATTTTGTGGTGTCTATATTCTTTTGGGTCAATTTAACGTTAGGCGGCGAAAGGGAATCAAAAATAGGGACTGAGTCCCGTGAAACCGAGGGAGAAGGCGAGCTAGAAGCGGAATTTAAGATATGCGAGCTGCTAAAGTTTAGGTATTTGGTTCCTGTTGTAAGATTGAAATTGGGAAAACAGTTGTTTTTATCCGTGTGAAGGGGTGAGCAGTGACAGTATCATGGGCAGGGATTAAATTAAAAGAAACGTGTTGGGGCTTGGATGGAGAGAGGCACTTGGTGCTTTTGTGGAGATACGTGAAGGGATATAAACGGGAGGGGAAAAATTGGGAAATATATTGGTTTTAAGACTCCAATTGGGGTCAGGTTTAGGATGTGGATGGGGAATGGATCTGGGCGATTTATAATTATCATTTGATGAGACCTCGCTTCGTTTTTTTTCTGCGTTTGGTTGATCCATCCATTTGGAGACCCGCATCTTTCCTAGCTTGAGGTTGGTGTTGGATGAGTTAACAATGATTGGAGATGAATATCGATGTCTTCCCGGAGAGAGTTGATGGAATTACATGTTTTTTTGTTTGATTCCATCATTGCGGTTCCTATTGATGTAAATTCACATAAAACTGTATCAATGTGGCGCTTGTATGTTTCTTCATTTCTGGATCTTGCACTTTCTAGCTCAATTAAACGCGCAACTGGTTTTTCAATGCTATGACCAAAGCCTTCTGCTTTGTTCAAAAATTGATAGTTTGTCCGTTATCAATCTGACGAGTGAGTTATGGTTGGATTCATTGGAGTCACTGAGGCACTTGATGGCAAGGAGCACATGTGAGAGAGAAATACTGATATCAGTATTTCTCATAATATCATCATAAAAGAACAGTAGATTGTTGGAGAACTCTTTAAGGTAGACCGCGCTTCTTTTATTTAGGCCAACACAAATAGCATGGAATATTTTGCCGCAGATTCCCTTACAGGCAACGAAGTCAGCATTATTGTCGTTAATGGAGCAATTGGTTAATCCACAAGAAAACATGACGAAGACCAGGAAAACAAAAATCAAATTGCGCAGAAAAAAATTAAAAATGCACTAAACGCACTGTAGCGAAATGAACAGACTAGTAGGTCAACAATAAAAAAAAAACAAAAAGGCGAGTCAGCGATAACAATTATTGGGTAAGAAATTAGGTTATTAGATTGGTTTAAAGCGAAATAGGAAAATCACAAATTATGGAGTAAAGTGAGAGGTTCAATGAACACAACGACGGTTTAAACTGAACGGCGGTGTTACGGAAAAAAGGCACAGATACAACGTGAGAAAAATTTCTTCGTAAATTATAATCAGAAATTAATCTAAAATTTCGATTCCCCGATCTGTTAAAAAATGTTTTTAATACCTTAAAACAATACCCCGCCACAGCATTCAATACCATATTGGAGCTTCGAATAAAAAATTCCATAATAAATAATTCTTAATAATTTGTCAGAGCAAAGTGTAGAAAGGTAGAAAAAATGACGGAGAGTGGAACGAAAATATGTTTTCAATGACTGCGCATGGCTTGCGAATGACATTTTAGAGTCAATAGTGAGTCTCAAGTACTTAAACTCTTCTACGTTCTCAATTAAAAAACACTCCTTACTGCAATGAAGAGTATTAATAAAGGTAGGAAAAGAGGAAGCTGGTACACATGACCCTACAAGTTTGAATTTTTGGCAATCTGTGGAATGAAAGTAAAACTCCGCATTAAGGTCGGTTGCGTTTGATAGGTTAAAAAAAATAATTTAGTTTTAGAATTAATTTTCAATCTATGTTCAGTGAACCAGATCCTTAAAATGCTTAGATCCCAGTTAATATCAGAGACCAAGTTTAAAGCACTATCTGAACCGTAGGAGCAGCCCACATCATCTGCGGAAGCCGTAAGTGTACCTTTAAAATCGAGGTCAACGAGTGAATTAATATATATGAGGAACATAATAGGTCCCAATACAGAGCCTTGAGGTACTTCCAAATTTAAAATTTTTACATAGCTCCTAGTTTTACCGTTCTTAACTCTTTAAGATCTATTTGAAAGATATGATCTGAACCGATTGGGCATGAAACTCACGAACTCCAGCCTTTTCTAATTTCCTCAGCAATACAGTGTGTTCAACCATATCGAATGCCTTGGTAATATCCACAAATAGACCTGCAGTGAGCTTTTTTGCATCAAGGTTAGAGAAAACACTTGTACAGCAATTAAGTAGGGCATCTTCAGTTGATTTTCCCTGCTGAAAGCCATACTACACAGGACTGAAAAAAGTATTCTTGTTTAAAAACGGTAAAATTCTTATCTAGACAAGAAAATGTTTCGATGACCAAGTATTGAAATCGCCCGCGATTTTGATAGGACTTGTCAACAGTGTCAAGGGCAAGGCTATATAAGATCATTTTGAAGCCCTCGATAGTAGCGCTGGGTGGTATATCACATGTAAATACCGCATATCTTAGCCCGTGTGAAGAAATCCTCAGCTTTCTCTACATATTCTTAAATAGAGCCGTTTCCATAACCCTAATTTGCTGACCTGTTTGTTGCATCGGTGAGCCAGTTACTTTTAGTATTGCTTGCAGAGAATTACTATGTCAATTTTGCATTCACGAATCGTTTGTTCGCTTCACAATGATTGAGAGTTAGCTGCAGAAAAATCATATATTTTCGGATAGAGTTTCGAATGCGTTTTTGTATTCTGGACATCTGCCGCTACCAGTTATATTTACCCATTTAGTTGCAATGAATAAAGAGGCAACTGAATAAGCTGTTGCCTCCTCTGATGGACTCAAATCGTTTCCAACCGTTTTTATATGTAACTAGCTATTCTGAATAAGAAATAGAAAAGCTGCCATCAAAATAACTCAATATATACATATGTACATAGCTCTTGTAAATTTGTACACTTGAAAGGCAACTCAGAAAAAATAATTCCATCTCATGAAAAACGAGATAAAAGGCTATTTAAAACCTTTATCATCGTGCTTTTACTATATAGGGCGGAAGCATGAACTTTATCGAAAATGGATGAGAACGTCTTTGGTTGTTTTAAGAGAAAAATCCTTCGAATGATGTCCCATCCCGTCTGCGTAAACGGAAATTAGAAAAGAATATATAATAGCGAACAGTACAAGCTATACAGCGACATTGACATTGTCAAAAAAAAGCATTCAAAGGCTTCGATAACTAGGATATGATGGGAAAATGAAAACCACGCCTCTGGACGGAATGCCTTCGAATCGATAACACAAGGGCAAACATGACATAACAGAACTCGCTTTATATGTCGCGCTGAAGAACAAATGGACCTCAGCTACCTTGATGTACAATTTAAAACGAGGTGAATAGATAAATTCCTACCCATGAGAAGTCCTACTACTGTTGAGAAGTAGCAAGTAGACCTTCTTTTATTTTAAATAGTCATATCCGTAATTCCATATTGTACAATATTTACCCACCGCACGCAACTTATTCTCTAGTAGCTAAGCTCGTTATATATGTACAAAAATATACTCGCAATAACTACATAAATTAGTAGAAATAGAAACATTTTGAAGAATTTGAAAAGCCATTCTCTAACCATTAATCAATTTATTTCATTTCATTTAGAAATGTTATGAAAATCCATCTTCGTTATTAATAATTCTCTAGAAATTTCATCACTACTCATGGGGTGGTTCAAGGAAACTAATATACTCGTATGTATAGAGGTTATAGATTGTTATCCTAATTCACACAAAAATTGTAAACTTCATCCCATAGGATATTTATTTCAATACAACATCGGCTACGTCAATATCACAATTATCGCCATCAAAGTTATCCGTTTAAGAACCAGATCCACCGCCGAAATGATTTTGGATTGATCGAAAATTGCTACAGCCGCCCCAGGTAGTACGAGTGTACACAAACTGTTTGATTGATGCCAGCTCCCACTTTGCCCCACTGTCTAAACACATTGCGTGCGGGTAATGTGTACAACCAAACTTTGGAAATACGGTTGATCGATTCTGCGAATACATACCAGTGTGTGGTTCTGCGTTCCATTTACGTTAGCAAAGTGTATCCACTAAAATACGCCCTCTCAATTTATAAGGAAATTGTGTATATCCTACGTTAACTGATACAGCTATGGAAGAGTTATAGTATAGAGGTTCATATGTTAGATACAAATATGTATTTGTAAGAAAGGATGTGGATAAGCACTCGTCACAGGACCATTGGAAAGCTGGTGACAACATCGATGACAGAGGTACACTCATCAATCAGGATTCACGGAAATCTTCTTGCAAATGCTTGCTGATTAGATACCCGTACATTGTTTCTATATGTGCTTTATTGAAGGTCCATTTAGTAATGGACATCTATCCTATATAACATACATATGTATGTATGTTATATGTGTGGTGCGTATGTAGGACGGCTTGTAAAATGAGAAAAGAAGCAAGAAAAGAGAAAATTAATTGCATGATGACTTTTATTTCAATGAAAAGGGCACATCTTTGGTTCTACTTCATTTGGGCGGAAGATTGATATTCGTACACAATTTATTCATCAGACTGGCATTGTTTTGTACATTCTGCAGAGATTGTTATCATCGCCTTAAATTTAGGTGATTTTTTATTGTTTAATCCTTTGATTCATCGTCAGGCGAAGGGAAACAACCATTTCCAAATGACATCTTTTGTTTCTGGGAGCATTTTTAAGGTCTTCCTAACTCATTTATCTGTCATGCATTAGTACAGAGGCAAATTGTCCAGAGTGAGTGAATTGAAGGCACATTTTTGAGTTGAGACATTTTCACATATATGTAGCTATTTCGCATGGTGATATTTGGTGTCACATCACATAAGTTTGTGGACTTAATATTGAATTTCGAATTGAAAGCACCTTAAGCTCTAATTTTTAACGCATTGGTTCCCACTTAGCGCGTTAAGCACTTACATGAACAGCCGCATTGGAATAGTCTGCTGTCCAGCGTATCGTTGGTGTAAGACCCATGTGGAATTCTTCAGCAGCTCTTTCTCTGTCAAGCTGCTTCGCCTGTTCAGTATGTTGAACATTGAAAAGTTGTTAGTGAAACCACTATGATATTTGGTATTAAAAAAGGTTAAAGATGGTGACGGGCTATCACACTTAGAATAATTGTTCGAAACCCACAGGCCAATGCCAGAGGCACAATACTTCAAAAGTATGTACAATTGTAAGCATACACAGATGACACTGACATTACAGAAAGAAATCAGCGAGTACTGACTAGAGTGCTTGCGGCCATTAAAGTAGAAGTGACGACGATGGGTTTAGTGGTGAATGAGGGTTAAACAAAAGTAAAAGGGCATACCCAACACCAACAAATACTACAGCATGCCACAATAGGAAACTGTAGCCTTGAGGTGGTAAAAGATTTCGATTGATTTTCATTCCCTTCTGCTTAAACGAAATTCAAATGAGAGGATATAACAAAAAATTGCATACCTTCAACGATAGTGACTTTGTCAGAAAGGTCGGAATTCATCTATTTATATGGCTGGGAGCTTCTTTTCGTTAGCCCAGATTGTTTTCAAATCCATACCGTATATGCGATGCAGTTAAGGAAGACCTAGTGATGCAATTAAGGTGAGCGCCCAAGTAAAAAGGCACCGCATTTTTTTTTTTTTTTTTTATAATTTACGCGCGCCTAAGGGGTTAGATACCCTTTTACTGTTGCCAGGGCGCGGGCGGAAAGATAGAAGGAGGAGAAAGGAAAATTGTTTTTGTAGTGGGTTGAAACTCAGGTGTGTTTGGTTTCTATGTTTGCTCTCCAGGGGTTGGAGTACGAATAGGACGGAGAGTTTTTCTTCACTCAGAGTGATTCGAGATATAATTCCCAGTATTTTTTTCATTGCTTGAAACTCTTATAACAGCCAAATCTACGTGTCAGTGTTATGCCTTCACACGCAGAATTTTTTTGTCTGAGTTCCAATTACACAATGAAAAACTGATTTGCCATGGGCAGGATTCGAACCTGGACCCTCCAAGTGAGAAGCGTTTGCTACTACCACTACACCACGGTCACCCCCAACATTCAACGTGATGTCTGCAATCGAGGCCCAAATATAATCTGAACTGAAGCGCTACCTTAATAAGGAAAAGCTATTGTAAACGGTTTTCCAATAGGGACTTGACAACTTTGAACTTAATTTGTGAACGCACTCTTTCACTAATCATCAAACTGTCACTGTCAATTTATTCAGTAAACTCAACAAACTCAGGCGTCCGTAGCAAACGATCCAAATCAGTCAATTCCATGGCGTTCTCAAGAACTGGGCATCGCTCAGACCACATTATGCCGTATTTTGCGTAAGGATCTTGGTTTACACCCATACAAGATCAAGCTAACTCAAGAATTGAAGCCGATGGACCATTTGAAGCGACGTACGTTCTCCGATTGGGTCCTGGAGAATATGCGCCAAGATGAGGAATTTCATCGCAAAATCATCTTCAGTGACGAAGCTCATTTTTGGCTCAATGGGTTCGTCAATAAGGAAAATATGCAGTTTCAGTTTTCAGTTTTCAATGCATTTTATTTTCATAATCACTAACTCTTACATACTAACAAAAAATGCTTAAATGCTAGCTTAAAATTACTTAACAATCTTATACTAACTTACTGGCCCCACACAGGCACTCTAAGCTACTCTAAATTCTTATATCTATGTCTTTCGACTTCATTTATATTTTATTTGGAATGTTTCTTTTATATACTTAGGGCTAAGAAAAAAATTTGATTACAAAAACTTAGCATATGGACAATTTTTTATTTTTTATAGAAACTTAGTATCTAACTTAAACCCCCCGAGTATTCACATTAGAACTAAGTGCAATAATTTTAGTATAACGTGATTGTTGGAACAAATACAATACAAATAACATTTCATTTGAAGAATAACGACGCTTTGAGAATATCACCGCCGGCATTAACGCCACCAACACCAATCAGTCCACGTGAACCGCAGAGTCCCGATGGTCACACGTCAGTGAGTTCAACTGGATCGAGTGATACTGTTCCTGAACAACAGTTTGCTTTAGCAGATTCGAATACCAACACAGTTTCGAAATCGTTTGTGCCGTGTAAAGTTTGTGGTGATAAGGCTTCCGGATACCATTACGGTGTTACATCCTGTGAAGGCTCGTCGAAGCATTCAGAAACAGATCGAATACAGATGTTTACGAGATGGTAAATGTCTTGTAATTCGATTGAACCGCAATAGATGTCAGTATTGTCGTTTCAAGAAATGCCTTTCTCCTGGAATGAGTCGAGACTCTGTAAGATATGGTCGAGTACCGAAGCGTTCACGTGAATTGAATGGTACGCCCGACGAACAACAACAAAGTAACCGTGTCAGTCCGCCCGGCACATCAAGTAGTACGAGTACATCGCAGCAAGCACCACCAATGTGTTCCGTAGCATCACCGCAGGATGTGGGTGGATGCACAACCCAAATCCCAGCGCCACCACAGACAGCGCCGGCGGAAGTCCCAGAAATACCACCACCGGCAACCGAACTGTCTACGATATAATTATGTGTATCTCGGAAGCTCATCGTATGTTCTGCACTTATACAGAGGAGCAAACTAGAGAGTTAGTAAGACGACCAGTAGTTGTACCACTCAATGGAGTCAACGATGATAATGAGATGAATGCGCCAGTTGCAGAAAGACGAGAACTACAAAGGATTTGTCTGTGGCAGCAAATTTCCGCTCGTATAACACCAGGTGTTCAACGTGTTGTTGAGTTTGACAAACGTGTACCTGGCTTCTGTGACTTTATACAAGATGATCAATTGATTCTAATCAAGTTGGGATTCTTTGAAGTGTGGCTAACTCATGCCGCTCGTATGATCAATGATACGGCATTTACCTTCGACGATGGAGTGTATATGACACGACAACAATTGGAACTTCTCTACGATCCTGATTTCATTGAAGCAATGGTGAATTTCTCCAACTCACTAAACGCCTATAATCTGAGCGACACCGAAATTGGTCTATTTTCCGTCATGGTGTTACTTGCACCCGATCGAACTGGAATTACCGAACAAACTTTAGTTATTCAAACTCGTGAGTTTGTCGTCGAAGCCCTACGTGTACAAATACTACGCTCTAGAGCCGGCTCCTCACAGGCAATGCAACTATTGCCCGCTTTAGAGGCTAAAATTACCGAACTAAGATCACTTGGCGCAAGACATTTCTCACACCTAGACTGGCTTCGAATGAATCGGACAAAACTTCGGCTGCCGCCACTATTCTCCGAGATCTTTGAAATTCCCAAAGCGGACGAAGAACCACCAAGTACTTCTTCCTCATCGTAAAGGGGATTGCCTCTAGAGTACCAGATTCGGAGAATGCTAATCTAATTGTGGAGAGTGCGCGGTTTAATTCTTAAAATGTCACGCTTCGCATGCAAGCAAAATTTAAATTAAAAAAAAAATAAATAGAAATAATAATTAGTTCGGTACCGAGCACGCAAAGTGCGCATAAAATGTTAAACATTTGAAAAAAAAGAACACACTACTATTATGGCTGCGAATACTCGTTTATTATTATTATCTAGATTTAATATTCCTTTCTGATTTTTTTTTATTTTGCATCCTTTTTTTTTTTTTTTTCTGTAATTGATAAGTAAGATCTTTTTTTTTTCTAAGTACTAGTTAGTGAATTGTAAAACACATCTCAACAGAAACACTCAATCATAAAGCAAATGCAATATTATCCGCTAACGGACTGCTGCCTCTACATAAATCTACCAATATTGTGTCTAATTAAATAAAAAAAAAACCTTATAATTGAAAAGTATGTAACACTCAAATTAATAAAACAAATGTAGTTGATCAAAAATGAGAACACAAATAAAATGAACCTTAGTCTACCTAACCTACATACACAAAATACACATAAACACACTTAGACGTTATACACAATAATACACATATGTTATTATATACCTTTATATACACTAACACATGTATATATTACTTAAATGCTAACCTAAACCTATGTAGCTGGCCATCGCTATTTACAAAGCAAATGTATTGGTCAGCCCTGCCTCATTAGTGAGGCTGGTCCGTAATTGAGGGAAACGACGACGAAACATCTTCTCCATCATTCAACCACCAGAAATGCTGGTGCTGCCGAACGACATCCCTCTTATCGCGATTCCCCACCGCCCTTCTGAACCTGAGTCGATCCGCACTGCCATGTGCGATGTGTCTGTTGTAGTTGAGTCGCCTGTCCCCAGCTGTCCAAGCGACATGGAAGATTAACGGCACCGCTGATATATCCTGGATCAACCCTTTCTGATCTAGGTAGAAGAATGCTTCCGGTGGAACGAAGCCGTCAGATCGCACACTCTCGTGGTAAAGGTAATTGGGGTAGTAACCCAGATATCAGGTTATTCGTCGAGGTCATTGCTCTTGCAATGTGCCTTCGAGTCAGCTTAATTACGAAGTTGTCCACTCGTATTAGGTTCGCCCTCTTGTAAAGGACCTCATTAGGATAAAATTTCTTGTACTCCGACTCTGGTGTTCTGTACAAGCGAAGACAAGCCCTAAGGCAAGCCCTCTCAAACACCCGAATCTTTTCCATTAAGCTTGCTCGTACATTGAACCACACGGGACAACCAAATACCAGCATGGGCCTGATAAGGGCCATGTAGCAGATTACCTTTACCCTCGCATCGAGTTGGCTGCTATAAAACAGTCTCTTTGTAAGGGCAAAAGCACCTTTAGCTCTGGCCAGAGCAGCATCTACATTTTTGCCAAAATACAAAAACTGATCTAGCCAGATTCCAAGGTATCTGACTACATTTCGACAGGCAAGAGGTTGTCCGCGTTGTCCAACGATAGAGAAATTTCGCCAATTTTTTCTGGTATCCCTAGAGGCTCCAGACAACGGCGTCCTAAAGAGAATGATTTCCGACTTCTGAAAGTTGATTTTCAACTTCCAGTCATCGCAAAATCGTCTTATCTTATCGAAGTCACGCTGCAAGAGAGTATTAATGACCTCGATTTTTGGACCTGTTCTGTACGCTACCAAATCATCTGCGTACGCAGTAGTATGGGAAAGTAAACCTATCAAGTCGCTTGTAAAAATGATGAAAAGGATCGGCGAATTGACCGCGCCTTGCTGAAGACCATTTTTAATTTGAAATATTCCAACAGAAGTCACATCACCATTCTTCACGATGAACTGTCTGTTGGTTAGCATATTATAAAGAATGTACAAGAGTGGTTTACTGATCCCCAACCGAGTCAGCTTATAGAAAAGACCCTCTAACCATACGGTGTCGAAGGCCTTCTCCAAGTCAACAAGGCAGGCACCAGTGCATTGTTTTTTGCCTTTATTCCATTGGATATCGGACACCAGTTTAGACGCGGCATGTGAGATATCATGTCCCGCCTTAAAACCGAATTGATTATCCGGAATTATATGTTTGTCCTCAACCCACCTAGACAGAGCTCTATTAATTACTTTTTCAAAAACCTTACTGATATTCGGAAGGACACTTATCGACCGGAGATTCGCCGGATTGGATATATCCTTCCCCTTTTTGGGGATAGGTTGAACCACCGCCGTTTTCCAATGTGCTGGATAATGTGCATTATTCATTGCATTGTTAAACAGGGTGGTGTAAATGTCCACCGCTTCTAGAGGAAGATGTCGAAGCACGATGTTCGGAATACCATCGGTCTCCACTGATTTCTTAGACCTGATTGTGTCAAAGATCTCACGGAGTTCTTCCCTCGAAATGAACGGGGGTAGGTCACCCTCTCTGGTAATGACATTATTTGCCATATTTTCTTCGCTAAACCGGGTGAAAACAGAGCCCTCGGATCGCCAATTCTCCATTTCATTTCGAATGCAGAAGTCGTGCGCCAAGACGCGATTGTCCAGGTCATAATTAGGGTCAATGGTATCAATGGATTTGTATACTTCCTGGAAAGTCGCCCCTATGGCCTCCACCTTCTCCTGTGGATCCTCGATCACAAAAAAGTCGCCATCATCAGCGGCCTCATTTGGATCAATACCTGCTATTGTCAGTAACCGTTCGTTGTTTGTTGTCCGGGCTATTTTAAGACACTGAAGGTCGTTTTGATTTTTTCTCCGAAATAGTTTATTGATTTGCGGAAACATATTCGGGTTGCTGGTGTTTACAGCTCGAACCTTGTTGTTCCAATACAAACTTACAGAAATCCTGTAATTCTCTTTTATTAGCGTTTGAATATTTTTAATCGACGACTTCAGTGTCCTAATCTCCGGGTCGTGTCGGTCAGTTAACTGTCTGTACAAGTTTTTAAGTCTTGTCAGAAGTCTACTTTTCTGTCGGTGCAGTGCGTCAATAGTAGGATTGCGGAACAGGTCTTCGTTAGTTGTACGTCGATACCGCGGTATTGTAGTGTCCATAGTTTGTTTAATTGTCTCGTCCATTCATTTTAGGTACTTGTCGATCTCCTCGTTTGACAAATTCCTATTGGACGGTGGGTGGAGCGTGTTCGAGGAGAGCGCTCTTGTCAAGGTTGCGGAGAAGCGTGTCCATCGAGTCTTACTGTAGTTGTAAGAATATCTTTGGACAAACTCCTCCAATTCCGCAATTTCGTTAGGAACTGTAATTTCGGTGCTAAAACCGCAATGGTCGCTGTCATACATGAATGTGCGCAGACAGTTTAGCGTTTGTAAATTCGTACCTGTCAGTCGTATGCGTTCATCGTACAGCAGTAGATCCAAATAAGACCCGCCTCTGGGAAACGACGGGTTATCCGTCGCTTTAAGACCGAGTCTGTACATGACATCGTGCTGACCCCACCAATCGAGTAGTAGGTTCCCTCTAGTATTTGGCAAATTATTTCCCCAATCTCTGTGTTTAGCGTTGAAATCCCCGCCGATTATAAAATAATTCTCCCCCGATTCCAGCCTCAGAAGTCGAAAAAGCGTGTCGAGCTCTGTAATGAATAGGGTGGATTGTGAAGCCTCAGGTGCATAAACCGAGGACAAGTACAGCCGCTTTCCACTGCGGAGCGGGATGTAAACGACAACTGCCTCCAACACCCGGAACCTGCGCAACACGCCCTTGTACACTCTGTGAAATTTTATACCTTCTTTAATGAAGATCGCGACACCGCCTCCACGTTTGGATCTGGGACGGTTTCTTCTTCTAACGATATAATTATTGTACTCCAGTTTGTGCTTATCGGTTAGCTTAGTTTCGCTAGCGAAAAGCACATCAGGAGTTTGGTCTTGTAGCAATTTAAACATTTCGGCTCTTCGTTCAATCCTACTCAGTGAATTAACATTCACCGCAAGGACCTTCAAAGTTTGCTCCACCATGTGCGTACCCATTACAACATGTGTTGCGTTAGGCCCGGCAGCAGCGTGTAGATCTGGTCCACCCGCTTGGCCTGTTCTTGCACCTGCTGTTGCAGCTGAGCCATCTGCCCTTGGATTGCGAGCAAGATGGCCAGCATGTTAGGTGCAGCTTCCGTTGTTCTCGGAGTAGGCGCCGGAGAAGCAACAGTCGCCTGCTGTACCGTAGCCCCCCTACCTGACGCCATTTGGGCATAGGAAATTTGGGACGTGACGGCTGGTGTTTGCAACCTAACAGGTGAACGTTTGACCTCCACCTTCTGCTGCCGAGCCAGTTTTGCTTTTTTAATGTCGGTGAACTTAGGACAACCCCGATAGTTTGCGGTGTGTCCCACGTTCCCACATAACACGCACGAGAGCTGCGTCCTATCGGATGCTCCGTCCCTACCCAGAGCACACTCCTCGGAACTGTGGTTCTTTGCGCACTTCACGCATCGAGGCTGCATTTGGCGTGCCCGAATCTCTGGCAGCGAACGCATTGTATAACGCCTTCGCTCCTTTTTAATTTTTCCCAGTGAACCACCTGGTAGTCTAGGACATTGATACTCCTTAGACTATCCAGACGGCTTTCGGGATGAGCTGCACCAAGAAGAACGGCAGACTCCGTTTCTCCCGCCTAGCTCTAGCTGTGGTAAATGGCTTTACCCCCACAAACTTGAGTCCTTCGCACTCTTTCTCTTTGAGCAGTGCTAGGATCTCCTCAGGATCAGAAGACGGTTCCAACCCCTTCAGCAGCATCGATTGCCGCTTTTCACACTTCGGTGTGTATGAGTAGTGCTCCGTCGTCGTTTCTTTTAGGAGCTCTTTAACTTTCGCGTAGCCCTCCACTGTGTTACAGTGGATGGCATGGCGATCGTTCCCCAATCTCTTTATGATAAAATTGTTACCAATGACCAACTTACACAGGTCCTTGGTTGCATTTACCTCTAGTGTATAGGTGTTGATCGGAGGCACCTTCTCCTTCTTCTTCTTCTTCTTCTGCTGCTGCTTCTGTTGTTGTTGTTGCTGCTGGTGTTGTTGTTGTTTTTGTTGCTGCTGCTGCTGTTTTTTCAGCTGCTGTGCTTTCAACTGTTGTTGTTCTTACAGCAGTTGCTGCTGTTGCTTTTGCTGGTATTGTTGTTGCAGCTCCACATGTGCTTCATAAATCACCACTTCATCCAAAATAACTGTTTGGTGCGGTTTGTATGCCGACGGCGTTATTGAGCCATATTTTTTCGTCGACGATAACAATCGTCACGTTACTGTGAATTGTCAGCGTTATCGCGCCATGATCACCGATTATTTTTGGCCCGAATTGGAAGGTATGAACTTGGACGACATGTGGTTTCAACAGGATGATGCCACAAGCCACATAGCACACGCTACAATCGATTTATTGAAGAGTAAGTATGGTGAGCGTATTATCTCAAGAAATGGGCCAGTCGATTGGCCGCCTCGTTCGTGCGATTTAACGCCGCTTGACTATTTTCTGTGGGGCTACGTTAAGCCATTGGTTTAGCCACCACGCCGACGACGTTGGAAGAGCTCAGAGCCAACATTGAACCGAAATGTGTGGCCGAGTCGTTGAAAATTATGTCGACCACTGCAAACGTGCCCCCGGTGCCCATATGAACGAAGTCGCATTCCATTCACAAATGTTTTGATTGTACTTCATGACGATAATAAAGTTTTTGAAATATCTCAAATGGTTTGCGTTTTATTTTAAAAAAAAGTTGTCAAGTCCTTATGGGAAAACTCTATATAAAGCGTTACGCTAAAAAGCGTTTGTTTTGAAAATGGGCAAAGAATACAGTTTTATGTATTATTCACTTAATCCGACTGGGTTATTTTGCATTCAACGACATGACGATCAGAATTTTCGGAGACCTCCTCTATAATTTCTTTCTAGAGTCTATGTAGGAGTGTATGAAAATAAAGGGCAACAGTTACTAAATTTCACCCACTTGAACAGGCCAATATAATTCTTAATACTATTCAGAGCATTTCTTACACACAGCCTAGGGCTGGCTTGTGAGCTTATGTATATTACAAACCACCCACGTTTGGCTAGAAATATAAAATGTAAAAAATCGTTCAGTAGATACCTCTAAACACCTCAGCAAAGAAATTTAATTTCCACAGCAATCATAAACGTGTGGATATGCACCTTAGATACCAGCACTCTTCATGATCCAAAAGTGCTATTTCCAACTCTATGATATAACGTTGTATTTATAAAGATACTCGTAATTGAAAACATCAAGGAGATATGGAAGATGGGCAGTGCTGCTGAGATGGAGAGCTCTGATACAGCTGAAAAAACTCAGAACCACTTCCATGTCAGCAGGATAGCGAGACCAAGGATGCTCTTTAAGTGCTCCTCGAGCAAAGATAAACACGATGCCAGTAACACGGCGCCAAGGTAGATATGGAAAACAGCTTAAGTCGGACTATAAGAAATTTCAGCCTCACGACCAATCCCCTGGCATCGGAACAAATGTAATTGACCTCAACGCTGTGAAAACATGGGTAGTAAGCAGCACACCTCGATCTAGGGATGGCTAGTAAAATGGCTAACTTATTTTTCACTGGCGAAACCAGTTGTACGGCCAATAGTGCTGGAGCGTTTCTGCAGCCAAAAACGCAGCTTGCCGTGCGTGGTCTGACCAATGCATAAAAAATCCATCACATCACGTCAACTACTCATAAATTTCGCATGTTATCGTCAACAAACTAATTGGTCTGTATCAGAGTGGTTTAGACCATCATTGGCATGACAATCGCATTTCACCAAATCCTGAAAAAAAACCCAGAAAAGCATGCCGATACCCACCACTTATTTATCGCTAATAAAGCTGCATTCTACAGTGCCCCTATTTCGGTAATCATTTCCTATGCAGACGACAACCACAAGGTGATTAAAAAAAATTTGACTTATCTAAGCGATGATAAGAAAAGTAATCTGTACTGCATACACTGACTTCTCAAGCCCTATTTTCTATAAGATTAACACGCCATTCCATCCTCCAATGATATTGACATTGACAACGCACCATTTTCTCAACTTGAGAAAAAATAGCATCGAGAAGGTTTACGAGTATGAGTACTTATGAATGTGGACAATACAAAATACCCTTACCTTAAAGACCTTACCTTACCCTTAAAAATGTATACTGCAATTTCTTGTCTTGAGATTCAGTAAAGAAAAAATTTTATCTAGAGGTGTTACTTCCGACTCAGTTAACAATTGAAAAGTAGAGCTGTCAGCATTGCTCTACAAATTACTGTGCCTATGTATATAAAATCGAATTCGTGTACAATGACGAACAAGGATAAGAGGATGTTGAAGGCTTTCGAAAGAAACATTGTTTACAAGATCTGCGGCCCAATCCGTATTATCGAACCTTAATGGAGCAATATCATATGGAATCACAACAATGTTGACATAATTAAGCACATGGGAACACAGCGGATGCAATTGAACGAATAATCAAAAACTCTCAGGTCAAGAAGGTAGTGTTTTCGAAATGTCGGGGGGACTTTCAAAAGGCTTGTCTTAATCTTCGTTGGAAGGACAAAGTTGACGACTACCTGAACACTCTTGGCGTTCCTTACTGGTATCACCGCATGCAGAGCCGAGCCGAGTGGCGCAGCTGGCCAGGCGTACTCGTAATCGTCGTTAGACGTGCCAGACAAGAATAAGAGCAAGAATTGCATTTTCCATTTATAATAATTCAAGTAATGTCTACTACAAATTTCTAAAAATGCACTTACAAACACAACCATTAATGGAGAAAGAAAATTCATAGAAAACCTAGATATTTTTTAAAACACTTTTTAAATGTCACATTTCAAAATGCCATCGCATTCCTGATTCTGTGGAATCTCAGAACACTGAATTGACCTCTCCCATGTGGATACCTCCAACTTTTCTGTTTTGATGGCGTTTTATAAAATTTTCGCAATCTGAAAATTGGTGTTTAAAAGAAAAACAAACTGTACTCGTAAGTATGCGAAAGTAAATAATCAAATTATACGATATGGCAGGAAATTTATCTTCCATGTGCACTCTGCCGGGCAAGTATCTTAAATCGTTTCTCTTTCATTTGCGATTGAGTACTTTATCCATCAAAACACAAAAAATACAGTGATACGTTGGAGGGAGGCAACGAGAATATTTCTGGCCCAACTTCAATGAAATTCAAGCGAGACTATGTTTCAATAAGCTAATTGACTTTGTTGTTCATGTTGACGAAAGCACTGACCTGAATTTTACTAAAGTTGCCTCTGTTGGTGCCGGTCTTGTCGCATTTGCTTTTGAATTTGTGAAAACTTTGATGTCCACGGACGGTTTATTCTTGATGTTGCAGAAAAAGAAAAATAAAAGAAGGAAAAAACTTCTCGTAATGCCTTTAACATTCTTTGATAACGAATAAATAATTTTTCAAATTGCATTCAATTCACGAATACGAATCTGAACTGAATTGAACGTTGCGTTGGTGCGGGTTTATTTTTTTTTATTTCTTTTTTTTGCGGGAGTGTCATCATACTATATATATTAAATGCATAATGTTCAACTTCGGAATTTGTACGATGGGAAAATCTATTTTTTATATTTTTGCTTACTTAGCATAAATGAGGAGTATTATGATGTATAAACTTCTGTCAGGTGTCATACGAATAGCTTGTTGGGCATTTGTTAGATTCCTGATTTGAAAATGTGTCGTAATTAGGAACTTGTGCCGATCGCGAAGTAAATCTCGGGGCCACTTAATTTTCCAAGAACGTAATTCTTCTGAATCCGATCTAATCGAATTGAATGAACCACTAACTTCACAAAAGAATTATGAGAAAAATATGAGATTCTCCATAAACGACTTTAAGGAACAACTTTATCCACAGGGGGCCTTCCATGTGAAGAGGACAACGAAAAACATGTTTTTTCTGTAATTCGTCGGCTTATTTGTACTTATAGAAGGTATAAATGTAAACACACAATTTTTTTTTTATATGAGGCTTAGTTGTCAGGTTATGGGATTCTAAGGAATTGACGTAATGTAAAGAAAGGACTTTTCGGAAGCAGTTTTTCGAATTAAGAAAATTTACAGTAAAACATGAAACACGGCGGTTTCTGTTCTTTTATGAAATCAGATTTGAAATTTGAATTTTTTTCTTACAAAAAACCGGAAGTAATGCAAAATAAACCTTTTAAGGATTTTGATTGTAAAATACACTGAAATTTTCATGTTGATTTTTATGTTATGTTCGTTATTGTAGGAGATGAATTATACTACAGGGTGTACCAAAATTAATCACCCAGTTTCTTTGCGTTATTTTTTTTTTTAATTTCCATTATTTTTTCAAATTTCTTTCAGATTATTGTGAATCAACTCAGAAAATTTTAAAATGTATAGAATTTAGACGCAGCAACGCTGTACAATAGCTTTAGTGTACACCCGAAACAATAATTCAATTATCGCTACGCAATGAGAATTTCAAAGAAATTCGTCTACTGCTCAGACAATTAGACGTTTACTGGCGCGAATTGAGAGAGATGGAACTACTAGTGATCGTATGCGTACAGGAAGAAATATTGAGCTTGTTCGCGAAAGTTAGCGAGAAACTCCTCAAACATCCGAGAAACTCCTCAAAGATGACGATCCGCCCAGTTGGGGATTCCAATAACATCTCTGAGCAGAATAATGCATTCAGACTTACACCTGTTTCCTTATAAGATACAGTTAGTTCAATCTATGCGCCCAGCTGATTTCCAAATACGTCTGACATACTCTGCAATGATCTTAAACCTAAACAATGAAATTGATGATTTTTATTCAAAATTATTGATGACGGACGAAGCCCACTTTGAGCTGAATGGAACAGTCAACAAACAAAACTGAAGGTTTTTGGGGAGAAACAAACCCAAGAGAAATTCATTTCAGACCCTTATACCCTCAAAGGGTAACAATTTGGTGTGGGGTGTCTTCCCGATTCATCATAGGGCCGTACTTCTTCGAATGTGGAGAAGGAAATTTTTTTTTATTTTTTATTCATTTTTATTTTTATTTCATTATATATACATATCTTACAGTACTATACAAATTTTATACAAGACTAATATAAAAATAATGTGGTGACATTTTGTATTTTCTATACATGCTACATTAAAAATAATGTCAAATGCCACTTCAATGAACTTTAAACTTAGTACGAGTATATTAAATTTGGGTGGGGTGGCCCGTCTAATTTTCGTTTCAGTAAAATTACAAAAACAAAAAAAAAATAATTTAAAGAAGGTAACAATAGATGAAAGTTAAGTAATAAGTATTAAATATAGTTGAGAATAACTGAGAGATGCAAACAGAAGCCTAGTTTACACCAGAATGTCAGAGAAAAGAATTCCTATATGATGTAAACCATAATCAAAGAGCCAATTTCTTATAAACATTTCAAAACGTCCAGGAACTGATATTGTTCTAATACTTAGAGGCAGCTTATTAAATAATCGACATGATGAGACTATAAAAAAGTTTCGAAATGCAGTTGTGCGAAAAATGGGTACAGTAACAACATATAAAAAGTTTCTGCGTAGATTATAATCAGAAAATGATCTATAATTTAAATTTCCTGATCTCTTAAAGAACATTTTCAAAACTTTGAAACATTATAAATGACGAACAGGTAGGATTTTCAAATCGTGAAATAATGGAAAGCTAGGGTTGATGCCGATGCTTTTTCAGTAGACTCTTTTGCAAGACTATTAAGGGTTTAATTCTGTTCAAATTTATGCCCTCCCCCAACATACAATTCTATATTGTAATATCGAGTGAAAGATACACATAGTAAATAGCTTTCATTAAGTGCTTCGAACAGAGGTTTTTAAGATAGAAGAAGCTTCGAAGAGTGCTTTAAAAGTATTTTTTTAAAGACTCTGTATGGCTTACAAATGACATTCTAGAATCAATTGTGAGTCCAAGATATATGAATTCGTCTACTTTCTCAATCAAGAAGCAATTATCACTGCAATTAATTTCGCTGCAAAAAGTTGGAAGCTGGTTGGAAACACAATTGCAGATTTCTAATCCATACCTTTGGCATTCTGATGCATGAAAATAAACATCAGCATTTATACGTATTGGGGTAGCTAAATTGAAAGATATTATTTTGGTCTTTGAGCTAATGCTCAAATGGTGCTCAGTGAACCAAATTCTTAGTAGACTAAGATCCCAATTTATGTCGGAAATTAGGTCCAGGACACTATGAGAACCATACGTACACCCCACATCATCTGCGAAGGCCGTAAGTCTACACCTGAAATTCAAGGAAAATAGTGAATTTATGTACTCGTATATTAAGAATAAAATGGGCCCTAAACGGAACCTTCAGGAACACCTATATTAAACGAACAAATCTCGCTTCTCACATCATCAATCTTCACTCTTTGAGTTCGGTTTGATAAGTATGATCTAAACCAGTCCAGCATGAACCCACGAAAACCAACTCTTTCCATTTTATTTAATAGTATTATATGGTTGACCATGTCAAAGGCTTTCGTAATGTAAACAAATAAATACTAAACTGTCAAGGTTAGTGAAAATATTTGAGGAAAAACTTTGAAGGGCGTCTTCGGTAGATTTACCTTGCTGAAAACCAAATTGTACTGGATTAAAAAACTTAACCGTATTCAAGTAAGATAAACTTCTTTTTTTAATTACTTTTTCAAAAACCTTGCTAAAAGTTGGCAAAAGAGAAATAGGTTTTTGATATCATCCACAGAATCTTTTTTATATAGCGGAACTACGTCAGCACATTTGATCGCATCGGGAAAGGTCCCGGAGAATATACTACGGTTAAAAATGACCGCCAGCAAATCAATCACGAAGCATGAAATGCGTTTTAATATTATGTTCGAAGTACCATCACAACCGCGTGAGTTTGTGCCTTTAAGAGATCCAATTGCTTTTAAGAGCTCCAAAGCAGTAATAGGTTCGAAGGCGAAACTAGTTTCTTGTGATTGATCACCACAACTTTCTAAATTGGTACATTGAGTACATCTTCTTTTAGCTCTTTGTGTTGGTAGGAAATTTGCTACTGACGTAAAATACCAATTGAATGCAATTATCTGAAAGTTCGCAATTGTTCACACAGATTGAAATAGGTTTGCTTGTAGAAGGAGATCTGTTCAAAATACCATTTACTACTTTCCATTCCGATTTCAGGTTACCCCTAGCGGAAATGAATTTGTTGCGGTAATAGCTATCACGGCATAAGGGAATCTCTTCTTTAGTTCAAGGCACATCTTTCTAAACTTATTCTTCAACCGAAGGTTATTGGGATTCTTTGAGCGCTCTATTCTTAGCTTATTTTTTCTGGTTACTTTATCAATGAGATGGCTAGAGATCCAGAGTTTAAGTCTTTTATTACATTTTTTCAATGGAATTGTGAAGGAGCATCTTGTTATAAGATTAGTGAGGCAATTAATAAAGACATCATAGGAAACAGAAGCATAATTTTCCAGGTAAACATCGTCCCATCGCTCATGAATAAGAAGATTTGCTAGCTTGGTAAAATCGAAGTGTATCTTTGGTTTTCGGGAGGCATTTACTTCACTATTTGTAGTTTTTCTTTTAAAAGTGCTTACCAAAAGACGTACCATTAAGTGATCAGTGATTCGCATGTCATATGTACACTTTTCACAGGCGCTCATCGGAAGGTCTGCAAAACGTCCATAAATATGGTACAAACACCTACCGGAAGCCAATCTTGTAGGTTCATTAATGAAGCTAGCTAGACCATGAGCAGCCAAGAGGTTTAAATAATAGGTTTCTCTACTATCTAGAAGGTTCAGATTGAATTCTCCGAAGATAATAAAGTTTCTTGATTTTTGTTTGTCCAAAAGACAAGAAAACTCATCTATGAACGCAACAACATTGAACATATGCATTCGATAGACGGAAAACAGAACTAAATCTAACTGATTAAATCCAACAGAAATCTTTAGAATGTCTGCACTCAGAAAATCGACACACACCACTTCGTTTACTACTAATTCTTCTTTAATAAAACAGCCGACACCGCCTGCAGCATAATTTTCATTTGGATTAGCAAAGAAAACATAACCCGGCAAACGATAGTCGTTTATTTCAAAACCATAAATCCAAATTTCATATAAAGGGTTTTCCAATAGGGACTTGACAACTTTGAATTTACTAATCATCAAACTTTCACTAATCATCAAACTGTCACTGTCAATTTATTCAGTAAACTTAACATATGATCGTTTTGAGGGCTTCTTTTTTATTTTGATCCTTGCTTCACATATTTTCACAGAATCGGGGACGTCAATCGACAAAGAGTTTTTAAGAACTTGCTGTGCTTTGATGATCGCGTTATTGTTGGTGACGTCTGACACACCAACAATTTTTTTTTTAATTTAATTTCAATTCAGTTGGAGAGGAGATTTTGTTGCTGCCAGTTAAGTTTACTTTCAAGTAAATTCACCTTTGTTTTCAGCTCCGCATTTTCGTTTCGTAGCTCGTTGAATGAAGCCAAGAAACGATTATTTTTTTTCTTCTAGCTTGGTTAGTTTCAAATATATCATTTGGAGAGTATATCCAGATTCGGCTCCAATTTGAGCAGGAGAGTCTGGAAGCGCCGGTGTTGATTGTCCTTTATTGTTTTATGCTTGATTACGGTTGTCGGACGAGGATCGTGTACTTTCTTTTCTTTCTCCACATTGCTTATTGATAATAATTGTATCAGGCACTTCGTACTTGTCACAGCGATAAGATTTACCGGAAGGGAGCATGAAATCTGCTTCTTATTCATTTAATTTCACGCATGAATTCTGAAAAAAGCTGAGGCAATCACTACACGAAATTTTTTTGGAACACTTCATAGTTAAAGGTACTCGTATATATGTAATTTTTTTTTTACTTTTTTCTTTTCCACTGAGATGCGCACCCCACGACACTCACAATGTAACAACAATAACTGGTGAACGCTATACGGAGATGATCCATGAATTTTTGGTACCCTAACTGAATAGATTAGACTTGCAGAATGTGTGGTTCCAACAAGACGGAACTACTGCCCACACAGCTCGCAGATCAGTGGTCATACTGAGGGAAATTTTTCCAAACCCCCTAATATCAAAATATGGTGATTTCAATTAGCCAGCGCATTCACCGGATTTAACTGCACCGGACTTTTATCTGTGGGGCTATTTGAAATAGAAAGTTTACATTAATAAGCCAGCTACTCTACAACACCTGAAGGAGAACATTGGAGCTGAAATAGCCGCAAAAACACAAGAAACCTTGGCAGACTCATGCAAAATGCCCTAAGAAGGGCTCGTATTTGTCAGAACTCTAATGGTGG
This sequence comes from Volucella bombylans, assembly GCA_949129095.1. Lineage (NCBI taxonomy): Eukaryota > Metazoa > Arthropoda > Insecta > Diptera > Syrphidae > Volucella > Volucella bombylans. The sequence goes on along the minus strand of OX422140.1, from coordinate 124,555,080 downwards.
ACACTTATTAGATAGAATTTTTTGAACTTAAAAATAAATAAATTGCCACTTGTCATTTACTATAATTGTTTTAATTAATTAAAATATAACGCGGAGAAATGGGGTGATTAATTTTGGTACAACCGGTACATGCTTGCACGTGTCCCACTGAGGGTGGTACCTGCCGCTTGTTTAGGTCGGCTGGTTTGCGCGAAAACTTTTGATCTCAAGCAATGATAAATGTATGATAGGTAATATTTAAATTTCAGAACAAAATTTATCATTGTGAACAAATTATCCAGATAAAATTCACATTCCAGTTTGCATTGATTCCCAACAAGCTGGATTTTTGTACAGTACGCCATTACAAATGCTATGTCAAAAGTCCCCATCGTTCCCTCTTATGCGTTGTTTTTTGTCCGACGTCAAAGGTCACAAATTTTTGTTTTTTGCATATATCCCTGAAACGGTGAGAGCTACCGGAAAAATGGATGAAAGAAGGTTTGTAGATCGTAAAATTCTCTACAAAAAAGATATCAATACTTTTTCCCTACGAAGCACTGTTCTCGATTTATCACGATTTCAAACCCAGAATATACGAATATGCACTCATATGTGGCCAGTATGCATCATCGGGTCATCCATTTGAAGAAAATAATATTGTAATATTGCTTTTTGTAACTCATGCACTCAAATACATACGAGTTAACGTCCGTCCCTAATTGCATTAGTCGGTTTGCCCTAAGTAACACATACCATCTTCAAATTAATGTTGCAAATCTTGTCTTCTGGCTTAAGTGCAACTTCTGATTAATTTGAAAACCATATTTGAAAACAAACAAGTGACAGAGGTACAGTTTGAAAAATGGGTTGGCACAGACTGCTTCAAGACAACTACTCAAGTGCTGAATTCTGACGATTTTGTATATAGCTTGTGTAACGCTTCGGACACTTTGAGACTTCATGCCTACATTGAAGAAGAACAAGCGCTCTGTCTTAAAACTCTCTTAAATAGTCTCTTGATGAAAGTGACATCCTCATATAAACTGATTTTGCAGAAAATTATAGTTTTGTTGTCCAAAATGCTGCTCAATCTCAATCAATGATACAGCCAGCTTATACGCTACTACAGAACTATCTTTTAGTTTTGTCCAAGACGGGCCTTACAACACTTTAAAAATAGATTCAACTTTGTGTAAACACGGCTCATGTACTTACCCTTTTAAAGATTATTAATAAAGAAAAAAATATATAAATATACAAAATTACTTTTAAAACTAAAGTATTTACGCATATACGAGTATAGGTGATATCGCAGCAGTTTTATTAAGTATGTTCTCCTTTTGCGCAAACTAGCCGACCTAAGCAAGCGTCAGATACCAGTCTCCGAACCATTATTAAAAAGAACAGTCAATTTCCTATAGAAACCGCTATGTTATTATAAATTTATTCAATTCGAAAAACTGCTTCCGAAAAATCCTGTCTTTATATTATGTAAATTTTTTAGAAGCTCATAACTTGATAACTAAGCCTCATACAAAAAAATTGTGTGTTTACATTCACACCTTCTAGAAGTACAAATAGGGCGACGAATTACAGAAACATACATTGCTTTCGTTGTCCGCTTCACATGAAATGCCTCACATGTCATCTTGGAGTACCTCCAATTAGCGTTAAAATAGTTTAGTTATCAGAAAACTAAGACAGAACCAAAGTTGTTTCTATTGGTGGCGAAACCAATTTCTGCAACAAAGCCAAACTCTATGCAAAGTTGCTTAGTTCTTTTATACGTAAGGTGCGGGAAATTAAAAATCTTCCAACGGCATAATAAAAAGAGTTTAATTATTAAGCTGTCAAAATGAGGTAGAATAATAGACTACATTTCTGTATCTAGAGTCGGCTACGAAGAAGCCGTCTTTCAATTCGAATCAATCTTAGACAGCAGCTATGAAACAGCTAAAGGACTCAACAATGATAGCTTTAGCTTCCCCTAAGTTCTTAAAATTTACATTTGCTCATTTAATTTAGTTGAATTGGATGATAAACGATTAAAGTTGAAGGAAAAAATACTTAAATTAGTAACTAATAACTACAAAGTTAATTATTAGCCAAAATGAACTTAATATTCAATAAAATTCAAGCATGCCGAGCATGCAAGAAGGACTAAAATCAGTGGAATGTTAGGTATAGATAGAGTGACTGAGAAAAGTCAACAGACAATGCAAGCTATCGAGGTTGTCCTACGTTGCAATACATAAAAAAAGTAAATCTGACTCGAGCTATACTTAGTATCTATATATCTATGCATCTGAAGTTACTCAACCCAACTTGTTTATATCAGAGTTTGGGATATTTTACAGATTCCTAATGATGGAGTTGAGGAGCATAACTTAATAATCGGAGTTTTTGAACGCTAAACACACAGACTGACGAAATTATACACCAAATACTAGAGGGAACATATTACTCAATTAGTGGGGTATATTGTGCACCAATTTGGTCTAAAATCGACGGATAGTCCGTTATTTTCCAAACACGGACCCTATCTGGATCTTCTGTTGTTCAATATACTGATACAACTGATAGGCACGAACAAACATACTATAAACTGTCTACGCATGTTAGTGTATGGCAGTAACCATTGCAGTCACAGTACCGACGTGCTGAAGTACCAAAATAACAATTTTGGTAGAATACATTGGACACACTTTTCCAGAATATTTATGAGAGTATTAACACATTGACTACGAAGCCATGCGCATAAAACCATTGACGCATTGTACCAAAATAAAAGTAGACTGCTGTCGATATTAAAAACCTTGTACATACAGTTTACTAACCGACATAACTCGGAGGTCTTTACACTAAAATTATCGTGTTGCGGTAAAATTTACCACAACAAACTGGGCTCTTGTCCCGTGAAAACTTGCCTACATCGCTTCGAACCTTTTCCGGCTGAATAGTTGTTCTTCCAACATCCTGAGAGGGTAATGGGCAGCCATGGGCGAATCAGGCATCGATTAGCTCTCTCAGTATCTTGGAAGAACAACATAAACAGGTAGGACGTACGGTCAAAGCCACCAGCTGATCAGAGGGGCGGCCTGCTACTAGAGTGCGAGCCGCCTTGTCTGTTGTCTCCGTTGTCGCTTTGGAGGAACGTATTTATGGAAGGCACCTGTGGATTCTTCCAATCCCGGACTTCAGCCTTCACGCTCCTCGGAGGTGACAACCAGTAGGTCCACCCTTGAAATACAAAGTCAAACGGACGGCCTAGAACACTCTGAACATGTGGCTGGCGGACACGTTATTTTGACTATACGCCTAGAGCCAGATGGACGGTCTGGAACCCTCTATGTAAATGAAACACCTGCAACCCACATCAGTTGCTTAGAGCCAGGCGGATGGTCTGCAACTCTCTGCAACACATACCACACAATGCACCCACAAAAGCACAGGAGCATATGAAACACAAGACAGAAACCAACAATAACAAAAAAAAATAATAACAACTTCTACAATGAAACAAAAAAAAAACAACTTAACCAGTGTAAAGAGTAGGACGCTATCTGTTATTCCCTTTTCCCCCAAAAATCTTGACGGAAGTCCACCGGGTCCACTTTTTTTTGTCAACTAAATTTGAGAAAAGCTTCCTTCTTCCTTCGTCACAAAGGCCAAACACCCTTTTCGAAAGTTTTAACTAGGGGTTCTAGGGGTTCCTAGATCTTGACTTGGTTCCTCTGTATTGGTCTCAAATGTATAAGAAATGAACATTTTTTGTCACTTCGACTTATCTCTGGGATCAATTTCGGGGAAAGAAGAAATTATTTGAACCCAAGATAATTCAGGGGAAATGTTCACTCAGGCCAAAGGAAATTCCCAGAACTCGGAAATTTCCCCGAGAACTTGGGTAGTGAAAATGGCACACTTGGGTGTACGAAAGAGCGGTCTGGCGGTGTTCCAAGACATGGTTACACTCTCCAGCTAAGTAATAAGTAGCGGCCCGCTAAGAACCGATTGGATGTACGCATGAACGTGTGTGGGTGGCCAATGGTCTGAGTGGACATAAGTTGAATAGGGCGGTCACTTCTTGGTTAAGCACAATGCTCGATAGAGGTTTAAAAAAAAAAAAAAAAACCAAACCAAACCAAAACAAGATATACGAGTCAAAGTGACAAAAAAAAAAAAAAAAAAAAAAAAAAAGTTAAATTTATACAAAATTAAATAGTAAAAAAAAAGAAGATTTTGTAGTGAGATCCCGGTCGGTGGGATCTCAAATGGGACACGTGAGCCGCTAGAAAAAAATCCTTTTACCGTTCGGGAATCCCGAAGATAGCGGCCCACTCTGAAGCGGTTTCCCTTCCGGTAGCTGTCATCCAATTAACAGTGATCAGTAAATTTTTGATACCTCTCAATCGATTGTTCCATACGAGATTCCGATCAATAAATCGCTGGTTATAACGTGACTTTTAACTTTTGTGGTTTTTTCCTTTTCATCCTTTCTTTAAGGTTTCGCTAATCCTTTCCAAAAAGATTGCGTGGCGCCTACAGACACATTTGAGAATATTTTTGAGATCTGTTATTGCCGCAGATTCCTTTCTTTTAATTATAAAGCCGAAAGTGGCAGCACTTAACCCGCTGCCTGTTGCAAATTTACCTTGGATTTTCTTTGTTGACAGCGCATTCCGCCTGTGTTGTTCGAGCTCGTTTTTTTCTTCTTTGGAAAAAAATTGTTTTTTAGATTCCTGCCGCCAGACCGGAAATTAATATCCAATTACTTAATTAATAATCAATTTGTTAATTTTAATTTAAATTTAGTTCCAACCCCGGGAAAAATAAAAATAAAAGATTTAAATAAAATTGCAACAATCGATCAAAACCCACCAAATAATAATAATTTTCCAAAGGAAAATAGCTTCAGTGCTCATATGTTTATGTAAAATATTTCGAAGGAAAGATCAAACGGCCCCCCATGCATGTCTTAAGAACGCTCGAACCATGAACGATGAACAACGAACAATTATCATATTATTAACCGCAGGCATATATCCAGAAGAAGCTATTTACGATGACAACTTCTGCAGCGATTTTCCAAGAAGTGTACAAAGCATTGCATCCTTTAAAGGCACAGTCGCATGCGATGTCCGAATCACTGAGTAAGAAATCAGTAGGAAGCGATCGATAAGTCTCTTTCCGAATATTAGTAAGGTATTCGAAACGGTGATTAAGAGAACGCTGACTAAGTGGGTTGAGAACAAAAATATAGTTCCAGATTATCAATTCGTTTTTAAAGCGGGGCGTGGTATCTCACATGCCGTGTCTAAGTTGGTATCCGATATCCAATGGAACAAAAGTACGAAACTATGAATGGGTGCCTACTTGACTTGCAGAAGTCCCTAGACACCCTTAGACCTGACAATCCCTTCTTAAAGCTGAACAGGATGGACACTAGTAGACAACTGCACTACATTATTTTTAATATATGTATGTACTCATAAGCAGGCAGCTCATCGTGTACTGGTTATATGACTTCTGGTGAAATATCTTATATTTTATATTTTATAAAAGCGGTCCACCATAAGGTGGGGTTCATACATACATACGAGTACATGGGAGAAATTATATTGTACGCGGAGATGTAAGAATACGCGTTACATATTTCAACAGTTAATAAAAAAGCAGGAAAATAGAGAGGCCTACGATTATATACTCGTACATATATTTTCTGTCCCAATTTGCTTCGGACATTAGTATGCTGTGCATTTACTCATCTCTCCATTTCAGTAAGCTTTCATTGCTATGGAGCTTGCACGTGTCCCAATAATCTCAATCATATTATACATACATACTTTAGTCGATTAAGATAATGTGAAAATACTAAAACAAATAAAATCAAACTCTTTTAAATTACTTTATTGTTTTTACGCATCTGTTTTTTTACAAATTCCGATTAACGACTGACACTTACCTACCGACAGCTCTTACATTTAGTGTGGCCACTTTACAATTTCTCCAATTAGTGTTACCACTTTTTATATTTTCGTTCTTTGTATTTTACTTATTCTTATGTTTTACTACAATACATAACCTTTCTCGTAAAACATTCCCATTCATAAGTCTTCGTGTCTGTATCCCTCAGTTGCCTTCCATTTATCAAGAAAAGAATTAAGTTCTCCGTTGTACAGTGATATATGTATGTATAATAAACAAATATGAATTATTGTTTCTAAAAATTTCTAGTTTCAGGGTGATAAAATAAATCCATTTCGTTGTTTTTTTTTTTCTTCAACCCTGTAACTTTTATCTTCTGCATTTGAATTATGCATAATTGCAAAGATTCGCTCTTCAACTGCATTATACTCGTACAATAGAAATAAATTTCAGAAATTCGTCACCATGACGAGCAATTTACTCTGCTGCTTGTACTCTGCTCTCACTTCAGAGTTACAGAATTCCTTTGAAATTCCTTTGAATAATGTATATTATTATGGCTTAGTATACTTATACAAGTAAATTTCTGGGCAAACAAATTATGACAAATAAATAATTTTGTTGCAAAGGAAGCCTCTTGACGAAATGTTTTTTTTTTTTGATTGATTGTTTGATTTGCCAAATTTTAGAAAGAAAAGTAACATTTACTTAAGGATGGTTTTGGGGACACGGATAATTTCTGGCGCTACTAACTGACAAGCAAGCGTTACCTGTTAAGCTGACAAGCTGACAAGAAGAAAAATGGATATCGTGAGATGAGAGATGAGGGCTTGGGCCGCTTCTCAACTCAAATGTAATGAAAAGTCCCGCGACCGAAATCATGTCCTTAAATTGATTAGAATAGGAACAAGCCAATACATCCGGAATATCCGGAATACATGAACCATGGGTGTGGAAACAAATCATCTTTGATTTCGGATGCTTAAAGGCTTTCACAGCACTATACGAAGAATGATCGGAAAGTCCAAGAAGTTGTTTTGTGGAACAGGCGACGTTATCAAGAGGGACCACCAACTTATGATAGTTTTAAGACGCTTTCGTTCTACATCCAACCATCAACGAAAAGCCAATCTGTCAACAACCATCACTTCAATTTAGTGAGAATACCCACGTATAATACTAACAGACTTCGGAACTCCCATGTGCACTCAAGTGGTAGTGCATTGGCTTCCAAATCGGAAGGTTCGGTGTTCGAAACCCAGCGTCGCCCGAAAGACATTTTCAAGCAACTTAATTCACGTAAGACGAATGGTTGCCCATAATACAACAACGAGTCCAATTACACTATTAATTTAGTCTCCCCATTAAATGTTGGATGACACCCATGGAGCGAAATAACCACTGAGCCCAAAAATCTTTCTTTCTCTCTCTGTTCTATTTTCCTAAAAACTTAACATTTGCTCAGGCATTTTAAGTGTAATAATACCCACTTGAGTGTTAAGTTCTTAAACAACAAAAAAAATAAAAATTATGCGACCACCGTATCATAAAAGTTCTAACAATCCGCAGCGGCACTCCTGCAAACATCGACGAGCACCGAAAGGCTGACAATTTTTTTTTCCTCTGGGGCGGCCACTACCATTGGTAGAGGTCAAAAAAGCCAGAGTACATGGCTTTCGTCAGAACAAACACTCTGTTTGTAAAGGTCTCAAGAGTAAATCGACCCGAATTGGAAGTTTAATATTGCATAAAACAGAAGGAACCCAAGAGTAGTGTAAGACGTGATGAGCGTAATTTTACAACGCACCAGCCACCAGAGCAGAAGAATCAGCCAATAGGTATGATAGTAGGACCGTTGACAATATCATAAGAGAACTTACAGGTGGCTAAAATTCGAAATCTCATCGTGTGTAAGACATAGACTGCCGACTTTGTATGAGAAACAGCTTACCAGGCAGATGGAACACTTTGCTGATATACTAAATCATTTAGCAACCAGCGAATCGGCCCCAGATGAGTCGAAATAAATTCCCGAATACGCACCTCCGCTTCAAATAACACTGAAATTATGGGCCTGTGAGAAGAACAAGCCAGTTGGCATAGATGATATCCTAGCGGTTCTCTACCCAGCCGCACCTAGCATCTCAGTGGAAAATCTACAGCCACAAGTTAGGAAAGCATGTGAAATGGAAGTCTTTCCTTTCCCAACAGCACCCAACATCCCAGTGGAAAATCTACAGCCACTAGTTAGGAAAGCATGTGAAACGAAAGTCTTTCCTTTTCCAAGGACTGGAGAGAGCAATTATTATTGTCAAACTGCCTAAGAAGGGAAACCTGACAAAAAGTGAAAACTGAAGAGGTATATGCGTGCTTCCAGCAGTAGGCAAATTTATAATTTTATTTCTAATAAATCAGATAGAATGCTGTTAATATGCATTTTATTGAACGATGCTTTGAATATTGTATTTTCCATGCAGCGATTTCCAGAAGAAATATAGGACTGAGATAGACAATGACCTCATATCGGAATCATCTGTGATATACCACGCCGATGACCTACGCCAAATGGTCCTTAACTTAAAACTGGGGGCCTATAAAGTTGGATTCAAGATTAATACGGCAAAAACTTAGACCTAACAAGGGAAGGAGATCAATAAAGCAAAATCGGCACTCGGTGTGATGACTAGAATCTGGAAAAGCAATATTTTCAGCACCAAAAACAAGCCGAGGCTATTTCAATGCAATGTTGGAATCGTACATGGGTATAGTACGTGAAAGGTGACTAGCACTGTTAAAAAGAAGCTGCAAAACTACAATAATATTGTAGATGTCTACATACCATCATAAGGTGTTCAGGGAAAATCAAACGCATCCAAATGCGAATAAAAAATGGCAGTGGGTTGGTTGAATCTTACGGCTCGAAGACAGGTCTATCACGAAATATGCCATGCAATGGAATCTACTACAAGGCACACGAAAAGGAGAACAGTTGAAGAGGAATCTCTATCATGATGGTTAACCTGGAGAGAACTTAAGTGTATTGCTGAATTCAAAACACGATGATGCGCGGGTGCTGTAGATCCCCTATGCTCCACTAACTACCAAACATCTAAACTTCATATAATCTGAGCAAACGTTGACCGGTGTGAAATATCTACGCGTATAGGGGCAGCCAAGTTGCGCTTTAGGCCTTTCACTATTTCCAAGCTAGATTTAGAATACAAGGCTTCTTTGGCCTTAGGCGGAAGACTGAATTCACTGAGTCTGTTTTGGGCCCCAGGTCACAATGGGAGCATGGGAAATGCGGTTGCCAAAAAACTCATCCAGCAAGGCTCAGAGGAGAATTTCTTAGGGCTCAACTTTCATTAGAACTGCCTGTGTTCTTGATTAGCGCTTGCATTGACTGACAGTTGCTTTTCATGTGTGCATAACTGCAGTTGTGCTAGGAAGTATGATAGTCGTCATTGAGGTGCATATGTGTAAATCAGCCATTAGTGCGTTGTCATAGAACGTGGGAAATCAATGAGCCAAATGGATTCCATAATAAATTTCGTAAGATCAGTGATCTTCATAGGGCAGATATCATTTAGGTCTCAAAAGTGATAGCTGTCTAGGGATTGCATTCTTATGCGTTCTAAGGCAGGTCAGTTGCAAAGGAAGTGCGCCACAGATTCCTCTTCCTCTTTGTCCCGACCGCACCTGCGTAACTCGTTGTGGCGAATACTGAATCGTTTCGCAATGTCTTCCAATGGCACAATATCCCGTGATTATATTTGAGAATTTAAGCGTATATCTCTTCTCCTGAGGTGGATCAACCCTCTGGATCAATATTAGCGCTGATCTTTCACATTCATCTCGATGAAACCACAGTCAGTTGTTTGACGTTGTAAAGAGATGGCTTAATGCTGTCAAGCTACCTTTTATATGTTAATGGGGATCCATCTTGAGGCTGTCCCAGATTGCCCGGAATACAACACATTGTGATCTTTGCTGCTAAGCCATAAAAGATATACAGCAGTCTCCAACCATCCTCGAATTTATGGTATAACTGACTATTGTATTGAGTTTAAGCCTAAAAAAGCAGCGGCCTGATGAATAACTTCGGCTTGGAATACTGAAAAGTATGTGACAGACTGAAGGATTTGTGTATGCAGAGATACTCAGAGCTTAACTCAGCGTCAATGTCTTTGGTTGTTTTAAAGAGGTATGTGTAAATGGAAATAAACTTAATAAGAATGACTTCACATCGACAGCTCAGTGAGTTTATCGTTGAATCCAATTTCAGTTAATTTAAGGTCGGTTGTTTGGGGTGAGGCATCCTTTATTTAGTGCTTGCTATTGCTGAGTGTCTCTCAGACTGAACGCAGAAGTGCATAATTGCAATGTCAAACAAGTCGTAAGGTTGCAAATGCGTCAAGGTTTAAAAAGCCGCCATGGGATAGGTTGTGCTGCATATAAAAGCACGTCTTTTTTGGTCTGACTCTGCAATATTTTTTTTCTACCCCAATTTGCTGTAGAGAATAAAGCCTAGGTGTCTTGCGCCCAGATGGGAGCTTGGATGGAACGATGAAGTGTATCTAGATTTTTTTTTGTGATTAGGATTAGCTTCGTTTAGGCCGTTTTTATGCTAAGCTCACAGCTACGTTTCCGAGATAAGAGTATGTCCATGGCATACTGTAGAATGTTTGAAGTTGTCTATTGGTATTTCTTCGACATATAAAGACTAACGTTAGTCTTATGCGTTAGCTTCCATATCATATTCCGTGTCCTCTAATTTGATAAGCAACCTATTAAAGATTAGACTTCATAGCATCTGGGATGTTCCTCTGTGTGATTTTTTTCTTGTAAATCAAGGTTGCATTTATGACTTTACTATTGAAAATAAAGTGGATTTAGCTGCACACTGTTCTTGAAGAGAGTTAATGATCAAAGAGGTATCGGCATTGTTGAAAGCTTCCTCTATGTCAAGGAAAGCCACCGTTGCATCATCCTTGCGAAAGAATGATTTCATAATGGATCGTAAGATAGAGAGGAACCGCACTGATTATTATCAGATTGGTGACAGTAATGTCACATAGTACGTCAACAAGGTTTTGTGTGCGTTGCTTGGAAGACTTGCACATACACTGGTAGTAGATGTACTCCGCTACTCCTACTTACCTTTCCATGTGGTCTTTTAGCTTTGAATAGCTCGGTGGCTAAGCCATTAATTCCTCCCTGCTTGATAGATTTGATTATGCATACTGCTTGTATATTGCTTACACCAATTAATAGGAGTAATACCAATTACAATTAATACTGCACAGCATTAGGTCATTTAATGCTACGTGGTAAGGATAGTAACCAAAAAAGAAAAGAAACCATGACATCACAAAAGACTGTCAATTTGCTGATGAAGCATATTATCTTACATATCACATACGAATATATGTATATTATTTACGACACCTTTGTGGAAACTGAAATGTCCTCAATTCGGTTATAATGCGTCCTTCCGGACCATCAGATGTTAATCTTTGTCACCCCAGCATATGTATAATGATTCCAATTTGATGCTTTTGATGATGCCCAACACACCCACCATTTACAGGCTCATAAAATGTCCTTTTTACTACCCTCCTGTCAGATGGTCTTTAGTCCATAGTCTATGGTCCATATTCCATGGTCCATGGTCCATCGTGTCTTGGCTCTTAATTTTTATCTGACCTGGTGATGGCATAATGTGTCAGGTTTATCCGGTCTCAGCTTATTTGCCAAACAAAAACTGAATGCCGCCACATACAATATAAATACATATAACATAACCTGTAATGGACTTTGTGAAAGTTTTTTTTCACTTCCTGTCAATGAAGGCCAGTCTATTTAAGACAGCACAATGGTGCAACAAAACGATTTATGATTTCTTTTGCAGACAAACATACCCAAGCGGATAATAACAAGGCACATGCAGGGGATTCTGGAGTTACGAGCATATCCATTCATGTCGTCACCATCAGCATATTCGGCTTTCTATCCACCACAATTGTCAGCGAGGTATCATATTCGAAAGCATCTGCGGAAATATCAACCTCCGAATTTGTAATGTGGCAACACAAATTGGGCAAGAAAGAGGCAAGACATCTGAGGTTTGCTCCATTCGTCGACTTAGTTTGTTTTTGCCGTCATAGAATCAGCACCTGTCTATCAGAATATTGTCGACCGCATTACATCGAAAGTGTTCTACATATATGTTTGTGGAGGTCGGCAGTAAAAAGGGTATGTAGGTACGAATATCTATTGACTGAGTAAAAACATTTGTGCAATTACCATCTTTGGGTATACTCTAGAGACAGCCCATGACACTTGATTGTAGGAAGTGATTTTGCAGTGCAGAATTAGAGCAATAATAGACCGACTGTTATTGACAGGCAGCCGAACAACTTCCATTAGCAACTTTCGGTGTCGTCAAACTGTTGGATTTTATTGGATTGCTGACGTATAGATATAGATACATTGGTTGGATCGACATTCACAAGAGAGGTTGGCAAGTGAACAAGTTCTGAGTCCAAAGTTTACTTTATTATTCCCGAAGAAAGATGTATAAAGGTTTTATGTTCAACATGGATGCAAGGTCGCATTTGCATATTTTACAGTTGTAGATGTAAGCATAGACGATTTCTGGGTGATTGGGTGTTGTAGGATTAGGGTAGGTGCTGAATAGCTATGTAGTGACGTAACTATTACTACAGACCAATTGTGTTTTCTTTTTTTGTTTACCTCCTAGTGGCAAATAGCTGGTACTGGTTTCGTCAAACTGGGCTTGACTTATCAAATGTATATGTAGGTGTTAGTGTTGGGCAGAAAGAAGAAAAAATTGAATGAGAAGCCCGCAAAAAAATAGATAGGTGGAACTGCGGAACAAACCTTTAAAAAGTTTGTCAAAAGACAAAAATAACGTGTCAGCCAGGTAAGAAAAAAACTTTAATAGTAGAGTCACAGCTGTTGGTGAGGATACGGAAAATTTGTTCCTGCAGTGTTACATAGCGGTGATGTCCCAATTTTTCCTGTAAGGCGGAACTAACCGTTCAGCCTGAGCGATGGAAATTAAGATTTCCGTCTGCTCAACTAAAATGAGGTAAGGTCTTCCTGCCAACCTGCTTAAGACCGAGAGCATTCAGCAACACATTTTCCGAGATTTGGTCGGAGATAAGTATACCTACTGATAAATAAAACTTCAACAGTATTTGCTCGATCCAAAAGACCGAAAACTACTCCAACTATGGAGACATCAGTCCCCTTAACATCGAGTGGAAGATCTTATCTGCCGTACTGCCAACAATCTGATTGTGCCCTATCAGTTCAATAATATGGCCGACAAGACAACAACTGGCGGTATATTTACACTACGGTAAAAAAAAATGCCCGAGAAGATTGGAAGAAATTCCACAAAGACCTTTTACGCCAAAAAAAAGGTCTAAGCAAAATGATGGGCTGTCATAGACTTCTTTAACATCATAATTGGGAAAATTGTACGAAACTCGCAAGCCAACACCAGAGCCACAATCATACGACTATAAAGATCTCTGCAAATTACTTGCGCAGGCTTATTATATTGACATTATTTGTAGGAGCAGAGCTGTCACTGCTGGTCTTCCAAGGATGTATCATCAGCGCTAAAGAGCCTGCTACAGTTCGCCACACCCCTCCGATATTCTCGAGCTTCAGCTTTAATTTCAGATCCGGTAATCCCGTGTTATCAGTGTGTGTTCGTTCTAGAACTGAACTCGGGGTCTTCGGATCGCTCTCAGTTCTGACCGACGTTAATGATGCTCCTGCTTCTGAAATTTAACATTGTTGTTATTTGTTATAGACTAAATGAACCAAACATAAGACAATAGACGATTGAAATGCTAAACCTGTTCCTAGAGAACCCGGTACCTTCTTCACATGGCTTATGTTGCGTCTTAAGACCTTGCCACCTGATCGAACCGTTACTTCGTTCTGCTTCCGTTCAATCACCTCGAATTCGGTAGAGTCGAAAGTCGGTGTCAACTTGTTCTGGGGCACCATATTGCGAAGTAACATCTCGTCACCTACTTTCCTTCCCTTTTTGTTTAGCTGTAATATCCAAATCTCTAGCTTCTAAATCCAAAATACTATCATTAATATCATGTACAAAAGGGATCTTGTCTCGTATTCTTCGGTTACGTAGGAGCTCTGATCGGGACTTCCCCGTACTCCATTGAGGTGTCGTGTTATACATTAGTTTCTGAGGCCTTATATGATATTTATTCTGCACCCAAAAGAAGAAAAAAGTGAATCATATGTTTCAAAGTTCTAGGCGTGAATGAACTTAATCTATTAATCGTAATTCGGTACTTGGAAAAACGGAATTTCTTTTTTCTGAAATGTCATACGAGGCTTCGAGCAAGGATCGGATGACGACAAGTAGTCAGTTAGCTTGGTTTTGCGGAAGAGTTGAATAGAAAAAAAAAATAGAAAAACCAAATCGGTTTTGCCGTAGGAAATGAGTTCGCTTTTACGAAGTATGGAAACAAAAATCAGACTGAGTTAAGAAATATAAAAGGAAAGCGTGGTTAAAAAAAAATGCTGAAAAGAAAAACTGAGTGAAGAAACTAAAAAATACCTGAATAAATCAAAAAAAGGAAGCCGAGTGTGAAAACAAGAAAAAAAAAGCAAAAGGGAGGCAATTCCCACCAAGTCAACCTGAAAATATCGACGTTTTAAAACAGCCCAGCGGCCGGACGAAACCAGCTATACTCCGAATACCTGCTATTCAACTCATGGTCAAACTATCCGCGCCAAGATCCACGAACCAGCTGTTGCAAAGACCATACAAATTCCCGCAACATATTCCGTAGGTATACAAGAGCTAGCAAGTACAGCCAGCGACTGCACAAAATCCAGAAAGTGTACATATGTATCTGTGAAGAAGGCGCACCCAGGAGCAAAGAAACAAGCAATCTGAGCATCAATGAGCGATCGCACAGACTAGAAGCAACATGGAATTATACCCTCTCCCCCGTCTCATCCTTAATCATTTAGTCCTAGCGAGGACATAAGCAGGTTGTAGAGTGCAATACTGATTATTAATTAACTGAGTCAGCTTCTCATTCATTTAATTTTATTTCTTTGATAGCCAACAAGAAAATAAAATGAAAAGATATACAGACACATTGACAACTGCTTCATACATAACATTTACATACAGTACACTCTCGGTAGACTGAACTAATAAAAACCAGGCCTGTTTATACGAGCGAGATTGTTCACATTACCAAGCGTGCACATTTTAAGGCATGCTACAGTGCGGATAGTCAACATGCGCCTTGTCAAAAGATACTAAATCATGAATGGACAAGAAACTTAGTTCTATTTTTTTTAATAATAAAGTATTTCATTTCAAATGTAATTTAAAATTTGTACACAAAAGGAAAAATATTTTATATTTTTGAAAAGTAATCACTATTGTTTGTTTTTTCCTTAAATTGAAATCAGTTTGCACTGCCTTTTCCTGTAACCGTTTGATAATTAAAATATCTTCGTAGTGTACTTCATTACATCCTGCCCAATCTACTTTGTCAAATAATTGAATAGCATCTCTTGAAGAAACAGAACATACCGGGCGGTCAGAAACTAATTGACACTCTTCTTCATCTTCGTTTGCCTTTTCCAATTCCTCAATATCGGATGGCATTTGATCTGCATTCCAGTTGTTGATATCAACGACTGCATGTGTTACGTCAACATTAATATGATTGAGCAAATTAATCACATCATCGGAAAGTTTTGTGATTGGATGGATACGAAGAATACTAAGGGGTATATCGTCTTCATCGTCATAGGTTTCATCGGATCCAAGAATGTTACTCCAACAGTGCTTGCTTAGTAGAAACATTAACGTTATCACAAGCTGCTCAAGTGGGTGGCCATGGCTCAGGTGGTAGTGTATTGATTTCCCATTCGGACGGTTCGGGGTTCAATACCAGCCGTGAACGAAAGACATTTTTTCAGTCAACTGAAATCTCGTGAGGCGAATGGTTGCCTAAATACAACATCAAGTCAATTTACGCTAATAATTCAATCTCCCCATTAAATGTTGGATGTCACCCATGGAGTGAAATAACCACTGAGCCCAAGTATCTTTCTCTCTCTCTATCCAATTTTCCGAAAAACTTAACACGTGCTCCGGCATTTTAAGAATAGTCATACCCTCTTGAGTGTTAAGTTCTTTAAAAAAAAAAAAAGGTAAACACGGCATCCTTTATTGTTATAGATTTCACAGCTTCACATATCTTGTCTGAAATATAATTTAATGAAATTTACAAAACACAACACGTTTATGATAAAAAAAATGTCTGACCTTTTTCTGCAGCAATAAGCGATAATAGCAAGCTTTTTCTATAGAAAATTTTAGTCAGGCGAATAACATTCGGGAACAAACAAGTTACTAAACCAGTCTCTAAAAATGGCTGCAGTCATCCCAGCCGATTTGGTGCTTCTGTAATGTACACGTAAGGATACATTGCTGAATGGACGAGGATTTTTCGCTTTGCCTATCACTAGCGGCTTCAATTTGTGTCGACCTGTGGCAGTAGTGCATGCCAAAAAAGTTATCATTTGCTTTTCTGTTTTTCGTCCAGGAGCAGTTTTCTCGGCTAACGCTACATACGTTCTATCTGGTAGAAGCTTCCAATATAAACCCGACTCATCGGCATTATGAATTTGATCTGGTTTAAGATCCAAATCTTGAATCTTTTTCTTAAGTTGCCTTTTAAATGGACACACAAGTTCTGGTTGTGATGACAATTTTTCCCCAGATATTTTGAGACACCGAACACCAAACCTCTTTTTACATTTTTGCAGCTAACCGTCACTTTCTACGAAGGCGGACTCGTTGCCGTGTATGCTTCTATTGATGGCAATAGCTTTTTTCTTCAGGATTAAGCCACTTATAAGCAAATTCTTCCTCCGCTGGTCTATGAACCATTTATAAAACGCCTTTTCCATCTCCGGTAGTTCAGATGCTTTCATCGTCCTTCTATTTCCAGGGCCAGAGTAAGTATTAGTCACTGTTGCTATAATTTCGGCCTTCCTTTTGTTAATAGCACATATAGTCGATTTTGCTATTCCATATTTTTTTGCCAATAAGTACTGTATCCGAAACACCTTGAATTTTGTTTTTATTTTTGTAAAATTCGAATAGATCAAGGCAATGAATTTATCTCACCTGCAGACAGCTCCTTTAAAACTTCAGCTTTTTTTTGTTAAAGTTAAATGCTTACGACTCATTTTTGCCGAAAAAATTTTACTTCAAATACTGTTGATTGATTCAAACGAATGAAATTGCAAGAGAATATTTACCCAACCTAGAATGCAAAACGTAGAACGATGAGAGATACAAAGCAAAATACGCAAAACAAACGGTAAGTTAGCTCGAAAGATTGTGGATTCTTTACAGCTGGCATATTCGTATTGAACTGTGTAAGAAGTATGGGTTCCAGAGAGGTTTCACTTGTTCACTCTGTAGAGTAGTCTGTATAAAATGTTGTGTGTTCACTCTATTGGATTGTTCACTTAATCGATGTTCACTCTACCGAGAGTGTACTGTATATGGCGAAGGAGTGCAGTTCATCCCTAAACACGTTTTACTTTAAATATTTAAATACTTTAATATTATAAATTAAATGTTTGAAGAAGCTATGCTATTCAGATACCCTTTTTATCTATATGATCTTTCACTTATAGGTATATTGCAAAACCCTAAATTTACGCATGCATATATGTATGTTTATAGAATACATAGGGACATACATATGGGCGTAAAAAGGATCCTACGGACAGCGCAACATCGTACAATTTTTATATAACGTAATATTGTATTTTTGTTTTTAACAAGGTGTAGCCACACACTATACCCACGGACTACGTAGCTACCATGGTGTGATGCAATGCTAGACACAATTGGGAGGGTAAACTCCGTAAGAGAGCACAACACCTAGCTCTTTTCTCTCGGATTGTTGCGATGGAATTCGGAGTATCAATTTAGGTTTTTTTCTTGTTACAGTTTCGTAGCGACGAGAAGATCACCAAGGTCGGAAATTCGCTCCGGACAAATTCGGGTCCCTTATTTAAGAATTTCAATTCATCTACCATCTATAGTAAGGCATGTAAAAAGTGTAACCGCGGTTGGCCAAATTTAGCAGCAAGATCCCCCCACCATTCCGACGAGCATAGAACGGAGCTCACGCTAGCATCCCTGTCGCTGCTGAATGGCTAAACCCCTTCTTCTCTTTGCCCGGACTGTCCTTTAGAGTTGCCTGTATTCGGAGGTCATAAGCGTGAAGATAAGGTAGTAGGGAGGGTCCCTTTGTGGCTTTATAAATGATACGGTTCATTAACATTGTTTTTTTTGTCTATCGAGTCACGCAGGCAAAGGACCCTGGGTTAAGTGTAGAAAATCTAAACACTACCCCGTTTGGTTATTTCCCGGATCTGACGACGGGATAATAATTGAAGATAAATTAATTATCATTACCACTCTTGAAATTAAATTACGAGAGAAATGGAATCTTTGCAAGCGATTCCTTTATCCTCTGAAGTGCCCGATCCTATTTTCCCCACAAACGAATAGAGTGTCTTTATTTATCAACACTCTTAGAGGTTCCGCAGTATCGGCGTCCGAAATAAACTTGCCTAAATAGGTTACCAAGCCCAAGAAGGACCTCATCTCCTTTTTGCTATTTGGTGGTCGAAACTCTAATACAGTCTTAACTTTATCTGGGTCCGCGCTAACACCTTTTGTAGCCAATATACGCCCCAAAAAATTAAACTGCATTTTTTCTTATTAAGCCTCACATTCATTTCGTGGAAAATATCAAGTACCTTTTTCAATTCGTTGTCATGTTCTTCCTCTGTCTGACCAAACACAACAACATCATCCAAATAGTTCACTGTGTTCCTGCAAGAAGTTAACATATTTTCCATAGTGCGTTGAAATATTTCGGGTGACGAGTTCTCTCTAAAAAAATTTATAACGAAAAAGTCCCCTGTGTGTTATAAAAGTCGTTATAAAGGGTCCGCCATCTAACGCTTTTTTTTTTCAACTAGTGCTTATTTCGTGAATGGTAACGTTTAGTTCATGTCTGATTTGACAGATAATTAGTTTTATCCTTCCGGTTAATAATGGAAAATAATTTCATTCAAATGGCTGCCTCGGCTGGCCATGCAGTAGCCTACACGATCGGTCCAATTTTTAAGCACATTATCGATTGTGTGCAGCTGTATTTCACCAATGGCTTCACGTATATTGTCCTTTAAAGCGTCAATTGTCTCTGGCTTGTCGGCGTAACACTTATCTTTTACGGCACCCCACAAATAATAGTCCAACGGTGTCAAATCGCAGCTCCGAGGTGGCCAAACGACATTAGCTCTGCGGCTGATAATGCGATCTTCAAAAACAGGGCGCAAAACATCGAGTGTAGCTTCGGCTGTGTGGCACGTAGCGCCGTCCTGTTGAAACCAAATATTGCCAATATGCTCCTCTTCAATTTTTGTGAACAAAAATTCGTTCAACACGCCCGATAACGATCGCCATTAACTGTAACGGCCACTCCTTGCTCATTTTCGAAGAAAAATGGCCCAATTATGCCTCTGTACCAAAATCCGCACCAAACAGTGACTCGTTTTGGGTGTATCGGCTTTTCAATGTATGCGTGCGGGTTTTCTGTGTCCCAAATGCGACAATTTTGCTTGTTTACATACCCGCCAAGATCAAAATGAGCTTCATCTGAAAAGATGATTTTTTTGGCAAAATCGGCATCTTCTCTAAGTCGATCGCAGGCCCACTTAGCGAAGCGTAGTTCAAGCGTATACACAATCATATCCGTTCAGCGGAAGGATAAAACTAATTATCTGTCATCAGACATGAGCTAAGTGTTACCATTCACGAAATAAGCGCTAGTTGAAAAAAAAAATGTTAGATGGCGGACCCTTTATAACGATTCTCCTCATCTACCTCTAACTGATGGTAGGCGTTCTTTAAATCTAATCTGGAAAAGTACGCAGACCCTTTTAACTTTGTCATATGTGGCTCAAATGTCGGAAGAGGAAAATTTTCCCTGAGTATAGCGGTATTTGCACAACGCATATCTATGCACAGACGGATATCTCCAGTTTCTTTGAACAAAATTACAATCGGCAAAATTCACGGACTTGGCCCAACAACTAGTTCAATGATATCCTGCTCACTAGAGATGTGATCTCTTCTCAAGCACTGACGGAATCCGCCGCAGTAGTTGTTGTATTGGTTTAATGATATTATTAATAGCCAATTGTATTTTGATGCCTTTAATTTTTGGAAACCTTTGAACTTCCTGTACTTGGTATACATCTAAGCCTAGCTTTAACACCTTCAACCGTATAGCTGTTTCCCGTCGGAACAAAGATTGCCTCCCATCCCTGATTACATAAAATGTTGAAAGGATCTCAGTTTTCCCATCCACACTTGTATGCGCATCAAACACTAATAAAGTCTCTAACAGTTGCCTCCCAGCATAAGATCGGAACTGGTTTCTCGTTTTCTTGCGAATATTCCACAACATCGAGGAACTCCGGTGTAGTTGCTCACAATCTTTTTCTCCCAGCAAGTTAAATCGTGAGCCAGAGTCGATGACCGTCGATATCTTCGAGCCACCAACGAAACAGTCTGTGTTCCCGTTTGAGATTGACTTAATCTCCTCTTTTACTGGAAAACAATCATCCTCCCTTGATTTGAACTCATGGTTTCCTTGACGGATATCAAATTCTTCTTCTACTTGGCGAATATTTTATGGTCCAAGCCTACGTCGTTTACCATCCGTGTCATCGCCTCTGGTATTTTTGCGTTTACCCCTTCCTTTCTTGCATTTTAAGGCAAGATACCCACATTTCATATAATTTTTGTTTCTGGCTGGGCACAAGTAGCTATTTCCCGTATGGCCACTCCACCCATATTTTATGCAATCGTTACCTTCTCTAAAATCGTTTGTCCTATTGACCGAAATCCCATTGATATAACTTGTTGTTATAGCTAATTGCACCATCGTGTCCGTTTGCGTTATCTGTTCGTGAGCTTGACACATTTTTATAACTTCATCCAAAGAGTATTCCTTCTCAAGCGGACGCCTTTTCAGTTCTTTTCTTGCCTAGTCATCTATTAATTTATCTTGTGGGTTTATTTCCCAACTCTGTTTCTCTTTTTGCCCAAAGACAATTTTGTTGCCTGGTTCTTCAACTTAAGGATGAACTTGCTTAGGTCCTCCCCTTCAACTGGCTTAAGAGAGCGGAACAGGCGCCTCTCGAAAGTCGAGTTCCTCTGTGGCGAAAAATATACGTTCAATTTCTCGACCAAAATTCCGTGCACATCGTCTTCTCCACCAAGGGCCCCAGGAATGTTGAAGATAACTTGCTATAATTGTGGCCCCCACAACTAAAGTGTAACAACTTACTCTTTTTTTTGGCTGCGTCTGTAATTCCCCCTGATTCAAAATATAATGAGAATGAACTGAGCCATTTCTGCCATTTTGATCGAATGACCGCTCTATCAATGGTTTCTAGTTTAGTTTTAAACGCATTTTATTTTCTAATCAATAACTCTTACATACTAACAAAAAATGCTTAAATGCTAGCTTAAAATTATTTAACAACCTTATACTAACTTACTGGCCCCACACAGGCACTCTAAATTCTTATACTATGTATTTCGACTTTATTAACATTTTCTTTATGGATATTTATTTACTATACTTAAAGCTAAGAAAAAATATTGTTAACAAAAACTTAGCATATGGACTTTTATTTTATTTTTATATAAAAACTTAATATCTAACTTAAAATAAACCTTAGCCTACCTAATCTACATACACAATACGCACGTACAAACATATAGACATTATACACAATCATATACATATATCAGTATACACCTTTGTATACACTGATATATGTATACGTTTCTTAAATGCTAACCTAAACCTATGTAAGCTGGCCACCGCTATTCAGAGAGCAAATAAATTGGTCAGCTCTGCATCTTTAGTGAGGCTGGTCCGTAATTGACGGAAACGACGACGAAGCATCTTCTCCATCATTCAACCACCAGAAATGCTGGTGCTGCCGAACGACATCCCTCTTATCGCGATTCCCCACCGCCCTACTGAACCTGAGGCGATCCACACTGCCGTGTGCGACGTCTCTGTTGTAGTTGAGTCGCCTGTCCCCAGCTGTCCGAGCGACATGGAAGATTAACGGCACCGCTGATCTATCCTGGATCAACCCTATCTGATCCAAGTAGAGGAATGCTTCCGGCGAAACGAAGCCGTCAGAGCGCACACTCTCGTGGTAAAGGTAATTGGGGTAGTAAGCCCCAAATATCAGGTTATTCGTCGAGGTCATTGCTCTTGCAATGTGCCTTCGAGTCAGCTTAATTACGAAGTTGTCCACTCGTATTAGGTTCGCCCTGTTGTAAAGGACCTCATTCATTAGGATAAAATTTCTTGTACTCCGACTCTGGTGTTCTGTACAAGCGAAGACAAGCCCTAAGGCAAGCGCTCTCAAAAACCCGAATCTTTTCCATTAAGCTTGCTCGTACATTGAACCACACGGGACAACCAAATACCAGCATGGGCCTGATAAGGGCCATGTAGCAAATTACCTTTACCCTCGCATCGAGTTGGCTGCTATAAAACAGTCTCTTTGTAAGGGCAAAAGCGCCTTTAGCTCTGGCCAGAGCAGCATCTACATTTTATACTCTATCAATGGTCTGACCAAGAAATGGTATTATCCCGCTTTCACTCATTCTTATGAATCTGTTATCCCCAGAACGGTTGAGCCAGCTGAACTGCTAAAAGACACAATTGAATATGAAGACTTTCTTCACCTGGTCAAACACAGAACTTACTGTTTTTCAGTTTTACAATTGGATGTAATAAGCTTACTTCCTTATCTTCACCACAATTGAATGTGGGATATATATGTATACATATATATATATCTTCCTCTTTCTCTCTCTCTCTCTCTTTGCACAATTGAATGTGGTGTATTTATGTATATATATTTTCCTCTCTCTCTGTTTGCACAATTGAATGTGTATCAATTCACCTGTCAAAGCATGAATTTCTTTACAATTATTACTTATCCTATTTAATAAATATTTATATATGTAATTACTTACTATACTCTTTCTATTTTTTTTTTTTATCCTCGTCGCCAAATGTACTACCCGGTTATACGACTGCTAACGAAGGCGGTCACTTTTAGACTCGCGATGGCCTCACTCGGCATGTCTATTTAGGGTTCGCTCTCTCCGCAGAGCCTGTTGCAGTTCGCCACAGGTATGAAATGCGAACTCATGACTTACTAGGTATGAGTTCGCACTACTGGTAGAATTTTATTCCTTTTTTCTCGCATTGACAGTCACATAATACTGCTTGACTACAAGTGCCTGCCGGCAATCATTGTCGTTTCTTGTTTATGGGAGCTTTATTAAGCTTGGTACATCAGAGGCCATTCATTCTCTATGATCTTGATGCGTTAAAAAAAAATACTGTCGGAAAATTCTTGGAAGATTTGGAAATCTCTTAAGATTTTAACAATCTGGCGTCAAACCGTCTCAAAGCATGTGCTTTGCTATCTCCATTCGTAAATTGCCTGCTACTACGTGTAGTCTGCACCAATATTGGTCCCTCGGAATGTATGGACGGCTAAGACACTAGTCTGCATCCATTTTCGGGTGTGATCGCACCCAGTTTAAGTTATAAATGCCAAAAGTTGTCCCTAGAACCGAGTAGAAACCTTCCTTTACTCCTTGGTTGGGGCATAACCGCTTTGATGTTGACGAATAAATGCACATTTTCAGCAGTCGCTATCTTTTTCCTTAACTTTGTTCGCAATGACATATCAGCAAACATCAGAAGTCCGTTGTTGATGTGGCAGTTTTTGATCGACTTCCTGTTGGGTCCTATTGTATTTCTTTTCGATGACAGTTATACCAGTATTATATGCCTTCAATGTCAATACTAAACGTTTCAAGTTCATAGTTCATATTTTATTTTCACTCTAAATATCATATAGATAAATACATTAAATTCTTAAAAAACAAAAAAAAAAACAAACAACCATTATACAGGGCGAAAAGAAATGATGTACAATTCTATTTTATATGGTAAAATAGTATAAATGTCATATCAGCTAAAAATAACTTCAGAACAATATCGTTTTTGGTGTGACCCCCAAAGTTAATGTAAGGAATAAAACAGAAAATAACAGTAACACAATAATCTCACTAAGATAATTAGTAATTCTGAGGCAAAAAAAAATTTAGATAATGCACAAGAAATTTATTCAGCAAAAATCTAAAGTGCTATTTACATACGAGTATGTCTGAATATCAAGTAAATATTCTAAACTTACAACATCAACAAGCTAGTTTTTGAGAGCTTTTAAAAAGGAATTTGGTACATTTGTTGATGTCAAACATAATGGAAGTGAGTTAAAAAAATCGGCAAGAAACTACAGTAAAAGAATTACGATAGGCTGTGGTCCGGAAATAAGGAATATTAACGAAGAATAACGATATTAACGAAGAATTAAATCTCATAAAAAAAGCCTTCATCAACTGACGAAAAAATGGAAAGCTGGGGTACAAACATCTTTTTTTAGAAATTTTTCTTAAAACGTGCTTCTGTATGCTTAAGAGTGGCTTGATTTTATTGGAATAAGTACCACCCCAGCAAGCCATGCCGTATTGCATTTTAGAATGGAGTAAACCATTCGTAAAAACAAACTGTACTCAAGTAGTATTATAGAAATGCTTGAGGAATGAGCGGAGATATTTTTTGAGAGCATCTGTGTGGCTAGAGAAGCACATCCTTGAGTCAATTTCTTTGCTGTTGTCATTGTGGAAATAATTTTTTTCTGACAGATTGTGTTTTAAAACGCTGTATGTAGCTCGGTGAACGGACGATGAAGCCATATTTACGCATTCAACTCTGTATTGTTCATCTACTTTGGCAATAAGATTGTCAAGCACATCCTTGCGGTATCTTTCGTTTCCATCAGCTAAATTGCATTCGAATCTGCAGTACGTTGCTAGCTCTTCGAGTTTTTTATACCAGAGCGTATTCCTTTCGATTACCTTCTTCGCAATAATTTATGGAAGTTCTAAAACTTTTATTAAATAATCTACATGCAATTTTATTGATTTAATGAAAAGCGGTGACAGTCCTGTTTCGATATTGATCATATAGTTTGGAGTTGTACTTGGTAAGCTAAAGCATCGTTTTATGTAGTATCTAAGGAGTTTCTCTACTGTTTCATATTGGCAGTATCCCCAAGATTGAGCTGCGTACATCATAACAGATTCTGATACAGCTTGAAAAACCTTGTACTTTACGCTGTGGTCAATTAGTTGATTTGAAAAACATTTTTTCCATGTAGCCGATATGGAACTTTTGGCTTTTATTAGTCTTTCCTTTAGGTGAGGTTCCATACTGAGATTACTAGCCATTGTCACCCCGAGATATCTATAGGTTTTCACAATTTCAATGGGCTGTCCGTTGAGATACCATTTTTCGTTTCTGCACACTCTACCCGCTCCCTTCTTAAAGATCATAATTTTTGATTTTGTTAGGTTAACCGTAAGATTCCATAATTGGCAGTACAACTCAAGACGGTTAATCATTAATTGTAAGGACTCTGGTGAATATGCAAATAGAACCACATCGTCTGCAAATAAAAGTGCCTTTATTAAATGTCCTGCAATCTCTATTCCTCCAGGTAGAAAGTCGATGAGGTCATCGATGTACAAAGCAAAGAGATATGGGCTTAGTGTACATCCCTGTCTTACTCCCATAGTTGTTTCAAACCATTCTGATATTTCGGTCCCGCTCCACACACTCGATTGGTTGTCCTCGTATATATTTTCGATAGCTCTCCCAAACTTTTGGCTCATTCCAGCGTTATAAAGTTTGAATATTAAAGCTTTTCGATCGATATTATCGAAAGCTGCCTTGAAATCAACGAAAAAGGCGAATAATTTCTTTTTTTGTTCGAGGAATGTCCCAGCTATGTTTTGCAGTACGAAAATGTTGTCTACGGTTGAATAACCATTCCGAAAACCTGCTTGGAATTCTTTGATCAAATTGTTGTTTTCGATCCAAATTAACAAACGCTCATTTAAAAGTTTTGTGAAAATCTTGTAAGATGAGTTGAGGAAATATATTCCACGATAATTTGCGGGATCAGCTATATTGTCTTTTTTGTGAATCGGATATATTATCGCTTGTTTGAACTGTGGCGGTAGGTTACCTGTTTCCAGCATCCCATTGAAAATATCCGCTATTTTGTCGATAAAATTACTTGTCGCATACTTAAAAAATTCAATGGGTATCCGATCAACTCCAGGTGCCTTCCCATCTTGAAGTTTTTTCAAAACGTTATATATTTCTCCCTGTGTAATAGGTGCATCTAATATTTCATTTTTAATTAATGGCTTTGCGTAGTGAAACGGCAGTATGCTACTTTGAGGGTTCAACAGCGTTTGAAAGTGGGTCATCAGTGTCCTTGCGCCCAGCTGAGTGCCAATTTGGGGTGCTCTACCGTTGATTTTTTTAATCGCACACCAGAACTCCTTTGTATCTTTACAGTTCACCAATTTTAGAGCTTCGTTTTCAAAAAAATTTTTCTTTTTCTTCATACATATTTGTATGTACTGTATTTTTTTGGTAGTACATTTTTTTAAAGAACTGCTCTCCAAACTTTCGAAAAACTTTTAGCCATCCAAAAGATATTCTTCTCGCTGCTTCACACTCAGTATCAAACCATTTTTCTTTAAAAATGTATCTTTTTTTATAAGCTTGTACTTTTGGGGGGTAAGAAATTTTTATTAAATTGACGATATCCATTATATCCAGTTGAGCAGTTGTCGGCAGGTTGAGATCGAGTTTCCGTCTATACTCAGATGCATTTGATTCTTTCCACATCAGCTTATGGGGTAGTTGTATCGTTCTTGTATCTTTTCTTTCTGTCGGTAAAGTACCAAACTCGGCAACAATAGGCATATGGTCTGAGAACTGCTGCATCAAAACTACAAAATCATTTACTAAGGATGTCCATAATCCTCGTACCAAGCAGTAATCTATGACTGAACATCCTTGTTGTCCTATGAACGTATACTTTCCACTGGAGTCTGAATTGCTTGTTCCATTTAGTATATGAAATCCATGAGAATCACATAATTCTAACAGTTTTAATCCCTTTGCATTTGTGGTTCCATCTTCTGATTTTCTCACTTTACCTGCGAATCTATTTTCTCTTCCCTCTTCTTTTCCTATTCTGGCATTTAGATCACCGATGATCATCATATCGTCGTAATTACAGTGTTCAATTGTTTCAACTAACGCACCAAAATCTCTTTCCCAGTTGTTACAGTTGATATAAATTGGTAGTATATATAGTTTGCTTGATTCAATTGATATTTTTAAAAGTTTAATTTCATATACCGATTCAAATTCAAAGGATATGTTGTGATTAGAACTATGTTTTTTGTATCCAAAGAAGCATCCCCCACTTGATCTTCCTCGTGTATTTTGTTTTAAAGCGGAAATCCAAACAAATTCGACAGCACTACTGATTCCATAGAACTTCACAATTTGTATTCTGATATTCAGGTAAAAACTGAACCATTCTGAGATAAAACCTCGGAAATCAGCCTTCTCAACCTTGTTAAGCAGAATTGTATGGTTTACCATATCAAAATCTTTGGTTATATCTGCAAATAACCCAGCTGTAAATATTTGCTTGTCTAAGCTTGAAAAAATCTGGGTACAGAATATCAGGAGGGCATTATCTGTGGATCGAATATTCGAATTGTACTGAACTAAATTAGTGAACAGAATCTGAACAAAAAACAATTTTGCTTTGAATGGCTTTTTTTAAAAACTTAGCTTATTGAACGGAGAAGAGAAATTGAAATGAGAAACATTTGAAATGCCATCAACTCCATTGTAGGATGAATTTTTTAATTGTTTTTAAAAGCTCTAATACAGTTATTGGCTCAAAGAAACGGTGGTTATTTGGGAAACTTCCTGTCGAGGTTTTTAGAGTTTGGGGATTTATTCAAAATATTGTTGATTATTGAATACTCATAGCTATCCTAAGTATGTCCCTGTAAAATTCTTTACGGCATATCTTTATTTCTTGTTTTAGGGAAAATTACACTATCTTGAATTATATTTTTTTATATATCAGTTGAGGGGATGCTTTTTACACTGAATTCGTAATTTATTATATCTGTTTACTTTCTGAATTAGCCTATTTGTGATCCAGAGATTACGTTTTTTATTTGACTTTTTTTTTACCTAGTAATTGCAGTCATTTACCTGATTTCGTATGCCTTAGACGGATTTGGTTCCACGTAAGGATCCTGCCAAGACTCAAACCGCAGCAGGAATTTGTGATTAGGTAATTTTGACTTTGATTGAATTAGATGACTTTATAGCTTTATTTTTACAGAAGTCAACTATCAAGTCGGTCATACAGTGGTCGGAGTTACCGTAATCAAAAACGGTCATTTCGCAAGCAGGAAGTGAAACATTGCTGAATCGGCTAAAACTATGAACCAAGCATTTCTCGGATGAAGGTTTGGCAGATTCATTTATAAAATATATTTGTCCATGTGCTGCCATCAAGGACAAGTAACTGAATTGACATCACCAAAAATAAACAAATTATTTAATTTTTCAGTATCTAAACAAACAGCAACAAAGCCTTCTTTGTTTACTTCGAAAGGACAATCTAATGACATTGACGCTTTTAAAGTTCAATACAGATATATATACAATACACTACCCTTATAATTACTTTTCTCAATATCGGAAATCCAGATCTCAGACAAAAAAATAAAATCCAGAAACACGCGAAAGAGTATAAGTGATTAACAAGAATATTAAAATGAATTCCCATCATTCTAGCGAATGAAAAAAGTTTATTTATACAGTAGTCGTTTGAATTAAGAACCTCTTCAGATATATAAGTAAGTAGTATCAATGAGATCGAAAGTAGTAATACCGTCACAGATAAAATTTAATTTTCAATTAGATTTCTACTTCTATCCCGTACGTCCTCGTTTCGTTCATATCTGAAAGGGCTATCAACAATCCAATCAATCATGTCTAAAGCATTTGTTATCCGCAGCACATAGGTTACTCTTTTGCATTGGCTAGTGATGTGACACTGATTTCGTCGGTTATAACCATCGAGTCATTTGAGCTCTCTGACGGGCAGAAGCTCAGCTGCAAAAGCAGCTGTGTAACTTTTCGATAGCACATTTAGGACGCCTGTCTTCTTCATTTAGTTGGGGAGTTTCTTGCACCACTATGTACACGACGTTCCGCTTTTGAGCAAATATTTCAGTCGTAATAGGTTCTTATAGTTAGTTTTTAGTTTTATATGCATTTTATTTTCTTAACACTAACTCTTACATTCTAACAAAAAATGCTTAAATGCTAGCTTACAATTACTTAATAATCTTGCACTAACTTACTGGCCCCACACAGGCACTCTAAGCTACTCTAAATTCTTATAACTATGTCTTTCGACTTCATTTACATTTTCTTAGAACTATTTATTTTGTATACTTAAAGCTAAGAAATAGGTTCTTATGAACTTGAAACAATGCGCAAAGGGCTAAATTATTTTCCACAAAACCTGCATAACAATAACTTAATGCAATGGTTAATGAACCAAGTCTCAACGAAATTTCCATCAACTTCAAACACAATTTTTCGAAGCTTTTACAATAAATTTCGCCTGACAAGAAACAATCGAAAAGTTCACGCAACATTTCCCCATTTAGTAGTGCTTGTCCACTTAAAACTTTCAAATTTAATTACTTCAGGCTAGAATATAACTATCATGGTCGTCAACTAAATGAACATTTTCAAAATGTATGCACAGCACTGAGTGCATTTACTTAGAGTGTCCACAAGAGTTTTTAGTGCAAATTTGCACTAAGTGGCTCGACTGTTTGTTTACTTTGAACTTTTGCAAATCGCGTCCGCGCAGTCCTTCCTGCCTATGGGTAACGAAGCGTGACAAGTTAAATTATAATTTATTGCACACCAGTCCATCTGTCAATAGCCTTTTGCACGAACGACCATTACTTATGTCAGACAAGGTTAAACACTCAAGTTTCCCTCGCTTTTGAATACGAGTATCTTCCTTTTAGTTTTATGTATGTATGTTCATACCTGAAGGTATGATTCAGTAGATTAAATAGTTCTATAAACGTGTAGGCGTAAATCAATTTCGAATGGAAGTAGATGATTTAGAGTAGAATTGAAATATTGAGGTATTCTCTGTGCAATATAAATTCTATTTATTTGGCTCAAGTTCAGGTTGTATGATATTTCATATAGCCAGAGCTCGGGCAATGTTTTAGGTTTCGGACTGTACTCCCTCTTAAATGAGTGAATTAGCAAAATATTTGTTTTCTTTTCATGGTCCGTATTTTAAAAATTATTCGGACATAGAATCATTTAGAGGTCACAATGATACTTTCACTACTGCACTGTGTTCATACTGGAGCATTAAGAGATTTTCTAAAGTCCTTTTTACAAAAACATAAGTTCTTAGAATTTGAGTAGGTGTTTGTATTCCATACAGCAGCGTTTAGAAATATATCTATAGTTATGTATATTGTCAGGCTTCATCCTAACCGGTCACAAGTCAAGGTTTCCGCAATATGCTGAGTCTGACAATGCAAATATAACTGAACTTCGACCTGAGCAAGTGAACCTGAGTGCATACGCCTAATCTAGATAAAGCACAATTCGGACAATTCGGAAACTCCTAGATCCCACTCGTATACCAGACCTTGTCCATATCCTGATTTATGTAGCTAGAGCATGAACTTGATCTAAATCGGATGAGAAAATCCATGATCGATTCGAAAGTAAAGCTATTTGAAATATTTAGGGTGGCCGTGGTGTAGTGGTCCTAGCAATCGCTTCTCACTCGGAGGATCAAAGTTCGAATCCTACCAATTGACAAGTTTTTCAAGTTACTCATTTGTGTAATTGGAACTGAAACAGAAAAATTCTGCGTGTGAAGGCATAACACTGACACGTAGATTTGGCTATTGAAGAGTTTCAAGCACAAAAAACTACTGTGAATTATAACCTTCGAGTCACTCTGAGTGAAGAAAAAACTCTCCGTCCTATTCGGACTCCCACCCCTGGAGAGCAAATATCGAAACCAAATATTCTTGAGTTTCAAACCACTACAAAAAACCAATTTTCATTTCTCCTCCTTCTAACTTTCCGCCCGCGGCGGGGCTACAGTAAAAGGGTATCTAGCCCCTTAGGCGCGCGTAAATTATAAAAAAATATCCTTTGATGGATTTTACTAGTAGATTCAACTATATGAACTATACTAGCTGTATAGCGACCTCGAATCTATCAAGATATTGCTTCAACCTGAATGTCTCCCCAGCTAGGTCGGCCGCTGCTTATCTTGATGCCGCGAGTTATGCGCGTCAAGTTTGTTATGGTAGAACTCCCAGGATGGAGTCAATAGCGCCGCCATAAGCAGATCCACAGAACATTCAACTCAGGTTGAGAGTTGTGCCATCGGGTTAGAAGCAACAAAAAATAAACAAACTTACATCAGGAAGTGAAAAATGAATCACGAATTTCGGCAATGCACGTAGAATGTTCGGACTCTTAACAGTCGACATTCAGCTGAACAATTAGCAGAGAAGCTAGACCACAACAAAGCGGATATCACTGGTTGAAAAAGGGTGGCACATATTTCACGTGGATCTTATCGATTTTTTTTATTATGAAGCAAGTTTCAAAAGACTTTTTCATGATAGAAGATGGGACAGATTTAAGCTCCGAGCACTCTCCAGTGTATCTCACTCTTAGTAAATGCGTTATTGTTACAAATCCAAATCTGCACCTTACAAATAAGTTTACGGATTGGCAATATTTTAGAGTCTTATTAGATCAAAATCTAAATTTGAATAGACTTTTGACTGATGAAACCGAATTAGCAAATGAAGTACTTTTATTTACCAAACAAATACAAAGTGCAGCATGGAAAAGTACTCCTACTGCAACAAATAAACTGACAGAATTAAATACTCAAGACTAATAATGGATCAGACTCTACAAATCACATTGATAAGACACCAGTTAAAGCATTTTAAAAATTAGTCATTCAACAGATATGTGAGTGAACTTGCTGCTGATAAGCAAACAGAATATTCCCTTTTGCAAGTCTAACAAATACTTAAAACGTCCAATACAACAGAATCCACCTTTAAGATCGAGAAACACTTGGACTAAAACAGACACCGAAAAGGCTGATTTATTTACTGAGTGTCTAATGGAGACCTTCCAACCCAATGAATCTCAACTTGTTGACGTTTGGTCAGAAGTACCATAGATCATAGATCAACAACGATCGCAAACGCAAAAAGTCATCTGGGTACGATTTAATAACTGCTGAGGTCCTACAAGAACTGCCACCAAGAGCTTTTCTCAAGTTGGCAATGCTACAGAATGCGTGCTTCAACCTGAAGCACATTCCCTGTCACTGGAAAGTTGCAGATGTGATAAAGATTCCTAAATCATGAACCTTCATGACCTTCACGAACTCTCATCTTATAGACCAATTTCCCTTTTGCCCATTTGCTGATGCGGATGCTGATGCTGATGCTGATGCTTATGCTGATGCTGATGCTGATGCTGATGCTGATGCTGATGCTGATGCTGATGCTGATGCTGATGCTGATGCTGATGCTGATGCTGATGCTGATGCTGATGCTGATGCTGATGCTGATGCTGATGCTGATGCTGATGCTGATGCTGATGCTGATGCTGATGCTGATGCTGATGCTGATGCTGATGCTGTGGTGATGCTGATACTGACGTTAATGCTGCTAATGTTTATTTTTTTGAATGCGATGTGAACTTTAATTTTAATTTGGTGGATGATGGTGGTGTTGATGTTGATGTTGATGGACTACCATCGGCATCGTTCGAATGTTAGGCTTTAAATGATTTTTTATTACTGCTAATACTGTTATTGGTGTTGCCACTTTGACTGTGACTACTACATATTTATGGAACTGTTCTGAACTATGCTTGAAGCTAATGCAGGATGGGCTGAATATTCGGCCATCGTGTTGCGTTATTTGGTAGAGTGTTTAGAGTGTTTGAAGCTATGAGTAGCTTCGCATAAATCCTGTTTGTTGTTGAGTTTTTATTTTGGAATCAGCACACTCAATATACTATGAGAAGAGAATTTCGTTGAATAAAAGTTTCATGTACTGACCCATTTTGATTTAGCATATTTGTGCCGATGAATTTCCATAGCCTTCGAATTATGAGACGGGGTACTAAAAACACCACCACGATAAAAACGGACGGCGATTATGGTAGTGTTTAGGTGTTCGGTATTCTTTTTTCTTGTTTGGGGTCTTCCGATTAGCGCAGGTAAATTACTCCAAAGTTTGATGGTGATTACCTCGAAACGAAGAGAATCCACTACCAAATTGAAATTTAAACCAAATTGAGTATTCAGAACTATGTTTTTGCCTTCAACCCGCATATAAGACATATGCATAAGGCTTTTAAAAAAAGAAAATTTGGAAACCATTATCGTTGTTGCCTAAAGTCTTTAATAATATCTAAGCATTTTTTTTTTAATAATTACATTTCTGTAAAGAATCAGAGCTAAATTATATAAAAATGGATGAATCAGAATTAGGTGCAGTTATCTCAGCGGCTGATTCGTTTTTTTTTTTTTTTTTATAATTTACGCGCGCCTAAGGGGTTAGATAGCCTTTTACTGTTGCCAGGGCGAGGGCGGAAAGGTAGAAGGAGGAGAAAGGAAAATTGTTTTTGTAGTGGTTTGAAACTCAGGTGTGTTTGGTTTCTATGTTTGCTCTCCAGGGGTAGGAGTCCGAATAGGACGGAGAGTTTTTCTTCACTCAGAGTGATTCGAGGTATATCACAGTATTTTTCTTTTTCTGTGCTTGAAACTCTACAACAGCCAAATCTACGTGTCAGTGTTATGCCTTCACACGCAGAATTTTTCTGTCTGAGTTCCAATTACCCAATGAAAAACTGACTTGCCATGGGCAGGATTCGAACCTGGACCCTCCGAGTGAGAAGCGTTTGCTACTACCACTACGGCCATAGGGCTAAAGGTAACTGTAAGGAACAGTAGAGAGTTGTTGATAGTATTTTGGAGAAGCATAAGGAATCTCTAAAAATTTACCATTTAGAAGACAATAGAATACATTTAACAGATGCTACCAGCATCTCTAATAAATTTAATGATTATTTTACTGAAATCACCGAAAATTTAAAGCCGTCAGTTGAACCTTGTAATTCTTGCATTCCTGATAGCTTACGAGCAAACAGCCTTGTGTTTAACGCGATTTCTTCGGTTGAACTCTACAAACTAATAATGTCTTTGAAGAACAAAAATTCTTGCACTAGTGACGGCATAACAAGCATATTACTAAAAAAAATTGCTTGGTATGTGGTTGACATCCTGAGTTACTTGCTTAACCTAAGTGTGAATAATGGCTGTTTTCCACAATCCCTTAAAAATGCTGAAATAATTCCTCTTAAAAAAGGCAAGAGGAGAAATGTCTCTACATATAGACCTATATCTCTGCTTTCAACCTTTGCTAAACTGTTTGAGAAACTGATTGAATTCCGCATTCTATCGTTTTTGGATCATAATCACTTTTTCCCGGATAATCAATTTGGTTTTAGGAGTGGTATGTCAACAGAAGATTAGGTCGTGTAGTCAGTTGTATGAAGGTACAAACAATAAAAATTCAACTATGCCAAAAAACTATGACGAAAGCCTTCGACATGGTCGGCCATGAGCTGTTACTACGAGTAGACAAGTTATATAATGCTGGTTTTAGAGGAGTAATATATGAATGCTTATAAACGTATTTAAAAGATAGAAAACAAATAGTTAATATCAATGTAGCCTTCAGCAACTCTTGTGTTTTAAGTAATGGTGTCCCACAGAGTTCTGGCTTGGCCCTCTTCTATTTCTAATATACATAAATTCTCTATTCATTCAGGAATTTAATGACATAGCTACTGCATTTCCTGATGATATAGCTTTTACATATCAGTATGAAACCCTCTGAATGCATAGTAAGGATTGGAGACGACTTAGAGAGTCTGAAACTTTGGTTTGCTGCTCATAAGCTAGTTATCAGTGAGAAAACGAAGCTGATCTCTATAAAAATATCGGGAAATGCTTTAAATGATTTCAACCTAAGCGTTCATGCATATGACTGTGAAAGGTTCAGCTTACCTATACACACATGTGGAATTAATAATTTTTCCGATCTCAGTCAATGCTCTACAAACTGCTTTAAAATCGAGACAGTTAAAAATTTTAAATAACTTGGAGTTATAATCGATAATAACTTGAGCTGGAAGGATCATATTCGAACAGTAAAAATCTCATATGATGCTGGTGACTCATAAACTATAACTCATAAAACCATATTGTTCTGAGAAAGTTTTAACTCAAATGTACTACAGCCTTGTACACTCATAGTTGCAATATGGCATCACTTGCTGGGGACAATCATACTCCACTACGTTGGGACCTCTATTAGGGGCACAAAACATTTAATTCGGATTGTTTCTAATTGTAATCGTTTCACTCATACCTGACCTTTGTTCAAAAAACTTCGAATTTTACCGCTTAGACATTTGTATACCTTTAAAGTGCTCAGGGAGTTTTTCAAGCGAAGTGGTTACGCATAAATAATTCGGCTCTGGTTAACATACCGGTTGCACATAGGACTCATTTTAGGCATTTTTACACCGTTACAGCCCCAAGTTATTTCAATAAACTGCCATATTTTATCAGAATTACTTATAACGTTCACTTATTCCTAAAAAAATAAAAGACTGGTTATTTAACATTGATCATGCAAGCATAGAATCTTTGTTAATAATCATGTCTTGATCTTCAGCACAAGTAACATCTTTTACATTAAATAAATAGATACCTCAAGGTTAACATTTTTGTACTGTTTCTTTTTTCTTGGTTTTTGGAAATTTGTTCTTTTTTTGGAATTCATCCTTTTATAAATGTTATTATTGTAATCTGGATTGTATCTACATATGTATTTGAATTGTTCTATTTTACACATTTTTTTTAATGATTTACCTACAGCAAATATTCAAAAAAAATCAATTTGATTTATTAGTGAGATAGAGACTCAAAAGTGAATAAAGACATATTGTTATTCCAAAATAAATCGAATTATCGAAATAATAAACAGTGAAAATAGACAAAGCAATGATACTACTGACAAAATTCGTAAAGCTGTCAACCAACAAGTGAACATGAGCTTAGAAAAACGTTCTCCTCTTTCTGCAAACACAGAGAGCCGACAAGCTCCCAATTCAGCTGAATGGACTCTAGTTATCAGCAACCTAAGATATTCAGCTAACAACTACAATGAGTCTATTAGAAAGAGAAGGAGACACCCATCAGCAGAAGAGGATGACCATAAACATCATGAAAAGCCTTACCTGGAAAACAATCCTTTCTTCCCACTGACATGTCATGACACAGAAACGCAAGTAAACACCTCCAACATGACACATTCTCGAAGGGAAAAATCCAATCTCAACCCTGTTAAGAACATTAGCAAAAGTACTAACATATTCTGCCCACCTATATTTATTGTTGGTCAGAATGCAGTACTAGTGAAATAAATTATAAATCTGTAAATCTAGGATATCTTAAAACAAAAGTGTACATAAATGATGTAAATGTTCATAAAATGATTATAGATAAACTGCGCGATACAGTTGTAGGGGCTTATTCATTTCCTCCTAAAGATACCAAAAAGCAATCTGTAATTCTTAAGCGATTAGATAGTGACACACCTATAGATACCATTCATCATGCATTAAAGAGGCATGCCCTAATATTAAAATAAGCAAAATAAAGCCTTTTTTCACCGCAAGAACAAAGCAACAACAAATTAAATTAAACATGTTTCTTGTTCAACTCGAGGTAGGGGAGTCCATTAGGGATCTGGCAAGCGTCAGGTGTTTACCTTATCAAAGGGTTTTTTGGGAGAGAAAGCGCAATTCGCCTATAATTAAGGTGCAAAGGAAGAACAGTTGTCAGCAATAACAAACAAGCTGTCTTTAACAGAGCTCAAACAACAGCTAATCCAAGCAGATCATATGCTTCCATATTGAAATCTCCTAATAGTGCAACAGAGACTGATAAAAAGACAACAGGATATCTTAATGACTTCATTAAGGAATCTCAAACTTTGTTAAATATTCCATTGCAAGATCTCTTAAAAAAAATTAGACAATTCTGGCCAAAATACAGCCAAATTCAATCCACAGAAGACAAAATCTTCACATACCTAGAGTTTATAGCTTCTATTGTTGTGTAATGGTTTTTTCAAATATGAACATTATAGCAATGAATTTTAATTCAATTATTTAGCATGAAAGGAGATTAGCACTATTAAGAATCCTTAAAAATAAAAAAAACACAAATATGCTTTGTCTCCGAGACGAGATTACAAAAAAGGCACAAACCTAAATTTGAGGGCTACAATATCATAAGAAATGACTCAGGAAATGGAACCGCAATAGTATTAGACAATAAGTATGAATACAAGAAAGTGCCATTCATTTGTAGTCTTTTCTCAGTTTGTCTAGCTTCAATCTCTTCTCACAATGCTGATGGATCAACTTTTCGCTTATAAGCAATTTATATTCCCTCCAATTCTGGGAGAAATTTACCAAGAGAACTAGACAAACTTTTTTCTCTTTTCAACTCATTCGATGGAACAATGGGGAGACAGAACTCAAAACAGCAACGGAAGTTCATTTTATAACTGGTTTCAAAGCAACGCTTTCTTAAGCTTTGACTTAATCAACTAATCACCTAATAGTCTTTATAGATTATAGATTGTCTCTGCTAGTTTTAATATTTATTTTATTTATTTATTTATTTTTATTTTATTTATTTTGTTTATTTCTTATTCTCTTAAAATATAATAATATAAAACAATCGAAATTTCAGTATATATATCTATCTACTAGCAAGAACAAAAGAGAATAGCAGTGACATTTTATATTTAAGGAAAAATAGAAATAAATGTCACATCAAAATTAAAGATAAATACTTCAAATATAGTGGGGTGTACAAAATTTACATCAAGCAAATTTTTTATAAATCTAGATAATAGAGCGTAACAAAACTTCGATTTCGTTGTGATCAAATATAAGAAGCCATGACCTAACACTTTTTAAAAATGAGAACAAATTCCTTATGATTCGAATTCCTTCAGGGAGTATATTAAAAAGCTTACAAGAGACAATCGTATAAAAAATTTTGAAACATGTAGTGCGAAACGTAGGGATACTAACAACTTGACTAGTTTGGCTACGCAAGTAATGCATATCAGAGGTAGGACTTTGAAGATATCCTCCTCTTATAAAAAAGATTTTTAAAACTTTGAAAAAATATAATTGCCTCACTGGCAGTATTTTCATGGTCTTAAACAAATCCATAGAATGTGTTAATCGATTAACTTTGCACATGTTTCTTACAGCACATTTTTGGAGGACAACTAGCTGCTGAAGTTTGGTCCGATAGGAACCTCCCCAGCAGCCAATGCCATACTGCAATTTCGAGTGAAATAGACCATAGTAAACCATTTTCAATGTATTGAAAGAAAAGAAATTCTTGAGAAACAACGAATAGATGATAGAAGGCACTGTCTTAAATTGGTAATGTGTTTGGACCAACTCATATTTTGGTCAATAATAACTCCTAGGTATTTATAGTCCACAACACTCTCAATTTTAAAACAATCTCCACTACAGCCAACTTCGGAATTGTAGTATGTAAACCTTTGCTCAGATAACGTATCATTAATTAACGAAAACCTAGCGCAATCAGGTGCATGAAATATCACATCCAGGTCAGGGGGTACTTGCGTACCTATGCTAAAGTACATTAACCTAGTTTTATTGCTAATCACTAATTTATGTGTAGCAAACCAATACCTCAATAAGTGGACATCATTGTTTATGTTTGCAATTAAATTCAATGGGCTGGCCGAGGTGTAAGCAATTCCAAGGTCATCTGCAAATGCTGTGATTTTACCCTCAAACGGTTACGCAAATAAAGAATTAACATAAACTAAAAACAGTATTGGGCCAAGCACAGATCCTTGAGGCACACCTAGATTAGTTACACTGGAATTGCTTACACAGTTTCCAATTTTGACTATTTGAGTTCTATCCTTTAAATAGGACTCAAACCATTTAAACATGAAACTGCGAAAACCCACTTTAAAAATTTTGTCAAGGAGGATGCTGTGGTTTACCATGTAGAAAGCTTTTTTAATATCAACAAAAATCCCGGCACAACTCTTTTTCTGATCCAGCGCCTCGAGAATTACGGAACAGTAATTTAACAATGCCTCCTCAGTAGAATGACCTGCTCTAAATCCATACTGCATTGGGCTAAAGAATTTAATTCTGTTAAGGTATGACAAAATACGTACCTTAATTGTTTTCTCAAATACTTTAGAGATAGAAGATAGTAATGATATGGGCCTATAATTCGCTTTGTCACTCCTATCGCCTTTTTTGAATAAAGGTATCACTATTGCACATTTTAATTGATCAGGGAATATACCAGAAATGATACTTAAGTGAAATAGATGAGCTAAAATATCTACAATATTTAACGCAGTTCTTTTAAGCACTAAATTGGATATTTCATCGCTGCCACAGGAACCCGTATTCCTTAAGGAGTTTATTATTTTGAGAAGTTCACAGCCCGATATTTCCTCAAAAAAGAAGCTATTTCTGACGAAATTCTCCAGAACATCGGACTCTGTGCAGGAGGAACAAAAAGAGGACAAGTAACACGGAGAAGATGACTGACCAACTGTGACAAAATAAGAACTAAAAACATTAGCTACGGCTGTAGGATCCGAAATAGTTGAACTTCCGCTTTTTAACGTGATCGATTTACATGTATCAAGAGTATTACGACCGGTAATGTTATTAATTACTTGCCATTCTTTATTTCGATTTCCGTTCGCCATCCTGATCCTGTTCTGAAAGTAGATATCACGGCAACTGCGAATTTCTCTATTAACTTGTTTGAATATACGAACGAGACGAGTTTTTAGATTTGAATTTAGTGGATTTTTAGCACATTTCTTTTGAAGTTTGTGCCTCAGCCTTATTTTCTTGAGTAGCGAGTAATTGATCCAAGGTTTAAGTCTAGTATTCGATTTTTTGTGCACAACAGTAAAGCTAGAAGAACTATCATGTTTTTGGAATTTTCTTAGAAATGCGTCATATGCTAAAGAAGCATTGTCTATACTATAAACTTCAGCCCAATCTTCAAAACGCAGTTTATTATTCAAATCAAGGAAATCGATTCTAGGCACTTTTAGACGAGAAGTACCTTCTTTTTTTTTGATTGAGATTCCTTCAAGAAGAAGGCCAGTCATGCAATGGTCGGTTATGCCAAGATCAAGGTTAATACCAAAAACATTATTAGAAGGAATAAAATTAAATCGACCAAATACATGGTCGAGACATGTGCCCGAAGATGGTCTAGTGATACCATTTATAAAAGAAATGAGTCCATGCTCTGCAATCATTGCAAGCTAAAAATCTGAAAAAGGGTTGGAAACTAAAATATTTAAGTTAAAATCACCTAGAATGAATAGATTACCCGCTCGTTGAGTGCGCAGAAAATCAGAAAGTTCATCAATAAATAAGTTTACAGGTTGAGAATGAAGTCTATACACACAGAAAAAATTTATATTATAGTTAAATATGGTGTAAGAAACTTGTATGATGTCTACACTTAAAAGTTTAATATATTTAATATCGCCATAAAATGAATCTCTTACAAAAACTCCCACTCCACCTGCAGAATAGGAATCATTAGGATTCGCAAAAAAGTTATAACTAGGAATTTTATATTCATCAATTTCATTGGAATAAATCCAAATTGCGGAAACAAATATAATTTCAGGCAAAAATTCAAAGGCTTCAAGATTTGCAACAAGTAAATCAAAGTTTGCACGCAAACTACGAATATTCTGATGCACAACGAAAAAAGAGTGATTATTTGAAATACTTTGGAAAACTCTACAACAAATGGAACTAAAGGTTTCAGTAGTGAGGTTGTTATTTGTGATATCAAAAACATCATCCATGTTGTTGATATTAGATTGCTGGTAGATCATCAAACGATTTAATAACAACAACCTCACCATTATCGACCTTTCTCAACAATATTTGAGAATTTTGAAACCACAAGTACTTAAATTTATTCTCTATTTTCCATTTTTTCGCTGCCATGAAGAGTGCCCTAGTATATTTAGTAAAACGATGGTTAATGTAAATATTATTCGTAGTACCTTCGGCAAAAATAGATGCATTAAGTTTCTTCTTAGCAACTCTTTTAGATTGCATTATTTTCTGCTTAGCTTCAAGTGAAGTGAAATGAACACATATGACGTCATTGTGTGATGCACTGGTATTGGGAGACGAAGAATTTTTTGTCTTAATTCGTTTCACGTAGCAATTTCTGATCTCCTCTGAAGGTAGGGGAACATTCAAAGCATCATTAAAAAAATTTTGTACACTCTCCTTTGCTTTGGAATTATTCACGCCCGGCACACCTACAATCTCGACGAAGTTCTCCAGCTGTTTCTGCTCTCTCCAATTTAGCTTACTTTCCAGGCTCACAACCTTCGATCGCAGAGAGTTGTTCTCTTCTTTCAACTGCCTGACTAAGTCTAGAAGTTCACTATCAATTTTGTTCTTTAAACTAATAAATTCGTCATATAACAGCTGAAGGGTTATTGAACTGCTGGGCGTCTGGGACAGCGAGTTAGTATGTTGTTGTTGGTGTAACGGAGATGTTGTACGCTGGTTCTTGCTGATGCACGGTTTTGCTTGCTGTTTTGTTGTTGTTGTAGACTTTTGCTGCTTTTCGCCAGACTGTTGATGTTTTGCTGCTACAGCTGATGTTGATGGTTTAACTACAGGTTGTTGTTGTAGAGACAAACGGCGCAAAGCACTGCACTTGTCACAACGATATTTAAAATTGTTTGTGAACATATAGTCAATGTCGGCTAGTTGGATATTCACACAGGGACCGTGAAAAAGAGTTTGCAGTCGCTACAAGCGACTTTAATTGCGTCACCGCGATCTATTTTGTCTTGGCAAACTGATTTAATAATGAATTACTTGATATAAACTCTTAGGTTGAGAAAACGATACGCACCCCACGACACTCGATTCCACAATAGCTCGTCTACACCTTGTCATACCTTTTCTACCCATTCAGATCATTTTGGAATCTCAATAAAATTAAGGCTTCTTAATTTCTTACCAATTTTATTACCTCCACCCACTGTCAGGTCATTCAAAAATACCAACTGGGACTGCTTTAGAATAAGTTTACACAACAAACTCTCAACAATCAATTTATTTGATTGTAGAAACTTCTCAAACAATGAAATAGACTTACTCATAAATGAATTGAATTCGAAAATGACTTATACTATAAACTCTAACTCCACTGTTGTTTTTACTGAAAAGTCACGCTATTAATTTGATGAATTTCTACTTGTATACAAGTTATAAACTTTATTGAACGAGTGAACAAAAAGGAAATCTATAGCACAGTAATTATACCATATGTTATGAAGATTATTATTACATACAAATGTGTTATGTGTACTAGTTAGGGTTGCCGTTTTATTAATGTTTAGCATTTTAATACAGTTTTATCTCAACACTTCCCCTCAATGCTATACTAGTACATAAAATATATATTGTATATAAAAAATGTTATTAATGTAAGCCCAACATTCTAGAAAATTTAAAATGTTTTATTTTACATAAATTCTTTGTGAGAATATCAGAAATCACTTCATCTGTTTGAACATATTTTAGTGTTATTATATTTTGTTGAAAAATTTTTCGTACATAGTGCACTCGAACATCAATATGTTTACTACGACTGTGATAAACAGGATTTTTTACTAATTGCTGCGAGCCCAAATTGTCACCATTCAACTCGATGGGTTCCCTCACTAACTCAGAAAAGCCCATCTTCTTGATGAAAGACCGCAAGTAAACTGCTTCTCTCACTGCTGCTGATAAGGCCATATATTCTGCCGCGGTGCTACTTAAAGCCACTGAAGGTAGCTTCCTCGACTCCCCAGTGATCGCCGCAGTATCTTCACCAATAAAGACAGCATAACCGGTATACGATTTTGGGTCATCGCTGCCACAAGCCCAGTCAGCATCAGCAAAACCTTTTAGCTTCTCACCAGTCTTTCTCTAAATAAGTTTGAAATTAAGTGTATTGTTTAGGTACCTTAAGTTGTGTTTGGCAGCTTTTAATTTGGAGCAAGCTAAGAGAATATCGTCCACGTATGCAGCGATAATGTTGATTTCTTTATTTCCATTCAGCGTGTACACGCAAGAGTCAGCACTGCATTGTTTGAAGCCCAAATTCTTTAAGATTTTGTGCAATTTAGCGCTCCATTCACGTCCGGCCTGCTTTAACCCATACAA
This sequence comes from Volucella bombylans, assembly GCA_949129095.1. NCBI lineage: Eukaryota > Metazoa > Arthropoda > Insecta > Diptera > Syrphidae > Volucella > Volucella bombylans. The sequence goes on along the minus strand of OX422140.1, from coordinate 124,511,470 downwards.
CGCTTTCTTTAATTTACAAACCTTCTGCTCTTTGCTCTCAGCGATGAATTGCTCCGGCTGGTTCATATATACATCCTCTCTTAGTTCTCCATTTAAGTAGGCTGATGTACCTCGAGATTAAATTCAGCAGCAAGCGCCAATATCAGTCTCACCGATGAAAAGCGAACTACAGGTGAGAACGTCTCCGTGTAATCCACGCAGAACCTCTGGCTGCAACCCTTTGACACCAGTCGACATTTGTAGCGATCAACTTTTCCGGTTTTTTCCCTTTTTATATTAAAAACCCATTTACATTTTATGACTTGTTGGGTGTCTGGTGGATCAACTAGGTCCCAGGTATCGTTAGCCAACAAAGATACATATTCACTTTTCATGGCTTCTAACCATCTTTGACCATCCCTCCGATTTAATGCCCCTTTTACTGTCAACGGGTTTGAAACAATTTGAATTTAATTTGATTCACTTACATGTGCATTAAGTCTTTGGCGTGAACGAAGGGTATACGGAGAACGTATCCGATGTTCCACCAAATCAGCACCTTCACCACCACCAGAACTTTCAATCAATGCGTCATCATCTATTACATCACCCAGTATCAACCACACAGTCAGCAACTTTTTCAGCAGATTGTACAGCATCAACAGCACGGTCATTAAAACACTTCTCAGACAATATACTCGTACTGCCTCGGTGTTTTGTTTGACAGGGAGAACTTCCTCCCTTGGTAAGTCTATAATGGTATAATCATTAAAATCGACTGAGATATTCTTACCGATGCTCTCCAAAAACTTAACATCCCTGCTCTTAAATATTTGTCTTGATTTTGTGTCATATAATCTATATGCTTTTGATTCAGGCGAATAGCTACCATGAAGCACTCAATTCCCTTGACACTGAATTTCGAACTCCCAGGCCGCTTATCTAACATAACTGCCCTGGATCCAAATATTTTGAAATGTTCTACAGAAGGTTTTCTTCAGTGCCAAGTTTCGTAAGGCGTTATGCTGTCCAAAGATCTCGCGAATGATCGGTTCCGTAGGTATACAGCAGTTTTGACGGTTTCACACCATAGCATCTCCGGAAGACTTGAATTTAAAACCAAGCACCTTGCCATTTCCACGATGGTCCGGTTTGCGCGTTCCGCAACACCATTTTGTTGGGGTGTGTACTGCACTGTAAGTTGGCGTTGAATACCTTCTGATTCGAGGAATTGTGAAAATTGTGTACTGAGATAATCGCGACCATTGTCAGTTCGGAGCACCTTTATTTTTTTTTTTGCTGCTTCACGCTCGACCCTAGTTTTAAACAATTTAAAGGAATTAAAAATGTCACTTTTATTCTTCAACAAATAAAGAAATATTTTTCGGCTATAGTCATCGATGAAAAGACAAAAATATTTAAAACCGGCTGTGGTATGTAGGCCCACAAATATCACTGTGCACAAGTTGCAATACTTCAAATTCTGCAATTGCTGGCATTTTTTGGAAAAGTTAGAGTACATAACTTCCCTTTTATGCACGTATTACTTTTCAAATTTAATCCGAGCACCATATTATTCGCGATTGTAAAGTTTAGGTCTTTAAAATTTATGTGGCCGAAACGCTGATGTCATTTCATCAAATCATCAGATTTTGCGCTTATCTCGTATGAAACAACTTTTCTCTATCCACAGCGTATAAATACAAATTTTCACACTTGCTTGCAGTAAGAACGATTTTTCCGGACGAATCTTTGATAATCGCGTTCTCGTCACTAAAAAGAACCACGTTCGAATTCTCGACTGCTTTACTTACCGAAATGAAATTTGTGCTCAGTAACGGGACAAAAAGAACATCATGCAATTTGATTTTTACTTCTTCCGTTTCTATTAAAACGTTACCGATTCCTTGTGATGGTGTTGTTGGCCGCTAACTGAATTTTTTCTTCTTCAACTACGCTCTGCTACCAGGGAATTGAATGCTTCATGTGGTTCGAGGGAGATAAACATATTTTTGTCACAACACATATAACTGGTGGTACCACTAGCCAGTTTCGTGCAAAATGTTTCCCTCACGTCTTTTGCACTCATCTATTAGCTTCGTTTTCAATACTTGTGGCTTAAGCAAATCGTCATGAGACTCAATTGCTATAACAAAATTCCCAAATTGTGGTAAGCTTGAAAGAAGAATAATTGTTAGCAATCGTCTTGCATTTTAATGTCGACTTCTTTTAATTTTTCGAACAAATCGAAGATATTAAGATGACTGACAACAGACGAATTGTCTGACATGTTTAGATTCAGGAGATGTTTGAATAAAGTTACCTTCCTTGCAGGCCTTCGAGGAGAATGTATCTCTTCCAACTTCTGCCAAGCGGATTTGGATGTGCTGCAATTTTTTATATGAAGAACTTGAGATGATTTTACTGATAGTAGCATCGTAGCCCGTGTCTTGCCATCCTTCGACTTCCATGTAGCAACTTCGCTACCAGCAGCAGCCGTATAAGCAGGCTCGGCAATTTCTCCAGAGACATAATCCCACAATTCGCTGTGAATTAATATTGACCGCATTTGCACCTTCCAGCAGTCGTAATTTTCGTCATCCAATTTATCAATTTGATACAGCCCGGCACTTATAATGACTATCTGGGCCTATAACCTTTGTTACAGAAAAGTCACGCTATTAACTTTATGTGAGGAATTTAAAGCAAAGTCTTTCTACTTGTATACACGTTATAAAGTTTACTGAACGAGTGAATAAAGAGGAAATCTATAGCACAGTATTTATACCATATGTTATGAACATTATTATACATACAAATGTGTTATGTGTACTAGTTAGGGTTGCCGTTTTATTAATGTTTAGCATTTTAATACAGTTTTATCTCAACAGTTATCGAACACAAACAGTCCAAATACAATTACATACCAGAATTCACAATAAAACTAATCAAAGTTCGTAGCCAATGGTTAAGAATACTTAAACGAATGTTTCACAGACACTTTAATAGAGTTAATCAGGAATATGTAGAACTATCTTCTAGAATTAAATGGTTAAGCAAAATTATAAAACAAAATATCAACATAGAAACAAATAACGCATTTTACTCAAGGCTGCGAAACATAAAGCCTTCCTCTCATGCATTTAAGGAAATCAAGTACAGGTAGAAAATTTGTTTGTAGTGATGTCTCTAAGGACACTCTCTTTAATAACGGACTAATGCTGGTTGATAACTTCCCTTTACACAGAAAAGATACCTTCATTTGACCCGGATTTGACGAATGAAGTTTACACAGTCGTATCACAGTTCAATGACCTGAAGTCATCCTCCTTGACTACATTTTCCCCTACCTTACATGGGATCAATCATAGCATACCTCCGTTTACTTCTATTGAAAAAATTCAACTTCTACGTACAGGCCTCAACAATAACCATTCTTCCGGTATAGACAAATTTTCGAATTACATACTAAGGAAAAGTTGTTGTTCTCTCGACCAAATACTGTCCTACATCTCCAATCACTGTATAAACAATGGTTACTTTCCCGCTATCTGGAAAAAAGCAAGAATTATACCAGTGTCAAAAAAAGAGCAGCTAAGGAAATAAATCAAATTCGTCACTGTTATCGAATATTGGAAAAAATTTTGAAAAGGTTTTGGCAGAAAATATAGACACATTCTGTGAAAAACGAAACGTAATTCCAAATATACAATTCGGTTGTCAAAAAAAACACTCCACAGGACATGCGATACTTCTCCTATCCGACAAGATAATCCAAAATTTAAGAACTAAAAAATGCACTGTCAGTCTTGAAATTGACTTAGAAAAAGCATTCGATTCGCTCTGGCACAGTGGTTAATTACACTAAATTTTCCAGTCTGGCTAACGAAATTAATTCAAAAATTTATAAAAAATTGTTTTTCGTCTGTGTCTACTCGTATTAAGGCAGAGGAATCAAATAAAGGGTTTTCCAATAGGAACTTGACAACTTTGAATTTAATTTGTGAACGCACTCTTTCACTAATCATCAAACTGTCACTGTCAATTTATTCAGTAAACTCAACATTTTCATCATGGTAAAGTACACGAACGAGCAACGTCTGCAAATTATAAAAATTTTCTACCGAATTTCGGAGTCGGTGACTGCAACTTTAAGAGCGTTAACTCCAATTTTCGGTCGTAATTCTCGCCCTAGTAGACAGGCAATAACAAGTTTAGTGTAAAACTTTGAGTCTCCATATTCGTTGTGTGATGTTGCCGTGTCAGTGAGACAACGGGTTGGTCGAAGTGTCGAAAATATCGCTGCCGTTCAGGCGTCCGTAGCAAACGATACAAATCAGTCAATTACACGGCGTTCTCAAGAATTGGGCACCGCTCAGACCACATTATGTCGTATTTTGCGTAAGGATCTTGGTTTACACCCATACAAGCTGACTCAAGAATTGAAGCCGATGGACCATTTGAAGCGACATACGTTCTCCGATTGGGTTCTGGAGAAGATGCGGCAAGATGATGAATTTCATCGCAAAATCATCTTCAGTGACGAAGCTCATTTTTAGCTCAATAGGTTCGTTATTGATCGGGTGAAAATCCACATGTGCTTCATGAATCGCCACTTCATCCACAAAAAATAACTGTTTGGTGCGGTTTGCATGCCGGCGGCGTTATTGGGCCATATTTTTTCGTCGACGATAACGATCGTCACGTTACTGTGAATGGTCAGCGTTATTGCGCCATGACCACCGATTATTTTTGGCCCGAATTGGAAGATATGGACTTGGACGACATGTGGTTTCAACAGGATGATGCCACAAGCCACACAGCACACGCTACAATCGATTTATTGAAGAGTAAGTATGGTGAGTGTGTTATCTAAAGAAGAGGGCCAGTCGATTGGCCGCCTCGTTCGTGCGATTTAACGCCGCTTGATTATTTTCTATGGGGTTACATTAAGACATTGGTTTATGCCAACACGCCGAGTCGTTGAAAATTGGGTCCAACAAATCGACCGCTGCAAACGTACCCGCGGTGGCCATATGAACGAAGTCGAGTTCCATTCATAAATGTTTTGATTGTACTTCAAGTCGATAATAAAGTTTTTGAAATATCTCAAATGGTTTGCGTTTTATTTATAAAAAAAAGTGGTCAAGTCCTTATTGGAAAACCCGATATTTTTTCAGTCAAATCAGGAATTCCACAAGGATTAATAATTGGCGCAAAGCTGTTCAATATTTTTCTCTCGGATTTCCCATTTCAGGATCCCATGGACTCTGAAACAGGCGCTATTCTATATGCAGATAATACGATTATCCTTGCGAGTGACACAACACCAAAAAAATGCCATAAATGAAATAAAAGATAAAATTCCTCTGCTAGAAGGATACTTCAAAAAATGGGGTCTTACTATAAACGCAAATAAATGTGGCATCACTTGCTTTAGAAACGCAAGTGGAAAAGGACATCGACTAGCGGTGAAGGAGAGTAAGAAACTAACATTACCAATTGCTAAAAATGTTATATTATCTCCTCGTGACGAATTGAAATACTTAAGTATTCAATTTCAAAACAGATTCTTGTTTAACAAACACGCAAGAAAGATGTTATTCAAAGCAAAAGCTATAATAGCAACTTTGAAACCTTTATTGCACTTGAAAAAAAAGGATTTTGCGTTTGGTTCACTATTTCTCCAAAAGTGGCCAAAGAACTTGAGACTTGAGAAAAATGTTGAGATTCTGTTGCGGAAAATACAGAAAGGCGAACAAAAAGTGCTATTCGAGGAATGTAAAATAACACCATTAATGCCCTACCTTATAAGCCTTACTCTCAAAAAGCTCCAGCGAATGGAAACTCATCCGAACAGCCTTGTGAGATCCTTAATTGACTCCCACAGGCTTAATGCAATTGAAGATAATTACTACTCTCTCCTTTTAATTTATTCAATAGATCTAATCCCTTGACCCTACCTATCGAAGGAGGAAACCTCCTTATTCCCTTTTATGAAAAGGCCTCTTCTAACAACCTAAGGGGTTAGCAATATCAATATCTGGTATACACAAATAGCATTCACATCATTTTGATATGTAGATTCATAAGAATAAAGTATGGATATTAAAATAACTGTGCATAATTCTAAAGGACAATTGTATGCGGCCACTTACTATTATATTATATACCTATGTATATAAATAATTAGTGAGTGAAATGTTAAGATTGTTATATAGTATCTATCATTGTCTTTGTTTATTTTCATGTTCTTACTATGTTCTAGTCAATAGTTTAGGTCTCAATCTTTGGTACGCCGAGAGCAAGCGTAACATCATTAGTTGTTAATTAGTAACATTTTTAGTGTTGAACTTACGTGTATGTATGTAGTTATGCAAATAGACCTAGCCAAACATAATGTTAATGGTCTACTACTTATCTCAACTATGTAAAACTTATTTAATAATTCAATTTGTAAAAAAAATCTCAATAAAAACACATTCATTCATTCACTATTTATTCGCTTCCAGTTAATATTAGCTAACTACTATTGTTGTTAATTTAGTTTTAAGTTGGAAAGGAATAAAAATTTGATCTATCTATCTAATAAGACATCTTCATCCTGAAACAGGACAAAATGTGTATCGTTGAATTTTATGATGCCGTTGAACGAAAACCTATATTAATCATTACTAAAACTATAATGACGCAGGAGGGTAACAATGAACTCATTTCTTCACTCAATCAAAAGTATAGGCATAATGCGCTTACAACATTCATTTCCGGATTGCGTAAACCTATATGTGATGTTTTATTCTCATCTACCTAGATGTGCAGATATGCCAACTGCGTTGGCACTTGCACATGAATTAGAGATCAATCAAATCGTTTGCAAACTCCTTTGATTACAGTGGGCGGTCGAATAAATCACATACTCAAGCAAGCTGTGGATATGATTCATTCAATTCATTTTATACGCGAGCAGGTAGAACAACCCAAGACACCTCCAATGGAAGTAGACCCGTCAACATCTCATTTCGAGTCTCAAAGAACAAACGTGACTCGGAACCCCCATAATTCATTTGGAAAACCGTTTAATAATAACTTTGATAATATTTACCTACTTACATTAAGGATAGACCATCCATAAACAGACCCTCGGTTAAATATTCGCGCGATAATCCATTTATATAAAAATAACGACTCCGTACGACAATCACAGTCAAAAATTCGACCAAGACAACAAGATAGAACAGAGTATGAACAAAATTACAAAAATGACATTAATTTCGACAAATGCAATTGCACACGAATATGAAAGAAATGTTAACGAAGACATACAATAGAAGTAATAGATAAAATAAAATTTTTAGAAATAGGTCCCTGCTACCGTACATATTCAAGACATTAGAAGGGAAAGACATCAAATATTTAATAGATACCGGTGCGGCCAAAGATTATATCAAAGATTAGTTGTTTTAAGCGTGTCAAGCCACTGGAAACTCTATTTAAAGTAAAATCAGTGTACGGATCAAACCAGTTTAAATTTAAATGTCTAATACACTTATTTAACAAAAATTCTCGCCTCCATACCCTTGACGGCATCATTGGTTATGATGGTTTGCATAAAATAGGCGTACAACTTGATTTAAAAAAAGGAGTTATACAATTTGATGGAACAAAGGAGCGGCTTTTATATTTCCTTTGCAAAGATGTAAATCAGATTTTAATTGCCAATAAATCTGTGCGCCCGGATGTTCGCAAACAATTTGGCTCTATTTTAAGAGAAAGGCATAAAGTGTTTGCTGATCCGAATGAATTCTTAGCATTTAACAGAAAGATAATAGCTGCTATTAGAACCAGAGACAATGAACCAGTTTATTCAAAGGCTTACCCCTATCCAATGGCTGCTGCGCAATTTGTCAATAAAGAAATTTCCGACCTTCCTAAAGCTGGTATTATAAGACCGCCACGATCGCCTTATAACAACAAGGGTTTGACAGTAATCGGAGAATGCGGCTAGTAATTGATTTTAAGAAACTACTCGTAAATGCCAAAACCACGAATGACAAATACCCCATTGCAAACTTAGGATAATCTTAATTTTTTTCAACATTAGATTTGAAATCTTGGTTCCATCAGATTAAGCTATCTGAGTGTGACAGTGACAGTTTTCTCCATATATGTATGTACAATGGCAAGTATGAATTCTGCACACTTCCGTCTGATATTGACGACATTTTGAGGAACGAGATACCCAAGTGCTGTCACGTGTATACTGACGATGTAATTATATTTTCCAAAACGAAGCAGCAACATCTTAAAGATATAAATATTATAGAATTCTACGAGTATTTAAATTGTTTGAAGCCAATATGCATGTTTCTTTGAAAAGTCAAAACCTTTTAGAGAAGCAGTTGAATTTTTGAGTTTCGTTGTTTCCGCACAGGGCATTAAAACCTGCCCAGATAAAGTAGAAAACGTAATTGATTACGAAACTCCGGATATTACGGCCTTTAACAAAGTTTTTGATCAAAATGCCATTCAAGTTTTGAACGAATTAAGAACATTTTGACTTCGAAGAATTTAATGCTTCTTTATCCTCATTACATTAAACCTTTTGACTTGAAGACCGATGCACCTTCTTATGTATTGTATTAGGTGCAGTTATATCGCAGAATGTTAGACCAATAGCTATGATATCTAGGACTTTATTTCCAACCGAAGAGAACTACGCCACTAATAACGAGCACTTCTCAATATAATTTGATCGATAGGAAAACTTTGCAATTATTTGCATGGTCTTAGGCAGTTCAATACCTTTACAGTTCATCAGCCGTTAAAATTCGCCACATCAGAAAAAAAAACCCCATAGATGAACTAACCTAGATGGCAAACTTTCCAGATATTGGAAAACCTGTTTGAGTAGGTAATGGAAGAGTTTGGGATGTTTGCCTCGAGTTGTGTGTGCGATCGTGCAGTAAAGAGTGATGGCGTTGTTTGCAGAAGTAACAACACTTGCCGCTTGGACAACTGCGCTTAAAGTGACTCAAAATGTACTGTATTGTACAGTATTGTGTTGACTTGCATTATTTATTATATTCCTGAAATAATATTGTGCGGTGTTGTGTTGCCTTCCTGTATTTAGAATAATACACTGTTTGTTCTTTTACGTTATAAAATGGACTGTACGAGGGGCGTTCAATATATTTTCGGTATCGATATGAAGGAAAAATGCAAATTCAATTTAAATTGTTCTTATTTTTCAACATAATCTCCCCTAACATCAATGCATTTGTTACATCTTGAGATAAGCTTTTTTAAACCCTCAAAAAAATAAATTTCCTCTTTCTCTGCAAAATACCCATTTATTGCCGACTTGAGTTCTTCATCATCCGAAAATCTTTTTCCACGAAGACATTTTTTCAAATCCGGAAACAGGAAATAATCACTAGGGGCAAGGTCTGGACTATAGGGTGGGTGTTGGATTTCTTCGAAACCACAATCTCTCGCAGCAGCAGAAGCAACACACCCGCTGCGAGTTTACCCCGTCTTTTCTTTTTAATTTCCTCCCGCAAATTATGCAAAGTGGAAGCGTAGGATGTGGCGTTGATGGTTTCACCTTTTTTTTTGTACTCAATGAGCAAGATTCCCTTTGAGTCGCAAAAAACTGTGGCCATGAGCTTACCGGCAGACGGAGTGACTTTGAACTTCTTCGGGGGGTCTGTTCCTTTTTTATGCCACTGCATGGACTCTTGTTTGCTTTCAGGGTCATAGTGGTGGACCCATGTTTCGTCCCCAGTAACAATTCGATCCATAACACCGTCCGCGTTCTCACTACACATCTCCAAAAGCTTTCTACAACATGCGATTCTCACTTTTTTCTGAGGCGCTGTGAGCATTCGTGGCACCCACCTCGCACTGACCTTTGAAAGGTTAAGATGGTCATGAAGAATGGTGTGAATGGTACCAATTGAAAGCTTGGTGATCTCTGCCATCATTTTCACCTTTATTCGGGCATCCTCAAGAACAAGTTTTTCGACTTCTTTGATGCTTTCTCCCGTACAAGCAGTAGCCGGGGCGCCGGAGCGGGGGTCGTCTTCAATGCTCTCTCTGCCTCTCTTGAACTCACTTGACCACTTTTGCACAGCTGATAATGAAGGTAGGGAACCCTGGTAAACAGCCACCATCTCTTCATGAATAGTTCTTTTACTTTTTTCTTGCTTAGTGAGAAATTTAATTACAGCGCGATGCTCAATTTTCACCATCATCGTCTCAGTTGCCATTATGATTCTGTTTAACTAGAGATAAAACGCGAATTAATAATCACATTTATATGAAATTTTACATGAATGCACTAAAATAATAGTATTACTTGATAAATTCATATATACAACCACAGCTTCACCCCGATAACGAGAATATGCTGAACGCCCCTCGTATTTTATTGCTTATTTAATGTTGTATTTATATGTGTTTGTTACAATACTTGTTAACAATATGTGTTATACAAAATTCATCTGCTAGTTATTTAAATGGGTGTTGTGGATTGTCTTCTCTGGCGTTATGTGGTGTCGCTGTCTTCCGTGACGTAATGTACTTCTGTTGTCTTCTCCAACAAAACCAAAACCGGTTTTCTACTGATCGCCTCTATGCCTTTGACCCTGTCCGTGAAGACGTGTGAATTGTCATTAATGTTAATTTCTCTCCAATTTTACCCAAAACCCGACCATTTTACTCAAAAGAATTCATCCACATTACACACACGCGTGTAAATCGCTCTCATTCTAGCAATTGCACTTGTAAATTGCTCTTATTCTAGCGAATTCGGGCAGGTTATAGAGATGTAAAAGAGTTCGTAATTCACATACAGTGTGTCTGGCCGAAAGTTAAGGGTTTTCAAAAGTATTAGTAGAGTTTGCCATCTAGGTTACTTCATCTATGCCCTATTCAGGCAGCATATCAATAGCTCACATTACTTAGATGAATTAGAATCGGTAACAGCACACAGTGAAGAATCTTCCTCAAAATACCTGTAAAAACCAACTTTTTCTCATGAATACGGAATAATAACGAAAGTAATATGTAAGGACACTAAAGGGTCCGACATCTAACGTTTTTTTTTTCGACTAGTGCTTATTTCGTGAATGGTAACACTTAGCTCATGTCTGATTTGACAGATAATTAGTTTTATCCTTCCGGTTAATAATGGAAAATAATTTCATTCAAATGGCTGCCTCGGCTGGCTACGCAGTAGCCTACACGATCGGTCCAATTTGTAAGCACATTATCGATTGTGTTTAGCTGTATTTCACCAATGGCTTCACGAATATTGTCCTTTAAAGCGTCAATTATCTCTGTCAAATCGCAGCTGATAATGCGATCTTCAAAAACAGGGCGCAAAACATCGAGTGTAGCTTCGGCTGTGTGGCACGTAGCGCCGTCCTGTTGAAACCATATGTTGCCAATATCCTCCTCTTCAATTTTTGTGAACAAAAATTCGTTCAACATGGCCCGATAACGATCGCCATTGACTGTAGCGGCCACTCCTTGCTCATTTTCGAAGAAAAATGGCCCAATTATGCCTCTGGACCAAAATCCGCACCAAACAGTGACTCGTTTTGGGTGTATCGGCTTTTCAATGTATGCGTGTGGGTTTTCTGTGCCCCAAATGCGACAATTTTGCTTGTTTACATACCCGCCAAGATGAAATGAGCTTCATCTGAAAAGATGATTTTTTTGGCAAAATCGGCATCTTCTCTAAGTCGATCGCAGGGAATATTTCCCAGCGTTGTTCAAGCGTATACACAACCATATTCGTTCAGCGGAAGGATAAAACTAATTATCTGTCAAATCAGACATGAGCTAGGTGTTACCATTCACGAAATAAGCACTAGTTGAAAAAAAAGACGTTAGATGGCGGACCCTTTATTAAAAGTACTTAAAGAAGTTATTAATCCAAATCTTGTGAACGGTATTTATTGCAAGCTCAATATTTTAGCGTCGATACAAGATGAACTTTTTTTTTATTTATTTATTTTTTTTTTTTTTTGAGGTTATAAATTTAATACAATATATTACAATTCTTATATTTGGTATAGTTAGGGACATTCTATTGACCAAGGCCAAGTGGCGAATGTACCATTATTGTTCAACGAAAATAGGTTATTTAAACATTGATGGGGAAAATGTATGTACAAATAAACAAATGCAATAGAAAGTTAAGTGCAACAATTTAAGAATTATGTGTAAAAAGATGTAAAATTATTCACTAAATAAGAAATTGATCTACTGCACAATGATCGTAAGCAAAAAGCCAAGTTATGACATTTTTTAAGAACAAAGATTGCCTTCCTTCGCATCTAATACTTTCCGGTAACTTATTTAATAAGCGAGGAGCAATGACGGTGAAAAACGAGAAAAAAGTGCTTTATTGATTCTAGCTAAGGATACAAAATTCATGGAATTAGCTCGCAAGTTAAGATTACCATACAGTCTAGCGACGTATACCCAGAATTCTGGAAAAATATTTTCAACACTTTAGTAAAGGTGTCTTAAGGGTATTATTTTAAGTTCCTTGAATAATCTAAAACTGGGGGTTGTGCGATTAACTTTGCAGATTAATCTTAAGCAGTGTTCTTGCTTAAATAGCAAAGGTTGTACTTTGTTGAAATGTGTACCGCCCCAACAGGCTATACCGTATTGCAGCTTGGATTTAAAAATTCCATTATATACCAATTTTAAAATATCGGATCCGCAATATATACTAAGGTGATAAAGCTGTCTTACTACTAAGTTAAAGTATTGTTTTAAATGCAGGGTATGTTCTCTCCAACTAAGCTTTGAGTCTAAAATAACCCCTAAGTATTTGAAACATTCGACACGTTCAATAGCGAAGCAATCTGTCGAGCAACTAACATCGTTATTGTAGGTTGATACGCCTTGATTATGAGGACAAATAATTCTTAGATTAAATTTAAAACTATTTAATAATATTGTAAAAAAAAGTTATCAGTCAATTTTCCATTAATTTTAAAAATCGTGTACTTTGTTTTGTTACTAATTGCCAGTTTATGCTTGTCAAACCACCTACGAAGCAAATCTAAGTCAAAATTAATGTTTGCATTGACATCAAAGAGGTTATAACAAGAGTAAGTTAGAGCTGTGTCATCTGCGAATGCGGTGATTTTTCCTTTAAAAGGCTGGATAAATAAGGAGTTAACGTAAATTAAGAACAATATCGGACCCAGGACAGAACCTTGTGGTACGCCTAAATTTATTGTTTTTTGTGAGCTCATACAATCTTTTGCTCTGACCATTTGTTTACGGTTCCACAAATAAGACGAAAACCATGTATAAATAAAACCTCTAAAACCTGCATTGTACAATTTACTGAATAGAAGCGAATGGTCCACCATATCCACCATACTTAACCCTTTCGCACTTGTTGAGACACTCAATGTTCGTATAGCCCAAACATCGAAAATTTGCATCCAAAATGAGTGAATTACATCCCACGCCGTATTTTAACCATTTTTAGCGGATTATTTTTAAATTTAGTGCAACTTGCACCAAGTGAAATAGCAAATTACATCAATACTATAATTCAGATGACGAAGAAGGTTTCAGTAGTCCAGAAACAGCTTTTGAGCCCCGTATGAAAGTAGTAAGTTGTCACCGAGACTCTTCCATAAATCTTCAATTTCATTGCAACGACACCCCGCTGCAAATATTCCAGAAAATCTTTCCTCAAAGTCTTTTAAATTATATTTCTCAATGCACAAATAGCGAATACAAACTATACGCAATACAAAGGGTAAGATCAATAATACCAAATCTACTGATTTAGGAGAATTAAAAATTGTAATTGGTTGCATGCTGATAATGTCATACAATCGGGTACCTTCAACGAAGCATTATTGGTCAAAAAATCGATCACTTGGAAATGAAGCCATAGAAGTGGCAATAGCGCGCGATCGATTCCTAGTGATGATGTAGTAAACTGTCTGATGGACCGCTTTTTGAAAACTCGGCAAGTCAGTCCCTTCCGGAACATGGAAGAGTCCATGACGAAATTCAAAGGCCGCTCTTCGCTCAAACAATACATGCCACTCAAACCCATCATAAAAATATGGCTGCGATGCGCCGCTCTAAGTGGGTACACTTACGACTTCAGACGTTACACTTTGTTTTGATCGCTTTTTTACTAGTGCACATTTGCTTGAGAACCTAAACTATGCTTCGCTGGCAACTGTCATAACAAATCGCAAAAATTACCTATCATAAACCAAAAATCACAAAAAGGTGAATCTTTTTTCAAGGCTAGCAATACAGGACAACAAAGAGGTTGCTGTTCTTAGGTATCGTCATGCTTCGAGCCTAGTTCAGGTCAATAAAAAACTCAAGAACGGAAAACAAGTATGCATACCATGTCCGGAAATGGTCAAATTATACAGAGAGATAATGGGCGGAGTCGATCGGGTAGACCAACTCTCGGGGCTATACGAATTGGATAGGAAGTCCAAAAAATTGTGGAAAAAAGTATTCTATCGACTATTGATGATGAGCGTTGTGAATATAATATAATCGTATATAATCCATTCGCAACTATCACGAACAAAATCGCCATTGATAGTATTTATTATTGACTTAGCAGAGCACCATATTGCCGAAGGGAAGACAACCGCCAAAATTCATGGTTCAGGCAGATCTGGATCTACGAGTATATCAAGAAACAAAAAACAAATGGCTGCAGTGCACCTACCCATAGAGGCAATTACATGATAGTACGTATATGTCCCACCCACAAAGCCGGATAGGACATATTTGTCCCGGCACCCCCAGCGCCCCCACGCACAATTTTGGAAGTTTTTTTTGCAATAAATGTGCTAAAAGTAAGTAACAGATCAACACAAAATTATTGATGCAAATTCACTGACTACATTGCGGGTCGAAAGGGTTACAACTTTTCCATCTATGGGATGGAACGAAGATGACCAGGCGGAAATTCTCGCTGTGGAACATAATTGAGCACATCAACCCCTACGCGAGAACACACATAAATTTCTTCGAGACTACTGTTTCCCCGATATCCGAAAAAAGTTAAAAAAATAAATTACTAACTGCACAATAAGTAACGAAGCAAAATATCAAAACACCTCCCTGAGGTAGAAATAGGGAAAACTCCTATAACATCTTGCACAGGTGAAATATTGCATGTTAACATGTATTCCACAGAGAAATTCCATTTTCTAACGTGTTTAGATAAATTTTCTAAAATCGCAATAGTATTTCCAGTGAAATCTCTTGCACTATCTGATATCAGAGAGCCCTTGATTGAAATTCTTAATTTATTCGAAAACACAACGGTCTGTGACAACGGTAAATCTTTTAGTTCACAAACCATACAAACTTTACGTCGAGATCACTTTAAAATAGAGATTTCGTTTCAAAGCGCATCTAATGGACAAGTTGAAAGATTCTACAACACGTTAACCGAAATTGCTAGATGTCCGAGTATTACGTTAGATAGATCAGGGTTACAATGACACAAACGAACTTACATATTTTACTACCTGTAGTAAAGTACAATAGAACCATAGAACAATAGAATCCACTCAATCACAAAATAAAGACCGATCGACATTATACATTCAACCCAGTCAGTATTACAAAATGAAATAAGAAAAACGTATTAATACAAACACAAGACAGGGATTTAGGATACAACAAGAAAACAAAATCATATAAGCCTGGTGACAAGGTATATGTTCGAATGAACAAATGAATAGGGAATAAATTTAAAAAGCTTTTCGTTGAAATAACAATTCAACAAGATCGAGGAACTACAGTCCTTATCGACAATATACAAGTCCTTAAAGTAATCTTAAGTAAAGTATGACCTTATTTTCATTGATGACACATGCGTTTCGTGGATAAATATGTATCTACATATACGAAAGATATGAAAGACAGTCTAATTTAGTTTTCTTTATTGTACAGAGCGTCCCCTAAATCGTCAACGATAATTTGTAAAATGATACTTGGATATTTTCTATGAAAAAAATCGTTCTACAGTAAGGGTCTATCTTCAATGTTGACGGCATTTAACGGGGATTTAAGAAGAAGCTTACTTTGATGTACCCTGACCTACGTTAGCGAAAATTGCTCTGTTGGTTTTTTTTATGAAAGTAACAATAATAAAAGAAATCATCATAAAGTTTTGCACAAAAACTCATAGATTTTATAATATTTGGAAAAACCTGCAGTAGGTAAAATTCCTAAAAAAAGGGTTTTTTTGCTTAAAGCTCCAAAGGCTATGAAAAAAAAAAATGGTTTTATGTGGTCTTAAGTAATTTTTATTTTATGTGTACTAAAAAGTCCAATACTCTAAGGTCAGGAGATCTTGCAGGCCAGTGAACTGATCCATTTCTTCCTATCCAATGGTTACCGTAATCTTCATCTAGAAAATTCTTAACATCACGAACATAGTGGGCAGGAGCACGTTGAAAATATGATGAAGATAGTTAAATCAGTTAAATGTCCTCCAATAGTTCTAGTAAATCATTTCGCAAAAACTCAAAATAATTTGTAGAATTCTGCCTAGGTGGTAGTTTGAAGGGACCGATTAAATTGTTTCCAAGTACACCTGCCCACATATTGACTCTGAATTTGTGTTGAAATGATTTATGTCGCCTTGTTTGTGGATTGTCCGCAGCCCACGTATGAAGATTATAAAAATTTGTGATCCCATCTCTTGTAAATTGAGATTCGTCAGTAGAAAGAATTCTGCTAATAAAATCGTTGTCATCCAAGCTCCGCTCCAGCAACCAGTTAGAAAACTCAAGTCTCTTTTCCAAATCATTCCGATCCAGTTCTTGTAGAGGCGTATAGTGGTATGAATAAAGATTTTCTCCATGCAATACATTAGAAATTTTATGTCTGGAAACATTGAATTGCAAAGCTAAGCGTCTGATGCAGATTGATGGACCAGTTGTAACAGCTTGCAGTATTCTTTCATCAGCCGAAATCCTTCTTACTTGTGGAGCTCCCGCATTCGGTCGTGTATTTGAAACTGATTCCGTTTTCCGAAGACTTTGATACGTATTTCCGAATACTTCTTTACTTGGAAGTCGTCGATTAGGATAAAGTTCATGATATCTTTGTCGCCCTATAGTTGAACTTCAATTGCACAGCTCATAAGCGTAGATAATGTCTGCGTATTCTTGGTTTGTAAGTGCAGACATTTCAGATAGTGTTTCTAGCGTAAAAAATTAAACTGATGAATTATTTTTTTTGAATCCTGGTAATACCTACATTTTTGTTTAGTAAATTTTCGAAATAGGCCTTCAAATCCAAAACCTAACACTTTCTGAGAACTTTTAATGAACAAGAGAATGGGGGTTTTGACAGGTAGTCAAATAAAAGAGAACGCTTTAAAAGTTTTTAATAGCTATGCAATTTAAAAAAAATATAGGAAATTAGTAATTTTTGGAAAACCACTCTTACAAGTATTGTCAACAGTTGTTAGAAACGTTGGTAAAAAATTATAAATTCCTTTTTTTACCTGCTGCATGTTAAAAATTGATGACAATTTTTATTTATTATTACTTTCATAAGAAAAAAATAGTAAAACGATATATAAGTTCGGTATTTTCTGGAAAAAAGTGACCTCAATGTCAAAAATTAGCATGGGCAATGAAAATGGAATTCTAAGCCTGTTAGAAATTGGATATCTAAAGACTCAAACAAGATATCAACTTTATATAAACGCCATTACAAAGTCTAGTATTATTGTATGGTAAATTGTTAAGGAAAATAAGAATTCTACAATAATAACCGAATCCGGCAAAATAGTGCAAAAAATTAATATTAGAAATTAACCTTTATCCTTCCAGATGTGCTTTTTGCACTAGTCAAGCAACAGTTCAAATAATGGACTTTTCAAGTTCACAAGCAGTAACTTTTCACATTGGACAGACGAAGATACAGGGCGGAAACTTTAAACTAATACACGTCATTGACTCAGACTAATACGAATAATTCATATCGGAAACAACTTCAGTTCTTAACCTTGAATCAATCAATCCAAAACCATAACATATTCCCTTTACTAACACATGAGTTGCAACAAATTATAAATCTCTTACATGAAACCGCGAATAACAAAACGTTCCTTAAATTTCATTGGCAGCGCATGAAAATGGATTGCTGTCAATCCAGACCATGACGACTATGTCACCATTAAAGCAAAAATCACAGATGTTCTAAAAAGTAATAACAAGCAGGTTGTAATAAACCAATTATATAATGAGAGGATGAATAATATCACTAAAGTTCAAAACGAAATACAGAAATTATTAAAAGAAGACTATAGATTAAATTTCGATGTAATGACAAATGTTCAATACGAAATTAAACTTGTAAAGAACCCATTCACTGGGTTAAATTAGGCACGATCAATTCATTTATTTTGTCAAAAAACGAAATAGAACTTGCTGCAAGTATTTTATATAAACTACTGTTGCCCTACAACACAGTAGAAGAAGCTATAGATTTTTCAGAAATAAAAGTTATAAGCAATAGATCAACTATGCTCTATATTGTAAGCATTCCTTTAACAACAAATGAAATTTATGAAAGTCTTGTGATAAAGCCAATAAAAAGAAATAACATTGTAACAGGAATTTTATTTAACGTAATTCTTAGATGTAATGAAAAAATATATGGAACAATAAAAAAATGTAAAAGTTATAACTCCTTATCTATTTATAATTCCAACGACATTGTTAATATTAGAAACGATACATGCATTCCTAGCTTGCTTTACAGTCTATTAGCTATCTGCAACACCGTTAACAGTCAGCATACCATATTCCAACCATAGACGAGATTTCAACAGGCAACATATTGCTAAACCAGTTTAATGGAACCCTACAATTCGAAAATACTATCCACAACCTCTATGGAACATCCCTTATAAAATTCCACAACACCACTGTAACCATCAATGGAAGATCATTCAGTTCCAGAGAAATGTCAATGGTTAGAGCATTACCGGCAATACTTCAATTATTATCCTTAGAGATGATGAAAGATTTTCATATTAATAACACCAACGAAATCAGACTACTACAAACAGAGAAGAACACGCATCAAATAACCACCTACTTACTCATCTCCTGTCTCGGAATACTCGCCACAATAGCCACCAATAGGCAAACAAAACCAGCACGCGCGGAACCCAATTACAAGAAATGCTGACCAATTCGCTGATGCAATCAATACACATCGAACAATTTCCAAAGCAGCAAACAACATCAGAAACTGAGTTAGGGAAATTAGTTTATACGTGTTGGCATAAACCAATGACATAACGTAGCCCCACAGAAAATATTCAAGCGGCGTTAAATCACATGAACGAGGTGACCAATCGACTGGCCCATTTCTTTAGATAACACGCTCACCATACTTACTCTTCAATAAATCGAATGTAGCGTGTGCTGTGTGGCTTGTAGTATCATCCTGTTGAAACCACATGTCGTCGAAGTCCATATCTTCCCATTCGGGAAAAAAATAATCGGTGATCATGGCGCGATAACGCTGACCATTCACAGTAACGTGACGATCGTCGACGAAAAAATATGGCCCAATAACGCCGCCGACATGCAAACCGCACCAAACAGTTATTTTTTGTGAATGAAGTGATGATTCATGAAGCACATGTGGATTTTCATCCGACCAATAACGCATATTTTGCTTATTGACAAACCCATTGAGCCAAAAATGAGCTTCGTCACTGAAGATGATTTTGCGATGAAACTCATCATCTTGGCGCATCTTCTGCAGAACCCAATCGGAGAACGTACGTCGCTTCAAATGGTCCATTGGCTTCAATTCTTGAGTCAGCTTGATCTTGTATGGGTATAAACCAAGATCCTTACGCAAAATACGCCATAATGTGGTCTGAGCGATGCCCAATTCTTTAGAACGCCGTGGAATTGACTGATTTGGATCTGATTTGGCAGCGATCTCACGTCAGCGATCAGCGTCTCACTGACACGGCAACATCACACAACGAATATGTAGACTCAAATTTTTGCACTGAACCCTGTCTACTAGGGTGAGAATTACGACCGAAAATTGGAGTTAACGCTCTTAAAGTTGCAGTCACCGACTCCGAATTTCTGTGGAAAATTTTTATAATTTGCAGAGGTTGCTCGTTCGTGTACTTTACCATGATGAAAACGTTGAGCTTACTGAATAAATTGACAGTGACAGTTTGATGATTAGTGAAAGAGTGCGTTCACAAATTAAATTCAAAATTGTTAAGTCCCTATTGGA
Organism: Volucella bombylans; assembly: GCA_949129095.1. Lineage (NCBI taxonomy): Eukaryota > Metazoa > Arthropoda > Insecta > Diptera > Syrphidae > Volucella > Volucella bombylans. The sequence goes on along the minus strand of OX422140.1, from coordinate 124,491,166 downwards.
AAACCCTTTATAAGAAATTCAATAATTGTTAAGTTAGTTCTAAAGTATCGAGAAATAATAAAGGTCAAGGCATTCTGCCTTGTAATTTTTTTATAATAAAAGTGCAGCATTGTAATTAACTTATACAAACAGACAAGCAATGGAGCGCTATACTCCGCAACAGCGTGGAATAATTGTGTAGATATTTTTGACCAATAATCGGTCGGTGGCGTTAACGCAGCGTGAATTTCGACGTCGATTTCCTAATCGTGTCGCGCCAACTTGGCAAATATTTCGGCGCTTAGCTACTCGACTTGAACAGAGTGGAACCATAGGAGACTACGCAGGGCGTGGCCGCCACCGGACCGGTCGTTCGGCCGAGAATGTCGCGGCTACAGCGAATTTTAGTGAAAGACTTACACAAGTTCCCGTCAGTTAATGCCTCCTGACCGTCAGTCGCGTATGAATTACTGTAAAGCCGTCCTCAATCTCAACAACGAAGAGGACGATTTTGTGTCGAAAATCATCATGAGCAACTGCGCGCATTTCCACTTAAGCTGTTACGTCAATAAGCAAAATCTTCATTTCGAAGAGCCACTACATCCACTCAAAGCCACTGTGTGGTGCGGCGTTTACGCGGGAGGAGTGATTGGGCCGTATTTTTTTGAAGACGCCATCGGCAATATAGTCACTGTTACTGGCAAACGCTACGGGGCCATGATAAACAACTTCTTACTGCTGAAATTGTATGAGCGGGGCTTGGTGAACTTGTGGTTTCAATAAGACGGATTACGCGACGGGAATACGAACAGTTATCACCGGAAATCTTGCGGAAGTCATGGAAAATGCAATAAAATAGGCACAAATGTGTATTAACACTGGCGGCAGCCACTTGGCGGATATCATTTTTTCCACTTAACAGAAACAATTGTAAAGGTCCAAATAAAAATTTCCATCACTCAAAATCACTTTTTTTTATTTAGTGTAAAAGTAATTCAAACAAAGAAGTTATACAAATGTTCTTTAGAAAATTATGCAATATACATGTATCCCAATAGATAGTATGAACCAAAGTCAAAGCGCTGACTTTCTGAATATTTTCTAAAATACGAGTATTCATCTCCATTCCAAATGATTTAACAGAGCAGCCCCTTGAGACGAAAAATGTTTGGCTTGTCTATTATCGACATAGATTGATGACTTAACAAAACACAGAAGATGGAGTAGAGCAAGAAAACAAAAAACTATCCTAGATAAAGGCGAAATGTAGCAGCACACTTAAATACAGAGTAAAAAAATTTATCTGTAACTGAAGGTGAAGTACAACCCTTCACATTCTGTGAATTCATTTGAAAATCAATCCTTATTCCTCCTCAAAGAAATAATGTCATTGTAGGGTACTACAATTTCTAACATGACACCTACTCACAACACTTACAACTGCGAGACCTCTTGACAACCAGTAATTGACATTGTGTCAGTTGCTACTTCAGGTTTAAATTTTTTTTTGTAAATACACTTCTGTAGGAGCTGTTACTTACTTTTTATTTTTAAATCACTCTTGTAATATGAAGCTATTTTCTCAAACAGAATTGTACAGAACCACACCAGGAACAAGCTTGAACTGCGTTCTATGTGTGTTTTACAAGAAATTTAAGCACAGCGTTACATTGTACATAAAACACTTGAAGTCAACAATGTTATGTTGCAGACAATTTACTTTCGTCCCATTAATTAAGCTGTTAATTTCCAACATTTCTCTCATAGCCCACATTCCAGAAAAACTTTCGCCCCTTTCCCCTTTTTACAGGAACACAACCATATGTATATACGTACGAGCATAACAAAACCAGCAGTTTGGTGCTTCCCTCGATACTTTCGTGCAATGACGGGAAAAAATCAGCACCTTCTCACTAAATCCACGGGTCACACATTACGGTGTTAAAATATTAACTACCCCCCCTATTATTTTAATAGCTGGTACACTTCCCGGCATGACTCTTGTACAATATAATGTGTGAAGCCGTCGATTTGATGTAATGAACAAAAACTAAATAAGATGCACAGCTGAGTCGAACGGGCACGTTTGCGTGCACAGATAAGTGTTCTAAAATAATTAATAGGGTTTTATAGGTTCATCCAGTAAGAGGTGCCGTTTTAGATTAATAGAAAAATGTTGCATTTTTATTAAAATTGGTAGTGTTTTTATTTTATTCTAAAGTAAGATCTCTGAGGTTAGAAATGGAATACAATATCTGTCAAATGTTCGCCTCGGCTCTGCCTACAAATAGTCATTCTTTTGATAAAATGTTTAATCATGTTTTCGCATAATTGTGGTTCTATTTAACGAATAACAGCTCTGATATTTATTGGCGTAGATTTTATCGTTAATATATCATTATCAAGCCGTTTTGCTGAAAATAGACGACCTCCATATCTATGGCATCAATATCAGGTAAAAAAAAAAGTCAGTCAACATCGTTCGGTAACGCACCATCATCATGGTCTGAAAAAATATGGCACATGACACCGCCAGCCCAAAAACCCCACCAAACTGTCACTCGTTGTACAATAGATGGAGAGGGTCTCTATTCCACTATTTCTCTTGGCTTTTCGAATCTCAGGTGCTCGAATTTTGTTTGTTTACGTACCCAGGCAAATGGAAATGAGCCCGATATTGTTTATTCATTTCCAGCACTCAGCCGGCGAAAGTACGGCGTTGTACGTTGTCTACTGGCTTCAATTCTTGTATCAATCGCACCTAATAAGCACGTAGGCCAATACCTTCATGAAATGTGAGGCGCAAAGTGGTTGCAGATAGGCCCAATTCCTCGTCTCGATTGTCTCGAAATGGGCAAACCTTCGTTTTTAGTCTCACTCACAACTACGGCGCCGATATTTTTAGCCGACCTTGCCGGACGAATATGAAGTTGGAGTCCTCACATAACTAACCTTTCCGAGACATTAGATTCACTATAGCTGTGCGAGTAAGAGCTTGATGATGACCTAAAGCATATGAACTTTACGAAACATTTGTGCAATATTTTCACCATTTTTGCAGGGAATTTTCACTATTTTAGCACGTTGTGATCATATCGATCATTATATTTTAAATAAATGTTTTTTTCAATTTTTTGACTCGCGAAGTAAGTCACTTTGACCTCAAAGACCATTTTCGTCAGAACTATAGTTAGGCTAGCAGATTTTCTACCTTCTGTGTTATTGGCTTGACAATTCACTTACGAATGACGTCTATTACGTGACTACAGCTAAAAGTTCCCTTTCTATCTGGGCGTAATAGATTTCAGCATCAGTGAGAAGCAAATGCAATAGGCTTACCCATCTATGAGATACAACAACCTAATCCATATTTCGATGCATCCGTTTCTATAGTTATTTCCTTTGACTCATTAAACGTTTGCAGAGTTGGCGCATTTGCAATCATTTCTCTAATGGATTTTAAAACGTCATAATGCGCCTTGTGTCAATTATAAACAATCTCATGCTTAGGCAATTCTCTGAGTGTTCCCAGTCATCGACGCTAAATTTGGTATATATTCTCGAATGTAGTTAATCCTTTTTTATCTGTTGGTTTATCAATTGCATTATAGCTTCGACTCTATCTGGATTGCATGTGATACCAGAATGAGATATGATTTTTCCTAAATATTTTACTTATTTCACTTTAAACTGTATTTTTTCTATATTAAATTTTATGTTAAATTCTCTCGCTCTGTTTATCAACGTTGCAAAATTGAATCAAGCTCTTCAATTGTATCCGCTGCGATCAAGATATCATCTATAGATACTATTACATTTGGAATGTCTCCGAAATTTCGTACGTAATATTTTTGAAAGACTTCGGGTCCGATTTGTATGACGTAAGGCACACGCTTGAAGCGATAGCATCCAAATGGAGTATAAAACGTACACAATTCACTTGCTTTAGGACCTAAACTGATTTGCAGAAGCCTTCCTTTAAATCGAGCACGTAAAATATTTTTTGTTTGCAATACGAGCGGATATTGATTCAATGTGATTTGATTTTCTCATAAAATATCTGCATTTACATCCTGTGGGTCAATGCACAGACGAAGCTGTCCTGTTTTCTTTTTCACAATTACTAAATTCGATGCACGTTCGCCCGGACCACACACTCTTTCAATTATCTTTCGAGCAACCATGTTCTGTAATTCTTCTTTTACGGGTATTGTCAACGATATTCTTCTTGCTGGCTTCACTACTGGAAAAGAATCGGTTTTTAATTTAATATTTAAACTGTTCACAAAACAGCCCAAACCTTCGAATATGTCTCTAATTTTTTGCACAAATTTAAATGATTGCATGCATCTAAACCTAGTAAGGGTTCATATCGGGTATCGATGATAGTAAACTTTGTTTCGGAACATGATAACACATTCCGCAATTCCCTTATAGTTCAAATCGTTTCCCCCATAGCTTTGGGAGGGTATGCCACCTTCCTTTAATATGACGTCTTTCATAAACTTGAAATACCTATATGGCAAAACACTCCCGTCAGCCCCCGTATCCAACTTAAATTTTATGTACGAGTACATATCTAATAATTTACTATGCTAACTTTTAGACAAATCATACACATTTTCAGGATATGAACATTTGCAGGACAAAACTGCCCTGAATCGATATGTAATCAAAAAATCGGTATTGTTTTATGGAAACAATACTCGACCTTAAACTATAGATAACAAGTGAAAAATTAAGGATGCATGAGGAATAAAGAATTCCCTCTACCACGACGTGTTACTCGTAGCTGAAATATGTTGCGCAACTGAATCTGCGTTCTTGTTAACGCTGCAAGCGTTCGTGGTTATATGTACACATACAATTTATTGCAAAAATCACGGAACATGCATTTTTTAGTTTATAAAAAATTCATGCATTAATTTGCGTTTGGTTACGCGTGAGAGTGTGTTTCGTTGGAAAATCTGAAAGAGAATTCCTTCGCACAATCTAGTGTTGAGCACAGAGATAGACACGCGGAATATGGGGACTTCAAATAATAAAAAGATAAATAACATAGATTGGAAATGCTCCAGTAATTTATTTGTAACGGAGGATTCATCTGTTGGTAAATGCTTTCTTCTTTTATCATATATTCTTTTGTTATTCGTTGGAATATGTAAGGGAATTTTTAAATCGAATGCTAAGTATTTCTCCTACGTATCTGCATTGCTACTGCGCCGCTTATGGGGTTGGCTTAATAAAGCGTGCAATTCCTATAAGATCAAATATAAGATCAAAGTATTCGTACCATTTAAGCCACCTGTAACCGAAGTTATTATTGCCTTGCAATTAATCTTACGAAATCGAATCTATACATACGAGTATGTAGATCTGAAAGCAACTTAGCCTAGTATTAAGGGGTTAGGCCAGTGTAGAGTCCGTAAAAATCGGCTTTTTGTAATTTTTTTCTCAAATGACCTCTCTTTTTTAAAAAGGTCTCCGCCCGTACCAACAGCTCCTGTAAATTTTGAATTATGATGAGTCACACTAAACCAGCTAGAGAAGTACGTAGGATTTTTTTGTGATATATTGATTTTTGGCCAAATGACGCACTTCCAAATTCAAACTTGCAAACGGCGGCAGCAACGAATGCACTGGGGCGAGGTTACATATTTAAAAATATCATAAATGTAAATTAGTCTTAAGTTTGTTTGAAAATAAAGAGGTCGAACCTAGTATGTACATATGTGTATATATGTACATATCGCTCATTAAAAAGAATACCGTCATAACTCAAAAAACGTCATTCCAGAGAAGACGTTATTAAATATTAAAATTGTTTTACTTTATAACCATTTTATCTTACGGCAGATTTTGTATTTTTTCCTTGGTAGAACTATCAAATATCGATATTAACATTTTTGCTTGTGACGTTATTGACATTAACTTTGATTTAGAGGTCAATTTGTAAGTTACAGATATGGGGTTGTTCCAGAATAAAGTTACATATTTTTTTAATTAAATTTTTTTTTCCACGATCCAGAACCGATCAACACCAACTGACAGTTCTTTTCAGCGTAGCCGACTTCGACTCCGAATCTGGATAAGAGCGCCATATCACCATCGTAGGAAATGCTGCATGGCAGAGTGAAGGAGAGGGCTGCGCTGATATCGGCAAGCGCAGCAATAAAGCGAATGAGGCAAGAGTCGGATAATAACGACTGTACGCATGTACCTGACGTAGGGGAGAAGCAGCAACAACTCCAGAGACCTCAGCAGCAAGAAAACATAAACACGGAGCTTCCACAAAAACAACAACAGAAACAACCGATGGAAAAACAAAAACTATAGACACCTGTACAAAAACTAGGAAGAACAAGAGCACAAACTCAACAAAAACATAAACAAAAAAAACAGCAACAACAAAAGCCACAACAGCAGCAAAAGCAGCAACATCAAAAGCAACAACGGCAACAGCAACAACAACAACCACAACAACAACATCAGCAAAAGCAACAGCAGCAGCAGCAGAGACAACAACAACAGCAAGAGCAGAAATCCAGCAAAGAGAAAGTGCCACCAATCAACACTTTCAAATTGGAGTTAAAGGACACAATCGAACTGTGTAAGTCGGCCGTAGGCAACAACTTTTTTATAAAAAGATTATCAGTAGATAGGCATGCGATCCACTGTAACACAGTGGAGCACTATTACAAAATAAAAAAATTGCTGACGGATACGACGACGAAGTTCTTCTCCTACACCCCGAAGGGGGACAAGCTGCAGACAATGCTGCTGAGGGGATTAGAGCCGTCGACTGATCCGGAGGAGCTCCTTGCACTGCTGAAAGAGAAGAAGTTCGAAGGGTTCCAATTCGTGGGGTCAAGCCATTTACCACAGCCAGAGCCAAAAGGGAGAAGCGACAATTGCCGATTTTCCTGGTCCAGCTAAGTCCCAACAGCAAACTGGGTGGTCTAAGGTAAGTATTAAAGTCCTAGACTACCAGGTTGTACACTGGGAAAAATTAAAGAGGAGCGAAAACATTTTACAATGTGTTCGCTGCCAAAGGTTCCGGCACGTCGCGTCGAACTGCGAAATGCAGCCTCGATGCGTGAAGTGCGGAAAGAACCACAAATCCGAGGAATGCGCTGTGTGTAGGGACGGAGCGTCTGAAAGAAGCCAACTCTTTTGTGCTTTATGTAGGAACATGGGACACACCGCAAATTATCGGAGTTGTCCCAAATTCCAGTACATCAAAAGAATAAATCTGGCCCAGCAGCAGAAAGTGTAAGTTAAACGTCCACCCGTGCATTTGCAAACTCCAGCCGTTACTCCCCATGTTACCTACGCCCAAATGGCGGCAGGTAGGGGAAATACGGTACATCAAGCGAAGGTTGCTTCTCAGGCCCCAGCGCCCAGAGCACCGGAACCAGTACCTGCCATGCTAGCTATCTTGCTCTCTATACAGGGGAAGATGGCTCAGCTACAACATCATTTAACTGAACAGACCATCGCAGGTCCACTTAGCGAAGCAAAAACGCATTGGATGGTCAGTTGGCTTCAACTCCTGAACCAGTTGGACTTTGTATGGCGTCATACCAAGGTCTTTATGCAAAATTCGTCTCAATGATGTCTCCGAAATATTCAATTGTTGAGAACGACGGTGAATTGATGTTGATGGCGCTTCACGCACACTTTCTGCCACAGCAGCAATATTCTCGGGTGTACGCACTGTTTTTGGCTTTTCACGCTTTGGTTTATCGATGAGGATGCCAGTTTCTTTCACTTTTTTCACAAGATAACGAACATACGGAGCTGACGGTGCTTCTCTTCTTCCAAAATCCGTACGCAATTTTCGCACACATTCTGCAACATTACCATGATTTTCAAAGTAATGTCGCAATATTTCCTAGCATTGTTCAAGCATATACACAACCATATTCGTTCAGCGGAAGGATAAAACTAATTATCTGTCAAATCAGACATGAGCTAAGTGTTACCATTCACGAAATAAGCCCTAGTTGAAAAAAAAAACGTTAGATGGCGGACCCTTTAGATGTTGCTCGGGCCAGAGCCAAAGGTGCTTTTGCCCTCACAAGGAGACTGTTTTATAACAGCCAACTCGATGCGAGGGTGAAGGTAATCTGCTACATGGCCCTTATCAGGCCCATGCTGGTATTTGGTTGTCCCGTGTGGTTCAATGTAGGAGCAAGCTTAATGGAAAATATTCGGGTGTTTGAGAGGGCTTGTCTTAGGACTTGTCTTCGCTTATACAGAACACCAGAGTCTGAGTACATAATATTCTATCCTAATGAGGTCTTATACAATAGGGCGAACCTAATAAGAGTGGACAATTTTGTTATTAAATTGACTCGAAGGCACGTTGCAGGAGCAATGAGCTCGTCGAACAACCTGATCTCCGGGGCTTTCTACCCCAATTATATGTATCACGAGAGAGTTCGCTTTGACGGCTTCATTCCTCCAGAAGCGTTCCTCTATCTAGATAGTAAAGGTCTGATCCAGGACAGATTGGCGGTTCCGCTAATCTTCCACGTCGCTCGAACAGCTGCGGACAGGCGACTCAACTACGACAGAGACGTCGCACACGGCAGTGCGGAGCGTCTCCGGTTCAGTAGGGCGGTAGGGAGTCGCGACATGAGGAATGTTTTCGGCAGCACCAACAATTTTGGTGGCTTGTTGAAGGGGAGGATGCTTCGTCGTCGAATTCCTTCAGTGATATGTAGCTTCATGTGAAGCAAAGTGGGCCAGCCTAATTTTTTTTTAGCCATGGCCGGCTTACATAGTTTTAGGTAGGATTAAGTTAGTTTTAAGAAAGAAAAAAAATATATACGAGTATATATACATGTATTTATATATTATGTATATGCATATTATGTATATATATATTTATGTATGTCTATGTTTGTATTAGATGTAAGTAGGTTAAGTAGATTAAGATTTATTTTTAGGTAGTTTGTAGGCTTTAGTTTTAAGTTTTATACAAAATTAAAAAATGTCCATATACTAAGTTTTTGATTATTTTCTTAGTTTTAGTATTAATTAATGTTAAAATTAATTAAAATTAATAAAAGTAGGCTGTAAGATTCGTCGAAAGACTTAGTTTAAGTGTTAGGTTTAACTTAGAGTGCCCGCATGGGCCATTAAGTTAGAATAAGATTATTTGTAAGTAATTTAAGCTAATTTTCAATAAAAATGCATAAAAACTGAACTGTTCTTTTCAGCGTTTCCTCGCTTGAAAACTATCTTTGAGATCAATCAAACTCCGTTAAACAGAATAATATTTTATCTTCTGTAAGATACCATATTTAGCCTCTACTCTTAATATGACTGTCAATTGTGAGGTCATACGCGTACAACCCCATAGAGTTTTGAAATCGGATGTTGCACCTGTAAAGCTGATTACACTTTAAGAACGATACTCGTAAGATATTAAATTGATTCTGGCTTTATTTTGAAGCTACGTTCAAGCCACTATGTGTGGAAAAGCGCATCATTCAAATGGCCGTCTCGGCTTTGCTGACAGTGTTTTAAGCAGTCGGTCCAATTTTTGATGACTCTGTCCAATATATGCGGCATTATTCCAGCAATAGCGTGTTGAATTGATTCCCTCGAGCTGGTCGAAAGTGGTTGGCTTGTTAGTGTAGCCTAAGGACTTGACGTAGCCCCAAAGAAAATAATTGAGGGGTGTCAAATCGCGGCGGCTAATTGATGAACGCTCGCTGTGAGATGACCCAGTCGCCAGATTTCTACTTCACAATTACAAATGTTGCGCCGCTTGTGACATGTAGCGCACTCTTGTTATAACCACAACTCGGATATATCGATATTGACATCTCTGACCACAGAAAGTCGGTTAACATCTCTCTATACTTGAGACTATTGACGGTAACTGTGTATCCTTCCTCATTTCGAAGGAAATAAGGTCCGATGATGACGCCATGCCATAAATCGCACCGAAGAATCAATCTTTGTGAATGCACTGATGCTTGGTCGAACACTTGTGGATTTTGTTCGCTCCAATAATAGCAATTTTGCTTGTTGACGTAACCTCTGAGCCAAAAATGGGCCTCGTCCGAGAAGATGATTTTTTTTGCCAAAATCCGGATCTCCGGCCAACATTTCCAGCCCCCAATTAGAAAACTGGCTTTGTCTATGGCCGTCGTGCTTCAATTATTGCATCAGCACAATCTTGTACGGATGTAGGCCCAAATCCAACAGCAAAATAAGACAGGTTGATTCTCTGGCGATACCCAATTCAGCTGATTGGAGCCGAATCGACATTTCCGGGTCTTCTTTGATACTGTCCACAACGGAGGCTTTTTTTTTAATGATTTCCGCATGTTCGGCAAGCGTAAAACGATGCATGATGAATTGGCAACCCTTACTGAATATTTTGACAGCTGGATGTCATTTGTAAGCTCCTGAAACATAACAATGGGAGAAACTGTCATTGCTATCTGGTCACCCTATATTTGTATTCATTTTATTTTTGTTGGCGCAAGTGCGTGGAAAGAGGCTAAGGCATAGATAAACTAACCTAGATGGCAAACTCTACTAATACTTTTGCAAACCCTTATCTTTCGCACAAACCCGCTGTAAGTGAATTACAATGCCAACACTTTTTACATCTCTATAACCTGGCAGAATTTGCTGGAATGAGAGCAATTTGTACGCGTGTGTGGAATGCGGATGACCTTTTTTGAATAAAATGGGTGGGTTTTGTGTAAAACGGGAGAGAAATTGCAATTGATGACAGTTCACACGTATTCACAGACAGGGTCACACAAATAGAGAGATCAGAAGAAAACCGGTTTTGATGTTCCAATATCTGGAAGGTCGCCGTATCTATGTTAGTTTATCTAGGGCTAAGAGTAAAACAAAAAAACATCACTTGGAAAGGGATATATTGAATTTGGGTTCGGGAGAGGATAGACAGGATAGATAGGTGGTGATGACAAATTCTACTTTTTTGTTTGCTTTTTTTGTATTTGATATGAGGAGAAAATATATACATACGTATATGGACATACATAAAACCTAGACTGTTGTTTCCCATACACCCCACACAATGTCCGCGATGATAGGGGGGATGGTATTGTGCGTGAATTCTTCATTAGGTATGACGTTAAAGTACTTTTTCCATCTATCGCAACGCGCAACTTTCATACCTAAGCCAAGATATACTTATACAAGTATGCATGTTTCGCTCTTTCTACAGGTTGGACCAATAAGTACCCTTTTCTAAAGACAGATTACACCGCTAAGAAACTTGCCATCACGTCGAGGTCTACCATCTTTTTAATAGGACCGTGGAATGGTTCTTGCTAATCGCAGATCCAAAATGCGCGAAATAGCAGACTCCGTAACTATATCGTACGGAAAACTTTTTACATAATTAGTAAAGCATGAGAAAGCTGTCGGCCGGATGGATGTCGCGGCTCTTTAAGCAAAATCCGCACGAGTTTTTATCCCGAACCGTCGCCGTTCTCTTCCTTCGCTTTTTTTTTTGTTCACCACCAATTCAGCACGAACTAGCCTGTTTTGAAGAATTTGAAAAATAATATTTTATAGTTCTTTCTAATAGGGGATTATGTTGAACAATTAAAAAAATATGAAAATCTTTGGTTTTCAACCTTTACATGAGTACTTATTGATATAAACTCGTACTAAGGCCCTATGAAGCACCGGGAAATGATTTTGCAGATTTTGCGCTGTTCCAAAAAACTCATGCAGTTAATTCTTCCTCATAAATTATTGCATTTTGGAGCCATTCTCGGCAATTTAGTGTCCAGAGCTGGCCTCTTGCCTTGTTTAACCTGTGCCAGTTTATTTTCTGTACTGGTACCAGTTTTCGTTGATTTTTCCCTCGTTTTTTTTTTAACGAAAAAATGTGTCAACAAAATTCGGTGCTGACTTGTTAGTGGTTTGCCAAAGATAAGAAAGATAAGCTTAGAATCTTTTACTAGACGTTTCACATTACGGCAAGATAAATGGTAATCTATCTGGGTGTGGTGTCCACCGTTATCAAGTGTCGTTCTTGCTCAATAAATAGCGTATTTAGTATAGTGATATCCAAGATTTTTTCCGCTGAGTTTCTCGTTTCAAAACCGTTTCCTCTATGGCAGTCTTCGTATTTGTGGTTCGATGCCTCGAAGTGTCCGCTTAAATCTACACCCATAATACACATTTCCCCCTTGATCTGTTTAAAACATCATAAAAATCGCGCCAAAACATTGAGCCGACATTCCAGTTTGTGATATCTCTGGAAAGCATCATACTGCTCACACATGGCTACCGTTGAGCTCTGACACGAATATTTCTATTCGCCTCGGATTTTTTATTTGGTATGGGAAGCACACCTTGCAGGTGCTAATGTTAGACCCTGGCCCACTAAACCTAACCTCCGCAAAGAATCATCCTCCTTGTCCCACCCCACGGAACCGCCACAAGGCATAACTTCGTGAGATGGGTAGTAGCTTTAAACTATAAATCAAGGACTCGTGTTTTAGTACGTGTTTTGTGTTGATTTATTCGGTCGAAGACTTTCGGTGTGTCTGTTTGCGGCTGCACTCGTTTTGTGAATGTGGGAATGTTTTTTTTTATTGGTTGCGCAAAAGGGTTGCGCTCTCTCCGCGAAACTGCTGGTAAATATTACTTCGGTTAGTTGGTAGGCAATCTATGCTATATATTCTATATTTGCCGCATCTTGTCTTATTCTTTCGATCCTTCGCAGCTCGTTTGGCACGTTTATTACGGATGTGTAAATTTCCAACAAATTTTCTTCTGACCGCAACATTTAGTCAATTATTGACTGTGGGTTTGGTATGTGGCTTTCTCAGAAAGCGGAGGCAATGGAATATTACATGCTCTGAGTCTTCCTCCTTATTTGGACAGTCTGGACAAAAAGCTGAGGTATCGTGCCCAAAGCGATGTAAATATTTCCGATAACCACCACGAGCAGAGAGGAACTGCGTAAATAACAATCACCATGGCTTCAACTTATCCAGTCTTGGATTGTCGGTATTAATTTAATTGTCCATCTCTGCTTTTTAGTCCAACAGGTCTGCCAAATAGTTATTGACGCTACCTTTTCTTCAGTTTTAATCGTCTTGATGCGGTTGGCGTAGTGCTGGCTCAGGATTTGTCTATTGTATATTCTGAGTGTCGTCTGCAAGGATGTCAATGGGGCCCATTTCAGGTATAACAAAGGCGGCTTCGTCTGAGATTGTTCGAAAACCGCCAAATGTCCTTAGCGTACAGAGTCTGTATGTTGCCGACAGTCTCCTTTTAGACTGCTTCCTTCTTAGTGCATCTGCCCAGACTGGGGCGGCATACGGAAGGATTGATGTTGTTATTCTGGAAAGTAGAATTTTTTTAGTGTATGAGTATCCGGGTCCACTGATGTTACGTAATATTCGCGACAGAGCTGCCTGTACTTTTGAGGCTTGCTTTCTGTACTGCAGTTTGTTGTCCACCATAACTCCCAGGTTCTTAATTGTTTCTTTGAACGTGATTGTTTGGTTACCGAATTGAAAAATGGCGAATGCAATGATTTTCCGACCTGTTTGAGGACTACTTCGTTTTTATGATCGGCAAGCTCAAATCCGGTGGAGATAGGCAAATCTTTTATCAGAGTGATTAATTTATTTGTGGCTGATTCCACTCCATGAATCTGATTGGCTACTGTCACGACGGCAATGTCATCGTTGAATCCAATTATCGTTATTCTCCTGAGCAGCGTTTATGGTAAGACTCCGCCCGTTCGATCCGGACCCATCCTTGTGGAATTCCCGCAGTGACTTTATAGTATTTTACGCCTTTGTCCGAATTGTACCTCAGCTTCTTATTGTTGAAATATATAGTTCGTCACTATCCTCAGCAAGTAGTACAGTGGATCCATCCTAGTAAGTGCCCTTCTCATATGTAACCAGCTCGCAGAGTTAAAAGCGTTTTTAAAGTACACCGTAACTACAGCACAGTACTCCTTTGTGACATAGAGCCATATTTCTCCCTCGATGGCACTCTTTGAGATATCGACTACCGCTCGTATGGTATCAACGCTATTTTCTGGAGCCAAATTGGTTATCTGAGATGTCTCATTTCTCTTCTATTACTGTCACCAGTCTATTACAGATTATCCTGTCGAGAATCTTTCCCATGGTGTCCAAGTGGGATTTCCTCGGAATTGAGTTCTCTTATGATGCTCCACATAGTGTCTGATATTTGATAGGTCAGATCGCCCTATAATATCAGGATTTCCTTAGTTTCACTGGATTTTTGGCTTGTTTCTTTTTTTGGCGTCTGCACACCAGATGTCGTTATCGTCCATTGTCGTTGGTTTATTGGGTTTTGGTGATTCTGCTTGTTGGCCTTTTACAAAAGGGGACTCATCATCATCAACATAATTATGTTATATAGAAATTAACTTCTCAAAGCTTGCAATTTATCCAAGTTTCGATAGTCGGAATAAGACGAGAAGTCCATCGGTCTTTCTGTTGCCTCGGTGTTACTAAGTGGGAACCGCCCCTTTTGTCTATTCTTTATGAACCTTCTCCGCAGCTCTTCTGCAAGTACATCAATTGGAAGCGTACCTGCGATAACATACTAAGTGAATACATTTCTTTGATTTTTTATTTATATGATATCCCTTTCATAGCTTCGGCCCAGATTAGCGATCCATAAAGCACTACTGACGTAACTACTTTAACTACGAGATGTCTCCTGTTACACTCTGGTTCTCCTGTATTCGGCATTATACGCATTATGGAGAAACTCACTTGCGAAGGTTTGCAACTCATATATTCCAGGAGTTCCTTAAAATAAAATCTTGAATCAATCATGACGTCAAGATATTTTATAGCTGACTTGGATGCTAGCTCATGTTCAGGTACTGTGAGCACAATAGTTTCTTTTCGTGTTTTGCTTGTAATCAATACTAATTGGATCAAGACGAAGTATACCATGGCACATTGCATTTGGTAGTACTGGCCTCCGGACCAAACTCTTGGGTATTCCTCTTATGACCGTGTACTTCATCACACCATCGTCTATGCCGCATAGTAACACTCCTTGTCGGAAGTATTTTTTCACAATGTTTCGGATGCAGATTGGTACTCTCACGTTTCACGGCTCGCGGTGTTGAAAGCGTTCTTGAAGTCCTGTGTTGCGACACAGCAGTACTGTTTTATGTCTCTTCTCCATCGTCGTCCTTTAATGACATCAACAGTTGAGTGTGCCTTTCGAAAACCGCACTGATGTCCTGATAGTTCTCCTGCTTCTACAATGGCTGCTTCTAATCTATTAAAGATGATACGCTCCAGAACATTTCCTGCCGTATCTAGCATACATAGTGGATGGTAGGCTGATGGGTCTCCTGCGGATTCGCCTCCCGTTGTAATACGTGCTTGTTTCCACAAATATGCCCATTTTGGCTTTGACCGGAACTTTAAAGGGTATTTGGTATGCAATCTGGCCCAGTGACGTTTTTGTTCCAAAATCTGTTGCAAATCGTAAAGTATCTCTTCGGCTGTAACTCTAGGAATTTGCTGTTCTGCTCTCGATAGCTCCCCCTCTAACGAATTTCCGTTTTGCCTTGGGAAAAGGAAGGAGCGCCAAAGGTTTCTAATTTCTTTATTACCATTTGGAAGGGCTCCTCCGCTGTGCGAAAGAAATGCCAATTGAGATGTGTGCTCATATATGTTCACTACCATGATGCTGCACTTCTGTTGTATTTTCCTTTTAGCTGTATATTGTGTATAAATGCATTATATACCCGAATTTTCTTTTGTCGTAAGAGTAGTCTCCAAATGTGGGAATTCGATTATGCATATAGGCTTTTGATAGTCTCATTTTTTTTTAAAAAGCGGGCGCTCAAGGGGTTAAGGTACCCTTAAAATGATTGCATACAGCGCCGGCGAAAGAAAATTAGGGAGGGAAGAAAGATAGGTACCGATATACTCGTACGTTGGTTTTAAATGTCTGAATATTATAGTGACTAGGAAATAAAGAACTCGGCAGGGCATTCCACCAGCGGCTTAGGAACGAACCACGATATTTCAAAGTACGTCCGAAAGTGGGTTTGAGGGTATACTGATGAGCACTCATAGCGAGACGGGTGTTACGGTTGAAAGTTTGAAGGGGCGGAATGCTACTGGCGATTTCAATAGAGCACTGATGTTGGTACTAGCGATAAAATAAAGTGAAACACAAGACATTTCGTCAGTGTTCGAGGGTGTTCATTGACTGGGTGATGTTAGTATCACCTATGAGTTCTAATGCACGGTTTTGAATCTTATATAGCAGGTGCAGAGATGTTTTAGGCGCACCTGACCAGATGTGTGCACTGTACTCCAATTTTGGGCGAGTGAATGCTTTACATATTGAGGCCAGCTCAGAAGGTGAAAAGTATCTCTTACATCGTTTGAGGAAACCTAGACATTTCGCAGCATTTTTTGCGACATCTAATATGTGGTCATTCCAGCGTAAGTTGTCATTGACACACATACCGATAATGGAAAGTTTTTCAATTTCGACGATGCAAGTGCCATTTATGGATAAAAGCTAAAATGTGTTTAAATTTCGCTTTAGCGACAGCAGATTGCATTGTGTTTTGGAAGCATTGAATTCTACTCTGTTGATAGTTCCCCAATTGGTTATGCTGTTAATATCGGAATTGAATGAGCTTAACATATGCTGCCGTTCCCGTTCTACAGCCGAAAAGCAGGGACGTGAGTCCGGTATGGAATATGAAATGCAGAGAGTACTGTCGTCAGCAAAGGAATATATTGGATTAGAGAGAACAGACAAGAGATCGTTGATGAAAATTAAAAAGAGTGTTTGAGACTATACGGAGCCCTGGGGCACACCAGCAATTATTTCGTGAATATCAGACTTGAAACCATCAAAGGTAGTTTCTAATCCATTGAAGAGTCGGCGATCCAAAATGCACGCATTTTTGACAAAAGAGCCTGATTCCAAACTCTGTCAAATGCCTTAGAAATATCAAGTTCAACTATCTTGCTTTTGCCAGATTGATGTACGCTTTGATTCCACTTTTCGGTGAGACATGCCATCCAATCACCAGTGTTTTTAGGGATGGGCTGGATAAATGTTGTTTTCCATCTGCTCGGGAAGAGTCTTAAAGAGTAGGATTGATGAAAACAATTACGTAATAGTTTTGCCAGCTTGGGAGAACACCTCTTCAGAAGAAGGGGAGATATACCATCTGGACCAGCGGATTTATGTATGTTGAGATCTTTAAGTACTCTTGCTACTACACGAGTTCGAAAGTAGATTCGTCCCATTGAAGATTTGACGCACTCAAGTGTACACGGAGGCAAAGCAAATCTGGAAGTTTTGAACTGTCTGCAAAGTGTTCAGCAAGCAGATTGTCCTTGTCTAAAGAGCTGACAATGTCAGTGAGTGAGCGTTGGGATGGAGGATGAGGCTTTTGACAAATGAACAAAAGATTTTACTGCCTTTGGGACATTGTAGTATTTTTACCTCAATTTTTGGTCGTATTAAAATTTTCCACGCTTAAGAAAGGCGTGACTGCAAGTCATGGCTCGTTTAAACTTTTTTCGGTTTTCTTCGGTGGGGTTGGTCTTGGAAGACCAAAAAAACATTTCTCTAACCCTGACACCCTCTTTACAGCTTGAGTCGTACCATGTCTTTTTTTTGGCGGTATAACTATCAGCGTCTGGTATTCGCGTGGGTTTATTTACAAGCTGCATTAAATTGTTTTCCGCCGAAGATCTCAACACACCGACCTTCGGGTGTTGTCTGTCCAGAATGTCGAAGCCAC
Organism: Volucella bombylans; assembly: GCA_949129095.1. Lineage (NCBI taxonomy): Eukaryota > Metazoa > Arthropoda > Insecta > Diptera > Syrphidae > Volucella > Volucella bombylans. The sequence goes on along the minus strand of OX422140.1, from coordinate 124,473,378 downwards.
CTGAACCTGTTTATATTGAAATCGCTCGTAATAACGATTTCAGTATGAGGATACAGGGATACAATTCTTTGTATATAGTCCGACAGTGCATTAAACTCGTTAAAAGTCGAATTGCTGTCCAGTTTGGGGCTTCTGTAAATAAAGTAGTAGTGGATAATTTGCTTACGGAGATGGAATTTTATCCACATGAAATTGAAATCCGGATTGGAACAGGGACTACATTGTGGTGGAGTTTGGTAAGCTACATCACTACGCACGTAAATATCGAGACCGTAGTGAGAGAAGAATAATGGCACTAGTTCGTAGCCAGGTTGCTTCAGATCAGAGTGTTCCGAGAGGTGTGGGCGTGGATTTACCTCTGTTTCACTAAGTGCCAAAACAGCTGGTCTGTATTTACAGACGTGGACATACGCATAAAAGTGGTTGCTTTTAAGCACACGAATATTGGCTATATCCACTCTAAATTCCCGTGTAATGATAAAAAATCAAACACAAACACCGACGATACTAAGCGCAGCTGTGAAGTAAAAATTCAGAATTGAATTTCTGAATTAAATTGTTGTAGGTGCTATGCCCAAGCCCTAATGCTAACATTAGTCATTTTAGATATTAAACTGCCAGAATTTGATTATTTTCGTTCTTGGTTCTGTCATCGAAGAAGCATGTCTTCTTAACGTAAAACGGCTTAAGTAAAGCGACATCCACAAGTGCCTTTGATAATGACACCAGCACAGAGATCAGGCAGAAAATCATGATTGCAAATGAAATGGCTCTCTCGAAGAATCAAGAAAACATCGTACTAAACCCTCACCATTCCCGCCCCACTTATCTTTGCAAAAACGTATTATATTAATTACAAAAAAAATAAAGAAAACTTGCATATCTTTTTCAAAGAAAGATATTGCGCAAAATGTTATGCCAAGCAAAGCTTGACGGGTTATGAGAAAAGTTGATTTCTCATTTTTCCTGAAAGCGTTAAGGGCACATACGGTGTACCTACAGCCGGAAATTTAAAACACTTGATCATTCCAAAATATGTTTTAGAATCTTATAATGTTCCTACACACAAAGTGCCAGTCAGTAACATTTTGTAAAACAGTTCTTTCCCAGTTGACCATAAAATACATGTTAAATTCCATCAAATTAAAAATTTAACAAAAACAAAGTTCCGGCTTCCTGTGGAAGCTTCGCTTTAATATCTTTCCCTCTCCCTGCTCAAAAAATATTACACATTAATTGATCCGTCTATATAAGTGTAAGAAAAGCCCCTTCCGCCTAAACCCTTTTTTGTTCTTCCTCAAAGTCCATTAGAATTTGAATCCGTTCCCTTCGTATCCTCAGACAAATGGCAGATGACCTAGTTTTATCGTTCTTCTCGGAATTATTGATTCGAAGGAGAAAAGGACAACTCCCTTCGCTAAACCCCGCTAACTGCGCCATGGTAAACTTAATTATAATCCCTCTTGAGATTTTTGAAAGTCTGTCAACAATAATTCCATTTAAAGCATACAACGCTGTCAGGAAAGGTAAATATGCGTATCCTTAAACTTTGCACACAACACACAAAATTCCATTAGATACGTCACCGTTAAAAAAAGGAGAACTTCCCTCCCACGCGCACAGTCCTTTCTGCCAATAATTCTGGCACACGGATGATGATTTCCGCCCTGGCTATTGCTGCGATAACAACACGACGAGCGTTGACGGATTGAAATGGTTTGAGATAACAGAACGGCAATCCAAAGATGGCCTATTTTTATACGCAGGACTTATATGGAATAAGTTCTTTTTTATGGATGAGGATAAGCGATTATTTGTGGTTGTTGTTATTTTTTTTCGGTAGGGGAGAACCTTCGTTTATCATCGTTAATGTACGCCGTCTTCGAAGGCGAAACACCATACCAGGGTTGACATGTGATTGATCTAATCAATGGGAGATACAGAACATACGTCAAGATTCAAAATAAGACATCGGAGGTATAATTTGGTTTTGGCTGTTCTCCATTTTTTTCATTTATTTTTCGTATTTATTTATTTATTTATTTATAACAGGCGCAATAAAAACGTTCCACCATACATATGAAGATGATCAATCGATTTTAATGATGTCTCATGGCAAATTCCATTTCTGCGCTCAGCCTATGCGTATGTGGAAAGGGTAATAAATTGAAGATAACACAGATTCATGGAACGCTTTGTTATGAATGGCATACATATTAAATGGTTTCTTTTATTTTGACAAATCAGTCAGGGATATGCCTATGAATGTATTTACCAGCGTTGGCGTATTTTTGTATGGATTAAAGTGCAAAGTTAATTTCCATAAAAATCAACATCCTGACATATGTATGTACCTACTGTGACAGCACAGAAAAGAAATAACTCAATAAATAACTCAAAGAGAATATATGTACAAAAAGAAAAAAGAAAGTAAACCACGAAGGAGACTACCGGTTGATCAGTAGAGTAGATCGTAAGGGTTGTTGTAATTAGACTTTTGAGACGGTTGGACGTGTAATTTGAATTTGTGATAAATAAAATATATATTAACTAAATCTGTTTCTTTTTATTTCAAAGTAAAAATAAATAAACGTTGAATAATTAATGCCTGACACTACATAAAAATGATAAATGGCATTTGGCATTCATTCGACACTTTTTCAGTGGATCTTGAAATAGGGAACAGTATCTATGTCAAAATTGGTTATTTTCAATCTAGGCTCTTATGCTCTTATCTGGTGTCCCACAAGGTAGCCAGTTAGAGCCTTTGCTGTTCAATATTTTTTATTAACGAAATAAAAACTGCTTGATGTAAACCGATGACTTTAAAATCCTTTAGCGTGTTAAAAATATTTATGATTGTAAAAGTCTCCAAAATGATTTAAACAAAGTAGTTAATTGTTGTGAGGTTGATCGTCTTACTTGAACATAAGTAAGCATCATTCTTTTTCTGTGTATGGCACCATTATTGCCTGTCATTAGTATATACATAATTCCCTGTTCCCTTCTTTCTCGAAAAACTGAAATTAAAGATCTACGTGTAATTTTTGATTCGAAACTTGGCTTTTCGTTTCACATTGACTATGCATTTCATATTGATTGACTATATTGACTATTTTTTTTTTTTTTTGGTTTTTTGCAAAAATATTTTATAAGTATGTTCTAAAAACTGTAAGAAAGTCCAATATAATTGTTGTTTTTTCGCACAACCCACGTAATCCAAGATAATGAATGTGAACGTATGGTCACGCTAGGCACTGTTCACCCAAGTAAATATGATATCTTTATTCGATGAAGGAAGGCTTATTTTGGACGTAGTTGCTATCACTTTTGAGCAACGTAGTTGCTCAGCTTTCGAATGTTTAGCTGTTGACAATGATTGACCCAGTAAATCGACTTCCAAATTTGAACTTGAATTCGCTGGAATATCCGCAAAATAGAATCGGTGCATCCTATTGTATCGACTTCGTCGTTATTTTCGTAGTCAGAGTACGTCACTTTCGATTTCTGGTGGTAAAAGGTACAGTGCTTGAACTGCTTCACTCTCATCGTCTTTGCACAGTCATTTATGAAATTAAGCGCCTCTTACGCGCTTAACGGTCTCCAATTTATAAGAATACAGATATAACCAAATAAGCAAATGGATAAAAATGATTGAACCTAAAATAAAAAGATCCGTTTCATTTATCTACACATATAAGTAGAAAATTTAAGTATCTATCTACTAAAGGGTCATCCAACAAGAGGTGTCATTTTACATTTCACGTCATTGTTGAACTGTCAACATTCAAGTATCAGTCCGATAATTTTTAATAAGTAAAATCTAGGAGGTGATTAAATATGAATCGATACACATTCGCGCAACGTGTTGAAATAGTAAAAATTTACTACAAAAAAGGTGAAAATATCCCGGAAATGTTTCGTAAGGGTCCTGCTTTTGGTCATCATCAAGCGGGTTCTCGCACAACTATAGTGAATTTTATCGATAAATTTAAACATCTCGGACAGGTTGATGATGCAAAGACTCCAACCCGTGATCGACCGGTAAGATCAGCTTAAAATATCGCCACCGTAGCTGAGAGAGTAACTTAACGTTCATTTCAAGACGTTCATAGGAATTGAGCAAATCCGCAACCACTTTACACCGCATTTTGCATAAAGATCTTGGCTTACATGCGTATAAGGTCCAGTTGACACAGTTATAAGGTCCAGTTGCAGCCAGTAGATCACTTGTTGGTTAACCTTATATGTAACCCATGGTCACACCTGTAGTTACAGTTAGTAAAATCGATTAATATGTTTAAAATCACAGAAACTAAATTCAACATATAAAACTACAGTTTGCTAACTAATAATATATGAACAATTACAAAATTTATGAAAAATATTTAACTATTTACAATAAATGTATACTTACTTTTTGTAGTCATCAATTTTCAATTTTTTTCCATTTCTTTTTTTTTTGCAACGTACCATTTTCACAAATAGAGAATGATAATAGCATAAGTCAGAAAAATTAAGAACCGGAAATTAAGAAAAATTTTAAAAATCCGTTGCCCGTGAGCATATGGTGACGTTGGGTTAAGCGACCGTGTGCTGTGTCAAAATTTGTTGGTGAGTTTTTATTTTTGTGGAAAACCTATTCTGAAGATAAAGGTTCATTTGGAAACGTATAAAGGCAAGTTTATCAATAAATATATAAACAAATTTTATTTACGATAAATTTTCTGCCATCGGCATGTTGGGGCAGGTTTGAACAAAACTGTTGGGGCACGTTTTAACATGTTCAAAGGTGCCCTGATCGTTTCTAAATCTGCTTTCGCAAGTGTAACTGAATTTAAAATTTTATTTCTAAACAATATAATTATTTATATGTACATAAGTTAGTAATATACATAATTAGTAATGTAAACGACACGTTTTATTTATTGTTCAGGTGAATACAATGGTGCGTTACTACAAAAAGAAAAGAACTACAGAAATAAACAAAGATGACGTAAGGAGTATTATCGCGTCAATTATGAATAAAACAATGACCCTAAGAGGTGCTGCCAGTACCTACGGTACTCGCCTCTACAAGGCGAGGAATATTTAACCAATTTTTCTATAAGGCAAGATTTTGCCACCGCTGAAGAAAATATCCCGGAGAATTGTTTCATTCGAAGCTCAAGAATGAATTATAGTTTAACATACGTTCAAGATCGAACATTTCGCATTTCCACATGCCACAATACTGAAAAAAATGCCCCAAATAGACAAGCTGTAATGGATTCGATGAAAAACTTCATGAAAAGTCACACTAATCTTATGTCCCATTTATTTAAAAAAATAAAACTAAATTTTTTTATTATGAAAAAAAACGCCTATATTCTTTTATTTACTTCTAAAAACTATAAAAAAAACTTCCGTGCAGAAGTGTCCCAGCCTAGTTTAAAGCTGCCCCACATAGGGGGTGCCTTTGAACATAAAAACCTGTTTCATTAAGAAAATAGAAATTATTATTACCCTTTATAAAATTAATGCAACTATAGGATTAAACGAAAGTTTAATTTTATTTCGAAGAGTGGAATTTGTTAAAGTCAAATTTTGAGCCGAGATTTATTTAACCTTTTATTTTTAATAAATGTTATGCCTTTGGACATAGGAAATTGTGTTTCAAAGTTATTTTATCCAAATTTTTCTATAATACAATAAAACCTTTCAACTCTCGTGCTTGGACTATCTCGTCAAAAATGGTGCGTTTTGTGTGCTGAGATTGGACTAATCGCCAATTGGTCAGTGCTGCTAGGTTAGTCAACAGTCCCCCCGGGTATGTCCGAAGAGTTAGGAGGAGCTTCCGCCTTAGCGTATCTACAAGAACTTCGACGCTGGTCTACCGTATACTCCGCTTGAGGTTAGAACAAACGCACTCCTTACTAAGCCATCGCTTTCGATAATCGTCCTAATGATTCTACCTCTTGGCCAAGTGTTTCCTTTGATATTTCCTTCGAGCACGATCACAATATCGTCTGTTTGGATAGCCTTCGAATGGTGGAACCACTTTGTCCGTTTTGTTAAATCAGGCAGGTATTCCCGTATCCACCTGCGCCAAAAAGAATTCCCGAACTGTTGCGTTAGCAGCCAATTTCTTTTCAGTGTAGATCCATCATCACAGCAATCTCCTAAGGGCTTAGCTCTGCTCTAAAAACCCAACAAAAATGGTTGGGGGTGAGTGTACCTCATCTCTAGGAGTCTGGGTTGGAATAATCCTGGCCAGTGTTTGTTTTTTTTTTTTACTGAGCGAACAAGTCGCTCCCAGCTACCACCCATATGTGGAGTTGCTGGAGGTATAAATGACCATTTTAAATTTCCTTCACCCACATTTTCAATCAGTTTTTTATCATCTATTCGCTCAACCGCTAATCGAAGCTCCTGACTCGATCCTCGAAAATTGGTGCCATTATCGGAGTAAATGTGTATCGGCAATCCCCGTCTAGCTGTGAATCTCTGCAGTGCCAGAATGCATGAGTCTACCGAAAGTGTGTGTGCAATTTCGATGTGTATCGCCCGCACGTCAAGCAGGTGATCAACACTCCCCAGCGCTTTTTCCTTCTCCTACCTACTGCCACAAACATTGGCCTGAAGTAATCGATCCCTATGTAGGAAAATGATCTTGTGAAAGTCTTCAGTCTTGATGGAGGAAGCTCTCCCATAAGTGGAACGACTGGTTTGGCTATCATATTTGAGCATCGTTGACATTGTTTTTGCATGCGTTTCAACAAAACTCGAAGATGAGGAATATGAAATCGCTGCCGGATTTCATTGATGATACTTGGTGATGACACTTGCAGTGATAATGATCTACAATAAGATGTGTGATGTGGTGATAGCGGGGTAATACTATTGGTCTTTTAGTATCGAAATTTACTCCATTGCATGCGTCGATTCGGCCTTGAATACGCAATGCTCCGTCACTATCTATATATGGCGTCAACTTATACAATGGACTTGAATTTGATATTTCTTTTGAAGCAACGTTATCTTCAGAAAATATTTCGGATTGAGCCTGTCGAAACAAGTAACTCTCGCCCTTATCAGTAAATGAAAATTGATTACAAATGGTTTTATCCCTTAAGATCTTCACGATGAATTCATATACTTTCGAAACAACATTTAAAAGTCTTCTCCAACGTGAGTATCTGATAACATCAGTGATAGGAGTGGTTTGAAGAATTAAGTGGTGTAATTGTTCTATGACTTCAATTGTGTCTGAAATTTTGATTCAGTTGGTCTGCGGCCAATGTTCTTCTGGCTGCCACAGAAATTCTGGACCATTGTACCGTCGGTGCATAGAAGAACTTTCCAGATTTGAACGAGATCTTGTAGCTTCGATTTCGATGGCGGCCATCTGCAAAGATTTGCATTCGTTCTTTCAAGAATTTCACCCACTCTAGTTGCAAGAAACTGCCTACATTTGCGTGTTTTTCCATTTATCCAAAATATCACCGTCTTGGAGTCTGGCCAATAAACATGCCATTTGAAGTTAATAATATGAGATTTGATGCTGGCTGTTGCCAACCTTGTGCCTAGGAGTGCGGCCTCTAGTTCCAGTCTTGAGATAGACAGGAACTTTAGTTTTTGATGATATGAGACAACAATGTGCCCTTCCCTTGTTCTGAACTCGAAGATAAGCGACAGTCGCATATGCCTCTTCGCTATCATCGCAGAATATGTGAAGCTCTACTTCACTGGTACTTGTAAGATTGAATCCGATAAAAAAGTTCGTGGAATTTCCATATCAAAGAGTGGCCTCTGACATTTTCAATTTTAAAGAAAAACAATACTTAGTCGTTATTGATTACTATTCGAGGTGGTTCGACGTGAGAGAATTATCGGTGTCTCGTCCAATGGAATACCAGAAGAAGTAATTTCTGGCAACCAACTTTTCAACTCATACAAATGTCATGAATTCGCTGGTAGATGGAAGTTTAAGTTTATACATTCGAGTCCATCTTACCCTATTGGGCTAGCCGAAAGAGCATCCCAAGCCTAGGTTAGGCACCAAGCCAGCATTTATCAAGTAGGTTGTTAAGGACAATACATACGGTACAAAAGCACTTGCTAATACCAGATATTCACCCCTATTCCCGTTGTCGTTTTCGACAAAAAAAAAGAAACGACACGACTAAATTGGTATTCCTTTTGTCGTTTTTTAACGAAACGTCGTGAGGAAATTTCCAACGCCATGTTTGTAGTAGAATCTCGTTTTCGGCAATTATTCGGTATTCCCTCATTAAAAACGAGACGACAAAGGTCGTAAAAAATGATTATTTTCATCGTTCGCATTTAAGTTGACGACAGTGAGGTAGATGGCTGGAAAAATGTAAATATTTTTATTTATTATTTCAAATCTCAATTTATTTTGAATTTTTAAGGACAAAAATTACAAATAAGAAACAATTTGAATATCTTGTTTCCGTAATGCAGAAAAAATCTTACCTTGCTAGGGGATTTAGCAAGGAAGTAAATAAAATAATTTTTAAAAATTAATGGGACTCCGTAGCAACTAATTTGAACAGCCTGGGAACAGCGATGAGACAATGGGAGGGCTGGCAAAAAGTAAGTAAAAAACTTACCCTTGGGTAAGTTGCAAGAACTGTGATTAGCTGCCCAAATATTTTGCTTGTTGTTGATTGAGCTAGTCCCAAGCTAAAATCGTTGCCCGCTCCGCTTTGGTAACAACCTTCAACAAGAATCCTCAACGTTGCTGCTAGCTTGTATAGGAGGTACCGATGATGATCGCAGACTGCCTGGAAGATTGTTACTTACAACCTCCAACACACTTTGAAATGCTTCCTTGGATAACCGGAAATATTGTATAAACCTAAAATGAATTCATCTATTAAAAAAGACAAATTTTCTTTTACTTTTCACTAGGCAAATCAAAAGAATTCGAGTGTTGTCTTATTTTTTTCGGATAATTGTCAAATTCCTTTTTTGGCACTCATTATTTTCATCATCAGAAGGTGAAGAAGAAAAAAAATCGCAATACTGTCCATATTTTAATCTTTATTTTGTTATTTAACTTTCAATCCTAACGTAACTTTTTGAAATAATTTCCAAATAAATATAAACTGACGTTTAAAACAAGACCTACCCAACTTCATGTATTTAGAGATTTTATCACAATTTCGTCATTGACGATTCTACTACAAATTTGTCGTGTCGAAATTGTTATAGAATACCGATTAATAAACGACACGACACGACAAACGACAACGGGAATAGGGGTGATTGTTGTGAACCGTGCCAAGAACAGAATGATTCTTGCAAAAGTTAGACAGCAAAAATGCTATAGCTGCTCAGAGGAAAGAATTATTACTAGAACCTGGAAATCCTGTAGTTTATAGTAGTAAGTGGGAACCCGCAATTGTTGAGGGTAGAGGTAGGAGTGCAGAGTATTTGAGAAAATCAGTTAACACACCAGTTTTAAAAATCTAGGGAGTGAAGAGAGTATACATATGTTCCAAACCATATTCAAATGAAACAGAATCTTCTACTCCAGACCGAAGCCTTTATCAAAACACCAAACAATAGCAGGCACATATTGACCACTACCGTCACAATCACAGACAAATCAACAATATCCCCACCAAAAAAGATATGGACGAAGAATTAAAAAGCCAGATTTCTATAGGGCTTAAGATATTTGATTTAAGATTTTGGTTAGCTAAACTAATATTAAAGCATTCAATATAAAAAAAACAATATTAGAATTCAAATGAAGTAACAAATAATGGATATTCAATCTTAATTTTAAGTTCTTACTGAAGTACAATTATGATCTTTTACTACTAAGCAAAATGTCATACTAGAAAAAAAGGGAGATGTAGTATCAATGTAAACATATCCAATTGTCTATCGACGTGGTTTTGATACATGACGAAACCTTGTTACTCTCATTACTTATGGAATCAACAAAGAGCACTTCATATTCATCACCTCAGTCCCGGCGGCCTCCTCATCTCTGTCATGGTTTTTCCCCTAATCCTTCCCAAATTCTAGATATCTTCTCGCTTCCTTTCACTATCATTTGCAGTGCCTATTTCTTGACTCGTCCATCGGCACCAGATGTCGGAACTTTTTAGCTGACCCTGCTTGACTTCCTGTAGAATCGATTTCTTCTTTCATACTTCTGAGAATATTATTTCGTTTCTGACCCTATCTCTACTAGTTTTTCATGCGATCCTTCTTACGAACTTCATTTCTCATGCCTGGAATGCAGCATCTTTTCACCTAGTAATTATTAAATCGGTTCAGATATTTCAGCTTTTGCATAAGTTTGTGATATTTTTCATTATTAATGGCAATCCCTCTTCTATTCATTAAAATAACAATTAAATAATATTTTATGAAAAATACGTATTTCCTTGACAAAGAACCTTTTAATTCATGTGGATAACTATTTATTAACATATGTCACTAGCAGCAGAAAAAACTTCAATCACTTTTAGAAGAGTAACTTTTAAACCGTGCAGTCATTTTCCTCAGTTCTTTGGCATTTACGAGTATATTCAGTTTGAAAAATCATCATGAAAATAATTTCACTAGAGGAACACTTCCGTATAACTCGTATAATATTTATTTTAATAATCGTTCTTGTTGAAGTAATTAGTTCATTTTGTTAAAAAAAAGGGAAAAAACCTGTGAACCACCCTGTGTGATTAAATTGCTATTTTGTCATTCCACTATTGCTCTCTTATATTATTACCACTATGAATTCTTATGTAAATGATTAAAGTTTTTTTAAAATTACAGTTTTTTATTCTAATAGAATAATACAGTTCCTCTTCTCAACTTACAAATGTAAGACGTGTTTTCTCTTAATGCAACAGTTCTTCAATTTGCGAAATGTATAGAAGATTACGTGATTATGGTCCACATAAATCGATTTACTGAGCTCGCTATTCGTCGCTTCAATTTTGCGCCATATACACTCTACGTGACACAAAGCCAAAAATGCCTCAACATTATGAGTGTACAGAAGAAACTGCAGCCGAAGTGAGTTAAAGTGTGGTAGAGGATCCGTAATTGTCGGTGTCGATCGTAACAGTTTATCGATCCGCTATATGGAACATATTGTAGAAAGATCTAGGCCCCCGTATAAGATCCAGCTAATTCAGGTGCTTAAACCACGAAACTGAATAACGCCCACAAAAATCCACTGTCCGGCTGGTGGCAAGCTTTATTTTTTTCAAAAAATAAAAACCAATGCCCCAAAAAACGCTTTTCGTTTCTTCGTGCATTTTCATACTGCCCTTCTTATAAAATGTCCGAATTTTCTGAACGAGGAATGGCTCCAAGTGAATAAGAAACTTTCTGAAAACCTAGTGATTTCTGCAAAGACAAGAATAACTATTATAGTAATCGGAAGGTACAAGATCGTGTAAATACGTGGAGCAGGACTGAATATCATATCCAAATTGCACCAGCTTCTGCCGGGTCTGCAAAGGTCTACTGATTTATTGATAAAACAAGAAACGCCCCCGATTAATCAAAAATGAATATTTTAGATTGTTTGCAGCGTTCAGCCCATTCAATGGTTTGGTTATGCGGGACGAACTCATGGTACAAAACATAGACTTTCTCGGGTAGAGACTATCTTTTGGAATGCCTAAAGATGACTCATCACTTTTGGTTTATGATATTTTTAGACGATCATTAGCACTTACATCGGTTTGAAGAATAAGAAAAACTGCAGGCAAAAAACATTATATCTCTGGTATATTTCGAGACCTCAACGAAATACATATAATAGATATTAGAAAGAAATATGTTTTACAAGTAAAGGCTGTTTTTTTCGAGATTTAGTTTTTAAACTGGCAACACTGTTTCTACAGATTGCCAATTTGACAGTTGAAAGTTAATTTAGTACGTTTTGCCATTTTACGATGAATAGATTAGCGCCAGAACGGGTGAAAATTGTGCAAACTTATTTTGAAAACCATGGTTCGGTTTTACGATCGATATAATCGTCCATTTGAGCAAGTTATTCGGAACACGATGAATCGTTTGGCACCACGTACACTCAAGTGGATAATACGTAACCCCAAAGATGACAAACAGTGCGAACAGAAGACGTTATTGCCGTTGTCGAGCGCAGTGTTGAGGAGAATCCGAATGCTTGTGAAAGAGTCGAAATCGCGTGACCATTCTACGCGCCGTAGGTTCGGTGAATTGGCCGAAAACATGATTAAGCTTGATCCTCATTTTCAACGCATAATTTTGTTCTCCGATGAAGCCCATTTTTGGTTAAATGGATATGTAAACAAGGAAAACTGCTGAATTTGGAGTATAGAAAACCCAAGAGCCTTTGAGACGCAGTTACAACCATTAAAACGCAGTGCTTGGTGTGCTTTATGGGCTGGTGGAATCATCGACCCATATTTCTTTAAGGACGATGGCGGCCAGAATGTTACCGTCAATGGAGAGCGCTATAGAAACATGATTTTTGACTTCTTCGTTCCTCAATTGAATTGTATTGATGTGACAGAGATTTGGTTTCAACAAGATGGCGCAACATGCAACATGGCGCGCGACACCACCAATTTATTGCTGGAAACATTTGCTGAGCGCATAATTTCACGTGATGGACCTGTGAACTGACCTCAACGATCCGATGATCTTACACTTTTAGATTACTTTCTTTTGGGGGTATGTGAAGTAACTAGTCTATAAACCAGAGACGTTGGACGATTTGGAAGTCAAAATTCGCCCTGTTATTGCTGATATACGGCCCCAGTTGCTCGATAAAGTTGTCGAAAATTGGACTACACGATTGCGCTTCATTTGAGCTATATACTAGTAACATAAAATTATCTATTAAATAAAGCTAATATCATAAACATTAACATTAACCTCAAGTGTTTTCTTTCGTATTGAATTTCTATACCTTTAAAAAAAAACACCCTTTATAACCAGCCCCAGAGAATAATACCCTGCAGATGGTGAGTATTGTAGAGGTGGATCTGGTGCGGGTTAATACAAAAGGCATCGTTCTCATGTCGATTATTCAAGACTATTAAATCCTTGAAAAAATACACAGTGTCTTACAAACTGTTAATGAGAGTCAGTTTTGCTATAGCATGGGCTTAGTCCTCAAAACCTAGTAAAAGAACACAAAGGGATTAGAGTGCTGGACACATCCATATTACTTACACGATAAGACGACTGTCTTACTGTCGACAGAGAAGTAGAAAGTAAATGGATTGCAGAAACTCCAGCTCGCAAACACAATATGGAGCGTTATTCAATCGTGTAAAGGTAATATTATTATAAAAACGCTTTAAGGTATAGCCCAAATTTTGTAACAGCGCATAACGCCTTTTGCCAAAAAATACATTTTTATATTCGTACAATCATGGACTGTCAAAAAACAAACCCTTACTTGTCCATATAAAACTGACAATTATTACATCTCATTAAAAATAAAAACCCTGTCTCCGAAAAATTTCGCAAATTGTTAAACCGTATGCGGGACGATGCTAGGCCACGGCCACCGTTGAAGATGAAACTACCTCCATTACATGATATCGCGCTAGGAAACAAATCAATTTTATGGAGCATAAAACGTTGCCCTTTTATCTTCCTTCCTGCACATCATCGTTCTGCAATATTTTCTTTAGGGGCAATTGAACTTTCGCTCACTCAGATACTTTCGTATTTCGTTACCAGTTTATGTGGTTATGACGATAATCCCACACTGCCATACTAAAAGATTTTTCCACACCAACAAATTATTCATATGTAGCTAAACTCCTCACTAAATGTCGTGGTGGCCAATGGCTAGGACTTTCGCTTTAACGAACGATTTTAGTTTACGAATAGTTGACAAAATCTAAAAGACTAGTTGGTGCATATTTTCAAGGACTCACATATGAAAAGGAGGCACAGTGTCAAGGGATGATACGGAAAGTAATGACTGTGGCACAAAAAGAGCAAGCTAGGGAGACAACTTTCTTCGCACCGAGTGCGAGTCAAATCGATATTCAATTTGGAACTCATTGTAAAAGTTCATGGTAACGGCTGAGTAAACAGCCGTCAAAGTAGGAGGGCTTTTTAGTAATATAAAGTTTTGTAATTTTGCTGCGTTCATCAGCGTCCGGATATCAATGCCAAACTTTTTAAATTAAAGCAGATAAATTTGGATAAACAGATCATCTTGGTTTTTAAGTGATTTGTTTGGGATGGTAGGTATCAAACCTGAAGTAGAGTTTGAAGCTCATTAATTATTACTAAGAATACCAACAGAAGGGTAAGAAAGGAAGAGAATAATTGTCTTTCAGAATATATAAGGTACTAGCAAGTAAGAAATTTAATGAACTTTAAATCCAATTTTCATTAAATTGTCGTTACACATTTTTCTGCTTCATGGATTTTAATTTCCAGTTTATTAAAGGTTCTTTGAAGCAAATATGACTGTCATCCGGGAAGAGTGAAAATTCTGCCGGCTAAAAAAGAGAAAAAGTATTAGGCAATAACTCTTGAACTTCAATATGTGAGTGATTGACTGATAACAATCCGCATTAAGGAAAAATTCATTCATAAGTGTGCCCACGCTCTCGTGCTAAATCAAAGTTAATGTCAATAACGTCACAAGTAAAATATTAACTGGTTTGTTATTTTTGTTAAGCCTTACTGTCAGAAAAATAAAACACAAATAACCTTAAAAATAACGATACTTGGTCGTTCTACCAAGGAAAAAATACAAAATCTGCCATAAGATAAAATGGTTATAAAGTAAAACAATTTTAATATTTAATTACGTTTTCTCTGGAATGACGTTTTTTGAGTTATGACAGTATTCTCTTTATTGAGCGATATGTTAAGCAGTACATGGCATGTTCAAACATCGAATAAGCTACGTGCAACGGAACAATTAGATGAGGTCCAACACTACTCGTACTATGTAGCAGATATCATCGCTATCTGGGAAGTATTGGCGTGGGCCAATGGACCGCTAGGTCATCTGTCTATCGCATATCCCGCAATCTCTTGGCAAGTCCTACGCCACGTGCATCAAGTGCTGAAGTTCGGTGGCATCGATGCTAAGAAGATTTTAGAAATGGCTCAGCTAATATGATGGGTTTAATCGTATAATGTCTTTAGTTTGAAGGAAAGTGCAGTCAGCTACATGTAGTAAAACTACTCGCCTGTGAAGTGGCAGTGGCAATGGATAAATAGAAGACGACAAGCTTACTATAGTTTTATACTATAGCTAACTATAGTCCAAATTTATTGTTACTAATTTGAGATCATTATGCCATGTATCCCACTGTGTGCATACTGCGCCTACGCATAATTATTTGCGGCGCCTGGCTAGATACCTCAACCCTTGCCATCTAAGACTTTAACTGATGTTATCTAGAACTACCGGCAACACCTGTTAGTTCTGTGGTGATTCTGTAGATGACACTCGAGGAACATTCTGCCATCCTGAATTTCGAAAAATCATCATCGTCAAATTAGTCATTATTCTAGAGACAAAAGCGGCACTGCTGCACATCACTTAGAAACGCCGAAAATGTTCAATCAAGCAAAAAGCACAAGGTGACAGACTGGCTCTCATATAGGGAATCCCTCAAAATATATACAAAAAGAACTGAGGAAAGCAAAGCGACAATCCTGGAGGTCATTCTGTGACAATATAACAGAAACCTCTAAGAAATTGCGGCTAAGAAAAATCATTTCTAAAAGCCCTTCGATGTCTAGCTGTTTAAAACAAAAACCGACGGCTTTTGGACGATCTCAAGTGATAAATCACTCAACCTCCAACTGAATGTCCATTTTCCACGTAGCTCTCTATTCACGGCCATTTACAACCTTACCAGAACTACTGCAGCCGTGACTGAGATTGATGGTCTGATTACAGGAGACAAGCTGCATAGCTTCAAACTATACAAATCTGCTGAGCCGGACGGTATAATACCTACCGAGCTACAACGCTAAAGAATATCATAAGGAGTTGCGTAGAAATGACTCTCATTCCTCTGTCATGGAGAGAAAGTAATATAGTTTTCATTCCCAAAGCCGGAAAATATTCTCATGTTGTCCCAAAGGACCTCAGACCTATATAACTCTGAAGGTAGATGACTCACTTTGGGAGTTGATCAGTCTTATGCTAAATATCAGGATAATCAATCGAAACAGTTGGGGCCTCTCACCCCTTCTCTGAAACCTAGAGGTAAACGAACTGCTGATATACTTAGAAACGGGTGGTAACAGGCTGGTTGCCTATGCGGATGAAGTTGCTATAGCCGTCTCATCAAAGCATCTTAATACCATTAGAGAACTTCTAGAGCAAAATCTTAACAGATTAACCCGTTGAACGGTTCGCTGTTGTTTGGGAGTAAAACCCCATAAAACTGATCGTGTCCTCTTTTCCACGAATTCCAATCATTTACCCTCACTCAAGCAATGGTACAAGCTTAGTCTTCTCCGATACAGCGAAATATCTGGGTCTAATTTTCAAAAAGAAACTAATCTGGAAACCTAGTAATCACGCAAGAGTAAAGAACGCTACAATAGCTCCATTCTCTTGCAAAAAAGTCATTGGGAACAAATGGGGCGTCCGACCTTGCATTATTCACTGGCTATACGTCTCGGTTATAAGACCGATACTCTCCTACGGGGTGGTTGTCTGATGGCCGGGCTTAGACAAAGCAGTCAACTGCAGCAAAATCTAAAGATAGCACGTGTGGGCGCAATCGGGCCCTTACGCACTACTCCCTCCGGGGTACTGGATATTCTGTTTCACTTGGCACCCCACGATATTTTCAGCGGGCAGATAGCTGCTAACGTAGCTATTCGCCCTAAAGTGACTACGCAGTTGACAAATAAATTATTTGGCCGCGATAATATTCTTAATATACTAGAAACCGTCCCAGAGAACATCGATTACACTGCGCCCCAACATTGGTTTGACAAAACTTTCATGAGATCATCCCCGTTAGATACTTCTGGAAGGAAGATGCTTTCATATATGACAAGTTAATCCACTTCTATACAGATGCATCCATTACTGATAACTGGGGTGGTGGCGGTGTTTTCTCAAATAAGCTTAGTCTAAGCCTCTCCTTCCCTCATCAAAATCACTGTAGCGTGTTCCAGGTGGAAATTTGGCAAAATGTTGTCCTGTCCAGACTGCAGAAAAACTTGATTTCTGTAAAGGATATCAGAATCTTTTCGGATAGTCAGGCCGATCAGATCCCTGGAATCATTCTCGCTAAATTGTAAAACCGTCATAAACTGCCGATCATCTCTCATGGAGATGGCAGAGCAGTTCAACTTTCACCTATGTTGGGTGTCGGGACATAGAGATATTCTTATTAGGTCGACGAACTCGACAAAATTGGAACCACTCTACTTATCGTACCAGAAAAGGGTAGCATCGGTATACCAATTGCCACGTGCAAACTAATACTAAAGCTGGATGCCAATGGAAGAACAAACCTTAGGTGGACTGTTAGGTCAACATGTCTAGTGACCAAACAAATCTGGTCAAAGGTGGATCTGAATCGCTCTAAAAGCTTGATCTTTCAAAATAGCAAATATCTCAGCGCTTTTACAGGTGTCAGCACTAGACACTGCCTTATTGGCAAGCAAGAGAAGGGAATACTCCACCTGCTTTGTACATGTCTAGTTCTCTCCCAAAGAAGAAACCTTGACTTAGGAGCCTTTTTCTAAAGTGACTTCAGCGATCTAAACAATAGATATGGGTATTGTAGACGTCAACAGTTTCCTTCGCTTCGTCAGAATTTCAAATTCGTTCTAAGATTAGGAGGATCACAATGAGTGACATCTCATTGGGTCAATAGGCCTAAGTGGGTTGGTTTTTCTCCAACAGTTATGTCGGTCGCTAACGAATAGCAAGAGAATTTCGGTCACGCAGAACGCTAGCAAACACAGTCGTTCGCAGTTGCAATTTTGCCATACATTCACAAAGTATGTACCTATAGCATTCACAACATAGTTATCAAACTTCTGATCCAATCAAAGTATTGAATGGTGTAACCAATAAGAAGTACCAACAACCAGTGTTGAGAAGGAGACAAGTCAGCACTTTGACAAGCCACAAGTTCTAGCCTAACTCAGACCTTCTAGTTTTTTTTTTTTTTTTTAAGCAGATAATTGGTTCATAAAAAAAGTCTCCAAAACCTAGTCCAACTGCAACATATTTGAATTTGAATTGCACTGATTGATCACAATTTAACTTTTCCTTAAAGGTTGCCCATTGTCCTTAAAACAAGGTTCAAAGCTACATCGAAATTTTCCACTACCTCTGTGCACAATATCGAGTAACACTTTGTTCCTAGTTTTCCTATTTAAAGGACAAGCCAACCATTTACCATTCTATTCTTACAAATGCCTAAATAATACATTTCAAAAAATCTTTGATTCGAGTCCTATCTGAAATCGTTCAAAAGTTAAATTAGAACGGATTCTTTAAAATCCCCGAGGCACCATATCAACGTCAAAAGTGCCCTTGATGTTTTGGCTCTACAACACAATAGACTGTCTTTCCAAAATCACATAAATCACCGATCTAACGGTTCCGTACAATACCCAATAACGTTTCCATTATTCACAATTTAATTTATACATAAACCTCGGGCAAGGAATTTCTTTTGCTGCGCCTACTGATACTAACCCGTCCCTAGCTCCCTTTTCACGACGGAATATCACAATTAAACCCCAATGCTGTGCGAAGACCACAGATTCCCCATAAAGTGCTTAAATTTCAACATGCTCCGAGGGACACATTCGGTAATTAGTCTCTCTTCGGAAATTTAACATTTGTACTCAGCATTCGCAAACCAAGCACCATGTTGTAAGCTATAAAACCACGTGGCCAATGTTACTTGTATCAAGCGTGTGTACTTCGAAGGTGACGCTAGATGACAACAATGTTTTGCTTACAACTTCGCCGACGTCGTTGTCGTTGTCGTCGCTCGACGAGGAATAACTCAATGTTTGTTTCCACGAAGTCAGCCTTCCGTCTTCGGCGCAAAATCGAGAATGATGAGTACTTGTAAGGATTTTGTCCATCCACAGTTAAACTGAGAGTGGAGTTGCGCAATGATTCAACCGAAGGATCCACAATTCATTGAGCCTTCAAATCGATTTCTATGCTCTCATTGAAACATAGAATTTTGTCCAAATAAGCATTCGAAACATCGCACGGCAAGTGTCATTTCCGCAGGGGCCTGAAGGTTATATATTTACGATTTGCACAAAGGCCAAGCTTAAGGAGGTACACGAGTAGCTGCGGGTATCATTCCTTTGCCAAATGATGGCTGTTTAGATAAGGAGCATAGAGCATCCGCCGTAGTTTAACTGGTGATAGTCTGAATATGTCAAAGAATTGTGCCGTTTGGAATGGGTTTTGTAATTGTAGTGGCGGTTAATTAGGTCAGAGTCTTTCCCCTTTTTTTGTTTTCTGTAAGCCTTCTGCTGTTGAACTGAACAACATAATGAATAGCCTATAGGTGCATTAAGAATGCAATGAATGCTCCTAATTAGTATTTGCTCACTATCAGTACGAAGAACGATTACATCAAAATGGCAATAACATCAAAAAATGGCAATAAACACTGATGCCTTAGGCAACTAACGGTTGATCCAATTGCCATATGCTTGAACAGCGTTGGAAAATATTACAAACAAACATCCACCGCTCCTGCTGTACACAAGTTTGTGGAAAAAGTTCATGAGACTGGCTTGCTTGAGGACAACACTCACGATTCCCGTCATCGTTCAGTACGTACCAATGAGAGTGTGGCTGTTGTGGCCGAGAGTGTTCGACTCAATCCAGGAACATCGACATGTCCTCGATCTCAACAACTCAACATTTCAAGGACAAAGCCTCGGGTTATTTCCTTACAAAGTGCAATTGTCTCAGCAATTGAAGGCAAACGCCCATTAACTCGAATTGGACGTCGAAATTGGCCGAAAAAAAAAGTTCTCTGACAAGGCACATTTTTATCTCAGCGACTATGTTAACAAATTAAATTGCCTCATCTTGCGATCGGAAAACCCGCACGTGATTGTCGAGAAGCCAATGTATCCGCAGAGTGACAGTTTGGTGCGGGTTTTGAAGCGGTGGTGTTATTCGCCCAATTTATTTCGGAAATGTTGCTGGAAAAGCAATTTCGGTTAACAATGAGCACTACAGAGCCATGATTATCGAATTCTTGTATGCTGAAATTGAAGATATGGACACAGACGATCTTTAGCTTCAGCACAATGGTGCGCCATGCCACACAGCCCATCAAACAATCGATCTTTTGCGCGCTAAGTTCGGTAATAGTGTTATCAGCCGTTTTGGCTAACTAAATATAGATGTTATGCGGACCATCCAGAAACGATTCAAGCCCTTAAACTGAATATCGTCCAAGCTATTCGTGAGATAGAGCCAGAAATAGTCAACAAGGTCTTGGAAAATTAGGTTGACAAGATGAGCTACTGCGAGGGCAGCCGAGGAAGCTATCTTTTTTCTTTATTCGTTTTATTTTATTTTTAATAAGAAGCTTGTAGTTTGACCGCCCTGTATAGTTTTGAGGTGGTAGAAGAATTTTTCTATCCAGGCTCTGCAGTAATCTCCAGTAATGACATAAGCACGCAGATAAACCGAAGAATAGCTTTTGGATCTTCGAATCTACTTCAATATGGCAACACAGTATAGACTTTACCTAAGATGACGTTGAAAGTACCCCACAACAACAAAGTGAAGTAAAGTACACTACTCGCAGATATTATGCGCATTGTACGAGTACGTATTTTAGATATGAGGTTGTGCATCTTATGGCATAATATTGTAACATACTTCAAAGGAAACTGTAGAAAATGCATAATAATCGATGCACAGGCCTTATAATACATATAATAATTACTATTGAATTGTTCGTATTTGGTGATTGCATTCCCAATTGTTTTCTTGGTTGGGTGACTAGAACCGCCTCAAACATCAAACACATGGAATATATGAAATAAATTAGCATTGATATTGCTATCCAGTTGTTTTTGTGGTACGATTCAACAATTTATCATGATTAAACAACACACAGTGACTCATTTAGGCAAAAGTGATTGCATAATTCAGTTTTCGGGTGGGTTTATAATGCAAAATTTGTAAGTATAATTGTGAGAATGCATTGACTTTGTTTACGGATTTGGGTCTATCAGAACGGATCAGATCTTGAAAAGTTCCCTGAAAAAACACAACGTAGATGTTCTTCCATCCTACAGAATTATAACAGTTGCGAAAAAAGAGACAGTTCCAGGAAAATATGAAATCACTGAAATATCAGCTAGAGTGACACTTCAAGATGTGATAGGATCGATCATACTACATTTCAGGTTTTAGAAAGCAAAAGTGAGGGGTAATTAATTGCACTTCCAAGAATTCTTACAATACAAAGCAAATGAGGCTGTGATTGGATCACCTGGGCAAGGGGCCTACAAGCAAAACATAAACACACCAGATGGTGAAACAGATGTAAACACGTTTATTGCCACAGTATTTCACTGAGGTTTAACAGTTCAAATGGTGAACATTGGAGAAGCCCTCGTCCACCATCGTTCATTCCGACCTATAGTGTTCCAATATGTAAGGCAAACTGAAACACTCAAAAAAAGAAATAGGGAAAGTTGTCAACCACGAGTTTTTTTAACTATGTTTGGCTTAAAATTTCTGAATGAAATAACAGATACAAGATACAAGAAACTTCAACAATCCAGACGAATCAAATGATGACGAACTTAACTACGAATATGGAATTACATGCAAGAATCAGGGAATCAGCATGGAATTTATTTTAAAACTTGCATATACACTTCGACAAGAGGGACAGGATATTAATGAATCTATTGGAATAAAGGTGGCAGAAAAAATAAGAAAATAAGAGATCCAAAAGTATTTTTCAGATGAGATTGGCCTTGATGAAGATAGACTAAAACAAGGATTTGGAAATACCAATAATGGAAATACTTCGAGGAGATTTTTTCAAGAATCAAAAGCAATAGTCAATAGAGAGGTAATAACGAGGCGGAAAAAAACTCACACCTACTGTTCATAAAATTTTGCCTCATAGTCGAAATATAATCGAGTATCAATCGTTACTACTTGGAGAATTGTCAGAGGAAGCTCAGGAATCTAGAAATAAAGACTACAAGCAATACAATATAGATATCAAAATACGTACAAAGTCTCAAATATGCGGCAGAATGCAGACCTTTTCAACATGTTGGCAGCCTCATCGGACCCATTCATTTCTTCGTTAAGGCATGACAGAACCGAAAAAGATCTCAAAGGACAATACTGTCCAGAAATGATAAGTTTATTAGACATTAACCCAGATCTTGACGAAAGTTTCCAAAAAACCAAATTTTTTTTATTTAAATTTTTGGTCTTTTTACATTTCTCCACTGTTTGGTTTGAAATTATTCATTGAAATATTTTATTATGTACTCTTTTGTGGCACATAATAAAAAAAAATGCTCTTTTTCTTACAAGATAAGAACGATAGGAAAAAAAATTTAAATAAAACAACAACGGAGTGAGATATAAAACTAATTCTGTCTTTATTTTGATGCTACGTTCATGCCATTATGTATGGAATAGCACATCATTCAAATGGCCACCTCGGCTTTGCTGACAGTGATCAAGTGGTTGATCCAATTTTTCATGACTCGGCCCAATATGTGCGGCGTTATTCCGGCAATAGCGTGTCGAATGTTAGCCTCGAGCTCATCCAAAGTCATTGGCTTGTTAACATAGACTAAGGACTTGAGGTAGCCCCAGAGAAAATAATCGCACTATCGCGGCGGTCAATTGATGAACGCTCGCCGTGAGATGACCCACTCGCCAAATTTCTTCCTCAAAACTCAAACGTTGTATCGCTTGTATGAGATGTAGCGACGTCTTGTTGGAACCGCAACTCGGATATATCGATGTTGTGAAGCTCTGACCACAGAAAGTCGGTTAACATTGCTCTATATCTGAGACCATTGACGGTAACGGTGTCTCCGCCTCATTTCGAAAGAAATAAGCTCCGATGATACCGCCATGCCATAAACCGCACTAAACAGTCAATCTTTGTGAATGCATTAATGTTGGGCCGAACACTTGTCGATTGTGTTCGCCCCAATAACGGCAATTTTTTTCTTGTTGACATATCCGCTGAGCCAAAAATGGGCCTCGTCCGAGAAGATGATTTTTTGGCCAAAATACGGATCTCCGGCCAACGTTTCCAGCGCTCTTTGTTATTTAGTTTAACGTAAAGAAAAAAAATGCGAATTAGAAAATTTTTGGATTCTTGAAAGCGGAACAGAAATGGTGAACATTTAAGTCTTTCTTAATAGTGGTGAACATTTGGTAGGTGTTGCAACTTGTCGATAGTCAAGTATTGGAAAGCCTCTATGCTCTCTCTATCAGTTGTATTGCATTGATAACTTATGGGTATACGATGGTTCATTGCAACAAAAGATTTTGGTCTTTCGAGAGTTTATCTTCTGCCTGTGTTTGATCTTCTCTTCAGGTAAACTGTCACTTGATCAAAATCCATTATCCTGATGTCTTAGCGGATATATTTAATAAAAGTGTCTATCTGGAATTTTCCTTAAAGCCCATAAAGATGCGGATATTATATCACTTATCAAAAAGAGTGCCGTTAATGGTGTTAACAATTATAGGCCAATTTTGCTTCATCCTTCAATTAGTAAAGTTTTTGAAAAAGTTGTAAAATAAAGGGTAGTTAGCTTTCTGATTACATGTAATACATGTTTCTTTAGCTCATTTCATTTTGGATTTCAAAAAGATAAAAACTCGAAAAATCCACTATAGAATTTCTGTTCACAAATTCTCAAGAGCGTGGATGGCAAAAATTGGACAGCAGGTCTACTCGTCGATATTACCAAAGCCTTTGACATGATACTCGTAAGTCATGAAATCCTGCTAGGGAAGATTAAAAATGCTGAGTTTCGAGATTTTGTGCTCAAGTGATTCGAGCCATTTCTTCAGGATAGAGCTCAAAGAGTACATGTTTAAAACATTAGGAGTGGAATAAAATAAAAAATATAAATCTAGGGGTGCCTCAAGGATCTGTTCTGGGGCCGGTTTTCTTTCCGATCTACATTAACTCATTTAAGCTACCTTTCAAAGGCCGTCTCACTGCTTTTGCTTACCCACGGTTCGGTAGGTCCTCTAAATTTAATTGCTGATGTAATTTCGGGTTTGAACCTGATTAAAACATGGTTTGCGGTGCATAAACTGATAATTAGTTTTAAAACAAAAATAATGTTTTTTTCAGTCTTTCAGCGCAAAATGATCCGAACTTTCTTTTAAATGATACGAATTTAAGGTGTTTAGCTTATTTTGTAGCAATCTTAATTGCAGCGAAAAACGTTTGAAAATTGAAAACATTAAAGAAAGGAAATACCTTGGCCTTATTAGCGATTCTAGAATATGTTTCCATAACCACATAGACGACTTAGTTCAATATTTTCGGGCAACACTTAGAAATTTCATTTAGGAAAGGAATGCCTGCTCCAAACAATACCTTAACCCATATTTCAAAACTATTTTTTTAAAACAAAACATCATTTTTGGTTATTGTGGTCTATTTGAATGTACGAGTATAAGCAACTATATAAAATCTATTTTACGTTATTGTTTTTGGCACGGGTCGTAAATGACCCCTTGGACAAATATGGTTCCTATATGCAAGAAATGAATTGTGGGGAAAAACTATGTAAGAGAAACACAAACAAGTGGAAGCAAATATATTTTTATTACAAATATTACATACTACATATATTACATATTATTATAGGAATGGAATTCGACAAATCACTTGTCATGAGTATAGATATTGCATTTTCTGCATATTTTGGTTGTTTTATTTTAGCAAACTGCACATAGTGTGCGAATTTGGCCTGTAAGAATCAGATGATCCGATGATGTTTTGCGAACAGAAGCAGAAACGGTTCTTGCAACATTTTGCATGGGTCCAGGTTGCGATCTTATTGTTCCGTGTTTTATAAGTGAGGATCTGGCGATACTGTGACAGAAATCCAGAGTGTTGATATTTGCCCCATGTGATTTGGCGAGCAGATTTATTAATTGCTACGTCAAGCAACCAGAATAATATAGGCATGTACCATTTTTTACCCCTTTTTACCAATGGCTCCTACGTTGGCATCAAGTCGGTCTACCCCGCCCATAAACTTATTATACTGGCTGATGACATTTGCTTGATCAATATCTATTCTTTCTTTAACCGCCACCGAATATCGAATATCTTTTGGCTTTTTGTACAGGATGAACACCATACTCATTTGACATCAGTGTCACCACACTATTATCATTCCACCTAACAGCACATATTTTGTCATTTGCGTCAAGTTTGAAATCATAAAAACGTTTTTGTTTTTTTTTTTTGCAAAGTTTAACGTCCAAAAGAGGGCAAATGTCAACATTATTTTTGCGAACTGTTCCAGTGACCTTTACAAGTTGCTAACAAGCATTGGATATGTAAAAAAAATTTTAGCAATATACTGAAAACTGAGTATCTGGAAACGCTTTCTGTATGATCCCAGTAAGTTTTGTAACAACATGTTCCACCAGCCCCATTGCTCTATCCGTTCTTTCAGAGCGTCCCTGATACATATATGCTTGTACAGATCCTAGGCGTGTAGCTGCCACCTAAGCTTTGAAGCCAAAGCGAATGGGCTTACCTCGAATATGTTGCATACAGCCATGTCTACCATAATAAGGAACAATGAACTCATCAATGCTGTTATTTTTCTCAACCCGAGCATACAACATTCAAAAGATCAATTATTGAACGATCCTTGGGCATTTTGTCACTCTGAGGTAGGTTTTCATTGTCTGTCACATGCAAATACCGATATATCTCCTCAAATCGATTGCGCCCCATCGACTTGGACACAAGAACGTTGTTTGCATCCTCGTCAATACATTCGACGTGGAAGTGGCGCATAACCACTCAAGATGAATATTCCATCCAAATTTGCTGGATGTTACTAATGTTGGTATGGTTACTTATTTGCTGCATATATAACGCTATTGTTGACGATGTGCGTAATTAAGTCTTCGCCCATGAAAAGCTCAAAAAAAAGTCAAGAGGCTCGCTATCATGTGAAACCGTTATTACAGAGCGATGTAGTGGATTCTGCCATTCATTGTTCATTGTTGGTAAATCTGAGCTGATCCACTTCCGAGGCCTTTTCTTTATTACTTGATGTTTACTTGTATTATAGATGGAATGATATTTAGTTCACCATGCTCAGGATCTTCATCGCGGTGTATAAATTCACATCAATTCAGACGGAGCAAGTAACTGCGTCCTGTTGTATCTGTTGGCATCGGTATCTTCCTCACCACCTGAGTCACCATCGGAAATTGCACCGTCTCAAGGAGGATCAATATAGACATCAACTTCCCCAATATTATAATCATCCTCTAGTTCATCGATTATATTTAATATTTCGTGGGTAAGCAGACAGCAATGATACCTGAAAATTTTCAATATGTAGCTACTCAAATACACATGGGGTTGGTTTCGACACATGCAAATTTCACCGTAAAATTCTCATCTAATAATAAATGAAATACCTTTATATACATAGGTAGAAATCAAACTAATATATTTGTGATAAGTAAACGCATTTTACGTCTAAAATATAATAAATCGCTTATATCCGAGTTTTACATTATTTAACGATCTGAAAATTCTTCCTGTCTGTCATCTATATTGCATTAAAGTTTTAAATGCATTTTCTATAGATCTGGTAATTTGAATAATAGAGTTCTCGAAAATTATAATATATGTGGTAATAATTTAAATCTGGTAGCTCTCCCTTCATCCCAGACCACAGCTTACAAACGATTTTATACCATTGCGTCGTTGCTACCTCTTTGGCTAAGAACTTTTCGTCTCACAAAAAGATTTATTAACCGATTAAAACACTGGCATTCTTAAACTTAGCTTACAAGGTCACCCCACCCATTTTATTTTGCTACATTTTGCTAACCTGCAAGCGGCTTTTAATAACATTTCTGTAAATGAAATATCAAATGTCACCCAATTTTCACTTGTTGTAGTTTTTGAATTTAACCTAGTATAAATTGGATTATTGTATTTTGTTGCAAGTGAAAATAAAAATAAATATGTCCTTATCCCGCACTACTCTATATCCCAAATTCCAAAGGATCGCTATGAACTTTTTTTTTTTTTCTGGTACAGCCCCTCCTCAACAAGACAACCTAAAAAAAATTCTTTAAAAGTTCCGAGTTTTTGAGGGATTAAAACAGATCTGGCGGATCTTCCTTGAGCCTGCAAGCTGATTCTTCAACCAAGCCCGTGAATCTTGATAAACAAACAAAGCAAACCGTAGGAAGGTAATTTATAAAGAGGCTGATTAAGATAGGCCCTAGAATGGAACCTTAAGTCACTCCTGATAATACGGTCAATAGAAGAGAATATTTATCACCAACCACGACTCTTCGACTTCACCGGTCTACCACTGAATCCACAGTCCATATGAAGATATCATAGTTTAGGCTGTTAAAGGTTTTGAAAAGTTGAGCAGGCAGAGTGAACTGCAAGTTTTTCTTTAGATAATTCATTTGTATTGCGTTGTGCCACATGAAATATTCGATTTTATAGTAAAAAAAACAATATTATTTTTCCGTAAATTTTTATTCAATCAAAATAGGATCCGTTGGCATCTATGATATCTATGATACAAGGTTAAATAATCCTTCTTCGTAGAAGTGCTGACTTTGTGGCAATGAAATCATCAAAGGCTTCTGTGACCTCTGCTCGGTTCCGGAAGACCTTCTGCCGGCAAAGAGAATAAAGAAAAGATGGTAATATCAGGAGAGTACGGTGGATGCGGAAGAATTTCAAATCCCAACTGCAACAGTTTACTTGTGAGGTATGGGAACTAGCATTGTCTACGCAGGTTGCTTTTCAGTCAATTTAGCATGCAATATGTCGATTACCTCACAATATTTGATAGCATTTATCGTTTCTCTTGGTTGAAGAAATGAAAAGTGGATTGGTCCTTTCGATGTCAACTAAATTGTCACCATTACCTTTCTTGGGTGAAGATCGGGTTTGGGGGTGTGTTCTGGTTTTTCATCTGCATCCAACCACTGCCCAGATCTTTTACGATTATCATTTTTCATCACATTCTTCATTCGTCAAAAAAGACTATCCGGTGCAAAAAGGGTTCAGTTTGGTTTTTTAATTTAACCGATGCGCAGATTTCGAGGCGCCGTAGTTTTTGGGATTCGTTCAATTCATGAGGTATCCACTTATCGAGTTTCTTTAAATTTCCTATGAGAAAAAGGTGTGACTTATTGTCATTGGGGATACTCCCATGCTTTGTACAATCTCCCGCACCCATATCGTTGGGTCCGTATCCGCCGTTGCTCTTATAACATCGTCGTCAACTAACGTTTCCGGCTTCCCACGTGGTTTATTTTCGAGGCTGAAATCTCCCGAACGGAAGTTTCCAAACCAACGTCGTATTGAGTTTTCGTTTACCACTATATCCTCAAATGCGTCATAAATGTTTTTCATTGCCAATGACGCATTATGTCCCATTTTAAATTCGTAAAGGAACAGGGTTCGAATTTGAACTGCTGACAGCATGGTAAATAATTCCTAGGAAAAAATAACTGTACTTGTAACGAACCCTAAAATTCTCACACGTCAAGCACACGTACCACTTTATTTTATAAAAAAAACAAACTTAACGTTCTGGCACAGATGTTCACTCGAGAACTTCTTATTTCCAACTGAGCGAAAAGCGAACATTTCATGTGGTACAATATTTGGTTGCATATCTCTGATTTTGTTTTCTATCTTCTAAGTCTGTCATCTTCTGCAATAGACGCTTCACTGGAAGATACTCGTATCTAAAACTGTAACAGCGACAGTGGCCAAAGTTGTTATGTATATAAGTATGCCTTTCATGACGTAGTTCTATTATTTTTATTTCATATAGTTTGTTAATATCAGGTTGTGCCTCCCTACAGCTAGGGTTTATTCGCTCTTGGATCCTTCGCTAAGAGACTAGAAGTCTTGAGAAAGTTAAGTTTTCTGTCTTCCTTGTTATGTTCCCTTTACATTTCTCGATCTGATGATGAAAATATTGTTCACCACATTCCAATATTCTAGGATAGTTGGGGGTGCTAAGCTGCTGATTGCTTCCACTTCTTTGCAGTTGTGGCAAGGTATCATATAGGTGTTATGGAATCTTTCAATTTAAACAGTATGTATTTTGAGCGTATCTACCATGAAATTGTAATCTTATGTCATCCCAAGTGCTTTGATTAGACATCTTCAAAAAAGCGACTTTTATTGTAGATTAGAATCTGCAATCACGCTGATAACAGCTGGATTTGGTGTCGCCAAACTCCTAGAATCAGCTTTAACCGCTACCTGTAAGAAGGCCCTCTGAGTCAATAATCGTGTGAGCATACTGGATACAGAAGTCAAAAGTAATTCACTATTTCGTAGAACGCTTAGTCATGTAAACTAGGCTGGAGAATGCTCTACCGATCGACCCTATAATTCTATTGACCCTTGTCAATAGAATCACCACGAAGAAGTAAAGTAAATACTTCATAATAAGCATGTTGGTGCAGGACAGGCAATTTTTCAACAACGAATTTGTCCCGAAAGTTCGTTGACTTACTGAAAACTATGATAATAATATATTAGTATAGACTTGGAAACTTGTTCGCTCCTTTTCTTCTGGCTAAAATAGATCAAAATGTAACAAATAAGTTAAATACAAAAGCAATTTCAGTTCTGTAAATGATGTATCTTTATAAAGGCGTTTCGTTTAAATAAAAGTCCGATAGAAAAGCTTTTTCAAAACCCGTCTTCTCAGGAAAACTTTGCTGTCTACTTAACAAGAAAGTAAATAAAATTAAGAACAAATATATAAATAAGGCAATTCTCATCCTTTAGTCAAAATTCCACAACAAAGCAAGCAAACACTTAATGGGTTCCTTCATAATTCCCAAGGAACCCATTCCCGCCGGAAATGCAAATACAAATTGTATTGGATTCAACTTTGGATTTGTGGAGCAACCGATAAAAAAACGAACAAGAAATACTTGCTACCACAATCGAAAAGAAAAATAATTACAACCAAAAAAAGGAAAGCAAACAATTTTATTTAACGTCTTTATTCCTTGAGATTTCAATCAGTTGTGACAATGTGTAAACTTCTTGCACCCACGCAGTGCTATAAATTGTGCGTGGTAACTGCAACAACAATTTTGCGTCTTCTTCTTTGTGCATAGTTGGATGATGATGGTCGATGGTACGATCGATGGTGGTCCGATCTGTGGTGTGATCGATGGTGGTACGATCGGTGGTGTGATCTATGCACACTGTTGTTGTAGATTGGATTTTTATAATGACATGTAACAATGAGATACAGGTTGGTGATTATTTAACAATACAGTGGGTCAAGCAAAAATTTAACAAAGAATTCAAAACAGAAGGAGAGTTATTCAAGTTACAAACAAATAATGGTATTAACGAACATGTATATTTCTGAATCCTAAACATCCCGCCGCCCCTGGAACGATGTTTCAGGACAAGGGTAGAGCGGAAAGTTTGGTTACTGGCCGAATGAATGTTCCCCGACTCGTTCTTATCGTAGCGACTCGTATCTTGTCATCTGAACCTGGATGGACAACTTCTATACGGCCAAGAAGCCACTTGGCTGGTGGAAGGTTTGGTTCTTTGATGACTACCAAATCCCCAACTTCTAAGTCTCTGTTGATGTTCTGCCATTTGGGACGTTCTTGAAGTGATGTTATATATTCCAAATGCCATCGTTTCCAAAACCCTTGGACCATGCTTTGAAGGTGATTCCAGTGTGACAAACGGTTTTGTGGGACATCAAGATAGCTTGGTTCTGGAACAGTGGTATATGGTTCGCCTATAAGAAAATGTGCGGGGGTTAGTGGATTTAAATCTTCATCAGAGATTGCACAAAGAGGACGAGAGTTCAAAACACTTTCGATTTGAGTAAGAACTGTGTACAACTCTTCAAAAGTGAGAATAGATGATCCAATGACTCTTCGTAAATGAAGTTTGACTGATCGCACTCCGGCTTCCCACAATCCGCCGAAGTGTGGAGCTGAAGGGGGAATAAAATGCCATTCGGTACCATCCAAAGCAAGCGATGCAGCGATGTCTTCGTTGTGAGATTGTGATGTTGTTAACCTCTGCATTTCGTTTAAGCAACGTCGTGCCCCTTGGAAGTTCGTGCCGTTGTCACTATATACATTAGAACACTTCCCACGTCTAGCGACAAAACGTCTGAAGGCAGCTAGAAATGCATCGGTCGTTAGATCACTCACTAACTCCAAGTGAATTGCTTTGGTGCTCATACACACAAAGAGCGCCATATATGCTTTCGATAATCGTGGATTTCGACCTCGAGAGAGTTTGATGGTAAATGGACCAGCATAGTCACATCCGCTGTTTAAAAATGGTCGACTAGCTTGAACGCGTGGTGAAGGCAGGTCACCCATAAGTTGTTGAGTCATCGTTTTGCGTTGTTCGAAGCATGCCTTACACTGATGAACTACTTTGCGAATCAAGTTGCGGCTGCTTAGTATCCAATACCTCTGGCGGACTATCACAAATGTTTCTGAGACTCCTGGATGTTGATATTTGTTGTGAATATCCTTTACTATATGGGGAGAGACCAGATTATTTGGAAGAAGTATAGGATGTTTGATATTAAAGGTTAAATTAGCATTTTTAATACGCCCACCGACTCGTAGGAGTCCGTTAGTGTCAATAAATGGGGTGTACCGCAAAAGGTTTGATTTATGGGGAAGGGGTCGTTTATTTGCAAGCAGATTTATATCACTTCCAAACGCGATTGTTTGCACACATTTTAAGATTAAAATTTTCGAATTTTGAATTTCGTTAAATGTCAGGCCACTTAAGTTTTTTTCGAATTTGTTAGGACGACAATTTGATAGGAAACGAACAACATATGCTACAATTCGGACTAACCGAGTCCACGACGATATCTTTAGTATGAGGTTATGAAGCGGCTCCGCGGGGGTGTACGTTATAAATGTTAGTTGGGCGACATTCCTTTCTTCTATATGGCTTAATTTGTTCTCTGGGGACACCAGACTAAACGTTGGCCAACGATCCGAGGGCAACGATAGCCAGGAGGGTCCTGACCACCATAAAGAATGGTTGTTTAAAGCTGATGGGATTACACCGCGCGACGCACAATCGGCTGGGTTCCATTCGGATGCAATATGATTCCAGGCATATCGCGGAATGGATTCGAGTATTTGTGCTGTGCGGTTCGCAACGAATGAATTCCAGCGACGAGGTGGAGAGGCCAACCAATGAAGAACTATTTCCGAGTCGGTCCAGGCTAAGATTTTTACGTTCATTGTTATTGACGACCTTACCATACTTATCAGTTTACAAAGCAAGAGAGCAGCACATAATTCTAGCCGTGGAATGGAGACAGGTTTAAGGGGAGCTACCTTGGTTTTCGCTGCTACGAGGACGGTTCTATATTGACGCATTCCGATTTTAGAACGCACATACACAACAGCAGCGTATGCCAGTGATGATGCATCTGCAAACCCATGTAGTTCTACTTCTTCTAGTGATGAAAAGACGTTGCGTGGTATCCGAATCTGTTCAAAATAGTGAAGTTCCTTCTGATATCTTATCCACTTGTCAGCCAACTGTGACGGAAGTGGATCATCCCAATCAAGTTTGAGCTCCGAAGACCACAACTGCTGAAATAACATTTTAAATAAGATAACCGATGGCGCTAAGAATCCTAAAGGATCAAAAATGCGAGAGATTTCAGATAGAAGAGAACGTCGAGTTGGGGTTGGATTGAAGCGAGATTCCGTCATCCGAAACGAAAATTGGTCTGTGTTAGGGTCCCAATACAAACCCAGCACCTTGATTAATGATTCCGAGCAATCTGTTTCAAATGGTGAATATTGGCAATCTTCTTTTGGCAATCGAGAGAGCAGAGACCAGCAGTTTGAATTCCATTTTCGAAGCTGAAATTGAGCCTTTGATAACAAGGATACCAGTTCGGACTGCAAGCTCATCAGATCATCAATCGAATTTGCACCCGCCATGATGTCATCTACGTAAACGTTCTCACAGAGAACACGAGCCGATCTGGGATATTGGTTTTTGTAGTCTTCTGACAGTTGCTTTAAGACCCGAACAGAAAGAAACGGAGCCGACGAGGTACCATATGTTACGGTCCGTAACCGATAATGTTCGATGTTATCACTAGCATTATTTCTCCAAACGATACGTTGATAATCGCAATGTTCATCTGCAACCCATATTTGACGAAACATTTTTACTACATCGGCAGTGAAAACGTACTTAAACTGCCGAAAACGCAAACAAACTCCGATCAAATCTCGTTGAATGGGAGGACCTACTAACAACTGGCTGTTTAGTGATTTACCATCCGAGTCCTTGGCTGACCCATCGAAAACGACCCTCAGTTTTGTGGTAGAACTGTCTGGTTTGAGCACAGCATGATGAGGGAGATAAAAATACTTCCCAGGATGGTTTTCTAGTTCAGAAGGTGGAATACGAGTCATATGGCCGAGATCTTGATATTCTTGCATGAAGTTAGTATACATATCACGCAACTTCGAATCTCTTTGAAATCTACGTTCCATTGCATATAAGCGATTCACAGCAGACTTTAAAGAGTTACCAAAAACCGGGGAGGAAACTTTAAATGGAAGCTGAACTACATACTTCCCGTCAAGTGATCGGGTAAAGATTTTACGAAAGTTTATTTCGGCTTCATCGTTATGACATAAATCGATTTTCGAAGAAGATACCTCATCAAGTTCCCAAAAGCGTTGCAAAAGTCCATCGACATCAAGAGTGGAGAGTAGAGATGAAATAACTGGCCGAGAAATAGAGTTCGAATCGAGTAACTGTCCCGTTACAACCCAGCCAAACATTGTATTTTGCGCTACTGGGACTCCTGTGGGACCCTGAATTTGATCTTCTTTAATTACATACCAGAATTTATCAGCCCCAAGCAACATGTCAACTGGTTTTGGGATGTTGAATTCAGGATCTGCTAAGTCTAAATCGCGGATATGAGACCAAGAAGAACTATCGAACGGCTGTGAAGGAAGATTAGATGTAAGCATGCTAAGAATAAATGCATCAACACACAAGTAATCTTGATTAATCCGAGAATAAAGCTTAATTGAAACGATACCTCTTGTATGACCTGCATCTGTTGTTGATACTCCGCGAATAGGAACGCGAGCATGTTCTTGTCGAATTCCAAGTTTCTGCGCAAACGATTCTGTTATAAATGAGTTTTGAGACCCAGAGTCTAATAATATTCTGCAGGCAACCATATTTCCCTGATTATTTTTTACCTGTGCGACGATAGTAGGAAGAATAGTTTGCTTACACAAGCTTACATGGTGCAGATGATTGCTGACAATAGGAATCCCGAGAGTGTGTGAAGACGAGTTTGATGACGAAGAGTTCAACGAAGAAGAAGTAGGGTTATTTTGTCCCGGCAGGTGAACAAGGGAATGATGACGGGATTTGCATTCGCGACACGAAAAATTCGACCGACACTTTTTTGCAGAATGTCCTGCCCGAAGGCAATTAAAGCATAAGGAATTGTTTTTAACAAATGACCGACGCGTATCAACACTTAACTGAGTAAACTGAGGACATTGAGACAGTATGTGCTGTTCGTTACATTTTGGGCATTGTGGAGGCACTTGCGACGCTTCAGTGACATGAGTGCGAATTTTCGGTTGGTTTCGATTACGCGATGGACTTGTTCTGGCCAACGTTTGGCACGATTCTAATGCATTACATCTTGCCTCCAAGAATTGAAGCAATTCACTGAACTCTGGACTATCTACCCCACCATTGTGTTCAGCCCAACTTTGTTTCGTTTCACTGTCAACTTTATTTAATAATAAATACACAAGCCAAGGATCGCGACCGTTCGACTTTAATGCGTTCAAGCCACGAATTACTTCATCTGCCCCGTCTGACAACTTACGCAAACCTTTTACATTCCCGGGTGTTACAGTTGGAAGATTTAGAAATGTTTGGATGAATGATTGGACGATAAGATGAACGCGATCATATCTGCTTTCTAAACGTTCCCACGCTTCTAGGTAATTGGCCTCAGATATTGCCATATGTTTTATTAGGTTTGCCGCGTCATCACGTAGAAACGACTTAAGATAATGGAATTTTTGTGTGGCCGACAGATTTTTCTTATTATCAACGGAACCGGTAAATGAATCTCGAAAGGAAGGCCAATCCTTGTAGTCACCCGAGAAAATTGGCACAGTAAACTTTGGAAGTTGAATGGGCGAATCTTCTGACGTGGCATTTATTTTTTCCAAAAACGTGGATTGCTGACGAGCGAGTTGTTCAACGACCGAATAATTTGCATTTGATTTTTCATCTGCCTGTCTGCTTCGCATTGCTGACGTTATACGCGAATGTGATTCGAAAAAGCGCGTTTCATAAAGACCAAATTCGTTCTCATACCCTTCGAATTGTTCATCTGAAACACTTTCTATAATCTTTGTATATAACTCAGAGAATTCAGACCACGAGTCTTTAAGATTTTTTAATCGAATCTCTAGCATTTCTAGGGTAGTACTTTCTTCGATAGAGTCCACAAAATCACGCGTACGAGTTAAACGACCCTTAACATTGCCGAACTTTTGTTTTAGCGAACTCATATTAAAAGAGTATATTAATTCAAGGGTTTGCACTTCACAAAAAAATTTAAACTGTTTGTTACGAATTTTAGAAATCCGGCCGAGAAGGACCACTTTTATATGTATTGGATTCAACTTTGGATTTGTGGAGCAACCGATAAAAAAAACGAACAAGAAATACTTGCTACCACAATCGAAAAGAAAAATAATTACAACCAAAAAAAGGAAAGCAAACAATTTTATTTAACGTCTTTATTCCTTGAGATTTCAATCAGTTGTGACAATGTGTAAACTTCTTGCACCCACGCAGTGCTATAAATTGTGCGTGGTAACTGCAACAACAATTTTGCGTCTTCTTCTTTGTGCATAGTTGGATGATGATGGTCGATGGTACGATCGATGGTGGTCCGATCTGTGGTGTGATCGATGGTGGTACGATCGGTGGTGTGATCTATGCACACTGTTGTTGTAGATTGGATTTTTATAATGACATGTAACAATGAGATACAGGTTGGTGATTATTTAACAATACAGTGGGTCAAGCAAAAATTTAACAAAGAATTCAAAACAGAAGGAGAGTTATTCAAGTTACAAACAAATAATGGTATTAACGAACATGTATATTTCTGAATCCTAAACACAAATATTAACTTTAACTACTCCTATTATAAATTCTCTGAAAAATAATGCTCTTACGAGAACCCGATAAAAAATAAGGGAATCCTTTTTTTTCACAACCCCAAATCGTATTAAAATATTATGAGTTCCTACCGCAGGCAGCTCTTTAAAATATCTCCCCGAACAAAACCAAAAAGAAAGATACAAATAAAAATGAGCAAACCAAACCAAATCAACATGAAATAACCGCAAACCAGCTGTGTTTCAGTTTCAGGACCGAACATTTTAAGCGTTTTTTCGTTACAACCCCACTCAATGGTTCTAATACACACTCAAGGACATTTAATATGTTTCCCCCAATTATTAGTCCATTAAAACCCAAAAATACTTCCACCCTTTATGCTTACGGCTGCCGCCACACTTGCTAACCCACAAAAACAGCGCATTTTGGAAAAGTAAAATTAAACACACTACAAGTATGAGTAGCTGTGTGAATACGTACACTTGTTTGTATGTATGTTTTTAGTGTTAGTAAATATGCTGGCGAATAAAAAAACACTACGAGTGTCTCTTCATTTGCAGCATCAAAAATTTAGTTCTTTGCTCCAGTTACGTGGTTCAAACTAATGCAGGGATTTTGTCCTATTCCTCCTGCAACTTTTCCACATCACACAGAGATGAGTATTCAGAACCTCCAGCAAGGACCTAGAACTGCTGCTGATGCGGATTCCAGTGGTAGAACTGGTACTGGCGCATCGTCCATCCCTTAATAATAATTATTACGTACATGAGTGCTGGGGTGCGGCTTTTAATGGAACGAACAATATAATAAGATTTAACTAATGGAAACCCATCCCCAACACCAAGTACGAGTACAAGTAAATTTAGATTCCAAAACTTGAATTGGGAGCTGCTACACCGTTTACTTCCGCGTGGGAACAGGAACAGGACACGGAGTTACTTACTTCCTTTTCAGTGATAATTTTTTTTATTATTTTTAATCTTCCCACCGAAAGATAGAAAACGGATGCGGAATAGAGCACGCAAGCATGTATAAATAAAAGCGGTGACGTCGACGGAAGAATGCAAAATAAAAATAAAAATTAAGGAAAACCGAGGAACCAAATGAAATACTCCGGATACGTGCTTGGGATTACTTGATCTCCGTAGATGAGCAATTTGCAGAAAAGTCATGCAAGCATTCTATGACTCGTACTAGTACTCAGAAACGGTAAATACTCGTACATAGCTACTCAGTGGTTCCAATCCATGTGTGTGGTTTAATGCGGATCTCTGAACATCATAAAATATGTTACATTCTTTTGCACAGTTCAAATTCTTCAATCACGCTCATTGAATATGCCTTTGCAGAACCTGGTGTTAGGAAGAGAGTATCTCCCCTATCAAACCATCTCCAAATGATAAGTTGCCGTTAACAGCCTACGTGATTACACTTGTCTGTCAGTAAGGTAGGTACGTGATGAGTAAATGAGTGAGTAACCGTTTCCATAGAAATTTTATTTGTGTTAAGGGCAAATGTAATGACGGGATCATTAAATTATTTAACAATTTAAAACGGCAGAATTAACCTGACAAAGTACTGCATAAAAGGAGACGGCTCACATTCTCAACAGAATCAATGCATGACGTGTCCGCATATAAATTGAAATGGAACTTCAAGAGAATCGAAGGCAACATAATCTGTTGCTTCTTTTTTTTTGGCGGAATGGAGAACTGCCGCAAGGAAGATGAGTAAACGCGTCAGTAATAATGTACATACGTACGGTATCAGCACTCATAAAATCGGCAGCGACTACCTACAGCTTGATGCTAGCCCAGGTCGAGCACCAATGGACAAAGTTCGCCTCAGTGTTATCATCACGGATATCACTAACTCGTACAACATTGCGAAGTCAATAAGTAAAAACAATATTAGAAGTACCTCCTGAGGGACAGCATGAAACCACTTAGAAAGACCGGAAAGCCTTCGTTTGGTCTGCCGGCAGCTTGAAGAGTTATGCCATTTGCAATTACGCTCATATGAAATGGAATCCTTAACTGAGGATGTAGACGATCCTAAGACAGATACGGTTTCTAAGAAATTTTCCTCTGAATCTTGCCTAAGAGATCCAACTCCTCGTCCCACCAATATGATGGGGAACCAAAACAAGACTCAGTGAATTTAGCTTTACGACTGCGTCCAGAAAAGCTTTGCATTCTTGAATTAGCTTAGAAGTAGGAGAAGTAATCTCTTACTTTTTTACTTTTCAATTAATTTTTATTATTTCTGTCCACATAGACTTCCTTCTTTTTTTTATAATCTGCACGTGCCTAAAATGCTTGGGCATAGTGCGTGAATTAATTAACCTCTTGTGGTTAATTGGAATAATTTTATAGTCTTTGATGGTAGTGTTTAGTTATTTGAATAACTAATCACTGTACGATTTCAATGCACAACTTTAAATAGAGATTCACCGCACAATTTTGAATACAAAAATACAATTTCCTTTTATAATTTTGTATTCTTCTCGGCTACACATCTGACTATGCATTAGACACTTGTTCTATTCTGTTGTTATACTATTTTCTTATCAGTCTACTTATAAGTAACATTTCATCTTATCTCTATTGGTACTTACATATACTCTTAGTATTGACATAGGCATGTAGTATGTACATACGAGTATATTCTAATCTGAATCTCAATATGCATGAATTATTTATTTTCCTAATCTTAATGTGTACATATATTTTTCTTACATCTTAGCTCTCCTTATCTTCAAATAAAAGTGTTCTCACTTTTTCTTACGAGTATTTGTCCAAATAAACTTTACTATTATACAAATGTTCTGCATTATAGTATTGTCCTTTAGAACTTGAAAGTACATTTTATCTAATTTTTGTCTTTCTTTTAAATCTTTATACTCATTAAATCTTTAACAGGCTTTGATTGAAAGAAAGGTAAATATAATAATTGAAATAATTGTTAACATAGTATACAAATTTGTAGTTATAGGTTCTTCTTCTATTGGAATTAAGAGTTTACTTAAAGATTGAATATTTAAAAATGTATATTTTTCAGTTTCAAAAATGTCTGACATGATTTTATTAAAAATCTAATAAAATTTTCTTTGCTTGTTCTTCATAATTTGTATATAATTCTTCATCAATAATTACTGAATTTATAAGAGTTATAGAGTGAGTACCTTCAAATGATACATTATTAATTTTATGGATCCCACAACTCTCTCATCCCACGACTTTCATAAAGCAAACTTTCACAAAATCAGTGAATAACTCAGCAGATCCCTCTTTAACTTTCACAACCTAAGTATAAATGATGCCTTATCCATTTTTTATAAAGAAGTATTTAATTCTTTTTTCCTTTACGTTCTGTTTTCCCGCCTTAAAACATCATCTACTAGTCCTCCCTAGTATAATCGCAAGCTTCGTTCCTTACGAAATAAGAGAAATAAGTTATGGGCTGTTTTCCTGCGTACCAGATCCTTTACCGACTATTCCAACTATCTTGGTGCTTATCTTCATTGCACAGAACTTTACGATTCCCTTTACCAGCGCTACCTTAACAATGCGCAAGTCAACCTTATAAACCACCCTAAGTCCTTTTTCCAATTTGTTAACTACAAAAGAAAGTCCGATGGTTACCCTCCTTCCCTCTCTTTCAACAACAGGTCATCAACCGATCCACTCACAATTGCCAACCTATTTGCCACATTTTTTAAACA
This sequence comes from Volucella bombylans, assembly GCA_949129095.1. Classification (NCBI taxonomy): domain Eukaryota; kingdom Metazoa; phylum Arthropoda; class Insecta; order Diptera; family Syrphidae; genus Volucella; species Volucella bombylans. The sequence continues at coordinate 124,433,166 of OX422140.1, read as the reverse complement.
ATCCTTCACCAACGACTCCTTTGTACCAGATCCATCCTATTTTAGTTACCTACTGAACTTCTCCAATGGCCTACTTCTTTCTCATATTTTGGACCCGTCTTATATCGAATATAAATTACACCAACTCAGTGACGAATTCACACCCGGCCCAGATGACCTCCCTGCCATATTTCTTAAAAAATGTTCTTCCTCTCTTTCCCTTGCCCTTTCTAATCTCTTCCGTTTATCCCTTTCACAAGGAGAATTTCCTCAGGCTTGGAAATCCTCCTTCATAACCCCGATCCACAAGAAAGGATTAAAGAATGAATTAACCAACTATCGTCCCATCGCTAAACTCTCCCATATACCCAAACTCTTCGAAAGTATTTTGTATGAAGATCTAAGTTTCCAATGCAAATCACTTATTTCCCCTAGATAACATGGCTTCCTAAAGGGTAGGTCCACCACCACAAATCTCGTTGAATTCGTATCCTTTGCCCTCTCTGCCCTAGAGAATGGAAATGAAGTCGATGTAGTTTCAACCGATTTTAGCAAAGCCTTCGATAAAATCTCTCATCGGTTAACCATCTTTAAATTGTCTGCCCTCGGCTTTGAACCCATACTGTTAAAATGGATATCCTCTTACCTCGAAAACCGTTTTTACAGTGTTCATTTTAGATCAGCCCACTCCGCTCCATTTTTGGCAGACGATACCAAATTTTTCAAAACCATTTCCTCTCCCCATGACTCTTTCCTCCTTCAACAAGATCTTGATAGTTTTTCGATCTGGTGCCTCAAAAATTCTTTGGAACTTAACATCGCCAAATGCCAATCCATCACCTTCTCACAACCAATCTTCTCCCCGACTCTATCTTCTCCATAACCAACCTATCTCCGCCGTACAATCTCTTCGCGACCTCGGCATTTTGTGTGATAGCGAGCTCAACTTTCGTTTACATATGGATGAGATAATCCTCAAAGCCAACTCTGCACTAGGTTTTGTAAAACGGTGGTCCAAAGAATTCACCAACCTATACGTGACCAGGTCCCTCTATATTACCTTTGTTCGCCCCCTCCTAGAGTACGCCAGTCAAGTATGGCCCCCATATCATCGTGTTCATATCTCGAGAATTGAAAGCATTCAGCGCCGTTTTCTTCGATTTGCTCTTCGAGGTATGCCCTGGGATGATCCTTTTAATCTGCCCCCCTATCAAAACCGTCTCAACCTTATCAACTTAAACACCCTTGAAGATCGCAGAGATGCAGCAGTCTTTCTCTTCATTCATCGACTCCTTTCAGGTCACGTTGAATGCGCGTCCCTTCACAACTCCATTTTCCTCAACACTAACCCTCGTAATGTACGTACCCCTCAACTCTTCTATCTACCAACCCACCACACCTTCTATGGCGCGAACGAACCAATCTCCCGTATGCTATGTCAAATCAACTCAAACCCTACCGTCTCTGACTTCCACCGCACCACTTCCTACCTCAAATCCGTTCTCCTTCACCACTCCAACCAACCTTAGTTTTCAGTTTTAGTTTAGGTTTAATTTGTAAGTTATAGCTTGTATTAAGCCGAATAAATGGGGGCGTTCGCCCTCACCAAAATTAAATTAAAATTAAATTAAATTAAAATTATAATAGTACCAGCATTTATACGATTTTTAGGTTGGTTATTTTGTTGTATAATATTACAATGAGCTGGATATCCTTTAATAAGTTCGATTGTAAAATTATCTTTTGATCGAGTTTTACAGATGTTCTTATTTAGGTAATTCTTACAATTGTCTAATAAAACATAATTTTCGTATATAACACCTACTTGTGGGGTTACTACATATTTTCCATATTTATGACTTAAAGCTATTATCTTAAAATAATTAATTTTTTGTGTTATAATTGGGTATTTATATATATACAAATCTTATTACATCTTTTATTCTTATAACATGTATTTTTGCATATTCTAAAATATTAACTATTGGTATTTTTATTTTTTCATTTTGAACAATTTTACATGTTTCTTCAACGTTAAATATTGTAGAAAGAAAGTTAGTACTCTCCCGAGAATCACATTGCTCATAAGTTTTGTGATTAAACGCGTTCCTTTGCATAATTTTGGTTGATTGAGATTGGGAAGCATGATGACGACTGAGCCAACCTTCAATTGTAAATTGTGGGGTGGCAAGCCAGGCACATCCAATGAATTCAAGAACTCAGTTGGATAGTTGGTTGTTTCGTCTTCGTTTGTTATACAGTGGATATATCTGAAGGAATGCAGGTAACCAACGATCTAATTTTGAATTGTGCACATGCTCGGAAACACTTTGTTGATGAGCTCTTCTTTCGTTGGGACGAAATTGCAAAAATCAATCCATTCGATGCGTCGACAGGAACACGACCATTACCGATAGTTAGCAGTTAATTGGAGAACACTTCGACAGATGGATCGCTTAGCAATGCATCTCGCATGTTTATCGTCAGCTGAAGTTTCTTCACATAACACCACAATATCGATGATTTAAGACAAACATTGATCTCATCGGCAGCGGTCGATCGCGGTATTACTGGTAGCACCCCCAAAACGTCTTGCGTCATTATGCAGATCTTTCATAGTGCGATTCAGAGCTTCTAACGCACGTTTATGCGACAATGGGCATTCGTCCCAGATAATGATTTTGCTTGCTACCAAAACTTTGGCCATTGCTGAATGTCTTGCTATGCTACATGTTGGTTCTTCAACCGCTTGAAGGTTTAATGGCAATTTCAATGCCGATTGAGCAGTTCGGCAACCTTCCAGCAGCGTAGTCGCTATTCCAGAAAAAGCAACTGCTACAGCACGAACTGTAGCCAAAATCAATGACATGAGGAATGTCTTGCCAGTGCCACCAGGCACATCAAGGAAAAACATGCCAACATTTTAATCATCAATTGCCTTCATCACCGTATCGTACACTTCTTTTTGTTGTGGATTCAACAAAGGTACATTCGTTCGAACTAATTGGCTTAATGCATTTGTATCGTATTCACGTCCACACTGCAATTCTCGTTCGAAAGCGTCGTTCATTCCACGATCTGGCGATGGCGTTCCTAACCTGACCAACAAACTGCCGCACATGAGGTAACACATGTCTTCTATCAAAACCAAATCCTGGTTGTGCATCTCTTTATTCATCTCAATATGGGAAGTCTCTAAATGGACAGGAACTCGATGCAAAATTTCTTCTGACATGTCATCCTTGGACTTGTCCCACAATTCACGTGGATTCGATGGAAAACATGCGCTAATAATGATCGCAAATAATGTGCGTATCTGACTTGGAGATACGGAAACAGTTGCTTCAGCGATTGTCGTGTCCCAATGCGTTTTCAAGCAAATTGAGCTGACATGCAGCACGAAATGTTGGCAACACTACACCATTGACAGTTCGAAGTGATTCAAATTATGTCGGCCCACGAACATTCACCAGAAATAGTCGCAAGTAAAATCATTCGGATGACCAGGAACTACATCGCCTTGCTTTCGACGTTGAAATTTCTTCGATGAAGCATTCCAAGTGTAATAACGCGTCATCTAAAGTAAAGTACCGTACGTGTAAACGGATCACTTTGGCAAATCGGGAATAAACTGGTCAATGTTGTCGCTGGTAGCTTTTGAGCACTTTGAGCGTCATTTGCTGCAGTGAAATAAACTCGTTGACCGTTCTCCTGATGCACTGCCAAATGTGTAACAGTCGGATAGCGTTCGTGAATGGGAAATTAGAGTATTCGCCAAATCGCCTCATTGCAGCTTACGTATCGACCACTTGATAGCACGTGATTTTATCATTGGGATCAGAAGCTTGATGACCAAAAGCTGTCATGTCACTGCATTTCGTTACATATTTGCAGATGTACTTGATGGACTTCACTGAATTGCAATACTCCATGTTACAATACACCTTGAATGTTTTGGAAAGAAGTGACGAATACGAAACAACACAAGTGTTGTACGACGAAATCATTTCCTTTCACTTTGACTGTGAATGTTTTACCGCCATCATCAGATGATCGACGCCGATACAGTGGATAACCATCGTTGCCTGTGATGGTCTCATCAGTCAAATTTCGTGGACAACGCTTGGAACACTTGCCGTCGACCAGGCACGGTGATTGTGGGTTAATGGCGCCATACGGTCCATGCATCATGTTTGTAATTACGACATCATGCAGGTCTGGATCGGTTTCGGGATCAGGAATCTCGGCACATATGATGTCATCAATTTGATCTGATTGCATTCTTTCGACTAACCAAATGAGAGAGTGCGCATGCGGCAAGCCTCTTTTTAGCCATTCAATCGAATATCCTCAAAGACACGATGCTTAGCAATATAGTCCATCAGCGACCGGATTTTTTGCCTGAATACACGTGCGGTGATATTGTGCCGATCACTTGATGTTTGGCCAGGAAGCAGCTGTTGAACAATTTCTATCCACTTTGGATTGCACGTGAAGGAGATGAACAGGTCTGGATGGCCGTATGACGTACATATATCATTGCATCTTGCGCATATTCATGCATATGACGTGGGCTGCCAACGAACGTCGCCGGTAAAATGGTCAACCGACCACTATCAGCTGCATTTCCTTCTGCGCAAATTGCATCGCGTAAATGAATGTACTCCGTACGTAGTTTGGTTTGATTTAAACTGATAAAAAGGAGACGCTCCGCTTCAATTTTGGCATACATATCGACGCAGATTGCTGAAACAATCGGCGAAATCGAAGCAAATAGTTATCGACATTTTGGTGAATCATCAAACGATAAGCGTACAAATTCATTGCGCCGACCTTCTTGGTGATTTCCTCACCTTCCTCAGTGATATTAGTGTAATATTGAAATGAAAATTATTATAATATCGATACTCACCGGTCAATGGATTCATCATCTTGATGTTGATATAATATCCATCGTCTCCTTGCCAAAACATCAGGGGTATTACAATGCATCGTATGAATGATGTGTTTCGGATTTTCGTTGCAATTGCCCAGAGTCACAACTGCAACCTCATCTATTGTTTGAGCGTTAAATTGGCGTTCGTGCGTTCCAGCAGGTCGTTTATCCGCTCTGATTACGACTTTATAGTCATCACTTGGCATGCGATCTAACGCATTTTTTGTTAGAATGTAAGAGTTAGTGTTAAGAAAATAAAATGCATTTAAAACTAAACTAAAACTAGATTTGGCGGAATTTGTGTTGTGCGTCTTCAAGCCGTAGCAATGATCCAATTCGATGGTGAATTTGGCCTTTGATCTGTAGAGTCGATGACAAAGTTAGAATCAATGATTTTTTTTAATTTATTTAATCTTAATTTCTCTAATTAAATTTAATTTCGTTAATCTTTTATTACGTTGAATGTCGGATTGAATCCGCGTTCATCAATAATATCAACTCCAAATGAAGTCATTTGAAAGCATCCGTTATATTTTTGGGTGTTCGATAGAAAATGTCGTGATTCTGGTGTTTCACCACGAAGCAAAGAATGCAATGTCTCTGGTGGCAAGGGCAATGGTGATAATTTAACCTTGCCACTGAGACAGCACAATACAGGCGTTTCTCCAGCGAACCTCAATGCAAAGCAATGGTTGAACACAATATCCATTGGGCCAATTTGAACGGAAGGATGGAGCTGTAGTCTATTGTGCAATCGTAATGAAACGCTACTCGATTCAAATCAACACTTGAAGCACTTCTTCTTACGCGTTGATTTCGATTTTCACGTTGTTGAGTTGTTTGATTTGCTCGACGATTTCTCATTGTTAACTGAGCCGTTTCATTCGCCGACTGTCTTTCTTCTTACGTTTGTGATGCATGAAGTCGGGCTATACTAACACGGCGCTGTTCTCATGCGATTTCTTGTTCATCCGTATTCAATTGATTCACGATATTCCGAACTCTACTTGCATTACGGGTTCGATACGAAAGATTAGATCTTCTGGCTCGCGGCATTGTGAATAGCACTGAGAAATGAATGTCACAAAAGCAATTAAGAAATTATCGATACATACATGTGCACAAATGTCAATACCTCACATAATAAACATCGATGCAAACATGTGCTCAAATGTCATAACCTCACAAAATAAACATCTTCGTTGGCAACTTACCGTTTGAAAATAGAATTCCACACCAAAATGAACAGCGAATTCGAATTGATTTTCAAAGTAATCCACCTAAAAATTAATTGCACAATCCGAAATTAACGTTTGGATTGACGCAATTACAAAGAACATAACCATTCATAATGTGCACTACATCAAACTCTATGAAATCACTTTTCGTTGGTAATTTTCACAAAAAATAGTTTCAAAACAATATATTAAATCAAATTGAATTACAATAACTGTCGAAAGCTGATAAAAATTTTATAAAACCTTAAAAATGCTGCTTTTTTTTTTTTTTTTTAATGCATTTTATTTCTATAACTTAAATTACGCTTATATGCTAAACAAAAAACGCTTAAAAATTAGCTTAATTAACTTAAAAAATAATCTTATTGTAACTTACTGGCCCCATGCGGGCACTCTAAATTAAACATAATACTTAATCTATGTCTTTCGACGTGACTTACAGTCAAATTTTATTTTTATTTTAACATTTATTAGAACTAAGAAAATGAAAGAAAAACTTAGTGTCTGGACTTTTTTTTTATCTATAAAAAATTAAAACTAAAACCTTATAGACTACCTAAAAATAAATCTTAAACTACTTAACCTACTTACGTCTAATACATACACATACATACATATATATATATATATACATAATACCTATATACGTAATATGCTTATGTATACATACATTTTTTTTTTTTTGTGTTTTTGTATATTTTTTTTCTTAACACCTAACTTAAACCTACCTAGAACTATGTAAGCCGGCCATGGCTAAAAAAAAAAAATTGGCTGGCCCACCTTGCTTCACGTGAAGCTAATTATCATTGGAGGAGTTCGACGACGAAGCATCCTCCCTTTCAACAAGCCACCAAAATTGTTGGTGCTGCCGAGCAACATCCCTCTTGTCGCGACTCCCTACCGCCCTACTGAACCGGAGACGCTCTGCACTGCCATGTGCGACGTCTCTGTCGTAGTTGAGTCGCCTGTCCGCAGCTGTTCGAGCGACGTGAAAGATTAGCGGCACCGCCAATCTGTCCTGGATCAGACCTTTGCTATCTAGGTAGAGGAACGCTTCGGGAGGAATAAAGCCGTCAAAGCGAACTCTCTCGTGATACATATAATTGGGGTAGTAAGCCCCGGAGATCAGGTTGTTCGATGAGGACATTGCTCTAGCAACGTGCCTTCGAGTCAACTTAATGACGAAATTGTCCACTCTTATTAGGTTCGCCCTATTGTATAAGACCTCATTGGGATAGAATTTTATGTACTGAGACTCTGGTGTTCTGTATAAGCGAAGACAAGTCCTAAGACAAGCCCTCTCAAACACCCGAATCTTTTCCAATAAACTTGCTCTCACGTTGAACCACACGGGACATCCAAATACAAGCATGGGCCTGATAAGGGCCATGTAGCAGATTACCTTCACCCTCGCGTCGAGTTGGCTGTTATAAAACAGTCTCTTTGTAAGGGCAAAAGCACCTTTGGCTCTGGCCAGAGTAACATCTATATGTTTGTTAAAATACAGAAATTGATCTAGCCAGATCCCAAGGTATCTGACTACATTTCGACAAGCAAGTGGCTGCCCTTGCTGTCCCACGATCGAGAACTTTCGCCAATTCTTTCTGGTATCCCTAGAGGCCCCAGACAAAGGCGTCCTAAACAGAATGATTTCCGACTTCTGAAAGTTGATTTTCAACTTCCAGTCATCGCAATATCGCTTAATTTTGTCGAAGTCACGCTGCAAAAGCATATTAATGACCTCAATCTTTGGACCTGATCTGTACGCGATTATGTCGTCTGCGTACGCTATGGCATGGTGAAGTGAACCTATCAGATCACTCGTGTAAATTTTGAATAGGATCGGCGAATTTACCGCACCTTGTTGCAGACCGTTTTTAATGTTAAAAGTTCCAGCAGAAGTCGCATCGCCATTCTTCACGATGAACTGTCTACTGGAGAGCATATCGAAGAGAATATACAGAAGTGGTTTACTAATACCCAACCTGTCTAGCTTGAAAAAGAGTCCTTCTAACCATACGGTATCGAAGGCCTTCTCCAAGTCAATCAGGCAGGCACCAGTGCACTGGTTCTTGCTTTTGTTCCATTGGATATCAGAAACCAGTTTCGACGCAGCATGAATGATATCATGCCCCGCCTTGAAACCGAATTGATTATCCGGAACTATATGTTTGTCCTCGACCCACTTAGTCAGGACTCTATTGATAACCTTTTCGAACACCTTACTGATGTTTGGAAGAAGACTGATCGAGCGGAGATTCGCCGGATTGGAAGTGTCTTTATCCCTTTTGGGGATGGGATGTACCACCGCAGTTTTCCAATGCGCTGGATAATGTGCATTATACATTGCATTATTAAACAGGGTGGTATAAATGTTTACCGCTTCTAGAGGGAGATGTCGAAGCACAATGTTCGGTATTTCATCGGTTCCCACTGATTTCTTACTTCTAAGTGATTCGAAGATCGTTTGGAGCTCTTCCTTCGAAATGAACGGGGGTAGTGCCCTATCGTTGGTGATGACATTATTTGCCATATTCTCGTCACTGAACTGGGTGAAACCCGAGCTCTCGAATCGCCAATTCACAATTTCATTTCGAAGGTAGAAATTGTGCACAAGGACTCGATTCTCCTGATCGTGGTTCGGGCCAATGATAACATTCGCCTTGTACACTTCCTGGAAAGTCGCTACTATAGCCTCTACCTGCTCTTGCGGATCCTCGATCACAAAGAAGTTGTCATCATCAACAGCCTCATTTGGATCTATGCCCGCTGCTACCAGTATTTGTTCGTTGTTCGTCGTTCGGGCGATTTTAAGACAAGGAAGGTCGTTGTGATCTTTCCTCCGAAATAGTTTATTTATTTGCGGGAACATATTCGGATTGCTGGTGTTTACAGCCCGAATTTTACTGTTCCAATACAAACTTACAGATGCTCTGTAATTTTCTTTTATTAATGTTTGGAGGTTTTTAATCGACGACTTCAGTGTCATGATCTCCGGGTTATGTCTGTCAGTAAACTGTCGGTACAAGGTTTTTAGTCTTGACAGCAGTCTACTTTTATGTCGGTGCAGTGCGTCAATAGTTGCGTTGCGGAATAGGTCTTCTTCGTCAGTGTGTCGGTACCGAGGTATCGTTATGTCCATTGTTCGTTTGATTCTCTCGTCCATTAGTCTTAGATACCTGTCAATCTCCTTGTTTGACAGATTTCTGTTGGACGGTGGATAGAGCGAATTCGAGGAGAGTGCTCTAGTCAGTGTTCTGGTGAAGTGTGTCCAACGCACCCTACTATAATTGTAGGAATGCCTTTGGACAAACTCATCCAATTCCGCAATTTCGTTGGGAACAGTTATTTCGGTGCTGAGACCGCAATGGTCACTGTCATACACGAAAGTGCGTAGACACCAATTGAATAGTAGGTTCCCTCTAGTATTTGGTGTATTATTTCCCCAATCACTATGTTTGGCGTTGAAATCTCCGCCGATAATAAAATAGTTGTCTTCCAATTCCAGCCTCAGGAATCGAAAAAGTGTCTCGAGCTCTGAGATAAATATTGTGGATTGAGTAGCCTTAGGTGCATAGACAGACACCATGTACAACCGCTTTCCACTACGGAGTGGGATATACACGATGCATGCTTCCAGCACCTGGAACCTACGTACTACACGACTGTATACTCTTTTAAAATGTATACCTTTTCGTACGAGAATTGCAACGCCACCTCCCTGAATGGAGTTGGGTCGGTTTCTCCGTACTATTTTCTATCTACTGTGCCTCATTTTGTGTCTCTTAGTAAGCTTAGTTTCGCTAACCAAAAGAACATCAGGGGCTTGGTCTTTAAGCAACTTAAATAGTGCGGCTCGTCGTTCGAACCTTATCAGTGAATTCACATTCACAGCAAGGACCTTCAGGGTTTGCTCCGCCACATACGTACCCATTACGGCAAAAGGTGCGTTAGGCCAGGCAGCAGAGCGTATACTTGATCCACCCGCGCGGTCTGTTCAGTTAAATGACGTTGTAGCTGAGCCATCTGCCCCTGGATAGAGAGCAAGATAGCTAGCATGTCAGGTACTGGTTCCGGTGCTCTGGGCGCTGGGGCCTGAGAAGCAACCTTCACTTGCTGTACCGTATTTCCCCTACCTGCCGCCATTTGGGCGTAGGTAACATGGGGAGTAACGGCTGGAGTTTGCAAATGCACGGGTGGACGTTTCACTTCCACTTTCTGCTGCCGGGCCTGATTTATTCTTTTGATGTACTGGAATTTGGGACAACCCCGATAATTTGCGGTGTGTCCCGTGTTCCTACATAAAGCACAAGAGAGTTGGCTTTTTTCAGACGTTCCGTCCTTACCCAGAGCGCATTCCTCGGACTTGTGGTTCTTTCCGCACTTCACGCATCGAGGCTGCATTTCGCAGTTCGACGCGGCGTGCCCGAACCTTTGGCAGCGAACACATTGTAAAATGTTTTCGCTCCTCTTTAATTTCTCCCAGTGGACAACCTGGTAGTCTAGGACTTTAATACTCCTTAGACCATCCAGATTGCTGGTGGGACTTAGCTGGACCAGAAAAATCGGCAGTTGCCGCTTCTCCCTTTTGGCTCTGGCTGTGGTGAAAGGCTTGACCTTTCTTTCAGCAGTGCAAGGAGCTCCCCCGGATCAGTCGACGGTTCTAATCCCCTAAGCAGCATTGTTTGCAGCTTGTCCCCCTTCGGGGTGTAGGAGAAGAACTCCGTCGTCGAATCCTTCAGTAATTTTTTTATTGTATAATAGCGCTCCACTGTGTTACAGTGGATCGCATGCCTATCTAGTGACAATCGTTTTATAAAAAAGTTGTTGCCTATGGCCGACTTACACAGATCAATAGTGTCCTTTAACTCCAGTTTAAAAGTGTTGATTGGTGGCACTTTTTGCTTGGTGGCTTTCTGCTCTTGCTGTTGTTGTCTCTGCTGCTGTTGCTTTTGCTGATGTAGTTGTTGGTTCTGTTGTTGTTGTTGCTTCTGTTTCAGATTCTGTTGTTGTTGTGGCGGCTGCGTATGCTTTTCTTGTTGATGTGTTTGTGTCTTCTGTTTTGGCTGATGTTTTTGTTTTATTTTGTCCGTTTGTAATTTTAACTGTTGCTGGCTTGCAACCTTTTGCTGTTGTTGTTGTTGTTGTTGTGATTGGGAGCATACTTGTTGCTCCTTTTCACGCCTGGCTGTATACTTTGCCTTAATGGCAAGTGCTTTTTCTTCAAGCTGCCTGATGGTGCTCATTATAGCTTGGACTTCATCCTCTTCGTCGTCCGACTCTGAGACTGCCAGAGCTGCGAAGCTATTATCGCTTCCCTTGAAACGACCTTTGCCCCCATCTGACAAATGTGTTTCTTCGTCATATTCCGACCCATGACACTTGTTGTTTATTGCTGCCCTTGTAGTTGATGTCGTCTCCTCCCTTAATCCACCAGGCAGCTTTGCGATGGATTTTGTAAGAGAGGGACGTTGTGTCAAGTTAAGAGTGGGCCTCAGCCTCCTCTTTCTCTTCATCATCGGTTCTGCTAACATGGCTGATTGGCTTGAACCGCTCGAAGCCTCGCCTGACTTTTCGGCTGGTCCCGCTATTGGTATAGCGGACCGCACCCCACACTTCATCACGTGATGTAGTAAACAATACTTACTAACACTTCAATTTAATTGTTTTTTTTTTTTTTTTTTTATTTTAAATAAAAATGAAAAAGAAAAAAAAAATGTCTATGGCAATCGGGGATTCGAACCCACGACCTATGATATGCTGGCCGAACACACTGACACTCTGCTAATTGGAGCGTATGGAAATTTCCTCAAATATCTCTTTGTTATTTATTAAACTAATCACTGTGCACTCATAAGCCGAACCACGTCTGTACTCTACGGAGATCAATGAACGACTGAAAAAAAAAAAAAAAAAAAAAAAAAAAAAAAAAAAAAAAAAAAAAAAAAAAAAAAAAAAAAAAAAAAAAAAAAAAAAAAAACTGCTAAATCGCAACACATGCCTGCACAGCACAATAGTATGCCATGGAAGGACCGTGCAAATGAATCAGCTGTCACAATTTGACGCCATCTACTGGCAATACTGGAACCAGCATTTGAAATCATGTTCGTTTTTAATGTGTGACAAAAAAATTGCTACAATTGTCACACAAATTTGGTGCAACAACAATTGTCGCAAAAAATTGTCACAACGTAACGTAAACATAAACGTCATCTATCATGAAGATGGCGTCGTAAAATCGCTCCCTACAAAATGTATGGGAAAATTAATTTTCTTCATAGTTCTTTTTTTCGGGAATTTTCTTGGGTATTCTTCTTGTTTGGCCGGAGACTAGCCCTAATTGGTGCGAATCATCGAAATCGTACAGGCGTTCTTGAGTTATAAGCGTAGTAACCGACGTCACTCTCTTTTATATAATAAGATTACGCGTTGTTTTTCATTATTGTCATTCATTATTATTGGTTAATCGCGCTTTTTATTTCAATATTCAATCATGTCATCATGATCAGGGTTTCCAGTTATAAATTTTATTATCGTACCTAATAAATTTAAGGATCTCCTTTCACGCTCGTGGTCGTTCAGTTGTGTTATTAAATTCTCGATTTTATCGATAGTATGGAAGTCTATCTTATCTGGGTAATTTCTTCGTTTAATAGTTTCTACTGTTGGAGTATAATGTGTGATATTTGTTATATGGTATAAGAATTCAAATTTTTCAAACGTACTCGTATATACATCGTCTTCCTTTATTAGGATGAATTTTCTATCTCCTAATTCGTGATATTCATTTCGGTATTTATTTGTTGTGTTATGAATATAATCATAAATATTTTACTTAATATGTTCTTTACGGATGTCATCCTTGTGTACAATAATACGAGGGCGGGTCAATAAGTCCGTGACTTTTGGAATAAAACACAGATTTTTTGATAAAAAAATAATTTTATTTTTCAACGTAGTCTCCCTTGAGCTCTATACACTTTGTCCAACGCTTCTCCAATTTTTTTATCCCTTCCAAAAAAAATGATTTGTCGAGGTCCTCAAAATAGGCCTTTGTTTGCGAGATGACTTCATCATTGGAGTCAAATCTTTTTCCACCAAGCCATGTCTTCAGGTTTGGGAACAAGAAGTAGTCGCTCGGAGCCAAATCTGGAGAATAGGGTGGATGAAGGAGCAATTCATAGCCCAATTCATGGATTTTTGCCATGGCAACTGCACATGTGTGCACCCTTGCATTGTCTTGGTGGAAAAGAACTTTTTTCTTGGCCAAATGAGGTCGGTTTTTTTTTCAAATCGTCATTGAATCGGTCCAATAAGTTGGCATAATATTCCCCATTGATTGTTCTTCCCTTTTGAAGGTAGTCAATGTGGATTATCCCGCGTGCATCCCAAAAAACAGTCGCCATAACTTTATTGGCTGACAAACCCACCTTGGCCTTCTTTGGCGCCGATTCACCCTTAGAAACCCACTGTTTTGACTGTTGTTTGTTCTCTGGTGTGTTGTGATGGATCCATGTTTCGTCCACGGTTACAAAACGGCGTAAAAACTCCTCCATATTGCGATTAAACAACGCCAAACCTTCCTGTGAAGTGAAGCACACGAAATTCACTTTTTTCCATTTTCTCCTCAAATTAGTGAGTAGTCTGATAAAAATAGCTGTCAAACACAAACTAACTGACGCAGCAAGTTTAAATTTTGACAGGAGTCAACTGACAGATGCCTGTTGACAGGAGCAGTGTTGCTGTTTCAGTAAAGAGGTCAGAAATTCAAAAAGTCACGGACTTATTGACCCACCCTCGTATATTTCTTGAATTTCGGGCTTGTTTTATTCCTTCTTTTTTGTCCAGCGAATATTTTGGTTCCTACCTGTAATGTTTTGAACGTTCGTTTCTTATTTTGGTTTTTTTTAAAGTATTTTGTTGTGCTGATTCTTTCCGGCATAAGAAAATTTATTTTGATTGAAGTAAATATCTATAGGCTTCTCATTTATTACAGAATGAATTGTGTTATTGTACATATTGGTATGCGGCATTATAATTTTTTTCTTCTGGTTTCGTTTTATTTTGTTCAGATAATACTCGTCTTAATTCAATTAAATTTGAATGGAGTCGTTCTGCTTGGCCATTCTTAATAGAATGGTTTATCGGTGTGAGATAATATTCTATATTTAAATTTCATAATAACATTCCTACCATTTTTCTTTTAAATATGCTTTCGTTATCAGTAGTCAAATTTTTACATTTCAGAAATATGGTTCTTAAAATTTGTTCAATGTTGCACATTAGTTTTTTCTGTAATAAAATGTAAGTATGCGTATTTAGAATACTGAAATAAATGTTTCATTTGCAATATAGAAGATGTACATATGTATATCTGTTCCTGCAGTATCGGGTATGGGAGTTTGTTTTAAGATTTATTTCTTTGGGCGCCTGTCATATTTATTCTTTAGACAGTTCTCACATGTTTCCGCATATTTTTGGTTTTTTTTTTAAGGCAAATCAGGCCAATAATATTGTGTTCGTTGTAGATTATTTTTTCAAATTCTATGTGCTCTATTATGGATTTCCATTATGAGATGTTATTGTTTATCCGTATCTTTAATATCTTCTAAATTACTTTATGTAAATACCATTTTGTAATTACTATGTTTCATAATTTCTTTACTTAAAATATTCCATAATTCTAGATTACAATGGAATGTTATTGTTCTCTTAGGATCCATAATAGTTTTTAATTGTTTAATTATGTAGTTTATATCTACTGAATTTATACTGTATTTTGTATAGTTTGGAAATGTATTTTCTATGTGTATTTTGTTCAATGATTTTTCAACTATGTCTTTATTGCTTCTTGATAAGAGCTTTCCTCTGAATGATCACTGTGATCAGTTGAACTATTATTTATTTGTTAGTGCCTGTTCACATTGGAGGGGGCAGGATTGTCCGAAAGAGAGGGAACGCTTTTTATTGAAGTGGGAAGAAGGGTTACTTCCACTTTAGAAATGGATTCTCCGGTGCAACACATCGTTTTTTTTCCATATCGTTCCATTTCTGACATATTTTTTCATTTTAGTTTTGATCGTTGATGAGCAAGGATGTGTGAAGAATAGGAAAAAAAGTAAGATTCAGTATTCCACTTGTCAAAAAGTCTTTCAACCCCATGAAAACGTGAACACGACCTTCATGGTGAGGACTTTCATCCCGTCGCCAATGTAAACAGGCACTTACTTTGATAATGCATCAGCTACTACATTCTGATGTCCTGGTTTGTACTTTAAATTAGCTCCGTATTCCTCTATGAGGTTTTTCCAACGTTTAAGCTTCGAATTTGGATTCTTTTCTGAAATTGAGAATATAAGACTCTGATGGTCTGTATAAATTGTTAGGTCGGCTATGCCGCATAAATAGTTTCTTAACTTTTGTAAGCTCCAAATAATTGCCAATAATTCACTTTCATTCGTTGAATAGTTTTGTTCGGTTTCTGACAATGTCCTTGATATAAATACAATTGGATTTCTTGACTGACTCAGCACTGCGCCTATGGCTGTGTTAAGGCTCAAAAGGTTTATTATAATTTGGTTGATATATAGTAATTCAACTTACTCTTGTAATTTAGCTTTTAATATATTCACCGCCTTGATGGCTTCTTCATCGGAATTTATCTGTACATTTTTGCTCTTATTCTTATTTATTCCACCATTTTCTCCTCTCAAATGAAAAATTTCCTGTAATATGAAGTTAATCCCAAAAAAGATCTTTGTTCTTTTAGATTTGTAGGAGTTGGGTATTCTTGAATAGTTTGGATTTTTATTGGATCAACTGTTATTCGTCCATTTTTAAAAATATGTCCCAAATATTCAACTTCAGATTTAAAAAATGTGATTTTTCAAGTGACAATTTCATATTTGCCTTATGTAAAGCTTTAGATATAGTTTTGATGTGGTTAATATGTTCTTCTGGTGTTTTAGAAAATTTTAATACATCATCAATGTATACGTGCGCAAATTTGCCAATGTATTCTCGAAGTACGAGTATATCATCCACACATCTCTGAAATATTCTGGGTGCATTTTTTTTAGTCCGAAGGGCATTCTATTTATCCATTTATAGAGAAAGCAATTTTCTCTGTATCATTTACTTTTATTTTTATTTGATGAAATATTGATTCTAAATCAATTTTGGAATATATTCTAGCTTGTCCCAAATTTTGAATAGTCATATTTATGTCCGGAATGGGACGTCTATCACTGATCGTTTGTGAATTTATTTTCTGAAAATCAATGACCATTCTACGCTTAGTCTTCCCTTTATCATCGGTGCCTTTTTTGGTACAGTCTATACTGGAGAATTGTATGGGCTTCTACTCGGTCTGATAATACCCTTACCTAAGAGATTTTGTATCTCTTTGTTCAGAAAATCATTGTCGCTATATGGATATGGATAGTTTTTAGTACATATGGGATTCTCATCTGTAGTTCGTATCGTAGCTTATATTGTAGTTGTGAATGGAAGTGAGTCATTTACATTATTATATTTAAATATTTCGTCCATTTCTTTTCTCTATTTTTAATTATATAGTATAATTTATTCTTTGTGGATTTACGTGATTTTTTCTATTACGGCTTTTATAAATTATTTTATTTGATTCAAGATCAATGCATGCTTTAAATTTAATTTCTGCTAATGCAAAAGAATATCGTTCATGGAGACGGATTGTAGTTAGAGCATCAAAATGTTTAAGAATTTTGAAGATCATCATATCTTCACAGAAGCAAAGTAAGATATTGGGACCAGCTTCAGAAGCGGCGTTAAATCGCACGAACGAGGCGGCCAATCGACTGGCCCATTTCTTGAGATAACACGCTCACTATACTTACTCTTCAATAAATCGATTGTAGCGTGTGCTGTCTGGCTTGTGGCATCCTGTTGAAACCACATGTTGTCCAAGTCCATATCTTCTAACTCGGGCCAAAAATAATCAGTGATCATGGCGCGATAAAGCTGACCATTCACAGTAACGTGACGAACGTTACCGTCGACAAAAAATATGGCCCAATAACGCCGCCTGTATGCAAACTGCACCAAACAGTTATTTTTTGTGGATGAAGTGGTGATTAATGAAGCACATGTGGATTTTCACTCGACCAATAACGCATATTTTGCTTATTGACGAAACCATTGCGCCAAAAATGAGCTTCGTCACTGAAGACGATTTTGCGATGAAATTCATCATCTTGGCGCATCTTCTCCAGAACCCAATCGGAGAACGTACGTCGCTTCAAATGGTCCATCGGCTTCAATTCTTGAGTCAGACTGATCTTGTATGGGTATAAACCAAGATCCTTACGTAAAATACGCCATAAAGTGGTCTGAGCGATGCCAATTCTTGAGAACGCCGTGTAATTGACTGATTTGGATCGTTTGCCACGGACGCCTGAACGGCAGCAATATTTTCGACACTTCGACCAACCCGTTGTCTCACTGACACGGCAACATCACACAACGAATATGTAGACTCAAATTTTTACACTAAACTTGTTATTGCCTGTCTACTAGGGCGAGAATTACGACCGAAAATTGGAGTTAACGCTCTTAAAGTTGCAGTCACCGACTCCGAATTTCGGTAGAAAATTTTTATAATTTGCAGACGTTGCTCGTTCGTGTACTTTACCATGTTGAGTTTACTGAATAAATTGACAGTGACAGTTTGATGATTAGTGAAAGAGTGCGTTCACAAATTAAATTCAAATTGGAACACTTTACTACTTTCTTATCAGTCTGCTTATAAGTAAGATGTCGTCTTGTCTCTATTGGTACTTATATTCTAATCTGAGTATTGACATAGGCATGTACATATATTCTAATCTGAATGTCAAAATGCATGAATTATTTATTTTCGTAATCTTAATGTGTACATATATTTTTCTTACATCTTAACTCGTGCGAAGCAAAATTAGAGAGGAAAGAAGGAAAGAGATACCGATTTGTGTACATCGGTTTTAAATGTTTGAAAGTTATAATGACAAGAAAATAAAGAGCTTTGTGGGGCATTCCATAAGCGAGTTGTACGGCCAAGGAAAAGAATCACGAATCACCAAATTGATGTGCATTTTATTTTCTTAACACTAACTCTTACATTCTAACAAAAAATGCTTAAATGCTAGCTTACAATTACTTAATAATCTTACACTAACTTACTGGCCCCACACAGGCACTCTAAGCTACTCTAAATTCTTATAACTATGTCTTTCGACTTCATTTACATTTTCTTAAAACTATTTATTTTGTATACTTAAAGCTAAGAAAAAAAATTTGTTAACAAAACTTAGCATATGGACATAATTTTTTATTTTTAATAAAAACTTAGTATCTAACTTAAAATAAACCTTAGCCTACCTAAACTAACTGTACAATACACACATAAACACACATAGACGTTATACACAATCATACACATATATCAGTATACACCTTTGTATACACTGATATATGTATATGTTTCTTAAATGCTAACCTAAACCTATGTAAGCCGGCCATCGCTGTTTACAGAGAAAACAGATTGGTCAGCTCTGCCTCATTAGTGAGGCTGGTCCGTAATTGACGGAAACGACGACGAATCATCTTCTCCATCATTCAACCACCAGAAATGCTGGTGCTGCCGAACGACATCCCTCTTATCGCGATTCCCCACCGCCCTACTGAACCTGAGGCGATCCACACTGCCGTGTGCGACGTCTCTGTTGTAGTTGAGTCGCCTGTCCCCAGCTGTCCGAGCGACATGGAAGATTAACGGCACCGCTGATCTATCCTGGATCAACCCTTTCTGATCCAGGTAGAGGAATGCTTCCGGTGGAACGAAGCCGTCAAAGCGCACACTGTCGTGGTAAAGGTAATTGGGGTAGTAAGCCCCAGATATCAGGTTATTCGTCGACGTCATTGCTCTTGCAATATGCCTTCGAGTCAGCTTAATTACGAAGTTGTCCACTCGTATTAGGTTCGCCCTGTTGTAAAGGACCTCATTAGGATAAAATTTTTTGTACTCCGACTCTGGTGTTCTGTACAAGCGAAGACAGGCCCTAAGGCAAGCCCTCTCAAACACCCGAATCTTTTCCATTAAGCTTGCTCGTACATTGAACCACACGGGACAACCAAATACCAGCATGGGCCTGATAAGGGCCATGTAGCAGATTACCTTTACCCTCGCATCGAGTTGGCTGCTATAAAACAGTCTCTTTGTAAGGGCAAAAGCACCTTTAGCTCTGGACAGAGCAGCATCTACATTTTTGCCAAAATACAGAAACTGATCTAGCCAGATTCCAAGGTATCTGACTACATTTCGACAGGCAAGAGGTTGTCCGTGTTGTCCAATGATAGAGAACTTTCGCCAATTTTTTCTGGTATCCCTAGAGGATCCAGACAACGGCGTCCTAAAGAGAATGGTTTCCGACTTCTGAAAGTTGATTTTCAACTTCCAGTCATCGCAAAATCGTCTTATCTTATCGAAGTCACGCTGCAAGAGAGTATTAATGACCTCGATTTTTGGACCTGTTCTGTACGCTACCAAATCGTCTGCGTACGCAATAGTATGGGAAAGTGAACCTATCAAGTCGCTTGTAAAAATGTTGAAAAGGATCGGCGAATTGACCGCGCCTTGCTGAAGACCATTTTTAATTTGAAATATTCCAACAGAAGTCACATCACCATTCTTCACGATGAACTGTCTGTTGGTTAGCATATTATAAAGAATGTACAAGAGTGGTTTACTGATCCCCAACCGAGTCAGCTTATAGAAAAGACCCTCTAACCATACGGTGTCGAAGGCCTTCTCCAAGTCAACAAGGCAGGCACCAGTGCATTGTTTTTTGCCTTTATTCCATTGGATATCGGACACCAGTTTAGACGCGGCATGTGAGATATCATGTCCCGCCTTAAAACCGAATTGATTATCCGGAATT
This sequence comes from Volucella bombylans, assembly GCA_949129095.1. Taxonomy (NCBI): domain Eukaryota; kingdom Metazoa; phylum Arthropoda; class Insecta; order Diptera; family Syrphidae; genus Volucella; species Volucella bombylans. The sequence goes on along the minus strand of OX422140.1, from coordinate 124,413,058 downwards.
ATATGTTTGTCCTCAACCCACCTAGACAGAGCTCTATTAATTACTTTTTCAAAAACCTTACTGATATTCGGAAGGAGACTTATCGACCGGAGATTCGCCGGATTGGATATATCCTTCCCCTTTTTGGGGATAGGTTGAACCACCGCCGTTTTCCAATGCGCTGGATAATGTGCATTATTCATTGCATTGTTAAACAGGGTGGTGTAAATGTCCACCGCTTCTAGAGGAAGATGTCGAAGCACGATGTTCGGAATACCATCGGTCCCCACTGATTTCTTAGCCCTGATTGTGTCGAAGATCTCATGGAGTTCTTCCTTCGAAATGAATGGGGGTAGGTCACCCTCTCTGGCAATGACATTATTGGCCATATTTTCGTCGTTGAACTGGGTGAAACCAGAGCCTTCGGATCGCCAGTTCCCCATTTCATTTCGAATGTAGAAGTCGTGCACCAAGACGCGATTGTCCAGGTCATAATTAGGGCCAATGATATCAATGGCCTTGTATACTTCCTGGAAAGTCGCCCCTATGGTCTCAACTTTCTCCTGTGGATCCTCGATCACAAAGAAGTCGTCATCATCAGCGGCCTCATTTGGATCAATACCTGCTATTGTCAGTAATCGTTCGTTGTCTGTTGTCCGGGCTATTTTAAGACACTGAAGGTCGTATTGATTTTTTCTCCGAAATAGTTTGTTTATTTGCGGAAACATATTCGGGTTGCTGGTGTTTACAGCCCGAACCTTGTTGTTCCAATACAAACTTACAGAAATTCTGTAATTCTCTTTTATTAGCGTTTTAATATTTTTAATCGACGACTTCAGTGTCCTAATCTCCGGGTCTTGTCGGTCAGTTAACTGTCTATACAAGTTTTTGAGTCTTGTCAGAAGTCTACTTTTCTGTCGGTGGAGTGCGTCAATAGTAGGATTGCGGAACAGGTCTTCGTTAGTCGTACGTCGATACCGCGGTATTGTAGTGTCCATAGTTTGTTTAATTGTCTCGTCCATTTGTTTTAAGTAATTGTCGATCTCCTCGTTTGACAAATTCCTATTGGACGGTGGGTGGAGCGTGTTCGAGGAGAGCGCTCTTGTCAAAGTTGCGGAGAAGCGTGTCCATCGAGTCTTACTGTAGTTGTAAGAATATCTTTGGACAAACTCCTCCAATTCCGCAATTTCGTTGGGAACTGTAATTTCGGTACTAAAACCGCAATGGTCGCTGTCATACACGAATGTGCGCAGACAGTTTAGCGTTTGTAAATTCGTACCTGTCAGTCGTATACGTTCGTCGTACAGCAGTAGATCCCAATAAGACCCGCCTCTGGGAAACGACGGGTTATCCGTCGCTTTAAGACCGAGTCTGTACATGACATCGTGCTGACCCCACCAATCGAGTAGTAGGTTCCCTCTAGTATTTGGCAAATTATTTCCCCAATCTCTATGTCTAGCGTTGAAATCCCCGCCGATTATAAAATAATTCTCCCCCGATTCCAGCCTCAGAAGTCGAAAAAGCGTGTCGAGCTCTGTAATGAATAGGGTGGATTGCGAAGCCTCAGGTGCATAAACAGAGGCCAAGTACAGCCGCTTTCCACTGCGAAGCGGGATGTAAACGACGACTGCCTCCAACACCCGGAACCTGCGCAACACCCCCTTGTACACTCTGTGAAATTTTATACCCTCTTTAATGAAGATCGCGACACCGCCTCCACGTTTGGATCTGGGCCGGTTTCTTCTTCTAACAATATAATTATTGTACTCCAGTTTGTGCTTATCGGTTAGCTTGGTTTCGCTAGCGAAAAGCACATCAGGAGTTTGGTCTTGTAGCAATTTAAACATCGCGGCTCTTCGTTCGATCCTAATCAATGAATTCACATTCACCGCAAGGACCTTCAAAGTTTGCTCCACCATGTGCGTACCCATTACGGCATGTGTTGCGTTAGGCCCGGCAGCAACGCGTAGATCTGGTCCACCCGCTTGGCCTGTTCTTGAACCTGCTTTTGCAGCTGAGCCATCTGCCCTTGGATTGCGAGCAAGATGGCTAGCATGTTGGGTGCAGCTTCCGTTGTTCTCGGCATCGGAGCCGGAGAAGCAACAGTCGCTTGCTGTACCGTAGCCCCCCTACCTGACGCCATTTGGGCGTAGGAAATTTGGGGCGTGACGGCTGGTGTTTGAAACCGTACAGGTGAACGTTTGACCTCCACCTTCTGCTGCCGAGCCAATTTTGCTTTTTTAATTTCGGTGAACTTAGGACAACCCCGATAGTTTGCGGTGTGTCCCACGTTCCCACATAATACGCACGAGAGCTGCGACCTATCGGATGCTCCGTCAACACCCAGAGCACACTCCTCGGAACTGTGGTTCTTTGCGCACTTCACGCATCGAGGCTGCATTTGGCAGTTCGACGCGGCGTGCCCGAACCTCTGGCAGCGAACGCATTGTATAACGCCGTCGCTCCTTTTTAATTTTTCCCAGTGAACCACCTGGTAGTCTAGGACATTGATACTCCTTAGACTATCCAGACGGCTTTCGGGACTGAGCTGCACCAAGAAGAACGGCAGACTCCGTTTCTCCCGCCTAGCTCTGGCTGTGGTAAACGGCTTTACCCCCACAAACTTGAGTCCTTCGCACTCCTTCTCTTTGAGCAGTGCTAGGATCTCCTCAGGATCAGAAGACGGTTCCAACCCCTTCAACAGCATCGATTGCCGCTTTTCACACTACGGTGTGTATGAGTAGTGCTCCGTCGTCGTTTCCTTTAACTTAACTTTCGCGTAGCCCTCCACTGTATTACAGTGGATGGCATGGCGATCGTTCCCCAATCTCTTAATATTGAAATTATTACCAATGACCAACTTACACAGGTCCTTGGTTGCAATTACCTCCAATTTATAGGTGTTGATAGGAGGCACCTTCTCCTTCTTCTTCGTCTGCTGCTGCTGTTGTTGTTGTTTTTGTTGTTGTTGTTGTTTCTGCTACTGCTGCTGTTTTTCCAGCTGCTGTTTTTTCAACTGTTGCTGTTTCTGCTGCTGCTGTTGCTTCTGCTGCTGCTGGTTTTGTTGTTGCTGCAGTTTTTGTTTCTGCTCTTGTTGTTGGGAGCTATCTGCTTGTACTTGCTCCCTCTGCCTTCGTGCAATTTGCCTCTGCTTAATAGCAAGCATTTCTTTTTCCAGCTTTAATATGCTGCTGGTAATATTACTTATTTTTTCATCTTCGTCTTCCGACTCAGATGCAGCTAAGGAGGCAAAGTTGTTACTGCCCCCCTCATACTGGAATTCATCTTTGTCTTCATCAGCTCTTAAAATGGCACTTGTTTTTTTTTCTGGTTAAATTAGGAGGAGTTTTCAAACTCTTCCTACGTTTAATTCCTTTTGCCACGGCACCAGCAACCGTATTGTTGCCTTTCGTTACTCCCGTTATGGGAAGAGCGGAACGCTCTTCGCCATCCATCGTTTGATTTCTCTTACTTGTTGGTTCTGTTTTGATTTCACGTAGGAGAAAACCAAACAAAACAAAACAAAAAAAGCAAAAAAAAAAAAGTCTTAATTTGGCCCGGGATTCGAACCCGTGTTTATTGTTCGATGCCAGACGCCGCTCATTTTCATTTTTTCATTTTAAATGCATTTTTATTCTTTTAAATTCATTATTACTTATACGCTATACAAAAAACGCTTAAAAATTAGCTTAATTAACTTAAAATTATCTTATTTTAACTTACTGGCCCCATGTGGGCACTCTAAATTAAACATAATACTTAATTGATGTCTTTCGACGTTTCGTACGATTATAAATTTTATTTTTTTTCTATATTTATTTAAACTAAAACTAAGAAAACATTTTATTTAATACAAAAACTTAGTATACGGACTTTCTTTTTTATAAAATCTTAAAAACTAAAACTTATAAACTATCTACCTATAAATAAATCTTAACCTACTTAATCTACTTAACCTACTTAAACTAACTTATTGTATATATCATACAATTTAAATTTATTTTTTTTTTCCTAGATGTGTTACCCCTTCTTTTAGAGAAGTTGTTACCCATCTAAGTTCATATATAATTTTTTTTTGTTTTTTTTTTTCATTTTTTTTTTGTTTTTTTTTTTATTTTTTTTTTTCTCTTATGTCTACCCTAATCCTACCTAAATCTATGTAAGCCGGCCATGACTAAATAATTAGGCTAGCCGACTTTGCTTCCGAGTGAAGCTATACTATACCAGAGGAATTCGACGAAGAGACTTCCTCTCCTCCCATAAGCCACCAAAATTGTTGGTGCTGCCGTGCAACATCCCTTATGTCGCGACTCCCTACCGCCCTACTGAACCGGAGACGCTCCGCACTGCCATGTGCGACGTCTCTGTCGTAGTTGAGTCGCCTGTCCGCAGCTGTTCGAGCAACGTGGAAGATTAGCGGCACCGACAATCTGTCCTGGATCAGACCTTTCATATCTAGGTAGAGGAACGCTTCTGGAGGAACAAAGCCGTCAAAGCGAACTCTCTCATGATACATATAGTTAGGGTAGTAAGCCCCGGAGATCAGGTTGTTCGATGAGGTCATTGCTCTTGCAATGTGCCTTCGAGTCAACTTAATGACGAAATTGTCCACTCTTATTAGGTTCGCCCTATTGTATAAGACCTCATTAGGATAGAATTTTATGTACTCAGACTCTGGTGTTCTGTATAAGCGAAGACAAGTCCTAAGACAAGCCCTCTCAAACACCCGAATCTTTTCCAATAAACTTGCTCTCACGTTGAACCACACGGGACATCCAAATACAAGCATAGGCCTGATAAGGGCCATGTAGCAGATAACCTTCACCCCCGCATCGAGTTGGCTGTTATAAAACAGTCTCTTTGTAAGGGCAAAGGCACCTTTGGCTCTGGCCAGAGCAATATCTATATGTTTGTTAAAATACAGATATTGATCCAGCCAGATCCCAAGGTATCTGACTACATTTCGACAAGCAAGTGGCTGCCCGTGCTGCCCCACGATCGAGAACTTTCGCCAATTCTTTCTGGTATCCCTAGAGGCCCCAGACAAAGGCGTCCTAAACAAAATGGTTTCCGACTTCTGAAAGTTGATTTTCAACTTCCAGTCATCGCAATATCGTTTAATTTTATCGAAATCACGTTGCAAGAGTATATTAATGACCTCAATCTTTGGACCTGATCTGTACGCAATTAAGTCGTCTGCGTACGCTATGGCATGGTGAAGTGAACCTATCAGATCACTTGTGTAAATGTTGAATAGGATCGGCGAATTTACCGCACCTTGTTGCAGACCGTTTTTAATGTTAAATGTTCCAGCAGAAGTCACATCGCCATTCTTCACGATGAACTGTCTACTGGAGAGCATATCAAAAAGAATATACAGCAGTGGTTTACTAATGCCCAACCTGTCCAGCTTGAAAAAGAGTCCCTCTAACCATACGGTATCGAAGGCTTTTTCCAAGTCAATCAGGCAGGCACCAGTGCACTGATTCTTGCCTTTGTTCCATTGGATATCAGAAACCAGTTTAGACGCAGCATGAATAACATCATGCCCCGCCTTGAAACCGAATTGATTATCCGGAACTATATGTTTGTCCTCAACCCACTTAGTCAGGACTCTATTGATCACCTTCTCGAACACCTTACTGATGTTTAGAAGAAGACTTATCGAGCGGAGATTCGCCGGATTGGAAGTGTCTTTATCCCTTTTGGGGATGGGATGTACCACCGCCGTTTTCCAATGCGCTGGATAATCTGCATTATTCATTGCATTATTAAACAGGGTGGTATAAATGTCGACCGCTTCTAGAGGGAGATGTCGAAGCACAATGTTCGGTATTTCATCGGTTCCCACTGATTTCTTACTTCTAAGTGATTCGAAGATCGTTTGGAGCTCTTCCTTCGAAATGAACGGGGGTAGTACCCTATCGTTGGTGATGACATTATTTGCCATATTCTCGTCACTGAACTGGGTGAAACCCGAGCTCTCGAATCGCCAATTCATTATTTCATTTCGAAGGTAGAAATTGTGCACAAGGACTCGATTTTCCAGGTCGTGGTTCGGGCCAATGATGTCATTCGCCTTATATATAGTTCCTGGAAAGTCGCTCCTATAGCCTCTACCTTCTCCTGCGGATCCTCGATCACAAAGAAGTTGTCATCATCAGCAGCCTCATTTGGATCGATGCCTGCTGCTATAAGTATGTTCTCGTTGTCCGTCGTTCGGGCGATTTTAAGACACGAAAGGTCGTTGTGATCTTTCCTCCGAAATATTTTATTTATTTGCGGGAACATATTCGGGTTGCTGGTGTTTACAGCCCGAATTTTGTTGTTCCAATACAAACTTACAGATGCTCTGTAATTTTCTTTTATCAATACTTGGAGGTTTTTGATCGACGACTTAAGCGTCATAATCTCCGGGTTGTGTCTGTCAGTAAACTGTCTGTACAAGGTTTTTAGCCTTGACAACAGCCTACTTTTATGTCGGTGCAGTGCGTCAATGGTTGCGTTGCGGAATAAGTCTTCGTTGTCAGTGTATTGATACCGAGGTATCGTTTTGTCCATTGTTCGTTTAATTGTCTCGTCCATTAGATTTAGATATCTGTCAATCTCCTCGTTTGACAGATTTCTATTGGACGTTGGGTAGAGCGAATTCGAGGAGAGTGCTCTCGTCATTGTTCTGGAGAAGTGTGTCCAACGCACCCTACTATAATTGTAGGCATGCCTTTGAACAAACTCGTCCAATTCCGCAGCTTCGTTCGGAACGGTTATTTCGGTACTAAGTCCGCAATGGTCACTGTCATACACAAAAGTGCGTAGACAGTTTATGGTTTGTTGGTTTGTGCATGTCAGGTGTATTCGTGTGTCGAACAGCAGGAGATCCAAATAGGACCCGTGTCTAGGAAACGACGGACTATCCGTCGCCTTAAGGCCGAGTCGATACATAACACTGTGTTGACCCCACCAATTGAATAGTAGGTTCCCTCTAGTATTTGGTGTATTATTTCCCCAATCACTATGTTTGGCGTTGAAATCTCCGCCGATAATAAAATAGTTGTCTTCCAATTCCAGCCTCAGAAATCGAAAAAGTGTCTCGAGCCCTGAGATGAATAAGGTGGATTGAGTAGCTTTGGGTGCATAAACAGACACCATGTATAACCGCTTTCCACTACGGAGAGGGATATACACGATGCATGCTTCCAGCACCTGGAACCTACGTACTACACGACTGTATACTGTTTTAAAACGTATACCTTTTCGTACGAAAATCGCAACGCCTCCTCCCTGAATGGAGTTCGGTCGGTTTCTCCGTACTATTTTATATCTTTTGTGCCTCATTTTGTGTCTCTTGGTGAGCTTAGTTTCGCTAACCAAAAGCACATCAGGGGCTTGGTCTTTAAGCAACTTAAATAGTGCGGCTCGTCGTTCGAACCTAATCAGTGAATTAACATTCACAGCAAGGATCTTCAGAGTTTGCTCCGCCATGTACGTACCCATTACGACTGGAGGTGCGTTAGGCCCGGCAGCAGCGCGTATATTTGATCTACCCGCTTAGCCTGTTCCTGTATTTGACGCTGAAGCTGAGCCGTCTGCCCCTGAATAGAGAGCAAGATAGCCAGCATGTCAGGTACAGGTTCCGGTGCTCTAGGCGCTGGGGCCTGAGAAGCTACCTTTGGTTGTTGTACCGTATTTCCCCTACCTGCCGCCATTTGGGCGTAGGTAACGTGGGGAGTAACGGCTGGTGTTTGTGTCTGCACGAGTGGACGTTTAATTTCCACTTTCTGCTGCCGAGCCAGATTTACTCTTTTGATATATTGGAATTTGGGACAACCCCGATAATTTGCGGTGTGTCCCGTGTTCCTACATAACGCGCAAGAGAGTTGGCTTTTTTCTGACGCTCCGTCCTTGCCTAGAGCGCATTCCTCGGACTTGTGGTTCTTTCCGCACTTCACGCATCGAGGCTGCATTTCGCAGTTCGACGCGGCGTGCCCGAACCTTTGGCAACGAACACATTGTAAAATGTTTTCGCTCCTCTTTAATTTTTCCCAGTGTACAACCTGGTAGTCTAGGACTTTAATGCTCCTTAGACCATCCAGTTTGCTGTTGTTACTCAGCTGAACCAGGAAGAACGGTAGTTTCCGCTTCTCCCTTTTGGCTCTAGCCGTGACGAATGGCTTAACCCCTACGAATTTGAGCTCTTCGCACTCCTTCTCTTTCAGCAGTGCAAGGAGCTCCTCCGGATCAGTCGACGGTTCTAACCCCCTCAGCAGCATTGTCTGCAGCTTTTCACCTTTCGGTGTGAAGGAGAAGAACTCCGTCGTCGAATCCCTTAACAAGTTTTTAATTTTATGATAGCGCTCCACTGTATTGCAATGGATCGCGTGCCTATCTAAACTAAGTCTTTTAACAAAAAAATTATTGCCTATGGCCGACTTACATAGTTCAATGGTTTCCTTTAGTTCCATCTTATATGTGTTTATAGGTGGAACTCTTTGCTTTGTAGTGTTTTGTTGTTTCTGCTGCGGTTGTTGTTGCTGCTGCTGCTTTTGTTGTTGTTTCTGCTTCAGTTGTTGTTTTTGTTGCTGCTGCCGCTGTTGTTGTTTTTGCTGTTGCGATTGTTGTTGCTGCTCTTGTTGTTGTGGCTGGAGTTTATTTTGTTTTTGTTGGTGTTGTTGTTGCACAGATGTTTTTGTGTTCGTTTTCATTTTTAAATGTTGTTGTACGGACTGCTTCTGGGCTTGCTGCGTCTGCTGTTGCTGTTGGTCTTGCTTTTGGGAGTACTCTTGTGCTTCCCTCATTCTTCTTGCCATTTGTTTCTCTTTTATGGCTAATACCCTTTGTTCTAGCATTTTGATACTGCTATTTAAAGATGCCACTTCTTCGTCTTCATCTTCCGATTCGGAAGGCGCCAAAGATGCGAAGCTGTTATCACCGAGGTAGTGACCTTCACCACCCTCTGAGACATATGAATAGTCGTCAGAATCTTGCCTAGAGCGTGTATTATCTGCTGCCGTTGTCGTCGAGCGCACCCCTTCCCGCGATCCACCAGGCAGCTTCTCTGTGGACGTTGAAAGGGAGGGGCGCTTTACCAAGTTGGGAATTGGCCTTAGCCTCCTCCTTCTCTTCATTTTAGATTCGGCTGCTACAACTGTTTGGTTGGAAGTAGTTGCCAATTCATCTCCTGATTTTTCTGGTGGTTCCGTTCTTGGCCTAGCGGGCCGCTCACCAGATTCCATCGCGTGATGTTGTTTACGACTTTATTTATTTTTCAATTAACAATTTAAAGGAAAAAAGAAAAAAAAAAGAGTGAAAGATATATTTTATTCGACCCGGAGTCGAACCCGTAACCCTTGGCTTGTTAACCGGGCACACTACCACTGGGCTAAATGGAGCCCTATGTCAAATTCGTCCAATGTCTTTTTTGCAGAATTCACTCACTCAAACAAAACCGAAACACGTCTATCCTCTGTCGAGGTCTGTGAACGACTGATGCCAGACGCCGCTAACCAGCGAACTACCGGGTCAATTAGTGAAACTGTAACTAATTTACTTTTAGTACGACACTGAATCACTAAATTTGTTTTATTTAGGAAAAGCCGACACACGTGTATTCTCTCCGGAGATCTGCGAACGACTGACCAAATTGATGTATACTTTTATTCCACTTTTCGATACGTACCATCAAATCACAAGTGGACCTGTTGCTACGAAAACCGTACTGCCGGTCATTGACAAGTTTTCGTGTTTCATGTTTGAAAACGCACTTAAGTGTAGGAGACACAAAGCACCGAAAAGTATGCTGCAAGAAGAATAGCCTTATTCAAAGAGCTGGCAGTTGGAATGTCATTATTAGAGAGCGTTGTGATGAGGTAGAATGTCTGATGTTTCTGACAAACGACCAACAAGTTTTACAACGTTTGGGACATTGTATTGTAGTATTTGTGGCCTTACTTTTAGTCGTATTGAAATTTTTCACATTTAAGAAAGACGTTGCCATCGTTCCTGACTCATGCTTGACAAAAATGCTCATGTTGTTGTATATAAATTTCCAAGAAAATTTTTGAAAAAACTTAGACTCGTGATCATAATTTTTACTTTTTATTTAAGACTTAATACTACCTATGCTACTTAAACTATCTAAAGTACTTAGCCTAACTTAATTATAATCAGTGTGGCGAGAGCTCGTTGCCTCATCCCTTGAGTAGTCACCATCCCAATTAAGAATTCGGGAGCCTGGGATTCGTCAACATCCTGCACTCGCACCACCGAACTGAGCATTGATGTTGTACCCGCCGTAGGTGAACTTCTTTTGTATGTGCTGTATCACCAGTATACCGTCCCGACTCTGCACTAACCCTTTAGTATCTTTATAAAAGAATGCCTCCGGCGGAATAAAGTAGGATCTGAGTGTATTCTCATAGTATTGGTGTAATAAATCCTAAAGACTAGATTAGTATAGCTGCTCTTGCAACGTGCCTTCGAATCACCTTAATCAAACGATTTTCAATCCTGTTTAGTCGAGCCCCATCATAAAGGGTCTTGTTGGGATAATATTTCAAGAACTCAGATATTGGTGTTCTGTAACAATCTAAGACATACATATATATTTAATACAGCGCTACATTGAACCATACGGGACAACCAGAAGCGGTGAGTGGCCTGATTAGGGCCATGTAGCATATTATGTACCTTCTCAATCAAGTCAAGTTGACTGCTGTGAAACAGTTTTCATTTTACGGCTAAAGCCGTAACTTGGCTCCAGATACCAAGGTATCTAACTACACTTCTCACTACCAATGGCAGTCCGTGCTGTCCAATGACGGCCAAATTTCGGCAGTAATTTCTGGTATATCAAGAAGCCAATCTCAATGGAGCTCTCTACAATATTGTTTGCGATTTTTGAAAATTCATTTTCAATTTAAAATCATCGCAATGCGAAGTCACGTTGCAGAAAAATATTGATGATCTGGATTTTTTGACCTAACCTGTGCGCCACTAAATCGGCTGCGTATTTTTAATATTTTTAATGTCAAATATTTTTCTTGAAATTTGACTGCGAACTTCTTTCCCATAAGCATGGAATCAGCATGCCTATCCTTGTCAACTTATAGAAAAGGTTAATATGGTATCGAAAGCCTTTTCGAAGTCAACGAAGTACACTGGTTCTTGCATTTATTCCATTGCACCAAATGTCGGAGATCAGTTTCTAGGCGGCATGAAAAGTGTCATGCCGAACTGATTGTCCGATTGTTTGATAAAAATGCAACCAACAAGACGTGTCGGTGAAAGAGGAATGTGAGCTGCCTGCGTATTCCTATGGCGAAGGAGACGAGAAGAACATTTTTTTCTCAAAAGAGAAGAAGGGAATTTCTTGATCAAGCTCTTAGAGAAGTAATATTGCAGAAATGACATGTGAAGTTATATCCTATAGTAAAAGAAACACGCCAAGTACACAAACCAACGGGTATCTGAACCCAAGAACTTCATACCGATAACGTGTATGAAAATACTGTTGGATGTGAGTTGTTGTTGTAATTGTTAGAATATCTACAAAGTAAATTTACCTATATAAGATGACTATGAATAGTACTCAATACTTCGTAGAAGTTTATCATGACACTATGATGCTTTTGATGTTAAAAAAAATATAATTGGCTCATGGATCCACTACTGAAGCATTAATATTTAATATCGTGAGAAGAAATCACCAAGAAAAGCTGCAATTGTTTGTAAGCTGGTGTGGAAGTAGGGCACTTAATACCAGAGGCTTTGCCCCACTTAAACCTCAAAACCTCAAATAATTGCACGACGGTAGAGAATTGGCGAAAAATCACTTTCGCAAAAACGGTTTCTTTGGACTAGGACGGCAACTGGAAAATTAAGCAACACACTCTTTACGGCCTTTACGGTCCCAGTACTTCTATATGGCAAAGGAATGGATTTCATCAAAGCAGATGACAATGCCCCAGTTTATTTCAAAAGAAAAGTAAATTGTTCAGTAACAGCGAAAATGAACTATATGTCTTATTTACAGAAGTAATACATGACAAAGTTTTGCCATTCTATGGAAGCAATTTTAGACCAAGAGCCGAGAGCAAATTTTGGGTGTGGAGGTATAACCAAAATATATGTACATGTATGTGTAGGTATTAGCGCAGTGATATCGAATTCCACCGTCTGGCAGTTTTTTTTTTCAGCCGTGGCTGAGGGTGAGGGGTTGAAAATTGTAATTTTTTCGATTTTTGTGTAGGGAGTATAACCACCTGAATTAATATATAAACAGTAGAGACTAATGCACTGATTTCGAATACCTAGGTCACAGACGTTTTGCTTTCAGCTTTCCCCTTACCAGACACCCCCCAAAGTGGGCAAAAACTCACTTTTGGTGTCTGTGGTATAACCACACAAGCGCTACGTCAAAAAATCAGAAAAATTCTTTTGATTACGAATATCTAGGTCCCAGACGTTTTACTTTCAGCTTTCACTCCGCCAGACGCCCCTAAAAGATGCAAAAAATCAACTTTTTAATTTTAAAGTATAACCACATGAGTGATACACCAACAAATCAGAAAAAATACCCTGATTACAAATATGTAGGTCCCAGACGCTTTACTTTCAGCTTTCACCCCGCCAGACGTCCTTGAAATATCCTAAAAGCGTTTTCTTTTACAAAAAACATGAAACACTTTTTTGTTTTCAAATATAACCATATATTGATCACAACAAAATATTGTACACGTCTTCTTGATTACAAATATATAAGTCGCAAACAAAAAAGTGTTTCATGTTTTTTGTAAAAGAAAACGCTTTTAGGATATTTCAAGGACGTCTGGCGGGGTGAAAGCTGAAAGTAAAGCGTCTGGGACCTACATATTTGTAATCAGGGTATTTTTTCTAATTTTTTGGTGTATCACTCATGTGGTTATACTTTAAAATTAAAAAGTTGATTTTTTGCATCTTTTAGGGGCGTCTGGCGGGGTGAAAGCTGAAAGTAAAACGCCTGGGACCTAGATATTCGTAATCAAAAGAATTTTTCTGATTTTTTGACGTAGCGCTTGTGTGGTTATACCACAGACACCAAAAGTAAGTTTTTGCCCACTTTGGGGGGTGTCTGGTAAGGGGAAAGCTGAAAGCAAAACGTCTGGCACCTAGGTATTCGAAATCAGTGCATTAGTCTCTACTGTTTATATATTAATTCAAGTGGTTATACTCCCTACACAAAAATCGAAAAAATTACAATTTTCAACCCCTCACCCTCAGCCACGGCTGAAAAAAAAACTACCAGACGGTGAAATTCGATATCACTGCGCTAATACCTACACATACATGTACATATATTTTGGTTATACCTCCACTCCCAAAATTTACTGTGGGCTCTTAGACTATTTCAATATGTGTGGCTTTCAGTGGAATGATCACTAAATATAGACCTGAAAGGTTCCGAAAAGGATGATTCTCACAAAGTCAAAACTAACACAAGTGAAACTGGTAGGTGAAACTTTTTGGTAGATCTCCATTCCAAGTCTGGCTTGCACCAAATGAATTTTTTTATGAGTTTGATTCTCACATTGTCATGTCAGTATGTTCGTTTCTTAATCATATTTCATGGAAAAGAACTCACATGTTTTTTCCAGATGTATTTCCAATCCAAAAAGTATGTCGGAATGGAAAGCAGCATTTCCTGGTTTCAGCATGTGATGGCATACATAATGCTACTCTAGAAGCAATATTCCAATTCAGTTTTCATGCAACTACGTAACGTGAAAAGATAAGCCATGGTCATAACCATTATGTTTTGCGGAATTTATTTGTTAGTCTTCGAAAATGGAAACAGTCACATGCCTGGACGTTTATAAATATGTATTGTCAACGACTACTTCAGTAAGAATCATTGAAAGGACAACAAAATGAGTGATTTATTTCGATATAACATTTGCAAAATGTAATATCGTAATATACTCGTACCTATATTTATATTTGTAAATCATTTTTCTGAATGATGATCCAGCGTTTTATGCAGGCAAATGCGTAGATACCTAAGCCTCTGCCCATCAGCCCCTACTCTAATCACCATGTGGTGAAGCCTAGGAGAATTGTACCTTTGATTGAAGTCCCCGGCGAGACTTTAGTGACTGCCGACGAGAGAGTGGGGAGAGTATTCGCACTTGGCCACTGCTCCTTCATTTGGACGCCCCCAACAGAATAATCTCATAAAATAATTAAGCAGACGCTTATTGGTATGTGGATTTGCTTTTAGTGGCATACATAGGCAAACATTCTTTCACTTTCCTCATGTAAGGGAATGCCACATAAAATATAAGCCAGATTTGTGTTCATGACAGATGACAGCTTGAAAAAGGAATTCTATGATCTCCTAAACCGAACATATGCTATGTGCTGCACCAGACATCCCTCCAATATTCTGGATCGCCTCGGATTATTAACTTGTTGCAGCAAGGGTACGATTACGAATATAACAGTCAAAACGTTGATACTATAAATTAATATAAAATGTAATTTCACTTATTGGTTAAAACTGTTTGTCAGCATTTCAACAGTTTATCCAATCCGTTGCTTTTGGGGGCGAAAGACTTTTTCCATTTAAAAAGACAAGTAGATATTGAAATTTATGGTAATCTGATGGATAAAGCCAACTCAAAAAAATTGTTGACGGTTTTGCTTTCCGCATGTAGTCATGCGTTGTCGCGATGAAAGACCACATCCTTTCTGTTGACCAACTGAATACTTGCATTGAATTTTCTGTGCTTAAAATTTCAAGTTGTGTATGATAGTCATATTTTTAATATTTACCGTTTTATTTTGTTTCAGAAGCTCATAGTACATCAGACCTTTGTGGTCTTTTTTTCTTTTTCACGCCAGCTTTTAATATTGTGTAATACCCATAGAGAACGCTATGACAAAAAACATAGCGTGCTATAATATATATATACACAACAACTATATATATATACACAACAGTGCTATACGCCGAGCGATTTCAGAGCAGAACAGTACCTGTAAGGGCATTCATCGAGCAATTTCAGAGCAGAACAGTACTTGTAGAACCGGTCATCGAGCAACTAGATACTCGTACATAGAGTCCACTTGAAAATAAAATAAATCAATTCATATTTGTGTTTTATTGAGTTTATTTAAAGCTCTACCAATTGTGTTTTCGAGCAACTGTCTTAAGTTGACGATTCAAAAATTAAACGATAGGTCAGTTCGCGTACCTACTGTCCAACACTACGAAAAACTTCAAAGAACTACGAAAAACAGTCCAAAATCCTTTCGCAGCAGAGAACGTAATGAGAGAGAAGTTCCTTTCCCCTCTTTTCTTATTTTTAGTCAAGGAAATTTAATCGTTCAAATTTATGAAGAACGTAAAAACCCTTTTGTGCTTGACACTGTCATCTGTCTTTGTTTTTATTTGGATTTGGATTTTTGTTTACTTTGTTTTGTAAGATGTGAATACAAAATTAATTAACAATGAAAAGGTAAAATAGAAAAAAGTTGTTAGAAAGTGTTTAAAGACAAAAGTATGCAAATTAAATTAAAATGCTCCCCAAACACCTTAAAGCCTCCACAATAATGACATTTATAATAGATGGGCAATGCAAGGATAAATGGTCAGAGGAACTCATTTTAATACTCGTTGTGAACTTCCCGATTTAAATTATTTTTTTTTTAATTCTTTTGAAAAATAAAAAACAAAACAAAAAACAGTTCACATTTATCTGTACAAAATTGTCTAAAATCCGTTCGATTGCCTTTTAACAAATTTGGTCTCACTCATCCGGATTTGGCAGTTTTTGCATGTTGTTGAGATGCACTGTTATACAATAATATGATTGGAGGAGTGTTCTTCAAATAATCCCAGATATTTTCATGACCTATTGAAGACGCCACTATGCCGACTTTGAAATACTGTATCCTAATTACTTTTTAGACAGGATTCCTACTTGCGACAACAAAATACGGGGCTTTCCATTTCTTCTTTTCTGTTTTCATGTCTCTATCTTTCTCTTCCTTCTCTATTGTTTTCTTTCTTTCACCCTTTTCCTATCAACCTGTGCGTAATTAATATTAGCTGTAAGCTTACCTGTACAGAGATAATTTTTAAATAAATATGAAATATGAAATAAATATGAAAAGGGGTCTTAAAGGAGTCTTTGCATTTGCTCGGCTACGATAAGATATATTATAACGTATGCATCGTTTCACTGAGAATGAAGAGCGATTTGTTTTTTGTGGTACCTAAAGTATTAAAATTAATCATTCTTTTCTTCTATTACGGTTTAACTTGGACCTTAACAATGTTTTGAAAATTATATCTTGCAAATGAGCACCATTTGCGACCACGTAAAGTTTGACCCTCTTTTTATGGCATTTTACATAACTTTGGCCAGAGTTTCTTGTGAAATTCCGCCGATTTCGTTACATATGTTGGTCTTAGTTGTTCTAGGATTTGATTCTGATTTGTTGGCATAAACCCTGCTTTTCAAATATCCCCACAAGGAAAAAGTCAGGCCGAGTCAAATCATGTTGACTTGTTGGCCGGAAGAAATCACTATTTCTCTTAAATCAATCAATAAGGAAACATCGTCAAGAATAAATCAGTTGTTTCACGAGCAATATGGAATGTTGCGCCATGCTATTGAAACTAGTGACTCTCCATGCCATTTTCGTTCAGTTCAGATGCCAAAAAATTGCATATCAATGACCTACATTATACTCCATTAACCGTAGTCGTCTCGGTATTACCGTCTTCGAAAAAGTAACGTCCAAAGACTCTTTCAAAGCACACAGCGGATCAGACCGCATATGAATGTAGATGTAAATGTCAAGACTTCAAAAATAAATTTTGAGTTTTGAGTTCCACAACATCGAGCATTTTGGGTATATACACTTCCACAAGGCGTTCCACAGGCTCAACAGCAAAGACATTTTTCATGTTTCGGGAGTATTGATATCGGAGCGGCTTATTTTATCTAGTATGAGAAATTGTGCAAACCAACCATATGGATTTTAAGATCCACATAGTCGATGGATGTAAGCAAAACTGCTGAGTGCGGCGTCGACATGAAGTTTCTGAATGTTGGTCAACATCAGCTTCAATGGTCTCATTACTCGTACTTCGATAAAGACAGGGTTTAATCTTTAGCTTTGTGGCCACACTACCTCTTGGTCATTAGATTCTTCGTACCTTGGATTCTCTTTCAGCAATTCTACAGCTTATATCTTGAGTTTCATTGGTTTTAATTAACCACCACTATGTAGTATACAGGGTGTTCTGGATAATGTGTCGATGGCAGTTTCATTGACATATTTTGAAAAAAAGATCATAAGGGTAGGGGGGATCTGAAATGCTTTCGCTCCGAGATACAGAGATTCTAAGCAATGCCTTACTTTGACCTCTTTTGACCCCTGAGATATTGTTGAACTTATAATTATGGGTACTTTAATTGCCTCTAAGTAAAGGGTTTCCTAAAATTAATGTGTCAAAATGTTTAAGAAATAGTGTTGTTCGTGAAATAAGAATGGCAAAAACACAGTTTTACTTCAACCGACTGAATAGCAACTTAGATGGCTGAAAATTATGGGGTAACCTTCGTAAATTGGGGATTGGAAAACAAAAAATGAGCTGGTCTTATGACATCGATTGCAATGAACTTAATCGTAGGTTCTTATCGATTCCACACTCCATAACCACAGAAGTAAATAAAGATTATATTTACCGAAGTCCTGCTGCCTCAACAGAGACACAATTTTTCTTTACAAGAATAGAAAACATGGATGTTGTCGAAAGTTTTTTGTCCATAAAATCAAATGCGGTAGGACTCGATGGAGTTTATCCAGTTTTTATTAAAGCTGTATTACCATTACTACTTCCGTACTTCCGTATATTACGCATGTCATAAACACCATTTTCCCCAACAGTGGAAAATGGCTAAAGTAATACCAATCCCTAAAAATTCGTCAGGTGTTGAATTCAGACTATATCAATTCTACTTTGCCAAAGTATGTGAACGAATTATGCATAAGCAAATAAATGAGTATCTTAAACGTACTAATCTACAGGTTTCAGTTCAATCTGGATTTCGAGCCAAATATACTACTGCTTTGATGAGTGTGGTGGAAGATATAAGAGAGAAATTTGATAAAGACCACGTTACTTTCTTGACCCTTCTAGATTTCTCCAAAGCCTTTGATACGATCAACCATTCTATTCTCATTCATAAGTTACGTCATTGTTTTAATATGTCTCCATTTTCCGTTAAGTTACTCTCATCTTATCTAAAAGAAAGAAAACAAACGGTCTCTCTGGAGGGCGTCCTATCAGAATTGCCTCCTTTGGCGCGAGTCATTCCCCAGGGGTCGATTGTGGGACTCTCTTATTCTCACTGTATATCAATGAGCTATCCTATTTTCCAGCAATCACATTAGACAGTTCAGCAATTGAATTCGTTGAATCTTCTAAAAACGCTCACTTGGAACAACCATATAAATGCGATAGTGAGTAGGACATATGGCATTCTCCGAACTCTATGGACTGCTCAAAAGTTTACACCACCGAAGACAAGATTAACTCTCGGTAAAACACTGTTTATCCCTGTACTTAGTTATGTTTGCGAAATATTTGGTAACTGTGATGCTGACAGTAAAAGAAAGCGTCAAGTTGCTTTTGATAGCACTATCCCGTATATCTACGGCCTCAGAAGGTTTGACCATGTGTCACATTTGGTTAACAACCTATTGGGTATGTCTTTTCAGAACTCCGTCAAATTTCGTACTCTCGTTGTGCTGTATAGCATTATAAAAACAAGGGAACCAACGTATCTATATTATAGAATCCAGTTTTCTGCATCCAACTGCATCCAGATCTGCATCTTTAACTATCCCGCAATTCCCCTGTCTAACGTCTGAAAGAGAAATTTTTCATTGCTGCCATCCGTCTGTGGAACTTACTGCCGCGTTACCTGAGAGAGCTGAATGGCATGAGTCGATTTAGAAGTGAATTACAGCGTTTCATCAAAAATCAAAGCAACTAGAATTAAGCTTGCCTATCCTTCTTTCAAGCAAACTCAATTGACAAAAAGTTTAACTATACAATTTGGAATACGCAAGTATGAATAATGAAATGTAGATTATTACTGATTATTTGAACTTTAATTTCCTTTGTAATTCTCTTTATCTCTATCTCTCACAGACTTAGATCCGTTTTATTCACTATTGTTCAACCTCCCGATAACTCCCAAGTTGGCTAACTTCGAAGTTGATTTCAACTCGAGAGTTAAACGGCAAGTTGAAAAATGTTTTTTTTCACTATTTCAACTCTCGGGTTGGAAGTTAAATTTCGCAAGTTGGTGTACTTGCTGTTTCGAAAAATTCCCTGGGATATCTGTGACAGATGACACAAATATATCAGTCTCAACTTTGGATTTGAAAATTATAATTGCGGACTGTTATTCAAAAGCAGTAACGTGAAAAAAGTGAAACAATAGAAAAAAACACAAAAAAAAAAGAACAGCGGAGGAGGAAGATTGGCTCGTAAGAAATGTTTTGGAGTACAGTTCCATAATTGAGAATAAGAAAACGGACGGTGCGACGAATCGCGACAAAGACAATGCGTGAGAGAAAATTGCAACCGCATTCAATGTTGCGCCGCCTGGCCAGGTAGTTGCTTTGAATTTGTACTCTTTTTTTAATTCCATTCTTTCTGTCCGTAGGAAAGAGCTTTCAAGTCTCTGCGCGAAAAGTATTCAAAAAGTAAGCAGACATTGAAGGATCGTGCGTTTTACTTTTTAAGAGACGCCAAAAAGGCCGGTGGTGGTCCGCCCAAAAAGGAACTATCTGCATTGAGCGAACCAATGCAGCAATTGGCGGTGCTTTTGACGCCTTCTGCATTGGGTCTTGCTGCAATATTCGGGGATAGCGACCATTGAACAGCCAACCGATCAGCACTGCAGTATGCTAGCCGGGAAATAGCTTCATCTTCTGACCAGATGCAAGTAATTTCTGTCGAAGAGATCCTCGTCTTTGATGGGAATAGGGCATTCTGTTTAGACGATGAAGACGTGAATGCCACATTTGCGGACGAGGCGCATGATAATGTGCTGGCAAATGTAAGTGAGGCACTGACAACGGTCGAATTCAAAAGCACAAAACATCACAACACAAAATCAATGTTGTCTAAAAAAGGTACAGTTGTTGACCGTACTTAGGAGAGAGTAAATTCAGCCTAATTGCGGAAGCCTTTAAACGCCCTATTGCACAGTCACCGGCGTAAAAGTGAATCGGAGGAAATGGCAGCCCCATGTAAAACTCAAGAATTCGCAGAAAAAAGAAGCAACATTCCGCGACCAAATATAGAATTTAAATTGAGATTTTAGAGAGCGTGAGAGAGCGGTACAAGTTTGAACGCGAATGAGCTACCTTAGATCTCAAACGAGCTGCAATTGAATGTGAACGGGCTGAGCTTGATCGGGAGAGTTCAGCCATTGAATTGCAGCGGGCAAAAAATCAACTTGCTCACGACAAAGAGTTTTAGCGCCTTCGTTTATTCATTTCAATGACATCAGTCCCAACACCAGCAGCAAAAAAAAGAGTATGATTGAGTAATTTATGTTTGCTTAAGTTTTTAGTTATCCAATAAAATTCCTAGTAATAAACTCAATTTTTACTTTTATTTTTTATTGATGGATTTTTTCAGCTAATACTCGTACTAAGCTAGCAATCTAACATTGGCTGAAAATAAGTACGAACTAATCGAGAGCGGATGTTGTTATTGGCTGCCAATGGTGCTCTCGAAAGCGTAGCGGACGGAACATATGCGGCGGATAGCACATCTACGAATCCCGGCATTTCAGGTGGTGGTTGCGATTCATTTTCATTTATAAAGGCTCCGCCATCTAACGTTTTTTTTTTCAACTAGTGCTTATTTCGTGAATGGTAATACTTAGCTCATGTCTGATTTGACAGATAATTAGTTTTATCCTTCCGCTGAACGAATATGGTTGTACATATGCTTGAACAATGCTGGGAAATATTGCGACATTACTTTGAAAATCATGGTAATTTTGCAGAATGTGTGCGAAAATTGCGTACGGATTTTGGAAGAAGAGAAGCACCGTCGGCTCCGTATGTTCGTTATCTTGTGGAAAAAGTGAAAGAAACTGGCATCCTCATCGATAAACCAAAGTGTGAAAAGCCAAAAACAGTGCGTACACCCGAGAATATTGCTGCTGTGGCAGAAAGTGTGCGTGAAGCGCCATCAACATCAATTCACCGTCGTTCTCAACAATTGAACATTTCGGAGGCATCATTGAGACGAATTTTGCATAAAGACCTTGGTATGACGCCATACAAAGTCCAATTGGTTCAGAAGTTGAAGCCAACTGACCATCCAATGCGTTTTCGCTTCGCTAAGTGGGCCTGCGATCGACTTAGAGAAGATGCCGATTTTGCCAAAAAAATCATCTTTTCAGATGAAGCTCATTTTGATCTTGGCGGGTATGTAAACAAGCAAAATTGTCGCATTTGGGGCACAGAAAACCCGCACGCATACATTGAAAAGGCGATACACCCAAAACGAGTCACTGTTTGGTGCGGATTATGGTCCAGAGGCATAATTGGGCCATTTTTCTTCGAAAATGAGCAAGAAGTGGCCGTTACAGTCAATGGCGATCGTTATCGGGCCATGTTGAACGAATTTTTGTTCACAAAAATTGAAGAGGAGGATATTGGCAACATTTGGTTTCAACAGGACGGCGCTACGTGCCACACAGCCGAAGCTACACTCGATGTTTTGCGCCCTGTTTTTGAAGATCGCATTATCAGCCGCAGAGCTGATGTCGTTTGGCCACCTCGGAGCTGCGATTTGACACCGTTGGACTATTATTTGTGGGGTGCCGTAAAAGATAAGTGTTACGCCGCCAAGCCAGAGACAATTGACGCTTTAAAGGACAATATTCGTGAAGCCATTGGTGGAATACAGCTGCACACAATCGATAATGTGCTTAAAAATTGGACCGATCGTGTAGGCTACTGCATGGCCAGCGGAGGCAGCCATTTGAATGAAATTATTTTCAATTATTAACCGGAAGGATAAAACTAATTATCTGTCAAATTAGAAATGAGCTAAGTATTACTATTCACGAAATAAGCACTAATTGAAAAAAAAACGTTAGATGGCGGACCCTTTAGCTATGTTATGGAGGACGGCACAAGGGATGATGATTGATTGCACAGTTTCAACTCTGCACCTTAAGCCAGTGGCCAACACTGGAAACCGCCTCTTTCAAATGCCGTACGAACGTTCGACGCAGTTTCGAGTCCGAATCTGCGATTCGTTGAATAGATTCTCAACAGCGTTTGTGGCATTCAGGAAAGGCGTTGCAAGGTAGCTCGTATTTGTGTAGCCCGAATCACCAATAAGAACTCGCCTTCTTCGAATCGCTTTTTAAGCCAGACATATTGAAAATGCGCTGATCATGAGTAGAGCCCTTTTAAAGAAGAAAACAATAAAAATTGATTTGAAATTTGTACTAATTATACGAGCACAATACCTGCCAACGACCGACGATATCGTTTATTTTTAAATTCGCAGCAGACACCGACGGAACGTTTATGGAGAACCATCCCTTACGATTTCTGAAATTTTCCGGATCAGTTCCACCTGGTGACTGAATGCGGATATGTGTGCGATCTATCTCGCCAATTGTTCGAGGGAAGTTGGCTTTAGTGAAAAAGTCACGTGCTGCCAGCAATCGTTCCCTTTGCGTTTCCGGCATACGAATGAATCGGGGTGCAAATTGACAATAGCTCTAGACACACGTTTTAACTCATAGAGCACTGTTGTAATGCTAACCCCAATAGAATCTGCAATCGCCAGTTGAATTAATACGCGTGCATAATAACGTAAAACGATTAGTTCTCGTAATTGCGTAATTGGCCGTAGTTCACGCGATCTAGCAACAAGTAAAATTCGAACAAATTCGTAATGTTCACTACCGTCTCTTGTCGTACGGCAACGAATCCGTTATTGATTCAAGAACCATCATTGTCGTCCATTTTGAGAGACGAAAACGATAGATAAAGTCGCTGCTGTCCCATTTGTTGAATTCAACACGTGGAAGCATCTTATATTGACGTCTTTCAACCGACAAATTTTCTGCGTTTTCTTCAACTTCGCTGCTCGAAGAAGATGATGGCCAATTCTCCGAGAAATAATTAGCGCGAAACATTTTTATTTATTGGTCGTATTTTAATTTTAATATTTAATAATACAATTATTTTCGACATCCGATGTCAAGAGCGAACTGTTAACAATATAGTGAAGTGAGATTAAACAAAATCCCAAGTTTGCTCGGATAACTTCTACTATTTCGGGGAGTTGAGACATCAAAAGTTGATCAACTTTGGATTTTATCAACTTTTGAATATCGTAAGTTGAGAGTTTGAGTGAATAAAAGCAATTTCTCAAGTTGCGATAAAAATCCCCAAGTTGTGTTCAACTTCGAGTGAATAAAACGGCCCTTAATTGGGTAAATTGAATAAATATATTATTATTATTAAAAGTTATTGAAGAACAAAATTTTGAAATTGTCGTAATTTTTTTTCTGAAAAATTCACAAACAAAGAACAAGGTTAGGCTATTTCATCTCCAAAGTGGGGTATTTTTTTTATAACTACCCCATAAAATTGACTAATTAACAG
This sequence comes from Volucella bombylans, assembly GCA_949129095.1. Lineage (NCBI taxonomy): Eukaryota > Metazoa > Arthropoda > Insecta > Diptera > Syrphidae > Volucella > Volucella bombylans. The sequence continues at coordinate 124,389,364 of OX422140.1, read as the reverse complement.
CTACTTTTGATTTTTTTTCCCCCGTAAAATAAGTCTCGGATAAGGTAACTCCTATTTTTTCAGGTCAAAAAAAATACTGGTGTTTTGTTCTGAAGAAAGAAAACTAAGCAGTTTTCTTATAAACTCTTATAATACTAAAGGAATGCAAAATTATTTGAATTAGCAGTTTTTAGTTTCTAACCGAGATATTGACATTTAATTTATAATTTTTTCGATGATGGACTTTTCAAAACAGGAATCTGCAGATATGGCTTATATCTATAGTTTCTGCAACAGGTACGATTAACGACTAAAAATGAAATGGCAGGTCATAATTAAAACATTTTTCAGGTTGAGAGAGGTTGAGGAAGAACGCGGAAATAGTCTAGAGACTCACATCCTGCTTTAGCAGAAGGAATTCGCAGCTACGAAGACTTTTTACATTACATCAGAAACCGTACAAATACCAGTCAGACCAAGCAGACATTTTAATTTAAGCATGAATTGCATTTGGAGAATTCTACATTCAGTCGGCATGCATTCATTCCACCATATATCAGTACAGAAGCTATAACCCGGGGACTCAGAGAAGCGTTTAGAATTCTGTAATCACATTGTGGAAAACCGAAGAGAACAATCCATAGAACGGACTCTATGGACGGATAACTCCCAATGCACCATGCATGGAATCACTAATTTCCACAATTTACATACCTGAGCAGAAAGCAACCGACACTCTACGTATGTTAATACTGCGCTTTTCAGTATAAGTTCGACGTCAATGTGTAGGCAGGCATATTGGGTAACAAGCTGATCAGACCCTATCGGCTTCCTCCAAACCATAGCTCGAATCTCTACTTGGAATTTTTGCGACACAAATTACGAAAAATATTACAAATTACTATTAGGTGGTATACCACTGCAAATAACAAAAACCATTATGTACCAGCAGGATGGCGCCCCCGCACACTATGGCCATGTAGTTTAGTTACAGAGTGGCTGGATCGCGTGTGTAAAAACTCGTTGATAGGGCCATTATATGGCTTCCAAGATCTCCGGACTTGACCCGAATGGACTTTTATTTATGGTGACATTGTTTACTCATTAGAAATAACAACGAAAGCCCGAGAAGAATTTGACATTTTTAGAACCTTTCAAATACGGGCTCTGGCGTGTATACAAAGCAATGGTTTGCACTTTGAACAATCGATATGATACAAGGTTTGGTGAAAAAAATAAAGATGCAATGAATATTTGTATTATTTTCCTAAAATTTTTAACAATTTGTAATTAATGCTTTACGTGTTTTAAGAAACTGACTTGAGATGAAATGTCATGAGCTTTTTTTTGTGCAAATACTTCATGCTTCAAAGTTGCAAAAAGTGGAGATTAATGAGATATTTTTCCGAAAAAAATTATGACAAAGGCAAAATTTTAGCTTTTTAAAAAAAATACTTTTCATCTTCAATAACTTTTGACACATTAAATTTAGGGCAACACTTACTATTAAACATTGAAGTTCTCATAATCTCATATCCCATTAATGCGTGTTACCATACACGCATTACATTTAAAATACGTTAAGAGTCAAAACAGAGTAAAGTAAGGCTTTGCTCAAAACATCTGTACCTCGGAGGAGATGCATAAGACCATCCTTTATAAATCAAACTCGAAGTTTCTTAGCATTTTCAGTTAGATTATCCTATCTCTGTATAACAAGTATTTACGTGCAGTCGGCTAATTATCACCGGGGGCCAAAGTTACAGATCTTCAAAATCCCTGCCAAGCTCGACCGGCTGTACTAAATAATAATGGCGAGTCTTCACTGCTCTATTAAAGTAAGTAAAGACATCAATGGATCCCCTTGATTCAGATAGTTTAGCATACTTACATGCATATTACCTTATATCGGGTGCCCCAAAATTAATGTTTTTCGGGACGTCGATACGACACCCCCTTTGATTGACTCTCCTTGTCGAGATGTCCTACTGACCATTCACATCAGCTTTGACTCCACTCTCGTTACCACTTCGTCTTCTTTTAAGCTCAACTTTGTGTCAGTTAAGTTAACACTGTATTGCTACATTCTTCAGGCCCAACCTATCGAATCCTACCAACTTGCTATTGATGCAATTGACAATTGGATTGACTTATCGGACTCATTAAATATTAAATATTATCTTCGGCGATTTTAATCTGCCTCAGCTGAAGGCCTACATTTTTTCATCATCGCTTCTAATACCGTTTCTACTAAGGAATTTCTCTTCTTAGATCGGTTAACAGACTCTAGTCTATATCAAGTCGGTGGCGCTTCCAATTATATGGAAAGGCAATTAGAGCTTATCTTCAAAACTGATCCTATCAACTACTCAGTATCAGTATCGTGTTGTCCCATATCTCTTAAAATTATTGATAACTTTCATCCTCCTCTTCTTCTTTCTCTTTTCCACAACTCTACCCTCGAATCGCCTCCCCCCGCAATTCTCTCTTCTAGCAATTGTCTCAAAATTAATTTCCGTAAAATCAATACCTACGAGTATATCATAAGGGCTTCTTTCGAGTTTACCAGTCTATCTCTGATTGTTGCCTTCTCCATTTTTTACAGAGAAATATTCTAATCTATGTCGTTTCATGTGCCATATTCCCTCCATAAAACATCTTCGACATTACTTCCATGGCATAATCATTTGCCAACAACTCCTACGTGCCAGATCCCTCTTATTTCCATGACCCGCCAAATTTATTCGTTGATCCATTCTAACTCAAAATTTCGATCCTACTGTTATTGAACAGAAGTTACTGAAACTTAAAGATGAATTTCGACCCGGCCCAGATGGTCTCCCTGCCGTTTATTTTAAAAAATGCTCTTCAAACCTATCTTTTCTCCTTTCCTACCTATTTCGTCTATCCCTTACATAGGTAGAATTTTTGAAGACATCTTTTATAATCCAAATACAAAAAAAGGGATCGAAGACTAAAGTTACCAATTATCGTCGCATTACTAAACACTCTTATATACCCAAACTGTTTGAAAGCCCATGGCAAAGAACTCGATGTTATTGCACCGATTTCACTAAATCGTTCGATAAGATATCTCATCAACAGAACCTCTTCCAATTGTTTACTCTCTGCCTTGAACCACGTTTCACAAGCCAGCCATCTTGGTCCTCATATCTTTATGCTTACTACTGACGATCTTGAGAAGGTCATTAAATACTCTCCCCCTCCCTTTACCATGACAACACAAATTTTTTTTAAATTATTTCTTCTACTCTACCTCTCCTCGACTCTACCTTTCTTCAAGAAGACATCGATCAGTTTTTAGTCTGGTGCCTCAAAAACTGCTTAAAACTCAATATCGTCAAATGCAAATCTATAATCTTCTCAATTAAATGCAACCCATCTCCTCCCCGACTTTAACATCTCTATGATCAATCAATTCCTCTGGTTCAATCTCTTCAAGATCTTGGCATATTATTCGACTGGGAGTTTAATTTCCGTTCGCATATCGATAAGATGATCCTTAAAACCAACGCATCACTTGGCTATATTAAACGGTGGTCCAAGTAACTTTCCAACCCGTGCGAACCAGATATCTCTATGTTACATTTAGTCTCCCCCTGCATGAGTATGCCAGTTAAGCTTGGTCCCCCTTTCACCGAGTTCTTGTTTCCCGAATCGAGGATATTCAACTTCGATTGCTCCAGTTTGCTCTTCTTGGTTTGCTCTGGAACGACCTTTCAATCTTACCTCCCTGTCAATACCTCTTCAAACTCATCAATATGAATTCGTTAGAAGAACGTAGGAATATTGCTGACATTCATTTCATTCATCGATTGTTGTCAGGTTAAATCGACTGTGCATTCCATTTCAACTCTATTTCCTTCAACACCAACCCACGTAATTTACGTTTTCTTCGACTTTTCTATCTAATGGTCCACCGCACCCCTTACGGCTGCAAAGAACCAATCTCCCGTATGCTCCGAAAGGTCAACTCAAACCTCTCCATCTTTGATTTCAACCTGAGCACTCGTCGTCTCATACAAAATCTCCTCCACCATTCCCTTGGTTCCAAGCTCTTAAGTCTTTCTGTTAGTTTTCAGTCTCAGTTTTTAAGTTAGATTGAGCTTGTGTTAAGCCAAATAAACGAGGGCCTCGGCGCCCACCAAAATTAAATTAAGACCGCCTATTTGAAATTGGAAAAAAACGTAGTGTTTATTTAAACAGTTTTGACGTTTTTATTTGAATAAACAGTGCAGACATGGAGGTTACGTATGAAACACAATATCCGATAAATGGCCGCCTCGTGACTGATGGCACACGTGTCAGCTCAATTTCGTCAATGTGGATTTTCACAAATTCTATGCGTTGTGCGTCCGTGTAATTCTCCATTACTAATGTTTATAAATAAAGGGTTTGCCAAAAGGGACTTCACAACTTTGAATTTAATTTGTGAACGCACTCTTTCACTAATCATCAAACTGTCACTGTCAATTTATTCAGTAAACTCAACATTTTCATCATGGTAAAGTACACTCACGAGCAGCGTGTGCAAATTATAAAAATTTTCTACCGAAATTCGGAGTCGGTGACTGCAACTTTAAGTTGGAGCGTTAACTCCAATTTTCAGTCGTAATTCTCACCCTAGTAGACAGGCAATAACAAGTTTAGTGCAAAAATTTGAGTCTACATATTCGTTATGTGATGTTGCCGTGTCAGTGAGACGGGTTGGTCGAAGTGTCGAAATTATCGCTGCCGTTCAGGCGTCCGTAGCAAACGATCCAAATCAGTCAATTCCATGGCGATCTCAAGAATTGGGCATCGCTCAGACCACATTATGGCGTGTTTTGCGTAAGGATCTTGGTTTACACCCATACAAGATCAAGCTGACTCAAGAATTGAAGCCGATGGACTCCGGTTGGGTTCTGGAGAAGATGCGCCAAGATGATGAATTTCATCGCAAAATCATCTTCAGTGACGAAGTTCATTTTTGGCTCAATGGGTTCGTCAATAAGTAAAATATGCGTTATTGGTCGGGTAAAAATCCACATGTGCTTCATGAATTACCACTTCATCCACAAAAAATAACTGTTTGGTGCGGTTTGCATGCCGGCGGCGTTATTGGGCCATATTTTTTCGTCGACGATAACGATCGTCACGTTACTCTGAATGGTCAGCGTTATCGCGCCATGATCACCGATTATTTTTGGCCCGAATTGGAAGATATGGACTTGGACGACATGTGGTTTCAACAAGATGATGCCACAAGCCACACAGCACACGCTGTGAAGAGTAAGAGCTATTGAAGAGTAAGTATGGTGAGTGTGTTACCTCAAGAAACGGGCCAGTCGTTTGGCCGCCTCGTTCGTGCGATTTAACGCCAGTTGACTATTTTTTGTGGGGCTACGTTAAGTCATTGGTGTAAGTCAACACGCCGGCGACGTTGGAAGAGCTCAGAGCAAACATTGAACGCGAAATAGCGGCCGTTTCGGCCGAAATGTGTGGTCGAGTCGTTGAAAATTGGGTCCAAAGAATCGACCAAGCGTGCCCGCGGTGGCCATATGAACGAAGTCGAGTTCCATTCATAAATGTTTTAATTGTACTTCAAGCCAATAATAAAGTTTTTGAAATATCTCTAATAGTTTGCGTTTTATTAAAAAAAAAGTTGGCAAGTTCTTATTGGAAAACCCGATATATGGCAGCTGTCACACAATAACGCTGTACGACCGACATAAAAAATTTAGCAAATTTCAAAATAGGCGATATTAATGGAGAATGTTGGAGAACTGTGGTTCTTCGGATTGGGACAAAGATACTATCCTAAATAACTCTGCATATGACCTTTATCATCACAGTCCTGCTCAATGGCTATGAAGAATTAACTTTGTCCCATATGGTCGGTCGCTACGAGAGAAAGGTATCGAGGAAGATATTTGGGATTTGATATTTGATTAATGTCAAGTTCTGGAATATGAGAGCGACGGCAAACTTAAACCTCTGTCCTCTATCCGGTGACATTTCAAAAATTTATGTGCATTGTGACTGCACCTCGCATCTGTCATGCAAGCATGCGATGCATATCCCGTTGCGTTACAAATCATGATGTTATGGATTGTTACACGATGCGCAGTGTTTATTTTTCTATAAACGTAAAACAATATGTAACAAATTGATTGGAATTCATATAATTAATCATTTGCTAAATATTTTATTTATATTTATATTTATTTAAAAGAAAACTTTACTTCTCGGAATTCGCCATTATACTTCAGATTGCATAAATCAAACAAACAACTGCCGTTTGCATCGTTCTGGTTCATGATGCGCTGGTTGTTTTTCCTTGCGCAGTACGAGTATATACATTCACAATGAATTTCGGAACGTACTGCGTTCTGTCACCAGTTTGGGTTTGCATTTCAGAATGGTTGCTGATGCAAAAAGCAGGCAGTACTGCATTTTGGAAAGCAGCCTAAGTATACAACTGGAGGCAATAATTTAAGTAAGTAATTAAGTCGTGAGTAAGATAAGGTCTGATTAGAGGGGCGAAGTAAAGTACACTTAGTATAGTTGTAGATTCCATTGTGATATCGCTGCGATAGGGAGGAAGACCGTGCCCTGGCTACTCCTGGAACCATTGAGAATTCCTGAACGATTCATACAGCAGAGATCATTTACATTTTGGAAGTGGTAACTGCTTAGACATTGTATTTTGATGCACTTCAAAGCAGGGCGGTTACAAAAGAAGTACGCGACAGATTACTATTTCTTTTCATTTCTTCAGCAGCTGCCGAAATCTTTGTGACCAATACTCAATCCCTTTTTTTTTTTGTATTCCAAAACAACTATGTCTCATGGTTATAATTGTAATATCTCCATCTTCTGAGATTGATCAGTTCTTTTACTCGATTGGGGTCATGTAACATACAGAGGGTGTTCAAAATATTAGAAACACTGCATTTTTTTCACATATTTTTTGTTTATTGCTGTGGATTTTGATTTTGGAACATTAAATAAAAAATTAAACTTTATAGTTTTAAGATTTATCATATTTATTCATTATTTATAGAGAAAAACAATTTTTTCTTTTAATATTTTGTCACGCCTCCCTTAACTTTTTTTAAGGCACGAATTCGTTCTGGCATTGTTTTCATATTTTTTAATGAAATTTCTACAGTGTTCCTAATATTTTGAACATCCTCTGTAGGGTATGTAAATTTAAATGTTTCATAGTCGCCCCAATGTGTCTATCTACTCGTATATCATTTGTTTGGCATAGTGCATTGGTAACTAAGGTTTTCGAAGTGCCTACTATTCGTTCTTAGGAATCCGAGTGGAAAATAGCACTCAATGACCGGCAGTATGGTTTTAGTAACAACAGGTCCACTGGTGATTTGATGGCATGTCTCACCTAAAAAAGGAACTAAAGCGCACATCAATCTGGCGAAAGCAAGATAGTTGCACTTGATATTTCTAAGGCATTTGACAAGGTTTGGCATCAGGCTCTTTTGTTGAAAATGCGTGCTTTTAGCATAGACGACTCTCTTCTTCAATGGATTAGAAATTACCTTTCGGAACGTTCAATTCAGGTTGTCTTGGCTGGTTTCAAGTCTGATATTCACAAAATAAATGCTGTTGTGCTCCAGGGCTCCGTTCTGTCTCCGACTCTCTTTTTGATTTTGATTATTGATGTCTTGCGTGCTATTTCTAATCCAACATATTCCTTTGCTGACGATAGTACTCTCTGCTTTTCTTATTCGTTGGGGAACTTTCAACAGAGTAGAATTTATGGCTTCCAAAACACAGTGACGTCTGCTGTCGTTAAAGCGAAATTTAAATACCCAGCCATTATCCATGAATGGCACTTGCATCGTCGAAACCAAAAACCTTTCCATTCTCGGTATGTATGTGGGAAATATAATATTTTTATTATGTTTTAAGTAACTATGATACAAGTGAAGGAATACAAAATTTCAAAATTACAATTCGAAGATACAACTCTACATTTTACATTAACAGACTGAGCTAACAATTTACGATTGACGATCCGCCAAACCCATTTTCTATTCCACCATCAGCTTGCTTTTATTGTCATCCGCTCGATCGATATCCCATCAATCCAGCCAGTTCCAAAAGGCAATCGAATTCAACAACTTATGCCACGTCCACAGTTTCAGGGCTAACCTAAACAAAACCCATCCGCTGCCTACCCCAATAAGAATGACTATTGCCCTCAGCGGAGTCATTGTAGCACGAAGACAATATTACTCATATCACTTTAGTTTTTATGCTTTTCCAATGTAGGTCAGCACAAAATCCATTCATGACAAATCAAATGTTCTTCTCGTAATTCAACGAGAGTAAACAAACTCCGATCGTCTGGGTCAATAAACGAGCGGATGACAACTCATACTACTGTAACATTATTCAGCACAGCTGGTGGTCGTTAATCGTAAATTGTTGATTGTTTATAATAATAAAGAAATTACTAATTGGTTATCAAAATGAAGTCAGCATTTCCACATGTATATCAGGGACAATTTACGTTGGTCACATATTCGATGTCGCCAAAATTGCTGTGACATGTCTAGGTTTCCTCAAGCGATGTAAGAAATATTTTACACCCTCTGGCCTCAACATATAAGGCATTCATCCGCCCAAAATTGGAGTACAAGTCCCCATCTGGTCAGGTGCCCTAAATATATCTGACCTGCTAGATAGGATTCAAAACCGTGCGATAAACACCGACGTAATGTCTCCTGTCTCAACTTTGTTTTATTGCTACTTCCACCACCACTGCTCCATTGAAATCGCTAGTAGCATTCCGCCCCTTATAGCCTTCAACCGCAATACACGCCTCGCTATGAATGCGCATCAGTATACCCTCAAGCCGACTTTCGGACGTACTCTAAAATATCGTGATTCCTTCCTAAACTGTACAACACGCTTATGGAATGCAAACCTTTAATACCAATGTACATCGGTACCTCTCGTTTCTTCCTTCCTAAGTTTCCTTCGCCCGCGCTGTGTACAAATATTTTAAGGGTACCTACACAAATCCCTTGAGCGCACACTAATTGTAAAAAGAAAAAACGTCAAAAACGTCATTTGAACGTCAAATTGATCGTCATTTGCAATAAGGGTTGTGAACATCAAACTGCAAACGTCATTTGGTATCGTTGATCTGTGTCATCTACATGATTTTTTTCTTGCAAAAGCATTTAACGTTTTCGAACAGAGCAATCATCCTTGAATGCATGTTATTACGCAGTGCAAATTTCTGGCTGCTTTTTTGCCGGGCATATGACGTTTATGAACTTCTGTAATGCAAACACTGCATTATCGAACATGCTGCAAAGGCAGTTTGATTTATAATGTCGTTTTCGAACAAATGACTTTCGCAGCTTGAGTTTAAGAACATTTTGCAAAAGCAATTTGATGCAGATGACGTTTTCGAAAACGGCCATAGGTTGTCTTCTAGCGCATTTAACCTTTATCATTAAATGATTATTTGAATGGCAATCATGTCATTGTTTATTACAGTGCTTTCATCGACAAAAAAAGGAAATCGTTCTAAGCTCGTTGATACATTCAATTCTTATAAACATCTCGTTTACTTTTTAAGATCGTAGCACCGCCCTTATTAGATCCTGGGAACATTATCGAACGACTTTTCCAATAGATGAAGGTCTTTCACAGCGCCGCGATTTTTCTCCATCGTTATCCGTAAAATTTGCCGACCTGCCTGTCCCACAAAGCCACATTGCAATGAAATTAAAGTATAGTATATTGCATTTCCAACTGCACAGAATTTGTTCGTTTATTTTCATATTTTACAACATGAACTTTTCCGATAATAAATTGCTACAATTGTTCGAGTATCATTTTTGGCCTTATTCAGATGGGAAGTAGTGATTAATGATCCTTCTCGATATCGTATAACTACAAGTTGTCGCAAAGAAAGTCTCTTCTTATTTGTCTATTGAAAAAATCAGCATTAATTTTAAAAGTTTACACTTTACGAAGTTATTATTTATGGCTCTTCGAGCGTCTTATTAAGATACTACTTCTGCAAGATACTTCAAGGTGCATTACCACAAATTGCATACGAATCTATATTGACAGCCAAACTGCCAAAGCGCTCCACTCACTTACACTTACTTATTGACAAAACTCTTGGTGGAACAATCTAGAAACCTGTATCACATCCAGACAGATAAAGTCCGGTTCACGCAAAATCTGTACGCATATATGCTATTATAACTTTTTAAATAATACTGTGAGGAAAACAAATTATACCTCAAATTAAAAGCTATTTGTTGAGCTTAAAAGTACGAGTAATATTAAAATAAATCTTATATTTCTTTCGAGTGAATAAAACTCCGGGTGTTTTTCCTGATGGACGTCATTAGCTTCTGTACATCCTTCCTTTGGACTTTTGCTGCAGCATGGTTTTTTTTTTTTTTTTTTTTTTTATAATTTACGCGCGCCTAAGGGGTTGATACCCTTTTACTGTTGCCAGGGCGCGGGCGGAAAGATAGAAGGAGGAGAAAGGAAAATTGTTTTTTGTAGTGGTTTGAAACTCAGGTGTGTTTGGTTTCTATGTTTGCTCTCCAGGGGTGGGAGTCCGAATAGGACGGAGAGTTTTTCTTCACTCAGAGTGATTCGAGATATAATTCCCAGTATTTTTTTCATTGCTTGAAACTCTTATAACAGCCAAATCTACGTGTCAGTGTTATGCCTTCACACGCAGAATTTTTTTGTCTGAGTTCCAATTATACAATGAAAAACTGATTTTGCCATGGGCAGGATTCGAACCTGGACCCTCCGAGTGAGAAGTGTTTGCTACTACCACTACACCACGGCCACCCCATTTTCCATTTTATCAACATTGACGTGACATTTTTGACAACTCCTGCATTCCTCCGCAATTTAAATTTAACAATTGCCCAATATTTTTCGATTGGTCCAAGTTGAGGGTAGTTAGATGGATTCATGCTTTTGGGTACAACTTCCACTTATGTCTTTTATACCACTCCATGGCAACCCTGGAGTAGTGACAACTGGCCAAATCAGGACAAAACGTTACTGCCGTATGGTGCTTACGTATGAAGGGCAGAAGTCGTTTTGTTAGGCACTCCTTGATGTAAACATCCGATGTCATTGTGGTTGTTGTCACAAAAGCCCTGCTCTTAAGGCCACAGCTGCAGATCGCCTGCCAAATCATTGCTTTCTTAGCAAATTTATCGACTTTTATATATTTGAATTTTGTAAGGACATTACCACGTTTCGTCGAAACATAAAATGTTTGACCTGGTAGCTGCTTAAGATCAAATTTAACATACGTTTCATCGTCCATTAACAAGCAGCCTCTAAATTTGGTTAAAAGTTAGTCATAAAGAATCCTAGTCCGGTTTTTAGCTATTAAATTTTCTTTATCAGAACGGTTGGGGTATTTTATTGCACGATAAGATTTATAACCTGCTTTCAAACGTATACGTCTTGCTGTGCATTTGCTTGTGTTAAATTTTTTTGCTCGACCATTGTCCGATAAACCAGGATTACGTTTCACAGATGTTATTACCTTTGAGACCAGTTCTGAATTTTTATATCCCATTTTCTCAATTTTTTTAGCTCTTTCGATACTGAGTGTTTCTTTATACCTTTTTATAACACTGCACACAGTAATTTTCGGTAATTTTAGAACCTTTGCGATTTTTGAGCCCGACCACGAAGGATTCTCAAGAAATTTGTTCACTATTATTTTACGATTTTGAACTTCCATTGCGTACAGAACTACCGATATGTCTTCAATCAAAACAAAAAATGAACCTATCAATAGTGAAGCTTTACTGAAAAAATTTGTGTCAAAAAAATCCGTTACATATCACTAGGGGCGCTGCAATAATCATCAAATGACGTACAGATTTTGCGTGAACTGCACTTTATAACCCGCCCACAATAAAAGCAGGACGAATCAATAGAACTTGCCAATTAGCTCATATGCTGCTAAGTTAGACACTTCTTTTAAGCCTCACTGCTGAACAACTGTAACGACACGAAAAAACACCCTATTCCACTTTCTCTGTGACTGCCCGGCACTAACTAGAACCAGGCATCGTACACTTGGCAAACACTTTTTCAAAGAATTATCAGACATGTCTGGCTTAAAATTCTGCATTATTAATTTTCTGAACTCCACAAGATGGATATGAATACGAAAGCAATGCTCTTAGCAACACTCTTCAATATCGAGATCTATAGGGCTTTACCAGACATCCACTTCTACCTAGCTAAATTGGAAACCTAATATTCAAGTAAGAGTAAAGAAAGCTACAGTAGTTTTATTCTTATGCAAAAAAAAACCCATTGGGAACAAATGAGGCCTTCAACCTCGCATTACGCACTGGCTATACGTCTCGGCTATGAGGCCGATACTCACCTACGGGTCGTTGTCTGTTGGACGGCCCTAGACAATGCAGTCAACTGCAGCAAACTAAGCAAAGGCCAAAGGACAGCATGTGTGTGCATAAGCGGCATACTTACGCACCACTCCCTCCGCGGGCTATTCGCCTTGAACCTACAACACAGTGGACAAATATACTATTTGGCCACGCTAATATTCTTAAAAGCAAAAGATCCATAAAAAGTATTTTAATAAATACTCGTAATGTATTATATTATATGTATTATTATAAAAAATTTAATAAATGTGCATGTACAAAACCAACTATATTACACGTCCTTCTGCAGATAAGACATAAGGCTTCGCAGGACAAAATAAAATTAATTTTAATATCTGTTTGAAATAAATAAATAAAATAAAAAAAAACATAAAAAAGTAAAAATTAATACATTAGGAATACTACCAGAGAACATTGACTACATTATGCCCCAACATTGGTTTGACAGTTTATCCATTTCTGTACAGATGTATCGACGACTGATAGCGCGGTTGGTGCCCATGTTTTCTCAGATAAGCTTAACCCAGGCCTCTCCTTCCGCCTTCAAAATCACTGTAGCGTGTTCCAGGCGGAAATTAAAACGTGATGTCTGCAAAGGATATCCCCATCTTTTCGGATACTCAGGCCGCTATCAAATCCATCCGTCTCACAAGATTCTAAAAACCCCCTTTTTTACAAAGTAGCGCGCGCTCAAGGGATTAAGGTACCCTTAAAATGTTTGCACACTGCCGACCATCTTTCAGGGAGATTGCAGAGCAGTTCCACTTATACCTTTTTTGAGTGCTTGCCACTGAGATATTCCACTGAATTGTAGGGCCGATGAACTCGCCAAAATTGGAAGCACACACTAAAGCTGGATGCTATTAGAAGAACAGACCTTAGATCAAAACTGGATCTGAATCGCTCTGAGTTTGATATTTCTAAATAGGAAGCATCTCAGCGCTATCACAGGTGTCATCACTGGACAACTTCTGCAGAAGCTGTATGGACGAGGAAGAAGGAGACAATCCTCCATCTTTTCTGCAGATGCCCATCTCTCTCCCAAAGAAATCTCCATTTAGGAGATTTCTTCTTGTAACTATGTACACTTAGCAGTTTTGTTCTTAAAACTCCACTTAGGAGCTTTCTTCTATAATAACTTAAGTGATCTAAATAATATAGACGTTAAGTCTTCTACGCTTCGTTAGAAGCTCAAATTGATTCCAAGACTAAGAGGATCGCAGATCCGAGTGCCATTACAATGAGCCAATAGACCTAAGTTTTTCCTAGTTATTGAAAACAAAGTTATACTTGTTGACGGGTGCAGTTCAAGCTTTTTAACATTTAAAATAAAAATATAGTTATCCAAGTTAACTTTTTTCCTTACAGATTGAATGCTTTCACCAATATTTTTTTGGGATAATTTTCCTTTTTTAATTCAAAAAACATGAACGCAATTGCAGCGAGTCGGAATATCAACTATGCTTTTGGTTTGGGGTCAAATTGGTCAAATTCGTAGGAAATTTTTCACTCAAAAATAACTAACACCTGAGAAGTTAATGAACAACTTGCCGCAGCTGCTGAAGACAATCTAGCCACGACTGTTTTTTTTTTTTGCATTCCAGTAAGGTTCAAAGTCTCAACCATAAGCCATCACCTTTCAGCCAATGGATAGGAAAAAAAAATTAAAAGAGGGTATCCCACCTCTTAACACCAGCAAATGTGCTACAATCTTTAGAAGCTGAAATATCTTTGACCAACAGACACTGTGTGGATTTTACGATATTACAATAGAAAAAGATCCGAAGAATGATTAAACGTAAGTGAGATTCCCAGAGGAATCGAGCCAAGGCAGAACTACAATACATACCAAAGAGGTAATGTTGACAGCATGGTGGATGAGCATGACATCTCAGTCATACCGCAGTAATGCATAGCAAATAATGTCATATTATACAAAACCACATGCAGCACACTTAGAGCTCATGAAGCTAGCAGAATTGTGATATGAAGTTTCACCTTATACACCCTTCTATCCTACACTACCCTCATCTTTTACGGAGTTACAGCAATCGCCTCTATAGGGAGCAGCTTATAGATCCAGATGCGAAAAAAAACAGGGCTTTGGAGGCTAAGCTTTTTGACACAAAAAGACGCATATTAGCGTTGCTTCATTTTCATATGTAACGGCATTTCATATGTAACGACCTAATAAAGGCTACTAGCTGCAAATATTTAAAGGACGCAGAGTATTTGGTAGAATAATGTGTCGATTTCCATCGTTTTCAGTCTTCCAATTGCCACAAAAAATCAATGATTATTTGTCAACTTAAAGTTAATTCTAATATAATCTGGAGCTAAAAATTGAAGCAAAACAAAGGAAAATTAAAATTTATTTGATTGAAAATTTGAAGCTCGTTCGAATAGAGGGCGTAGCAATAGTGCGTGCAAGTGAAATTACCCGCCGTGATCGATGTATTGCGTAAAGTTCTATCATTTTCCTCAAACAGCAAGAGGACAATCAGGAACATAAAGAGCAGATATCACATTATAGATTTTTCAGCAGTTTATAGAATTTTTCAACAAAACACCCTTTTTTTTTTTTTTTTTTTTTATAATTTACGCGCGCCTAAGGGGTTGATACCCTTTTACTGTTGCCAGGGCGCGGGCGGAAAGATAGAAGGAGGAGAAAGGAAAATTGTTTTTGTAGTGGTTTGAAACTCAGGCGTGTTTGGTTTCTATGTTTGCTCTCCAGGGGTGGGAGTCCGAATAGGACGGAGAGTTTTTTCTTCACTCAGAGTGATTCGAGATATAATTCCCAGTATTTTTTTCATTGCTTGAAACTCTTATAACAGCCAAATCTACGTGTCAGTGTTATGCCTTCACACGCAGAATTTTTTTGTCTGAGTTCCAATTATACAATGAAAAACTGATTTTGCCATGGGCAGGATTCGAACCTGGACCCTCCGAGTGAGAAGCGTTTGCTACTACCACTACACCACGGCCACACCCTACGGACAAACGCCAAAAATATGTGAAGAGACGGAAAAATGTATAGATTTGGCAATGAAAACGAAATAGGAATGGTTTAGTCTTTTCTTTATTTACATAGATTTTCATTAGAACGTTGAAATGTTTAAGATCTTCAGTACGATGGGTGCGTTTCCGAGACATACGAAAATAGGTACAGTCGCCAAATTCTTCAAACTTCAGTTCCTTACAAGGCCAATGGAATTTTTATTCTGCTTCTCCTTGATGCATGGTCCTCACAATTGTGTACTATAGATACCTGCTACACAATGATCAATGTATTCATAGACTAAAAAACACACATTTGATAAAAGTTACCGCGCAGAAAACAGGCCGCCATCTGTTTTATTGAGCCTCTAGACTGGATCCCAACAAACTTTCTCGGCATCGGTTATTCATTAATTATTGACTTAACATTTCTATTTTAAGAAGCATTTCCATTCGTGAAATTCTAACCCATTTCCAAAAGTACATAATGCATTTTCTTTGATTTTTATATTTAGCATTATTTCTCTTTTATTCATTACACTAATTTTTTTTTGTTTATTATTATCATCATCATTATCATTATATATTTGTATATATATATATATATATTCAAAAAATGTTTCAATTGGTTTTGTTTTGTATTTTGTTTTTTTTTTTTCAGTTTATATTTAGTTTTCCATTTTTTTTGTTGTAATATTTATTTTATTTCCTTTTAAATTTCCTATACGTAAATTGTGTACGCGTCTCTCTGTACTTTTTATACTCGTATATATGGTTGGTAGTAATTTTCTGTTTTCTTATTTTATTCTCAATTTCCTTGCTTGGCTACACTACAATGCTATTTTTTGTTATCATCATCAGCAAGAAAAAAGAACTCTTAATTTGTTATCGTTTTATTTTCTGTTTTACTTTTCTTTTTTCCTCAAAGGATATCTAAATATTGTTCATTCTTAAAAGTATTTTAATTTTTTGTGTGTTAAAATTTCTATATTTTTTTTAAAAAATTCTTTTAGTATATCCTTTATTTATTTATTTTATATATTTTTTCGGTTTCACTTTTACTTTTTTTTTTATAAAACAGGAAACATTATTTTGTTTTACAATCTTTTTAGGTTTTTTTTTTTATTTTTTTTATAATTAATTATATTCTTTAAGTGAGTGGAAAATCCTTTTGCAATGAACACAATTTGAAAGGAAAAAAAAATTATAATAATAATAATATGTTCATATATACTCGTATGTAATTTGTTTTATAAATGAAATCAGTTTAAATTGTGTTAAGCAAATTATTTGCCTTTTGATCATTTTGTTTTTCTACTCGCATGTGAACGAAACCAGCTTGTTGAAACTGCCTAACAAAATCGAACGCAAGGAAAAAACTCTGTTATCCCTCTGCGTTGCATTTTCTCTTTATACTAAATATGTAAATATGTTAAAAGAAAAAAAAAACAAAAAGTTTGTATGAAAAATAAACTTAAAACAAAAGAAATATTATATTTGTTTGTTTGTTTTATATATATAATTATTTTTTATTATATTTATAGTTTAACAATTATTTTATTACATTTTATATTAAATTTCATTTTTATTCAGTTTTCGTTTCTATTAAGTTTAGGTTTGTATTTCGTACTTTTTCTTTTCTTTTTGTAATTAAAAAAAAAATCATGTATTTGTTTCAGTGTTTGTTTTTATCGGTTTTATTTTCTTGTAAATTTAATTTTTTCGCTTTTAATTTATTAATTATAATAACTGTTATAATTATAATAATAATAATAATAATAATAATGGTGGTTTCTAATTTTTTTTGTTTATATTTTTTTTCCTCTTATTTTGAATCGAATATGGGTGTTGTTTCTGTTTGTTAAAATGTTCTGTTTGTTTTGTTGTTTTTTGATTTTTTACAAATTCTGTGCAGGGTTAAAAAATAAAAAAAATAAAAAAAAACTAAACAACAAATAAACAGTGTTAGTAATTACAACTTTGCGAAGAGAATGGAGGCATAAATTAGACGAGGAGAATGGGTGAACTAATAACTCGATGCAAGCGAATTTTCGAAAAGGGACTTTTCATTTCTCTTTAACATGTTATATATGTGTATAGCTTTTTGTTTTTACAAATTTTTTTTTTCATAAATTTGCAACTAAAAAAGTCAAGAGTCCATCAACAAAAGAAAGAAAAAAAACATACTCAACTATCTGGCGTTTGAACACGAAAAAAAAAACAACAAAAACATCATAACGTCTTCATTTTATTCACCATTTTTTCTTAATCACGAGTGATTAGAATGGAGTCGACCGAAAAGATATTCCTTGAAACTAGAGAAAGATAGAGAGTATGGAGAAAAATGTACAACTGATTTTTTTTCTAGTTTTTTTTTGCTTTTTATTCTTGGTTTCTCAAACAACTTTTTAATTTTACGTTTAATTTTTTTTCTTGCCGTAAATAATAGTATTTATATGTTAATTGTTTTTTTTATTTTTATTTTTCGAAGCAGTATCAATTTTTCGAAAATTGAAAGAATGGAGATTTGTGGTGATAGTTTAACTGTTCTGATGAGGACGACAAAGTGATGGGTTAAGGTTGGTGGTTGGTAATGGAGGTGGTGTGATTCTGTTGTTGTTTTTGGTTTACACTAACTGCTACCGCTGCTAAAAGAGTTTTGTTGTCTTTTAGTAAGTGTGATACTACTACCTCCGCCACCGCCACTGCCTTCCAGTTCCATCGGTTTGACGTCCTTTTCTGTTGTTGGTGGTGCTACTGCTTCTTCAACTTTATCTTTCTGTTCTTCTTCTTTTTGTTTTTCTTGTTCTTCTTTATTTCCAGATTTAACTTTTTTTTCTTCTTCCTCCTCTACTTTTTCGACTGTTACAACACTTACTGCTACCATTTGCTGTTCCTCATCTGATCTCTCCTATTGTTGGCTACTCGCTTTCGATGATGAATTATGCAAATTCATTTGTCCATTAACGATTGGCAAAAAGTATGGATGTGCCATAGCTTCGCGAGCTGTTAATCGCTCAATATGATCATAGCGCAGCAATTTATCAAGAAAGTCCAATGCTTCCGGTGATACCAAATGCTGATTATCCGAATGCACAAATCGCTCCCACCGCTTGCGTGAATGCCTCTGCAAGATGTCGTGGAAACGCGGATCCAAATCAATGTTGTATTTATCTAAATATGCATAAAGTTCCTCAGTGCCTAGTACCCTTGCTATACGCACTAATTGATCGTAATTATCGTGACCATGGAAAAATGGCTCTTTGCGGAATATCATTGATGCAAGCATACAACCCAGCGACCACATGTCCAGCGAATAGTCATACATTTGATAGTCCACAAGCAGTTCAGGACCCTTAAAGTAACGTGATGCCACACGTACATTGTATTCCTGTCCGGGATGATAGAATTCCGCTAGACCCCAATCTATAAGACGTAATTTACGATTCTCATGATCGATCATAACATTATGAGGCTTTACATCGCGATGCATGATCCCCATGCTGTGACAATAATCGAGAGCCTTCAATAACTCAAAGAGATAATAACGTATCTCATAATCGGTCAATGTCTGGTACAGTTGCTTAAAATCTGTATTGTTGACATGCTCAAAAATGAGAGCTGGAGTACGTGAAACGGGATCTTTAACGACTGCTAATAGTGTTATGATATTAGTGCCTCCACGGAGATTTTCCAAAATTTTAATTTCACGCTTAATTTTCTTCTTTTTAACCGGCTTCAGAATTTTCACTACACACTTTTCATTGTTTGTTATGTTGATAGCTTCGAAAACTTCACTGTATTTGCCTCGGCCCAATTTGCGAACCAACTGATAGTCATCTTGATTTGCCCAATCGACGACATAATTTTCATAATCCCAATACTCGTCCGGTTTGTGTGCATTTACATCCGTGTAGACGCGTGCAGCGCTCGGTAATGTCATCGCTTCTAATGAATCGAGACTGGTGCTTCGGAGATATCTGCTGCTGTTTGGGATATTGCTATTGTCGATGACGTTTCTAGCAGCGGCAGCCAACAAACGTTTTTTTCTTGGGTTCGTGATGATGCCTCGACTACAAATTAGAGTAGAGCTGGAATCGCTTTCCTCACTACTTCCCGATTCGTATGATAACCAACCGAAGTCGTTTCTATTATAAAAATCTCTGCAAATAGATAAACAAAAGAAACGATTATTGAACAATGCACTTTATCTTAAATTAAATAAACATTCAAATTGATATATGTGCATATAAATATAAAATCTAAATTCGCGAAAAGGTTGCTAATTTTCCATTTCATGCCAACATGCCAACGGATGCACAAATCGATGCGATTGTGTTTCACTTAAATTGTTTGCAAAGCCCATGTGGAACTGCGATTTTGTATTTCACTTCGTTAATCGGCGAAACAAATAAATTTGTTAGCTCTAAAGGAAATTGCATCAAAATTGGATTGCAAATTGAATGCAAGTATGGATTATTGCGAAAATTCACGAGGGGGGAGGAATTAAACTATTTGCTTATGTAATAAACAAATGAGAAAGAAATATTTTACACAGGCGAGTAGTGATAATAGCACGCAACGTGTCATTTTTAACAAGAGTAAAAATAGGCAACCGATTTACTACAAATCATTTATAATTTTAGCTTCAATCTAAACTACTGTACAGGTATGGCTACACCTACTCATATATACAAGTATGCATGTGTTAACCGTCAAACTTGCGTAGATAAAATGTAGTGAGTTGGAAACTGTTTATGCTTATGTGAGTCAAGTTGAAATTGCCTTATACGAAACAGGCGTACTATTAATATACTACATTCTATGGAACGTTCAAAGCACATTTATTTTCATACGTACATAATATGTAAGTAAGTGATAGGCATTACTGTGCACGGTTTTTAAATATGTGCACCAGGGGTGCAACGGCACATCAAGGACAAGAAGAGCAACTTTTCATCTACAAATAAAAATTGAACGAGGCTTTTTTTTACCACTTAAACTTTGGTTCAATATCAGGCACAAACAAAAAGAAAATCGCGTAATAATAAACGGATATTTTAAAAGCCAGCTCTTGAACAACCATAACAAACTAGAACACTGTTTTCTAACAATAACAAGAGCGTATTGAACGTGAACTTTAGCCGAACTAAATCAGAGACCGATCTAGGAGTAGTGTTGAACTTAAAAGACTACAAAACAGCAAATAAGTTATGCGCTTCTGTTTTCAACAAAAAGTTTGTACGATTTTATGAATTTCAAATCTCAAATCTAAGAAAGCATAGCATATTCTCAATAACACAAAGATTGCAGTGGTAAATTAAAACTTTTTAGGCAAATAAAGAAGTAATCATTTATTGCATCGTGTTTAGCTATTCAAACCTCTGTACAAACAGATTAGTATCGATCAATATTTTATGAGTGAAATTGTATATTTTAATAGATGTATATTTGCATTGGGCAGTTATACATACATATATATAAACAAGAGCACCTAACTGAGGATGATTCTAATGTCAATATGTCGTGCCTTTGCGTTAAAAAATGATTCACGCCTGTGAAATGTCGCGTATGACGACAGTGACGCAGTAGAGCTGAAAAAGGATCTAAGTCAATGAATGTAACTGTGTTGTTCGTTCCTGTAAATATACAATGCCAACAATACAACTCCGTTTCGTGCCCGCAATATAGGTTTTGTGACTGAATTCAAGTATATTCTATCAATACATATATTTGTCCGAGAAACCTAGTAGTACACTTTTCGGAGATATTTGCGAGGCAAAGGTTTGTCATGGATAGCATTTCTTCCAAGTGTCAGATTCTGGAGAAATTTTACGATAAACTTACCCAGAATATACCACCGAGACCTATATCAGTGATTACAGCGGTGGAAAGGAAATCTTAACTACTAGCCTTTATATAGCACGCTCAGATTTTTTTAAACAACGGGAAAGAGCCTACGAAATCGAATACCTTATATTTCTGCAAGTAAAACTTACGAAGAGTTCTGTGGAGCTTGTATATTGAAAATGATAAATGATAGCCTCAAACACAGTGACTATGTTTGACTCAGCCAAGACTCTAATTGCTCGGTAATGAAAGGATATTGTCGAAAAGATTCCAGAGTAGAGCAAGAGAAATCTTCATACAGTGTTCAACAGCGACGCGACGGAAAACTAACCGAAGATGATAAGCGTAGCTCTTATGTAAAGTAGACATTTTAATTGTGGTGAGAGATTTTAATGGCAATATTGGAAACAACTCATGTTTCTGCAATTCCAACCGTCTAGCCATCGGAAGCACATTGTTCAAGATCAGCTTACTCTTATCTAATAAGCAGCGAATGTCAAACTACATCTATTTATTAGCACTTAGGCGCAATCCGACATCGGAATGAAACGCGATCACCACGTTTTTGTAACCTAGGTACTCCTTCGTAATGCATCCGTTTACTGCACACGTAAAAAAGTAGTAACTACAATATTTCCAGGAAAAACACCGAAAAGCATGTGTAAAAAATGTATTTGCAACTAAGGAATCAATTGATATAAATTGGAGAAGCTACAGCACATTATTATCAGCAGTCAATTGGGGACAGATCGAATAGCGTATTGCACTAGTCTCAGCAGTAGAGAGCTCTTAGTACAATTTAGCTGCGCCGGCTAAAAATGCATCAAGCCCGTGCGACTGTAAATCCGACTGCATTATGCTTCTACGAAGAGGCTTATCGGGTAAACCAGCTCCAAACAATATCACGTATAACAAAGCGCTTCACTGAAGTGTAGAACGAAATGATGACCAATAACTTTAGAAAGAATTAATGACCATATTGGAACTAATAAGTATCCCCTTCATTTGTTTTCAATCAATTTCGAAAGGACTTACGACAGCGTGAACCTTGAGTTCATATGCATCGCCTTACATTTTGGAAGCATTTCTGACAAGATCATCTCAATTATTAAGGCTTAAAACAGGTGCATACATATATATGTTTTGGAGATAAAAAGCGATTTGCTACAAGGTTGCGTTTCATCACCGTTACTTTTCGTCCTCCGCACTATATTGTTAGAAGAAAGCAGGGGAATCCAAACACCTGGATTAGCCCGACTATATTTGCATGCTTTCGCTTAGGTTTCCCTTAGTTCTTCCCTGAAGTTTGCATTGCTGAACACGAAAAAGGCAGACCGAAATATGAAGGCAAAATCTTAGGTCAGTTCCTCAAAGTTAGTTCCTCCAAACGTTTCTTTCCAACGTTCAGCTAGGACTCTGAGGACATCTCGTAAGCCGAAAACCTTCGTAGGTAAATGTCTCTATATCTGTCTGATCAAATGGTCTTAAAAAAAACAGCAATTTTGATCTGTCACAGACGTGGAAACAACTTCAAAATTCACAATAAAGGGGATGCCAAAACCAGATGCGGCGCAAAACTATTGAATAGTTATCAGTACACTGAGAAAGAGTTGGAGTTGATTTGAAGTGCATTGCGGAAAATCGATTTCATGACACCATATGCCCCAAAGGAAGCATCTGAAATTAGAAAATAAAAAAAATGCATTACTCTGCACTTAGAACACGTTATTTCATAAAAAAAATCTACATTTCCTTTCTTCATATGGTTAGGTTACTCTTTTCGACCGATCGCAGCAATTCACGAAGTAAAATTTCGAATTCTTATAAAGCTGACTAATTGACAAAAGACCAGACTTCTTTACGTTGAGAGCATGAATTGCATCTTTCCATGAGACGATAATAAACCTACCTGACAAAAATACTTAATCACCAAGAATAGTCCAGACACAAATATCATATAAAGCAGGTAGAGAGCCAGGCTGATGTACATAAGTATGTATGCACTTGAGTCATCTAAATTAAATAAATAACATCGGGGAATATGCAAGCCCACAATTTATCAAAACAAATGTCATCGTATTGAAATAATCAAAAACTATTTTTTTTTACTGGAAATGTGATTTTTTTCATCGATTGCAAATACATTTCAAATGAGCACTTAGTAATAAACTTGGGAATGTAAATAGTCAATCGACTTTAAAAGATCGATGAACCAAATTTATAAAATCAAAAAATCACTTTCAAAGAAAACAATTCAGTGAAGTTTATTTAAATACATATAATAAATAAACAATGACAAAAGGATGAACGTTGTTTATGAACGATAAATAACAGTATTTTTAGTTGAAAGAAAGTTTGGGAAATGTTTATTATTATATCGCACCGTAGGGAACCCATCTGTCGCACAGCTAATTCCGCTCGAAATCGAAGAAATGCTTTAATACTCATTTTATTTACAGTCAGAAAAGAAGTCAGAAATTTAAATAAAACCGACAGCATTTAAATTCTTTTGCACACAAATCGTATTTTAAATTTTCAATAGAACTAGTTACTTTTAACATAAAAAAAAAAAAATTATAAAGAATCACAAGCACGACCAATTCGGGATAAAAATACAAGTGAAGTGATACACACTTACCACGGAATGTGGACTCACATCAACGAGAATTTAAAGAGAATTTAAAGAATTTGGAAAATTCGAATGTGTTTGAAAAATTTGGGAGGGAGAATACATGTATTTGTCTGCTCAGATAATTCACGACGAGATAAATTTACAAGAAATGAGAACAAGAACATTGAGACCAATAAATACAGGTCATTGAATAAGAGATTAGAACTTGACCGGTTTTTTGCTTAAATTTCGAAGTAAAGAATAAAGCTTGTGCGTTAATTTATATTTCACAATGTGTATGCATAGATAATATGAATACATGAACTGCAAATATACAAACATGTACATAGATATATGGTCCTCCCACACACAATATATTGACTATTACAAACAAAATATGTGAAACGCATATTACGAATGTTTGTAGGCCACCGGACATGTCTTGGCCAACAAGCGTGCTACATACTACACTTTCACCATTCCGCAGTATACACTGCTGGCTTTGATACCCAGCCTACCACTTGGAGGAATGTCAATAACGACCTAAATGGCCGAACAACCCAATAGCTGTCAAAGTTACCAATGATATCCAGCTGTCAAAATATTCAGTAAGGTTAACCATTTCATCATGCATTGTATTAGGCTTGCGGAACGTGCGGAAATTATTAAAAAATATTATCGAAATTCCGGCTCAGTTGTAAATACGCAACGTGAATTTTGTCATGAGATCGGTCGTATTCAGTGTGAAGGCAATTCGTCGCACCGTGCAAAAGTTTGAGCCTGAATACACTCTTTTGGATCTTAAGCCACCAACCAGACAGAGATTGGTGCGAAGTGAAGAAAACATAGTCGCCGTAGCGGCCAGTATCGTAGAAGACCCAGAAATGTTGACATCGCCAGAGTGTCAACCCGGCTTATTTTGCTGCTTGATTTGGGTCTATATCCGATAAGATTATGCTGACGCAAGAATTGGCCAAAAAATCATCTTCTCGGACCCATTTTTGGTTCAGCAGCTATGGCAACAAGCAAAATTGCCGTTATTGGAGCGAACACAATCCACAAGTATTAGGCCAAGCATCAATACATTCACAAAGATTGATTGTTCGGTGCGATTTATGGCATGTCGTCATCACACCTTATTTCCTTCGAAATGAGGAAGGACACACAGTTACCGTCAATGGTCTCAAGTATAGAGCGATGATAACCGACTTTCTGTGGTCAGAGATTGACAACATCGATATATCCGAGTTGTGGTTACAACAAGATGGCACTACATGACACAAGCGACGCAACGTTTGTAATTGTGAAGGAGAAATCTGGCGACTGGGTCATCTCACAGCGAGCGTTCGTCAAGTGGCCGCCGCGATCATGCGATTTGACACCCTCAATTATTTAGTTTGTGGCTACCTTAAGTCCTTAGTCTACGTTAACAAGCCAACCACTTTGGACGAGCTTGAGGCAAACATTCGACACGCTATTGCCGGAATACCGCCGCACATATTGGACAGTCATCGAAAATTGGACCGACTGCTCGAAGCACTGCCAGCAAAGCCGAGACGGCCATTTGAATCATGTGCTATTCCACTCATAGTGGCATGAACATAATCAGCCACGACTAAAAACTTTCCAAATCAGTCGTAAAGTTTTCACAAGTTAACACAGGTCCATAATTATAAGAATTGGCATCCAATTTTCCCATCATCGAAACATTTGGCCGACCGAGATGCAATTTCCTCAAATCAGTCTAGAATAAGTTTTCCAATGAATTCGGTGTAACTAACAGCACACAACTAGAAAATTTTACCGAAAACAATATATTTGCGGATAGTCTGATGAAGGGATCATCTTTTCGAAGAGCACGAGGCAATTAGATCCCCCGACAAGACTCGCAATGACAACTCAAAACACCAACTTTGTATACTCCAGTGGCAAGGCACGGATTTTGTTCCAAAAACCAGCACTTTAATAGCTTCAATCGCTCCGCCCGCGATCAGCCCAAATGCGAGTGGCGATAGAATTTTAAAGCTCCTTTGCATAAAGAAGGACGAAGATCCATCAAAAGGAGATTCAAATCACTGAAAAGAGCGTCACTGGAATCGGTAGAGTTTTCAATGACAATCGGCATTGAAGAAGTCGAAGATATCGTCGTCAAAACCGCCGGGTTTTGACGGCACATTTCAAACATTTCTCCCGCATGGTTGCATACTCGTACATTTCTACTTAAACGTTTTGAAAGGGAGAATTTTTCGCTGTGCAAAACAAACCAAAAAGAAACCAACCGATAGCACTTGTTAGTTTTGTAAACAAGCTTTTCGAAAAATTAATATACAAAGGAATAAAAGTTGTTATTAACCTATGAACACACTGGATTCAGATCTGTTAGCATTAACTACACACATTGAAGCTGGCTACGCAGCGAACATTAAAATATTGGCAGCATTATTGGCGATTGAGCTGGTTTGCAAAGTTATTCAAGTCGTACCATGCATCAAATAGCAACCATTCTAAACTACATGATAAGCGACAGAGGATTTCATACCCGAATTTGATATGAAAAAGCATATGATGTCAAAACTAAGCAAAACGTGATTAAAAGCAAACTTGACAGAACTATCAACATTTTAAAACAAGTTTAAAGATAAACCACAACGCTTAAGCAACCCCACATTAATACTGAGCAAAACTCAAAGCTCGCAATAACATACTGGTCCATCATCGTAACCGATCGGAGGATTTATTAAACGAAATATAGACGCGTAGCGACGCATGTATTTGACATTCAATTTGTGAAAATAAAACTTTTCCAAAATAGTTAAAGAATCATGGATACCGTAGCTATATTCGTGGAAGCAGAAAGGTATGAAGATTAAGCAAAGAAAAAAGAAGATTTTTGAAAAATGTATCAAATATTTTCGAACTTTCAGATGCAGCGTAAGCCAAATTATTTCACCAATATCATACCGTGGATTTTATCAACCATTTCTGGTGTGGTGACCTCAATTGGGCGACCAGAACGTTCAGCGTCGCGACCGTGGTACGACCGTGCCGAAATTTAGTAAACCAGTGGTGGATGGTTCGTATTGATGGTAAAGAGTCCCCATAATAATACTCAAGCTTTTGTTTGGTTTACGTTATAGTTTTTTAGCGCAAACAATAGTGTTTAATGAGCACCCGAAATTCAGTTATTTCCATTTTTACGAAAATTCTCGTAGGCGTCTGTTTCAAATGGCTGTCACAACAAAACTATTCGACAGAACTGTCTTAAAATGTGGGTGCATTCTTTTGAAAGATGCTTCTTGACAAGCAAGTTGGATTTGAGGCGGCAATCCCATCTGTTTAAATTTTCAGGGTCGTATTGACCCACCCTCATGCTATGAGCAGGTTAAACCATAAAACCGTAAACGTTGATCGTTATTGTAGTCAGCTTGATTTTTTAAACAAAGAAATTCAGCGCAAATGCCCATCTTTAACCAACCGAAATGGCTACGATACCAAGCCACCATATACTCCTGATATGTATTGCACCATCGGATTACCATATATTCTGATCTCGCCTCCAAATGCAAGAACTTCCTAGCAAATAAATGGATAATGGATAATTTTGCACAGATGTCCAACAGGTGTGTTGCGGATCCTGCAAGAAAAAATTTCACAGAAGTAGTTTTGGGAATGAATTTCTTTACGTACAAGAACAATCCAAACAATATTTGTCGCATAATAATTTATGAGAGATCCCAACAACTTACAACTTTAAAATACAAAATATTTTGCAAAAGCCACACTAAAAATTGTACTTTCGACTACGGTTTTTTCTTATTCCCGAATCTAAAAAGGACTGATGAAATTATACATGGCGGTGTCTTATACTGTGTTGGCGGCTATATAACTAACAGAAAAGACGACGCCGGAAATTGTGAAAGAGTGATAAGTGGTTAGACGTCTAAAGTCCTCGTCTCCATCTCGCCTATAGACACGATAGCGTCCCCAAAAAGTCGCAGACAATCTTGCAGCGCTTCGCAACTAAATACAATGTAAAAGAGACCTTTAGCGCAATCGACTTGATCATGATAATTTTTTTCGAACCTAACAGGTCATGCAACAACCTACCTCTCACCTTCTATTAGCACAACGTAAGAGGTCTGCCTTTTAAAACTCATGCCGTTTTGCATCAATCTCAACTTCTCTCATTTCATAACTCTCATAACCCGAACATAAAAAAAAGAGGAGTTATTCTCTCTTTCTTTTTATTTTATTTTCGGGATGAGGATCGCACACCTCTGTGATTAACACACAACAGCTTTGACTCCTCTCTCGATGCCACTTCATCTTCTTCTAAACTCAATTTTGTGTCAACCTATCGAATCATACCTACTACTTGCTATTGATGCAATTGACAATTTGATCGACTTATCCGAACTCCCGTCTTAGAGGATTTTAATCAATTCAATTCACTGCTGAACCAGATAGTGTACAAAGATCTTTGTAATCTTTGCAGTACAAATACGTGCCTTACCACTTTTTTGGAAACTTCAACAACAGGGACAAATCAGCATATTCTTCCCACGCTATTTGAGTAAATCAAAGCTATTGGTTTCAAAATTTATCGCTTAAAGTTTTATGAAATAGCACGCTGTGAGACAGGCTGAAGAAAATTCGTACTTAACACGAATGGATCGGAATTGGCTGTTAGTCCAGTTGTGATGAATGAGAAACGGGAACCAATTATTACTACTAAAAATATAAACTGTCATTAAATTTCAATCAAACAGGTAATTACATAGTTCCATTTTCTTTAAAAGATGTCAGCGTGATATAAAAAAAAAAAAATAGAAATAATAAAAACCAAATATTGGACTGTAGGCCAACAAATCAAGTCGAATTTGAAGAAAAATCTAATCACATTCGTAGGCATATGCATGCACATTAACTTCAAAAATTGTATGTTTTGTCTAAACTATCTGTTTATATATTTTTAAATGCAATCAGAATTAAAAACAAGCAAAAGCACTATTTCTATGTTTGATAATTTCAATTCACTGACGGCATAAAAGCAGGCATACATACAAATAAATTGCAAGTCCTCTTTTTCTTCTTTTTGATTACCAATTATTAGCATGCGTGAAACAAATCATATTGTTCCGTGCGACGAGACCCATTAATAATATTCAATTGATAAAACAAATCAAATTCTTTTTCTTTTTTTAAATTAAACTATCCATAGCCAGTGTACGGAGTAGTGGACAGTGTTTATTTTTAACATATTTGACAAACTAATTTAATTTGGAGATAAATTCTACAAATACAGTTTTTAAAAATCGATAAAAGTAGGGGGAACTTCTGTCACGTTAGCACTAAAAGAAGAAGTAGAAATTGTATGTAGGAAGTAATACAAAATAATTACAGAGAACAATGCGTGACGAAATTCTGGGAACGATTAGTTCGATGATAAGATACTCATAATCGTACATGCTGCGGTATTGAAGTGCTGATTATATCAAGGGAAATTGAATTAAAGTGCACAGAGATAAGCCTCATATTTACTTTACAAAAGCATAACAGCAAATACAAAATGTGCCACTAGTATTGAAATTTGATTGATGATCCGCACTCCTGCATAATATGGCAAGAAAAATACCACTTATCAATCGGCAGCAGGTGAAACAAAACAAATCCAAATATTGATTGTAGTTTTAGTAGTACCATTTCAAAAGAAATGGTCGATTACAAACGAATTTGTAAAAACACGGGCACGTGGTGAAGATGGTTGCTGAACTTCGAACTTGTATACATTTGGAGTTACCATTGCAAACCATTTAAAAATAATGCAATAAATTACTCTATGAATAGCCGAGTAGAACCAGTTAGTAACCAGTGCAAGAGGTTTTCGTTAGTCTGGTTACAATGCATTCCGGGCCACATGCCACATCTTCTTCATTTAAATTTATGTCCAACAGGAAGGTAAGACCTACGAATCTGTAGACGACTTGCTTTAGGGCATATCGAAACTCATTCAAAAGAATTTCAGCATGTTTACCAAAATCTGAAGAATTGAAGATCCTGTATCTGCTAGTTGTGCAAACTACAAAAATATTAGTTACCTCGGCAACGCACACAAAATTAGATTAATCGGCCGATCAGCAAAATCGCATTTAGGCCAGGAAAGTCCATCATCAATCATATTATTATCACGGATCCTGGGAGCAAGATAAGAGATCGAAATCAATTCCCACCATAAATTTACGAATTCAAAAGTTATAGGGAATACCACCTGAACAAAGAGCTCAGATTCAGACAATGTAAGAGCAGCTAAAGGCAGAGGAAAACATTTTGAAAAATAAGAAATGAGCGAAGCCTACAAGTCAACACAGGAAGCACAAGCACCACGATGATTTATTAAATTATAAAGGGTTTTCCAATAGGGACTTGACAACTTTGAATTTAATTTGTGAACGCACTCTTTCACTAATCATCAAACTGTCACTGTCAATTTATTCAGTAAACTCAACATGGTAACGTACACGAAGGAGCAACGTCTGCAAATTATAAAAATTTTCTACCGAAATTCGGAGTCGGTGACTGCAACTTTAAGAGCGTTAACTCCAATTTTCGGTCGTAATTCTCGCTCTAGTAGACAGGCAATAACAAGTTTAGTGCAAAAATTTTAGTCTACATATTCGTTGTGTGATGCTGTCGTGTCAGTGAGACAACGGGTTGGTCGAAGTGTCGAAAATATCGCTGCCTTTCAGGCGTGCGTAGCAAACGATCCAAATCAGTCAATTCCACGGCCTTCTCAAGAATTGGGCATCGCGTAAGGATCTTGGTTTACACCTATACAAGATCAAGCTGACTCAAGAATTGAAGCCGATGGACCATTTGAAGCGACGTATGTATGTTCTCCGATTGGGTTCTGGAGAAGATGCGCCAAGATGATGAATTTCATCGTAAAATCATCTTCAGTGACGAAGCTCATTTTTGGCTCAATGGGTTCGTCAATAAGCAAAATATGCGTTAATGGTCGGGTGAAAATCCACATGTGCTTCATGAATCACCACTTCATCCACAAAAAAATAACTGTTTGGTGCTGTTTGCATGCCGGCGGCGTTATTGGGCCATATTTTTTCGTAACCGATAACGATCGTCACGTTACTGTGAATGGTCAGCGTTATCGCACAATGATCACCGATTATTTTTGGCCCGAATTGGAAGATATGAACTTGGACGGCATGTGGTTTTAACAGGATGATGCCACAAGCCACACAGCACACGCCACAATAGATTTATTGAAGAGTAAGTATGGTGAGCGTGTTATCTCAAGACATGGGCCAGTCGATTGGCCGCTTGACTATTTTCTGTGGGTCATTGGTTTATGCCAACACGCCGACGACGTTGGAAGAGCTCAGAGCCAACATTGAACGCGAAATAGCGGCCGTTTCGGCCGAAATCTGTGGCCGAGTCGTTGAAAATGGGGTCCAACGAATCGACCGCTGCAAACGTGCCCGCGGTGGCTATATGAACGAAGTCGAGTTCCATTCATAAATGTTTTGATTGTACTTCAAGCCGATAATAAAGTTTTTGAAATGTCTCAAATGGTTTGCGTTTTATTTAAAAAAAAAAGTTGTCAAGTCCTTATTAGAAAACCGTATACGTAATCAACTGTTACGTTGAACGAAAGCAATATTAAATATAGAGTATAAACAAAAAACACCTAACTTAAACGCTTCGTCCTCAAAGACTCTATCGAAAGAGGTTGTAAAGGCTCAAAGTAAAAAATTATTTTCCGTTTAATTTCCAATTTGGTCCCAGGAACTACAGAAACTGTACAGAGAAAATACTTGTGCTTTTCATGTAAAAGTTGGTTAAGTCACGTAAAAGTAATGGACATCATGTGGACCTGAGACTTTGATTCCAACCCCGAGAGTTAAGATTAGAAAGAAAAATACCGGCCTAAAGAAATTCTAAAGAACAAGGACTCGTATGCTCATATGCGAACAAATACTCCTAGGCTGGACAGAATTAGGAAAAATACACAAGGTCATTACGTAACAGTATTTTATTTATTTCCAATTAACTCAAAGCAGCAATTAGATTCTTTAAAATGACTTTATTTGCCACCACATGAAGTGATGACAATCCACGCTTAATAAAAATAAATAATATAATTCTAATTTTAACTGTAACAACAATTTAGAGCAATAATTGCTGACTTGCTGGTTGTATTCCTCACAAACATGTGCTGCTTTAGAATAAGGGAATCAGTAATGAATAGAATTTGTGTAACTAATTTAATTAGCAGAAAGGAATATCTGTACAGAAACTAATATTTGTAATTTGCTATTACTTAGGATTTCCTCAATCAATTCGTGAGCCTCCGATACTATTAGCATTCTACTCTTAAAGATGTGTTTTAACTAAGCACACTGAGAAACCTAAACTAATAGCACCTGTATCTTGAGTAAGATAAGATTATTTTGCGTTGAGGCTTCGGTTCACCTTAGTTTATATGTACCCAACTAGAAATATTGACATGGGTATAACTGTAAACTTTATCTATCGAAAAATATCTGCAAAAACCTTTTAGTAGGATTTTTAGTTTTTTTTCCCCTTGTTTTTTTTTTTTGTTCTACATCATGTGCTAACGCCTAAAAGCAACCAAGAACAGAGATAAACGAACTGAGATAACTAACCACACAATTAAATAGAGAAGGATACGCTGAAACCTGGATGGGCTATTTCGTTTTTGTTAAAAATAGTAAGAAGGGAATAGCAATTCAACGACATACATATATGAGGAGGCTTTACATCTAATGTCAATTCGTTGCCCAGTGACTTGAGCTGCTGTTGTTTAAGTACAAGACTTTTGCATTTCCTGCGATTCGTAAACTTTATAACGAAACTCTTCTGGATCAGACATCCTATATAAAACGGAGTAGTAGTGTGTCCCAGAGAATAAGAAAAATATTTATACAATAAATAAATCACAGAAAAAGAACACAAACACATAAATTGCTTTCTGTATATGACTACAGGCGAATTTGATAGGCGTGATCCTTTCTTTCTTACTACTAACAGATTCCGTTTCTTAAAAAATACTATAATATAATTTTTTTCGAGAAGCACCGCGTCTTCTCATTCGCATTTAAATGCATGTTTCAGATTCTTTGTTAAATGTCTGAGGGCATGACAAGCATGACAAAAGCAAGCAAATTAGCCTTGTCCAAAAAGACAGCTGGACTGTCGTTATAAATGAGCTGGGCTGGAGGAAGAGACAGAATTTCTGATGTTTTTGACGAGCGACCAACAATTATTACTATCTTTAGGACACCGTAGTATTTTTTGCCTCAGTTTTTGGTCGTATTGGAATTTCACATGTTTAAGAAAAGCGCTGCAGTCATTCCTGGCTCATTTGAACTTTATTCGGTTTTTCTCTGTCGGGTTGGCCTTTACAGCTCGAGTAGTACTATGCTTTTTTTTTTGATCTGATATTCTTAATCCGATGAGGGATAAATGATCTCATTCCAAAGAGAATAGTTTCTGTGATCATATAAGCAGCGGCATCCACATCGTTATCGATGAAACATAACGATCAGTTAAAATTCCTAAAGAAGCAGTTAAGTCCGCTCCAATTGGCTTTCTCGTATTGCCATACGGTTCTTTTAGCAATATTTTCTCTAACTGGTTGGTGTCTGAGAAATTAGCTGATATGATACAATGACCCGACGAGCCTAGAGCACATCAACATTATACATATCAGGGTGAAAAATTAAAAACAAGTCCAAGGTGTTGGCTATCAAAATCATCAATGAGCGTGGGATCATTTACAAGCTGGGCTAAGTTGTTTTCCGCAGCACACAGGGTGTTGTCTGTCCAGAATGTCAAAGCCGGCTAGAATTGTGTATATTGAAATTGCCCGTAATAACGATTTCAGTATTTATGGAGTCAGACAGCGCATCAAACTCGGTAAAGGTGAAATTGCTCTCCAGTTTGGAGCTTCTCTAAATAAATCAGTAATGGATAATTTGCTTAGGGAGATGGATTTTTAACCACATGAATTCCGGTTTGAAACAGGGATTACATTGGTGTGTAGTAAGCTACATCACTATGCACGTAAATGGCGAGATCGTGGTGAGAGAAGAATAAAGGCACTAGTTCGCAGCCAGGTAGCTTCAGATCAGAATGATCCGAGAGGTGTGGGCGAGGATCTATCTGTGTTTCACCTAGTGCCAAAACAGCTGGCTTGTATTTACAGATGCAGACGTATACAGAGAAGTGATTACTTCTTAGCCCGCGTATAATTGTGATCAGTGACATCGTTGCCAAATGCCCCAAATCGTCGCCCTCCGAAATGCGACAATACGCATAAAACCATTCGTTTGATAATTGCTACAAAACATTCGCTCCCTTATAGGTCAAAAACCGAAACTTTTAGCATTAAAAAGGTATTTAGGCAAGGTGATGCGCTGCAGTCCAATATTTTGCTTAAGAAAATTATGCATTTTATGCCTATGGTGCCTTTGCGCGCATTGAATCAGAAGCGGTAAAAATGCGTTTAGCCGTGAATGAGCGCAAAACTAAGTGCTTTCGACAATAAACTATAAAAGTACAACATCGACGAATCGGACAAATCACGGAATTTTGTCTACTCCGATATTGATTCTCATGACACCTCAACAGAAGTAAAATGAAAAAACTCTCGCACTTCCCAATCGTTGTTTCCTTATTCTTAAAGGCAACGGAATTACATAGAATTGTCAGC
This sequence comes from Volucella bombylans, assembly GCA_949129095.1. Classification (NCBI taxonomy): domain Eukaryota; kingdom Metazoa; phylum Arthropoda; class Insecta; order Diptera; family Syrphidae; genus Volucella; species Volucella bombylans. Next base: position 124,354,713 of record OX422140.1, on the reverse strand, counting down.
AAGCACTTAAAAGATGCGTTCTATCGCACATGAGTGTGGACGTTAATGAAGGGACAGGTGGGACGCTGCGACCGGAAGAATTTTCTACTCATATCCGAAAGGAGAAAATAGTAGAGGGAAACCTTAGCATGTGTGTTGTTCACAAGTGAAAGGGACCTCAACCATTTCGGTGTACGCCACTGGTAACAGTTGCACAAAAACCGTGTTAACTTGAGTTTTTTTTTTAGTTGATTCCGGTCTCATCAAAACGAGCAAGTAAGAATAGTCCTCCGATTTCGGTATTTATAAACCTCAAACTACATGTTATATACGGACGATATAATATTGGGAGAAAATATATTAAATAAATCGTAATAGATAAGAAGATTTATCGAGCAGACTAAGAGCGGATATTGGAACTGATCGAAGGAGGCAACCAAAACAAATTGATAGTGGAAGATGTCTATTTTAATGGCCTTATCAATGATAAAAACATGTATGTAGTTCGCAGTAAGTTTGACAGTATTAACTTCTTCTTTTTTTGAGAGTAGTAGTAGTTATGGCCAAAGGATTTTCACACTTTGTGTCATATCGAAATCCAACGAAATCAGAAATGGAAAATAGAAAAAAATAAAAGCATTCTGTAAAAAACCCACTCAACTGATAAAGCAAACGAAATTCCGTTTGCGAGAAAGGGCAATTCATACCCAGAATTGGAGTCATGTGTTCCTGGGTCGGCTAAACCATCGAAACCCCTTTAAAATATCAACCCAACCAACTAGAGGTTAGTATACGCTGTTGATACCTAGCTGCTGCTCACTGAAACCGAACAAACTGCGGACACGCATAACTGGTCACTTGTCCACGAAAATGTTAACTTTTGCAGGGAAAATCACTGGAATATCAATAATGTTTTACACCCAGCACAGCACCCCATCACTTCACATACGATCACTTGTTACGACCAAAGACAAGGGAAGGGAGGGGCAAACCAATGTGGGGAGACACTACCAAATCAAATCAAACCCAATATCACCCCCCCAGAAAAATATCAGCGCACTTGTGCTTTGAAAATAAACTCAATAAGCATCGAGAGCAAGCAAAATATGGAAAAAAAATATACATACACATATGTATATAGAAAAAAAATAAAAAAATAAAAAATCGAAAATATAAAAAAACGTGGTGAAAGCGAATAATATCTCAGAACGGGCCCTCATCGTCGAGAAATTATTGCCTTCTTCACTGGCCACTATTGAATTAAAATATGACACACACAGGGCGACCACGACGACGACAACTACGACGATGATGATTGGGTAAAGTGAAACTATATTCTTAACACATGTAAACGCGGCACACGCAATCTTAAAACCTTTTTCATTTTTCGACACACCGCAAAATTTTCCAAATTCGTGGTGGAAAATTAATTTCGAATCTTTAATAATGCCCTCACGAACAAAAACAAAAATTGTAAATTTTGTAATTCGTAAAAACACAAAAAAAAAAGCGATTATCGGTCACACTGCAAATACTAACCTTAGATTTATAAACTTCTCGTAATGTGCTGAATTCCTGTTCGCTTCAATGTGGTGCTGCTGCTGTTGTTGCTGAAGCTTCTGGTGGTGGTGGTTGACTTTAGATGAACACAAGCGCTGCTGCTGCTGCTGGTGATGATTATGATAATGGTGCTGATGCAGGAGAAATGACCTGCAGCAACTGTCAAATGGTCTCGCCCAGGATAAATTAGTAATTGGCTCTGCTGTTGCTGGCTGGACCAACAAACCATGAATTATTTTTGTAGGAAGAAGCCTCAGGCCGCGGCTAGGTCCGCTTCCATAAATTCTTCTTCCTGGCCACTTGCAAATTTGAATGATGATTCTGCCAGCGATGTTCTTGAGGGTAATGGTGCTCAAACTTAAGCTTCACCTGCTGCTGCTCTAAATTCGTATTCGACGATCGCTTTTACTTGCTGCTAAGGTGCCCGCCCAAGCAACAACGATAAATATTTTTAACAGTGTGAAAAGAATTTTCCAAAACTTTATTCCTCGGCCGCACGGAACGAAAAACTTTTTTTTTTGAACGAGAAAATGAAAAGAAAAAAAGAGAAGTCAAATCGACGAGACCAGAAAATTACGTTGATGGAAGCGAATATACTTGCGATCGGGTGCGATGGTGTTTCTCCCTCACACGCTCGCAAACGGGGGTCCTTTGAATGTTTTGAAGCGCGCGTTGTCTTCTTCGTTTTTACTACACGGCGTGAACGACACCACTATAGGCTGGCCGATGACAATTCTGCCGATTGTAAAAGAGAGAAAATTAGATTGTTTGTGCGGGTAGAAAAAAATCGACAGCGACACACCGCCGGAGAAATTTTTAGTCTTACGTCTTTTTTGGTTGCTTCTTTCCGTTTTCCGTTTTTGATTTTTTTCGTTTTCTGCCTTTTCGTTCGCTCGCAGGCGATGTCGATGAACAAGCCGATAATCGCGTAATTACTTTTCCTCTTTTAATTTTCGTTCCTTTTCTTTCTTTCCTTTTTTCGGTTTCGGTTTTGGTTTTTCTTTCAACCTTTCTGCTTCTTCTTCTTCACAAAATGCGTTTTTTTTTTATCGTTTTGCTTTTTCTTTTGAATATGAACGACCGCAATCCGATTGGATTTTTTTTCTATTTTTTTTTACTGCCTTTGCTTGCTTGACTTGATGTCCGAGACGTTGAGAGTGTGTTGCTATTAATGAACTTGGAATAGTATTTGCACGTACGACGACTCCTGGCAATTAGTTTTAATTGAATAATACAAGTAATCCTATTTGTATTATTTTAATTGGACTTCTTTTGATTTAAAATAAAAAAAAATCGCACGGAAGAAGCCAGGTTATGGAATCAAAGATGGCGACGACATTTGCACGAACACAAGTGCCGGTGGCGTGTACGCATGAGACGAATGAGTAGGTTTTTTTTTGCAATAGGATAAGTGCTAGAATGTGGGTTTTGTGATGTGGACGGCGGTTAAGGGCACGTTACTTTGGGTGTGTCCGTAGATTGTCTCGATTATAGGTATTTCTTTAATTGTCGAAAAGTTTTTGTTTTGCGAGAATATTTGAAATGATCTGGATGGATCTTAGACTACCGTTTCTGGTTAAATTATTTTTTTATTTCCACTGCCATCTTTAAATGCTTAAAATTATTTTAAGGGAGATTTACGAGTACTTCATTTATTTACTTGTTTTTATTCCCTTCTCCGTTGGGTAGAATTAAGCATTTTGCAATGGTGTTTAAAATAGAATTAAACACATTTAAATCATGGCAAAAGCTGTCTTTATTTTGAAAAATTCCATGTCATTGCTGCTTAAATATGGTATTGCATATATAAACAAAGCGTCTAATTTGAAGTTGAATTTTCGACCACTTTGCAATAACGCGGTGAATGTTGACTCCAAAGCCATGAATGGTCTTTGGTTTATCGGCGTAGACTAGCGTCTTCACGATGACGGGTAAAACTAAGAAACGTATTTATGGTATGGCAATGCTCAATTTTTATACTTGTGTGCAAGAAACCAAGTGGCTTAAAGTTGGTAAGAAACAAAGCACGGTACTTAAACTTGCAAGCGAAAGCATACAAAACTTACAATTATGGAACGGAACAAGATAAGAATGAAATTGATACCATTTTGACAGCTAGATTAAAACGTTAGTGTATCAAAAATAAATGACTGATTTATTGAAATAAAACTAGTAAATTGAACCCTGATATATTGTTAAATCCTACTTAGTGGACCGTGACCAATTGGAAAAAGAAATGTTTTTTCGCGATTTTGATGAGCTTTTAAATAGAAAATCGAGATAGGAAATGGGTTTCATGTTTCATCGCTAACGACTTTACGGATATATCGAGAAATCGAACTACGCATACAAAGAACTGCCATAGAGAATTGATTTCAGAACTAGAAAATCAGCATACTCCAACAGATTATACATATGTACTACAAATATACTTCAGGAGTAACGCAAACGGTGAATAAGAAATTATGAAGCCATCTTATTCTAACGACGTGCGAATCAACATCGACTTTTGCTGGCAGAATTTGTAAAGAAACCCGCGAAATCAGCATCAGTCGAGAAAATAAACTGGCATTGCTTAAATAGGGAAGAGGACCAACATTTAGAGGTAAAATGTCAAAAACTATGTTGAAGAATTAAGCGGGTATATATATAGTTAATACAACTTCGATGAAAATGCAATAACTCTGTTCGGGATAGTAGTGTCAATGCTTCGCGATATACCATCACATCCGTTTACAAGTAATGTAAGAAGTGCCACGTCGAGTCATAGACAAACGGGCTAAGGCTTTTTGTAGTCGTATAACAGCACAAATGAGAAAAAACTCAGCAGGGATTGATTAATTGAAATATATTGAAACAAACAGGGATACTTCCCAATAGGGAACAACGAAATTTTTAAGAGATGAGGAGAAGTAACATATCCTCATCCATCGCGTATGAAAAGCAACCGGCCGATTTTAGGAAATTGATATCAGCGAAGAATTAAAAAGAATGAACCAGGAATCGCACAGATCGCATAAAGCAGTGACAACAACTAAAAATGTTGGATTTTGTTTAATAAAAAAAACACCTTGCTGTAGCGAAGGTACAAATGCGGATCTCCTAAGCATTACAACAAACAAGAACTACTCGGAGAGGATAACATATAACGTAGAAAAGCGGAAATCGCAAGAGACCGTCAGAATCTTGGCCGAACGCGTATTCCGAAATCTCCCAGCAACTCCTATGCCGCCAGTATCAAGTACCGAAGACCAGTGGCAACGCTGCTAATGTGCCATCAGAGACGCCGCAACTGACGTACTGGGTTTCACCCGACCACCCCCAAAAAATCCCTGCTTTGATGAAGAGTGTCGCGAAGCACATGCAGGCCGCGTACAAAGCGGCGCTGTAATGAAGGATGATACCCCCTCGTGAACGTGAACTCTACGAGTAGAAGAGACGGGAAGAACACCGACTTCTTCAAAAGAAGGAACAAGAGCATGAGAAACCTTCGATTGAATATATTGAGAGTTTGTACTCGAGGAATAACGTACGGAAATTTTACCAACTGTAGTAAAACTTTTAGTAGAGTCACAGTCGGTGCTGAGAATATGGAAAAACTTCTTCTGCAGACTGTATAACGGCGATGAAACCCAACATCCCACCGTCGCACATTCAACTTAGACAATAATAGCCAAAACTTCAGTCCACCAGACCAAAACGAAGTATGGATCGGAATATCTAAGCTGAATACACCAACCCATTTCTCAGATCTGGTCAGAAGTGTGTATGCCTGATGAATTGACTCACAGCATCGTTTGCCCGATCCACAGAAAGGAGACCCACTCAACTGTACCAACTATAGAGGTATAAGTCTCGTCATCATCGCATAAAAGATTGTGTGGACCCAAGGGTAAAACCAAGTAACATGTACACTGTCAACAAGAAGGTGCACGCAACATTGACGACGCATGGATAGAACGTCACAGATGATAGCTATAATTTGGAGCTGGTAAGAGACTTTGTCTACCTCGGCTCTGCCGGTCGCTGTATCTTCGGGCCTTAGAAGCCAATTGAGTAGTAAGGCCCTATCCCGAAAAACTAAGGCGACTGTATATAAGACCTAGATTATTACAGTTCTACTTTATGGCTCTGAAGCATGGACTTTATCGAAAGCGGATGAAGATATCCTCAGTCGGTTCGAGACAAAAATTCTTCGGAAAATATTCGGTCCCATTTGCGTTTGCGAGCTTTTGAGGAGAAGATAAACGACGAAATATACTAGCTGTTCAGCGACAACGACCTAGTCAGAAAACTGCGCATTAGTCGCCCGAGATGGCTAGGACATATAGAGCGAATGGACACCAATGCTGCGGCCCGTAGAGTCTTCAAATTTAACCCGGAGTGACAATGTTATAGAGGCAGACTTCACCGTAGTTGGCACGCACATGTAGAAGGGGACTTCAACCGACTTGAAATGCACAACTGGAGGCAGTTAGCTAAGAATCGGGCTAACTGGAGATATTTGTTAGTTGAGGCCCGGGCTGTAGCGCCACCTACGTAAGTAAGTAAAATGATAAATCCTACCTGACCAGTGGCAACAACTTGACAGCTCCTCGGGTAATTCTCATGAATTGGGCAAAAGCGCCGGAAGAGAACGCGTTGTTTCCTTGTTACAATAGAGCCTAGGTATTTGAATGTTTCGTTTGTTTTGTGAGATCGAAAAAGCTACAATATAGTCTTACTAAGTCTTACTACGACTGTACAATATAGTCTTACTAAGTCTTACTAAGACTGTACAACTATATTGTAGCTTTTTCTATCTCACTCACTAAGTCTTACTAAGAATGCATAAGTATTTATATTATAGCTTTTTCGACCTCACAAAACAAACTAAACATTCAAATACCTAGGCTCTGATGTAACAAGGAAATTGCGATGACTATATCTGTCATATTTATAGATTACCTGACTGTTTTCGATGAGGTTCATCCTACCAGGCTAATTTAGAGCCATTTCGTTCGAGAGCATCCGACGCAATAACGCGAGTGGGTTCAATTTGCACGATCTCGATGACAAGTTCATAATGTTGTCGTTGACTCGAGTCCTCAGTAAGTCAACGATCCTCTGGGAAGGTAACTATTGGAACCACAAATCGTCCAAGTTAATGTTGTCCATATTTTAGAAAAAATAATCACTGACAATTGTTCGGTAAAAATGAACGCGAACTCCGGCCTCATTTTTGAAAAAAATAAGGTCCGACAATGCCATTAGCGTAAATACCTCCACAAACATTGCACTTTTATGTATGTACATGAGTCTTTTCTGGATTTTCTGGATTTGCCTCACCACGGCATTAAACTCAATTGTTGGTCTTCAAGCCGTTCTGGAGTACAATCCGCGAAAGATCTTTTACATAAAATATTTTCATTGATCCAAATTCTGGAAAAAATTAAAATCTAAAACACAATACTGCGTTAGGAAAATGTAAACAGCGCTGGAGAAGCTTTCGGGAACGCTTTGTCCGGGGGGAAAAGAAAGTAAAGAACAACCATCAGGAAGTGAATGGGAGGAAGTAGAGTTTTACTATTCCTTAGAGTTCCTAATATCATTACTGGAAACTAGATTGTAATATTGTTCATTAAATTTGCGTTTAAGTAAATGTTTTTATATACATATGAACATTTGAGAATTTTTATGAGTCGTCTTTTAGTAGCTGTAATATTCCATCTTCATAGAGCGCTGATGGTATTGTCGATTTTGGCCAAGTTGAAATGATTTCAACACCTCTACGTCCGCCAAAACGGATGAAGACTGTTGATGACTCAATGCAAAATTTTGTTGGTGGTCTCAGCAGCGTTGTTACCAAAGACCTTTCAACATCTTCCAAAACTAAAAGTTTTAATGAACATTTTATATTGGGTTTGGCAAAAAGAATGGATGAAATGCCACTGGAATAAGTCGCCTTCAGGCACACTTTTTAGAAAAAGTGAATGAAGAGTTTATGTCGTTACAAAAAAAAAGAAATGAGAAAAATAAATGCTGGACTACATTCGGCAAAAAGTAAAGTGTGGAACGAAAATATTTTGTCTCTTTTTTCACCATTACATCTGTAGTTTTCTCTCAACTTTTCAAAAAGTAATTTACTTGAAAGTTCGTACCCCTTAACTTTCAAGTGATTTACTTTTTGAAAGCTCAGAATGAACTAATACATTCACAAAAAATGTATTAGTTTCTGATTTCATACTGAGATGGCTGTGATGCACGCAGATTTAAAACAAACGACCCTAATTTTTGTCAGATTTTCAAAGTTTTGTTGTCATTGCTTGCTTGATTAGAACACATTTTTATTGTTCACAAAACATTTTACTGTTTTTTGCAAATAAAATTCTTGTTTTTATGCTTTCTAGAAGCTTTCAAATGTAAAAAAATAGCTTTTTCGGTCTATTTTTGACTACCAGGAAGCAGATGCGTATGTGTGTGAGCTTTCACTTTTTCACTTTTTGACTTTTTTTCCGAATGTAGTTCATACTCATGAGCGATTCCCAGATTATATCACACATCCCATATATTGGTTGGTAACTAAGTAATTGCCGATTTCACACATAGATGGCCTTTTTAAATTTTTTTTAATGGCTTCTGTCAATGGCATATTTTTTTCCTTTTGACATTTATTAGCTGCCAGCATTACTTTCTTTAGAAGCAAATTGCGCGTATTTTTGTGAAAAGGTATTAATTAGTTTGGCGTCAGTTTCAATATGCAGTGAAAAAACGAGAATTTTCGTCATATTTTACTTTTTTATTACCGTACAGGAAAGAACGCGGCGCAAGCTGCTAAAAAGTTACGTGATGTGTATGGTGAAGAAGCCTTAACCCTTTTACCACGACTTTTGGAACTTGTTAATTCTGACCTAGGTATGATATATTCCAATCTACGTAATGGTAGCGTTTGTGGATATCCTAGAATGTCCTGGGATAATAAGTCCCAATAGCATTTTATGAACTCTATAATATGGGATAATAAATCCCAATAAGGTTTTGCGAACATCTTTTCTGTCTACTATGACAAAATGAAACGCAAAATGCTAACTGTAAATATTTTAAATGGTGATAAGACACTAATACACTGAAATGAAAAAACATACATCTATATTCCTTTGAAAATGGTCCAGTAGGAAAGCAAAAAAGTCGTTGGGACGTATTATCCCAATAGGGGTGAGGTTAATGATAATCAAATTAAAGCCGTAATCTAGTCGGATCATCATGTTACTGGACGCGCTTGATATTTAGGTTCTATATGATTTGAAAGAAATTCATTTAACGAAGCGCATCAACGCTCGTGATTTGCACCTTAGACGCAATGATTCCGACCCCTTTTTGGAACGAATCATCACTGCCGATAAAAAATTATATCCACCAAAACAAGATTTTGCTCTCAATTTGGTGGGATTGAAAAGATGTTGCTGCTTTTAAGGAATCAAACGATCAATTCGGATGTTTACTGTTAACAACTGGACATATTAAATACAACGATCTACGAAAAACGGCCAGAATTATTCCATCGAAAAGGTGTCATTTTTGTCACCAGGACAACGCTAGGCCACATACGTTTTTGGTCACTCGCCAAAAGTTATTGGAGCTTGGTTGGGAATTGATGTTACATCCACCATATAGCCCTGACCTTGCTCCATCAGATTACCAATCTTTGCAAAACTGTTTGGTTGGTAAAACTTTCAATGATGATAACCCCGTGAAAACGCACTTGGTTCAGTTTTGTGCCAACAAAGATCAGAAGTTCTACGAACGTGGAATTATGAAGTTGCCAAAAAGATGACAAAAGGTCATCGAACAAAATGGAAAATATATGATTGATTAAAGTTTATTCTTTGTATTTAAAAAAATGTCTTTTATTTATATGAAAAAATGGGAAACTACTTACGAGTAGATGCCAACCTGAATGATGTTCGCAATCGTTGAGTTTCTAAGTGAAATACCCATGCTAGGAGTTGCTTGTGCTCACCTTCCGATAGATACATATGCAAGATTTTAGTAAAATTATGTTTGTTCATTTTACTTACAGTAATGTGATAACCACTTAGAGTATGAGCAGCGACATCTAGCAGAAAATGTCGAAGACCAGAAGGTTTCGATATTGGAATAACAAAGCCTGGAGACTGGAGAGTGGAATCGAATTTTCTAGCAAATTGGAAATTGTATGGGACGCTGGATGACGTGGATTGTTCTCGAAGTATGTCATTCGAGTATAAATACCAGCATCCCAAAGGTATGCAAATCAGTTCTAAAGTGTAATTTGAAGTGTTAATTAGGAGAAGTGATTAAGTGGTTTAAGTAAACGATAAGAAAAGTATAAGTGGTTGAGAAATTGAATTGTACTGAGAGAAAGAATTAAATAGTGAATTGTAACTGTACTGAATAAAGGGATTTGTATTGAAAAGAATAAGTTCTATCATTTGTACCCACACAAACATTTTACAGTTTTCTCAAATAAGATATTTGTAAATGCGGTTCCACCAAAGCTCACACGTTTGTGCTGTTTCGCATTTGGATAAAATAGTTCTCTTCGAATCCATTATATATAATGCTATACTTTTTTGCTGTGATTACTTGTCAAGGAATCTTTGAAGAATCGCCAACAGAGAGAAGGTGGCGTAAGATAAGAAGTATGATAGTTTACCACCAAATAATTGTGAATCTCAATACCAGGTATGTTTAGTGATACACTAGCTTTTAACGTGGTTTTGTAGTGACAGGCATCCGGTATAGAACATAGTATTGCTATAACATGATATCAATACCATGCCTCCCAGTAACACAAAACTTTTTCTCCTCATTTTTTCAGAGCCAAAATTTTGCTTCTGGTTTTCATTCCAAAATCAAAATTTCTCTACTGGATTTAATGTCAAAATGTATATATGTAGCTACTTGCTTCTTACAAAAAAAAAAAGAAAGAAACTCAAACATATTGTGATAACCACTTAAATGTGAGCAGCGACATCTAGCAGAAAATGTCGAAACTCGAAGACTAGAAGATTTCGATACTGGATTAGCAAAGTCTCGACTGGAGAGTGGAATCGAATTTTCTAGCAAATTGGAAATTGTATGGGACGCTGGATGGCGAGGATTGTTCTCGAAGTATGTCATTCGAGTATAAATAAAAGCATCCCAAAGGTATGCAAATCAGTTCTAAAGTACGAGTATAATTTGAAGTGTTAATTAGGAGAAGTGATTAAGTGGTTTAAGTAAAAGATAAGAAAAGTATAAGTGGTTGAGAAATTGAATTGTACTGAGAGAAAGAATTAAATAGTGAATTGTAACTGTACTGAATAAAGGGATTTGTATTGAAAAGAATAAGTTCTATTATTTGTACCCACACAAACATTTTACAATATTTTTCTTAAGCCCTTTAATTTGTAAATTATTGTAATTAGAGAATTTTTAAATTGAATAAAGAAAATACATATTTTGATTATGAATTTGATTCAATTATTTGTTATACTAAATGTGATCTTGGAGACCAAAACCTTTCGAACGGACCCACGGAGGGACTCTTCCACTTATTTTTAAGCTTGCAATATAACACACTCTGTGCGCCTCGCCATCCTACTTGTACACATTAATTACAAGGATATGCCACCTACTAGATAATTTCCACTATCTTCAAAAATGTGGCGTAACCATCGGCATTGTTGGAATTGAGTTTTGTAGTTGCAAACTTCACCTCGATTTTTTACTTCTGCGTTAAGAGATACGTCGTGCTCAACAGCGGTATTTTCGTCATCTTCTCAGTTAGAAGCGTGTTGTTCGATACGTCTCCTACGAGGCGAAAAGTGTCCATCGACATTCATTGTCGAACAATGGCTTTCTTGTTTTTGGTCGCCTTGTGACCTCTGCACATAGACAGGTTGGTGGATGAGGGATTATGAAAGAGGTTGAAGAAAACGCTAGGGGGATTGTTTTCGACTGTAAACATTCGATACCGAACTTTCTTAGGGTATTTCCCTGGCAATACACTCCGTCGACACCCCAAAATGTGAGGGTATCTAAAATATTAGATTTTAGTCTTCTGTATTGTGATAACCACTTAAATATGAGCAGCGACATCTAGCAGAAAATGTCGATATTCGAAGACCAGAAGATTTCGATACTGGAATAACAAAGTCTCGACTGGAGAGTGGAATCGAATTTTCTAGCAAATTGGAAATTGTATGGGACGCTGGATGGCGAGGATTGTTCTCGAAGTATGTCATTCGAGTATAAATACCAGCATCCCCAAAGTATGCAAATCAGTTCTAAAGTGTAATTTGAAGTGTTAATTAGGAGAAGTGATTAAGTGGTTTAAGTAAAAGATAAGAAAAGTATAAGTGGTTGAGAAATTGGATTGTACTGAGAGAAAGAATTAAATAGTGAATTGTAACTGTACTGAATAAAGGAATTTGTATTGAAAAGAATAAGTTCTATCATTTGTACCCACACAAACATTTTACATTGGTGTCAGAAGTGGGATAGGACTTATTGTGTGTGAAAAAAAAAAAAAAAAAAAAGTGTTTTCTGACTATTTGAAAAAGCTAGAATGGGTCGAAAACTATTGCAGTTGACCCTCGTCCAACTCAAATCCTAGTTGAACAAGAGAAGCCTCAGCGCCAGTGGAGGAAAAAGTGACCTGGTGCTCCGACTTCGGGAGGCTTTGAACAACGAGGGACATGATCCTGATGCATATTCCTTTGATGTTGACGAGGATGAACAAACAAGTACCGACAATGACATGGCTGCAATGATGCAACTCCTCTTATTAAAAATGGACGAACAAAAGAAAAATCTGGAAGAACAAAAGAATAGCCTCGAACAAAAGCTGGATGAACAAAAAAAAATCTGGAAGAACAGAAGAACAGTCTGGAACAAAAAATGGACGAACAGAAGAGCAGTCTCGACGAACAAAAGAAAAATCTGGAAGAACAAAAGAATAGTCTCGAACAAAAGCTGGATGAACAAAAGAATAGTCTAGAACAAAAACTGGAAGAACAAAATAACGTTCTACACCAAAAGTTCGAAGAAATAGATAACAAATTTGAAAGAATAGAGAAGAATGTTGGCGAAAAATTCGAACAAATGGACAACAAAGTTGAGCAACTGGCAAAAGAGCTCGACACAGTGCGAAAACAGAAACTGCGAGAATGTTCTTTAAGTGGTCCAAGGAGAAAAGATTTGAAGCCTCCCTCATTCGATGGTCAGACCTCATGGTCTACTTATAAGAAGCAGTTTGAAATGGCTGCCTGTGCAAACGACTGGGACAATGAGGAAAAGTGCTTTGCCCTAACAATGGCCTTGCACGGTCCTGCAGCAGAATTGTTGCAAACAGTAGACATCGAAAAGCATAAAGATTATGTGACTTTAGTGCAGGCTATCGAGAAACGGTTTGGGGACAGCCACATGCAGGAGGTCTACAAGGTCCAATTGCAAAGCCGAACGCAGCAAAGAGGAGAAACTCTGCAGCAGCTCCAAGCAGACGTGAGTAGACTTGCACATCTGTCATACCCCACCGCAGGCCAGGAAATTATCGACGAAATGGCAAAAGATGCATTTATCAGGGGAATTGCAGATTCGAAGCTACAGTCAGCAGTAAGGATGGCCGGGAAAAGAACCCTTGCTGAAGCACTTGCCTTCGCTCTGGCGATGGAAGCAGCCAATCAGGCTTCCAGGGGAACACATTTCGTCAGGGAAGTAACATCTGTCGAATGTTCCTGCACAAGAATTAGTGCCGAGGAACGAGATACTCGACGGGATAGACGGATAATGCGCTGCTGGAATTGCAATAAAATAGGACACCTTCAAAGGCAGTGTAAAGAACCGGTGCGACGAAAAGACTGCCCTCACTGTGGTGACAAGCAAATAGAGGAAGAAACCCGCAGAAACAGCTATCAAGAAGCCGGTCAAACTTCCCGAAGCCATCAGTCGGGAAATGCTTAAGCACCAACTTCGCGGGGCAGAAGTTGGTAGCAGGAGTCGACGACCCCAGGACCATCAACCAAGTCTCGCTGGCAAAACGATGCAACGAAAGCCTTCTAGTAGAAGTAGTCAGTGGAAAAGAAAAATGGATGGCAACAATAGACACCGGTGCCACGGCCTCAATCATCAGAAGGAATCTTGTGCAGAAGTCTTGGCTGCATAACACTAGCAGTTGCAGCTTGCGAACAGCTACAGGAGCAACGATTAAGGTATATGGTGAAGTCCGCATAAAAATCCAATTGGCCGGAATAACATTCACTCACGCGTTTCTGGTAGCTGACATATGTGACGAGTGCATCATTGGTACAGACTTCATGAGAGAACATGGACTTGTAGCCGACTTGAGGGCACAAACCCTGAAATACGGAAACATGGAGATACCTATGATATACGGAAACGCCAATACCTCAGTCTCAAATGTCGTCATCTGCAGCAATCAGAGTCTAGAGCCTTCGTCAGAAGCAATTTTGTGGGCAAAAGTGGAAGGTGGTCCTGGTAGCCACCGATTCTATTTGATGGAGCCAGAAAAGAAAAGAGACTTCATGGTGGGAAAGACCTTAGTGGAGCCAAAGAACAACATGGTCCCTGTAAGGATTCTAAATCCAAAGACATTCAGTGTAAAGGTGAAAAAGGGGGAGATACTGGGAAAATGCGTACCTGTTGAGGCTATATCGACCACAACGGAAAAAAAGGGTGCAAAACCGGTCACAACAGTTCAGAGCATAAAAATCAAGAACAAAATTCTCAGCCTCTGTAATCTGGACGAAGATCAGCGAATCCTGATATATTTGCTACACAAGACGGAGAATATGGACGTACGCATATTGTTCAACACCACATTGACACCGGAGACGCTCGACCAATCCGTCAACCTGCAAGGCGTCTTCCATTGGCAAAGCAAACAGAAGTTGCCGAAATGATGTCGAAGATGAAAGCTGAGGGAGTGATTGAAGAATCGCAAAGTCCGTGGGCATCTCCAGTGGTCCTCGTGAAGAAGAAAGATGGCAGCACGAGATTTTGTGTAGACTACCGACGTCTCAATGATGTCACTAAAAAGGACAGCTACCCACTTCCGAGAATCGATGACACTTTGGATATGCTTTCTGGAGCGAAATGGTTTTCAACACTTGACTTGAAGAGCGGTTACTGGCAGGTAGAGATAAATCGTACGGACCGTGAGAAAACTGCCTTCACTACAGGAAGCGGTGTTTGGCAGTTTGCAGTGATGCCGTTTGGACTGTGCAACGCTCCGGCCACCTTCGAGCGACTAATGGAACGAACATTGCAAGTACTCACCTGGAAAACCTGCCTAGTATATTTGGACGACGTTATCGTCATAGGTAAGACGTACGAGGAGCACCGCGAAAATCTAAAAGAAGTGTTTGAGAGGCTACGAAGTGCTCATTTAAAGCTCAACCCAGAAAAGTGTGCCTTGTTTCGTCCGGAAGTAAAATATCTGGGTCACATTATATCAGCGGAAGGTGTAAGAACGGATCCTGACAAAATCGAAGCCGTGAAAAATTGGCCTTCTCCAAAAGATAAACACCAACTGAGAAGCTTCTTGGGCCTCGCCACGTATTACAGAAGGTTCGTAAAGGATTTTGCTGGCATTGCAAAGAGCCTGCATCAACTTACGGAGAAAGGCCGACAGTTCAGGTGGTCTGGAGAATGCGAAAAAGCATTTCAAGAACTGAAGCGACAGCTGTGCAATGCCCCCATCTTGGGTTACCCCACGCCCGGAAAAATGTTCATCGTGGACGCAGACGCTAGCAATGTTGGGGTCGGAGCTGTGATCTCTCAAGTTCATGACGGTCAAGAGAAAGTGGTCGCATATTACAGCAAAGTACTCTCCAGACCTGAACGGAACTACTGTGTAACCCGGCGCGAGCTTCTGGCTTTAATTCTGGCTACGAAGCATTTCCATAAGTACCTCTATGGACAAAAGTTCATTCTCCGAACAGACCACGCAGCTCTGAAATGGCTACTCCAATTTAAGAACCCTGAAGGCCAAGTTGCAAGATGGATCGAGCAGTTGCAGGGCTACGACTTTGAAGTGCAACACCGCAAGGGAACACTCCACTCAAATGCTGATGCTCTCTCTCGTCGACCGTGCGGAGTAAAATGCGAACACTGCAATCGTAAAGAAGCAAAAGAACAGGCAACTATCCAAATGATCAGGACTGAGCCAATAGAGGGTTGGAGTATAGACGAAATCCGTTCCTCCCAACAGGCAGACAATGACATCGAACCAATATTGGCCTGGAAAGAACACGAGGAAAGACCAAGCTGGCAGCAGATATCAGATCGGAGCCAAACTCTGAAGGCATACTGGGCACAGTGGGACTCGCTTTTTGTGCAAGATGGATTGCTGAAGAGAAAATGGGAAAGTGCAGATGGGACAACATCTCGTATGCAGCTAATTGTGCCACGGTCCAGAGTCAACCAAGTGCTCCATGAAATACATGACGGAATCTCAGGAGGCCATTTGGGAATAAACAAGACGTTGGAAAAGGTAAGGGAACGTTTCTATTGGCTAAGCGCTAAACAAGATGTCGAGAATTGGTGCAAAAAGTGCATAAGATGTGCGGCTACCAAGGGCCCAAAAGTAAAGCCACATGGACAAATGCAACAATACAATGTCGGAGCACCTTTCGAACGAATAGCCATCGACATCGCTGGGCCGTTTCCCGAAACCTTTAATGGAAATCGATATACTCTCGTAGTCATGGATTACTTCAGTAAGTGGCCGGAAGTGTTTGCCATCCCAAATCAAGAGGCTAAGACCGTAGCCGAACAGATAGTCAACAACTGGGTGAGCAGATTTGGGGTACCAATGGAGCTGCACTCTGATCAAGGGCGAAACTTTGAATCAAAAGTCTTCCAGGAAATATGCCAATATTTGGGAATAAGAAAGACAAGGACAACGCCACTACACCCTCAATCTGATGGAATGGTCGAGCGATTCAATCGGACCTTGAATGAGCATCTATCTAAGGTTGTCAGCAACTGCCAGCGGGATTGGGATCGACACATACCCCTCTTCTTAATGGCCTACCGAAACGCGGTCCATAGCTCAACAGGGCACACACCATCCGAGATCTTATTTGGTCAAACAATTCGGTTGCCAAGTGAAGCAAAATTCGGATCCCCACCGACGGAGCCCAAAGAGGTGAACGAGTACGTGAATGACTTACGCAGCAGGATTCGTAAATTGCATGAAGACACCAGAGAAAAGATGAAGCTAGCAAGCAGCCGCATGAAAACTAGGTACGATATCAAGGCGAAATCTTCCGGTTTCAACGAAGGAGATCTGGTTTGGCTGTATAATCCTCAGCGTAAGAAAGGCAAATCACCAAAATTGCAACAGGACTGGGAAGGTCCATACAAGGTGATAACCCGCATTAATGACGTTGTCTACCGGATCCAGCGTGGGGATCGAGGAAAAATGAAAGTGGTCCATTTGGATAGAATGTGTCATTTCAACGGGATGCTGAATGACGAAGTTGTTCGGGACGAACAACTGTAGGGAGGGAGCAATGTGATAACCACTCAAATGTGAGCAGCGACATCTAGCAGGAAACTCGAAGACTAGAAGGTTTCGATACTGGATTAGCAACTGGAGAGTAGAATCGAATTTTCTAGCAAATTGGAAATTGTATGGGACGCTGGATGGCGAGGATTGTTCTCGAAGTATGTCATTCGAGTATAAATACCAGCATCCCAAAGGTATGCAAATGAGTTCCAAAGTTGAATTTGAAGTGTTAATTAGAAGAAGTGATTAAGTGGTTTAAGTAAAAGATAAGAAAAGTATAAGTGGTTGAGAAATTGAATTGTACTGAGAGAAAGAATTAAATAGTGAATTGTAACTGTACTGAATAAAGGGATTTGTATTGAAAATAATAAGTTCTATTATTTGTACCCACACAAACATTCTACAATAAGTTCTATCATTTGTACCCACACAAACATTTTACAAAACGTTGCAAAATGATAAATTTGACATGTCGTGCCCTTATTAGGAAGATCGCTGTATGCCTTCTGGGTCCTAGAATAAGGGATGCATACTAGCTGGGATGATTTTCAATCAATCAGCCCGTATACGTTTCCAGGCGTATTTCTTAAAAAAATATATTTGTAACATATAAAAAAGAATTACAACCCTCATTGGGTTTCGCCTTAGGCCGTCCACCAGATTGACAAATTATGAAAACTAGATTTATTTATTTCTTTTTTTATTTTAGAAATTTAAAAAAATCCAATTTTATTTTAAAGGGTTCACTCTAAATTTTTTTTTCTATAACGTATATTAATGGTATATTTATACAACGCATCCATTAAGGATCCTGATTACTTGGTCTAGCTCCAATACGTTTGCGGAGAAGAATCTTACACGGAATTCCTTTAACACTGGACATATCTCTAGAAAGTGAAACACATCACTCTCTCCTTAAGGTTACAGATATCACACAGAATTGGAAGATCTGGAGTCTGGACGATTAATTCTCCTCTTATTTTAAAAATAGTACTTATCATCTCGGTTGAAACTGAATTTAAGAAATAGGTTCTGTCTTGGAGGTTATATATCAAACCGCTGTAGTAAGTCCTAAAGATTGACTGCTGGGCGTCGGTTGCAAGTTTATCGTAAGTCAAGTTTCCAATTTTTTCCAGTAGGTTCTTAAATTTCGCCCTTAGGGATCTATACTGTTCATTTGTTGTTAAATTTCAATTTATTCCGCAGTTAAAGGCTAGACTTTCCCACTTTGTTACGAAGCTTGCTTTAATTGAAAGGATGTGATCTAATAAAATTGTTGGTAACCCATCTCGGTCCATCGCCAAAACTTTTAAGACATAATCAAAATGCATTTTTAAGGTATCCAGGAAAAGAGGTGGTGTTCCGGTGTCCAAGTGGAGCGTATAATTAGGTGTGTTGGAAGGCAGGTGCAAGATTCGTTTGGTGAAATAACGTATAAGCTTTTCGACTTCTTCAAAAGAACAATACTCCCACACTTAAGCTCCATATACTATAGAAGAATTGACTTAGCCGTTGCGCAAAATATTGTGATAACCACTCAAATGTGAGCAGCGACATCTAGCAGAAAATGTCGAAACTCGAAGACTAGAAGGTTTCGATACTGGATTAGCAACTGGAGAGTAGAATCGAATTTTCTAGCAAATTGGAAATTGTATGGGACGCTGGATGGCGAGGATTGTTCTCGAAGTATGTCATTCGAGTATAAATACCAGCATCCCAAAGGTATGCAAATCAGTTCCAAAGTTGAATTTGAAGTGTTAATTAGAAGAAGTGATTAAGTGGTTTAAGTAAAAGATAAGAAAAGTATAAGTGGTTGAGAAATTGAATTGTACTGAGAGAAAGAATTAAATAGTGAATTGTAACTGTACTGAATAAAGGGATTTGTATAGAAAAGAATAAGTTCTATCATTTGTACCCACACAAACATTTTACATTGGTGTCAGAAGTGGGATAGGACTTATTGTGTGTAAAAAAAAAAAAAAAAAAGTGTTTTCTGACTATTTGAAAAAGCTAGAATGGGTCGAAAACTATTGCAGTTGACCCTCGTCCAACTCAAATCCGAGTTGAACAAGAGAAGCCTCAGCGCCAGTGGAGGGAAAAGTGACTTGGTGCTCCGTCTTCAGGAGGCTTTGAACAACGAGGGACATGATCCTGATGCATATTCCTTTGATGTTGACGAGGATGAACAGACAAGTACCGGCAATGACATGGCTGCGATGATGCAACTCCTCTTGTTAAAAATGGACGAACAAAAGAATAGCCTCGAACAAAAGCTGGATGAACAAAAGAAAAATCTAGACGAGCAGAAGAGCAGCATTGAACAAAAATTCGACGAACAAAAGAATAGTCTAGAACAAAAACTGGAAGAACAAAATAACGTTCTACACCAAAAGTTCGAAGAAATCGATAACAAATTTGAAAGAATAGAGAAGAACGTTGATGACAAATTTGATAGAATAGAAAAGAATGTTGGCGAAAAATTCGAGGAAATCGACAGCAAAGTTCAGCAACTGGCAAAAGAGCTCGACACAGTGCGAAAACAGAAACTGCGAGAATGTTCTTTAAGCGGTCCAAGGAGAAAAGAGTTGAAGCCTCTCTCATTCGATGGCCAGACCTCATGGTCTACTTATAAGAAGCAGTTTGAAATGGCTGCCTGTGCAAACGACTGGGACAATGAGGAAAAGTGCTTTGCTCTAGCGATGGCCTTACGTGGTCCTGCGGCAGAATTGTTACGAACAATCGATATCTAAAAGAATAGAGACTATATGGTTTTAGTGCAGGCTATCGAGAAACGGTTTGGGGATAGCCACATGCGGGAAGTTTACAAGGTTCAATTGCAAGGCCGTATGCAGCAACGAGGAGAAACACTGCAACAGCTCCAAGCAGACGTGAGTAGACTGGCACATTTGTCATATCCCACCGCAGGCCAAGAAATAATCGACGAAATGGCAAAGGACGCATTCATCAGGGGAATTACAGATTTGAAGCTACAATCAGCAGTAAGGATGGCCGGGAAAAGAACCCTTGCTGAAGCACTTGCCTTCGCTCTGGCGATGGAAGCATCCAATCAGGCTTCCAAAGGAATGCATTTCGTAAGTGAAATAGTATCTGGTGAATGCTCCTGCTCAAGACCAACTACCATGCAACGAAATATCCCACGGGAGAGACGAAGGATGCGCTGCTGGAACTGCGATAAAGTAGGACATTTGCAAGGGCATTGTAAAGAACCGGTACGACGAGAAGGCTGCCTGCACTGGGGTTACAGGCAAATAGAAAGAAAAACCGGCAGAAACGGCTACCAAGAAACCGGTCAAATTTCCAGAAGCCATCAGTTAGGAGATGCTTACTTCGCGGGGCAGAAGTCTGTAGCAGGAGTCGACGACTCCAGGGTAATTATCCCAGTCTCACAGGTAAAACAATGCAACGAAAGCCTCCCAGCAGAAGTAGTCAGTGGTAAAGAAGCGAAAGAACAGGCAACTATCCAAACGATCAGGACTGAGCCAATAGAGGGTTGGAGTATAGACGAAATCCGTTCCTCCCAACAGGCAGACAATGACATCGAACCAATATTGGCCTGGAAAGAACACGAGGAAAGACCAAGCTGGCAGCAGATATCAGATCGGAGCCAAACTCTGAAGGCATACTGGGCACAGTGGGACTCGCTTTTTGTGCAAGATGGATTGCTGAAGAGAAAATGGGAAAGTGCAGATGGGACAACATCTCGTATGCAGCTAATTGTGCCACGGTCCAGAGTCAACCAAGTACTCCATGAAATACATGACGGAATCTCAGGAGGCCATTTGGGAATAAATAAGACGTTGGAAAAGGTAAGGGATCGTTTCTATTGGCTAAGCGCTAAACAAGATGTCGAGAATTGGTGCAAAAAGTGCATAAGATGTGCGGCTACCAAGGGTCCAAAAGTAAAGCCACATGGACAAATGCAACAATACAATGTTGGAGCACCTTTCGAACGAATAGCCATCGACATCGCTGGGCCGTTTCCCGAAACCTTTAATGGAAACCGATATACTCTCGTAGTCATGGATTACTTCAGTAAGTGGCCGGAACTGGGTGAGCAGATTTGGGGTCCCAATGGAGCTGCACTCTGATCAAGGGCGAAACTTTGAATCAAAAGTCTTCCAGGAAATATGCCAATATTTGGGAATAAGAAAGACAAGGACAACGCCACTACACCCTCAATCTGATGGAATGGTCGAGCGATTCAATCGAACCTTGAATGAGCATCTATCTAAGGTTGTCAGCAACTGCCAGCGGGATTGGGATCGACACATACCCCTCTTCTTAATGGCCTACCGAAACGCGGTCCATAGCTCAACAGGGCACACACCATCCGAGATCTTATTTGGTCAAACAATTCGGTTGCCAAGTGAAGCAAAATTCGGATCCCCACCGACGGAGCCCAAAGAGGTGAACGAGTACGTGAATGACTTACGCAGCAGGATTCGTAAATTGCATGAAGACACCAGAGAAAAGATGAAGCTAGCAAGCAGCCGCATGAAAACTAGGTACGATATCAAGGCGAAATCTTCCGGTTTCAACGAAGGAGATCTGGTTTGGCTGTATAATCCTCAGCGTAAGAAAGGCAAATCACCAAAATTGCAACAGGACTGGGAAGGTCCATACAAGGTGATAACCCGCATTAATGACGTTGTCTACCGGATCCAGCGTGGGGATCGAGGAAAATTGAAAGTGGTCCATTTGGATAGAATGTGTCATTTCAACGGGATGCTGAATGACGAAGTTGTTCGGGACGAACAACTGTAGGGAGGGAGCAATGTGATAACCACTCAAATGTGAGCAGCGACATCTAGCAGAAAATGTCGAAACTCGAAGACTAGAAGGTTTCGATACTGGATTAGCAACTGGAGAGTAGAATCGAATTTTCTAGCAAATTGGAAATTGTATGGGACGCTGGATGGCGAGGATTGTTCTCGAAGTATGTCATTCGAGTATAAATACCAGCATCCCAAAGGTATGCAAATCAGTTCCAAAGTTGAATTTGAAGTGTTAATTAGAAGAAGTGATTAAGTGGTTTAAGTAAAAGATAAGAAAAGTATAAGTGGTTGAGAAATTGAATTGTACTGAGAGAAAGAATTAAATAGTGAATTGTAACTGTACTGAATAAAGGGATTTGTATAGAAAAGAATAAGTTCTATCATTTGTACCCACACAAACATTTTACAATATTTTCTGCTTTGAGCTGTGTGTAATGTACTTATTTTTCGTGCAGCGATACCAGACTGAACTAATTGCATGCCTAACTTCGGATAATTTGACGGCCAAATGATTGCTCATATTTAAGTTCACAGAGATCAAAACATAAAGATATTTGTATTCACGAACGTTTCCATCAGTTCTCTGCGAGCTTTCAAAGTCGACGGTCTCGAGTATTATCTTTTCGCCTATAAACGTACTTAGAACTATTAAACGCGTTAGATCTCTCGACCCTGAGGACATCAACATGTCCTCAATCAAGAAACCCCGCGCCGACTCGGCTTCTCGGAGTGCTAAATTTAAATTCACGTGCAAATTATTGGAGTCCACTTCAATGTCATCCAGACAGTGATATGGACGACATTGACTCGAGTGATATTGTTATCGACCCGGATAATGACCCTAAAAAAAAAATTCATGTTCCCACCATCAAGCTATTACACAAAAATCCCGAGTTAGTGCATACTTTGATGAAATCATCTAACATTAGTGACTACTCTATTAAAAAACTTTCTATCGGTATCAAAATTGCCTGTGAATCGTTAGAGTCATATAGAGAAGTGTTAAACTCTTTAAAGCAAAGGAATTGCTAATATTTTTCGCATAACGTTAAGAGTGTAAAACTATTTAAAGTGGTCTTATTTGGGCTAGAAAATATTAAAGTTGATACTTTTAAAAATGAACTTTGTACTCGCGGCTTAAAATGTGTTGAAGTAAAGAAAATTATAAAAACATACGATCACTACGTTGACACTATCTATCTGGTGCCACTAGAAAATGGTTCTGTTAAGTTAGCCGAGCTTAAGAAAAACTACCGATCATTGTTCTTTACACAGATAAGTTGGAGCTTCCAAAGAAAATTGAAAGGTAAACTCACTCAATGCTATAATTGCCAAATGTTTGGCGACGGGGAAAAAAATTGTCAGGTTAAGACCTACTGCGCTAATTGCGCCGGCTCTCACAAAACGAGTGAATGTCAAAACTCACTCACCATAAAGTGTGCAAACTGCAATGGAGATCACAAATCTACCGATCTAAGATGCTCTTCAAGAACCAAATATATGGAAATTAGAGAAAAATCCCTTAAGCGAGAAACTTCTACATTGTTCACACGTAAAAGCTTCTCGAAAATCCCATCTATGGAAAGTTCCCAAGAGTTCAAAGCTTTTACAACTACGCCACGCACGGCTCATACTAACGGGCCAAACGTTTCAATAAGTTCCATGACGGAGTTTCCCCCCTTGCCGCGGCACGTAGCAATGAGTGGAAATGAACAAATTTTGTCTACGTCAGTTCCTCTGAAGAAACGCACAGTGGCGTCGGTCGTAAGCAGCAACTTCATCAATGATTCCAGCAGCAATCTTTTTTCTTTTGAGGAAATCAACGATTTAGTTATGGACTTATTGTCTGATCTATCCAAATGTACTTCGAGAAATGATCAATTCAGGGTTATTGCACATTTAGCTACTAAGTATCTTTATACTAATGTTAAATAATATGACTAATACTAATCTCAGAATTATTAATTGGAATGCTAGGGGTATTAACAGCAAAAGAATTGAATTTTTGAACTTTTTATTTGATAATAATATTGATATCGGCCTTATTACTGAAACTGGCCTTAAATCAAATAGTAATAATTTATCTAACTCTGTTTACATAAGTTATCGTGTTGACAGAATTAATAGAAGGGGAGGAGGAGTTGCTATTCTTGTTCGTAGATCAGTTCAACATTCGCTGCTACCAGTCATTCGAACTCGTCTTATTGAAAATGTGGGTATAGAACTCAAATATAATAATAGAACAGTTAAAATCTACTGCGTATATTTTCCTGGCGCAAGTTCATCGGCCGAAAATAAAAGGCTCTTTAAAAGGGATTTGCGTTGCCTTCTATTAACAGGCGATGATGTCATTCTTGCTGGTGATTTTAACTGTCGTCATCGTGAATGGGGATGTATACGCGCAAATACATGGGGTAATATACTCTCTAGTATGTTATCTTATTCAGTGTATTCCATTCTTTTTCCCCAAACCCTACCTATGTACCTGCAGATATGCGTAAAAGTCCTTCTGTTCTTGACGTTTTTATTACCAATCGTGTGAGTTTACTGTCTCAACCCGTCGCTGTCAATGATCTATATTCTGATCACTATCCTGTTTTTTGTAAGCTGTATTTTTCAAAAAAGATTAACCAAGCCTCGTCCTATGATTTTAAAAATGCAAACTGGCGTAGATTCAGTTCAAATATTAATTCGGGGCTTAGAAGTATTACAGGAAATTTGGATTCAGTTTCAAGCAAAGATGATGTGGATGCTATCGTTGATAAGTTCACAAAACTTATCAATGATGCTATTGAAAAAAATGTTCCAAAAATAACAAGATGTAATTCTGCAGTTCAGCTTCCAAATTATATCCTTGAACACATAAAAATTCGTAATACCTTAAGACGCAATTGGCAAAGATACCGTTAGCCTAATCTCAAATTACAGCTCCATTACTTAAACATTTTGATCAAAAAACTTATTCTACAGTTTCGTAACCACAGATGGAATCAAAAACTAGAATCTTTAGACAAAAATTGTAAGCCTTTTTGGAATATAGTCAAAGTGATCAAGAATAAAAATAGACTAATACCAACACTCAGAAATGATGATGAATATATTTTTACTGACAAAGAGAAAGCAGATTCTCTCTCTGAATTTTTCTCTAAAAGTCATTCTTTATCTCAAAATTTAGGAGATAATGAAACCAACACCTTGGTTGAACAAAAAATTATGACTTTTAACAACAATATTTGTAACACCCCAACAAACGCCTTTGTTTCTGTAGCCACTATTACAAACATCATAAAATCTCTTAAAGTTAATAAAACGGGTGGGTTAGATGGAATAAGAAACAATTACCTGAAGCATTTATGCTTTTTGGGTGTAAGACATTTAACTTTTCTACTCAACGCGTGTCTAAAATTGCAATGTTTTCCGCAGAAATGGAAAATGGCTAAAGTTGTCCCTATATTAAAAGCTGGAAAGCCTGCCGAGTCTGTCACCAGTTATAGACCAATAAGTTTACTCAGCAGCCTAAGAAAAATCTTGGAAAAGGTACTCGTAATAAAAAATCATATTCTAGAGTTTAGAGGTGATAATTATGTATTCCCTAATATTCAGTTTGGATTTAGGCAATTTCATAATACATCGCATCAAGCACTTAGAATATGTAACCATATTAAATCTAATCGGTCACAAGGGAAATCAACTGGTATGATCCTACTTGATGTTGAGAAGGCGTTTGACACCGTCTGGCATAACGGCCTAATATATAAAATGATTAACTTTAGCTATCCATTGTATCTAATTAAAATTGTCCAAAGTTTTCTGTCAAGTCGTAGCTTTCTAGTCCATGTTAATACCTGTTTGTCTAAGTCCACTAATTTAAACATGGGCGTCCCACAAGGGTCAGTATTGGGTGGTATCTTATATAATATATTTACATCTGACTTTCCTAGTCTGCCAGATTGTCAAGCTGCAATCTTCGCTGACGATACTGCAATTTACACATCGCATACGTTCGCTCTTAATATCGAGAGGACACTTATAGATGCTAGTGAGATAGTAGGAATGTTTTGCAGTAAATGGAAAATAAAAATTAATAGTGAGAAAACCCAAGCCATCTTTTTCAGTAGAAAAAGAAAAACTTGCTTCCTTCCACAACATCCGATTCTTATTTATGGAAATGAAATACGAGTAAGTTGGGACCCTTCAGTGAAATATCTTGGCATACACTTAGACTCAAAACTGACATTTAGTGAACACATCACACAGACTTTGAGAAAGATAAACATTGCGACTGCCTTATTATACCCATTTATTAACAGGAAATCATAGCTACTCGTATCTAACGTTAATAAAATAATTAGTTTTAAAGTTATTTTCCAAGCGATATTGACCTATGGTTGTCCTGTCTGGGGTGGCGCAGCCAAATGTCACCTAAAAAGGCTGCAAGTGTCACAAAACAAAACTTTGAAAATGATTCTTAACTTACCCTGGCGTTTTTCAACTAGAGATCTGCACTTAAGGGCGGATGTTGAACTGATATGCGAACGTATTTACAAGTTAAACGAAAAATTTATCACTCGTTGTTCTTTTGCTGACAATCCTCTTGTAAACAGTCTTTATACTTAAAAATAAAGGTAATATAACTGTTCTATTTATTTGTTTACTTACTTATTTTTATACATGTCTTTTTGTTTGTTTGTTTGTTTGTTTCTTTATTTATTTATTTATTTATTTATTTATTTATACATTTATACATGTATATATCTACTTAAAAATTTTTTGTTATTAATTTATTTGTTAATTTATTTATTTCTCTACTTTCTTATGTGAATATTAATATAATTATGTACGTTTCTGTGATTATGCATCTATGCACACTTTTTCAAAAATTTCTTAGTATATAATAATATATATACATAAATATATGCTATGTACCAATAAATATATTGTATATACTCGTATATATTTTTTTTCTTTTTTTTTTTGCATGGAGGTTTTAGTAGCAAGTTTCCTCCGCTTGTACTCTTTATGCTTTATGCTTCTGTATCAAAAACTGTATCCTTTTTTTTAGTAGTAAGGTAACAAATGTACCAAATATCTAAATGTAAAATGTGCAATACCAAATGTAAGTTATATTACGCAAAAATAAAAATATCTATCTATCTATCTACGAACGTTTCCATACCTTCTCCCTGATAAGTCCACTTTTCATTCCTCGAATACCTGCCGCCATCATTTCTAAAAATCATCATTATTGATTTTTCAAGATGCACAAAGAGATTCCAAGTTCTACAGTATGAGTCGAGCTTGTTTATCATTAGTTGCATTCCTTCCACGGAGTCTGGCAGGAAGATCATGTCATCTGCGTACTTAAGACCTGGAATCTTTTTTTGTCGTTAAAAAACATGATAACTAGTCGCGCACTAAGAATGCACCCTTGTCTTACTCCCATAGTCATTTCAAATTCTTCTGATATAAGTTGTCCATCCCAAACATAGGCAACATTGTCAGCGTATTGTAGATCTTATAAAAGAGCGCTTCGCGGCCTATGGAGTCAAACCCCGCACGGAAGTCCACAAAAAAAGGCATACAGATTCTTATGTTTTCGCTTATATGTCTCAGAGAGGTTGACAAGTGGAAAGGTTTGGTCCACTGTTGAGTAGTTCTTCCTAAATCCAGTTTGGAATACATTTAGAATTTTCTTGTCCTTTACCCATTGTGAGATTCTATTAAATAGTAACGCACCGAACAGCCGATGTATTCAAGAAGATTCCTTTGTAATTTGAAGCAACTTCATAACTTCCCTTTTATGTAGTGGAAAAATGATTGACTTCTTGAAGCTCATGGGAACTTCGGTTGTTTCAAATATACGGTTAAACGTTGCTGTACTCGTAAGTGCAACCAAGAATTCTGTCGAAAATTTTTTATATGCTTCCAAAGGAATACGGTCGTCTCCAGAGGCTTTCTTGGCTTTCGAATTTTTGATGACCTGCTGCATTTCATACAAGGAGAATGGTGCATCTATGAACTCGTCTAAAAACATGGGCGCCGCATATTGAAAACTTGGTATTAGGTAGCTTATTAAAGTGGCGTTTTAATTCCTGTGTCTACAAAGATCAGGCTATGGTAATTGACTGACCATTTAAAAGCTTTACGTCTTTTCAAAAATCGGCGGATGATCCCGACGTATTGAATACAGCAATTTGTTTCTGCTCAAATGTTACTTCTTTTCTCGTAACAGAGGAGTTTACAATTTTTGTTTACTTCTCCATAAAAGGATTAGAAAGTCCTAGTGTTGAAAGACCTCAAGAGCCTCAAAAACGCGAACGTTTTTTCTCTAGTCAGAGAACATTCTGGTAAGAACCATTTTTTCTTACCAGTTACTTTTTCCTCATTGGTCTGTTGTTTTGTGGGGTAGTTATTTTGATTAGTTCTGTTAGTTCCTTGATAGTTAGATGTGTGTTTGAGGCATAAAGGTTGTCGAGTCCTATGTTCAGATTGTTCGGAAATGAATGGCGGAATCTGTCGTTCCATTGTATTTTTGGTGGAAGTCCTATTTTCTTCACATTTTTCTCACTTGTGGTATGGCACATCATACATGTAACTTCCAGTGGCATATGATTTCAATATTATTTCATTGCTACCCGGAAATCGTCCAGAAAAAGATTCCAGATACCTGAGATAAGGGAATAGTCAATAACTGAACAGGCCATTCCTCTAATAAATGTAAGCTTCACAGCTTTAGAGTTTGACAGTCAAATGAATCTGCGATTTCGAGAATTTTTATGCCTATTTTGTTGCATTACGAGTTGAAATCATGCTGGTTGCTCTATTATCTCCACTTATAGAACTATTCTGTGTTACTCCAATCCTTCCGTGTATTGAACTTGACTTAATACGTCTATCAATTTAGCATAGTCGCATTGCCAGCGATTACAGTTGCTCCTTTTCCAGGCATGATGTCGTGGCCATGCCATTACCAAAGGTGGCCTCCTTTCAAGTATGCGTGGCACGGGTCTGTTTTGCCCTAGGAGATGTGACAGTTGTCTATGATATATTATACTTACATACAGATATGCAGGTTGTTTTCGAACAAAAAACGCCACTGCATCTTGCCAATTAGCATTTAATATTAATTATAACATACAATCGAGTGCTTTCCCTATTTGTCGACGATACAAGTCTTTACAATAATTTGCCACTCAGGTAATAAAGGGATTTACTGAAAAAAAATAATTAACTACGATCTGTGTGCATTAGTATCGTATTTTATAGAAAGTTAAGATTAACTTTAAATTCTGACCTTGGCTATCGATATATACAGGCTTGTTGTCAATCAGCACTATTACCAGGCTCGCAAAATTTTCTCAGCATTGCTTTAATCACTTGATTGATTCGCTCTACTTGCCCTCTACCGCCTTCGCGTGCCATATATTCCGACTCAGCAGGAATTCCTCAAAGTCAAGTGACATCAAACACGCACCCTTATCAGTCACAACTTGACTAGAGCGGCTATAATATTGAAAATATTTCTCTAGTGCAACCAGCAAATTCCTTTCGCTAGAACGAACAGGAGCGGCATACATGATACATTTGAGACAGTTTTGGATAAGCCTTTCAATCTTCTGGCGCATACTCGGAAGCCAATAATAAGCGGAAATCTTTGGCTGCATCAACGTAATGACATTATCCTACATGCCATTCGGGACATAATGCGCTTTTCGACCATTATTTCTTACTCTAAATACAAGTCCATATAGGCAACTATGTATTTTGCCTGAATCAATTGATAGCGAAAAATAACATTAATGAACCGCTGAAATACAGCCGGTGCATTTTTTAGTCCGAACGTCATTCTTAGATATTCTCACATTCCATTAGGGGTCACAAATACAGTGAGAGGTATAGATTCCTCAGAACTTGATGAAAGATAAATATTTCTTCGCTTCAAGGTAGGTATCCCATACAATCCTCAATGAGCGGCAGGGTCTGCTTGTCTCGAATAGAAGACAGTCGACACACATTCGAATCTTCCCGTTCTTTTTTTCCAACACGATAGCGGAAGAATAAGGTGAACTACTTCATTTAATTATACGAGTATCATAATTTTCTAGCTGATTAACTATTGACTGATGTCTCGTACGCCCAAAGTTAGAAAGTCGTCGGGGAGTGCATTGAACTGAATATCGTCGCTTAAATGAATTTTCGCTTCGGAATCGAAAGGCTTTATTTTTATGTCTTTTGGAAAAAATAAGAATCTATAATCAACTCATTCGATTTGGCACTACAAGGTTAATTTATATTAACTTAAAATCAATATTCAACTCTACTTTACTAGCGGCAATTTCGATATGAAATATGTATATCCGGCACAGAACTAGTTTCGTAAATTAGTTCAAGTTGACCCAATTTCCAAGACCGGTCTTGTCACTTCACAATCATTAATAGCGGTAGGTAGGTAATAATTTATTTAAAGCATGCAACTTTTTTTTGCTATATTTAAATTTTACTATAGTCCGGTGAATATTAAAAGCATGTACAAAGTTTCGTCACAAAATTAACGACATAGACATAAATTCGTCGAGCAGTCCCAACCAAAGAACGACTTAGGCTCAGCAACTTGAAGCGGTCGTCTGCTTTGACTGTATCCATAACCTAAGTGAAACTGAAACAATAAGACTCATTGCCACCATGGAGTGACCGGCGCGCAACGGTGGTTATTTCGAGGTAATGAATTCCCTTTGATATTGCAGACCGCGTGAGCTCCATGTACTCGCAGGCTTGTAATATTGAAGGGTTTCATTTTGTTCACGGTTCACAGGAGCTACACTCTTTAAAAAAAAACTCTAACTTCAAAATGGAAAGAGGGTGCTTAGTATCTAGTTTAGAAACTTCGGATACCGGGCTACCTCCTATTTAAATCTCCAGCCTTCCTCTCAGCAAACGGGCAACAACTTCTAGAGTCTCATCTGTGGTGCCTGCAGCAGGTACTGTTGATCGGACATCTGCTGTCAGCACTGACACTGAAATGAGAAGCTAGAAAAGGAATGGATGTCAATTGAGCTTCGAGACGGAGAGGTGAAGCAGTCTTTTGACAGTTCTATAATAAGTGCTGGCTGGGTCATGTCTGTTAGCTACAATGACGCCACTGCAAATTGGCTGAGGAGTGATTTCTCAAAAATCAAGGAGAAACGCAAACGCAGGATATAATGTTAGTGAAGGAAGATTCAGTCCTAGTCCACGTGGTCTTTGCTGTAAATGGCAGTGAGATAAAACGGTTAAATGACCTGAAAGGTAATGTTGCGTACGGTTTCGCTAAGATGAAACTCATTAGAGCTTAGATAAAACTACAGCTACCTCGACCCTAAGCTCCACTCATATAACCGATTAACACAATAACTAATTGCTGCGTGGACAGTTCTTGTACCTCTACCGAGGAGTCAACCGGCGGAAAACGTAGCTTGTCCTGCGAGAGTGAGGTCAAAGCGCCACTACCTTGACGAGGTTCCCATACAGCGGAGAGGCGATAACAAACAGACCCGCATACAGAATCCCGCGTATAGCCTCGAACGATGATAGCTACACTCAAGGTTTTGCAGGAAAACCTGCACCCTGTTAAACATGCCCAGTACACCTTTAACCAACGATGTGCAAGAGATAATATCGCCCTATCTCTAATTCAAGAAACTTGGTCTGGGTAAGTTATTTGGACTCAACAAAATTGAGCTAATATTAGAATTTGTAAGAGATTTTAGAGCAAGGGCTGCTTTACTGATCAGTATCAAAATTAAATATTTTCTTATTTCAGGGTATAACACCAGAGACTAGTTAGAGCAATCATCGAACTACCTCAGGGAAATAGATTGCAAGAGTTCGTGTGTGACTCAGTCTACTTCCCCGGACTTCCTCCTGTTCTTGTACAGGATTTGATCGAACAGTGCCACCGTTGCAATTGGGATGTCGTTCTCAGATGCGATAACAACGCCCACAGCAACATGCGATAACAACATCATTATTGGTAAAACTTAGTAATCTGGGCTATCAAACAATAGGATATGCCGACGAGCTAGTCATAATAGTGAAGGGTAAACACCCAAACGACGTTTGCTTTAAGATGCACACTGCTCTAAAGATAGTAAATGACTGGTGTGTTGGAGAAAACCACTCAATTAACTGCAGTAATGCTATACTTGTTCCTTTGATTCGTAAATGAAATCTGAGCCTTGACCAGATCTCGCTTAACGGTACAGTAATTATGTACTCCAACGAAGTAAAATATCTTGGAATGGTTCCCGATAAGAACCTAAATTGGAATTCTCAAATAAATAATAAAATTACCAAAGCGACGAAAGCCATGTTGTCTTGCCGTCGTATGTCCGGCAGGACCTGGGGATTAAACCCAAAGGTCTCCCATTGGATATATACAATGATGATACGACGCATGATCATCTACTCATCAGTAGTATGGTGGCAGTTAATAGAAGCCCTCATTAGTTTAACGCCACTCCATCTCTTCATAAAAAGGATGGCAATTCGCAGCACGGTCAGGATACTACAAGCAGGAGAGACTAATCACGCAGATCATATGGATCATGAATCTTCTCTCCGAGCTTGACATGATTTGCACGCCAAACAACCACCTAAGACTTCGGCAGAAGGTTCAATATAGTGATCCCAAGCCGAGAAGCATGGAACTACAAAAACCCCACCTCAAACCTTAAAGGTATCAAGTGGTATACGGATGGATCGAAGATGGACACCGGTTTGTGTGCTGGTATATTTGATCCAAAATCCAAAAATTTCGCAATCAATGGGAAAATGTATTTCGAGCGGAAATACATGCCATTCAGGTGTGTGCAAATCTCGATTAGAGAATGAAGGGCGTCCCCATCCATATACCAACGGAAAGTTAGGTAGCTAGTAAAGCATTAGCCTCTAATCTCACTGACTCCAAATCAGTCATGCACTTTGCAATATCCATAAGAACAAAGTAAAGCTTTGGTGGGTGCCACGTCATATAGATATTGATGGAAATCAAGTATCCGACTGTCTTGAGCCCTTCTGTAATATTTCGAACTCAGCAATTAGCTAAACAATAAAGAGTTAGGAATACAAAACGTGTATATCCCATTGGGAAAACATCTCAGGGCTTCGTCAGGCTTAAAGAGCCATTAAACCCTTACAAAAGATCTAAAAAGGGATGATATCAGAAGACTGGTTGTATTTCTACCAGACACTGCCACTTTCGATATCGTCTATACAAAATGGCTCTAATTCAGGAAACTGAATTTAGTCTTTGCATGGAAGAAACTGCGGAGAACATTTTATGTGAATGCATGGCTCTAATTGGCTTAAGGAGATGACACCAGAGAGTTTAACAACTTCATCAAAAGAGTTGAGCCTCCCTTGGGTTCCTACTGATTTTGTGGTATCAAAGGTCTTTCAAGCCGCAGTACCCTCACAACAAAGATGGCAAACTCTACTAATACTGTTGCAAAATTCTTAACCATCGCACAGACATACTGTAAGTGAATTACCAACACATTGTATATCTCTATAACCTGCCAGAAATTGCTAGAATGAGCAATTTACAAGTAAAATTGCTAGAAAGAGATGGACTTGCACGTAAAGTTCACTATCTGTGTGTAATTTTGATGACGTTTTTGATCAGATCAATTTAAAAAAAATAAAAAATAAAATGGCCCAGGTCGTCTGCAGTAAACGTCGGCAGGGCGTGCTCGATATCTCCGCAATTCGTCCTGTATTGGCTGGTTGAAATTGCATCTCCCTCTAACTCACGGATCTGCTTACGAAACTTTAGGATTTCCAGTCGTTTACGGAGATTATTCAGCTCCTCGTCCAGAGCACCAACCTGCAAGTCGTCGGCAAATTGTGTCCGATACGCCGTCGTCATCTTCCCTGGGAGTTGATTAAAAATAAGTTTTTTTTTTAATTCATTTCTGTTCTGACCCCACAGTTGAGTTTTAACCTGAGAAAATTAATATTATAACCTTAATTTTTTAATTCGCTGGTCCATTCCATTCCATTGTCTGGCACTTTCCAGAGTGATCGCCTTGAAGTTGGGTGCGATTTATTATTTTACGTTGTTGTGAATTTGTCGAATGAATTAGTGAAACACAGATGGCGCTCGTAGAAATAAGTGTGTTCAACTAGGTGAGATTATAAAATGCTTTGAGATCTTAAATTTTATTAGATTACATGTTCATGCAACACAAAGATGTGAGTACACACTCAATTTTCAAACATAAATCGATTGACAAACAAAAAAGAAGTTTTAGCAAGTCTCACAAATTTTTCGAAAGAAATTTCTGGTACTAAAATTAATGGAAGGAGAAAATGAATTACTGTGTCATTTCTTCCTCGCAAACAGATTTTATTTGGTTTTCGTAAATTTTCGTAGATCTTCACAGTATATAACAGACCCAATATGGTATGTAGAGTCACTTTAAATAATTATTTTATTTTTTTAAGCTTAGAAAGTTGACGAGCTCCACCACCACAGTAAAAATAAATTACAGTAGACGCTCATTATATGACAATTGGAAAGCATATTTGACTTAACTTTTTATATTTAATCAAGAACTCTCACAATTATTGAACATCGTAACATATTTTCTAGACGTCCCACTTGAACTCATTACTTAAATCGCGATTTTTAATTCGTCTTTCCAATTTTTCACGTTCTTCTGCAATGATGTTTGTTTGGCATTTGCGATAAAATTTCTCGCAGTCGCCATTTCCAAGACCCATAATGGCGGCTTTCAAACTTTCTAAAATTGGATTACTGGTTGTTGCATCTGGTGGAACCACTTTTGATGAAAACCAACTCATTCCCAAGCTGCAAACCCAAGTGTTATTGTAACGTAACATAAGTATACTACTTAAATTCAAATCTTAACCTCCACATTGGAATCCAAATTTTTTGTCCATTTTTCTGATGGCGAGCGAATTTATTCATTTCACACAGTGAGCGATAATGACAGCGACCTTCGTCCTTTGGCATTAACAAGACAGCGTCGATGGAGTGCAAAACCCGTCGGGACAGTTCGTTCATCTGTACGAGGAATTCCATCGCTTAAGTTTAATGTTTTCAATTCGACTCGACTTACCATTTCTATTCGGCGATTGGCGGGTGAGTCTCTTTTTCTTCTGCGAATCTCTTCGATAGCTTCATTGTTATTTGCCTGCAAAACTGTTGCTCCGTCTGTGGCTTCCATTGGCATCATCATCATGTTGCTGTTGTCGTCTTTATTCTAAAGCGATGGGATTCAGAAGTTAGTAGATCAAGAAGAGAGTACCAGGTTGACATTACCATGGTGATACACATGAGCACCTGCAAGATGAACATGCCAAAGGACAGAAACGCCAGTGTTGTTAGCGCAATATCCAGAATGTCTTTCAGGCCAATTTCTTTGATTTGCTGGGGTAGTTGCGGCTGTACACTGTGTGGCGGACCGTAGTTGTCATTGTAGACAGCGTCGTGGCCACTCGGTGGGTAATATCCTTTGAAAGGATATGTTTTTTTTCTTTTTTAAACTGAAATATAGGTATAAGAAAATATGGGAAGCGTTACCATTTTTACTGCCCGCTGTCGGATAGAGTGGCTGGAAATTTTGAATTGTTTTAGTTGCGTCAAACGATAAATGTTGACGTGGCGGCGGAAGAGGTTGTGGGTAGCTTGGAGCCTATAATGTAACAAATTAGTGAATATCGATTATAAGTGTTGTTTGTGTGACAACTTTACCGAATCAATAGATCCTCCTGTATATGCATAACCGGTTATGTCGCCATCATCAAAGTCTTCTTCTTCCAAATCATCGGCGTCGTTATCTGCGCTTTTTCGATGACTGCCTGCTTCTCGATTCAATGGTTTGAAACTGTTTACCTGTGCATTAATTTTCTCGGAAAACTGGCGTTGAATGTCCTCAAGGGTTGCGGTTCTATAGATAAAATGCAAGCATTAAGAAATTAGAAAGAATTTTTTTATTAATGCGTGAGTAGCTTCCTTTTGATTAGATTGCTGGGTAAGCACTCTGCGGAGTTAAAATCTTTAGATAACGAAATGGCCACCAAACCTTGGGGAATAGATTTAAAGATGAGACTATTTTTAGCGTTTGTATCCGGACAATGATTAGTTTCTGGAATGTTGGCATATTTCTCGACACAGAAAGGGTCTTTTCTGGCAAAGACTTCCATTACTATCAATGAAAATGTGAGTTAATTCGGTGTAATTTGACTTTTTTCGAGTTGAAGTCAGTTAGATTCTTCACTTTTTTAAAACTGCGAAACACAAAACGGGGTAACCGGCTGCCTAGCATATAAGGTTGCCGCCATTTTTTCTCTGATGAAAGCAATCCCTTAGGCAGAGGATGCTTGCATTTACGGAACAGAACTCTTATCGTGAAATGATCCACACAGCAAACTCTTAAATGGCTTAGCAGTTCTGTAGCAGCCACGACTTGTGAGGTTTTAAAGCCACACTAGCTAATGCTCACCATCAGCTGAATCCCAGTGCAGGAAAACGGAGGATTTGCTGACGTATTTCTATGCTCAAAACCATAGATTCGACACAAAAAATGGTAAATCAGTTCTCACATGGAGATTAAGGAAATCATGGACAGCTTTTTTCTCATTGTGTGATTAGGCAAAGCTTTTGTCGACACCAATAAGTCGAGGTATGACTTATGTCATTCTATCCACTTTGGAAGGGTTCAGTTCCAAATGAGTACAAGCATGAGATATCTAAACCTTGTACATATTTATTAATGATATTATTGTAACTTTATCTGCCGAACTCAATGTCACCATTCAAACTTTGAAAATTGTTCCACCAAGACATACGTAATGCTGCAATGCTAACACTCAGTATACTCGTACTTCCGGGGATTGCAGCAATATGAGAGGCAATCATCTTCTGTACCGCATACTACTGACCTGGTTATTCAGAAAGTAAAGTAGCAAAAGAGGGTTAATGCTATCCAACAGAAAATAGCCGGAAAGTACTGTCGGAGACTTCTATATTTGACCCCAAATTTTTTTTTGTGTCAGAACAGAGCAATCTGACAAAGAACTAGTCCATTGTACTCCATGTAATCTTCCAGTATTCACTGATAAAGAGCCTATAGTACCATCACCCACCACGTCAACGCCGAATAACCTGATGCGAACGTAAGCCGGACATTCACAGAGGTAGTGATCGGCGGTGTCATCATCACTTTCACGGCTAGTGTCACAGGATGTTGTATCACTTATGCCCAGCTCATTTAAGAGCTTAGCAAAAGTTGAATACCCGTCTTTCTTACTGACGGATAGCAGCAAGGTCACTGACATCTAAGAGACACCGGTAAACATTCGTTTGGTCTGCCGGCAACCTAGGGAGTCATGTCTTGCGGTTGTGCTCATATGAAATCCAACTGACCACGAAAGCTTTAACCAAGAAAGCACACAGACCTAGCGTAGGTCCAGTTCCTGAACAACTCTCCACTGACAATTGCCTGGCAAGTTCATCTGCGACTTCATTTCCCGTGATCCCATTGCGACATAGGGCCCAGACGAGACAGACTCAGTGAATTCAGCTTCCCGACTGCATTCAGTGATGCTTTACATTCCCAAACTGCCTTGGAATTCGTAAAAGAGTTCTTAAAGGTACACAAAATCCTTTGTGAGTCCGACAATTGTAAAAAAAAAATTCTAAGCGCGCCTCTCCATCGGTTCTTCATAATATAGTTCGATACCATTAGGATTGTGTATATCTGAAAGACAGACTTAAGTTTTCCTAACGAGAAATGAAATCTAACGTTGTCGTCCAGAAAGACAGCAGCGCCGCATCTATTTATATCAGTTTTGGCCGTCCGTGAAGACCCGGCTACATTCCTTTCTGGGATCAGATTCTGTCCGAAACCAATCTTGGGTACAGGGAAACTCGATTTCGTATTTTTTTTCTGCAGCAGGATTTCTGGCATCATTGCGTCACATGGCATCTTCATAAGACCAGAGTCAAAAGATCAAAAGAAAGCCGGGGTGCTAGGTCATCAAAGCTACAGTGCGTGTTGTACAAAATACCACGTCTTTTTAAATGGAAGATGGTTTTAGAGTGCAACCCATGTTATGAATATCAAGATTTATCAATGCGTCTAAAGCAGAGCCAAGCATGCTCGGCAAAGCCCCTATGCCACTAAGATAGACTACTCAATTTTGAGGGGATTGACTGAAAGCTTTAGAGCAGACAATCCAACAGACTATGCAGCTACATTCGAGTATGCTTCTGTATAGACGTCAGAACTATTGAGCAGTGAGTCGACCAACATACTCCATAGCAGTAGAGACATATCATACTGGTCACAGTCAGCATCCGCAGTCAATTTCCTATTCACCAACTAGTGATTCATCTACGTCCTGTTGTCTGGCCAAGTTACACATGCTATCAAAAGTTGCGTTGTCGAAAGCGCCCTCAACGTCGACAACAATGTCAAAATCATACTGGTCACATATCATACATACTGGTCACAGTCAGCATTCGCAGTCAATTTCGTATTCACCAACTAGTGATTCATCTACGTCCTGTTGTCTGGCCAAGTTACACATGCTATCAAAAGTTGTGTTGTCGAAAGCACCCTCAACGTCGACAACAATGTCCAAATCGTATTCCTTCTTGTGGAGTGCGCCTTCAATTCTGAATACCAGACTCATTAAGCGCACTCTCGCAAGGTCTTCCGCGTTGGTAGGAGTATTGCATCACAGACAGAGAACTCAAGCGCCAGGCAGTTTCGCGAACATGGATCACGAGCATTCTCTCTATTCTTCTCAACATGAAGGAAGTCAGACTTATAGATCTGAAGCTCTTCGCGAGCGTGTATTCCTCTTTTCAGATGTTCGGTATAAGGGCTACTTTCAATGTTCACCAGGGTTTCGCAATATGTCAGTGCTAGGTTAGCAGTGAAGATTCTCTTCAAAGTTATCAGCAGCTGATCTATACCTTTTTGTAACAGGTGCCAGGCGACTTCAATTTATCGAAGGAGGCAACAGCATGCTTAATGGCCTCGTCATTTTATGTTATTCAGCTCACTAGCAGCTTCATTAATAGAAGCTAGTTGTGAGCTAGTTTTGACTAGGTTACTTGGTAAGGCTCACTTCCCAGCGTTCTCACTTCAAGCATGTGACGGATAGTATCCGCTTTCGGCTCAGCATAGGTATCATAAGATTTTCTTAGTGGTTTCAGCCTGGTTGATATTCTCCTTTTAAGGACTTTGACCAGCTTACTGGCTTTACCAGCAGTTTCGATCTTTTCGCAAAAGTTTTTATAAGAGGCACTATCCGATATCCGAGTAAGACTCCAGTCTTCCTTCAAATTAGTCTTAAGTGACCTGTTTAGATGTTTTTTGGTTTCTTAACGAAGATGCTGCAGATCTGCGTTCTACCAAGGAACGGGCGATCTGCAGGATTGCTTTCTAGCTTTACATGTCATTTCAAAACACTTGGTGAGGGTACTGTTCAGGTTCTGAATAGCTTCCTCCAACTTTTAACTTGTCGAGCTCCTTCTTGAATCATGTCCAGTTGGTTTTCCGCGGATTCCTCTTCGATGTACCTATGGTCTGACAGGGAAACCTCCAATATTATTGTACTTTCCAGCTTGTAATCTCCTTAGCATACCTGTTGGATAACGTTAAGTCGATTACTTGCTGCCTTACTCTCGTCCAGGAAATGACTGCCTCTCAAATTGCATTTTCTACTGCTTCAAAAATTATTCTGAGTATTAGCATCGCAGCATATGATAAGTCCCTGGAATCACATTATTCAATGAGTTCGGCTACCGCCTTTGGTGGTGTTGGTAACAACGAATCATAGAGAGAATAAGCATACGCAACGACGAATTTGTGCCATTCTCCGTTCGTTTCGTAGCTTATATCTGCAACAACTAAATCCTGTTTGGAAGATTTTTCAAAGTTTATATGGTCTTTCCGATCGCTCGTCATGTAATGATGTGATTAAACATCCGAAACCACAGATCCGTTTACTTCACTTCCATTGTTCCTGTGCGGATAGGATGTGAGATAAGAACATAAACACATCGAATTCCAAATTGGATGCAAGGATCCGAACTTGCTGAAGAGGTGGAACTCGAAATATACGAAATAAATTTTGAGAAGTAACTTGGAAAATTCGCCAAAGCTCTGTCTAGGTTCAGAACTAAACAGAAAGCAGATTAAGCTGTTCAAAACCTAAACGGTGTCCTCACTAAATACGTGTATTTTCAACTGATTGTCCCATTTTGGGATGCGGATCTGCAACCAATACTTAAAACAAAAAAGCTCCTATACAGGCCACTTAGGAATGATTTGAAGGAAACTAAAATCTTTACAGATCGAAGCAAAAAAGAATATAAAGAACTTGTTCGGATCTCGAAAAGTGCTTTCAAAACAAATCGAAATACTCGGTGAAACCAGATCCTCAAAAAAGGCAAGTTTACCACTCGCTTTCCAGATATCCTACTCAGAACCGGCTCACAACCAGCTCCTGTCACCGCAACAGCAAGTGAGCTAAATAACATAACCCGCCGTAGCCGATATCTGGTATCGATTCTGTTGATATTAGGTTAGATCCACCGTCCTTAGAGTGCGTAGTAATGTTGCAAAAGACCTTTTAAGACTGCGCTTCAAAATCTAGTGAACAGAATTGAATGTGCTCTCGACAGAAGTGCATGAATATGCGTTGCGCATTCGACAACAGAATTTTTTATGGCACAGATTGTTGGTTAAGCTAGCATCCGCGATCAATGAATATAGAATACAGAACCTAGGTGCACTGATATTCCACTTGCTTTTAAACGGAATATGGCCTTGAGAGTGCAAGGCGAAGAATTGCGAAGTGAAAACCTAGTGCACAATTTTCAAAAAGTTTGTACAACTACTTGCATACGCTGATGACATTGGCAGAACTCAGAGAGCCGTCACTGGTGCGTTTGAAATTATTAGAACAGAAGCGGCAAGAACGGGTTTAGTCGTGAATGAGGGCAAAACTAAGTATATGCTGTTAACCAGAAGGAACACACAACATCGACAAATCAGACAGAACTTCCCAAGAAGCAGCTACAACTTTGGTGTAGTCACGGACTTTGTATACCTCGGTATTAAATCTAATAATGATATCTCTTTAGGAATCAAACGAAGAGTTACTTTTGCAAATTGCGTTTTTTTTAGGGTAAGAAGCGAAGGACCCTCTTCACCCCAATCCTGCTTTATGATGCAGAAGCATAGTCATAGTGAAGGTGAGTGAAGTTATCTTCTGGCAGTTAGCATGAGGCCGCGCTCACTGGAGAGGCCCACCACAGACTGTAGCTCCATCTAAGTAAATAAGAAAGCAATCCTTCTAGGTTTACCATACAACACTTTATAAATCATCGTCGAGTGTAGATCTCCGCTACACCTGATGTTCATTAAGTTCGACAGTGCAAACGCAGTGTTCATATGGCGTGATTTATGCAAAAAAAGGCAAGCTATAAAGGTACAAAGTGTCACGTGTTGCATTGAAGTAGATTGTCGGGAGAAATTAAAATACGAAGCGACATTCGCAAGGTTGCGTACTATCCTCATTCTCTTTTTTGTTTTGTTGGTGATTGATGATGTTTTAATAGGGCATTTGTCAACAAGAAGTGTAGAAATTCAATCTTGAACTCTACATGCAATGAATAAGATTGCATCGACAAACCATGCAATTAAGTCTATTGAGTTAACAAGGGCAAATGTAGACAGGACTTCCTCAAAAAGGAATATGGTATGCACAGCTGCGCAAAAGTTGAATGAAGTTAAAACACACCATCAGACACGCTGTGTAGGCGTTGTTGATGCTAAGATTAGAGATTATAGGATATAATGGTATGTACTCGTAAATCTGTTCCGATCAGATCTCTATGACCTTCAGATGTTCACATTATATGTAAGGATATTCTTCTTGTAGTATCATGGACATATAGAAACAGGCTGCATCGGTACGGCACTTAGTTCCAAATATTACCGATATTACCATCAAACATTTTGATTAGTTAAAGCGACAGATATTGCATTTGATTACAGTGTCAAACTCAGACAATGTAGATCAAGTAACAAAAGTAACACAACTGTCTCTTAACTTTATCACCAAAACGAAAATCTTAACTTCTACTTACTTATCTAGCCAACTTTGATAGCTCGAGGACCCTGGATCTTCAAGAAGTTCATTTGGAATATATTTGCCCCTTCGATGATTATCCTCCGGTGGTTTTGTGTCGACTGTTGAGTTTGAATTTGCTGCCCCTATGCGTCTTTCCAGGAAAGGAACACTTCCCACGGGGAATTCACTTAGAACTTGCTTTGCCAGAAAATTTGTTGCCAGATATTCGTTCATCATCCTTCTAAATTGAAACAAAAAAGTTAAAATGAAATTGTTACTTCAGTTGAATTCACCACTGTACCTATGAAAACCCATTGTAGAAAAAGCCACTGTGAAATTACAATTTGTATTGTTTTGCTTGTAAAAATGCTCCCTTGTGATGTTTGGTGATCCTTTTAAAAAAGATTCGATTTCCTGGGCCAGCAAATGAGCTGGCATGAACTTTTCATTTAGGATGTCATTCACATCAAATTGGAATGAGTGTATGGACGCAACACCAAAAGATAGTTTCCATAGTAGTGTAACAAGAACGAGTGCTTCTGAAAGCAAAGACATTGTGTCTATTCACTAATAAAATCAGAAATGAACTAATTTCAAGAACTCAGCACTGTGACACATAATGATGACAACAACTCCAAAGTTTTCTGCTCTGATGCACAAGCAACAACAACGGTGTTGCAACATCATTAGAGGGATTAATTTAGTGTGATGGTGGAATGTTAGTTTACTTGTAATAGCCTATTTACTTTAGCTGTCAAATTGTCTGCGATAATCGTTGGGAGAACTAGAAACTACGTTGACTTGCCATCAATGATGTTGTGTTTAGAATCTTTACCCTGCATTTGCCACGGTGCACTGGGTAACAATATGATGTCTTGTCAGAAATTACTGATCCTCAGAAGGAGGCATATGAATATTCGCATGACTGAGTCAAGTCAACGGTGACGTCAACAATCAGCATGGCAGATTCCTCATGTGAGCTAGTGTACTTCGACGTATTTTTATTTTTTTTATATTTTTTTTTATTCATTTCAAAATAGATAAATACAAAGCAATAATATAATTTCATAGAATGAATAAAATAATAGTCGTCCTTCGATTAGATAACATAGTCAAAAATTAGTGTTAGACGACACTTCATTATAGTTATAGAAATTAATTAACATTTCTGGAGTGGGGTGGCATTGAAAAATACAAATATAGATAATAATAAAAAGAAATAATAAAAGAATATAAAAGTATAGCTATACAATTAAAATTTATTAAAGACAGAATCCGTGAATGAAATGAATAGTAATGAGATACGAAGAAGAACATAGTTCCATTTAGTCCGTTTTTTAGTTTTGGAACGTGTATGTAAAGGTTATATCATCGGCGAATACAGTCGCTATTTCATTGCTGTCTGAAAATCGAGTCAATATATATTAAAAATATAAAAACTTATTTTTCTCGAAGGATTGTTGCATTCTCTTTTTGTATTCTCTTTTGCATTCTCTTTTTGTATTTGGAGTTGAAGTCAGTGAAAAATGTTTGGGTATAGTCAGGATGCTGAAACGGTGGCGGATGAATCCTTATGATCTCATACTCTTAAAGCAGGTTACTGTTTTCAAAATTTCCGGCCCTTTCGTCGTGATGGGTCATTCAGGTTGAATGTTGTATTTGGTAAAAGCCACATAAAAATAATACTATTGCGAAGCAACCAATAATCTCGAAAAAGGATAATGATGTTCGAATCAGTACATGTAATGCTCGAACCTTGAAGAGGCCACGTGCAAGTGAACAACTAGCGGAAGCAGATATCACCGCCTTTCAGGAAGTGCAGTGATCGAACAAAAGGAGGATGAAAATGGTGATTGATACAGGCAACGGAAGCAGCGTCTAGTTGGGTGCGGAATTGTTGTAAGCGGCAAATTTCTGCAAAAAGTCATTGGCACATGAGCTAACGACCTGGAAAAATAGATGATACTACTAAAGAATATTTCTACGAGCTCTTAGGCAAAACTTACGAGCAGTGTCCT
Source organism: Volucella bombylans (assembly GCA_949129095.1). Lineage (NCBI taxonomy): Eukaryota > Metazoa > Arthropoda > Insecta > Diptera > Syrphidae > Volucella > Volucella bombylans. Next base: position 124,310,668 of record OX422140.1, on the reverse strand, counting down.
AAGCTTAATGTTAAAGTTGTTTTATAATGTTTTCATGTCAAATTCGGGGAAAAGGACATCTTTGATAGTAAAATTGGAAGCAGAGCCTGCACGACCCACGTCTTGCTAATTGCTAGCACTACTACTACAAAAAAAACTTGGTGATCACCTGATCATAAAATTTACCCAATGTATCATGTTGCAATCGACGTCGTAAGGCACTCCTGGTTATTAAATTATAAACGCCCAAATATTCCGAGTAGCTAATGTAGACTCGAACCACTACCTAATTGCAGTAAAGCACTTCTTACATATCGATGTTCTTCATAATATTCAACACGAATTGGATTATTCCCGGATATACCTCTAATTTTGAACACCAATTTTCAAGTGTTATCATAGCTTCGCAAAAGCAATCGGTAGGCTCGGGGGCAAGCTGCATGTATTTCGATCGCATTAGCAATATCGTCAGATGACCATTTTGCACGTTTTTGAGGACATTCTAATTTTCTTAATAACATATGACCATCGGAGTCAATAGTTTGTTGCTGCTTCCAGTTTTTTGCTTTCAATTTTGCTATTTGCTCCAATAATCTGCAAAATACAAACAATGGTTAAAATATATCATCTGCTTACTGAGAATATGTAGGGATGATTTCATCAATTTGTGTACTACAGTCGACCATTAATGGTTTAACTTGTGTACCGAAGTCTACCTTGAAAGCATCAGTTTGCGTAGAGCAATCACACTTGTTTGATAGAAATAAAAAATAGATTTATGTTCTCCTTGTCATGCACAATTAGTGCATCAATGAAATAAAAAAACCCGAGTGTTATTAGTGTAAGTAACGGTTATAATAATTGTTCTTCACATACCTTGGGATCAAAAGTCTATTTTGAATCCGTAAATCCATTGGGGTCGTCACTTCTTCATCCTTTTGCAATGGTAACAAAAGTGAAGGAACAGCATCTTCTTTAATTCTAGTTGTTTTCAGAACTATTCCATATTGCTCGTACAATGGATTAATGACAAAATCATTTTTTTCATAAATTCGCGTCGTTTTTGTATTTAATTTGTGTTTTCGGCGGCCCAAAGATCCTACTGCTTGTACGTTTTACTTTGCTTTGGAAACGAGTGATACGATATCTCCTCATTTCCAGTCTTATTTTTGCTTTTATAGTTGTTAACACAACACCCGTACACAGCACAACGCATGTTAACACCTTTAAACTTTATTTAATCAATTTTAAATCAAAAATCTATCGCAACCAAAATATTTCCGCTTTGTGGTCACTGTGGCGGGCCATATTGCCAGCATTTGACAGATGTGCAGAACGAGACCAAAATAACTGCGCGAAGTATACTCGTATTACCTTATTATATATACCTTGGTACGTAGCCAACTGTCATTGGTACGCTTGCAAATATTGAAATAGGAACGGTAAAAATTACCTTAGCTGAGCAAAACCAAGTATACATATACACAGAGGGTTTGTCGACCTCTGCTCCGCTATTGACTTTCATAATGAAACCTCGACAGAAATCAAAAGAAAACAGATACAGCTGCCAATCGGATTTTCCTAAGAATGTTATCCTAAGAAGATGGATCAAGGCACTAATGACACTTTATATTAGATTCTAAGCATTTCAGTACTGTTTTATGGCATATGTATAATATATAGAACCATGAACGAAAGTGAAGGCGGATAGAGATGTACATGGCCCTCAACCGCATGACCTCAACCATTTGATGTTATTAACTAGAGGTAGTTCGCCAAAGATCGCGCTGACTGGGAAAGTTAAAATTCCCGGAATAATCACCGTATTGCGCTCCCATTATTCCGATTTGAGTTCTGTTTTTTATGTTAAGTTCTATAATCTGTTTTTGACATTCCCTCTAAATCTTAGCGTCATAGCTTGACATTTACAAAAGTTACGTAGCCAAGAGTACATCTATACTTATTTGTGTTGGCGATTTTTTACAATTTTAGAAATGGATTTAAATTTGCAACAACGAACTTGTATTACATTTTGCGTAAAAAACGGATTTAATGGTGCGCGAACGTTGAAAATGTTGGAAAAGTGTTTTGGCAATGATTCTCTTAAGGAAGCGGTCGTTTACCAGTGGCACGAGTGGTTCAAAAGTGGTCGTGAGTCAATCGAAGATGATGAGTGTAGTGGCAGACCATCGACATCGAAAACTGACGAAAACATTGATGGAGTAAAAGAAATGTTGGTCAATAACCGTAAATTAACAAATTAAAGAGAGATAGCGGAGGACTTGAATATTTCCTATGGATCCTTCCAAGACATTTTGGTTGCTACACTTTGTTGCTCAAAGTTGGTGCCAAAAGACCTCAATTTCATGCAAAAAAGAGACCGTGTTGACGTCGCAAAAGAGATGATTTGCGAGGCTGCATCCGATCCCACATTCATCAAAAGGATCATTACTGGAGACGAGACGTGGGTTTATGAGTACGAAACGCAATCCAGACATCAGGTAAGTGAATGGCGTTCACCAAATGAGCCGAGACCAAAAAAACCACGTCATTTTCAGTCAAAAAAGAAGGCAATGCTCACGGTTTTCATGGATTACAACGGTGTAGTGCATCATGAATTTTTGCCAAAAGGCCAGACAGTAAACAAAGAGTATTATTTGGGCGGTATGAGACGTTTGCGTGAAGCAATTCGCCGAAAGAAACCAGAATTGTGGGAAGAAAACTCGTGGATTTTGCACCATGATAACGCACCGTCGCACAGTGCTATCATTATTCATAATTTTTTGACGAAAAATGCAACAAATACCATCCAACAGCCACCGAATTCACCTGATTTGGCTCCCTGTGACTTTTTTCTGTTCAATCGAGTTAAAAAACCACTACGGGGAACGCGTTTCAGCAGCTGGGAGGAAGTAATGGAAAAATCACAGGAAGCACTGAGGGACATACCGAAAACCGAATATAAAAAATGTTTCGAGGATTGGATCAAGTGCTGGCATAAGTGTGTTGCAGTCGATGGGGATTACTTTGAAGGGGACAATATAGATTTAGATGAATAAACTTGTATTTTTAATTTTCTGAATAAATTACTTTTTGATCAAGGTGAAATGGTAGAGTTCTAATGTCGCCCTGCGTGTTTTATGGACGTCGAGAACATCTTTCCAATCAACGGCTGATTGCAAATGTGGTCGTTCATTCATCAATAGTAGACATTGAAGCAAACAACTTAAAGTCCCCCATCATGATCACGGTGTCGTCATTGTGGACTGAGTTTCCAGTGGCAATTATGTGACTGTAAATGTTGTTATTTTTGTGTTCTGATGCCTTTTTTTGTCAGTTTATAATACGTAATAGCACAGAATTGATGACACGATTCTCAGATATGAATTTTGAAAAGAGCCTTACCAAGGGTTCTTGAAATAGACTGAATGAAAATCATGAACAATTAGGGACCTAAGTGACTATCTTGTGGCATTTCAGTTATAACATTAATAATTTCGTTTTTCATAATATAAATGAAATAGTGTTCCTATTGTCGAGAAGCAGATTCATATATGGAAAAGAACACCTTTGGAGCTAAGGATAAACGATCTTTTGACGCAGGAAGAAATATTCGTAATTGATATCGAATCAATACAGAACAACATTTCAACTGAAATCATTTTAAGTGGTTTCGCGTAGTTTGACATTATAAGGTTACAAAGTGACCTAAGGATATTGTTCAAAAACATTTCAATATGTGTTCAGATTATCATTTTACACCCTAACCACTGACTATTGATTTATGTGCTCCTTGTATTTGTTTTCAATTTCATGAAACAGGGGCATCAATCCCAATAGGAATTAGACATAATATTTATATGAAAACCTCTGTAATCCCCAAATCCCAACCGCAGACTTATGCCGGTTTCATTTACCATCTATTACTCCCCGATTTGTAAAACATCCACCACTTTAACTTTCTCCCGTATCTGACAAAAATAACTTCAACCTTAACCAGCAGTTAGGACTGATGCCGCCGGTATATCTAGCGTTTAACACCTGACCAGTTCCCAGTGCTTTTAGGAACTATGTACATTTTATACCACCACTACCACCATAGCATCTGTCAAAATGTCGGCAGGCTGCCGGAAAAACCAAAAGCATGATGCAGCACCCGTAATCATGGAATCGGATATAAAAATCCTTTTATAAACTCGTTATGATAAATAATCATATTTTATTTCTTGTTCAGGGTGAGAACATCTAATGTGTCTGTTCAACTTTATGCTGTTGAAATATCTCTCTGTCTGTCTGTCTGTCTGTACATGTACATGTGTATATACTCACCAATAGCAAGAGATTCATTCATTTTATGATATAAGTATTGCTAAAAGGTGTAATAGCTACTTGAGAGATTCAGCACTTGGTCGGACAATGGCACTCACGCAAGGCACAGCAGGACCATTACCGAACAATTGCGTGTCCAATATCTAGAAATGATTCAATTTCCAACTGCGGCACATAAGAGTTCCTCCTTCTCTCCTACTGGATAACTAATGATCAAAACGATGCTTTTATGGAACTTTTTAAATCGCTTATACGGGTAGAGTGAAGATGATACTGACATTTCACACAATGAAGGTGAGGATAACATCTGTGAGTGGAATTGGCTATTTTAAGGATGCAACTCTTTTGTTACGAGTATATATAGGGTTATACAATATGTACGAGTATAGTTAATTGGATCGGTTTGATTTTATGAATTAAGTACCGCTTATATTATCAGTAGTTACAAAGTGCCTAAAAAATTAGTAGCATGTAACCCCTAGAACTTATAGAAGATGTACGAGTACAATACTTATCTATGGTGTTGTTGTCACCCTCACAGCAATTGTTGCAGCGAGTAGTGTTAATTTTTGTGAAGGATAGGTATTAAGCAATTGTTTAGATTCTACAAGTATCAATCAGTCTGCAGTCTTTGGGTTTTGCGTACATACTGGAGAATCATGCCATTTACAGGTACAAGTCTTTTTAATTACTCCTTTTAGTTTTTCCAAGGACATTCATTGACGATCTTATGTCTTAAGGTTTTAATGTGATTTAGGACTCAGATAAGACTGAGTGAATTCAGCCTTCTAACTGTGTTCGACGGAGCATTGCATTCCCGAAATGGTTAGAAGGTTAAGTAAGGCATCATATGCAGCTCAGTGCCACAAACTTGATTGGTTTTGGAGTCAATATTCAACTACATTTGTTTTTTTATTCAGATTCTGTTCACAGTCAGTCTTGAATATATGTACATAGTAGAAATCAACTTAATACTTTTGTAGCAACCACAGTTCTAGTGATATTGTTAAAGACAGCCTTAACCAAAGCTTTGCGGGGCAACCCATGATATGAATGCCTTTGTTAAAGAGATTCATTAATTCGTTTTGATGACGCAGCAGAGCAATTTGTGATATCTACGAATAAATTTATTAATATTTACTGTCTTAGGCGGAACCACAGTCCTTCGAAATCAAGACCAACTTTTTGTTGACGTCATTTTCAGCTTATGCACACCAGTTATGTAAACCGAGGTTTTCTCTATTGCGTTATATTTCTCGGTTGGATTCAAAGACTCCACCGGACCAATGGTGTCCATTCACTCCTAGCCCTGTCAGGTCATTTATTTATTCTCTTGACTAGGTTAACGTCGCTGATCGGTTAATGAACCAAATATTTTTCAGAACTTTTTTTTAACTTCTCTGAGATTTTCCTTATCTAATTTAGAAGGGCTTTGATGCTCAATTGCTCTCTTAGGCCATTGGCAAGAGTAAGCGTTGGTTTGATCTCTGAGACCATATCAGTAGGGTGTTGCTGAAGGTTTCAGGCATTCACATATGTTATAAGAGCAGACAAGGTCTTATACACGATATTAAGGAGGGTGATACCTAGGAAATTAGCAAGTACCCCATCTGGGTAAATATGGTGGGCATTGTTATCTTTATCTCATTTGGTCAGTTAGGCGGTAGTTGTGTCTATCATCGCCTAGTGTAAAGTAAGATTTTCGTCTTTACGGCCATTTAAAAATCCTTAGAAGTCAGACACGCCGCAACTGATGTGCTGGATTTCACCCGACCACCACCTTGATAAAGAATGCCAGAAAGTACATGCAGCTAAACAAGAAGCGTACAACGCGTACAGGAACAAAAGCCGCTCGTGAGGTCTACGCGTAAAAGTGACGGGGAGAACATCAACTTCTCCAGAAGTAGAAAAAAGGGCAATGGAAGAGCGTCATCAAAGTTGTTGAGAGTTTGTACTCCAGGAGTTTTTATTAACAGGAAGTTTTAACAATAGGGAGAGAGATTGTGTTAGGGAAAGGAGACCTGTACAGAAACCTATAGAGATGAAGAAGGAAGCCTCGTAGTAAGATCGCAGTCGGTGATGAAAATATGAAAAAACTTCTTCTGCAGACTGTATAAAACAGACGAAACCCAACATCCTGCCGTCAGGCAGGATAGACAGTTCAGCGTAGACGATGATAGCCAAAACTTCCGTCCACTTGACCAGAACGAAGTAAGGATAGCAATATATAAGTTAAAATCCAACAAATCAGCTGGACTTGATGGTTTTTCGGCCGAGGTATTCAAAGCTGCTGGAAATGACTTTGTGCAAAGCACGCTCCATCTCATTTCTCAGATCTGGTCAGAAGACTGTATGCCTGATGACTGGATCCCCCTCAAATACGCCAACAATAGAGGTATAAGTCTTTTCAACATCGGATACAAGATCTTGTTTCCTATATTGTGTAAACGTCTGAAGCCCTTCACCAACAACTTCATTGGTCCCTATCAGTGAGGTTTCAGACCAGGAAATTTCACAATCTTCACACTCCGGCAGAACCTGGAAAAACCTGAAGAGGTTCAAATTGATACCCTCCATTTGTTCATCGATTTTAAGGCCGCAGTTTGCTGATCCGTCAAGGTCAGTAACGACTTAACCGAGACCTTTGATGTGGAAATAGGCTTAACTGTCATATGATATCTTTAACATCATACTTGAACGATTTGTGCGAAACTCACAAGCGAACACTGGAAGCACAATCTTTCAAAAGTCTGTGCAACTGCTAGCGTACGTCGATAATATCGACATAATTGGCAGAACTCAGCGGGCTGTTACCGGTGCGTTCGCTAATATTGAAATGGGAACTGCCAAAATGGGTTTAGCGGTAAATGAGGGCAAAACCAAGTATGTGCAGTCAACAATAAGGGACACACAACATCGATGAATTGGACATAACATCATAGTTGACAGCTATAATTACAATGTAATAAAGGACTTTGTCTACCTTGGATCTATGAGCTATGATTTCTGCCAACAACACCTCAGCAAAAATAAAAGAAAGAATCACTTTTCCCAATCGCTGTTTCTTTAGGCTAAGAAGACTTTACTCGGAAAAACTAATGAGACTTTTTATAAGACCTTGATCATATTATTCCTACTTTATTGCACAAAACAACGAACTCTATAGAAAGCGGATGAAGATATCCGCAGTCGGTCCCGTTTGTGCTGATGGGCTTTGGAGATTCGACTGCGAACTATACAAGCTGTACAGTGACATCGAACTAGTCAGAAAACTGCACATCAGTCGCCTGAGATAACATCAATGATTCAGCCCACAGAGTCTTCGAATCTAACCTGGAGGGACGACAACACAGTGTGAGAAGACCTCACTTTAGATGGCGCGTAACGTGAGCCAGTTAGCTGAAGATCGAATTAATTACTGGGGCTTGTTAATTAAGGCCCAGATTCGCCCCGAATTGTAGCGCTGCTTAAGTAAGTAAGTAGGAAGTAGTAGTAAGTAAGTATCTAAGATTCCTACCGGAAGTTTAGTTTTACACATATTGGTTTACTACTCTAGGGGCCACTAGTCTGTAGCATTTGTTGCTAGATAACTAAGAGGTTCGTGAACACTCTATCACTAAAAATTAAATGTGTCTCTTGCGTGCAGTATTTCATTATATTTCATAGCGTTTTACATTTATTTTGGAGTGGGGGATGCTTGCAACAAGGTATTTAGTATTCGGAGTCAATGTAGGCTCCTCGAAATGTTCCGACAATGGGAATATTGGAATTATTTGTGTCAATGGCAAAATGATCACTTTGGTTAAACGTTCGTTAAGTTGTAGTTCACTTGTGCACTGATCAATATCGAGGTGAAGAAACTGTGTAAAAAAAATGGTCTTTAGGAAGACGGTGACATTTTCTAGCAATGACTGAGTCGAACAAGTCATCTTAATATACCATATATCGTGAAGGGAATAACCTTTCTCTGTCGCTTTATGTCAAAAATGACATCTACCCTGATAGACATTGTAATTCTGATTCTTCAACATATGCTTCCAGGATAACCGGCATAAACGTTGGCTAACAGGCTTATTTTATAGTTATTTATTTGTTACATTATAATAGGCACAAAGACTTGGTATAGAGCCAAAGATAATCAGACATGAGAATATGGAACATAACTATAATAAGAAAAACCTGCTGTTGCCACTAGACGTCCTGTCTAGTTTAGGAAGAATGTTAATGGCTATGAGTTGGGTCCTGGACGCAAGAATACAAATATAGGGTGTATCAGTGCAAACTCAGCCGACTTGATGGATAATAAAACCCTGCTTAAAGTAGTAGTATGCAGTAAGCTACAATCAACATTAAAATCCGAAGAAGGCAAGCAGACATTCGAGCCGTCCTAAGCCTCACTAAAAACTAAAACAACTTTGATGGCAAATTTTCCAGCTCCACTCATTTGGAGAAGTTGGCGGTTATATGCTGTCCTTGGATGCGGATTGCCTCACCTGATAAAGTAAAAATTCTTAATATGTTTTTAGACGACAGAGATTAATTTTAATTAATAAAATTAATTTAATCCAAATTATCAAAACTGAAATAAGCACTGAGCATTTCTGCAATATGGAAATAGAAATAGCTAAATAATCTCTTAGTAAAGAAGAGTTTTAAATACTGATGGGATCTGGATTGATTATTTACAAATGGAACCAATCATTTTCACAGAAATAATAATAAATTTAAAAAATGGAAACGTGATTGAATGTCAGAACTGCAGAGGAATATGCGTTCATACACGAAATAACCATTCAATTTGATACTTGACAATAAAAGACAGCTTTTCGGACTGGGATCTTTGCTTAAAAAAATGTATTACCATTCTCAAGGCTAAAGGATATCATGCCATGCCAAACAGTACGGCATTTAAAAAATGATGTGGAGCACGAAAAGATCAGGTCATACAGGAAGCATTGCGTTGGGGAAACCAGAATCAACAAAACGAATTATGGGCTATTAACGACTACGTTTTCTGGTCTCTTTGTCGAATCATGAAATCCGATCATATTTCTCAAAATTAGACAAACAGATATTCCTTAAAGCGTGACAATAATATTTAGTAATTGCCATAGGAAGGGGGAAGAATAATATTATAGAAAGCGCCAAGAAACAATTTAACAAAAAAGTGAATTGACTTAAAATATTCTAAAACTCTCGATTGATTTTAACCAAACAGAATATGTATTTTTATGTGTTACAGACTGCTTATGTTTAATCTTGTGGCGTTCATAGGAGAATTGTAGTTCAAATTACTCGTCTGGCCACTAGAATGGTATTGAGTAGATTTCTGGATCACATTTATGGACGTGAGAAGTGCATTTTCGATCTTAAAATATCCGCTCACGCAATGATAGGATTATTTGTCAGCATTAATTTCTTTAAAAAATAAAGCAAAAGTGGAAACGTTAGTAGTATTGTGTCAAAAATTAATTTTACCAAGTTAAAAAATAATCTTTTATATGAATATATTTTTGCATTCTATTCAAGATTTATTCTTTGCCCCAAACATATACAGGACACCCTTAATTCGTCAGCGATAATTTGGTAAATAATATTCTGGGTATATTCTATGAAAAACGTTCTACACTGAGGGTCTATCTCCAATGTTGACGGCATTTATCGAGGATTTAAGAAAAGGCTTACTTTCAGGGTACACTGAACCATGTTAACGGAAATTGCTCTGTTAGTACTAATGGTAGAAACTTCGTGTAGGACTTTATTTTTAGAAGAAATACTGGCCTTTATGACGGCATTTAAATAAAGTTGATATCAGGTTACACCAAAGGAAGCCTTTTCTTAAATCCTAGATAAATGCCGTCAACATTGGAGATAGACCCTTACTATAGAACGACTTTTTTCGTAGAATATTCATGTATAATATATGAATGAGACATCTGTATAAATTTATTATCTGTGATACGAGTATAAGAATACAATTTCAGCCGCTTTTAGTTCTGCGAAAAAATGTTTGAAGAAAGGCTGCCAAGCTATCCGTTGTTTCGTGATTTGAACATTAGATCAGGAAATCTTAATTGCAGATTAGTATGTGATCATGATCTGCGGAGTAACTTATTGAATGTGGTTTCTATACGGATGTATCGGTCAACTGCCTCTTGGAACTCTTTCTTGTTCCTATCTGTATATATACTTCCACACTCTATAAGATGATTAACAGTTTTTGGAAAATTTTAAAACTACGTTAAATTTTAGATCTAAATTATTCAAGTTTAGAATCCACTCTGTCTGATATTCTGGTGTAACTTAAAGTTTTTTTTCTTTTTCTTGGAACAATTCCTTTCCTTTTCTTTTTCTATATATACTATACATATAGTATTCATTTTTATTGTTAATATTTTTATATTTTTCATTTGCATTATATTGCAATATAAATTTATGCGTCACTCCACATATTACTTTTGATTAAAGTAAGTAAGTCCATGAAGTGCCATTTGATACTATTTTACAATAATTAAACTTAGAGTATGTGAAATAAAAAATGCCTGATATTATTTCTGAATTACGAGTATATGCTTATGTAAAATTTAATGAAATATTGTATTCAATTCTTAAGAAATAAAATACCAATGAATAGATTTGGTGAACTCTTTAAATGTAAGATGTCGCCAGATATGTACAATACCTCGTTCTCATTGAGCAATATGCTTTCAAAAAATTTATAGTCGAGCAGAATCTGAGATTGGATCAAAGGCAAAGTCTACTCCAAGGCAAAAGCCTATTTCTCTTTTCCAAGACTATTTTTCAGTGACGAAAATGTTTAACCCAATTTTGTTTATCCAACATCTACATAGTATGGCAAATAGTTTGTTTTTTGGAATGTATGCCTACAAATTTATAGAAAAAAAAATTGTGTGTTCTCGTTCATAAGTCGCAATCGTTTTGCACAATTAAACACTTTGGATCGCAATGCCTCATTAGCTGGCTGTCCCGCTGTTAGTTTTAGCGATTTCGCACCTTTTGACCGTTTAATGATTCGTTTAGCAGTCAAGTGTTAAAATGGAAATCACCATTCAGGAATCGAGCGTAGTTTTGTCTTTGATGAACGTGCGTTAAATCTTGAATCCGTTGATTACTGATCAGTGAGTACAAAAAAAAAAGAAGAATTTCCCCTCTTAAGACAACAATTCAAGATACGGATATGTTTGTTTCGGGATTTGTTTTGTTTGAGAAGTCATCATTAATAATGAAATCAACAGACAGAGCTAAAGAGTTCTGTTTGTTTATTTGTCAACACAGAAAACGAATGTGTAAAACCTTTTATTCAACAAGGTGTGAAAATTGAAACGTTTCACTTCAGGTTGGAAAACTTTGCAATCAGGCAGACACTACGTCTACAAAAAACTAAAATAAAAAAGTCAAAGTAATCACAAAGAATCTATGATCGAACAGACAGTCATTATTTAAAATGATGTTTTAGTATGATTTATTTTCATAGCTCATTTACTGTTTACAAGAAATTCATTTATATGTAGGTGTTTCCAATTGTATACCAGTGCTATTGTAATAGATAGTGTCTTTCTTGCCGATGGCACTGTACATGATAAAATTATGAATTGACGACTTTTTTCAATTTCTCTTATTCATAAGCTGTTTTGTAAAGATTGTAAAGTTGAAGAGCTTCAGCAGGGATAAGTAATCGAGGGTTTCTCCAATGGATGGACGGCTGGCCGGCACGGAGTTATAACAGCCATTTACCATATATTGAAATATTAGTTTATACCCGCGACTTCGTTCGCCTTGGTATAGTGAATAATTGATAAAAGGTTTCTACCGGTTGACCAATGAGGAGGCGAATGTTGCATAGGTTTACAATATTACATAAGGTTTAATGAATAAGACTTTTAGTGGGTGCCATTGGAACATGTGCTAGTGAATTGGACGGTCCGACATCCAAATAAGCGCATTGCTTAGAGTTAAAAACAAGAAAAAACATTTTGACAATTTGTCAATTAATAACAATGTCACTTTTTGTTTATTATTATAAAGTTGTTAAACTTCCGGCTTTGCATCGACCAATTGAATCTCTTTTATATGCAAGTTGATTAGTGATGCGATTTGATTCCAGGCACCAAACGCCAAGCCCCTGATGTTCTTTTGGTTAGCGAAACTAAGCTTACTAAGAGACACAAAATGAGGCACAGAAGATACAAAATAGTACGGAGAAACCGACCCAACTCCATTCAGGGAGGTGGCGTTGCAATTCTCGTACGAAAAGGTATACATTTTAAAAGAGTATACAGTCGTGTAGTACGTAGGTTCCAGGTGCTGGAATCATGCATCGTGTATATCCCACTCCGTAGTAGAAAGCGGTTGTACATGGTGTCTGTCTAAGGCTGTCTAAGGCACCTAAGGCTACTCAATCCACATTATTTATCTCAGAGCTCGAGACGCTTTTTCGATTCCTGAGGCTGGAATTGGAAGACAACTATTTTATTATCGGCCGAGATTTCAACGCTAAACATAGTGATTGGGGAAATAATACACCAAATACTAAAGGGAACCTACTATTCAATTGGTGGGGTCAGCACAGTGTGATGTATCGACTCGGGCTTAAGGCGACGGATAGTCCGTCGTTTCTCAGACACGGGTCTTATTTGGATCTTCTGCTGTTCGACTCACGAATACAACTGACATGTACTAACCAACAAACTACAAACTGTCTACGCACTTTCGTGTATGACAGTGACCATTGCTGTCTCAGCACCGAAATAACTGTTCCCAACGAAATTGCGGAATTGGATGAGTTTGTCCAAAGGCATTCCTACAATTATAGTAGGGTGCGTTGGACACACTTCACCAGAACACTGACTAGAGCACTCTCCTCGAATTCGCTCTACCCACCGTCCAACAGAAATCTGTCAAACGAGGAGATTGACAGGTATCTAAGACTAATGGACGAGACAATCAAACGAACAATGGACATAACGATACCTCGGTATCGACACACTGACGAAGAAGACCTATTCCGCAACGCAACTATTGACGCACTGCACCGACATAAAAGTAGACTGCTGTCAAGACTAAAAACCTTGTACAGACAGTTTACCGACAGACATAACCCGGAGATCATGACACTGAAGTCGTCGATTAAAAACCTCCAAACATTAATAAAGGAAAATTACAGAGCATCTGTAAGTTTGTATTGGAACAATAAAATGCGGGCTGTAAACACCAGCAACCCGAATATGTTCCCGCAAATAAATGAAATATTTCGGAGAAATAATCAAAACGACCTTCCATGTCTTAAAATCGCTCGAACGACGAACAACGAACAAATACTGGTAGCAGCGGGCATAGATCCAAATGAGGCTGTTGATGATGACAACTTCTTTGTGATCGAGGATCCGCAGGAGCAGGTAGGGGCTATAGGAGCGACTTTCCAGGAAGTGTACAAGGCGAATGTTATCATTTGCCCGAACCACGATCTGGAGAATCGAGTCCTTGTGCACAATTTCTACCTTCGAAATGAAATTGTGAATTGGCGATTCGAGAGCTTGGGTTTCACCCAGTTCAGTGACGAGAATATGGCAAATAATGTCATCACCAACGATAGGGTACTACCCCGTTCATTTCGAAGGAAGAGCTCCAAACGATCTTCGAATCAGAAGTAAGAAATCAGTGGGAACCGATGAAATACCGAACATTGTGCTTCGACATCTCCCTCTAGAAGCGGTGAAAATTTATACCACCCTGTTTAATAATGCAATGAATAATGCACATTATCCATCGCATTAGAAAACTGCGGTGTTACATCCCATCCCCATAAGGGATAAATACACTTCCAATCCGGCGAATCTCCGCTCGATCAGTCTTCTTCCAAACATCAGAAAGGTGTTCGAAAAGGTTATCAACAGAGTCCTGACTAAGTGGGTCGAGGACAAACATATAGTTCCGGATAATAAATTCGGTTTCAAGGCGGGGCATGATATCATTCATGCTGCGTCGAAACTGGTTTCTGATATCCAATGGAACAAAAGCAAGAACCAGTGCACTGGTGCCTGCCTGATTGACTTGGAGAAGGCCTTCGATACCGTATGGTTAGAAGGACTCTTTTTCAAGCTGGACAGGTTGGGCATTAGTAAACCACTGCTGTATATTCTTTTCGATATGCTCTCCAGTAGACAGTTCATCGTGAAGAATGGCGATGTGACTTCTGCTGGAACATTCGGCATTAAAAACGGTCTGCAACAAGGTGCGGTAAATTCGCCGATCCTATTCAACATTTACACGAGTGATCTCATAGGTTCACTTCACCATGCCATAGCGTACGCAGACGACATAATCGCGTACAGATCGGGTCCAAAGATTGAGGTCATTAATACACTTTTGCAGCGTGACTTCGACAAAATTAAGCGATATTGCGATTACTGGAAATTGAAAATCAACTTTCAGAAGTCGGAAATCATACTGTTTAGGACGCCTTTGTCTGGGGCCTCTAGGGATACCAGAAAGAATTGGCGAAAGTTTTCTATCGTCGGACAACACGGACAGCCACTTGCTTGTCGATATGTAGTCAGATACCTTGGGATCTGGCTAGATCAAAATCTGTATTTTAACAAACATACAGATGTTGCTCTGGCCAGAGCCAAAGGTGCTTTTGCCCTTACAAAGAGAGTATTTTATAACAGCCAACTCGATGCGGGGGTGAAGGTGATCTGCTACATTGCCCTTATCCAGCCTATGCTTGTATTTGGATGCCCCGTGTGGTTCAACGTGAGAGCAAGTTTATTGGAAAAGATTCGGGTATTTGAAAGGGCTTGTCTTAGGACTTGTCTTCGCTTATACAGAACACCAGAGTCTGAGTACATAAAATTCTATCGTAATGAGGTCTTGTACAATAGGGCGAACCTAATAAGAGTGGACAATTTTGTTATTAAATTGACTCGAAGGCACGTTGCAAGAGCAATGAGCTCGTCGAACAACCTGATCTCCGGGACTTACTACCCCAATTATATGTATCACGAGAAAGTTCGCTTTGACGGCTTTATTCCTCCAGAAGCGTTCCTCTACCTAGATAGCAAAGTTCTGATTCAGGACAGATTGGCGGTGCCGCTAATCTTCCACGTCGCTCGAACAGCTGCGGACAGGCGACTCAACTACGACAGAGACGTCGCACATGGCAGTGCGGAGCGTCTCCGGTTCAGTAGGGCGGTAGGGAGTCGCGACATGAGGGATGTTGCTCGGCAGCACCAACACTTTTGGTGACTTGTTGAAGGGGAGGATGCTTCAGGTGGGCCAGCCAAATTTTTTTTAGCCATGGCTGGCTTACATAGTTCTAGGTAGGTTTAAGTTAGGTGTTAAGAAAAAAATATACAAAAACAAAAAAAAAAAAAAAAAATTATATATACATATGCTTATATATTACGTATATAGGTATTATATATATATATATATATATATATATATGTGTGTGTGTGTGTATGTATTAGACGTAAGTAGGTTAAGTAGTTTAAGATTTATTTTTAGGTAGTCTATAAGTTTTTAGTTTTAAGTTTTTATAGATAAAAAAAAAGTCCAGACACTAAGTTTTTCTTTCATTTTCTTAGTTCTAATAAATGTTAAAATAAAAATAAAATTAGACTGTAAGTTACGTCGAAAGACATAGATTAAGTATTATGTTTAATTTAGAGTGCACGCATGGGGCCAGTAAGTTACAATAAGATTATTTTTAAGTTATTTAAGCTAATTTTTAAGCGTTTTTTGTTTAGCATACGAGTATAAGAGTAATTTAAGTTATAGAAATAAAATGCATAAAAAACTAAAAAAACTAATACCTGAGGAAGTTTATCTTTGTATATTGAGGCGAATTTATCTCAGCTTTCCTACACACGCAAAAGAAAATAACGCAAATATATACCCGACTTAAAATATACTAATTGCAGGAAAAAAATGCTATCCAGAGCAAGTAACACTTATAGATACTAAGATTGAGATAGAGCTACAATCACTTTTTAATCATATGATACAAAGAATAATTCAAGTGCAGATAATATTTTGAAGCAGAATATAGAACAGCTCGGGCAAGGTCTAACTCTTTATGTGGGGTTGTGATTGAACTTCTGATCATTCTAATTATAATCAAAGATTTGAAGACGGTGATCAAGACATAAGTAATAGCAGTTTGTAAGTTGCTACAACTGAAATGAAACGGGTCTTTGCGGATGGCTCCTAAACCGATATAGAATGCTGCGCTGGTGTCTTTCTGGAGGACAACAAGATTAGATTTCACTCATCGTTAGGGAAATTTGCGTCTGACTTCCAACCCGATATATACGCAATCCTGATGGCAACGAACTACAATATATCGTGAAGAACCGATGGAGGGAGGAATTACTTCCATCTGTAGCGATAGCCAAGCTGCGCTTAGAGCCTTACTGATCCCTCTTACGACTTACTAGCTGGTTAAAGAATGCAAGACACCACTGAACACAGCCGGAAGGCTAAATTAACTGAGTCTTGTCTGGGACTCAGGTTACAATGGGATCACAGGAAATGAAATCGTCGGTATAGTTCTTCAGGACCCAAATCTACGTTGGATCTACCTGCGTCCTCGCTTAAGGTTTCCATTGACATTTGGGTTTCATATGAGCACAACTGGTGATGGCATGACTCCCCAGGTTGCAGGCAGACCAAACGAATGCTTCAGATTTCATTAGAAGGAACTAACAAAGAGTACCTACAATGGACTAGTTCTTTGTTTGCGTGCTCTGTTCTGACAGAAAAAAACATGCTTCTATGAGGTATGATAATATGGTGGCCGCAACCCGATCAAATAGCAAGAGTACAAAGATCTACACATATGTATATGTATCAGCAGAGTAATAATAATCGGATTATAAATACGGAGGCTGCCATTGAGGAAATGGATTCGGAACGAGAAATGGAGCAGGAGCGGCACTGATTAATTATTGCATCAGTGGACACTAAACCCGAATAGATTAACATCTATTCTGGAATAACGCCAAACGGCGAGTAAAAGATTATATGGTCATATGGTCATCTTGAGCGAAACCTATAAAATGCCTCTTGAGCTAGACTATGAGCGTTGCGAAAAAGAGGAACAAAAAACGGTATTTGCGACAGCAGTAAAGGCATTGTATTGGGACCTTTATAGCCTATAAGCAGGCGAAATGAAGTAGAAAAAGTTTAGCGTCGAAGCACGGACTTCCTAACATTTTTAAGATCTCGCATGACAAGGGGATTTACGATAGATGGAAAGAGTACTTTAACGCTTTACTGAACGAAGAACTTCTGCGCAGTACCTTTCACTCGGCTATCGCGCATGAAGAGCAAATGGCAGATTTTAGGAAATATGTGAAAAGAAAAAACCGAAGGTGCGCAGTTAGGCTGAATACCGTACCCTCCGATCTTTTGGGCGGTAATATGAAATTTTAGGTTTAAATGGCTAACAGTTTTATTCAATAATATGATGAGAGGCGATGGAATGCATAACCAGTCGACGGAGAATTTCTGCTTCCCCTGTACAAGGACAAAGGGAAACGCTAAAAATTGCAATAACTACCGATTAGTGAAACTAATGTCGCATAGGTACCATGAAAATATACTAGCGGGTTCTAGACAGCCGACAACGTCATATTATTTAACTCCGTGACAGTCAATGCAGCTCTGTGGGAGGCAAATACGATATCCAGAATAACTTCTCTTCTTTTCGTCGATGACAGCGCTATTATAGGCAATAATGTGACAGCCCTTTAAGCTACTCTTAATAATTGGATAAAGGCGCTGGAAGATAACAAGTTACGAATTAATTGCACTAGAAGAATATCTATATTTCCGTTTTTCAGAATCAACAAATCCAACTACTGACATCCATTCAGAAGGAGTCATAGTACTTAACCACCATCGTTAACCACCAAGGAAATTGTGATGACGATATCGCACATAGAGTGTGTGAGCTGTCACAAGTGTTAGTTGGCTTAAATGGCGTGAAAACTCCGATCTATTTTGCGACATAACTAAAGGGTTTGATATATGTATACGACAGTTAGTCGTCAAAGTATGTTTGACATATGCATCGTAATATTGGGCGATGTACGAAAAATATAAAGGAAAAATGACACCGACAAAAATGTTACGAATATCAGCGGGTGAAACAAATCGTTGATCTTATAAGAAGTACGCGCATCCGCTGAAGTACCGAAGTACCGAAGAGGCCGGGCAAAAAATAATTGGATCACCCAAATGCGTAAACACCAGCAAATTCTTGGCTTCAGTTACGAGGTGATGCCAAGTAGAGTGCCCTATAGAAGTGTAGAAGTTTACGAATGGCGAAGTGTAGATCCTTTTTTGCGATCTAGACTAATTTCCAAGTATTTTAACACCATCCAAAAATTGCATAGCATTAAGCTTACAATTCAAAAAAATCTCAGAAATTACTATGTATCTTTTCTAAAGCAAAAAACCCATTTTTTTAAAATATTCCGGAAGCATTAATTATACGCCTGAAGACCTTGTATCCACAAATAAAAAAAAATAAATAAATCAATTCTCAATGTATCTCTAAAAAATAAGATTAACATCCAAAAATTGTTTTTATTTGCCTTTAATCTATGATACTTTAAAAAAACAAAACTTGTGAGTATAACTGAAAGATTAACAAACATCTTCATTGCTTTTAATATTGGTACCAGCAAAATTGTATTTACTTGACAATCATGTTATATTCATCCATAATGTTCAATCACGAGTTTAACTGAGTGCAGATGGATTATCGCATTATCACATTAGAAATAAAAAAATAATAATCATAACTCATATTCATAAGTTACTCTCCAAAAAGGATTATTAGTCAAATTAAACGACAAAAATCCATTTAGCACATCAATGGCCAAAGATTTCCGTTCAAATGGAGATGAACATCTTAGTAAGGTGTCACTTAATGCGCATGTTACATTTGCCACCCTATTGGTTGGACAAGGGATGCTTAGACTGGCACAGCCATTTTTGTTAGGAAACCACCAAAAACACTGTGAAGAGATGTGCTCTTCTTTTCACCTTCATCCTAAATTCTTTACCTGCTCTCGCACGTACTAAGGGTTACAGAGGCAGCACACATTTCACATAATAGTGTTAATTTTAAAGGCGGAGCTTACATTTGAACATCTCATAGATGCTGCTGGTATCCGAACTGTTACTGATACCGAACTCAAATCCATAATTAAGTGGTCATTCGTTAAGTGACAATCACCGTGTAATGGAGATAAATCGGGAATTAAGAGATACATGTACCGCGAGTATGGATGATAATTTTCTGTCATCTTTATCGTCTGACAGTTGTGAATCGGAAGAAATTATTTGTGATGATGAAAGTGATGTGATGGAAAACGTGACAAAAAGTGAAACAAACACCAGACAGAGTTCCTTTAGTATAGACAGTATCCTTGGGATAAATAAAAAATCAAGAGAACCTGGAACAAGGCATACCAAGGATTTAACGAAATCTGCGACTCTAACATCAGATACCTTGTCACCTGCATCAACGTGCGGAACTTGTAAGTACCGAAACGACGAGAAACAAAAACAAAAAACTTGTCATCGAGTTACTCTACCAATTAGCACCACGGTTAAATGGTTATTTTGTTTTATTATTTGCTAATGTGTAAATCTGCATAAAGTCACACATTTGAAATTGTCAACGACCTGACATACGAGTAGTACTCGTGTTGCACAGACTCTTAGTATTATAAGTGATACTCGTATTTGCAATTTTAAATGCGATTGTTCCTGGGGTGAAACATGCCAAAGCAGTTAGAGTCTAATAAACAGATTTCTACATTATTTGAAAAGAGATTTGTTTGGATTGAGTTTTTAAGTGCTTCAAATATGAAATACGTCTTCAATTAGCACAATGTGTAAAGAAATCTGTGATGAGAAAATGTTCTGTGCTAAGATAAATTGTTTGAAATAAGCACCTTATTTTCTATCATAGGGCATACGATATATAACTAGATTTAATATTTATCGTTGCAAAGCGGATCGTGTTGTATAGTATTATAACTAGGATAACTAGGAAACTATTTAAGTCGATTACATAAGCTAAATCCATGAGTTACATTTCCTCATGCCTAAAAGAAGTTTACCATCGATTCCGTCGAATTTGCTATTGAATTATATTTCCTGAAGACTGTTCTTTTAGTGTTATGTCCAGGTAAAAATTCTACTTTTAAATATAGAAATACAAATTTATGTAGGATGTTGCAGGGCCGAACAATTATATTCTGGAAATGAATTTCAAATAGTAGGTCCAAACCTAATCAGGGTCGGACTGAGTTTTAGAGCGTGTTCCGAATAATGTGTTGAAGACTTACGAGTAAAGCAGAACAAATAGTCGTATGAGTCGTGGGTGTAGAGTTGGAAATGCATTTCCTCCAGGATTCAGAACTTGTAAGCCTTACTGTGCCCTGTTTTGGCTTTCACATTTATGCGTGTATGGTAACAAATGGGGTGTCGTTGAACTTGTAATTGTGACTGGGTACCCTAGTTCTTTCAAAGTACATGTAGCCCTAAAATTAAAAAATTAATGTGCCAAAAAATTATTGAGGATCAAAAGTGATTTTTTTTATAACTCAAATTTTGACTTTGGCATAATTTTTAGGGGAAAAATATCTTATTAACCCCTACTTTTTACAACTTTTTTACAAATTGAACCTGTCATTTTATTTTATTTTTAAATTTACACCAAAATTTGTTCAAACTAATCGGGTAGGGATTTTTTTGCAATAGAACTTTAAAATTATAGTAACTATTATTATTGGGCAATGTATACCTATCCAATCCCATTTTCTTTAAAAAAAGGGTTAATTTTATGACCACTAAAAAGGTAAAAGGGGCCACCACGGATATGCAACGCCCATTTGTTCAGGTCAAAAACAAATCACAGATCCTTTTTCTGAAAAAAAAAATCAAGCAGATCGCTTATAAAAAAATATAAAATGGAATGCAAAATTATTTGCATAACCAGTTTGTAGTTTCTAATCGAGATATTGCCGTTTAATTCATAATTTCATCGATGATGGAGTTTTCAACACAAGAATACAGTTTCTGCAACGGTAACGGCTTTTGAGCGAGATTGGAATATCTTAGATGATACCCTGATAGTACTCGTACTTTCAAAATGGCGGAATTTTTATTAGGTTGAGGGAGACAGGAACAATACTGAAATTACATCCTGCTTTAGCAGAAGGCGTTCACAGCTACAAAGGCACTTAGCAGACAAGCATACATTTTAATTTCCGTGGCTCAAGTGTTTGAATCCCAGCCTCGCCCGAAAGACAGTCACTTTTTGAGTTAACGAGTACTCAAGTAAGTGGAGTAGTTGACTAGAAATCAACATCAAGCCAACTTCCATTAAGAATTTAGTCTCCCCATTAAATGTTGGATACCACCCGTGGAACGAAATAACCACTGGGCCCAAACATCTTTCTTTCTCTCTCTATCCCATTTTTTAAAAAACTTAACACATGCTTAACACTTGAGTGTTAAAATCTTTGAAAACACAAAAAAAATCTCAACACGACTTAGATCTGCAGAAGTTTACATTCAAAACGCATGCATTCAAATCATCATATGCCAGTACAGGAGCTGCAACCCGGTGACTCAGAGAAGCGTTTGGAATTCTATAATCGCATTCTGTAGAACGGATTTTATGGACGCATAACTCCCAATTCAACAGGGATGGAATCACTAATTTCCACAATTTGCATACCTGGGCAAAAAGCAACCGGCACTCCATGTAACACAGAGCTTTTTAGCATAAGACCAACGTCAATGTGGGGGCAGGCATATTGGGTAACAAGCCGATCGGACACTATCGGCTTAATTCAAAGCTTAACTCGAAACTCTATCTGGCATTTTTGCGAAACAAATTACCAGAACTATTAGACACACAGCCATTGTGTACCATCACTATGGTCATGTACTTTAGTTAGAGAGTGGTTAGATCGCGTGTGTAAAAATTCGTTGATAGGGCTTCTAAGATCTCCGAACTTGACCCGAATGGAAGTATTTATGGAGACATTGTTTACTCGTCAGAAATAAAAAGATTGGATGACTTAAACCGTAAGATTGACGAGGTAGCAGGGAAAGTCCGAGAAGAATTGGAATGGATTGACATTATTAAAGCCTTTCAAAGACGAGCTCTGGCGTGCATGCATATATAGTAGAGCAATGGTTTGCACTTTGAACAATGATATGATACAAGGTTCGATGAGGAAAATAAAAATAAAAATGTGCAATCAATATTTGTATTCTTTTTTAATGCTTAACAATATTTAACAGATTTTAATTTAATGTCTTACCTGTTTCAATAAGTTGGGTCGTATCTTGAAAACTACTGACGAGAGGTGAAGCGCCGTGACTTTTTTTTTAAGTTCCTGATAGATTTTGTGAGTATGCATGTGTGAATATGTATGTGAGTATGTATGTGTCAAATTGTTTGGCCCATGATGCTTCGCGAACGAATAATGCTATCGATTTGAATTTTTGTCAGATGCCTAATCGTGGCCGTATGATTTTGACCAAAATCCATCTAAGCATACAGGAAATACAGTAAATTTTTTCTCAAAAACATTGGACTCCTTCGGAGTTTTTGCAATTCTATTCAAAATCATTTACCATAGTACACATTTCACGAAAATTTAAAAAAAAATCAGGCCAGAATCATCTGAGATATTCAAGGAATAGTAAACTTTTTAGGACCCCAAAAGCGGTACCACCTACAAATTGATGAGCATTTTGGTAATTTTCGATAATTCCATATGGAATGAGTGTTATATCAAATCCATCGATGAACACTACAAATTCAGGAATCATTCTTGGCGCGATCGCACCCATTACGGCTCGTTTTGTTTGTAAATACCACGTACACGTTTCAAAGTTACAAAACGTGCAGGTTAATAAGATATTTTTACATATATTTTGAAACAATTAAAGTATTCATAATAACGAGCTTAACGATCATCACGCATAAGCTTGAAAGATTTTAGGAGTCAAATCAGGGCAGTTTATGGCTTTGCTTAAAACCTCAGTATCTCGAAGGAGATGCATTTCCGAGTCCCCCATCCATTCGATTTTTTCTCAAAATATATCAAGGAATCTCTTCCTTAAGTCTTCGACATATTAACTGGAAAACTCTGTATCAGCCACAAATTTATAAAAGCTCAACAGCAAATGGATAGGTATATGTATGTACAAAGAGCATTTTACAATTTTTCTTTAGATTATAGACTTCTGCTAAAGTTTGATACTGTGAACTATTCTGCTCAAAAATACTGACTTTGTTTCATCCTCTTGTTTGGCCCTTTAATAGATTTTTTAGTGTTTCCTTCGCTTTTAATTCCGAAGTACAATTTATTACGAATTTATGAAAGAAGCTTGCATCAAACTCGTAGTATGAAGTATATAATTGAAGTTTAATTTTTGTTTCAGTCAGGTCGTAATTTTAGGCTACTATGTTACAAATTTATCGCCGTCTTCAGACAATTGCTTAAAGTTGCACACTCTAGGTTAGTTGAGGTCCCTGTCCATTTGTGAGCTCCAACTAAGGCAAAGTATTCCAATATTGTGTTGCCTCTTTCAGTTGGAATTGGAGATTCTTCGCGTCGCTTCGGGATCAAAACTCATTAGAAGAGGCGTTTAACCAATCACACGCCTTCTCAGGATTGGGATATATAGAGTCTCCTTATTATTAAATTACCTTCTAAGGTCAAAGAAACATCGACGACAAGTGCAACTATTTATCTAATTTTTGATGGATTTTGATTTGATTTTCTGTTTGATTCGTCGATGTTGTGCATACTCTTGTTGACAGGTTGTACATGACTTTAAGTTTTTTCATAGCTTAACCCATTTTTCTCATCAGCGAATGCAATTAGTTGACCAAACTTTGGAAAATGTTGCCTCTGGTGTTAGTTTGCTAGTTTCACAAAATTTTTTTTTAAAAACAGTGCCTTCTTTGTCACGTGAAAGCACATCACTTTGTTTGAACCATTTTTTGATTCCTTCCGACTGATTAACGGGCGTTCTCCATTGAATTTCTGCACAATCTGTCGAGCTTGGTAGGGATTCAAAATTAAACATTGCTTTGCACTTCTTGGTTCTGCAGATGTTTTATAGGATGCCTTCCAAGTCTATTTGGACTTCTTGAATATTCTAGAACTTGTTATGAATTTTTGATCAACTGTGGGCTTACCGGGAGTAAGACAGCACTGATAGGGGCCAATCAGATATCAGATAACTGACAAATGTGACAAATGTTTTCAAGTGTTATCACAATATTTCAGACAAGATACTGTACGTGATGTTAAGGAGACTGTTCAGTTTTTAAAGGCATACGAGTACTTTTACTATAGCCAAATTTTAGAAGTGAGGTGGTGTAAGGTCTGTGCCAAGTCATATCACCCTGTCTTCAATACGTCGGCAAGTATTACATCTTTATAATACTTTCATTTAAATATTGCTGTTATTTTCCATATTGAACGGTTCGCTATACATGCTTGACATCTGAATTTTGTTCTTTCCCGCTCACAGTCTGTTAGACTTTGCTATAATACTAGCTTCCTCCCTAGTCTTTAAATTTTTTTTTCTGTATTTTGTTGCGTTTACAAACTCTTTTTACTGTTTGGTAGATTTTCCGAATATTGTTCCTGGA
This sequence comes from Volucella bombylans, assembly GCA_949129095.1. Classification (NCBI taxonomy): domain Eukaryota; kingdom Metazoa; phylum Arthropoda; class Insecta; order Diptera; family Syrphidae; genus Volucella; species Volucella bombylans. Next base: position 124,285,632 of record OX422140.1, on the reverse strand, counting down.
ATCTGTCCATCGAAAATACCGACTTTCTCCTCTTATTTACCCGTGAAGAACTCGAGTCCTTCTTGTCCTTCAATATATTGCGGCATAATGTACGTTACATCTGTTGCTTACGTCATCGAATATGGGGTTTTATGGAGGTGAACTAATGAAACCCAACACATCAGTTAGGGAATTTCTGAGGGCTTCTTAGCATATATGCTACTGGTTTTCAGCACTTGATACTGGTGGTATAGGACTTATCGGGAGTTTTGAGGGATGTCAGTCGCTTAACGTTAAATCTCGGTTGCTTATTTTTGTTAATATTATAAATATACATATACATATATATATACCGAATAAATCGGGTGGTGGATATCTCGCCAGAAAATTGACTTTCAATTCGTCAACAGTTGCTCTCTTATCCGCTTAAAACAACGTCTTCAGGTGGCTCCAGAGAAAATAGTTGAGGCCAATTGAAAGGTTGATTACAAAAAATCAGCTTCTGGTTGGGTTGTGATTTCAATAAACCGATGATTGAGTTGATCACGTGACATATAGTCTTAAAACCACATCTCGTCCTAATCAATGCCATCCATATATTGAAATAAATTTTCGTTGAACATGGTCCACTACAGACGATCTGTCATTAATTCATAAAATAAGAACCGTGTCACTCGTGTGTACATCGACTATAATTTCTTCATGGTGATTTGCCAGAATATACTGAACAAGAATGTACTCGTAATATACATTTAGCAAATTTAAGAGTTTAATATTCTGTGATTATATCGGTTACCTACTTCTGAGTTCTGAGACATTAAGGATTCTAATAAGGAATCTGCCATACTAACTGTTGGTGCTACCGGTGATTCAATGGCTTGCATTCATTTTGATGGGATTTTGGCCTTATGATTCATATACATTTCTATTTTTTTCTGCTCATATTAAAAAAAAAAAAAAAAAAAAAAAAAACGCTATATTGATCACTTTGACTATAAATTATATTTAATATACATTATAGAATATGTAAGAATTTTATAGATCAAGAGGAACATTTGTGAAGAGACTCAATATCCTTTTAAATAACTTATTCCAATAAGACTGAGTTTTTCGTAAATTAAATGAAAATATTTCTTTATCATTTTGATATTTACAGCAACTACAAGACATGCCTTTGATATTCTGAACAGTAGAGTCGACTTATTGATGGGCGATATCTCCAGCTATGAGGAGCTTTACGACAAAAAAATTGCTCAAGTAATGCGTCCGTTTACTCATCCCTTGCATGAATATGCAACACCTCATCCATCAACTCTTCTCTACAGCAACTGGATTGGGATACCATCCAAGGTGCTACCCCAATCGCAATTCCATTCTGCCAACTATATTCTCGGCCTTCAAGGTAATTTCTAAGATAGTCATCATTTTTGAGGAACGCTCATTTCCATTTCGCATTTCTTTAGTACCGAAACCCAGTGGGAAACGTTTCCGAAAGCCCGGAGTCGATCGTAAACCAAGGCAGGCCTATAGTGCGAAGCAACTTGAACGGTTGGAAACTGAATTTAAACAGGACAAATATCTCAGTGTGAGCAAGCGAATGGAATTGTCCAAAAATCTCAACCTGACGGAGGTTCAAATAAAAACTTGGTTTCAAAATCGCCGTACAAAATGGAAGAAACAGCTAACGTCCCGGTTAAAAATTGCTCAACGACAAGGAATCTATGGCAGTCATTTGTATCTTACACCTGCGGGACTAGCAGCTGCAGCAGGAGCTGCACCACCACCTCCACCGACTCTTCTACCACATTACTATGGTGCTCCATTTTGTATTGTTGGAAATGGATCGACAAGTACTTCGGCAAATAAACACTCACAACCAACTGGCACTGAGAACTGAGTTCAAATGCAGAACAATTATTTGTAAAGAAAAGAGGGATCAATCGAGTGCAATATTAATTTGTACCCATACCTTAGAATAGTTTTAAGTGTAATGATAATAAATCAGAAATAAGAATTGTGATAATTTAACACGAGTGCCCATTTAGGAAGATATTGTATTCCAACTTTTATGGTTAAAGTGTGTTCATCTTCCTAAGGTAAGCATAATAAAACATCATTCAAGACAACTTAAAAGAACAGACGAACCCTTTTTGATTCAAATACATTTTACAAATTCAGACTTAGCAAAATGCTAATATACTTAGTAGAAAGTTAACACCAAAGATGTGCCGCTTTAACATCAATTAAATCCACCCGAAGTCTGTATGCGTGATTGGGTTCCACGTCTGAAGACATTCCTACGTTCCTACATGCCAGTGTAACACGGATGAAGGGAGAATAGTATGCAAGCACGGCCTCTAGAAAGAAATATAAATATTCGACGTAGAGCGAGCGGGAATATCGGCAAAATGACGGCTAAAAGTTTCGAGCTAGAAAACGTATTACGGCAACGTTAAATCGATATAATATGCGCTCAAAAAACCAGATAGCGTATCATTGATCAGAATCAGATTGCGCTGATTAAAGACAATCGTACAGGGCATTCTATTATGGAATGGAGTAAATTAGCCATCATTTTGGAAGCTAAACTCAGTGGATAAAACATGAAACTTGGAATGCTAAAATATAGTTAGCGATTACGTCCCGCAGGTAGGAAGGAAGGAATCGGAAAAATAAATATTTTGGTACGTATCTGATGAGAATCGAAGACTCTACCCGGACTATTCGTTCCCTCCGCATATCCCTCTCAGGCTAGTGCGCACTTTTAAGCCAGGTTGATTTTGCTGTACAGCTCGTAGAGTTCGCCGTCATACCTTTTCCTTCAACGCAAACGGGATAAAAAATTACCCGATTAGAAAGAAAGAAAAGGATTTGCACCTCGGGAATGCTACATAAGATTTTTCAGAAATTTTCCTGCGGATAGATCTACATATATTGCGAATAAAAACTCAACATTATCGAAACTATTGTAGATACTCGTAATACACTACAAATCTGGAGTGAGAAAGGCATCGTGACGATAATAAGAGCAAATAGAACACGTATCTATAGATTGCTTATTTACGTATTGCTCGCATTCAAGGGGACAAAACCACGTCACTGAAAAAAATTGGGCTCTGTTTTCATAAAAAGTTTATTTGAAGGTGCAAAATTGATGACATTAAGTTGAAAAAATGATACCGGCCAAATGAACACCCCGAAAAACATCTGGCTCCAAATTGCTGATTTCTTCTTCAATATTGGCTTTCAAGACTAGGTAAGGTTTAAGGTTTGTAGTGGTAAAAACGAGATTTCAAAAAGCCTCAAACGGGATATCACACAGCTTGGAAATTGGTGATTCAAAATCTCCATCGTTACCAGAGCTGTGTGAGTGGTTGCTCCATCCTGCTAGAACCAATAATGCTCGAGACTCAATTCAGCAACAATAAAGCGGCCCATACACACCACACTTGTGTCGGTGTGCTGAAATGTGTCTTGTGTATGTCCGCGCACCGATTTTGTAGTGTTCCACACTGTGTGAGCAAAATCAAAACATTTTAATTTTTTGTGTCGGTGTTCCTAGAAGTGTGCTGTGGATGGGTTGGTGCGCGCATGCTCATACAAAATATCAGTCTTTGTCATAGATAAACTAACCTAGATGTCAAACTCTACAAATACTTTTGCAAACATTTAACTTAAGCACAGACACACTTTAAGTCAATTCCAATACTTTTGCATCTCTATAACTTTGTCAAAATTTGCTAGAATGAGAGCGATTTGCACGAGCGTGTGTAACGTTTTTTGGTTGAAATGGGCGTGGTTTGTATAAAAAAATAAACACGTATTCACAGACAGAGTAACACGGATAGGGGCGTTCAGTAGAAAACCGGTTTTGATTTTCCAATATCTGGAAAGTTTGCCATCTCGGTTAGTTTATCTATGGTCTTTGTTTGATCGCAGTAGTGTTAAGATCTAATAAAAAATGTTTTAAAATGTCAATTAGGGACTGCGACTGCTACTAGCACTGTTCCTTCTACGTCCAAGTCCGATAAAGAACTAATTTGTCCGAATATTGTGTGATGTGTATGGCGGAAAGCGACACCGATGCTCACACCGAAGTGTGCACACAAGTGTGGTGTGTATGGGCCGCTTAATTCCCCGTTTTTCAGGTGCGTATCACTCCATTGCTTGGTGTTTACAACATATATAAATGTCAAAGCACAATGACAACAATTCTGGCACACTCACATTATGACATTACTTTTGCCCCACCTTGTACTATCTTATATATCTAAACAGAAACAGATTTGGAGCGTACGAATAGTGCTTATGCGGTTTATGGAGCTTGAAAGAGCAATTAGACATTCAGCATTTCTTAGTCAGATACCCTATATCAAAGGAACTCAGAGCTATGCATGTATATGGGGAAAATCTATTTTACTAGCAGAGTAATGATTAATGGAGAGAATTTTAGCGATTGAGGGAGAATAGTCAAATGTATAATTGTTCCCATATCTTATCTTACATAAAACATATAATTTACGAATTTATTTAGCAGAAAAGTTGTCCATATCATTTATTTTATTTTCTAATGCTTTTAGAATTGTGTTTGGGTGTAACGATAACTACGCGTCAATTTTGTTTATTTTAGCTCCTTTTGGTGGACTAATCAAACTAATAATCCCAAGTATTGAGCAGAAGAAAATACAAATAGAAATGATTAAACCCCTTAAACGTGGTGGATTAATTCGCTTGGCAAAATCGACGAAGACGTCATTATTGACATGACAAATTCTTTACATCAGCTGGTTCAACGTACTCGTATTTGAATGTCTTAAAACAGAAACGGTGGCTCTTAAAATCTCTCTATGATTCATATGTGGTCAAAGGTAGCACTCTCTTCAGGTAAGTAACCCGACGCTAGTTACTAGCCCCAGAATATTAGCCACATTATTCAAGAGGTCGGCAAAGAGTCCGGCCTTTAGGATTCGTGCTTGTGCGTGAGATAACTTACAAGACCATCCAAATGCATTACTCTTGCGAGGCAACTAAAAGCCTCGATTAAGGGCCGATTTGTTGTTGATGATCCTGGAAGATAAAAAAATAAAAACGACCTTCGCATCTGCACATGAAATGATGAAATGTTTGGACCTTGAATAGCCCAGGTGCAATCAATGAAATATCGGAAATATAGGAAATATAGTATTGTAGTAGATTCGCGGTCAGTACTGAGGACAAAAAATAAAAATAATACACAATGCTGCTGACTGTCAATTGGAGGAGATGACCCAAGCTTTGCTGTCAGGCAGAACGAACCATTCAAATTGGGCGACGAAAGCGAAGATTGTTGGTCAGCCAACCAAAATAAAGTAAGCACAGCAATATCTAATCTTAAGCATAACAAAGAAGTTGCAATAGACGGCCTTCCTACTGCGTTATTTAAGGCAGCATAAATGACTTGAAGTAGAGCATATATCAAATTATTTCCACGAATTGGTGAGAAGGAAAGTAACATATGCCTGCTGATTGGAGTTTTAGCATCGTTTACCCTACCCAGAAGAAAAAAAACTCTCTAAACTGCGCCAACAACAGAGACATCAGCCTTCCTCGCACTGTGTACAAGATTTAATACAGTGTATTTTATCCCTATCAGTGTGGTTTTAAGACCGGTAAATGCAATCATACGTGAGATTAAAATGTGGTAAATCACCCCCTGGATCTAAAATAGGGAAATACGCCTATTTAATGACCCTTAGATCTTCCTGAGGAAACCCCATTTAGATCAATACCAAACTGAATTCATGTGGAGCAGCGAACTTCCCCTTAGGTAAAGGGGTAGCCTGTGTATGATTTCCACCTATGTAAGGTTCATGTCGTCCTGTATTTGTTACATTTGCGGTTAATCCGACGAAAGTTGGAAAACTCTCCCTGCGATTTAGGTTCAAAACACAGTCACCATGACGCTCCCACAAGAGGACCAATCTCTCAGACTGGAACCGAGGTTGCAAAAGCTCTCGACTTCGATGGCGCCAGATCATAGCCTCGGGTGGCTACCAGAAAGAGCGCCAAATGTCACATCACTGGCTGATCCCTTCAAAAATTTAGCTGGTCAAATGCGTTGTACATCAGTCAAAAGTCTGATGTCCATTTGCCTTAAAATCAGCTGCCGTTGCCACCGTTTATTATCAGACAACGCCATTGAAAAGACGTAGCCTATGTAATTGAGCAGAAACTTCAGGCAGATCGTAGGAAAAACCCAACAAGTCCAGGTCGATATCCATTACCTTTTTATCAATTTTAATGACGGATATAACAGAATCTATAGAAATGAACTATACACGTACAGAGCAATGTCCAATTTTGATATCCCTACCAATCTTGTCAGATGGTGTAAAATGACGATGGGGAGCACTCGCTACTTCGAAAATGTCACTTGATTGAAACTTTGATGTCAGGATAGGGTTAAATCAAGGTGACTCGCTGTCTTCAAGATCATATTCGCAAAGCAACACCGAAATCATAATTTTTAAAAGTGTATGCAACTACTTGCATACGTTGATGACATTGATATCATTGGCAGAATGCATTGACCTGTTTCTGGTGCATTTGCAAGTTTTAAAACAGAAGCGGTAAAAATTGGTTTAGTTGTAAATGAGGGAGACACCAAGTAAATATATTCTGTCAATAAGAAACGACGTGCAACTTCGAAGAATAGAACGTCACAGTAAGTAGTTATATGGAAATTGACAAAGTTAGGGATTTTGTCTATTTTGCTCCGCTATTAACTCTGATAATAACACACACCTCACCAGAAATCGAACAAAGAGTTAAACTAATTATCCAGATATGAACACTTTAAGTAGATGTTCGTCGCGTCGCAGTATATGTTCGCTAGACGCATACACAACGTTTTTTCCACTTATCTTTTTTTTAATGACCCGCCTGAGCTTATCTACGATATTTTATGACGGTTCATGAGACACCGAAAAATAAGCTGGCACATTGTTTAAATATTTCCACTCAAATTTTAATTATTTAAAAAAAATAGTATAAATAAGCTGCACATGCTAAAAATAAACATGTCCAGTAAATCACGGACATTTATTGAGGGGCGACATTCGAACAGACTATAAATTAATAATCGATGGAAAAATCTATCTACGTAAAAGTCACAAATCCAGAATTCTAATCATCTACCAGAAAAAAGGACACTAGGCAACAATAGACAAGACAGTGAAAACTACCACCTCTTCTTGATGATTCGGAAGGAGAAAGCTGTCGTTCACGCAGTTTACGACAAGTTTGTGACTGTTAATTCACAGCTCGAGGGTACAAATATCATGTTCCAAAGGGCAGTATCATAGAATCATAGGGCACATCATAGAAATGAGGTCTTCAGAAAAAGACTTGACTACATCAAACCGCGACCGGACACCCAAAAGAAAATCAACAAGCTGGTTGCGAAAACCAACACTCTCACAGGTAACATGAACTATGGGCAGCAGACCCTCAATACGCCTGTGGAGAAAGCAGACTCCTTCGCCAGCCACTTTGAAGGAAATTTTATAGGCCACCCTCCCGGATATTTGCCAGACTATATCACTGAAGTCCAAACGCAGGTCTCTGAAACCATAACCATAACAAATTGCGAACTCATTACGGTATTCAATAGAGCCAATTCCTCTGATGACCTCTCTGACAGTGGTATGTTCACCTCAGTTCAGGATGTCGCCCACTTCACCTGCAGCGGAAATTCAAAATTCAATAACGGGATTTCGAACCTTTTACTAAAAAGGTCACCAAGCCTGGCAACACTATTACTGACGATAATTTTCAACAATTGTTTAAACAATATTTTTCGCAGTTCCAAAAAAGACGAATTGTTCGTGCGTGGAAGGATATTGGCCCATAGCTTTGCTATGTTGCATAGCAAGGTTTTGGAATCAGTAATGCTCAAAAATAAATTTGTAAGTGAAGAGAGAGAACTTCTGCTGAATAACAAGTATTATCTCAGGACGAAATATTCAACCATATACCCTCTATTGCAGTTCCATAATGATGTTACCTGAGGTCTCAATAAGAAGGAAGTACGAGTAACAATGACATGTCTCCTGGATATCAAGAAGGCATTTGATAGCGTTTGATCTTTAAACTTTAAACAGTTTGTTAAATAACAGATTCTTTTTTGTACAGGTTTCAAAAGCAAAGTCCTGTATCAAGAGGATCAATGCTGGAGTATCATGGATCAAGGTTGGGACCAATCCTCTTCAACCTGTATACCATACACCAGCCAACTAATGCAGATGGTTGCCAGACCCTGCTATTCGCCGACGACTCCATCGAGCTCTCTTTGCCCGGAGGTAGCGACAAGAAAAGTTTAGGACCATGTAAAGTGGGTGCTAAACATAAACAGCAGCAACACGGATCTCATCTGTTTCAAGACTCTAGTGATAGTCATTAATACAAGAAGGCAAGCGGCACTCTACTAGTGGAGATGTAGGAACATCAATATATCCCTCCCAAGCCAACTACGAAATACTTAGGAGTAAACTTCAATGAGAAATTTAAATTTAACAGCCATGCTGGGGCCATTCTCAAAGGAGAAAATTTTGCTCTGCACGTGGTGCATTCACTGCTGAGGAAAAGAAATGGTCTCACCCAGAAAACGAAGATGCTGATCTACAAGCACATTGCCTGTCCCATCTGGTACACCATTTCACCTACCCTCATACAAGAGATTGGAGTATTCGAGAGGAAGATCTTGCGTTCCTGTACTGGAATTAATCGCAACTCTTCAACGCTCAAATATTACAAAACGGAGAACCTTTAAGATGAAGCAAAGTGCCTGCCCATCGATCAGTTCATGATGCCCTATCACAGAAATTGCTGCGGAATCTCAGCAAATATCCCAACCAGGAAATACAGGAGCTACTGCAACAACCTCTGGAACAAAATTACAGATTACAGGAATTTAATGTTAAGGTCAGTCTAGGAAAGGCCGTCAGTGGTCACATCGAGGATAGCCTCTAGACTCTAGAGACTAGAGTCAGCGAGACAAATATTTTTAATTTCTTTCTTTCTTTTCTTTCCTTTTTCCGTTTTTGTTTTCTTCATTTTCTTTCTTCCACCTTTCGAAAAACCAGGTAAAAAACAACATTAAAAACTAATATTGTAATACAAATTCAATTATGTATAACAGATTAAGCAAACAAAAATGTTGTAGACAAAATGCATCAGTCGCCATTATATATATGTCGGGCCCCTGTTGTTTTAATTTTATGGTAGTTGTAAGTCTAGTTATAAGTCATATTGCAACTATTTTAGACTGTTTAAATACCATAAACAAAAATATTAATCTGATTCGAAAGACGAGAATAATTTTTTAAGGGAAGAAAAATTAGGCTTTCGTTTATCTGAGGTGAAACGTTCATTTAGAAAAAAGTTTGAATTATTATTTAAAAAATAAATAAATAAATAAACTAGTATGAATCAAAATGTGCTCAAAAAGATACTATATTAGTTTATTCACTTGTTAATCGCTGTTTCTTACCAAAGAAGGTAATGAAGCTAATAATGAATTTTCAAGAAGTACTAAGCGACTGCGTATGACACAGAAGCATGGGCGTTAGTGAAGGCCAATGAAAATGTCATTTTAGACCCAAGATTCTTCGAATGAATTTTGATTCCACTCCGGAAGGTAGGCTAAAAAGTCTTGCAGTGATTAACTGTTCGCAGTTGGCCAAAGACCGTGCTAAGTAGAGAGGTTTATTGAAATATTAAAATAGTATAACGTTTGAAAGATTAATTTAATTTTAATTTTTGTTTCTCATTCTAATTTCTGAGAATGGCAATTAACTACCTAACAGACGAAACAAATGTAATTTTCTTAGTTTTGGATTTCCAACAAATAACAAAAACTGTTTCCTGTACATATAGGTGGTACCTATTTAATTGAATTTTCAATTAAGACAAAAACAAAATTAAAATAACACGTAGAATGTGTTTTTAATATTTTATAAACACAAATCACATCAACGAAATAGGGTGTCGTTTATTTTACTAAAGAAAAGCTAAATGTTTCTCTCTTCCTTTTTCTCGTAGAATGCAAACAAAAAAAGAAAAGAAACAGATGTAGGTACACATGAGCTGCTATCCTTAATTCTATTTTAGGCGTATGCCGCGATAAACAGAACAGTAAAGCAAAATAGAAAAACCGCCAAAAAGGAATCGACAAAAATTTCCGATAACTAGTACGTCTATCATTTTTCTACATCACATGTCATATAATACTTAAATTACGCTCCTTTAGTAGGGCGGTTAATTTTTCTCTGTAAAATCGCCTTCCAGGACGTAACGGTTTCTAAAGATTATGTTAACAGCAACATGTTTCTGATTCTTACAAGTGACAATACCTTTAAATCTCTCAGTGGTAAACCGAAAGTATCATGAAACACAACCACCACACCAGAGAATCACAAAAATAAAAATAATTTTCCATAAAAAATATAAAGAAATTGTCTAATAAATATAACACTCGTAGAAATAAGAAATCAACAAAACATCGATAAAATACGTCTCGTCCTAATTTCGATTTTATCAAAAGGTGCTGAGAGGAAGCCATTATTGTCACATACGTGCCACCATTTGGCAACAATCTTATTTATTTCTTCCTTATTTGTTGAGTTTGCTGCAGTAAATCATCAGCAAGTGAATGTGCAATTTTCTATTGTAAGCTAAATTTGCCGCGTTGCACTTGATCTTGAGACAATTAGACATTTTTGTGTACTTACGGATACGCCGTTTTGTGTCGAATGGAACTTGTTGCAGCTTCATACGAATCCGTCTCGCAACATGAACTCGGGCGCTGAGTTATGCTCCTACAGTGCAATGTGATTTTTCATAATTTTTTTATTTTTTTTAATTACAGTTAGGAAAAGTATTTATTTTTACTTCAGTTTTTATGGTTGTGCTTATGGTTGTATAATATTTTTTTTTGTGTTCAGAAAATGTGAGTGTGTCCGACATTAATTAGTCCTTGTACGAGACGGATGCTAGTTCTGTCATCAGAATTCTAAAAACAGAAAAAAAAATCATTTCTATGGGTTTTGTGCCGAAATAGAGGCTGTCACATGTAAGTGTAATTTTTTTCTTAAAGCTTTTGTTGAATTATGTGTCAGAAAAGATAGATGGTCTTAGAGAATTTTGTTGATTAAGTTCTTACAGTATCACCAAACACACTATCAGTGCCAATTTTTTGTTATTTCGTTTTTCGCACATTTACATTTGAAATTTATTTATCGTAAATAATATTTACACGTGATTCGAGTAATTCATGTCATGTGATTTCATTAAGACCAAATAGGGTTGGTCCTATACGGGCTTACTTCTTTACTTATTGGGCTCCCGACTAGTGAGGGATCCTCTTTGATCCCGCATACGCTGTTTCCAATTCCTTAGGCCATATGTGGTCGCTTTGTTCTTTAAACGGAGATCCGCATTTCTTTGTCATCTTAAATCTGAGGGCTGGGATTCGAGGATGAAGCATCATTACTTGTTGGGATAGTTGGCTTTTTTGACTACATAATATACATAATATACTACATAATATGCATACATTAAGTTCACGTTCATTTCGAGCTTGGTAACCGCTTTAAATACATCGAAGGGTCTCCAGCCAGCTTTACCCCGGAGGCGGATTCGAAGGCTTTTCGAACCGGAGCATTGGTCGGATGGGCACTTCTACATGACGCGGCCACCTCTGTCAATGGACCGTCACTCTTCTGGCTAAGTCGATATCGTTGTACAGCGCGTACAGTTCCTCGTTGTATCTCATCCTCCATTCACCGTCTATGCGGCGGGATTGAAGAATTTTCATCTCAAAACAGCCAAGTGCATCCTAAGCCATTTTTGATAAGGTTCATTCCTTTGCGCCATAGAGCAGCACTGGGATTATTAAGGTCCTATATAGGGTCACTTTTGTTGTTCGAGATAGGCTTTGCTAGTCAATTGTCTTGGCGCGTGAAATTTGCACTACTCTTTCGTGATGTTAAAGAAAACGCATGACATCGCATGGCGTGGTCTAAATCATTTTTTGACATCTAAGGTCTCAGTTAAGTCGTTACCCACCGACCTAAACGGAGCAGCGAGCGTTCTCAATCGCCATCCTACACAGACGGATGATTTTGGCAGGAATACCAAAACTGCCATACGCGGCTTTAAAATCGTTGTGGTGGTGTGTATCGATTTGGAGCTCATGGATTTTTTCCAAAATCTACCGTAGTGTAAATGTTTGGTCGGTGGTGGGCTTTCCTGGCCTAAGGCCACACTAATATGGCCCAATGAGGCTGTTGACACGTTCACACAATACGGCAGGTTGGATCTCGTAGGAGATGTTAAGAATACTGTTGCCCCTGTAGTTGGCGCAGTTTAGAGGTTCTCCTTTCTCGTGGATCGGACAAATAATGCTGAGGTTCCATTCATCGGGAATACTTTTGTCCGATCATATTTTACAGATGACTTGTTGTGTGGTCGTTACCAAGACATCGCCTGCAGCTTTGAAGAGCATGGCAGTCAAGCTGTGCGTCCGCTCCAGCAGATTTGTTGAACTTAAGCTTAGATATGTCTATCTTCACTTCATCCAGGTCGGGTGGACCGAATTCGTGGTCTTCATAGTTCAGCTTGAAAGGTTCATTCTGCCTGACAGCGGTATTTAGTTCGCCATCACCGTTATACACTCTACAGAAATGCTTTTTCCAAATCCTCACCATCGACTGCGAATATATTACTATGTTCATATTGTTGAATTTCGTCTTAAAATTATTTCGTCTCTCCCAGAATCTGACTCATTGTGAAAATTTGTTATAGCATGATTCTTACATAGTCGATCTGCTAGTTGCCACAGTAATACTTTGCGATTAGTATGTCGCGTGAAGCCTTGAAATATTCACACATTGATGGATAGGACCTTATACATGACATTTAAAAGGGATATCCAGTTGGTAAGTAATCAGAGCCAGTGATCTTATGTTATTATGTTCTCGGTTTTTCATAACTGCACAAATCTCTGCCTCTATCTCCCACTGAAAGGGCTAATTCTGCGTTAACTTTAAATGTGTGCTATTGTGCCAAAAAAAAACTCCCTCAGCACTATACTATACTCCTAATTTACAAACTGTGTCGGTGATATGGTTTCTTCACTTTCTCGAAGAACGTGCATTCTGACATTGAAATCAGCTGATACACTTCCTGCGATGTCCTCGTCTGTACTGCAGTGCTTTAAAATGTGCATCGTCCATCAAGTCTTTCCCGTATCTGTTGTTTCCAATTTCCGTCTTTACAAACACGCTTTGTGAAGGTGATAGTTCATTTGATTGATGGTTTAGAGTGTGGCCATGATGCGTTTTACAGCCAGGAGACGGCGTGCCAGTTTCTAGTAAATGAGTTTTGACCTGAGTCGATTTCCCATGACGAATTCGTATATGAACATGGCAGCTGCAATAGATGTGAATTTTTTTTTTTTTTTTTTTTGACATATTTGATCCTATATTTGATATCTATTGCATTGCATCGATTTAATATTTACCTTGAAAAGTTTTCTAACAGCGTCCAAGTGCGTACGTTCTAAGTGCATACTTAAAAGTTATAATAGTTGGAGTTTTGACGCCACCATTGATCCCATTTAAGTGATTGATTCGCTTGCTTTCGAAATACATAGGCATTGATAAGCGACAGAAATAAGAAGAGCTGAAAGCTGTTCTCTAGTTGCTGTCATGTTGAATGTTATTGATTATTTCGGTTAGATTCATAGGACTCAGATACATAGACCAAACCGACCTACCTGCGTTCAGGTCCTTTTAGTATTATTCTAAAAGCCCGACGAATGATCGTGTTCACAAGTTGTGATAGTTCAGTCTGTCTAAAAGTCCCATGTAAAGAGGTCTAAGCCATTAATTAAAGCTTTTAGATTTGGCAGAATGTTACATCAGAGGTGTAATCGAAATCGGAATCATAGGGGTTCTGCAAGAGATGTAACATCACTCCAGAGGGTTTGCATACTCTCAATTGGTGTATTGTGAATGTCAAACCAATTTAAAATTTTCGCATGAAGGTATCACCACCTGCAACTTGGAAGAGGACTCAGATACCCAGTTTATATGACAGCTCAATGAGCATTTAGTCAATCCGCATTGGTTCAATACCCGTAGAAATGGTGGTGTTTATATGAAATTATCCAAAACCAAATTCAATATGAGCGAGAGAAAATTGAGAGAGTTTAACAAACAGCTGATTGAACTGACACTTGACACTGACACTGATACATTGTTCTTATTTCGTTCTCTTTCCAAATACTTCGTTTGCAATCCCACATTTTAAATACACAACTAATTACCTGCCCGATGATGAAAGAATGATGAGAGCGCGAGAGAGAAAATGTTTCAATACGATTTGAAAGTGTTTATATGATATTTCAAAGCGGTTACAAATTTTCAATGCGTTTTATATACAGGAATGAACGAATGCGTGTTGAATATTTCAATGCGGTTTGAAGTGGCGTTTATATGAGCGTATTGAATCAATGTGCATTGCGTAAATTATGGAAATCTGGTCGTGATAGTTTTACAAGCCCACACTTATAAGGCTCAATCGTTGACGATTGTTTTTAATTATTCGCACTGTGAACTCGTTAGGAACCTTTCTTATGAATTGGGCAGAGAACAATCGCTGGGTGTGCTTTCTTACTACCATATTTTACAAAACAGCTAATTTCATACGAATAAAATGTAGAAGCTCTTCGCTTAAAGTTTTAAATTTCTCAGCTGTCAAATCACCCACTCTTGTAGCCGCTCTACTGCTATTTATACCTCATCGTAGTCGTGAGGTGAGACTGCAATTTCATTGTCCGCAGCTGACGTTTCGATAACATATCGGTCTTTGCAGGTCTGCGCCCACCTTTTAGCAGTTGAAAGAGGTTATTTCTCCATAATCAAATGTGTCCTGCACATCTGTCAACAGATTTCCGATTTTACGTTAAGCTGACGGAAACTGTCCATGGTCTTTAAATCATTATTTAGGCACTTTACTTTTTGAGGTTCTTCTTCTTCGTTTTTACGTCTTTTTACATCGTACAAGATATCCCTTTTTTCTTCTTTTCTACGCTAGCGTTACCATTGCCTGCAGTGTGGTATGTATTCGTATGCTACGTATTTCTCGGCAGTTGCGTCACATCTTCTTGGTCGTTACAATATGACTTCATCCTGCACTTATATTGTCAAACCAAGAAGTGCTCTGTGCGTGTTGTGATTACAGTTTTTTGAAGCCCAGCTTTTACGGTATTTTTTCGCACACTAACGTTTTTAGTAGAGCAGAGGCGTGTCCGGGCTATGGCCGGTAGTGGTAGTTCGTGTTCGTATTTCAGTGGCCTGGAAGCATGCCATCCGCCGTAGAATGTGATCAGTCTGAGAACATGTTTGATTATCAGGGAATAGTGAGGTGATGCTGAAATCTGGTAATACAAGCTATGATGCGCTATAGCGAATTAGATCTCCATTTTTCAAATATCGGATGTTTCAACTTGGTGGCAGCATTTGACTATGATCGGGCCAAAGAATCCTTTCTTGTCGCTCTTGCATTTAATGTGCCAAACATAATTTTTATATCATGGCAGGGGCAATAGTTCATACGTTTGTTCAAAACTTAAGTAAAAACGTTCTTTGACCTCATTAGCCTTCTCATATGTTGAGACGTGCACGTGTACCAGAATAATGCTACAAAATTGTACCTATACATATTCGGGGTTTGGCTAATCACTGGTCCACGTGCATCCGGAGACAAGTTGTAGCAGGCACAACGTCTCTACAAATAAATCGAATACAAATACCGTAAATCGTGACCATTTTTACATTTGCGCAAAAGATGTGTCTGATGCATTTGTTGGCTGTTCGTTGAAAGTTTTTTTTTACAACATTTTAGCTTTGAAGTCCAAAGAACAATATAACTCTTTCATCCTGGAGAGTTCGCTGCACACATTGGTTTATTGTATATTCGTAACTCCTAAAGAGACCTGATTCAATCTCAAAACCTTGTATAAGTGTTTTAGTGCTTTTATTTAGGTTGATGAGCTAGTTGATAACAGTCTCTTTGTGATTATTCCCAAGCCCACTTTTTAATTTATAGTTGCAATTGTAAATTTGAATATGCGAAGAAAATAAATTCTTTGAAAATATTCAAGTTTTAGAGTTACCAATAATATTTACTTGTCTGTGATATTGCTAATATGCATAGCTTACAAAAAAAATGTTCATAGATATTATGAACATAAATATATGGGCTGAACAGCCCATTATTTCTCCTCACAATATCTATAATACATACACAAGATAATAACCAAAATACAAAATTTCGAAAACTAATTCACACAAATATACACGCGACAGAAATATAAAATCCCATCCAAGTGCATTCTTTCCACGCCCAACGTTTCCAATTTTCTCGCTTCTTCTGCATAGAAGTCTTCCTTTGATAGTCAAGGTCACACTAAGTTCTTGCACGAGATACATGCCACTGATCGCATGGGTTAATATAGAATTTGGCCAAGCACATGTCTCGAGCATGAGAATCATGAAACCTCACCTCCCCAATTGAAAAGCAAAACAAGAGACTGCTCTCCTGAACTGAAAGATTTTGAACAAATAGGGCGGATTGCCAAACAGTGATTTCTATTTCTCTACTCGTTGGCCTTTTAATTTAATTTCAACAATTTGAGTGTGCATCATGGATCCTAATTAATTACACTACATGATTAGAACTGTGTTTGTCAGGATGTCTGAGAAGTGATTCAATCAGAAGAGAGGAGAAATGCATTTCTTTACGATTTGATATGAAAAATTGCGAAATGTGTTTCAGTTATTAGGAAGCGAAAATAAATTCAATTCAATACTTATTTAGCAACGGATGAGTGGGCTAACAATATCAAAAAGTTCAGCACCTACCTTCCACCTACACATTCTTTCTATTTAGGGATTCACCTTTTCGAATAGCTGGTTATGGATTTGGGTTTATGCGCCAACTACTAAATTAGAGGTGGGCTGTAAGAGCTCTAAAAGAAAATCGAGTAGGTTTTAGGCATTTGGTAGAACTTTTTGAAAAATTATAAATATTAGGTTATGTTCAAATATTTGCTGAGAGATTAATTGAATTAGTGGAATCGCTAACTGATTGAATATTTTTCCTAGTCAAACAAAGTTTTTGACTGTAATAATACTTGGAACGAAAAGTGCGTCTTTTTGGCGCAGACCGTGTACCGATAGTATCTGCAATTCAAAGCAATCAAATTGTAAAGTTGTACCTATATGGATTTGAATACGTATACAAGTGATATATTTTCTAGGATATGCATGAAGAAAATAAGTCTCCTACTTCCTAAATAATCCGCAACAGGTACTTTCGATTTTTTTTAGGAGTATTCACTTCATGCGGTATTAAAAGTCAGTAGTATCCCAAAACTCAACAAACATTTCTCTCCTATCCTGCTATTTTATGCTTACCGTAATCATAATCTCAGCCCACGTGACGGCGGCGCTACCTAAGGCGAACTCTTCCTTTAACACATGTCCCTCCTAAATAAATTCGACGATTTTCTGGACTGGAGAATTGATGTTCACTTCCTTAATATATCCCTACCATCTAAGTATAGGTGTTGCAACTCGTTAATCTTTCAATCTTAAATTCATTTACGTAAACGGGAATATCACTCAACAATCTAGAGCATTTGTTACTCGTTTTTAATAAATTCTATTCTGCCTTATCGATTCCTTTCTTAGTTCTCTACAGGGCAGAATTTGGTTATAATCGCCTTCTTAGTTCTTGCAATAGTTCATTCTGTCTAACTACAGAGTATTATTCATCGTCGTCATTAAATATTATGCAGGAGTAAATCTTCCATCGTTCATCTTATATGCTTTTCCTTTTATGACTTCTGGTTACATCGCCACGGGATTTTTGATATCAGAGAAATCCTCCCGATATTATCAATATCGAACTTCATTATAGTACTTTTGTTTGACGTCCAAGCCCAAGTCGATTTATCAAAACCTTGATAAACTAAAAATAATGAAGTGTTGTATTGCTTCTAATCCAATTTATTAATCCTGGTTGGCTGATTACATCAGAATCGATGGCATTTCACTCAAATGTAGTGAAATACTTGGTTTTTGAGGTGATGTTCATGTAGGCTTCATCTGTTTACAAAGATGCATTGCTTTTCTATTGGGTTGCACCGATTTTATACAATAGTAAAATTTTGAAAGCCAATATTTTTTTTCGTAAATTTTTATTCAAACAAAATAGGTTCCGTTGGCTTCTATGACATTCTTCCAAAGTGATACAAGGTCAAATATTCCTTTTTCGTAGAAGTGCTGACTTTTTTAGGCAATGAAATCTTCAAACCCTTTTATGACCTCTGCTTGGTTCCGGAAGACCTTCTGCCGGCAAAATGAATCCAGGAAAAGATGGTAATATCAGGAGAGTACGGTGGATGCGGAAGAATTTCAGTTTTTGCACCGTAACTTGTGAGATATGGAGTCCAGTATTGTCATGCAAAAGGATCGGACCGTGCCTATTGATTAACGCAGATTGCTTTTCAGCCAATTTGGCATGCAATATTTGTTGATTTCCTCACAATATTTGATAGCGTTTATCGTTTTTCCTGGTTGAAGAAATGAAAAGTGGATTGGTCCGTTCGATGTTCACCAAATTGTCACCATAAGTTTTTTGGGTGAAGATCGGGCTTGGGGTGTGTTTTGGTTTTTCATCTGCATCCATCCACTGCCAAGATCTTTTACGATTATCATACAGTATCCACTTTTGATCACAGGTGACTATCCGGTGCAAAAATGGTTCAGTTTGGTTTCAATGACGCATTATGTCCCATTTTAAATTCGTAAAGGAAGAGGGTTCGCATTTGAACTGCCGTCAGCATGGTACACGTCAATCAAAAAATCTAACATTTAATGTTCTGGCACAGATTTTCACTCGAGAACTTCTTATTTCCGACTGAGCGAGAATCGGACATTTCATGTGGTACAACCGTGAATCCGTACATGGTTTTGAGAGTTCAAGGATAAGCAGGAACAGAGATCAACTGCTGTGATTTTTTTAGTTCTAACGAGGATTTTTGAGTTTCATTCCTTAGATTTAATGACTAGGTAGAATGATTAGAAATATCAATCATCCCTTTTAATGAGTAACGTACGGCATGATTATCTGCATAGGTTTAACTGATCCCACCCTATGTTGTAGGCAGATACAGAGATTCAAATTTATTGAACAGCTAATTCTGTTAACCCCTTAACCTCCTGTTTAGGGTTTTTCAATTAAAAATCCGGAGTCAGGATACCGAAACTAATATAATGAAGTAAATATTATAAGACTCAAAATCCTAGAAGGCTTTCAAATATCAGATAGCGGAACCGTATTCAGTTCATACTTAAAGTATGTGGGGATACTACTCGTATTTCTGGCTTTTCGGGGCCAAAAAAAAAGTGTATACAAACGATTTTCGAAAATTCGTAAAAATCACATATTTGAAGCTACGAGTACTATATTTAAACGAACACCTTGATCATGTTAAGCATACCAACATTGATACAGTTTTGTGGGCACTTAATACTTCTATGGACTTTGGAATGGCCGTTGAGAAAAGTTCCAGCAAAAGTTGGCAGCATTATTTTGGTCGAATATTAGATAGAGTGATAGAGAGATATTAGTGTCAAAAAAATGTAATTTCCAACTCTATGGTCAACGTAATCGACATGACCCCGTCAACCAATCTCTGATGCTATCAGTGTTTTTCGTTTTTGGTAGATATTTGAAACCTCATAATATACTCGTGATATAGGTAGAACATTCCGTGTAAAAAAAAAAAATCATTAAATTTCAAATTTAATAACTTTCGCGCCTGGGCTATTGAACCAGCAGAGCGTTTCCGTTCACACTTGCACGTTTTATTACGAAATTTTTGCGCAAGCACCCTCTCGATTCGGCCCCAACGAACCGATCTACCGATTTCAATGTCAGTTGACGATGACGATTTCGAAGGAAAAGTCTCACCCCTCGCTGGCTGGCTGTCATTGTTGTTCATTGACAAAAATGCATTGCACACACAAGCGAGCCAAACAGTTGTTTACCGTTAGTTTTCTTATTTAAAATAAAAATAAACAAATAAATAGATGCATAAAAATAATAAAATAGTTTAACAAAAAATTTGTTTACTCTGTCGCATTCGAAATTGTTAAATTTTTATTTTTTTTAAACCATTTGATTGGTTGCAAAATTTCCTTCAGGGAATTTCCTAATGCACTCACACATCGATATTATTCGATTGTAGGTGTAGTCTTGGTACCCTGTGGCAACTCGGCTGCAGTGTCGGTTAAACTTTTGAATAAAACGGACGTTTAACGAAACAATTAAAAATATTCGAAAAGTAAACGGCACAACCTTAAAGATTTATTTATTTATTTTTTATATAAATTTTTATCAAATTTGAAAATAATTTTGAAAAATATATGAGAAATAATCGCGTGAAATTTTGTATACACAAAAGTGCCCTTGAAAATTTAGAACTTGCTGTATGAATACATATTTAGTACTCAAGCAAAGAAGATATTGTTAAAGTGAGATTTTAAATTGCGGGTCGAAAACAGTTACATAAAATAAAATTCGAAATTTGAAATTCCAGTATGTGTTTGAGGGGATGTCAGTTTTTGAGATTTTCCTAAGAATCGTGTCATGATTTTAGACATAGTGGTATTTTGATAACTATCATAACAGCATATCTCTTAAATGACGATAAAGTGTAGTGAATTCGAATGTGCAACTGGTGAAGAAATTACGTAGACAAACTTAAGAACGCTGAATTGTGCTGAATTCTATAATTTGTTTATTTTTTTTTCTTGGTTTTTTGACGAGTTTGGTAAGTTAAAATTTGTCCTTGAAATGAAGTTTAATCGAATTCAAAGACTACGGAGCGAAATCATTTTAATACACTAACGGTGATAGAGGTCGTTTTACAATAATATTTCTATCCTTGTACAATGTACATGCTCTTGAATTCATGTACTCGTAATAATTAATGCATTTTAGATTTCATTCGTGAATTGAATGATTCATTTGGGTATGGGCTTGTGGTTTGTCTTGGGTGAGCCGTAAGGACGAATAACCTAATTACTGAAGCAACAAAGTGTTCTATTGACAATGACATTGGGAATTAAATTTGTTTCATGAGGCCGACATTTTTTCTATTTTTGAATACGCCAGTTGTTAAGTTGTTCATTGTAGACTCTCTTGAGTATTTATTAAAAAGTGTTGGAATGTCGTTTGAGTATTTATCGTTTTTAAATGGATGAATGTTTGAAGAACTACATTGATGTGCTTTCATTGTTGTTTTTTTTTTTTTTTTTAATATATCACATTCCACTTAGGTATACTATAATTGAATTTAAATTACTTTTATTTATTGACATTATTTTCAGCCTCGAATTTATTGTATTTGCAGAAATTTGAACTGTTTTTAAAAAAAATTACTAGGTTAGGTTAAGTTTGCGGGTGATGTGGTAACTGAAGATTATGGCCTGTAAGTAATCCAACAAGGGTAGATGGTATCTACTTTTAAGAAACTCTTACTTCTGGGTTTTCCGAGTTCCGGGTATAATTATCTTGAAGTTTTACAGCTTGTTATGTTTTTTCCACCTTCGATTTCTATCGTTGCCTTCACTTGCACTCTTAGAGTGCAGAGTGGAGGTTTAACACTTAGATCATCGAGGATACTATACTTTTCGAGCTAACTCGTCTTCATGTTCGTTAACTGACACAGCTTTGTGGCCAGGGCCCCAGCAGAACTTAACCTTATGCCTTAAGCTCTTCACGGCGGTGCTTTACATGTTTTAATTTAATCTCGACTCCAACGATATTTTTAATGGCAGCCTGGCTATCAATGAATATGGTAATATCCTCGTGGAATATTGCCTTTATAGTTGCAAAGTCTGGCCAAATCTCATCCTGGAAGACACTGCTGTAGTCCGGCAAGCATCGTCGTGAGCATTGTAAGTTCAATTGATCGAAGAAGATCCCTTGTTGGCCCCTAACTCCATTATTGATAGATCCGAGAAAATAGACATCGTGTTTTCTACCATTTGGTTCCTGTCCCATGCCTCTCTGCTTGTGAAAATACAGGCGAATGGTATTTCAAAATCATGATGGGTTATCATACTCGTATAGTCTCTTTTGAAGCATAAACTCAGTTCATTTGAAAGGATTGAGGATTGACTCAATCTTAAGGTACTTTTTACTGCCGATTCTTGCATGTAGAGGTCTAGGGGCTGGAGAACAAGTGAGACTTCCAGTCCCGCCGTTGTAATGACTTGTGCCAATACATGCAATTCTCTGTGCTTTTGCCATTAACTTAAGGTTGGTAAGGTGGGTCTGACGACAGCCGGTGTATATATGCTGTTTTGCAGGGTTGATTATTATCAGTCCACAGAGAGATTCTAAGGGCGTAAGCCAGAACTTCACTGATTGTAGAAAGAAAAGACGGCGGCAGCCAGAAGCATCACATCATCGGTATACGTAGTGGCTTTATTCACTCGGTTATTGGATTCAGAAGTGTGTTTTTCGTTGACAACTAAAAACTAGGGTCCAAAGAAGAGGTGATATCATTGCATTGTATGCATTGATGTGATTGTGGCAGATTAACTTCGAAACGTTTTACGTATAGCGGGAACATTTACTTACGAGTATGTTATCAAGGGTTCCTTCAATGTCACGGAAGGCAGCCAATGTGTATTCTTTATCACTTATGTGCACCTAGACATCTTGGGTGTAGTAGGTAATGTGTTTGATGCTGGTATCATAGGACTTTTCCAAGAGTTTTGGCAAATTCCATCAGAAAGGTCCTAGCAGTCCAATCGGGTTGACGATTTTCGATCGTGTGGTTGATAGGTCTCCTTGTGGATGTTGAGATACAGGAAACATGTTTCTGCTATGATGACATTTTCCCCTGAGGCAAAGTCGATAAACTTTAGCCCATTTGTAGACATGGAGTCGTTTTAGGGGAAAGTCTGAGTTGCTCGTGTACCATATTATACTAAGCGTAGTTGCGATCAGCATAGAGTCTCTGCCTTCTAGATGGAAGCCTTTAAACCACTATCCTGTGCAAGCTGCTCCTAGTTCTTTAGACCAAGCGCTCTATCACCCGCGATTGCTTGATCCTTTTTCAATAGGGACAAAATAATTTTGTATTTTAATACAAACGCACTCTTAAACTTTTTTTTTATGATCTCTCAATGTCGAAATGCCAGTCATGCTATATTTTTTTACCATAATGAAGTTCACGAACAAGCCATGTTTGTAAATTATTAAAAATTACTATCGAAATTCTGAGTCGGTGGTCGCAATTTTAAGAGCGCTTACTCCAATTTTTGGTCGTAATAATCGTCCTACCAGACAGGTTGTGTGATCTATAGTAGACAAATTGGAGTATTCAACGTATTCACTATTGAATATTCCTGTGCTAATGCAACAACGCACTGGTCGAAGTACCGACAATATTGCAGCCGTAAGTGCTTCAGTTCAAAATGAGCCAAATCAGTCGATTCCACGCCGTTCCACATTGTAACGAATTTTGGATAAAGATCTTAGCCTACACCCTTACAAGATCAAACTAACTCAAGAATTGAAGCCTCTTGATCATTAGAAGCTCCAAAACTTATCCGATCGGGCTCCGCAAAAGTGTAAAGAAAATCCTAAACTTCATCGAAAAATCATCTTCAGCGATGAAGTTAATTTTTGGTTTTGTCAATAAGCAAAACATGCGTTATCGGACAGCAACACTCCCACACGTGCTTCAAGAGACTCCAATGCATCCACAAAAAGTGACCGTGTAGTGTGGATTTCATGCCGGAGGTGTGATTGGACCGTATTTTTTCGTCAATGAAAATGATCGCCATGTTACGGTCAATGGAGTTCGCTATCGTGCCATATTGGAAGACTATTTTTGGCCAGAATTGGATGAAATTGACATCACTGATATTTGGTTCCAACAAGATGATGCCCCATGCCACACAGCTGATCAAAGAATTGATATACTGAAGGGGAAGTTCGGTAATCGTGTAATCTTGAGACGTGGTCCGGTCGAATGGCTACCTCGCTCATGCGAGTTAGTGCCGTTGGATGTTATTTTTATGGGGTTACGTTAAGTCGTTGGCTTATGCCAACAAGCCAACAACGTTAGTGGAGCTCAGGAACAATATCGAACGCGAAATTGCCATTGTTCCGGCCGATATATATGGAGGTGTGGTGGAAAATTGGTGACAAATAATTTTTCTTTCAATATGTGCTTTGCCCTTGACCTTTGAGTCATGATCAGATTTGCATGTTATAAGCTTTGAACCCATTTGCAATGTCGAACCAAAGTAGTAGATGGTTTCTACGTAAGTTTTCGTCGAATCTTCATCAGGATGTCATTCGTAGAGTTAACGTTTACTCCTAGTTAAGTAAACTGCATCGAAGCTAATTCTGCGAAGAGTCAAATTATTGTTTGTAATGGACAGTTTCTACTAGGTATTGTTCTCACTTCCTCAAATAGAAGGCTCTATGACGGGACGCTGGGACCGAATGAAGATGTTCATCTACGTTTCCTAGCAATCATAACATACATAAACGTTAAATAGGAACTTATGCATAGGATTTAGCAGGAATATATTGTCGTTCTCAGATATTGCATATGGAACTGATTGCTTAGTCATCGAGCTTGATTTTCCCGCCCTGATTTTATCTTACTCATGCACAGCAAAAACGCTGAAAAAAGTCAATTTTCTGGCATTTGCAATTATTATGATGGCGCCGGAGTTATCTTACTTCAAATTTACATTTTACCATGTGTGATGGGCCTGCTCCACCTAGGCAAGCACCGACGCTAAACACAAGAAATATCAATATGCCATCAAATGCTTTGTGCTTTGTGTTGAAATAGGCGAGAACAATCTTCATTATGCTAAAGCCATTGGTCATATTTTTTGCTAAGATTATAATAAAAGCTATCGTATTTGATAATTGGCGTATGCGTTGGAGATTGACCAATGACCATTCGTTCGCATGCTAGAAAATCAACACTTTTTGGCTAAACGTCCTGATGTTGCTGTTCTTTTCGATAGCAATATCACTTGGTCTGCTGAGGTACTGAATGGTACATATAGATTCGATTGTTTTTTTTTAGACTTACTAGATGTTCATAATATTTTTTTTATCGTGGTAAGGCAAATATACATCCCATACCTGGAGGGTCAGCTACTTATTTATTTAAATCCGTAGAAATAGATCCGAATATTCACAATTGGGATCTGAGAGGTGTCCTTGAATACGCGTTTTTACAATAGAAACCTTGATTTAGATCTGACAATTATTATAGATCTGAATTTCTAGATATGTCAAAGGTGGTTCGTATACGCTATCCTAAGCATGGATTTCATTGTTGACTTCACCGAGTGGACTTCACTCTAAAAAACATCTCTCAACAGGCAGGACAACAAAATATGTCTTATATTTTTTCGCACACATATATTGTATAAATTAAGATTATCTAAGGTATCTAAAGCGATTTAGAAATATAGTTTTCGTCATTTTCTGTTTAAAGAGTAGCTACATCTTCGACAAGTCCGATGCATGAGCGACATCCAAGATGTTTCACATTCACTTTGACATGATCACCGTGCCATAATAGCAGGCCATAATCGCCGTGACATCGTGGTGATGATCACAGTACACATAAAAGCGATATACCTTGAAAAGGCCATGAATATGATGGTTGAAACTAGCCGGTCATCACTCTTGACCCCGTCTTGGTCTTAGCTCTGATGATTTGGAATCTGTAGGGGAGAATCTAGATGAAAGGGGGTCTCATTTAAGTTACCCAACTTCAATTTTCCTGATATATGTATAAGCGGACTATTCAAAGACAATGGTGATGATAATGTAGCAATCTGTATGCCACCCACGAAACAATAGGAAATGTCGAAGTGCTCAAGCATGATACGAGTAATTTAATGCATGATTCATTACAAAGTGATGGCAAATGCACTTCAAAGTTAAGGATAGGTGTGACCATAGCTGTGACTTGTCCTGACATCATTTCTTCTCCTAAAAACATCCTTTACATTAGGTTAAATACTAGTCATTGTTGAATGTTGAAAACAATATTATTGTGAGTTAATTAAATAACAACTAATCACCGTCACATATGTTTTCTAATTTGCAATGCTTAGTATTTCGTTTCCTAATCCGTCACTGACGATATGTAATTATTGGCATAGATTTTTATATATTAAGAAACAATACTACGTGAATAAGTACATTCCTCAGCATTTGAATTTACTAGGTTGCACTAAATCAAGTTTGAAGTGAGAAAAAAACAACTAAACAAAAAAAAAAACCAAAAAAATTGTCGCCAAGTCAAAGACATAACGCCGATTGACGAATTACACAGACGAAGGATATTTATTTTTATCGCTACGTGCAACAGCGACAACAAATGAATGCGCTCGTATTTTTGTTTATTCATGTCGTTGGTAAAACTAAATTAATTCAATTGTGTATAATATAGATCGATTTGAATTTACAGTAGGTCTGCTCCTTGTCAGTGCTACTTTTAATTAACCAAACTTGGCATTTAAGTTGGCAGTTGGCAGCCCTTTTTCCATCGGACGCTTATTTGTAGTATGTTTACAGATACATATGTCAGTGACGGTGAGCGGAAATTGTTATTGACCGACATTAAACTTGAACATTGTTGTGGTTCTGAACAGCAATCTATATGAAGACCGAGAACAGAAATAAATATTTATTGTGGTACCCAAAAACAAGTTCCAACGACTTTGAGCTTGCCAATTTTATGTAGTCTCATCGGAGGGAGATTTATACAACACAACGTGGCGCTGCCATTTACATATCTTTGAATAAACATTCCCACTTTTGAGCTATTCGCACGATAATAACAAAAGCGATTCATTCAGGATTGCTGCAGGTGAGGATATCTGATGATTTATTGTATTATACCATAGCCTACAATGCTAGTGTGTACGTATGATATGTACATACATATATATATTGTATTTGCATGTATAAATTCAATATATGTATTCGTAACCATAAAGATTTTAATGAATTAAGATTACGTCTTCATGCAACAACTAAATTAGTTTTGTAGTAATTCTGCGAAGACTTCAAATTCATGGTATTAAGTAAAATAACACGAGATGGTCAACGTTCAGTAATTAGGGCATTGGCATTGCTATAAACAGATAACACAATTCGTAGTCACACGTTTTCTATAAGAGTACCATTAGATGGCGCTACAGTTCAAATTTAGGATCATTCTACAAAAACTTTTTGTATCTAGCATACTTTTAGGTTCAACACATCAATACATATAACATTTCGGTGTGAGCGGAACCGAATGTCACAACTTACTTTTACTGCGCAGAGAAAGGGACCTACTGACTCCGAATACCAGGAAAGTATTTTTAATTTTTTTTTGCTTTCCTAAAAAAGTGGTGATGTCAGAAAAATTACTTTTCCTGTTTTTTGATTTTGCTCATATCCTCTTGCATTGTCGACGAACTTAACCATCACTCCACGCAATACCCATATACATACACATACGAGTATGTATGTATTGTGCCGTTTTCTCGAATTCCACTATAATGTCATCTAAAGCCTGTAGAAATATTAAAGTTCACCATGGTAGCAGTGAGTGGTCTCATTGGATATCATTACTTCAGTTACGACTTTGACTATCCCTATATATATTGTAGAATGTTTGTGTGGGTACAAATAATAGAACTTATTCTTTTCAATACAAATCCCTTTATTCAGTACAGTTACAATTCACTATTTAATTCTTTCTCTCAGTACAATTCAATTCCTCAACCACTTATACTTTTCTTATCTTTTACTTAAACCACTTAATCACTTCTTCTAATTAACACTTCAAATTCAACTTTGGAACTGATTTGCATACCTTTGGGATGCTGGTATTTATACTCGAATGACATACTTCGAGAACAATCCTCGCCATCCAGCGTCCCATACAATTTCCAATTTGCTAGAAAATTCGATTCCAGTCTCCAGTCGAGACTTTGCTAATCCTGTATCGAAATCTTCTAGTCTTCGAGTTTCGACATTTTCTGCTAGATGTCGCTGCTCACAGTTAAGTGGTTATCACAATATGTATATAATATGCAATATATTTGTTGTTCCTATATCTGCAGGCCTTTTCATATCTTTTTGAAGAAGGTCTTACTTTACAGGATTATATGGTTCTACAGTTCCAAGTAATCCTAGACCTAGACCTCAAAGAATAAATATCTCCAGTCAACGCGATTTTTGGCCAAGTTATTACCATTTCAATTATCTCTCCGGGTAAGCATCGAGAACTTTGATCTCAGGGAACCGATTGCGAACTTTTTTTACCAGCCCGATGGCGCTGAGCAGCTTGTAGGCATCTTTTCCGACCTGTCAAAACAAACAGGACTAATTATCATTCGAACTATCTTGGGTTCAAAATGGCAATTGATACCTTTATTTGCGCCATATCGTAAGACTGGTATAATTATCCGTGACGCAACGGCTTGCCGTAATTCCTTGTTCTGTTTGTCGTAAAGGGTAACTAAATGGGCAAACATCATATTAGGGCATTCTAACACCTACGATGAGCCTGAACCGCATTCCCATCTTATGAAACTTCCAAAAGTCTATGCGTGATCGGATTCCCATGTCTGGAGACTACCGGTGCAGCGCAAGAAAAATCGGAAATATATACATTCATACATTCATACCTGCCGACGCCACATGGATGAAAGTAGAATAGCATGGAAGTACGGTATCATGAAGGTGATGCCCGTCGTCGGGCACTCATTCTGCGCAGCGGAGGACTAATCTCAGGGCAAATATAATGGAAATATTCGTGTCATAGCTTAATGGTTTCCGAGGGCGAGCAATACGATGATTTTTAGAAGCAAACTACGAGTCGCAATCTGGAATGTCGACACAATGACGGCCAAAATTTTTGAACTAGAAAACGGATTACGGAAACCCCAAATCGATATACATAATATGTGTTGAAGAAACCAAGTGGCGAAATGTCGCTACTTGAACTTGCAAACGAAGGCGTAGTATCATATCATTACGGAGCGGAGCACGATGGGGTATGGAGTAATGGAGAATGGAATAGTTATCGTATTGACAGCACAGCTACTAGATAAAATTATTATGAGTGTCTCAAAAATTAGCGACCGATTAATAGTTTGAATTGAACACGAAACGTGCAGTATTATATAATATATATGGTATATACGAATATCAGAAAAATATATTTTTCTATACGAATATTGTGCCGTAATTTTGATGAGCTGTTAAATGGAATGTCAAGAGAGGAAAATGGAACTACGAATACGAAGGCTGCTTTGAGGAATATAATAAGTTCATGAAAATCACACGGTGTCGCTATACTAAATGCCTTAAAGCAAAAATGGCATTTCATCACATACTGCAGCGGTGGACACAAAACGCAGATAGATTACCATCGATGCTGGAATAACGCGAAATGGCTAGTAAAAAATTCTGAAGTGATAGTAAACCACTACCAAGTCATCCTCGACTTTAGCTGACAGATTTTTTCGTGAAAAAAAAACAACAGTCAAAAACCGACGTCTTACTTACTTACTTAGGGGGCGATACAGTTCGGGGTGAACCTGTGCCTCAATAAACAATCCTCTCCAGTTAGCTAGGGCTTTAGCCAACTACTTGTGTCAAGTGTCATTCATAGATAATGGCTGGGTATTTAAATTTCGCTTTAACGACAGCAGACAGCATTGTGTTTTGGATGCATTAAATGCTGCTAATATCGGAATTTAATGTGCTTAACATACGCTGCCGTTCCCTTTCTACAGCCAAAGAGCAGGGACGTGAGTCCGGGAACGAATATGAAAAGCAGAGAATACTGTGGCCAGCAAATTGATTCAAAAATGTTGATTGAGATCATTGACGAAAATTAAAAAGAATGTCGGAGACAGAACGGAGCCATGGGGTACACCAGCATTTATTTTGTGAATATCAGACTTGAAACCATACAAAACGACTTGAATTAGACTTTCCGAAAGGTAGTTTCTAATCCATTGCAGAAGAGTGCTGCCATATAAAAGACTACAGATTTCAGCAGAATTGAAACATCCTGGATCAGTGTCTAACTCGGCAGGGGAGTATGATAATATGCGAGGTAAGGACTAAGACTTCGTGCTACGACTGTTGTCGAAAATATAGCGGGTGAATTAGAAGAATTAGATTTCAAGCTTTCCCATCTCTCAGTAATACATTTATTCCGCTTTCTGAACATCAAGGACATATCTAGCAAATCGAAAACATATGGCAACATTTTCCTTTAGCATGTTCGAGCCGCGCTTCGAAGCCGCAATTGAATCAGATATTAACTATATTTCTCAATAACCGCTTCCCAGAGACTTTGATATACTCGTACGGCCAAATAACCAATAATAAACCAATAAATAAAAAACAAACAGACATACAATTGGCCGTAAAAACATGATGCTTATTGATTTTTGACAAAACTATTTTTTTTTTAATAGATATGTATTTGTAGGTACCTCCGTTCCGAGGTCACGCAAATGTTGAATCGACTTATTACCCATTTGCAACAAAATAAGCGTAAATAAGTATATTTATCTTGCTTTGTTTTCGATGAATTATAAATGGTTTGAAAAAAAATTGTTGGTGTATCATAAATGTAGCGTGAATGGTAGAAATTAATGAAAGTGACTGAAAATAGCGTAAGCATTTCAAAATTAGTTTTTTATCACTAAAATCAAATTCGATTATTATTCGGTACCATGTAATGGTTATTCCAGAAAGCGATTAAAATTAGTAATTTCTCACTCATTGTTGTATTAATCATGTGCATATGTACGAGTACCAGCGCATGCAAACATTGAAAAGTTGGTCTTCAGTATCTTTGTTACTAGTGAAATTAAAAAGGATTCAAAGTTTAGAAGAATAATCGTTTCAAATTTTTTTTATTGTGGTGTGCGATATGACTTTAACATTCAAGAGCTATACCAGTAACAAGCGCTTTAAAAATAGGTTGGCCTCTACGAGGACTGGCCAAATAGAGGTCACTATAGCATCATCTGTTCTAGACTGACCAAAATAAATATCACTTATGAGTGAGTCAGAATGCTATTAAGGCGCATTGCACCAATTGGGAATTCCATTGCCATATTTAAAGTTACATTCAAACAATACCCCTGACCCCGTTTTAGTATTTTTTTTTTGTGTTTTGCTATGGACGTCTACGATATGGTGTCATACTGAACTATGCCAATCACCGCACTTATAGTACCGAGCCAATCATAGTTTCTACTACCACTGCAAGCGAAATTTGTACTCTTGCAAATTAATATGTCTCTGAACCCTATTGAAAAGGCAGACAAAGAACTAGACTAGGATTTCCCATGCGATTACTGATAGATACTGTTGGGTGATTGTTTTTTTTTTTCTGTTAGAACAGAGCACTCAGACACAAAACTAGTCCATTGTTCTTTTACTGAAATTTTGAAATTTCTCAGTTTTTTTGTAGAAAGATCTATAAGCACACAGTACCAGCAGCCACCACATCAGTGCCGAGTACGTACAGCCTGATGCGACTGTACGCTGGAAACTTACAAAGGCAGTGCTTCGCAGAGGCATTAACATCACCTTCACAGCAAGCGGCGCAGGATATTGTACTACTTATACCCAGTACACTTAGGTGCTAAACAAAAGCGTGGTGTCCCGTCACGTCCCGTCACCTGCGGTCTTTTCTACTTAGAGACATCAGGAAAGCCGCTGACCTCAGAAGTATTCCTTTGGTTTTCCAGCAATCTGAAGAGTCATGCTATCTGCAGTTATGCTCATATGAAAGCCAACTGTCAATGGAAGCCCTAACCGGGTCCGGGTACTGAAAAACTCTCCTCTAAGCTTTACCTTCCCAGTTCAGTGGCGAATTCATTTCCCGTGATCCAATTGTGACCTGGGACTCAAGTAAGACCGAATACGTTCAGCGAGGTTTAACATTCTCCTAGAAGTTGTCATGGTTGATTGCGCTGACCATGTTTGCCAGTTATCACGCGGAATTATTAACCTTCACCAAATGACCACAAAAATCCATAACTGCTCAGCAACTTAGATCGGTAGTATTAGTCATGGAAGGAGATTCCTTCCGCTATCTCAAAAGTATTGCCATAGCTGGTGGTATTGAAAACTAAGGCTGCATCCGGTATGTTTTTAAAAATAGGGAGAACAAGGCAATCACCTGAAACACCTAGCAGCGACTTTTCCTCTGAGACCTAGATTCATATGGATGCAGTGCCATGACATGACGTCATGTCAAAAATAAGCTGTAAACTGTAAAAGCCTACCTCCAACTGACAGCTTTATTAGAGCGAGAGACGTGTACGTGTAGACTATTACAAAAAAAGGAGAATTGCCATTGCGTTGGTTACACTCCGTATAAAGGACACTGAATGCCACCATAAACACAAATCTTAGTGACTCAGGGACAAAGTATCTCTTGATTCACCAATTTGCGACACAATAGATCTTTTAGGTTGTCCATCCCAATTAGGGGCTTGGTACCCCTATAAGAGAAGAGAAAAAATTGTATTGTCCCAGAGGCCATGCAATGGAACTCATTGGCTTGACAAGGGCAAATGCACAGTACAATGTTATATTCGAAAAACAATCGCGACAACTTAGGAAAAGTTTGATAGCGTAGTTGATGTCCTAAGGCGCATAATGGAACATTAATTACAACATATGTTCAGTTAGTTAGTAAGGACTAAGGAATAACCGCAGCATGTCATACAAAGAGCAGCAGCTGCCATCGGAAACGAAAGATATTATCTAAATTGGGGGAGGATTTTGAATTCCTATCCGATAACGTTTTTTCAGTTTCTAATCTAAATATAATATTTTAAAAACTAGAATCAAAGTCTCGACAGTGTTTTTAGAAAATATTGCTTTTGGTTTATTCAGTTAAAGGATATAGAGTCAAAGAGTAAGATGGGAAAGTAATTCCATTGTCGAAATCCTTATTGTCATATCTGATATTGTTTCCAATTTTAATTCACAGAATCCTGTTTCGTGTCCAGCAGTACATGCAGAGTATATCATGGAATACCTTTTCATTGAAACTATGTATATAGCTTTAAACCGCAAACATTTCCTACATGTTTTTATTTCTTTCTTCTGTTTATTTCCACCCCTTTTGAAAAGCACTCAGGCCTTTTTCTTTGAATGCTCCCAAGGATACAGCTTGTACTTTGTATCTGTTGCTTTGGTTGAATACGGCATTATTTACTTAATTGACACACAAATACAACAACGGTAATGTTTTCATTTGCTGTTCCACTACGAGTATTTACCGAAAGCTAACTGTTGCTAAACCATAATTTAGTTTATAATCGTCCTACTCGCAAAACAGTAGACAGACGGGTGGAACGAACGACTCAACAGGACACATACATACTATAGACACGCCGGGCATGTATTATGGTTTACTCGAATAAAGCCTCATATATTGGTGGATTGTTGATATCTTTAGACAAACCATAAGAAAACAGAGTTGCCGAATACTCTTAACTTTCCAAAAGTACCCCAGCCGAACTTTTTATATGAGAAACTTCAAAACCAGGAAAAGGGATATTGTGACACATTATAGAGAATGAAATAAAACACAGTGTGAGTGGAGAGTAAAATACTCCAACAGGCAACGAATCACAGATATGTTCGATTTACAAACTCGTTGATACTGACACAACCCTTCCTTTTGATCAATAATTTTTGTTGGAGCTTCAAGTCAAGGACATTTCATGGGGATTTTTCTCTCCCCCCCCCCCCCCCCCTCTTTTTAAATACGTTAAAATAAATAGGAGATTTGTAGGTCGTGGCTCTAGCAGTGAGGCGAAAAACCAAAGAACCAAAACAAAAATAGGGTGCAGCTAAGCGCTTTGAAGCATTTTCTTGGAAAACGAAAACGTGTCTGCGTGGGGGTTTTCAAGAAGGGATCCGTAAACAATACAGGAGCTGAGGGCTCTGGATGATATTTGCTGATTGAAGCGTTCATATTATTGAACTTCAAGGTATTGCTGATGGTTTTGTACATATGTAACTGCTTGACTATATAAAATGTGAATTTTCCATGGGTATTTTCGTAGTTATAAATAAGTTAGGTCATGAAGTTCAAAAGCTAAAAATAATATATAATAAAAAATAATTGAGCTTGACCTTTCTTAAATAAATTAAACAATGTTGAAAATTATCATTTAGCTTAGTCCAAGGTCGTTTATTTTTATATAATCCACTTAATGGACAATCAAACCTTTGGAGAAAATAATAAACATTCGGTGTGACAAAGTCAATTAAATAAACGAGAATTGGAAATTGTCTAAAAGTGATATGATGGCAGCAGTTATGAATTCATTAAGATAGAGTGATTCGTGATAACTATTCTTCCTTGAAATGAACAGCCTCGACCCATTGAAGATTTCTGCCCAAAATACAGTCACTTTCCAGATTTCTCAAATTGGGGCACGCAGCTTCCAATTTCTTTATTCCACTTTGAATAGATAAGCAATGAATCGAAAGTTCTGCCTACCACATCGCTTGATGTGGCTGCGCTAGTTTCATCATAATGTCGAGGTATAATACATTATCTCAGGATTGGTTACTAAGCATGATTACCCACAGTATTCAACTCCTATTTACCACTAAAGTGACTAGTTTTGACAACATACGCATCAACTATTCGCGTATGGTTGCAATATACCAGTACTCATTGCTGTTATGCTTGTATTTCCAAACTAGGTGTTTAGCTATTACTATCCGCATTGTATCATTTGGGCTGGAAGTCAATGAGAAGCACGGATTGAGGTATGTGAATCTACTACTGTGAATAACCTACTAACATATTATACAATTGAAACCTCAACTATCTGTTTTCCAAGAATCAAGTTGTAGACCTCAAAGTGATTGAAGAAGTGATAAAGTCCTCCAACCTGACACAAAGACATACAAGAAGAAGCAATCTGAATTTATTTATTTTAAAAAGCTACTAAATCCAAAAATATGCAGAAACATCCTCCATTATGCTGCTTTCGGCCGGGAAAATTATGTCTTGGATGCCTAACTAACGTCCCATAGACTTAAAGATGGATAGACTCCAGGTTCGAATCGTATTTCAATAGGTTCTTGAAGTACGAATCATATGAGCTCGTTGAAAAACTATGTATTGCTTTCAATAATGTATTGAAGTGTGATGTAATTCCCCAGCAATTTCAGGAAGCAATAATTTTATAATCTACAAAAAGGGATGCAAATCAGATCGTGCTAATTATCATGGAATTCAAGTTTTAAAATCTTCAGGGCTTTCCTACAAAAAAAGGTTTTATTCTTGGATTACGGCTAAAAATATGCTTCAGGAACTCAAGGCAGGCTTTATTCTTGGTTTACGACTAACAATATGCTTCAAGAACTTAAGGCAGGATGTAGGCCTGGCTATTCCACTGTAGACCATGTTTTCGTATTGAAAGGAATTGTAGCATAATTCAAGCTGTTTGATACAGCTGACCGAAAGGCGCTACTTAATAAAATTTGGTAGAGTCCTCCAAAATTTCTACGGTGATACCCACTTTGCTGTGTATAGTGGTGAGGCACTATCGGTGTGGTTTCAAACGAAAACTGGAGTAAGGCAAGGCTGTTCATTAAGCCCAGTCTTATTGGTAGTCTTTATTGCGGATATTGTCGATACTTTACCAGGTGGTGTTCAATCAAAGCGCTTCTCTATGTCAACGATATTGTGCTTCCAGCTCATTTACCGGAAACACTGCAAATGACAATTAATCGGTTGGCCGAATACTGCAGTTTATGGAACCTCGTTGTCAATTTAGGGAATTCAAAGGTGATGATTTTCAAAAATGGAGGTGGAAGAAACTGCCATATTGGTTGATTGATTGATTGAGACCCTTGTCAACCCCGTCCAGTTTATTGAATGCTTAATATAAATCAAGGAACTTAGGAGATAGACTTTCGAAGCCTGGTTTTGCTGATGTTAAAGTCGAACCCATTAATCATATTGTTCGCAGTTCACAGCGTTTGGTCAAACGTAAGTTACAGCCGTAGTTGTTTCGGTGAAAATTGATGTGGAAGAGGGGTGCAAACCTAAGGTTGCGTGGATTGGTATTAATGAATATCGTTTGGACCAGGGTAGGGCAGTCAATGCAACCAGTGAGTGGTTGATGAACAAAGAGTACATCAACAGCTTCTCAAATTTTTTGAGTGGTTGAAAATTAATTTGCTTTAAACGATCGCTATACGGAGGCAGGTTATAAATATCTGTCCCCGCCTAGAGTGGCTTTCGTAGTAAGGGGACCAAACTTGGGTAGCATATTCCAGTATGGGCCTAACGAATCTAAGGTACTCGTAAATGAATTTAGTGACGTAAGGGTTAAGTTTTTTATAGCATATAACACCTAAATCCTGAAGTAAGGTCACGATTTCATTGCCTATGAAATAGGACATTAGTGATGATGGCACACGTAAATCACGTAAACAATAAGTTATAGTTTGGAATTTGCTAGCATTAAGCTATTTTATTATTATACTATTCAGATCATTTTGTAGTGCTTGAGAGTCAGAGGGTATAGAAATCTTCATATCATCTGCAGATGGAAATGGGGGTTCCTTTGATAATGAAATCTACATCTAACAAGAGATGCAGATCAAATAGAAATAGTCAATGAGTATGATTATCTTGGTGTGCTAGCCCATAGTAACAAATACATCATTTCAAGGCTTTGTTATATTCCTTTTATGCAGCCCAATTTTGGGATAATAAATCATATGCAACAGTCGAAAAACTCCTAAGGTACTTATGAAACGAATCTTTCACCTTCCGCCGAGTACACTAAACTATCACCTGGCAATTGAAACAGGACTAACTCCCCTATTTATTGAAGCCCTTAAATCACAGTTTTCCTACATTATGAAGGTCCTGGGAATGGGAAGCCATCTCTTACCCAAAATAATGACACTCAGGAAAATAAGGAGTATGTCTATCAGGTACGCTAACCGCAAATAACTAGCTCTAGTTGTGGGATAGAGCTGGATTTCAAGGCGTAGGAACTATAAGTTTGGAAACCGGTTCTCACGCAGATTATCGTTAAACTAGATCATAATTTCAAGAAAAATGCGGAATCAACCCATAGAAGAGTATATAGTCAATTAAGTTACAACACTTGAAATTGCTATTTACGGGGCTAGACTACGAGTACAACACGTCAAATCTCAATAATGTTGAAACTATAATGGGAATTGGTCCATGTAAATTTGGTACCACACAGGAATGATTTACCCGTCCTTTGTGGCATATATATCAGACGCGATGCGGATGACGTTTGGACGTTTTCCAGAGAATTTCCGGGAAACTGATTAGCAAGTAGAGCAATTGGCCACTTTAACGAGATGCATACTCCTATACTGTATGAGTTTTACAAGACTGCATTAAATTATCAAATTAATATTTTAACAGAATACTTTTAAATACATTTTTAAAAAAAACTACACTTATATTTAATTATTTAAAAACCTGAACTCAAGGATTACTGTTAAATTAAAGAGGTCTTAATTATTATATTAATTATCGTTTAATTAAAATTAAATTAGAGGTATTAAAATTAAACAAATTAAAGTAAAGGCAATCTTATGAATAATTGAAAAATAATTGAGTAAAAAACCTTAACTAACTCGATAACTAACTATCCTGAATGCAATGCCATCTGTAAAGTCAACTATTTAGGCAGACCCTGAGACTTTTTGGTTAGAAGCATCAGTACACATTATGTCTCACGCCAAAACTTCTAGCATGTAGCCTTTCTATGTTGTATTATATATGAATAGAGCAGCACCCTATATTCTGGCACTTTTTGGACCTAAGCGGCCACTGGGTAAATGTCCAAGTACCTCGCTGTGTTAAAGGTGTTAGCGTTAAATTAAAGCACAAGTTTGAGACTACTGCGGTGTCCATATAGCATTATAGTATTTCTTGGTATTCTTAGAACTCCCTTAATTGCAGTAATCGTCGAACGAACTGTACGGAACCAACATTGATGCTCCACAAATTCAGCAGCTTCCTCTATGTCACTTATAATACATTCCACAATTTTTCCCATCGTCTCACTTCACCATGTGTGACTAAAATGCTTACTTATGGCTTTCCTGCTTTTCTTTGGTAATCTTCTGATATTGAATGTTGCACATAAATGGGAATTCTTTCGAGTTTTTTGAGTCTAAGCCTTTATTCGAGCTCTTAATAGTTATTTTGCTCTCTGGTAGATTGGTGTCGTCTTCGAGTACGGCGAATTCTATGCGTAGTTCTGCGGTTGTTTCTTTCCACCAACATACTGCTGCCCGATGTGTACATCTCTTCTTCTGCTGAATCCCTGCGCATCATACAATCTCAAAAATAACTAATTCTTCATATAAGTTGCTCTCTACCACTACTAAGGTGATGGCAGGTGGTGATAATTCTTACAGTCTTTCCTTTGTATATGCCTCCTAAATGGTTGTCTTTACATATTAAAGCCTGCTGGTAATGTTTGTACAAGTTACCGACCTTTCACCTAACACATAATGCCAACACATATTCACAAGGTCTATACCAATTATTAAATTAATTCAATTTCTACTTATCACAGGATGTCTACAATTCACACGAACGAAGTTAAATGACTTTGTCGTCATTCTCTCCTTGAGTAGTCGGTGGCTGCAGGCCCATGTTGGCACTTTCACCGTACTGCATATAAAATTCGATTAGCTTTGGAATGCGTACCTTGTTCTTTAGGGCTGTGCATGTATCAAAATCCATACCGCCTTGCAGTGATTGATTTTCAGTTCTACCTACAATATTCATCATTATCTTTGGAGGGCTAATTTCTATGCGAGTCCGAATACAGCACTATGTTGAGCTTTATTTATACTATTTCAGCTTCAAGATTCAATTCTTTGCCTTGTGTCCATGTACGGTGAATTTGAAGCAGTGCTTTCGCATGCTTTGGCAATGTATCTACAATCAGCTCCAGATCCAGTAACAATTCTCCACTTGCCGGTATCCTAACATAGTTCACGTTTTGACTAAGTTCTTTAGAGCAGAATTGGCTTTCACTTTTCCGAGTATCTCGGCATGTGAGAGATTTTCACTTCGCTTTAATAAGCAATGTACTCGTATCAAGGCAAACCGAGTTTATTTCTGTTTTCTCCCTTTTGTCTCTCCCTTAAGTCTACTCCTGCGGGCAGATATCCTCCTCTCTGGCTGTGCTTTCTTTCTCGATTGAGCCTTTATTTTTGATGACTATTCTTTTTCCTTACCGATAAGAAACTAACGATTTTTAAATGAGTGGCTTCTACTCACCTTATCGTAAAAAGTAAAAAATCGTGGCCGTGGTGTAGTGGTACTAGCAATCGCTTCTCACTCGGAGGGTCAAGGTTCGAATCCTACCCATGACAAGTTTTCCATGCTTTTCATTTGTATAATTGAAACTCAAACAGAAAAATTCTGCGTGTGAAGGCATAACACTGACACGTAGATTTGGCTGTTGTATAGTTTCAAGCACAAAAAACAAGTGTGAATTATAACCTTACCCGGAATATGCTTGTGCTTGGATGTCTTGCGTGGTCTTCGCTGACACAGAACACCAGAGTCTGAGTACATAAAATTCTATTCTAATGAAAAACCTCTTACAATAGGGCGAACCTATTACTTAAGAGTGGACAAGTTGACTCGAAGGCACATTGCAAGAGCAATGACATCGACAAACAACCTAATCTTCGAGGCTTAACACCCCAACTATTTATTTCACGAGAGTGTGCGCTTTACCGACTTCATTCTTCCAGAATCGTTCCTCTATTTACATAGTGAAGAGCTGATCCAAGACAAATTAGCGATGCCGCTAACAGCTGCATGGGCTAGTAAGGAGTCGCGACATTAGGGATGTTGCTAGACGGCACCATAAATTTTGGTGGCTTAATGAAGGAGAAGTAACTCTTTTCATTTCCTTCTAATTCGGTGTTGCATCATTAGAGCGCAAAATAGGTTAGCTTAATTTCTAAGCCACGGCCGGCTTACATAGTCTAAGTAGGTTTTAGATAGCATTAACACTAAAAAAAAAATTATAAAAGAACATCTGGCAAAATAAGTGGTAATCCATACCACAAAATCGTGCCTATAGTGCAAAATGTCGAGTGAGGGAAGCGCCTTCAGCCCAAACTATCAGGTGTTTACACTAAAAAATTATCGCCACCGGCAATCCTGGTAATGCCAGTCATCAAAGTGGACATCGTCCGAGGCGGTCTGATGAGAACATTGAGGCTGAACTGATCAACGACAACATCGAGTTGGCCATCCGTCGCACTTCTCTTCGGCGAAGTTATTCCCGCAAAAAATTCAATCAATGCAACGACTTTTACCGATCGACACTCCACGTCGCTTGGATTATGCAAATTTTGTGATAAACAAAGCTCAAATCGACGATGATATTTGCCAAAAAATTATTTTTCGTTGAATGGGACCGTACATAAACAAAATTTTCAGTTCTACGTCAATGAAAACCTCAATCAAACCTCGCCACAATCAACCCGTGACTGTTTGGGCTAGAAATTGTGTGGAAATAATCATTGGATCGTTCTTCTTCAAAGACCATGCTGGAGCAGTAGTAACCGTCAATGGATAGCGATAAAGGATTTTTTGATGCAAATCCAATAGGAAGGCACCGCAGCTCATACAAACCGAGCCACGATCGCTTAATTATGTCCTTGTTCCTCAGACGCCTAATTTCGAAAAGCGGTGATTTTGACTGGCCTCCGCAATCCCGCGACTTAACACCTCCATACTTCTTCCTGTGGGTTTATTTTAAGTTTAAAGTTTATGCCAACAAACCACGGACCCTAGAAGCCTTGATATATAATATACGACAGGAAATGGCCACTATTCAGCCCGTAACACTTCGAAAAGTGCCGACAAATGAGCATATTGCGCCATTCGATTTTACAGTCAAAAAGTGATCAGAATAACTTTGCAAGGTTCAAAATAATAAAAAAAAATTTTTTTTAAATTATGTACTACCAATAAAAATTTCTGAAGGTTTAAATGGCACACCGTGTACATAAATTAGTTTAAGTAGGCTTGGTAAGGTTAGGTAAGAGTGGCTGTTGGAGAAGCCAACCCACTTAGGCATAGTTTGGAAGTTGTATCTAGTTTTAAATTGTATAATATAATAAACTAAGGTCAATTTACTAAGTTTTTTTACTTAATGTAAATTATTTTCTTAGTTTTAATTTTAATTAACATACAAATAATAAGAAAAATAAATATTTACTGTAAATAAGGTCTAAAGACATATACATATAGCTTAAGTACTAGGTTTAATGTAGAGTGCCCGCCTGGGGCACTTTGGTAAAAAGCACAATTGTCGCATTTTTTGCTTAGAAATTGCAAGAATGGTTGTCGAGAAGTCTCTCTATCTACAACGCGTTACTGTTGGTGCAGATTTTAAACATTCTTAATATCCATATGTAAATTCAAAATATAATTTGTCTATACAATGACACGTCAATTACAGTACAAAATTTGTGACTTACTTTCAAAGTCTTCACTAGCGTTTTGAAATTAAAAAAAAATAAATAAATACCTGTAGGGCATCAGTCGCAACAGCAAACTTTTTCAATTTGAACTTATCTACGTCTTTTTGAAGCAAACTATCTAGGAATGCCCAACTGAAATTAAGTGGAATAAAAAATGCATCATGCAACAATTTCCAAGGCCAATAACTATGTGGTAGTACCCTGCTAGGTACTCTATTGCCTGTGCAATTACGAGTGTATTCAACTTCCATATGTATGTGTGTATGTTGGATTACTCAGGCGCAGTGAGAATGGTAATGAACTTGTTATAATTGTTTTCTTTTCTTTTATTTATTAGTAATTAATAAAATTCCACCTACAAATCGATACAAGGACCTTCACATGGCCATCGCATCCACGAGACCACAAGACCCACCCGACACACGCCAACGATCACTGATACGCCTAATGCCAACTAGTGACTAGATACAAGATACTACGTATGTATATTATTTGCACCTCAATTCCAATTTCACCCCCACTGACTGTCAGAGTTTCCTTCACACACTCATAATTATTGTTCTTCTCTTTTATTCCGTCTTTCGTTGGTGCTGCTTTTATACTCTTCTTTTTTTCTAG
The DNA here is from genome assembly GCA_949129095.1 of Volucella bombylans. Lineage (NCBI taxonomy): Eukaryota > Metazoa > Arthropoda > Insecta > Diptera > Syrphidae > Volucella > Volucella bombylans. The sequence continues at coordinate 124,243,266 of OX422140.1, read as the reverse complement.
ATGGTCAGCGTAAAAAAAAAATAATAATAAAAGAACAACCATTAGAAAGGACACCAGAAAGAAGAACACTGTGATAGTGAGATAGTGAAATTCTATCCTGTGACTGTCCTACATGTCCTGTTTTGTCATTCTCTGCCACCAATAGAGAAGACCTGTGCTAGCTATTGTAGTATCTGGCTGGCACATCCTGGCAACGCAGTCTCGGTCAATTGATTGAACTGTAAGCAGTGTTAATAGACTAAAGCGTCTGAGCAAGGACTTGCAACTCTCGCTTTTTATACAATCCCAAGAACACAATATACAATTTTTTTTTCGGTTTTTGGAGACGCGTGACATGAGGGAATGACCGATCCATCTACATATTCGTAAATATTAGGGAGCTAATTATGAAAAATTGAGAATTATTTGTGAGTGCTTTTAGTTTCCTCGATGACAAGGGACACCATATTATTTGTTGATTGTGCGTGTGCTCATGGGTTTGTTTGCACATTTTTTTTTCTAATTTTTTGAGAAAGTGCGTGCCATTACAAGATATGTGTATAAAATAAATTAATTTTATTGACAAAGTACGAGCAAGAAGAGTACTCGTATTTAGACGAGTTCGCGACTAATTGACGTTAATACGTTTCCTTATTGTTAAAGTGCCATATGTAAATTAAATACAGGTTTATTCACCCTATCTGTTCTAATTTGTAAAAGCGGAACGATTTATGATATGTTATTTGGTGTCATATGATCCAGTATTTATTTAGCAACAGCATTCGTATTAAAAATTGTGCATAGAAACCAACTTTGTGACTATTAGTCATTGTGATATTAGTAAATTACATAATTTTGTCATCATCTATATGAGTATTCTAACCTAAAGAGAAAATGACGACAATTTGGTATCATTTCCTGGAAAAGCAAACTAGAAAAAAATGACTAGTGTGAGGTCTTAGATACTACAATAGAAAACTAAAGAAAACACAAATACCTACGGCCTTCCATCGGAAGTCGGATTCGGTATCGGAATTCGTACCTCATTGATTCACATATATCATATATTGAACCACCTACATACTGTATATATGTACGTACACGTGCGTGCGAATGAGTATATTGCCAAAAATTGTGGAAGGATGTGTGCGTTAGAATTTACATAATCAGCGGTGAGTGACTGCTTTTTTCGAATCAAATTACTGACAAGGGTGGCTCCGTCATATTAAAACAAATCCATATCGGCTATGAAAACTAAAATGATTGCAAAAAAAGATATTTATACACAAAGTAAACATTTTATTTCTTTATTTATTGTATATGTACATATGTATATATTTTCTTGCAAAAAATTTAGTAACCTTTTTTTTATATGAATTCTTTTTCTTACAAATTAGATCGAAACATGGAGCTGGCAATCACAATTCGTTTTTTTGCATAAGAATGATCAACTACTTCATGCTAAGTTTGAAACTCATAGGTTGATACAAAACCATCATCTGCCAATAGCGATCAAAATTTAAAATTGTCATCAGCTGATTCGTAGTTTAATGAATTTGCCAAGTTTGACCCAAAAGGAAAAGTTCGAAAAATGTACATGCCTTGATGTTTTACATTCTGTTGCAGTACTCGAAAAATGATGATACTTTCCAATTTATAGAAAAAATGTTTTCGAATTTCGGTCAGATTTCAAGTCTACAAGATTAGTAAAATTAATTTTAGTAAAACCGTAACTGGTTTAACTTGATCGTCCTTAGAAATAGATGTTTAGATATCATAAGAGAAAATTATTCGCTTTATGAGAAGGAGAAAACTGACTGGTCTGACTCATCTAGTGCTTAAAAGCATTACCATCCGTTTCTCTAACGAGTTATCTTGGATAACCAACTTCTTTGGACGAAAAATCTCAGGTCGAAAACCTAAAAAGTGCTATCGGTTTTCTGGCAGCTTTAAATGAACTTTTGGTAAAGTATGAGGCTGTCCGATGGAACAATAGATTTTCAAGAACATTTCAAAGAAAGAACTGTCTCGGCTGTATGGGAGATTTCCCTAGCATGCCTGGCTCTACTCTAGACGCACTGATGAATCTCTTTGTCCTTGATATTTATATAGGGTTTTCCAATAAGGACTTGAGAAGTTTTTTTTAAATAAAACGCAAACCATTTGAGATATTTCAAAAACTTTATTATCGGCTTGAAGTACAATCAAAACATTTATGAATGGAACTCGACTTCGTTCATATGGCCACCGCGGGCACGTTTGCAGCGGTCGATTCGTTTGACCCAATTTTCAACGACTCGGCCACACATTTCGGCCGAAACGGCCGCTATTTCGCGTTCGATGTTGGTTCTGAGCTTTTCCAACGTCGTCGGCGTGTTGGCATGACTTAACGTAGCCCCACAGAAAATAGTCAAGCGGCCTTAAATCGCACGAACGAGGCGGCCGATCGACTGGACCATTTCTTGAGATAACAAGCTTGCCATACTTACTCTTCAATAAATCGATTGTAGCGTGTGCTGTGTTTCTTGTGGCATCATACTATTGAAACCACGTGTCGTCCAAGTCCATATCTTCCAATTCGGGCCAAAAATAATCGGTGATCATGGCGCGATAACTCTGACCATTCACAGTAACGTGACGATCGTTATCGAAGACGAAAAATATGGCGCAATAACGCCGCTGGCATGCTAACCGCACCAAACAGTTATAATTGTGGATGAAGTGGTGATTCATGAAGCACATTGAGCCAAAAACGAGCTTCGTCACTGAAAATGATTTTGCGATGAAATTCATCATCTTGGCGCATCATCTCCAGAACCTAATCGGAGAACGTACGTCGCTTCAAATGGTCCATCGGCTTCAATTCTTGAGTCAGCTTGATCTTGTATAGGCGTAAACCAAGATCCTTACGCAAAATACGCCATAATGTGCTCTGAGCGATGCCCAATTCTTGAGAACGCCGTGGAATTGACTGATTTGGATCGTTTGCTGCGGACGCCTGAACGGCAGCGATATTTTTGACACTTCGACCAACCCGTGGTCTCACTGACACGGCAATATCACACAACGAATATGTAGACTCAAATTTTTGCACTAAACTTGTTATTGCCTGTCCACTAGGGCGAGAATTACGACCGAAAATTGGAGTTGACGCTCTTAAAGTTGCAGTCACCGACTCCGAATCTCGGTAGAAAATTTTTCATAATTTGCTGACGTTGCTCGTTTGTGTACTTTACCATGATGAAAATGTTTACCAATTGAAAATGTTGTTTTCTAAATAAGTTAACAGTGACAGTGACAGTTTGATGATTAGTGAAAGAGTGCGTTCACAAATTAAATTCAAAGTTGTCAAGTCCCTATTGGAAAACCCTTTATCAATCTTTGCACTCTAAAATCCATTATCCGTATAAAAAAGGCGGTATTTGGCAGAACACGCACTGGAGTTTGGAGTTTTGTTGACCTTGAACTCCGCTTATTACTGCTGTGGAGCATAGTAATAAGAAGGACCTGAATGAGCCGATACATCAATTAGAGACGTATCCATCCACTTTATAGAAAATTTTGTAGATAAGTATTTGCTTAAAAGCTTACAATAACCTGTTCGTGTCGAAAACAAAATTTTGTTCAGTGATGAGGCTCATTTTTGCTAATATAAGTAAGCATTTCTACTACCAGTAAAATTGCTCCATTGGAAGCCACAGTTCGATGAGTTATTACCGATATACGAATGCTGAAAACTAGTCGAAAATTGGACTTCCAGATTGCGCTTTATTTGACTCGCCTGAGGTTTCGGCTGTCTACCATCAGTTGTGCACTCTAAGATGTTTGATTTTTCTTGCCACTTGTACGCGCTACCTCCGGGTATGAATCAAGGATCTCTAGGACGGAGCTTTAATATCCATTAGTTATAAATATACTGGCGATGTCGCTGCTCAGCTAATAGTGTTCACTGTTATATCTCCTCCTCCATAGTACATCAGTGCAAATGAGGCCAAGTTTCATAGAATAAAACTGGCATGATTAGGGTCATCTGAATATTTCTTGACATAGGTACGTATATTACCTCAGTTTTAGGTTAAAGCAACACCGATTGGCAAGTCTTGCTCTTCAGTTGATCAATGAGTAGGTATCGTTATCAGAGTTAATAACGTAGCCGAGATTGAAAGCATAGTCTGCACAACACTATGGACGTCTAGAAACGGATCCAAATGATAACTATATTTCAGCATTCACAAAGAAACACGACCGGCGATTACCTGATATAATAATCAACCAAATTACTCAAATCTGCGGATATCTTAGATGCAACAGCATCGGAGAACCACAGTGATGGGATTTAACATTGGATGGCTACAATGGCAACAAACCGCCAAAAGCTCTGCGAATTGCGTATCCCTCAACGTACATTAAGTATTGAAAATAAGTGGCATCGATCCCAAGAAGCCCTCAGAAATAGCACAACTGATGTACGACCACCCACCATAAGCACATGTAGCAAGCCAACACGCCAATGAAGTGGCGCTGCATGGAAGGTCAATAACGGTTCATGCAAGACCATGAGAAAGAGTGATCGAGGAAATGGAGACGTTTTTAGAAAAGGTAACGTTGGATATTTTCAGGCCAACCATACCCGAACAGAAACCTGTAGAGATGAGCGAGGAAATCTGGTGGTAGGGTCACTGTGGAATGCTAGGGGCATAAAAAAAACTACTTTGAAAAATTACTAAACGGCGAGGACGACCCAAATTCTGCTTTAAAACAGAAAAAATCATTCTACCTAGGCGACGAATCCCAAGATTTCCGGAGATGATGTTGCTTGATCGGTAAAGGTCAAAAGTAGTGCCATCGAGAGCTTTGATGTCAATAAAGAGTTAGGTAAGATAATGCGCTGTCATGTGACTTCTATAACAACATATCTTCTATAACTCGCAAATGTCAGAGGAGCAATTTTCGAAAAGTCTGTACAACTACTTGGCAGAACACAAAGAGGTGGCACGTCTTAAAACAAAAACGGCAAAACATGAATCAAACTGTAAATAAGTGGAAATGAGTGGAAAGTATATGCCGCGAGCAGAAAATACACACAACATTGATGAATTTCGTACCTACAAATTGAAGGTAGTTAAAGATTTTGTTCCGCTATCAACTCTAATAATAACACCTCGACAAAAATCAAACTAAGCGTTACTGCTTGCTATTTACCGTATCAGCTATATACAATATGTATGTATTTCAAAATCAGGGACCCTGGTGAATAGGGATATATGTACAATGTACATACTCGTATGTAGCTATTCATAGTCGTTTTGAATGCAAGATTTTTCCAGTACCTTTCTTAGGAGGAGCTTGCAAGGAACTCTACGTACTAAACCTGTTTAGAAAAATTCATATCAATTGCCTTAGATGGCTATGATATTTAGGGAGAATCAGCACAAAAACTACGCTTCGAAGACTCTTTGATTTCGGTATAGAAAGACAATGCGTGTTTCGGCTTAGATAGTATGCACAAGTGGGTAAGACCTCAAACATCGTTAGACGAATAGGGTCTTAATTTTCTACAAAATGTTTTAACAAAATACATGCTTCTGATTATTAGCAAAAAAGAGATATAGCCGAACCATAGAATCAAGATAGAATTAGATTAAAGGGGTGAAATCCACACATTAAGAAATTATTATTAAGGAATTAAATTGCTGCTATGTTTGTAATTTTCTCTTTTCTTTAAAAAATCTTCATGTTTTCAGCCGCATTGGCTTTATTCATTAATCTGAAAAGAAATTTTTTCTTAATAAGTCTACACATGTGTTCACAAAATCTTTAGGTCAACGACATTAAATTATGAGGTTAGAAAGAGGAATAAAACCTGCGTTTTTTTGGATAACTACTTTAAATTTAAATACAATATTTTCTCGGTACTCGTGCTTTAGTACTTCTGCATAAAATACCATGGTTAAATTTTTACAAAGTATCAACAGTCGGCGGAAATTAAAGTCAAATTGGTATCACCGTTCTGAAATACTCGTAAAGTCACGCGATGGGGAGAAAAATTCTTATAAATATTTGAGACGAATTGCTTTCAATTGAAACACTAAATGGCACTTGTTGATGTTACTATTGATGAGTTAGGTAAAGACAAGGGATTATTTGTAAAACTTTTTAATGGAAAAATTATGAATCTTTTGGATGATTTTCAGTGAGACATAGCAATATCTTGCAATTGTCGCGATTTTTTTTTACTGATAGATCTTCGAATAGGGATAACTTTTAGACTTTTTACATTTCTGGAGTGAATCAAATCCAGAAGAGATTCATTAGACACAATTGCACCCACAGCAGTATTCTATTTGACGTGGTCTTCACGCTGGCGGCATAATCAGTTCTTTTCTTTCTACGAGTACAAAAATGAGAAGTTCGCGTTACGTCAATGGCCAACTCTAAGGGGCAATGGTCAGTGGTAATATGGCGGCACAAATATGTGGTTCCAGCTTGATGTTACCACGTACCATGTTGCCAATGAAACCATTGATTTATTGAGGACTTGATTCACCGACAACTACAATATATGAACCAGCAATTTGACCAACAAGATCGCGTGGTTTGATTACACAATTACTTTTTGTGGAGCTAGATAAATTCGTTGGTGTTAGCTGATACGATAAACCACAATCTCTTCAGGTCTTGAAAAGCAATATACAGTAATGTACTAAATAATAGGGAGAGCCATGAGAAAAAACAAAAATTTTTGAAAAAACTAAAATACTTAGAACCTCTTTTTTAATTTTGTATTGATTGTCTTGAATTTCAAGATTATGAAAGCAAACAACGTGACCCAAAGATTAAGAAAAAAATATTTTTCGGTTTCTCTTATTTATCCTATGAAAAAAAAATAGGGACAGCTATCAATTCTTGCCGGAAACATCTCTGAATTTTAACTAAAACAAAAAAATTGATGTTAGAATATAGGAAATGAAATATTTGATCAAATAGCTACTTCAGTATTTCGTTGAAAAACCTTTGTGCTCTATGACAGCTAAGCAACGTCGCGGCAACGAATATGTTTTAGGGGCGTACTTAATGTCACTTTGACCCCCCGCCACAGGTTCACAATTGGGTTTAAGTCTGGCAATTGAGAAGGCCAGCTAAAAACATTAAGGTTGTTTTCCAAAAATCATTCTTTTGCCTGCGACAATGGGTGTTTAGGATCATTAGCCTGTTGGAATACCCATCGCAGAGGCATACTGTCCTCCGCATAGGGTAACATGGTATTCTTTAATATGTCTACGTAGACACTGCCGTCATATTGCCCTCAATGCGATAAATGGGACCTATACGCTGGTAGGAAAAACATTCCCATACCATGATTCAACCCCCACTATGTTTCACCGTCTTGATGTTGTATTTATTGCAATATGCCGTATTGGGCTGTCTACGCACTTATACACTACAGCGACCTGAGTTAAATAAATTAGCTTTCGTCTCATCAGTTCAAAGGATATTGCGCCATTTCAGTTGGAATGTTCCTTTGCAAAAAGTAGCCTTTGACAGCGGTACCTTCCTCGTGCATTTTGGCATTTTGCTTTAAGTTTATGCTTATAGAAAGCATCCTGCGAATGGTAGATGCTTCAACGTCCAAGCTAAACACTTTTTTCAATGCACTGGATGAAGCAAAAGGGTTTTTTAGCGCAATATCCTTTCTTTGAGAGAGGAAGACATTTTAGGTTTTCGTCCGCGAGTTTCTGCCTTAGACTGCCACTTTAAGGCATTTTCCGCTATTTTCTTTGTGCATCCAACAATTTCAGCAATTTGTCGGTAATTCGTTATTATGGTTTCCTCTCCTCAGCGCTGCAGTGAGTTTTCGACCGATTTTTAATCACTATTTCTATTGAAGTTTTATTATGTTCCATGAAAGTAAACTCTAATCTTACCTATTTGATTCAAAAAGTCAATTAGACATTAGTTTAAACGGTTATTCTTACTATTCTTCTGCGCAGGCAAATCGAACACACTTTGCAAACTAACGACACAATTTGGAGTGCATGAATATTTGGGTATAGAGAAGTGCACTTTGTTTTACAAATAGCAAAGCTTAAGATCCTATTAGTTTATTTTTCTTCACTCAACATTAAGAGAAATCGGAAGCCTTTAAACCATTTGCATAGAAGTACCTCTATTATTATTTCGCACATCACTGTACAGGGCGTTATTGGTGAAGTAAGGCCTTAAATTCTCAAAATTGGACAAGCAGAAAACGCTTCATCTAAGATAGATGAAGAAGGCATATACCTGAAGTCGTATTCAAAACGTAGTATCATGAACCATACATTTTTTCATTCAAACTTAATTCTTGTCGTTATTGTTTAACTACAATATAACTGTCAGATTGAAACAGACTCAGATTGTGAGTCTCTTTGTGAAGTGTCTCCAAAATGCCAAAAATACCGCGGTTTTGACAGAATCCTGAATTTATTGTAAAGCGGCCGTAAGAGGCTTAAAAATGCAACAATTGCAAAACTCCATCAAGGCCAGCTTCTTCCTTGTTTTTAAACTTTTTTTTTGTTGTAGGTTTCAATAATAATTGTGAATTCAAAGCTTATAGACTTAGGTAGATCTATATTCAGTCATGTAAAATCAAAAGTATTTGCCCAAACCTATTTCACGAGTCTAACATAACTATGCATGTATGATTCTTTGGTGGAGAGGCAACTATGAATATGTTATCAACTAAAATCTATATAATGGATAGTTCAGAATCCAGTGGATTTTTCAATAAGACTCCACCTCAAGCTCATAAGTCCGACGATTGACCGTTAGATAGTCGAGATCTATAAGATTTGGAAAATAACCTGTGATCTATTTTAAAGGAGATTAGCTTGTCAAATGGGCAGAGATCAGTATTGCGATCGATGGATGGCCAGATTAATTTAAATTTTGCTCCATTAATGATCAGCTAATTTTTACAGAAAATAAATTAAAAATACGACGCTCTAAATTATACCAATTCTTACGGGTGTACGAAAGGGAAATTTCTCAAAATGCCTTCTGAATTTTGCTAGGACAGTTGTTGCATCTTGAAGAGTTTTATTATAGAAGAACCAAGTTCTATTCAGTATCTCCAAGGTAAAAGAACAGGGAATGTAGGAATTTAAAATCTCATGAGAATTATCCGAGTAGGTTCAATAATTCTATCATAGTTGATTGACTGCAGCATAATTGATAGATACTCGTACGTACCCCCATGTATAGTATACACTCTACTCTATTGTTTCAATTTTTTGTTGCATCATACCGATTACGACAATTTATCTTGTAAATGTTGCGAGAAAGGTACGTAACCCACGTTTTATATGACTAGTTAATATAGGTCAGAAAAATACCTGTTTAAAAAAAAATTCTAATCTGTTGCGAAAGGTGCCGTGACATAAGGCCATTTTTCAAAATAATGGCCTTATGATGCTGTCACAAAACGACATAGGATCATATTTCGAGGTATGGCCTTATGAAGCTTTGTGTCACTTTCAAATGGATTTTTTGCCCTTACCTGATTAAATTTCAAACGGCCCATTGACCATCTTTAAAAGTTCAATATTATTAAGATAGAGGATTTTATAATAACTATAAATATTTATTTTTAAATAAATACAAATCTGCCAATTTAGGAGATTAAGTTTTTCTTTTTTTTAAAGCTTTTAACAAAATATAGTTTTGTGCTATTTTTGACAATTTGTCTACAAATTGGACATAGATTTAATTGGATAGATCTCCGACAGCTCTGTAAAGCAATTTGAACTCAATTTGAAGTGATTACATGGCTGCAAGAGAAAATAACGCCAAGAACTGGTGCTTCATCCGCATTTAAATATTGTTGTTCGGAAGAATTTTGGCCTTCTTCTTCCTCATCTTCATGGCAGTGATCTAGTTTCCTAGCTTCTTTAGTTGGCAGATTGTTGTGATCGTTGGTAACTTGGTTGAGAAAATCATTGAAATCATTGCTATTTTTGGGAGCTTCAAAGATGTCGAATGTGCTATCTAAAGACATAGTCTCTAGTGTTTAGCGTAAGCCCCTGTCTTGAAGACTTTAGTGTACAGGATGGCCATACATCAATGGGAGCAAGGATATGCCTTGCCATCGCTCTCCTTCAATCCATTGATACCAATTCGGAATTCGGCAAAAGTTACACCCTTGGTATGAATCGCGACAGACTTAAAACCTTTTACTGATCTTACCAGTACTTATTGCAACTCTACGAGTACATTGGGCCGAAACCCTTCCCGTGATTTTGGGTTTAAACCACAGCCACCATGACGCTCCCACAAGGGGGCCTACCTCTAACAAGCCAGGTCCGGGCCGAGACTCCTGACTCCCATGGTACCGTGATTTAAGTCCTGGTAGGGATTATCGGTGGTCCTGCCACCAACAGGACCTATGACCGGCAACTTGTAACTGGTCAAATCGTAGCGACCTTTGCAGTTTGTAGCAGTACTTTTTATTACACAACGTCGTTAATGGGCGAAGCCTTGATAATTGGGCGGGGGCCCACTATCTAAGGACATTATGAGTTGTCTCGATTTAACTCCATCCTCTTCCAGCAAAATATCAAGAAACTTAAAGAAATTACAATATTAAGAAAGCTTTCCGCTGAGACGGCTATTAAAGCATTCAAATGCAATATATAGTACAAACTTCCCATCGGTACCCTAAAGACGAAGAAGACTAAAGAAGTTTCCTGAAGTAAATATGTAATATATACAATATATGCATTAGTATTGTATATAAAATATTTTCTTTAGAAAAAGAAAGAAAAAATGTTTACCTTCACCATCCATTGTCTATTCCAATAGAAAATCCAGAAATTCCAGAAAATCCTTAAAGATACAAAATGAAGAGATTTTGCTTAAATGGTGTGCCATTAGCTTCTGTATTCAGAAACTCAAAAGCAGATTGTGTATCTTCAGGTCTCCAGAGCGAAACTACTAAAATACGATTCGCTTTCTTGTTCTTAATCAAAGAAGTCACAAATGCTGGTAATTTTGACGCTTTTCTCCTTTACAATAGTGAAACCAACAAGAACGCTTTACCCTTGGAAAAACCTTTAGTAGGCTGTCTCACAAAGCTTTCTCGTAATCCATTGCGAACAAATTCAATTCGAATTTAAACAAATTGGCTTCAATCACAGATGCTATAGGTTACAATATTTTTTCATCATTAAAAATTATAAATGTGTTTTCTTCAGAAACACCTAGCATTTTATAGGCTTTTCTATTATTGGCACCTTGGTCGCAAACAATAACACATACCTTTAGACCAAGTTCTTGACAGATTTTCAAAGTGTTTTTTATAATTTCGCTTAGGTCATCCCCATTTACACCGTTTGCTGACACAAAATAGTTTAAAACACTTTTCCAACTATCAAACAAACCATTTAACATGAAAACACATATTTCATTAGCAAACAATCTACTTCTTTCTACACCAAGGCCTTCGAAACCATCTATTAAATCATTTTTTATATTATATGTGAGGTTTTTACGAATCCTAATTTCATCAAATATAAGGACAACACAACGTTCTCGGTGGTTGAATAAAACGAACTTTGTTTTAAGATACGAATGAGCATTGTTTTCATATCCTGGTTGTAATCCTTTTACAGAAGCCCATCTACAGAAAGAGGAAATGTGAGCAAGTTTAAAGCCAAATCTATCTCTCAAAAATTTATAGGCGCTTTGTGATCTACAATAAATATTTTGGGAAAGTTCTTTTTCGTGGCTGTTGTATTTTGTAGTCTTTGATTCTTTCAGAAGCATTTTACAAAATGTTTTTGAATGGTCTGAAATACTGAGCCTTTCGATTTGAGACGTCGTAGATATTTTATTTTTATTAAAAATTGTTATGTCAGTATGCGCTCTGTTTTTTTTATAATGCTTTATTTTAAAATTTCTTAATTTAAGTTTGTAACTCAATAATTTTTTTTTTAAAGCTGCATTGTTTTTCTCCTCTTTTGCACATCTTTCCAATAACTGATCGCACCTTGCACACGAAACGCCGCAACTGCTCGACATTCTTCTTCGTTTAGTTAAAGGAGACTTCAGATCTTCTAAATTCAAGTTTGAATCCCAATCAAAATTTAATTTTAAGGAAGGAACAGCATCCGCCTTAAGATATTTTTTTCCTACAAACTCGGGACAAAAATGAAGTCCACAAAAAAAGTATAGGGTTTTCCAATAAGGAAACCATTTGAGATATTTCAAAAACTTTATTATCGGCTTGAAGTACAATGAAAACATTTATGAATGTATGTTCATATGGCCACCGCGGGCACGTTTGAAGCAGTCGATTCTTTGGACCCAATTTTCAACGACTCGGCCACACATTTCGGCCGGATCGGCCGCTATTTTGCATTCAATGTTGGCTCTTAGCTCTTCCAACGTCGTCGGCGTGTTGGCATAAACCAATGACTTAACGTAGCCCCACAGAAATTAGTCAAGCGGTGTTAAATCGCACGAACGAGGCGGCCAATCGACTGGCCCATTTCATGAGATAACACGCTCACCATACTTACTCTTCAATAAATCGATTGTAGCGTGTGATGTGTGGCTTCCTGTTGAAACCACATGTTGTCCAAGTTCATATCTTCCAATTCGGGCCAAAAGTAATCGATGATCATGGCGCGAAACGCTGACCATTCACAGAAACGTGACGATCGTTATCGTGGACGAAAAAATATGGCCCAATAACGCCGCCGGCATGCAAACCGCACCAAACAGTTATTTTTTGTGGATGAAGTGGTGATTTATGAAGCACATGTGGATTTTCACCAGACCAACAACGCATAATTTGCTTGTTGACGAACTCATTGAGCCAAAAATGAGCTTCGTCACTGAAGACGATTTTGCGATGAAATTCATCATCTTGGTGCATCTTCTCCAGAACCCAATCGGAGAACGTACGTCGCTTCAAATGGTCCACCGCCTTCAATTCTTGAGTCAGCTTGATCTTGTATGGGTGTAAACCAAGATCCTCACGCACAATACACCATAATGTGGTCTGAGCGATGCCCAATTCTTGAGAACGCCGTGGAATTGACCGATTTGGATCGCTTGCTACGGACGCCTGAACGGCAGCGATATTTTCGACACTTCGACCAACCCATTGTCACGGCAACATCACACAACGAATATGTAGACTCAAATTTTTGCACTAAACTTCTTATTGCCTGTCTACTAGGGCGAGAATTACGACCGAAAATTGGAGTTAACGCTCTTAAAGTTGCAGTCACCGACTCTGAATTTCGGTAGAAAATTTTTATAATTTGCAGACGTTGCTCGTTCGTGTACTTTACCATGATGAAAATATTGAGTTTACTGAATAAATTGACAGTGACAGTTTGATGATTAGTGAAAGAGTGCGTTCACAAATTAAATTCAAAGTTGTCAAGTCCCTATTGGAAAACCCTTTATTATATCGCTGACAAAATTTACTAAGAAAAATTGTTCACTCACATAAATAAACATCCAAATCGGTCAAGAGTCGACGGCGAATGAGGTAAAGCAACTACACAGCTAGCGAGCGCGCCGCTCAGCTCCGTGAACTGTGGTTGTTTTATGCATGAAGATAAGGATTGAAAACAGAAACCACAGACACATATGCCTGCTCGTCGGCTGTACACACAATACAACACATACGATCCCAAGAATTGACTTCGGTTTTATAATACATTTTGTTCATATAAATTGTTTAGAACTTGAAGTTCGAAGTTAAAACAGGCAATTAAAAACTGGTTAGATGTTTTCCTTCGACGTGCAATATCTATGTAAACTATAGCATCTGTGCAATGCATCGAAATACATGAACATAAGCGGCCGGCGACCTGTGCCTCATCAGTACATAAATATTATAAAATTGAAATTGAAATTGAACTTATCACTATTACTTTACCTAATGCTCAAAACCTAAAGTTTAGGTTTGAAAATTAGATATTTAGATTTTGAGGATAAGATAAAGTAAGAGTGATTAAATTCGCGCGACATATGTTTATATGTACGAGTAGATGTACCTATGTCGTTTAATTTTGTGGGCGATTATTCATGTTATAAGGAAATGATTACAAATGTTTCCTATACATTTAAATTCATAAATCTAAACAAAAATGTTCAAAACACAAATAAATCGTGTTTACTTACATGAGTGTCACGTGAGAAATTTACAATCAATGGTTGCTTGTTAACGCAAGATGGCACAACACCGAAAATGCCATCCAAAAGGTAGTTTCGAGAGGAGGGGAGAGTGAGATAACTTTGGCGCCAAAAATTGATAACGGTTTTTTGTAGAGGGGTCAAAAGCAAACAATTTTTGCTATAGGAGGGGGGTCTGTGTCGCCCCGTTTAGGAGGTAGGGGGAATTTTAGAAAAGTATTACTTAGTATGATTTATTTTTTATTTAAAAACAACGGCAACACTTACAATGAAGCACTATACCGGTTTTGAAAGCCAGGAACCTGTTCTTTAATCCTAAATTTCAATTAAATTATTTATGTCAATAGTTTTTGAAAAATTCACAAGCAAACTCAAAATTTTAATAAAAAAAAATGGAACAAGAAAGTTTAGACCAATTTTTTTTTTAAATTGTGAAATGCTAAATTGAATTTTTGTGGTCAATGCTTATATCAATTCTGAATCAAACACAAAAAACCGAATGGTTTTATGCATTCTAGTTTTTGAGAAAATTGAAAAATACTATTTTTGTTTTGTTTTTTTGGCATTTACGTGATCTTCCTTTGAGGTAAATGAATGAATTTTAGATTAAACGTCTGGCAGGCGCCTATATTAATTTGAAAGTCTCATTTTGAAAGTCTATAACTGCACTGACACTACAGGTTTTATTATAGCATACGTAACGCTACGATAATTTTGAGTTGTATTTAAGTTTAATGTTTAATGTCTGGTATAGTCGTATACAATACTATTGTACTTCCTCTCCTAAAACTTTCGCAATATTCAAAACAGTGACCTACACTGAAGTTTTCCATTATAATAGGAACCACGTTATGTTTGAGTTATGATATAAGAATCAGAAGCACACAAATTAGTTACAAGTAATTACCAGTGGTCAAGGTCACTCAATCACAATCATACTTCGAATGGCGAAGACAGGTTTTCGTTATTTGCAAAATAAGAAAAAACTTATACGGTCTTCTGTCTCAAATTTATATGACCACATGGCCTTATGTCATGGCACTATTCCGGAAGATCTGCACAAAAATTGTGAACTAAATCCTCAACATGAGAGGTACCTCAGCCAATAAGAACCTCTCTGGTTAAAGGGATTTGTGAGGTAAATTAAAAAAAAAAGTTTGCCTACTGCCATAGTTTTCACCGTCGACGTCTGTGAGTGTCCAATAAGACGGACAAGTATTTTCTTGGAGCTGACGGCACGCTCTTAGGTTGGAAATATCTATCATGCCTCTGCACTCTAGCAAACCTTAAATCCTTTTTGATGTTTTCCTTTCCCGAAAACAATTAAAGCCTTTTTAGAGGCTATTTCCTGCATAGATGTTGTACGGCTTAGAAAAGACCATCTAAATTTTAGAGAATATATTAAGTTATGCTAACTTTATATTTTGCTTTAGATGGCGCTATAGTTTGGAGTGAGTTTGGGGCTCAACTATGATAAAAAAACAGTTTTATTCAGCTCCTTCGTAGATTGAATGCCTCCAGTTAAGTAAGCCTAGTGGCGTACCAAGATTCTCTGAGCCGGTACGTTGATGTTTATCCGCTCTACAAGTATATGCCTTAGAGCTTTGGATTTGCTACCAAATTGCCTTCTTAGACGTTTTTTAAGTCTCTTAAGCAAGTCTTAATTGTGCAGAATTATTCGTCGATTGATTTCAGTTCCGGTATATTTGTCGGAATTTGTAGCCGACCCTGGATAAACAAAGTTTCTCACTAGATCAGAGGATAAGATAGATATAGGTGATGTCCTTTTTTCTTGACAGTATATATTGTATAGTTTTCCCTCGATCCATCTTTGCAGCGATTTAGGCACAACAGGTAGTTGACAAAATGCTGTCAGCCGTCACACAGTATCACCGGGTTTTCGGTTGATGCATGCTTCTAGCTAAGTTACGTTGCGCTACTTTTGACAGACCGTTAACAGTTTTTTTTTACTTTAGTCGAGATATGGCTATATTCACTTCCTCAATGTCAAGTGAATGGTTCCTTGCAGTGGAATTTTGATCATTGGCTGTTAAAATGTCTACAGAAATTGTTTTTCCGTATCCACCATATTAACCATTTTCATTTCAACAGGCGTCGCTTCAGACAACTGTATTTTCTTGTCGTTGAGGTGTCCGTGATATCCGGAACCATTAACCTTGCTACAACAATGTAGTCAGATATAAGAAATATTCGAACCTTTTTTCACTTGACGGATTGTGATTAAGAAATGAGGTTAACTTTCTAACCTCTAGCGACTTCTACATGGCGATATGTTAATCATATTTAAAGCAGATTTGATTTAATAGTTCATAACACTGATACTGCAAATCCTTTGGTTTGGCTCCCAAACAACAAGAGACACTCCGATTTGTATGATCTTTTTGTGTAGCACACCGATGAAACTTCTCCATTTTCCTCTAGCCGAGGCCTTAGTATGTCCACAGAGGTCATAGCATTATTGAGAGAAATACGCTTCTTTAAGTGGCAAAGAGTCGTACAAGAGCAAAAACTATGTTGTCATTCTCTGAGCAGAGTCGGCACTCGGATTCGGGAGATAGATGCACTTTATGTAGGTGATATCTCAGATCTAGTGTAATTCTTTGAACACGACTCCAGTATGCTACATGTTGCTACCTGCTTACTAGGCTGATAAGATTGGAGTTAGGGATGCTGCATAAGGGTTTGCAGAGTTCTTTCTCGCCAATTCAACTCCACTTCATTATCTTAAATGCCTCCGGGTAACACATCGGAGTCTGATATTTTTGCGTTTGGTAAAGTTTCAAGGACACGGAAGCGGTCTACTAAGGCTGAGTCTAACCAGGCATACGTCAAGTAATAATTGCTAGACTATCAGTAAATATATTGACCGTGAAACTTTATATGCCTCTCTCGAGCTGTTACACGTGTGATTGTGGACTGAATACAGCAGCACCATAACAATACTAAATTTATTTTTGACCTATCAGTACACTTGTCCAACCGCTAAAATTCAACCGGCGATCTTCAGTTTCGCAGTCTACACAACTTGAGATACTAACCTCAAGTTCTCTACCGAAGTAGAGTATATGTGGTATGAATTCGTACAGCGTGTTGATCAGTTCTTTCCTAGACAGATTTAAAAAAGATTGCCAAGTTATCAAATTGTCTGCCAGTGAGGTTTTCCGCAAAGTGAATGAGTCTTACCTTTGTGCGAAATACTGCATTTTTTTTGTTCCATATGTGAAATTGACGACGCATTTCGCCACCCTTATACCTAGACGTCCTTCACCTTGTTTTCTCTTTTGCCACAATTCTATGTCGTTTTTTATATTTAATATCTTTCACAATCTATATCAACACGCGC
The DNA here is from genome assembly GCA_949129095.1 of Volucella bombylans. Taxonomy (NCBI): domain Eukaryota; kingdom Metazoa; phylum Arthropoda; class Insecta; order Diptera; family Syrphidae; genus Volucella; species Volucella bombylans. Next base: position 124,225,733 of record OX422140.1, on the reverse strand, counting down.
CACGAACATAATTCATAGCTTACCGGAACTCAGGCCATTGACTAAATTTAAAAAGAAAAATTGGGAAAATCAATTAACCGATTATTACGAGTTGCAAGTTTAAAAAATTCCAAAACTTCAACGGAACCGAGAAGGTGCATTCCTAAATGTGTATTTTGGCAGTCAAAATGGCAAATGTATTAACCCTTTACACAATTCTATGTCCGAGTGACTCCATTCTCATATATTAATATTTTCCAATTACACACCTTAGGCATTTTATTTATTTATAACCGTTTCCCTCATGATGTATAGGTAGGTATATCATACTAATCGCGTGTGAAGATTACTTTCCACCTTCACGCCGCCGTCAGCCGCTCCCTATGGAACAAACAAAACAGAACTTATTGTCTAAAAATAGATTTTAGTTAAAAAAAAAAGGAAGAAAGGACAACAAAATGATTACCCCTGATACGAGTATCCTCGTGCTTCGGTTTCTTTTACTACTTTACTATTGACACACCTAATCGGCTGATGAATGCACAATGTAACTTACGACTATAACAAGACAACCTATATATGTACATATACCTATCCTTGAGGTTGGAGGTTATCTTTTAGTAAAATTAGAATACGACCCTCTAATTAAAAAAAAATATCCGTATTTATATTTTAATTACCATTTGGAACTCATTTCTCAATTTCAGAATACTTTACACTAAACATCAAATCATAACTTAGATACTCGTCAATTTTAATTGAAAGGAAATATAAAAAAAAAAGAACAAAAAAATTAAATTAATCACATCAAGTTCGAGAGTACTATCTGCGTTCCAAAAGGAACAGAATTTCTCTTCGGAAGAGTGTTACCTTATGCCAAATCAGGACGGAGCGTTTTCAGGCATTAGATAAAAACTACAAGACCCTATCAGCACGGAGGAGGTATACATTAGCCGACACAAGATGGGTAAGGTTTCATCAATAACCAGGATTGTATAGATTTAAAGTTTAAAAAAATTTCATTTAAGGGCTTGATTTTATGGATGATACCGTTACGGATTATGAGCAGGCATTGCTGGAAACAGGATTTGGAAAGTTTCACTATAACTTACTGGCTTTATGTGGCCTGATTTATTTAAATACAGCAGTTGGTGTGACAATACTTTCATTTGTCCTTCCGGTGGCCACATGTGACTTTCAAATGACATCATCGGATAAGGGATGGCTTACAGCAGCTCCCATGCTTGGCATGTTAATTGGTTCCTACTTTTGGGGCTGTCTTGCCGACACCAAAGGACGAAAGAGTGTATTGATTGCTACTCTGCTTGGTGATGCTTTTTGTGGATTTATTTCGTCGTTTGCGCAACATTTCTTATTCTTTTTGCTTATACGAATGCTTAATGGATTTAAGTAAGTATCATCATTTACTCGTATATTTACATATATTTTACTTTTTAAACTTCCTTTGCCTTGATTTTTCGACAATGTTGTTTGATTTGTGTTGATTTCCTTTCACTTGAATCCTATGATCTCCTTGTTTAAATCTTATTTTCACTTTCCATCGATTTATTTATGGCAATATTATCTTCTGTCGCATAGAGGATGCTCCGGATGAAATGTTTCTCAAAGCATTTTGCTACATTTTGCTTGGCGAGTCTATTACAATAAAAATGCATTGGTTGTTCGACTTAACAACTTTTTTGACTGACAGATTTTCAAATATTCCTTCAAATCGTGTTCCAATTTTGACAGTCCTTTGACATTTATGTTCTGTTTTATTTGACAAGGCATTACAAATGGACATACACTCAAATAACGCTTCCGTATCATTCATATTTATTTTGAAAATCGGTCTTGCATTCGCCCAGCGTATAACGTGTCCTCATAGTAAACCAACTGGGCTCGATATTCGTCGTATTGAGGGTAAATTTCGTGACGCATTGACGGAATATGCGTACAGAATAAACTGTAAACTCACAGCAGGTGTGGCGTAAGATCCGGAGCTCTCAGTTCGGTGTACATCGTTTGACATCAGTCCACTATGGGAACAATTTTGATAAAAGATCTCCACATCCTTATAGAATTCAGCTGGATCAGGAGTTAAAGCCTGCGACGAAAGTTCGCAGATTGGGCTCCTGAGTACCTTGGAGTCGACCGTTATCATGGAAGTTTACCGAAAGTTCATGTTCAGGTTTGTTGACAAGCAAAATTGTAATTTCTGGAGTGAGGAACAATTTTAAAAATTGACTACTGAGAACTCAATGCAGTGAACCAGACCAGTGAAGCCGCAAGCTATTCAGGCCTTGGAAGCCAATATTCAGCGCGTTGGAGCGATATAGTGCGCTTCGTCAATAATAGATAAGGAAGCTGTATCCAAGTTTGCTTTACTTATTTTTGATTAGATTGATGGCATCTTAAAGAACGGGACAGTCCTGAGTCTCAACCAACATGCCTCCTAGGCCAGCTGGATCTCCAGCTGGCTTTCATTTCGCACATCAAGTTGATTGAGGTTCCCTTCCAAATGCGTGCACCACCTTACGTAAGGTCTTTCCGTAATGAGTTGCCCTACTGGACCGAAGTTAAAGATCCTTCGGACTGGAACACTGATGCCCATGGGCTCTATATGACCTAGCCATCTTAAATTATAAGTGAAGCTTTTCGACCACATCCACGTCATTGTACAGCCGATATGCCTTTTCTTCCACACTCCGTCTACGCAAAATATCATACGGAGAATTTTTCTCTTAAAGCAACTACAAGAGCTTTCATCAAAGAGCGGCAAGGCTATTGTTCGTTTAACTTCCGCCCTTATGTCTTTCCTCGAGTTCAGTAAAGAGCCTATGTAGATAGATTATAGTTTTCGATAGTCAAATTTTGCATAAGGCGCTAGACGCATTTTTGTTGTTTCTACCTCAATGCCCACAAAAGCCCCATTATCTTATCGATTATGTCATCTGCAAATGTGAGAAGTCGCAAAGTTCTTTGAAAATATTGTGCCTTTGGTGTTGCCTTGTAAGCAGTGTCCAAATTTATTTAATGATTTTTATAGTATCTAGTATCTAACTGGAACTGGAATTTCTCAATCAGCATTAATTTTTATGTAAATCACGAAATGAAATGCCGCTGTTTGTATTTGATTCAATTAAATTATACGAAATACACGCATTTGTTTAAAAGACTCGTGCGCCACCTATTGTAAAAAGCTTGTACTAAGTCAGAAACCTTCGCGGGCACAACAACTCACCAAAGTCATCATAATCATTCAGACAAACATTCATTTTTATATATAATATTGTATATAGAAAAAATAATAATTAATTTTTTTTAGTTATTTATTAACAAAAACAACAAAAACCATATGTTACAGATATTCAACATTGCGCCTTAGCTTCTAATTTTTTACATGATTATTTAGAATGAAAGTCTTTGAAACAATTGTTTGTTTTATTGTAGCATAAGCTTATCCCATACTTTTCACATAACGTATGTGTGAAACCAGTATAATTGGGCATTTTACAACGAATTCTCTTCTCCCACCATACTGGCCAATGGCTGGTTTTATCCTGTCGAATTCCCTTAGGTAGTGCGTGTTGAGCAGGGCCTTTCGTTTGTTTTGCCTGAAGACCTTGCTCACCATCTGATGTTCTTTTAGTCGACTTTTGTTTGATGCCTATCTTGCAAAGTGCTTCAGCTATAATACTTCCGCTCGAAAGTCTGCGGCGCTTAAATTATCAGATATCCCAGTTTGTTTGTTGACACGGCGATAGAGTAATCACGCATTTGCCATAATCATGTCATGAAGATTGTAAAACAAACGCCTATACCAAAATTTACTTCTTAGTAAAATTTTGTGTCTAGCAATGATGCTGCCCATCAAATCCACGTTTATTTTACCATATCGTTGAAAATTGGATATAGGGTTCTTGACGCAAAATTTGACGCCAGTGAAGCAATATTGTTGTCTTTTCAAGCAGTTGCTGAAATCGGAATCGCATTGTGATCGCCAACAATCTCAACTGAAGTACAACTTGGCTGTTTTTTGAAAAAGGATTCGTCAGGAAGCTAATAATTCGGAGCTCTATTTCTTCTCACTGTTCCAAGACTATGAAGACCTCTCCTAGTCAAAAATTCGATAAACGGCAAGGAGGTATAATAGTTGTCGAAGTAAAGCCTGTAGTTGCAATTGTTTGGTATTTGCCTCGCTAAATGCACAACTACAATGCATTTGAGCTAGCACTCAATTTTGGCTCGCGCTCGCATATAATATTTTCTTGATCAGTATAAATCTCGAACCTGTAGCCAAAACAACTAACCCCGATCAAAATAAATAGTTTGAAGCCACATTTGTGAGGTTTAGCCGGCATGTGTTGTTTTACGAGTAGAATACTTCGAGCCTTAGTTAAGCACATCTGCTCATCTGCAGGCACGTACTTTTCCAGGGCCACTTTTGAAAAGCGTTCATAGAGCCTTTCAATTAGTGGTCTTACCTTATAAAGCCCATCACTTCCGGGCTGGGTGTAAGGCAACATTTTGGAATTGTCATCGAAATGCAAATTTTGTCGCAAACACTCAAATGTTTTTAGTCGCATAGTGTCTTTAATTATCGATATTCCCATTTTATCGGTCCAGTAACTTCTAACATTCAAAATCCGTATAATAGATGTGTATAAAACTACTCCAACAAGCAAATTGACAAATATCGATACTTTCACCATTTATCGGTTTGCTTGGGACTTTTTGTACGCCATGTACAATGATCGCGTATAGGATCAACAATTTCTTCAGTGAAAAAATAAGAAAAAACGCTGGTACGGCGTTTCCAATCCGAGGAGTTCATTTGGAAGATCCTCATTGCCTAAAAAATTAAGCTGATCTAGATTGGGCTCAAAGTTTTTTTCCATCCATATAACATTAGCTTTTGCTGGCTTCGTCTTTGCAGCTCTTGAAATTCGTCGAGAAGTAGACGGCTGAGGTGGAGGAGATGGGACAGTAGGCTGAGGCAAAATTTCTGGTGGTGGTGGTGGTGGATTGTCCGATTCGTTCCCTGAGCTTTTTTCCCGGGGGACAAATGTAGGATCCTCATCCCATTCATCGGACGAAAAATTAAGTTCCTCTTCCCTTTCGCACCATGAAGTGATTATTGGTCTGTTGGTCACTTAGAACAGTTTTTCGATGTGGGCGGATTGTTGCAAATGTGCAACAATAGGGCTTTTGCTCACTAGGGCTTTTCTATGCTCAAAAACAAAACAAAAACTCAAATTTCCGGCAGAATATAAACTTACATTGGAAACGAAATAACTTTTATTTAAAAAAAATGAAATGAGCTCTTGGACTCTATGCAAAATTTCAAATTTGACTGATGAGAACGAAGAGCAAATATCAAATAGAGAACTTGAGACACGATGGCGCTTAGGAGTGGTATGTTATGTTCCTGCAACATTGCTCTGATTTGGAAAAAATAGGTAAAATTCGTAAACCGTTAAATAGGGAATGTTGCAGATCTGTAACTCAGTGCAACGAATGGTTGAATTTACCTATGTGTTAGTTTTATTTTCTATGTATCCTGTTACCGAGTTTATATGACAGCTCAATGTGCATTGGAACAATCCACATTAGTTCAATACCCGTAGAAATGGTGGTGTTTATATGAAATTATTCAAAACCAAATCCAAAATGAACGAGAGAAAATGGAGAGAGTTTAACAAACAGCTGATTGAACTGACACGTTACACACTCTGACAGATACATTGTTCTTATTTCTTTGTGCCTGTTCACATTGTCGCGGGCAGGAAGATTGAACGAAAGAGAGGGAGCGCTTTTTATTGAAGTGAGAAGAAGAAGGGTTACTTCCACCGAAAATCCATTTCTAAAACACTCGGAAAATTCTTTCCAAACATCTGTATTTGGAATGTTCGGTGAGACCAAAAAATTGGTACGCGTACCAGCCCGCAGACGATCAACATCAGCTAAAACTTGGATTGTTTTACATGTTTACTAGTAGCATGTTTTAGCCTTTACAGGGCGCTTAAAGTGGATTTTCGGGTGAAGCACGTCGTTTTTTTTCCATATCGTTCCATTTCTGACATATTTTTTCATTTTAGTTTTGATCGTTGATGAGCAAGGAAGTGTGAAGAATAGGAAAAACGGTATGTTACAGGCCAACTGCTCAAATTTAAAAATGCTCCGATTCAAGTGTTCCACTTGTCAAAAAGTCTTTCAACCCCATAAAAATGTGAACACGACGTTCATGGTGAGGACTTTCATCCCGTCGCCAATGTAAACAGGCACTTTGTCTTTCCAAATATTTCGTTTGCAATCCCACATTTTTAATACACAACTAATACCTGCGAGAGAGTAAAATGTTTTAATGCGATTTGAAAATGTTTATATGATATTTCAAAGCGGTTACAAATTTTCAATGCGTTTTATAAACGGGAACGAACGAATGCGTATTAAATATTTCACTGCGGTTTGAAGTGTTGTTTATATGGTGTTTATTGGTTCAATCAATGCTCATTGTTTCAATGCATATTGAGCTGTCATATAAACTGTGTATGTGTCAGATTAAGTTATTCTCGCTGTTTTCATCAGTGGTAAGAGTATTATGATCCATTACTATTGTAATCTTCATGTGAGTTTATGTACAATTTGGCTTTCTCCGGGTCGATTATCTATTAGTGGGATGTCAGTGAGTTTCTTTTTTACGAACTTCAGTTTTAGTTTTACTTCTGTCCTAGTTAGATGTTCCCTATTTTTTACCAGTCCTTTTCTAAATTCGTTGTAATTTTCGCTATCCTTGTTTCTTTCCTTTTTTCCGTAAGATTTTTTGTTTACATTTTACTAGTTTTTCATGGATTCTACTTTATTTATTTTTCCTAGTTGTTTCTATATATCTATTATCAGATTCTAAGGCCTAATATAGTTTTTCTGATATTGTTTTAATATATAGGGTTTTCCAATAGGGACTTGATAACTTTGAATTTAATTTGTGAACGCACTTTTTCACTAATCATCAAACTGTCACTGTCAATTCACTATTCAGTAAACTCAACATTTTCAACATGGTAAAGTGCACTAACGAGCAACGTCTGCAAATTATAAAAATTTTCTACCGAAATTCGGAGTCGGTGACTGCAACTTTAAGAGCGTCAACTCCAATTTTCGGTCGTAATTCTCGCCCTAGCAGACAGGCAATAACAAATTTAGTGCAAAAATTTGAGTCTACATATTCGTTGTGTGATGTTGCCGTGTCAGTGAGACAACGGCTTGGTCGAAGTGTCGAAAATATCGCTGCCGTTCAGCCGTCCGTAGCAAACGATCCAAATCAGTCAATTCCACGGCGTTCTCAGGAATTGGGCATCGCTCAGACCACATTATGGCGTATTTTGCTTAAGGATCTTGGCTTACACCCATACAAGATCAAGCTGACTCAAGAATTGAAGGCGATGGACCATTTGAAGCGACGTACGTTCTCCGATTGGGTTCTGGAGAAGATGCGCCAAGATGATGCATTTCAACGCAAAACCATCTTCAGTGACGAAGCTCATTTTTGGCTCAATGGGTTCGTCAATAAGCAAAATATACATTACTGGTCGGGTGAAAATCCACATGTGGTTCATAAATCACCACTTCATCCACAAAAAGTAACTGTTTGGTGCGGTTTGCATGCCGGCGGCGTTATTGCGCCATATTGTTTTGTCGACGATAACGATTGTCATGTTACTGTGAATGCGTTATCGCGCCATGATCACCGAATATTTTTGGCCCGAATTGGAAGATATGGACTTGGACGACATGTGGTTTCAACAGGATGATGTGACAAGCCACACAGCACACGCTACAATCGATTTATTGAAGAGTAAGTATCGTGAGCGTGTTATCTCAAGAAATGGGCCTCGTTCGTGCGATTTAACGCTGCTTGACTATTTTCTGTGGGGCTACGTTAAGTCATTGGTTTATGCCAACACGCCGACGACGCTGGAAGAGCTCAGAACCAACATTGAACACGAAATAGCGGCGAAATATGCTTTCACAAAAGCATACGATACTCGTATATTGTCTTTTTTAGTATACCCATTGTAGGAAATCTTTCCAGCATTCCAGTTCTAAACTGACCATATCAGTAGACTTAATTTGTAAGAAATCGAGAGTAGTTGGCTCATTCGTGGTAACTACGGAACCATTACCTGGTTGTGGCTTTTCAAGCGGGTGCGGAGACTATTTGATGCGCGACCGACATTTTAATTGTGCGTGCCCGGTGGTATCGATTGGTGTTGACCAACTGGATTGCAGACACCGACGATGTAATAATTGTGGCATCAGACTGCTTATCAGCAGAACTTTTGTGTAAGATTTAAGCTACCATGTGGTGAACTATTTGTAGACACATGCGAATGCGGTGGCAATTGATGAGCAGCTGTGATTGGTGGATGATGGGTGACATATGCGGATGAGATAAATTCAATTTATGGTGAGATAGACCCAAGGTTGCTGCTGGAAAACTTGGGTGGGCAATTCCAGCGCCAAGATGACCTAATCCGAGACCTGATGCTTGTAGATAATGTGGTATATTCGGTCCATGTTGGGGATTTGGAACCCCAGGCAATGGAAGACCTAAATTTAAGCTCATTGTTGCATGTGGACTTTGACGTTGGATGCTGTAATGATAGGGCGTCATTGAGGTTAAGCTATGCATGCCAGCCTAAGGCGGACGTAGACTTAAACCGATGTGTAGTAACATTGGCCCAATTAAATTCTTATTTAATGGTGGATATAATGCGTTGGAATAGTGATGTGCTGCGGATATAATACACTCACGTTTCTTAGCCTCACGTTTCTTAGCCTCACGTTCTTTTTCACGCATCTCACGTTCGCGAGCTCCTTTTTCGCGTTGCTCTTTCTCACGTTGTTCACGTTCCCACTGTTATTTTTCACGATGCTCGCGTTCTTTTTGCTCCCGTAGTTCACGTTCTTTTTATCTCTGAATTTCACGATCACGTTCTTCTTCGAGCTCTATGTTCCTCTTCTAATTTCATTCGTTCATGCTCTTCACTTATAAACGGATATAGATGCGTTGAGTACGGCGATGCTAACGGATCATACAATGAATGTGCATGTGGATTTGAATAATGTACACCCGTACGCAGCAATTGATAACGTTGATCCAATAAGAACTGTTCCGAATATGGTATACTTGCTGAATTAAATATAGCGTCAGATGGCAAACCAGGCAACTCAGTGAATGTAGCATAAGTATCCAGGAGAAATGAGCCCGCTGGATGCATCAGACGTTCATCAGATCGATATGGTTGGAAACCGCTACTGAATTCATGCGAGCAATATTTTCTGCCGGTTGAGGCGATGGTGCTGATCGTTTCTTCGCTATAATCTGAATTACTGCCTAAATGATTATCTACATTCATTTGTCGAAGGCACACGCGATGCAGATGAGTTTTGCACTGCCGATGATGATAATGATCCATCTCGTTGATCTCCACCGCCGCCACCTTGTGTACTAAGAGCAACACCCTCTTCGTCTTCTTTGATGTCAGCTTGCTTGGTTAAAATTCGTAAAGCCGATGCAAATGGCTGATTTAAACCTCCTTGCACTCCAATGTGATTGCTGATGGCATCCTTACTTTTGAATTTTGTTGTCTGACTGCTGCTGCGGCAACAGCTGCCACAGAAGGTGATTGTAAATGATGTGGCGAGGGTATAAGCGGTGCAGGACGTTTCTGGCCAGATTTTGGTGGTACAAAAACGAGCATCCCTTCGATATTTGGAATAGGATATCTGTCATTCACAGTGTGTTAGTTGAATCTACGGTAATCAGTATATACTCGTATTCTCCATTTTTTTCGTGTGAATTATCCATTTTCTTTTGTACGATCCACAATGGACTGTTGTACGGAGAGTTGGATTCACGAAAAATTTCGTGCTTCTGCATATCTCTAATTTGTTTATTAATTTTCTCTTCGTTTATTTGAGGGTAACGGTAAATTTTCGAGCATAATGATATATGGGAGGTGTTAATTTCATGTACAAGGTGGCTCAAAATTAATCATCCAATTTTGTTTTTGAATTACTTTTTTACTAAATAAAAAAAAATGATTTTGAGTGATGGAAATCTTTACTTGGACCTTTACAATGGTTTCTGTTAAGTGGAAAAGATGATATCCGCCAAGTGGCTGCCGCCAGTGTTGATACACATTTGTGATTTCCAGTGATAACTGTTCGCATTCTTGTCGAATAATCTCCTTAAGGACTGCGATTGTCGGACGATCTTGCTGTCCATGCCAAATCGCCAAAACGGAACATTACGCGACCAGGAAACGCTTCCTTCACAATATCCTTTGTGGCTCGTGTTGTGTGTGCGGTTGCACCGTCTTGTTGAAACCACATGTTGATCAAGCCCCGCTCATAACAGAAACGAAGATTTTGCTTATTCACGTAATCGCTTAAGAGGAAATGAACCTCGTCGCTCATGATGATTTTCGACACAAAATCGTCCTCTTCGTTGTTGAGATTGAGGATGGTTTTACAGTAATTCACACGTGACTGTCGTCAGGAGGCATTAACTGATGCACTGTTTGCACTTTTTACGGGAACATGTGTAAGTCTTTCACTAAAATTCGGTCCGTCTGGTGATGCTCAATTGCATCGTTCGTCGTCTGGTTAATGTTTCTTCGTTCTCAGCGACATCGGCATCAACAGCCGCCATATTCTCGGCCGAATGACCAGTCCGGTGGCGGCCACGGCCTGCATGGTCTCCTGTGGTTCCACTTTGTTCGAGTCGAGTAGCTAAGCGCCGGAATGTGTGCCCAGTTGGCGCGACACAATTAGGAAATTGACGCCAAAAATCACGCTGCGCTAACACCACCGACCGAATATTGGTCAAAAACATAGACACAATTATTCTACGCGCTTGCGGAGTATATATATATATCTGTTTGTATACTGCAGCTGTCTAGTTCACAAATGTAAAATATGATTGACGTACGACGCCATTTGCAAAAATTATACCATCTTGCGATAGGGTGATTAATTTTGCGCCACCTTGTATAATAAAATATTATTTTGTTGCTACATGAGAGAACGTCTCCTTCTTTAAAGAAAAGATCCCTGTTATTTTTACTCAGTTTTTTAAGTTCTAGTACTTCTTCCAAATAGACAATACATAGGTCCTTATTCTCCACCTGTCCGTCGTTTTAATCTACAAAAATTTAAAAATGCATTCATAGGGGCAGTAAGTAAAGTATATTTTTCAAGAATTTCTTTCTATATACAGGGTGAGTTTTTTAACTTGAGACATCCAAATTACTCGAAAAATACGCGATATAGCGAAAAATGTTTCAGACAAAAGTCACAAGGTTTTGAAGGGGACATAAGATGGGGACCACGAGTTTGGCCGTGAGCCCAATTTTCAAGGTCAAACGAAGGTCACTTTTGATTTTTTCATTGGAACCCCTATTTTTTTTGACAGATTCGTAATCTGAGTGAAAAATTACAATTCTTTTACATGAAACACTTTTTTCAAAAATGCGTTCTTTTCCCGTCAAATAGACAGGACACCGAGTTTTCGGCTCTTCTTTCAAAAATCGCTTCATAACTGTATCTATTTAAAAATGCTGCGTAACATTGTAAATGAGTTGAGATCATCTGTGGAATTTTTGAATTTTGATGAAATACGTACCAAAACGGTATTCGTAAAAGTGTTGAACACAATGGATGATAGAGTAGTTTTGTTCTGCTGTAGTTAATGGTCTAGAAGCAACCGTTATAGGTCTTTTTGTTCATTTATTAAGTGTGATAATACGCCTGTTATACCTGTATGGGTTGCGTCACAAGCAAGTTGAATTGGTAATTCTGGCTTTTATGCCATCAACACTCGATCTCTAGCAATTTCAGTTTTGAGTGTGTTGAATTCTTCTTGACATTGGACGGACCATTTTTGAATTTTTGTGTAAACTATGCTGCAATGGTGTTGCAATTGTTTAAAATTTTTTCTTATTTCGTTTTACGTCAGCAAAAGACTTAGGTCTTGACAATTCGTGATCGACATGATCGTGGTTAAAAATTCAATTTTATTTTCGAAAAATGAACAGTTGGAGCGATTTAATGTAAGTCCGCCCATGTGTAATTATATCGTCGAAATACGAGTATGATGCTGTATTCGGAACATCACGTAGAATTTGGTATATTATTCGATTGAATTCAGCAGGAGCGGCTTTGATACCAAATGATAAAAGATTCATTCGATTCAACAGTGTGTAGAAATGGTATGTATATTACTCGATTGTTCATAAACTTGGACATGCAAATATGCCTGAAACGAATCATGTCTAGAAAAATATCTCGAGTTCTTGAGGCTATATGATCCATTCTTCTTAGTGGAAACGGCATTCATAAGAAGTTGATTTACAACGACCTTATAACCGACCCACTGATGATACCCAATTACTACTAGACACCTTTGTAATAAAGTCTGCTCTTTTCAGATTATCCAATTCACTGTTCACAGGTTTTCTGAATGCTTATGGAATTTGACGCTCCTAGTCTAGCGAACTTCATCCTCAACCATTTCATTTGAATTGTTAAAAATATCTATTGGCTTCTTACCTGAAGAAATTCTATACAGATCGTTGAAGTTGATATTGAGGCGTTCAATTCATGTTCATCCCATTAAAGCTGCACAGCCTTCTTGAACTATATGCATATCTGTTATCTGTGATTTACGTACCGTTGTATGATATTATATACCGACTCTGACTTCCCCATATGGAGCAAAAGTATTCTGGTTATAGAGGAATGAAAAACATAATTTTTGTAATTTTAATTCATTGAAATTATGTCAGGACAAAAATGTATATACAGATCCTTAGTCCACTTCGAATTTGATTGAATTGGATATTATTATACCTAAGCCTAATAGCGCTCAGTGTACGATGTTTGAAAATAATCATTTCGATACGCGTCGATGATTTTTGTATACACCATAGTTTTTCTTTCTAGCGTCTTGAATTTGATCGCAGCTGATCAGCTGGAATCGGGCTTTGAGCGATTCTATAAAAGCGATGATATACAAACTTTTACCACACGACACGTTTTTTATTGAATTTAATCCATTTCAGCTTGAACTTGTTAATCCGGTAATCTTTTGGGTTGTGTTTGCTTCTCCAAAGACATAATCCTCTAACACCCAATTTTTTGTAGTTTATTTTTGAAGAATTTTAATTTTTATAATTTTTACTCATTGAAGTTTTATTTATATCTATCTTTTGCTGAATGTGCGGTTTTCTCTGCTATCTCCTTAGCATCCACTTTAATAGCTTCAATTGCTAATGCTTTAGAAAAAATTGCATTGAATTTTGAGGTAGTTGAGTTGAGCCCGCATACAAATATCAGCGTTAAATTCGGATTAAGGTGTACCTAACAACTTGGCGTACTTGAGTTCAGAAAGTGATCTTGGCGCTGATAACGCTGCGAGAATACTAAAAAATTTGGACCAATGGAATTGTGCAGAAGTTTTGTGCAATGCTCCTGTTTGATGTCTCTCTTTTATATTGAAATTGGTCGATATTTTGTATTGCATTGTATTTAATTTTCCTTTGATCAACTCCACTAATTGCTGCATCATGCTTTGTTCGACCGCCATAAAATGAGCCGACTGTTTGGCGTACATCCCGATGTCTGGTGTATTTGCACTTACACTTAATATTTTGCCTTGATTACGAAAAGTTTATGTGCACTCATTGTTTGATTTTTAACTCGTCGCAAATCTATTGTATTTTTAAGTAAAAGAAATTCACATATGTCAACATACATACCCTTGATATTGTAATTTATTAATGGTTTGGTATCCCTGCTACGCCCGTCAGATGGTGCAGAATGACGTTCGCTGCTTAGTAAAGTTAAGTTAAGAAATAACCTCTCTAACAATTTCGAGATAAAAAAGGGATATAGCATGTAATTTTTGCAACACCATACTTGAAAAAAGTCAACACTAAGGTCAGAAATTTTTTTAAGTCTGTGCAACTACTTGCATACGCTGTCGACATTGACATCATTCGCAGAACTCAGAGATCTGACGCTTTTACGTGCACAAGCATTGGAACGGAAGCGGAAGAAATGAGTTTAGTCATGAATGAAGGCAAAAATAAAGACATGGTGTCAACAAGAAAGTACAATCAACTTAGATGAATCGGATGTAACGTTACAAACGGCAGCTATAACTAAGTTTGAGCTAGTCAGGATCTTTGTATACCTCGCTATTAATATGACGTCTCATCATAAACCAAACGAGGAATTACTCTTACTATAATAATTTCTTATTGCTTCTTCGACCGAAGAAGGGAATTGAGTAATAAGATATTGTCAATAAATACAAAGGAGGCTATATACTATATAAGAGAATCACCATCCCGATCCTGCTTTACGGTGAAGAAGCATGGACGTTAACGAAGGTGGATGAAGATATGCTTTGCCGTTTTGAATAAAAAATTGTTTGAGTGATTTAAGTGCATTTTGCGTTGACTGGATGTGGAGGAGGAGACTTATCGGCGAACTATACGAGCTTTACAGTGACACCGACATGATCAGAAAAGTGTACATTAGTCGCCTAAGATGGCTAGGACATGTAGACCAAATGATCACTAACGCTCCAGCCGGAGCGATTCCAATTCGGAAGGAAAACGCAGTAGAGGAAGATCTCGCCAAAGATGGCACGCGCAACAAAAAGGAAGACCACAGCTAACATTGAGCGTGTAACCGGAAGCAGTTAGCCAGAGAGCGCGCTATGTAGAGAGCCAGCTCCACATCGGACTTTAGCGCCCTATCTAAGTAAGTAAGGCTGACTTCAAAAAAGTCCAATAGAGCAGTTTAATGCCGGCCGAGTATCGACACTATTGAAGTGAATATTGGCATCCAAGTAGTCAATCGTCCTTGGCTTATCACCGACGTTAGATAGTTCAATCACATGATCTTAGGGGCCAGTTCACATGTTCGTTATGCGAAATTATGTACTCATAGAATATTTACTTTTATAAATTGATTGTGGATTAACAATTTACAAGCGTCATTCTAGCTTAAATCTATTTGTACGGAAATTGTAAACCAAACTGAGTACAAATCCACCAATTATGAAGTCTTTAAGAAATGAGTCCAAGGTAGCCATTCTTCAATCCACCGGCTTATTGAATTTAATGAAAATGGATTTTGTTTTTTTTAGAATACTCGTTTGCTAACATTTCGCTTAATTTTGTTTTTAGTGTTGCCGGTGCAATGGGAATATGCTTTCCATATCTGGGGGAATTCCAACCGACAAAATACCGTGAAAAGATTCTCTGCTGGATGGAGATGTTCTGGACAATTGGAATAATAGTTTTACCACGTAAGTAAACCACTTTTTACATTTTTGTTTATTTTTCCACTTAGATCACATCCAAAGGAAAAATTTGTTAAGGGCTGTCAAGACTCAATTAGGGTAACCTTTACTGATATTCTCAGATATGATGGCTCAATCAAAGGTGACAACAAAATTATTTTCATATGCTAACTACGTTAATTGGTGAAATAGTTCAAATACACACGAACCATGGGCTTGCTTTTTTATTGGATTTAAGAGATGTACAAAATATTTATTCTTAAGTAAGATATCTCCACATGATACACAAGGTATTGTAGATACAATTTCGACTTTACGTACAAGTATATTTGGTCAAATAAATAGAAACTTAATAAGCTGATCATGAGGTTTTTAGAATTACTTGCTCCTTAAACCGATCGGATACAGATAGTTTTGGTCATTCAAAATTTGTCGAAAATTGCTTTGTAAATATTGGGCAGAAGAAGAATTCGTTTTTTGGGGGCTATTTAGCTGTTATTCGATAGAAGATACATTTTATTGTTACAGTTTCGTTTTAGAGCAATAATCATTTTGTTTTCGATTAACACATCTTTACCATAGCGCTGAGTGTATTTATTGTGTTGGAGGTAATTGGATTGACAAATATTTGTTCAGCAAGAATGGAAAAATGAACCAGAAATTCAATTAGTGCTTGTTTAGTGATATGAACAAGTTTCGTATTGAATTTACAATTTTTGGTAAACATTTGAGAGGATAATTGAGTTGTTAAGAGGATTGGAACTAGACGGAGAGGCGGATAGCTCAAAATTCTGGTTATGTTAGACAGTAAAGATTAATTACTTGCAATTTTATTCTTGATAATCACTAATCTATTTATGTACAAGTATGTGGATACATACATAATGTATGTACACATGCGAATTCTTTTTGTCTGGTAAGCAGACTCGTTTTCCTTGTTGAAACAATCTTTCCGAGTTGTGTCCTCGCTTGTATATATTTAGTCAACTCGCTCCTACAAAGCCTTGGATTAGATTATCAACTAGGTCTACTATTTCCATCATCTTATCCATACCAGCATCTTGGCTAACTCAACGTTAGACTTAGGTTCTGCTTGGGTTCGATATTACGCAAATTCGAGTTTCAAAGTCCCATGTCCTATGTCTCTTAAATTGATACAAAATCTAAAATAAGAAATTTAATGGCGCAACAGTTCGTTGTGGACCAAGGCCTAGTCTCTTAACTTACGGCAAGACATTGAGGGATATTTTCATAGGCTAAGGATCTCACTTCCAAAGGTTTGCCATTGCCATCTGAAGGCACATCGCCGTTCCTTGCCACCGAGCCATTGAAGAGCCTTTTACAGTAATTAAAGAATACCGCGACGAATATCAACATCAATGACGAAAAGCCGAAGCTAGTGTCTTGCAAAATGACGATACAACCACGAACTAAATAAATTACAATGCTCCGACCTAGAGAATCTTCGATTTTCTGTTCACAGCTTCAATACAACCAAGGAAATCCTAGGATTGAGTTCAAACAATTTTGTTCATAATTATGTGTGAGCCTCGAGGACGAAGTAATACCATATGGTCCGTATCTCGAAGTAGAAAACGGACTGATGGGAGAATTACAGAAGAAGTCGATGAAGCCTTATACACGATAAAAATTCGAAACGCTGCTGATCTCCTGAAATAACCCCGGAGCAGAATCACGGAGAACTTAGACCAATCTGTCTCAAAATACATTGAAAGGAAACAGGATATCCAGCGATTGAAAGGAGCGCCTCATAATGCCGATTGCAGTTTGCGACTATATCAAGTTGTACATAAGAATTTTAGAAAAGCGACGTAAGACATTTGTGGAGGATGGCGTGGAAGCAGGTAGCGTATAGCCCAAGTATGCAGACGCAGCTTCGCATTTACACATTAATAGTTATAATGTAAAAATATATTTGTAATGGAAAAAACCTTTCAGTAGCGTTTGTTGACCTCAAAGCGGCGTATTACAATGCGGGAGGGAGGGCCATAATAGAGGGAGGGCCATGAGGGAGGAAGGGCCTAAAAACAATAAATATCCCTGAGAGACTTCTAAATGATATATGGGTAAAATACGACTAAAGGGAGATAAATCAGCATATTTTGTAAAAGCCAAAAAAAAAAAATATAACCCGGTGCCTTCATAATAGGCAAAGAATTGATGCAAGCAAATAGTTTAAAGCCCTGCTCTTCAAAGTATTTCTGATGAAATAGAAAAGATTGAGCAAAAGGCAAACTATTAGAACTATTACTAGAGTGTTTAGATTTTGTTCTGTCTACGTATAATTCCTATAATATGCAGACGATGTATTTGTCATGGCGAATACCCCAAAAAATGCACAACAAGGAATGGATGAATAGTTCAATTTAATTTGAAAGCAA
This sequence comes from Volucella bombylans, assembly GCA_949129095.1. NCBI lineage: Eukaryota > Metazoa > Arthropoda > Insecta > Diptera > Syrphidae > Volucella > Volucella bombylans. The sequence goes on along the minus strand of OX422140.1, from coordinate 124,207,970 downwards.
AGGGAATGAATGTGAATGTAAACAAAACTATAGCGATGTAGGTTTGCTAAGAAGACAAATCGAAAGAAAGCCTCAGTAAGTGCAAGTGTCGGCTTATAATCAGATAAGCAACACAAAAGTTGTTAAGTGAGACTTAGGCAAACAAAATTGAGGCTAAACAATACTTTATTAACACCAATAGCTCTTTACGGTGTAGAGAAACTAGCATTATAGGAAAAACATCTGAGTAAATTCAAAGCCATGAAAACGAAATATGATGGAACAATCGCAGTCAAAAAAAAGTCTATTGTAAAATAAATTGAAGACAGACGTATAAAATGTTTCGGTCAATTACAACAAATAGACGAACGATGCTGGGCAGATATCTCGAGCTAGACCTCCAAATATATGGTCGAACCGCGTCCAGATGGTAGGATTGAAAATTGCAAAACCTTCATAGAGTTAAAAGGACAATATCGGGACTGATTTCAATAGAAGAAATACATACTCCGAAGTTACACAGACCTCTAATAGTTATGGAGAACGAAGAAGAATATATCTATTCAGTTACGCCTGAGCTTAATTCCTGAACACAATTTTGTGATAATATAACTGGTCGACTTGCAATTTCTCCAGATCAGAATCAGCAAAATACCGACTCACTCATGATCTTGTAATTGAAGTTCCTGGGCCAGTTGATAAGTTTTAAATTTCTTTCAAAAGTTTTGCTTACTGCGGTTATGTTCTCTTTAACGTGCTCATTTCATCCAATGTTCGACGAATTGTTTAGATGAAAACAAGTTCGTCTATTATTTGTGCCAGTTGACGACCTATTTTCAAAATGAATTGAAATAAGTTGACAACGCTAATTGAAAGTGCAAATTTGTTAAGCTTAATGTACTATATGTATATGCGCTACTACTTAATGCTAGTATATATACCGGCTTGAAGTTTCAATCTTCATTAACATCACGAATCAGAGGTCTACGACTCTAAGCTACTTTAAAGCCTTGTTATCGATTTGATCCGTCGAGTCAATGCAGTTTTTATTTCTTCGTATTTTACATTTTGCGGTTGTGCCTTCTACTCAATTCACTAGTGGTACCACATAAAATGAGTTACTAAGCCAACTCCCTCTCAAACATTGCTTTATTGCGTAAGCCATACACATGCAAGTGTATTCGTCGTACTCTTGTATCTAATATTCATTAAGTAGCTGCCATAAAATTTTCTTAAATACATTATCAAATCCCTGTGGATCATTGAAGAGATTCCTTTTTGAATTAGGAATAACTTACGTTCTGAGCTTAAAGGCAGTTATTTAGCATTATTTTCTAAACTCCTGAAACTCATTTTGCAAAATTTCTGAAATTTTTCTAAACATTTACGATGTATAGATCCTTGTTTTCTCAGGATTATCATTCTTTTCCTTCTTCTGACTGAATATTCCTTTCCTGCATTTTTTACGATTCTATTTTTTATATGCATTTTCATTTGCTTCATTTGTGGGCTAAAACAATTACAATAGTTTTTATTTCAAATGGTTGGTACCACAAAGTTGATAAACATTTTAATGGCGACGGTTGTATCGTGCCAGGGAGTTTCATGCTCCATCGGTCACTGCAGGCTTGGGCTAATCTTGGCTATTCCCGATATACTGACGTTTAGCTTTTTATTTCGTCCATGTTATAGCAGCTTTTTTTAAATAAAGAGATCTGAATCGGAGAATAATCTGATCAGAAAATAATCTGCGCCAGAATTTGCACCACTTTAAGTGCGTTATTTTGGCATTTAAATCGTTAGTAAGTCTTTGGCCTTACATTTAAGGATATGTTTTGTGAGAGGCAGGTCGGCAAAGTTTACTGATAATAATGGAGAAACATCTAGACGCTTCAAGAGATCTGCACATTGTTTTCATCGACTTGGAAATACCGCTCGACCTAACTCCCACAGATCTCATTTCGATGGCGCTTAGAGCTCAAAATGTACACGAGACGAATACAAGAGTGATATGCGGTATATGGTATAGAATGACGCTAAGACTAAATTCGAATGTACAACCGGGTTAACCGGAGTTGTCGTAGTTGAAGTTAGAGTATACTGATGAGCAACGGGAAACTCTGCGTAATTGGATAAAGGCCTTATAAAAAAATGGGTTACGAATAAATAGTACAAAGACTTTTTAAAACTCCTGTAATCTATCTAGATGGAGTACTTAATATTGCCAAAATCCGAAAAATGTAAATATGATACACAGGCCCTGTCATTAACCATTTCACATTGAATCAGTATATGATGGCTTAGATGGCGTGAAAACTACGCATCATTTTTTAATATACACATCGTAATGCTGAAGATGTAAGAGAAATATTGGAGCTCAAGCTCCTGACGAAGTTCGAAGAAGGTCGGACAGAAAATAATTGGATCACTTAAATGCCAAAATATCATTTCACCGACGAACTGATTCAAAATAGAGCAGCCTGGAGAATGGTTCTAAGGTCTGCTTTTTAGTTTTTTAGTTTTCGTAGCAGGTGTTTTTTTTTTTTGAGTGATTAAACGATGTCAAATTTAGTATATTCATATGACGTATTTTGTCAGAATATTTTGGCAAATTTTGACGAAAAGACTCACGTTTCACCAATGCTCGCGTTTAGTGGAAATTTATTTCCAAAATTCGCATTCTGTTCGCCAAACTTATAAAGTTTCTGGTATACAACGTTATTTGCACAACCATCAGGCTTTTAATATCTGCGTATAAGTCGATGGGCAATACCGACCTAGTACATCTAGGATAATGCACATTTGTATATGGCTCACATGACAGTGATATCATCGGTGTATGTTTTTGGAAATGAAGTCGAAACACTTGTTAGGGTCATAGAATCGTAGGCATGTATTGGTTTACGCCGATAAAACAACAACTACTGGCGACTCGGAAATCGATATTGTAAATTGTTCCTGTTAATCCCAATATACTAGTACTCGAAAAAGATGTCAATAAAACGAGTTTTAAAACGAGGTAGATTCCATTTAAAATGCATTTGTATTAAAGAAAATTCATTCAAAATTTGCAAAATATACTAAAAGGAGGACAAAAACTAGTACAACCAACTTGACTTAACACTATCTTCCCCGCTTTTATAATATGAGTGCTTATACTCATTGCACCTATGGAGGAACTACATACAGGAAATATCGCCGCACGTTCTGAATAACCCACCTCCGATTTGGCTCAAAATTGGTAGAATTACTCATTGGAGTCGTACGAATCATAAACCGAACAAGTTTTGCAGAATTCGATATAGATTACATGTAAGGAACTTCAAAAATAGAAAACAAAAAGAAAATTCAAGTTTGTTTTTGTATTTCAAAAAATCATAACTTTATCTCTGCTCATCAGAATTTAGTAACCTATACCTTGTTGAATTCAAAAAAACATTAACTTTCAAGGTTTCAACATAATTTCTTTTTTTAAGGACGAAGGATATTCCAGAAAGTCCTTTTTATTTTTTGAACAAACAAATTTATTTCAGCTTTTTTTATAGATATTGTATTATAGGGAGACTCGTCCTCTATCTTCGTTTAAAATTTCCAGTTGAGATCTCTATGGGTTTGGCCAAATTATTTTTTTATAAAAATATTGTATATTTTGAAATAGATATTTCGATATACAGTGTTGGCCAAAACTATAGCACGAAAAATGGTCATATAGGAAAAAAGTAAAGAATATTAAAAAAGCTTATGAGAGTTTAACAACTTTTATATTTTCGTTTTCAGAAAATATTACTCTTTAATTTACAATTATTCATTTTACGTTAAATCTTATCTAATTTTTAATAAAATAAAATAATTAAAAATCCATAGAAAAACAAGTGGACAAAACTAAAGCACATTTTGAATTCGTAAACAAATAACACAAAAAAACTTTTTGAAACTAATACTTAGTGGCATATCCATTATTTTTGACTACCGCGGCACATTGACGAGGCATTGATGCAATTACATTGTCAATAGTATTCATTGGGATGTTATTCCAGGCAATTTGTGCTTGTCGTAGCAGTGACTCCAAATTATTGCATTTCGTGCGATCAATCCTTTTATCGATAATTCCCAATAGATTCTCTATGAGATTGAGATCAGTGGATTGCGCTGGCCACTTCATTAAAGTTATTTCGCTTTCGTTAAGCTAATCCTTCCCAATTTTAGCGGTATGTTTAGGATCGTTGTCATGTTGGAAAATCCATCGCAACGGCATATTCTCCTCGGCATAAAGAAGCACGACGTTTTGAAGGATATCCCGGTACACGAAACGATCCATTATACCACTAATCCTATGAATTGGCCCGACTCCATGACCGCGAAAATCTCCACACAATAATACTGCCACCACCGTGTTTCACTGTACCCTTGGTGAATCGTGGATTTAGGCCTTCGCCTTTTGGCTTCCGTACCGAATGAAAACCATCAGATCCCTTTAAATTGAATTTGAATTCGTCAGAAAAAAGTACAGTTTTATATTTCGCTACGGTCCAGTTAAGGTGTGCATTTGCAAACTCAATTCTCGCGCGTCAATGTTTTAGAGAAATATCTGGCTTTTTTATAGGACGATATGGTTTTAAGCCACTATCAAGCGCTCTTCGCCGGATTGTCCTACTTGAGATCTCAAGGCCCAGTTCTTTTTGTACACATTTTGAGGATATAAAGGGGTCCTTTTTAATAAGCCTTATAATTCTTTCATCCTCGCGACTGGTCGTTTTTCGGGGTCTACTGCTACTGTGCACCGTTTGGACATTTCCCTGAGCACGAAATCGAGCTATTACTCGCGAAATCACCGAATGGCTTATATCAAATTTGTTTGCAATAAATGTTACCGCTTTCAAAATTAGAAACTATTTCTTCTTTTATTTCGTAAGAATACTTATTACGTGCCATTTTATCACCTTGTAAATAGGTAATTTACATTGGGGCCTTAGTGTCCCAAGGCCTTGAAAGCTTAAAAAAACCCATTATTTATTTTCTTTTAAGATCATAACATACATATTCTTCTGATGAAAAGGAAAAATATTTTCCTTGAATTACTCCTTGAGCAGCAAATGAAATATGATAAAGTTTTCTCGTTTCCAGTACAATTCTTAAATTAAATAGAAAATCTCGATTCCATCAATAATTTTTCTTCATTATACTCTCCTGTGTGGACACATATGTAGGTAAAATCCATTTTCCTTATATTTTCAGTTGCCCAGTTATATATATAATTGTAAAGGAGTTCTTATCTGTCTTTGTAGGCTAGTTCTGGCAAACAGTCTTTTTACTGTGCCACCAAGTCCATCGCATGCACTTACTTACCATGAGAGGTGTTATAGAAGTTCCATTCAGCATTCACTTCAAGCTCCTGTTCATGCAATTTTAAATTAAAAAAATTCTTTTAAATAGTTCTTTTACTGCGCCGCAGATCCATCGGAAAAATAAATAATTTTTTTTAAATGTTGGCATTTCTTATGCAGGACGGCGCTGAAATGAGTGTACTGCGATAGTGTCATGCTTTAAGCAGTCGCCGATTACAACAAAATTTTCATTTTTATTTCATTTTCGTCGTCTGTTCATTAGTCCAGCGGTATCCCTGCACAATGACGGAAGGTCATTGATAAATATCGTAAATAATAAAGGACCCAGTATGGATCCTTGAGGTACTCCCGCTGAAGTTGCAATAAAGTCCGATATTTTATTATTAACAGCAACAGCTTGTTTTCTTCCATCAAGGTATGTTTTAGTGAGCTTGATAGCAGATGATCAGAAGCCGAAAAACCACTTGATTTTGGAAAGAAGCTTCATATGATCCACTGTGTCAAAGGCCTTGGAAAAGTCAAGTAGTGTCACAAAAGTTATTAGGTCTTTATCCATCGCCGCTCGGATATCATCTGTTACTTTTAATAAAGCAGACGTACAGCTAAAATGAGGTATGAAACCGGATTGATTTGTACAAAGTGATTTATTGCATTTGATAAAGACTGACATCTGCTGGTGTACTATCCTTCTATTACCTTTGACAAGAAGGGAAAGATGGCAATGGGTCTATATTCAGCCGGAAAGTTGGAGGACGCTTTCTTTTTCATAATGCGAAGAATTTTCGCGATTTTCCACGCGCTTGGAAATGTAGAAGTCATTATAATATTATTAAAAATATGGGTTATGGCTGGAAGAATGTAAGGTAGTATGATTCCAATGGAAGTGGGGTGAGTTCCATCGATACCAACAGCCTTATACTTAATTTTAAGTATAACCTTAACGACATCAGCTGGCTCAATACAAGCAAATTCAAAGCCATTAAGTGTTATATTCAGTGTGTCAGTGCTCTTGCTGGATGTCGTTTGCACTTTCGCGAATTCTTATTGAGCTGATTGAGATCGGTTTCGAATCTGACTAAATTTTTTTCTGCACGGAGACCAAATCAACGACTATGTGTCTAATTTTGGTTGGATCGTAATCATCCACTGGCCGTAAATCATGTGTACTGGGTTGTTGGGGTGTTAAGTCCAGAGGATTACAGCACGTTTTCCACATAAAAGTACTCATTTTAAATTTATAAAAATAACTCAAAATTGAATATTAAAATCAACTCTTCTTATACCCATATATTATGATAGAATCTGGAATAAGTTCCGAGCTCACTACAGATAGATATCAAGATAGTACAAGTAAACCAAGTCTACATCTACTAAAATAATGGAAAACGGGCACAGTGCTGTTCCAAAGCTAGTCATTGAAGAAATCAAGCAAAACCAAGAGCAGTGATGTTCCTTAAACAAAAAAAAAACACGCTTTGTCCTCACGATTTAGATGTGACTATGATAACCTAATAAACATTTAGTTTTTTGATTTACCTTCCAATAAAAAAATTATTTTGGCCAAACCCATAGAGATTCCAACTTGAAATTTTAAATGAAGATAGTAACGAGTCTTTCTATAGTATATACATATGTAGGTACAAACAAATTAAAAAAAAAAGGAAATACCATTTTTTGATTCAAAAAATAAAAATAAAAAGAACATTCTTCTTCTTCAAAAAAGAAATTATGTTGAAACCGTGAAATGTTTTTCAACAAGGTACAAGTTACTAAATTCTGATGGACAGAGCATAAAGTTATAAAGTTATAATTTTTTGAAATATAGAAAAAACCTTGAATTTTGATTTTATTTCTAATTTTTGAAATTCCTTACACGCAATCTATATCCAATTCTGCAAAAATCGTTTGCTTTATGATTCGTACCACTCCAATGAGTAACTCTACTACTATAATTTTGAGTCAAATCGGAGGTGGGTTGTTCAGAACGTCAGACGACTTTTCGTGGAATTCGTCAACGCCCAAATAGCTTCGTCAAATATAGGGCTTTCCAATAAGGACTTGACAACTTTTTTTTTTAAATAAAACACAAACCATTTGAGATATTTCAAAAACTTTATTATCGGCTTGAAGTACAATCGAAACATTTATGAATGGAACTCGACTTCGTTCATATCGCCACCGCGGGCACGTTTGCAGCGGTCGACTCGTTGGACCCAATTTTCAACGACTCGGCCACACATTTCGGCCGAGACGGCCGCTATTTCGCGTTCAATGTTGGCTCTGAGCTCTTCCAACGTCGTCGGCGTGTTGGCATAAATCAATGACTTAACGTAGCCCCACAGAAAATAGTCAAGCGGCGTTAAATCGCACGAACGAGGCGGCCAATCGACTGGCCCATTTCTTGAGATAACACGCTCACCATACTTACTCTTCAATAAATCGATTGTAGCGTGTGCTGTGTGGCATCATAATATTGAAACCACATGTCGTCCAAGTCCATATCTTCTAATTCGGGCCAAAAATAATCAGTGATCATGGCGCAATAACGCTGACAATTCACAGTATTGTGACGATCGTTATCGTCGACGAAAAAATATGGCCCAATAACGCCGCGGGCATACAAACCGCACCAAAAAGTTATTTTTTGTGGATGAAGTGGTGATTCATGAATCACATGTGGATTTTCACCCGACCAATAACGCATATTTTGCTTATTGACGAACCCATTGAGCCAAAAATGAGCTTCGTCACTGAAGATGATTTTGCGATGAAATTCATCATCTTGGCGTATCTTCTCCAGAACCCAATCGGAGAACGTACGTCGCTTCAAATGGTCCATCGGCTTCAATTCTTGAGTCAGCTTGGTCTTGTATGGGTGTAAACCAAGATCCTTACGCAAAATACACTATAATGTGGTCTAGGCGAGAATTACGACCGAAAATTGGAGTTAACGCTTCTAAAGTTTCAGTCACCGACTCCGAATTTCGGTAGAAAATTTTTATAATTTGCAGACGTTGCTCGTTCGTGTACTTTGCCATGTTGAAAATGTTGAGTTTACTGAATAAATTGACAGTGACAATTTGATGATTAGTGAAAGAATGCGTTCACAAATTAAATGCAAAGTTGTCAAGTTCCCTATCACTGTGGTTTCAGGCCAGAAAAAAAAATCTAACATAGATCACATTTTCACACTATGGCAGAGACGAACTATGTAAATACATAGAGCCATGTCTAACTCTAGCATCCCTGCGGAGCTTATGCGGGATGACGATGGGGAATGCATGTTGTTATGTCAAGCTGGGTAATGGCAAAACCGAGACCTTCAATGTTAGGAAAAGATTCAAACATATGATCGGTTGCCATGTGATTTTTGCAACATCGTTCTTGAAAGAATTATACCAAACTCACAAGTCAACTCCAGAGGAACCATCTTTCAGAAGTATGTTTAGTTAGTTGCATACCCAGACGACATGGGGGAACACAACCAGCTGGCAAAGATGGGCTTAGCGCTCAGTGAAGGAGAAAGAAAATATAAAGTATGCTGTCAACGTAGAGGGACACACAAGAACACGGAAATCATGCGAGGAAGCACTCTTGCTAATCGCTGCTTCTTTGGGTTTAGAAGACAATTGAGTAATAAAGCCGCCTCTCGAGTAACCAAAAATGTCTCATACATATACAAATCTTATACTGATCATCTCAGTCCAGCTTCACTGAGTTCCGAAAGAAAAGTTCCTTGGATAATTTTCGTTCTCATTTGCATCAAAAAATGGGGGAGACGTTTCAATAGCGAATTGTATTGTAGTATAGCGATAACCCGGCTTAGATGGCTACGTTTCCTTGAACCCATGAACACCAGCGGTATGGCTTGGAAAGTCTTCGACTTCAATTCAGAGGTACAACGCAGTAGAGGACAACCTCATCTAAGGTGGTGCACACAAGTCGAAGGGGTCGTCAGCCAACTTCGTGTGGGCAACTAGAGGCAGCTGGCAAAAGACCGCGCTGAGGCATTTTAGCTGAGGCCACAGTCCGTCCCGGACAGTGGAGCCATCTAACTAACGATATGAACTCAAAATAAATATTTACAATCTTAAATTAGGTCAAGGTGGTTATGTGCCATTAACTTTAATTAATTTTTTAACAATTTATTCCAATATAAAGTTGTTATGCTAAAAATATTAACATCCTTTACATATGTATTATATGTTCAAATTGTTTTTAATTTTCATTCAGGCTCGTGATCGTTAGGTATGCGAACTGACCATGGGGGCTCATTCGCCACCAGCACTTTTCTAATACCTTGACGAAGTCTTATAGATCTGATCTCCGAATATGTAAGAGTACTTCTAAAATATGTGTTGTCCTTGATTTAAATTTTTTGCCGAAAATCTTGCTTCAAACGAACTTTTACTTGATTTCTATAAACATTTTTGATACAATCTAGTTAAGAATCTACTCTATTTCGAGTAGTCTCTGGGATAGGCGCTGCTTAGGAAATTTTCCTCGTGCAGGAGTTAGATTGAAAAGAAACAAAAAGACAGAACTAAGACTTCTGGTCTTTACTAGATATAATAGAGCTCGACGTCTTACCTCATGGAGGATTACAGATAGAAGGGAACAATTTTAGTTAGTAGAAATAGGAAATAGGTAGGTTGATAGTCGGCTTTGAATTGTAACAACCGGCGACGTTTTACACTAAACATTAAAACTATTTGAAATTTATCGATTTTAGTCCAGCTAAGGAATTATATGCTTTTCACATGAACAGGTTTTGATACGCATACAAAGAAATATGTATGTCTACTTAAAATACGATAAATGCTTTTTTGTAACTCCTCCGTGTAGTTCAACGCAAGACTAAATTACACTTTTAAGCACACAATGCAGTTGGTTTTGAATGTTTTAGTAGAAGGGGAAGGGGTTATGTGATTTGATTAGGAACGTTAAATTTAAAAGTGAAATTTGAATTTTAAAGTTTCAGGTAAATTTTTTTTCTAAGATTTTTGTTTTGTTCTTTACAGTGATTGCGTGGGCTATTATTCCCCTTAATATACATTTTGTACATCCAAATTTTAGCTATCACAGTTGGAATTTGTTTGTAGCAGTGTGTGCCTTACCAAGGTAAGTTCTTTGAAATTTATTCATTCAGAACAGGTGTAAATGGTAATTGTATTGTGACATTCTTCGTAGTCTTTTTCTTGGCCTATGGCTTTTTGCATTTCCTGAAAGTCCAAAATTTCTACTCGAAGTCGGAGAACCCGAGAAAGCTTTGATCGTTCTTAAGCACATGTATGAAAAGAACACAGGACAAAGTCAAGATAATTATCCGGTAAAAGGAATACTTCAATACCTAATGATAAAATATTAACTTTGCTTTGAAATTTTCTAGTTTACAAGTCTTATAGGTGGTAAGGTTTTGGAAGGAGAGAGCGTGAGTGTTAGACGATTAAAATTAAGACGGCCTAAAGAACTTAAGATGCTAGCTGAAGAAATTTGGACACAGACTAAAGCACTTTGCGGGAAAGGACACTTAAGAACAACAGTACTGACTTGCTTAATACAATTTGGGCTGACGTCAAGGTTGGGCATTTTATAATCTGAATTTGAATAAGAATAACTATTGTTATTTCAGTTACTACACACTTATGGTTTGGTTTCCCGAATTATTTCAACGCTTTGCTGATTTTGAGGAACTAAGACCTGGATCACCGACATCTGTCTGCGAGGTGTCATCGATATATGCAAGAAATGAGTAGGCACTGTCACAATTTTTGTTTAAACAGGAAAATACGTAAAGTCTTTTTTTTTTAAGAACAATTATAGAACATTCTGAGATCTGTGATTCAACTATACAAGAAGGAGTTTACCGAAAAACTTTGATTATTGGGCTAGCCTGTATACCAACAAGTTTCTGGCTCCCACTTTGTGTTCATCGCTTAGGAACTAAATTCTTTCTGGGTTTGTTTTGATTTTATAGTTCAATTCAACAGCCTTTTTTATACATGAATTTGGTTTTTATAGTTTTTGGATTAGAAGCTGCTGCAGCAGTTACCATTGGCTTGTACTTTGTAAAGAATTCAATGCAGAACCTCATTTTGTCGTGTATATTTGAGGCTCTGACATCTCTCAGTATCAGTACAGTGTACTGTGTCATGGTTGATCTATTTCCAACGAATTTAAGGTAAGCCTAAGCAGTTTGTGATGGAAAGTTTTGTGTTGAAGTGACTGACTTTTACTCCTTTTAATCCCAATTAGCTATTTTCTAATTCGAAATGTTAAATTATCACAATTGACAATTCTAATTTGGTTATAAGTAGGTTGAATGGCGAATATTCTATCGAGGATTGAAGCCCTTCATGTTTCTACAATAGTTTATAAAATACATACACATATGTACATATATTTCAGGAGTTAATTTTTTTTATAAATTCCTATGGCTTATTCTGAATACAATAATCCTTACTTACATAGATGTAGCGCCATTTGGGGTTTAACGAACAGATCGCTTCAGCCGGTTTTCTAGTTCGAGACGTCAAGTTGGTTAAGGTTCCTTTCCACTTATGCACGCCGCCTAAAATAAGATTTTTTTGGCCTTGTCCCTCCAGTTTTGATTCAAAGATTCGTCAGACCGAAGTGTTAATGTAAAATCGTTCCACATGTTTTAAGCATCCATGCCGTTATAATCGAATTCTTCTGACCTAGATGATAGTGGTTGATCCTCAACTCAGCGTCAATACATTCCAAAGGTCACACATTTTACCGTGAAAACGACAAAGCATTTCTTCATCCGCCTTTGATTACGACAATGTCTTTCTATCATCAAGTAGGACTGAAGTCATTTTCATCGTCACTTTGGTTGCATGAGAAAAGGATTTGTTACACAATTGCCTTTTTAATTCCAAGGAACAGCGACTATCGACAGTTATTCTCCATATGATTTCTATATTTCTACGCTGGTGCCATTCCTCGTGTTTATAGCGGAATCTAAGTGGCAAAGTACCAAACTTCCTCCAAGTTATATCTGCTTATTTTGATGTTTTGTCCAATATGTCGGTATTGTTCGTTGAGAGCATATACCAGTACTTCATTTGCTCTCACTTCATTTATTTCCTACCCCTTTTTTCCCGCTTGTGCTTAATATTAATAGCGTCCACGTAAGCGAGAAATTGTACAGACTTTTGAACGATTGTGCTTCTGGTGTTGGGTCCTGAGTTCTGCATCATTCTTTGAAGATGATGGGTGGCCGCGACTCAAGTGGTAATGTATTGACTTCCCAATCGGACGGTTCGGGGTTCAATACCAGCCGTGACCAAAAGGAATTTTTTCAGGCAACTGAAATCTTGTGAGGTGAATAGTCAATTTACACTAATAATTTAGTCTCCCCATTAATTGTTGGATGCCACCCATGGAGTGAAATAACCACTGAGCCCAAATATCTTTCTCTCTCTCCCTCTATCCAATTTTCCGAAAAATTTAAGACGTGATCCGGCATTTTAAGAGTAGTCATACCTTTTGAGTCTTAAGTTCTTAAAAAAAAAGTAAAAAAAATCGCATGACAGCTCGTTGTTTTGTGTGAACCCTGTTTTTGACATTGAAAGTCTTTGTGAGATCTTACCGAAATTGACGGATCAGCATGCATCCTTTATCGTCTTCCTGCACAGTCGAACGTGCTTAGTAGAGATGTCAAAACTAGACATGAATTAATTCACAGTATTAGTTCGGCTTGACAATAAGTATGATATACTCAACCGTACCTTAGCTACAGCACATCGGTCATCTGAATTACTATTGGCATTTTGGGTTGTTAGGATCTCCATACTTCTGGAAGATTGTCTTACGTCAATCGCATTGTGGTCAATTCGATTGATAGTTGATTGATTAGTGCGTAGCTTAGTGTATTTATGAATGCATAGATGTGGAAACCGAGCTACATATGATCACATCATATTTAGACCATTGCTTATAGTAAATGTCGTTTCTCAAAGCCCATATAAACTGTCTTTTGTGCTAAGGCCTTCTCTTCTATGGGGGCATTATAACAAGCTCATTTTTTGCGATTCTAGCATAGATGCGGACCGTCAAGAGGCGTATATGCTGGGAACCTTAGACTTCCTGCTTCTTCTTCATAGAACTAAAATTAGCTTCTTAATAAGTATCGCTTTTGTTGCTGATATTCACCGAAGAAAATATCACAGTTTTTCACATAAACTTTGTTCGGCTCATCACATTGGACTTTTTAGACGGCCGCTGTCCTTTTTTTCCTTTATTCGGGCATCAACATAAATCTGTCCTTACATATATAAAAAATAACTGAGGAAGGCACAGCCAGAATCCTGGAGATCATTCTGTGATAAAATTACAGAAACCTCTAAAGCATTTCGGCTAAGAAAAATCTTTTCTACAAATCCTCTGATGCCTAGATGTGTGACAAAAAAACCGAGGGCTCTTGGACAACCTCAAGTGATGAATCACTCAACCTGCTACTGGACACTCACTTTCCAGGTAGCTCCCTATTCGCGGCCAATAGCATTACAAGTCTCAATTTGTCTCTGATTACAAGAAACAAACTGCTTTGGGGTCCGCATAGCTTCAAACCATACAAGTCTGCTGGTCTGGACGATATAATACATGCCGAGCAACAAAGGTACTCAGATATTGTATTATCCTGCCTACGCCAGAGTATATCATGAGGAGCTGTGTAAAACTGATCCACATTCCACTGTCATGAAGAGAAGTCATTGTACTCGTAGTTTTCATTCCCAAAGTCGGAAAATGATCACATGTTGTCCCAAAGGACCTCAGACCTATAAGTCTATCATCTTTCTACTGAAAACTCTGGAACTACTGATTGATATCCATATACGATCTGAAATTGACCCACTATTTCTGTCACCGGCTCAACATTCCTACTACTATATAAAGGAAAGTTGGTGGAAACGGCTCTGCTCATGTGGCTCTAGCCACATCGAACGATCTCTACACTATATAGAGAGAGTAGATAATGGTCGCTTTCCTGGACATAGAGGGTGCCTTTAATAATGTTAACACATCCGCAATCACAATTGCGCTGTTAAATCTGCAGGTAGACTATTTAGAAGGGGAGTTAATCAGTCTTCTGCTAAATAGCAGGATAATCAACTCCAAACTGGGTGGAGCTTCTAATAAAAGATGTGGCAACAGAGGTACACCGCAACGCGGTGTCTTTTCTCCCCTTCTCTGGAACTTAGCAGATATAGCTCGAAGCGGGTGGTAGCAGGTTCATTGCCTATGGGGGTGACGTTGATATAGCCGTCTCAGGTAAGCATCTTAATACCATTAAAGAACTCATTAAGCTAAGTCTTAACAGATTACTCCTTTGGGCAGATCGCTGTGAAGTGGGAGTAAACGCGATAGAACTAATCTTGTCCTCTTTTCCAGGAACTGTGACATTCGAATCATAGAACCTCCCTCAATAAATGGTACCAGTTATGTCTTTTCCGATACAGCAAAATATCTGGGTCTCATTTTTGTCAGGGAACTTTATTCTCTTGCAAACAAGCCATTGGAGACAAATGGGGCCTTCAACCTCGCATAACCCACTGGCTATACATCTCGGTCATAAAACCACCTACGGGGTTATTGTCCAGTGGCCGACCTTAGACAATGCAGTCAACTGCAGCAAACTAAGCAGAGTCCAAAGAAGAGCATGTCTATGCATAAGCGGAGCCCTACGTCCTACTCCCTCCCCGTCACTGGATATTCTGTTTTAACTTGACACCCTTCGATATCTTCAGTAGGCAACTAGCTCCGACTGCCGCATCCGCCTTAAAGCGACTATACACTTATACTACTTATTTGGCCACTCTGATATTCTTATTATATTAGGAATCCTCACACAGAACATCGGTTACACTATACCGCAACTTTGATTTGACACAGACTTTCATGCAAACTTCCCCCCTAGATCCTTCTGGGAGGAAGATGCTTTCATTGAGGATAAGTCAATCCACTTTTACACAGATGGATCTAAAACTGGTAGCGCGGTTGGTGACGTTGTTTTCTTAGATAAGTTAAATCTAAGCCTCTTCTTCCGTCTTCCAAATTACTGTAGAGCGTTCCTGGTGGAAATTTTGGCGATTAAAGGAGCACTGTCTTGGCTGAAGAAAATCGTGATATCTGCAAAGGATATCCACATCTTTTTGGATCGTCAGGCCGATATCAAGTCCCTGGACTGAGTCTCATTAAATTCTAAAACCGCTCTTGAATGCTGATAATCTCTTTTTTGGGTCCCGGGCAACAGAGACATTCCAGGAAACTGTAGGGCCGATGAACACGCCAAAATTAGAAGCACTCTACCTATTCTACTATTCTACCGGAAAAGGGTAACATAGGTATACCAATCGCTACGAGCAAATCTATATTACTATAAAGCTTGGATGCTAATAAAAGAATAGACCTTAACTTTCTTCTACAATGACTTAAGCGATCTAAAGGATATTTTTTTTTTTTATAATTTACGCGCGCCGAAGGGATTAGATACTGCCAGGGCGCGGGCGGAAAGGTAGAAGGAGGAGAAAGGAAAATTGTTTGTAGTGGTTTGAAACTCAGGTGTATTTGGTTTCGATATTCGCTCTCCAGGGGTGGGAGTTCGAATAGGACGGAGAATTTTTTCTTCACTCAGAGTGATTCGAGGTATAATTCACAGTATTTTTTTTTTGTGCTTGAAACTTTACAACAGCCAAATCTACGTGTCAGTGTTATGCCTTCACACGCAGAATTTTTCTGTCTGAGTTCCAATTACACAAATGAAAAACTGACTTGCCATGGGCAGGATTCGAATCTGGACCCTCCGAGTGAGATGCGATTGCTAGTACCACTACACCACGGCGACCCACAGTCTTCTACGCTTCATCATAAGCTAAAATTGGTTCCATGAGTAGGATGAACACAGATCCATGTGGCATGACAATGGGCCAATAGGCGTAACTGGGTTGGTCTTTCCAACAGTCACTTTTAGCTACCTAGCTACCTTGGCCCTTGTCCATCCACTATATGGAAAATAAAAGGTCCTGGCCTGAGTTTTAGATGGTACCGGAACTAAATCCATGAGAGCATGGCTTGCTAGCGAATTGGGCAATTCAAAGTCGACCATAAGTTTTATCGAAACATCATGTTTAGTTACGAAGCTTATGGAGTTGTGAACCGTCAAATTTACTAGCAGACACGCATGAGATTTAACACCCACAGGAGTGCATTTTTTCGGTTGTTCTTCACGGTGGTGGCATTATCGATTCCTATTTTTTTTAAATGAGGCTGGAGATCGCTTTACAGGCAATGGATAATGATCTGCGATTATTTCTTCGACAATATGGACGAGCTTGTCCCGTATGATTTGTGATTTCAATAGGATGGCGCTGTGTGTGCTGATAAACTGTAAAATACTCGAGGTTAAGTAGAGCCCCTCGAAAGGGTGGTGGTGTTCAAAACATAATGTCGTGAATCATTCTTCATAATGAATAAATATTGTTGATTCCAAATCAATTTCTGTCGGTTTTGTTGTAAAAAGTTCATTAATTCTTAACAAAGACCATTTATATATTTTCAATGACAAAACACATTGACTTAGCTTAGTTAATTTTTAAAAAGAGCTTTTAGTCTACATATCTAGGCATAGAAGTCATATGATATTTTAAGCCGTTAATTGTTAATCTAAGTAATGAAAGATTTCAACTATTATTTATTTTGTTTTTTAGAGTAATGGCAGCAGCATTGTCAATGACATTTGGTCGTGGCGGGGCTTTGTTGGGAAATCTACTATTCGGATTCCTAATCGACTATAATTGTGTGGTACCAATTGTTATATTTGCTTTTATGTTAGCTGGTGAGTACTAAGACCAATGAGAAATATTTTTGTCTTCTAAAGCTCTTTAATGAATAGTAATGCCAATTTCTACAAAACTTGCTATTGCAGTTATTTTTCTTTTTTATAAATTTGAAAAATTTTGCAAAACATATTGTTAAATATTAAAATTTTCTTTCAGTAAGTGGGATACTTTGCTTTCTCCTACCGAGTACGGGGAATGAGGCCTTAGCATAAGACTTATTTCGTATTTTTAAGCTTAACCTTACAACAATAGAAATAAAACTAAATTAAACAATTAAATTAAGATTATGAACAGAAGAATCAAAAATCAAAACAATTAAATTTAAGTTTGACTTAAAGTAAATGTGAATGTATTATAAAACGACATAAAAAGAAATAGTTGCTGTAAATTGTTTATATATTGGTTGTTAATTTATTGTTTATTCATATTTATAGCGGAAATATTAATATTATTATTGTTTATTTATCTTATTGTTTTTTCAATCAATGTTGTGAAAGTTAAAAATCTAAGTACCTTGATGTAGAAGAAATATTTTTTTTAAATTAATTTGCTTGTTTAATTGATAAAAGAAAAGAGAAAGGTCTGTTTATGAACTGGGATGAGTGATCAGTTTTGATAAATAAAATGAGGAGAACGTTTAATTTTGATATTGAAAAAAAAAAAATTAAGACAAGAAAAAGAAAAAAATGTTTACTTTATAAAATAGACCTAAGTTCTTGGATTTATTCATTTATTGATACTTTATGTAAAAGACAAGCAATTAGAATTTAAGTTTTGTTAAGAATAGAAAAAAATCAAAATCAAAAATAACAAGAAAACAATATGTATCAATAAAAATAAAGGCCTAGTTATTAAAAAAAAAAAAAATATTTAAGAACTGACTAATTTTGTTACTACAATATTTCCCCTTTTTTTTAAGAGTAAAGATACCTGTAGAAACAGCTCGCCAAGTGCCGAAGTCCACTACGCTGTATTTTCAATAAAAATATTCACATTGCCCAAACAATTGCTCGTGGAGATGCATAGGCAATGCCAAATACCAATCTGATAGAAGGCAATAATTGATTTTCATCTAGAAGGCAGTTTTAGCCAGAACTAAAAAACTCCTTGACCTTCACATATATTAATACGCCTATTTTAAAGGAAGACTAACAAAGAGGGCCCTACACTAGAAGACACGAATAACTAAGAGGTTAATTCATCATAATATTTGCAACCTATCTAAACACAGTTTTTCTATAAAATCCACACCAAATCTGTCAAAAAATTTCTCATCGAGCTAAAAGTAAAATGCCTTGGCAATGTATGAATCAGAACAGGGATAATTTAGGCTAAGTTAGGTTACAGCCTTTCAATCAAACCATTTAACAGCTCAAAGTGGGGCATCTCTTCTACATTAGATTGTTAACAACAACCATTTATCATGAACAAGCTATACTTGCTGATTCGGCGGTCCAATTTTCGGCCACTCCTTCAAGCTCTATCTCACAAATAACGAGCTGAACGTTGGCTTTTAAGGCTTGAAGAGAAAATCCGAAAAAAGTTCAAACGAGCCAGAAACAATGTCTTTCTTAAGCATATACATTTTTAGAATGACCAAAACCTGAGTCAAATATGCTACATTGTCCGAAAAGGTGGTACAAATTTTTGTTCATTTGTCAAAAATATTAGAAATTTTGCCTCATCCTCCATCTCAATGCTCTTTTTGTCAGCTCTTTGGACAAGGCCAATCAATCACACTTTGCGGCGAAAACAAAATAGTTTCACTTGATATTTTTGACAGAATATGGCATCCAGCTCTTTTGTGGAAAATGCGTGCATTTGAGATCGACGACTCTTATTCAATTACCTTTCAGAATGTTCAATTAACTTGCCGTGGCTGGTTTCAACTCTGATATTGACAAAATAAGTGTTGGTGTGCCCTACGGTTCCGTTCTGCCTCCAACACTCCTTTTATTCTTCATTAATGATGCCTTATAAGCTTCTTCTAATCCAATATATTCCTTTGCTGACGACAGCACTCTCTGCTTCTCATATTCGTTCCCGGACTCATGTCCATGCTCTTCAGCTATAGAACGGGAACGGTACCGTATGCTAAGCTCATTACAGCATCACCAATTGGGGAGCAATCAACAGAGTGGCATTTAATGCTTTCAAAACACAATGCTTTCTGCTGTCGTTAAATCTAAATTTAAATATCAAGCTGTTATCCATGAATAGTACTTGTGTCGAAGCCAAAAAACTTTCCATTCTCGGTATGTGTGGCAGTAACTACCTACATTGGAATGACTATATATTTGATATCACCAAAAATGCCGGTGCTCTAAAAGATCTCTGCACCTGCTACATAAAATTCAAAACGATGACGCCAATATTGCACAGTCAATTGGCACGGTCCAAAACTGTTCTATCAGTATTTTCACCATCGATGCTCTATCGAAATTGCCAGTAGTATTCCGCCCCTTCAAACTTTTAACCATAACACTCGTCTCACTAGAAATGCTCATCAATCCTCAAGCCCGCTTTAGGACGTACTCTAAAATATAATTATTCATTCAAAAGCCGTACACTTCGCTTATTGAATGCCTAGCTCTCTATTTCCTAGTCATTATAACTTGCAAACATTTAAGACTAATGTACATCGGTACTTCTCTTTTCTTCTTCAATAAGTTACTAATAACCCGTTCAGCGCGCACTAACTATATAAAAAAAAGAAAAAGTTGCAAAGCTGCAAAGCTGTGACGGCAATGCTGCAGAACTTGTGTTCATTAATGCTTTCAATTTTACATTTATAAATTCACCTTATGTCACAGTTTTTAATCATACTTTTGTCTTAACTATACCACCGCCTTTCCTTGATGCCTTGTATGTGTGCACGTTCATCTGAACGTCATTGTCGTTTTTTTTGGGTTTTCGGGGTCGTCAGCAGTAAGTCCGTCCTTATTTCTAGTTTCCGTTGACCCATTAAAAGTTCACCTGTGTTTCACCATTCTGACTAATCCTGAAAAGTCGTTATTGACCTCATCTCATTTATGAGTAAGAAATCTGGCATGCTGATTGCTGATGCCACCGTTGATTCATTGAAGTGGATTCTTTCGCGGAACATCGTCTTTCTCAGGTTGAATCATTTCTCACAGGACATAATGGCGTTGCTTTTTTCTCCTGCTCAATCTCGTGCTTATAACAAGCTTAGTAAGTTGGACAAATCCGGTGGCTACCACGAGTATCATTTTTAACTGAGATACTCGTATTTACAATATGTAAATGATCACGTATCAAGTAGTGTGGGTATAAAATTTATATTAGAATAACAGCAGTCTAATCATAATTTTGTGCATAAGAATAAGTGAAGAAAAAAAAGTGAAATTTTTTATAACTTTTAATATTTCATCGCCTTCAAAGTATTGCCCTTCCGCTACAATACACTTATACCAACCAATTGTGGGTGGCCGTGGCTCAAGTGGCAGTGTGTTGGCTTCCAAATCGGAAGGTTCGGTGTTCGAATCCCAGCCTCGTCCGAAAGACATTCTTTTTTTCAGGCAACTTAATTCTCGTAAGACGAATGGTTGCCTCTAATACAACAACAAGTCCAAGTACACTAATAATTTAGTCTCCCCATTAAATGTTGGATGCCGCCCATGGAGCGAAATAACCACTGAGCCCAAAAATCTTTCTTTCTCTCTCTGTCCCATTTTCCTAAAAACTTAACATGTGCTCAAGCATTTTAAGTGTATTAATACCCACTTGAGTGTTAAGTTCTTTAAAAAAAAAAAAAAAAAATCCCCGAAGCAATTGTTAAAGTCTATTTCCAGAATGTTTTTCAAACCATGCAGCGATTCGGTTTTTATCTCATCAATCGTGTCGAAACGGTGTTCCCAGAGCGATCTTTTGGACTTAGGAAATAGTAAGGAGTCCCGCGGTGCTAAATCAGGTTATTTACGGTGGTTGTGGAACGATATGAGTTGGTTTTTTGGCGAAATGGTTTCGAAGAAGAAATGCAGTGTGAGATGGTGCATTGCAGTGGTGCAAAAACTGAGAGTTGTCTGGTCATAATTCTTGGCTCTTTTTAGGAATAGCTTCACGTAAACGACGCATAACTCTCAAATAATATTTCTTGTTAAAAGTTTGGCATAGCGGAAGGAATTCGTAATGCACCACACTACGATAATCGAAGAAAACTGGTAACATGACCTTGATTTTTGAACGACTTTGTAGCGACCTTTTTATTCTTGGCTCACCTTTTGCACGATATACGCTTGATGGCTAGGTTGTTTCCGGGCCGCATGCAAAGATCGAAGTCTCATCTCCAGTAATGATGCGTTTCATAACCGATAGTTAGTCAGAAAGCATTGTTTCGCAGATGCTAATGCCTCACTCTTTTTCCAAAAATTTGGGTGGTTTTCGAACCAAACGAGATCTGACTTTTGTCAGCACAAAACATCGACGATTTTTGAGCACCAAAGCTTTAGTGTTGTTCTTTAAAGTGTTGTTCATCATTTGATGTTGATTGCCGATGAATAGCTTCAACGCTTTCTCCAACTTCTTTGAATTGTTTGTACCACAAGTAAACATTTTTTTGTGGCATAGTCGGTTCACCGAAGTCCTTCTGCAACATTCTCAATGTTTCTGCACGAGAAATTTAATTCCAAAAACAAAGTTTAATGCAACTTCTTTGCTCAACAAAATCAGACATGGCAAAAATCGCTGAATTCACTTTTTATTGTTCACAAAATACATAAGTAGCAATTGAACAAATGCAGATTTTGACATGAAATTTGAGACAGATGTCAGTGACAGTACTACCAACCTAAAAAAAAATATTTCCCATAATTGAAGAGCTCGCGTATTTAAAAATTAAAATTTCACCTCATTTTTTTTATCACATAGTACAACCCGAAGATACTACTAGTAATACATCCATATACTCGTATTTCAAAAAATCAACGGTCACTTGACATTCCGTTCCCATTTTCATCATGTTGCCTATTCTACTCTTCCAAGCTAAAGGCCAATGTCAACCATTCATAATTAAAACAATATTTCAAAATCGTAAACATTCATCCAGTGTAAGGAAATACACTTCCATCCATTAAACATCTGCTTGAATGGAAATGATAATCATTGCAATATTGTCCATCCAACGCATGCTCTTGCCAGTTGGAAACAAGAGACAATGAAGCAAACACCAAACTAATTCCTTACAAAGAATACTTGCAAAGGCACAGCAACATCGACCACTGGAACTATCAATCAGTTTATTTCAAACCCTAGAACCATCCTAAACAGATATAAACCGTTCGCTGTCACCCTAACGAAGACCTAGGAATACGCTCTACTACGGTTCGGGAATGCTTTCTACTCCCACGGGAGTTACAGTTCCTTTAGAAGATTCACTTTAATGGTGGTTGTGAAAAGTTTTGGCAATTTAATTAAAAATAAAATTTTGAAAATTTCGATACATACTCGTATGCAGTTTGAAAAATATCTGGCGACAGCAAAAAGAGTTAAATCATGTCTCATTACTAATTAAATTAAAGCATCGACCTTTAAACAGTAGTTCTGGGAAGGTTTTCGTCGAACATGCCAAAGGCTAAGTCTTAGACCGTTTTTTTTCTTGTGTTTTGTTCAATTGTGATTGTAATTTAGATTGTGGAATTTATTTAAAAATTTATAAAGTTCGAGTATCATAAAAAAGCGAATTAAAGAGCGAACAAATTTAAAGAAAAAATAATGGAGAAACTACATGAGTATCAGGGATGGTCAGGGCGTCTTCATGAATGGCGTGACAGCATACGAGAGCGTTTTTCAAGCTTTCGCGAGCAACATCCTGAGAATCTTGTGGATATGGCTAAAAATGCAGCCGGTGATCAAATGAAAGGCAATGCCAGTGCTGGGCAGGATTTCTCTCACATCTACAGGTAAGCGATAAAGGTGGAAAATAAAAAAGGCAGACGGCAATGCTAGCTTGAAGCCGACATAAATACTAGGTTTGCATATATATTGATAAATTTCATTGATATGAGATATGAATGCCATAAATCACATAGTGCCGGAATTTAAGCACTGACATGTGGTAACATATTGCTCTCTTATGATATCGAAATTCGGCTGATAAGCTAGAAGGCAACTGATTAATGTGATTTAATAAAAAAAATACTAAACAAGGTTGGTCGTAGAGATAAGACACGACTGGTGTGGTAGTAAAATTGTTCATTGCTTGCATCTATGCCAATGATAACGTCTACGAATTAGAAATACGATACTGCAACATAAACTTTTAAAATGATTGTAAACACTTAGGTACTGTCTTATTGAAAGTTTTTTTTTATTTAAGGTAATGTTTTGCATAACCTTTAGAATTAAGAGAATTCGTATGATAGCTGCAAATGTTGGGTATGACAACTTCCTAAGAAGAGATATCTGATTATTTTTAGTAGCCCCGAATATTTCCTAAGTTATACCTTTGTTCATGGACAATCCTATGCCACATACTCTTAGTGTTGTAGGGCCTTAAACCACAGAATACGAGTATTTAATTCCCTCATAAAAATAAAAACGTTCAACAACTAATAAAGTAGTCATGCCCACTCAACATAAATTATAGGTTTGAAAGTAGTTAGACATGATTAAAAATGCTCATGGATCTGTTTGAAAATTCACAAATACATTTTCCGAATAACTCAAATATCTGCACTTCTTTCATGTGACTCTCATAGGACTTCTCCCGCCCGTTGGAAAGAGTATAAAGCGGGGGGGCAAAATCGCTGACATCATCCTACAAGAAAACAGTCGAAAATGCCTGCTTCCTACAAGGAGCTGGTGATTTGGTGGCATGTCTTACCGAAAAGTGGAATCAAAGTCTACACCAATCTGGCGAGAGCATCAATTTGCACTTGATATTTCTAAGGCATTTGACAAAGTTTGGCATCAGGCTTTTTTGTCGACAACTCTCTTCTTCAATGGATATGAAATTACCTTTCAGATTATTATTATTATTATTTATTAATTAGCAACTAGTTACAAATAAGAGCTAACTTAGATCAATGAGCCCTAGCTACAATCGACTATCAGCTCTATTAGTTTATACATTTAGTTTACATGATTTAATATAATCTAGTATTTATATTTTCTGTTGAAATATCACGAAGTATTTCATATGGATTAATGTTTGTTTTGAGGAATTTGTTCAATTGACCTCTTGTTGGGCAGTTAGCTAAGCCAAGAAGGTGGTTGATTTCATATGGTGAGTTGCAGAGAGGGCAGGTCGGAGCGTTTTCCTTTTTTAAAAGGTGCTGGTGGGTCATACTTGTGTGACCTAGTCTCAAACGGATAAAAAGAGATATGGATGATAATGTTACCGTTTTGTAGTTTGGTGTGGTTCTATTTGTGTTGACTATGGAGTACTGATGTCTATATGATGTCCATTCGTCAAGTCGTTGTTCTTTTATTTTGCTCACAATGTCTTTAGATATGTTAAATTTCTTGAGGTAGTTGAAGAGAACGACAGAACTGTTTCTGGCGAGATTAGCTGCGGCATCTGCATATTCGTTACCCATAATCCCAACATGGCTGGGAATCCACATAATTTTAAGACGGGTGTGAAGCTTGATAAGAAAATCTCTAATTCTGTCTATTAGATCAGTTCTGTGGTTGGGGTTCATTATAGCTTTAAATACGGAGATGCTATCTGAGCATATTAAAAATCTTCCTTTTTTTTTGAGATGTGGGCTGCTGTTTCTAGTATGGCTACTGCTTCGGCTGTGAAGATGGTGGAAGGATGCCTATTTTAATGAGGTTCCCGTTTTCATCTGTGGAGGCAAAAGAGGATCTAGATGTTGAGTAAAGATGAGATCCCAGCCATTGTTTTTAGCTTCTGAGGATACATCAAGAAAGTTGATGAGTTGATGCTTTGTCATATGAAGTGAGAGTCATATTCAAAGAGCCATCTTTGGTAGACCATGGTGGGAATTTGGGTTTATATTGTTTTTGTCTGCTGGTGGTAATTTGCAACTTTCAATTCAAATTATCTTGGATGGTTTTAAGTCTAATATTCACAAAATGAATGGTCATCAGTACAACCTCAAGCCCATCTTCGAACGTACCTTGAAGTATCGTGATTCTTTCCTAAGCCGTACAGCTCGCTTATGGAATTTCCTGCCGAGCTCTTTATTTGCTAGTCACTATATTTTTTCAAACATTTAGAACCAACACACATCGGTATCTCTCTGTTTTGCTTCCCTAACTTCCGTTCGCCCTCGCTATGTTCAAACATCTTAAGGGTACATAAAATCCCTTGTGAGCGCAAAAATTTGTAGAAAAAAACTCAAACTGATCTTAGCAAAGCTCGAAAGAAATCCTATGAGCTCAAGAGTTACTCCAAGACTTCGTTCATACACTTTTACCTACACGTATTTAGCCAGCCAAATGGCTCCTAAACAAATTCGAGTCGAGAAACGGATGACTTTCTACCGAAGTCTCATTTTGTAGATTCATTGCCATCACTTATAGATGTATGTACGTACCAACTGGGCTATAAGACAACTTCAATGTACTTAAGTCGGAGTGATGGAAGAAAACATACTCATCAGTTTGTTATTATTTTTTTTCTGGAAACCCTGGGAAGACTGATTGCCACCCATGTCGATCAGATTAAAAATCTCATCATTACCATGCATACATTAAAAACTGTCCTGCACTCACTAGCATGCCCAGTAAAAAAAAAGCTTAAAGTAGCTTGATAACCGCCTCCAACATTGAGGGAACCTTTAGCAATGTCAAAGCAGGAATGAAATAGTATCCCCGTTAGCATGTCAGCCTTTCATTTCAATTGCATACAGGTATATTGATAGCTAGATATGAAGAAACTCAAAGAGTTGTGAATATACTATCCAGCTGGACCCAAAGGGTTCTTGGATGTTTTTTTTTTCCCATTTATAACTCCACTTACACTCTCCGAACTTTAGTTTTTTGTCAAATGACAATAGGACACGAAGCTAAACTGGAAGCCAAATATCCAACAGGATCGAGAAAAAGACTAGATAGAACGGCACTTCAGTCGATGTGCTTATAGAATTATATAGGTTTACGAGGTGTATCTCGCAATTAACAAATAGATCAATGGTGTATCTCTAGGAAAAGTGCAAGGATCGGTTTGATTTTATTTCAACTGTTTCGTTAACTATCTCACAGTGGACCAAACGATCCACTTGTCTACTTTTCCAAAATTTCTTTTAAAACAGCTTCAGTGTTATAATTTCAAAAAAGAAAGACAGTTATGTCGCAAATAGAATCCATTTACATAATGCACATATACGAGTAAATATGTAAATCAAAGGAAGGGTCACCTCTAATTCAGGTGGAAATTTAGGCAATGAAAGAAGAGGCCTTCTCCGGACTAAATGGTCCAGCAGTTGATGTAATTCTTGAACACGGTTCACACATAGTCCAGGGTAGTTAAAAACAGTTGACAAACGTAGTTCACACAGTCACACAGTTCAAAAATTAATAGGGTTAGCGATCTGTGACCTAATCAAGCATCTAAATTCTCTCTCTTTACAAGAAGAAAACCAATACTTGTTGACTTCTTCTTCAAAAATTGTGGAGAATTGTCTGAAATAACAGCCACTAAGCTATCGCTCTTTCCAAAAGTAGCAAGTGGTTCGACATCTAAATAAATCTGCTCCAATTGCCTTTTGGTTTCTATACATTAGGTGAGAGGTCCCTCTCTGGATGTAGATTATAACATCAAGAGCTCGCTTACAGTTCGCAATCTGTTCACTCCAAATGCCTACGACTTTTTCACAAAAATAAGGATCTATCTCGGTAATGAATTCACGAATGTTGTTCTTAACCCCACCGAGAGTTTATGAATGGTAGAAAACGAACCCATTTGGGTCTAGCGATATTAAATCGCACCATATTTGAGCGTACCCTCATCTCAAAATAAAAAGGCTGTTAAAGTTTTGGTGTAAAGAGTAAACTTGTTGAAACCACATGCTTCCCATGTTAAGTATGCCAATAAAGTATCAGTCTATCGCCGCCCGATACTGTCGAAATTTCATGATTTGGGCTACGAATTGCTCCCTCACCTGGCATATTCTCCGGATTTAGCCCGCAGTGACTATTTTCTATTTCCAAATTTGAATAAATGGTTCGGCGGAAAGAGATTTGGCTTTAACGATGTAATCATCGCTAAAAAAACGCCTATTTTGAGGACTTCCACAAATCTTATTAGTACTGCGACGGAATATTTTTCGAAATGTTTTTCTCTCGAAACGACTGAGGATATCTTCATCCGCTTCCGATAGAGTCCCTGTCTCACAGCCATAAAGTAGGACTGGAATAATCAAGGACTTATATAGAGTTTCCTTAGCTTTAGGCTTTACTACACAATTGCCTTCTTAGCCCAAGGAAACAGCGATTTATTTCTGCTGAGGTGTTGATGGAAGAATTTATTGCAGAGCAGAGGTACTTGCTAATTGTGACGTTCTGTCCAATTCGTCGACGTAGTGTGTCCCTTCTTCTTGATAGTAAATACTTGGTTTTAGCCGCATTTACCGCTAAACTGATTTTGATAGCTTTTGTTTCAATACTAACGAAAGCACCGGCGTTCACCCGCTGAATTCTGCTAATTATGTCAATATCATCGGCGTACGCTAGTAATTGTACAGATTCTAGAAATATTGTGCCTATATTGTTCGCTTGTGAGTTCCACATAATTCTTTCAACGATGAAAGGACCTTTCTAAAACCTTTTTTGCCATCAAAGGTATGGAGCAAGTCGGTACCGACCTTGACGGAGCACCGAGAGTTCTCAACCTTAATTCTGCGTATATGAACGAGCCAAAACTGGGCATGGCTCTATACAGTTCCTCTCTATAAATGCTGTCATATGCGGCCCTAAAATCGATGAAAAGATGGTGCGTATCAATTTGGACTTCTTGGGTTTTTTTTCCAGTATCTGCCTGCGTGTGAAAATTTGGTGAATTTGGACCTTCCTGGCCTGAAACCACATTGATAGGGGCCAATGAGGTTGTTGAGGAAGTGTTTCAGACGTTCACACAATACGGCAGATAAGATCCTATACTCAATGTTGAATAGAATTATACCCCTATAATTGACGCAGTTGTGTATTAGGCAACAGTCTTCTGATCAGATCTGAGAAATGAGTTGGTGTATGCTCTCAACAAAGTCACTTCCAGCAGCTTTCAGTAACTCGGCTGGTAAGTCGTCAGGTCCAGCAGCTGTATTGAATTTAAACACAGATATTGCTATCCTTATTTTAATTAAATTAACTTTATGACAATTTCATGCCATTTATCATTTGTAAATGGTTTTGGGCATATGTCCAATACGTCTGCTTCGTACAAAGTGCATTCTACAGGGCCGTATACAGTATATTGGCATAGACAGCGATGTTTTCGCTGGTAGTGTGTTGGAACCACAGTTCTTTCTCACTGATGTTAAGCAAATTTGGAAGCAAATAATAGTGTATAATCGCATTGTGCCGGTGTCTATTAACAGTAACTTATATTCCCGTCTCATTTTTGAAGAAATAAGGGCGGATCACAAGACGCATGACAAGGCACATTTTTCTGGACGGACCATTTCATCTGGTTAACTTCTTGAGGATTGTCATCGCTTCAAATGCGGCAATTTTGCCTCATCACTGAGGAAAATTTGTTGGTAAAAAAATTGGGTCAGGTTCCAGTTGTTTTAAAGCCCAATCACTGAACACCCGATGCAATAAACGGTCACGCGGCTTTAGTTCTTGCACCAGTTGGATCTTGCAACCTAGATCTTCACGTAGAATTTTCCAGATAGTGGGTGAGCAAGGACCAAGTTATTGCGAACGACGACAAATCGATAAATTGAGTTCCTCTTCAACACAATCTTCCATAGCACGATATTTTCTTCCCAACGCGCTGTTCTCGTACTTGTTTATGTGTGAGAATCCAATTTCGTGAATTCAACAATTTCAATATTTCGATAAATATCACGTGGCCGATGACGTCTTCCGTAAAATCCGCGAAGTGCTCTCTAAGTTTTGCGAATAAATATTCGATTTGGAATACAGCTTACAACTCCTCCCCGTGGAGTAGAACTTTTAGGATCAGAGTTTTCTAGAATATTATCTTGGTTTTGCTTGGCCAAACAAGAGTACACCTACTTCGAAATTTTCAAAATCATAGCGACTGACAAGTTACGTTTTGACCCAAATGGTGATTAAGCAATTCTTTGCTTGTCAACACAATGCATTTTTTCTTGTTTGCTTTCAAACTAGCGCTTTTTTATTTATTTACAATTCCTGTAAACGGAATGATGAGTGTAACCGCGATGTTCATGTGATTCACGTAACCCGAAAGATGGATAGATGCTACGAGTATAGTACCATCCGTGTTGTTATTGAACCAAATAGAGGAACTCACACAATTGCGTATCTCCCGAATTTCTCCATATCTTGTAGAGCACTGCGATTAAATTGGCAAGAAAATGGTGTAAATAAATTGTAAATTTATTGGTCTTTTTCAAGGTCCGGTTAAGTTTAAGGAATAAGCAAAAACCACACTATAACTTGTTAGGGAATATATTGCGAAAGGTTTTTAGACTTTCACACAGAACGCTAAATAAGATTTCTCACTCCATACGGCATATAATAGGGATGTGCCCCGGTTGTTTTAATAAGATGTAGGACCGGTTTTTTTTGCAGATCAGAGTAGATTTATAGAGCTGAAATTCCAGTCATGGAACATCCATGACAAAAATAGAATAAATCAGATCAAATACCACAAAAAATATCTAGCTTTTATGACGTAACAAAAAGAGCTAGAAATTCTAAGTTTGAAAAATTTAAATCTTATAGCGTGTATCATAATTAGCATCTCTAAATGAATGTATTCCATTACATATTTTCCGATACGAATATATGTTTATAGTACCAAGAACTCTTACATAAGATTTATATTTTTCAATGCAAATTGTACCTACGAAAACACCATCAAATTCCACCTCCACCCCCAACAGGTTTCCTTTATGTCGCCCACGTGATATCATTCCAAAATCTAAACATTCATTTAGTACACAAACGAGATTACCCTAAAGACTTATCACCTACCACACAAATGAAATCCAAAAAAGACAAACAAATCTCTATTCCAGCATAATCCTTTGAAATCCCGACGTTCCGTTCAATTTGCAAAACATCAATTGATTTAAATTATGTTAAGCTTTCCACCCAACTGAAACGCCCTTGACATGTTTCTTCCCTTTTCCAGACAGAAGACTCGCATGGAACTTGTCCGAGTTTCAGCTGCAGTCATGGGTATTGAGTTCTCCTATGCGGCGGAGACGGCATTTGTATCTCCTACCCTTCTGAAAATCGGAGTCGAACATCAACACATGACATTGGTGTGGGCGCTTTCCCCATTAGTTGGATTCTTTCTCTGCCCCATTCTGGGATCATTGAGTGACCGTTGTAAATTGAATATGGGACGGAGGAGACCGTTTATTATTCTTCTTTCAATTGGCGTTCTAATGGGTATGGGAATGAACACAATCAAAGAAAATCGGCAAACTGATGTTTTATTGCAGGATTACTACTCGTACCGAATGGGGAGGGTTTGGGTTATACGTTCGGAGATGTTGACCCATATCTACAAATCGCTGAAATGAATTTAACGGATAATCAAACTCATAATAATATTAATGTATCTCCACATCGAGCATCGGCTTCCGAAACAGAAGTTCAAGTTGTTCAAAAGACTGCACATCCCTGGGGCATATTCTTTACGATTTTGGGGACAGTTTTGTTGGATTTCGACGCAGACGCATGTCAGAGTCCGGCCAGGGCTTATCTTTTGGATGTTTGTATACCAGGTATGATGATATAACATACACATGTACTCGAAATGCTTGATTTGAATAAAGTTTTTCTTCTGTTATTAGAGGATCACGCAAAAGGACTTTCGACATTTACAATCATGGCTGGACTAGGTGGATTTATGGGATATTCAATGGGCGGTATAAATTGGGATGCAACTTCAATAGGTAAGCAAGATTTTACATTTCATTTCACGTCAAAAAAGTAGAATCAAGAATAAGTTAGCGCTCATAGCCTCAACACAAATTCTTCTTCTCATCCGCTTATACTCGTAGTACATGAAAAATATGAGGGCTATGTCACGTGTTCATTGTAATCGATTAATTCACTGTTTTCTTGCTACGAGTTTTTATAAAATATTTATGTGTATAAATATATTACTTCTAAGTCTTTTACAAAGCAGGATATATAGCTTCCGTTGGTTAGTTACTTCATTTTAAGTGACAATACAGCCTGGAGTGAACTTTGACTTGAACCAACATTTCTTCCAAAATTCAGGGCAAAAGGTTTCTTTCGACGACTGGAGAGCGCAAGAATTTCCTCGAGTTCTAGATTAAGTTTTCTTTTTAAATTAGCACGCGCTCAAGGGTTAAGGTACCTTTAAAATGTTTACACACAGCGCGAGCTATAAAAAGTTAGGGAGGAAAGAACGAAAGGTACGGATGTACGTTCGTTTGAAGGCGCAGAATGCTAACATACTGGCATTTCAGTGGTGCAGTGGTGGTGAAAATAGCGATAGAACAAAGTGAGACAAGAGACATTTCGTCGGTGTTCGAGGTTGTGAATCGACTGGTTGATATTAGCGTCACCTCTGAGTCTTATCGCACGCTTTGGAATCCTTTCAAGCAGGTGCAGAGGGGTTTAGGAGCACCTGACTAGATGTGGGCATTGTACTCCAATTTTGGGCTATCCGGTGAGGAAAAGTATTTCTAACACTGTTTGAGAAAACTAAACACATTTCGTAGCATTTTTGGCGACATCAAATATGTCCGTTCAGTTCAGTTTATATGCATTTTTATTATATTCAATTAATTAACACTTACAAGCTATACAAAAAAACGCTTAGAAATTACCTTAATTAACTTAAAATTATCTTATTCTAACTTACTGGCCACATGCGGGCACTTTAAGTTAAACCTAACACTTAAACTATGTATTTCAACGTTTTGACAGGTTTTTGTTCTTATTCTTATAGTTAAGCCAATACAGCTTAAACTAAGAAAACAGTTTTAAATAGAAAAAAACTTAGTATGTGGACTCTTTTGGTTTTAATTTTATTATAAAATTTAAAATTAAAAACTTACAGACTTCCTAAAAATAAATCTTAATCTACTTAACCTACTTACATCTAATACATACATATCTATATATATATATATATATAGCATACATAATATCTATATACGAAATATACAAATATATATATATACATATTTTTTTCATTTTTTATTTTTTTTATATAGTTTTTTTTCTTAAAACTAACTTAATCCTACCTAAAACTATGTAAGCCGGCCACGGCTAATAAAACAGACATACGACCGACTTTGCTTCCTATGGAGCTACCTAGTACTGGAGGAATTGGACGACGAAACTTCCCCTCCTTCAACTAGCCACCAAAATTGTTGGTGCTGCCGAGCAACATCCCTCATCTCGCGACTCCCTACCGACCTACTGAACCGGAGACACTCCGCACTACCATGTGCGACGTCTCTGTCGTAGTTAAGTCGCCTGTCCGCAGCTTTTCGAGCGACGTGATAGATTAGTGGCACCGCCAATCTGTCCTGGATCAGGCCTTTACTATCTAGATATAGGAACGCTTCTGGAGGAATGAAGCCAAAGCGAACTCTCTCGTGATACATATAATTGGGATAGTAAGTCCCGGAGATCAGGTTGTTCGACGAGCTCATTGCTCTTGCAACGTGCCTTCGAGTCAATTTAATAACAAAATTGTTCACTCTTATTAGGTTTGCCCTATTGTACAAGACCTCATTACGATAGAATTTTATGTACTCAGACTCTGGTGTTCTGTATAAGCGAAGACAAGTCCTGAGACAAGCCCTTTCAAATACCCGAATCTTTTCCAATAAACTTGCTTTCACGTTGAACCACACGGGACATCCAAATACAAGCATAGGCTGGATAAGGGCAATGTAGCAGATCACATTCACCCCCGCATCGAGTTGGCTGTTATAAAACACTCTCTTTGTAAGGGCAAAAGCACTTTTGGCTCTGGCCAGAGCAACTTCTATATGTTTGTTAAAATACAGAAATTGATCTAGCCAGATCCCAAGGTATCTGACTACATTTCGATAAGCAAGTGGCTGACAGTGCTGCTGCACGATCGAGAACATTCGCCAATTCTTTCTGGTATCCCTAGAGGCCCCAGACAAAGGCGTCCTAAACAGAATGGTTTCCGACTTCTGAAAGTTGATTTTCAACTTCCAGTCATCGCAATATCGTTTAATTTTATCGAAGTCACGTTGCAAGAGTATATTAATGACCTCAATCTTTGGACGCGATTAGGTCGTCTGCGTACGCTATGGCATAGTGAAGGGAACCTATCAGATCACTTGTGTAAATGTTGAATAGGATCAGCGAATTTACCGCACCTTGTTGCAGACCGTTTTTAATGTTATATAGTTCCAGAAGTCACATCGCCATTCTTCACGATGAACTGTTTACTGGAAAGCATATCAAAAAGAATATACAGCAGTGGTTTACTAATGCCCAACCTGTCCAGCTTGAAAAAGAATCCCTCTAACCATACGGTATCAAATTCCTTCTCCAAGTCAATCAGACAGGCACCACTGCACTGTTTCTTGCCTTTTTTCCATTGGATATCAAAAACCAGTTTAGACGCAGCATGAATGATATGATGTCCCGCCTTCAAACCGAATTGATTATCCGGAACTATATGTTTGTCCTCAACCCACTTAGTCAGGACTCTGTTGATCACCCTTTCGAATACCTTACTGATGTTTGAAAGAAGACTGATCGAGCGGAGATTCGCCGTTATTGCATTATTAAACAGGGTGGTATAAATGTTCACCGCTTCTAGAGGGAGATGTCGAATCACAATGTTCGGTATCTCATCAGTTCCCTCTGATTTCTTACTTCTAAGTGATTCGAAGATCGTTTGGAGCTCTTCCTTCGAAATGAACGGGGTAGTACCCTATCGTTGGTGATGACATTATTTGCCATATTCTCGTCACTGAACTGGGTGAAACCAAAGCTCTCGAATCGCCAATTCACAATTTCATTTCGAAGGTAGAAATTGTGCACAAGGACTCGATTCTCCAGATCGTGGTTCGGGCAAATGATAACATTCGCCTTGTACACTTCCTGGAAAGTCGCTCCTATAGCCTCTACCTGCTCCTGAGGATCCTCGATCACAAAGAAGTTGTCATCATCAACAGCCTCATTTGGATCTATGCCCGCTGCTACCAGTATTTGTTCGTTGTTCGTCGTTCGGGCGATTTTAAGACATGGAAGGTCGTTCTGATTATTTCTCCGAAATATTTTATTTATTTGCGGGAACATATTCGGGTTGCTGGTGTTTACAGCCCAATTTTATTGTTCCAATACAAACTTACAGATGCTCTGTAATTTTCTTTTATTAATGTTTGGGGGTTTTTAATCGACGTCTTCAGTGTCATGATCTCCGGGTTATGTCTGTCAGTAAACTGTCTGTACAAGGTTTTTAGTCTTGACAGCAGTCTACTTTTATGTCGGTGCAGTGCGTCAGTAGTTGCGTTGCGGAATAGGTCTTCTTCGTCAGTGTGTCGGTACCGAGGTATCGTTATGTCCATTGTTCGTTTGATTGTCTCGTCCATTAGTCTTAGATACCTGTCAATCTCCTCGTTTGACAGATTTCTGTTGGACGGTGGGTAGAGCGAATTCGAGGAGAGTGCTCTAGTCAGTGTTCTGGTGAAGTGTGTCCAACGCACCCTACTATAAGTGTAGGAATGCCTTTGGACAAACTCATCTAATTCCGCAATTTCATTGGGAACAGTTATTTCGGTGCTGAGACTGCAATGGTCACTGTCATTCACGAAAGTGCGTTGACAGTTTATAGTTTGTTGGTTAGTGCACGTCCGTTGTATTCGTGAGTCGAACAGCAGGAGATCCAAATAAGACCCGTGTCTGGGAAACGACGGACCTATCCGTCGCTTTAAGTCCGAGTCGATACATTATACTGTGCTGACACCACCAATTGAATAGTAGGTTCCCTCTAGTGTTTGGTGTATTATGTCCCCAATCACTAGGTTTGGCGTTAAAATCTCCGCCGATAATATAATAGTTGTCTTCCAATTCCAGCCTCAGGAATCGAAAAAGCGTCTCGAGCTCTGAGATGAATAAGGTGGATTGAGTAGCTTTAGGCGCATAGACAAACACCATGTACAACCGCTTTCCACTACGGAGAGGGATATATACGATGCATGCTTCCAGCACCTGTAACCTACGTACTACACGACTGTATACTCTTTTAAAATGTATACCTTTTCGTACGAAAATCGCAACGCCTCCTCCCTGAATGGAGTTGGGTCGGTTTCTCCGTACTATTTCGTATCTTCTGTGCCTCATTTTGTGTCTTTTGGTAAGCTTAGTTTCGCTAACCAAAAGCACATCAGGGGTTTGGTCTTTAAGCAACTTAAATAGTGCGGCTCGTCGTTCGAACCTTATCAGTGAATTCACATTCACAGCAAGGACCTTCAGGGTTTGCTCCGCCACGTACGTACCCATTACGGCAAAAGGCGCGTTAGGCCAGTCAGCAGAGCGTATACTTGATCCACCCGCGCGGTCTGTTCAGTTAAATGACGTTGTAGCTGAGCCATCTGCCCCTGGATAGAGAGCAAGATAGCTAGCATTTCAGGTACTGGTTCCGGTGCTCTGGGCACTGGGGTCTGAGAACCAACCTTCGCTTGCTGTACCGTGTTTCCTCTACCCGTCGCCATTTGGGAGTAGGTAACATGGGGATTTTGTATATGCACGGGTGGACGTTTAACTTCCTTAACACTTTCTGCTGCCGAGCCAGATTTACTCTTTTGATGTTTTTGATGTATTGGAATTTGGGACAACCACGATAATTTGCAGTGTGTCCCATGTTCCTTCATAAGGCACAAGAGAGTTGACTTTTTCGTGACCCACCGTCCTTACCCAGAACGCATTCCTCAGATTTGTGGTTCTTTCCACACTTCACACATCGAGCCACCATTTCGCAGTTCGACGCGGCGTGCCCGAACCTTTGGCAGCGAACACATTGTAAAATGTCGCTCCGCTTTACTTTTTCCCATGACACAATCTGGTAGTCCAGGACTTTGATGCTCCTTAGGCCATCCAATTTGCTATTGGGAATCAGCTGAACCAGGAAGAATAGCAGCTTCCGCTTCTCCCTTTTGGCTCTAGCTGTGACGAATGGCTTAACCCCCACGAATTTAAGCTCGGCGCACTCCTTCTCTTTGAGCAGTGCAAGTAGTTCCTCCGGATCAGTAGATCGCTCTAACCCCCTGAGCAGCATAGTTTGCAGCTTTTCACCCTTCGGTGTGAAGGAGTAGAACTCCGTCGTCGTGTCCTTTAATAATTGTTTTATCTTATTATAGCGCTCCACTGAGTTGCAGTGAATCGCGTGTCTATCTATACTTAATCTCTTAATAAAAAAATTATTGCCTATGGCCGACTTACATAACTGGATTGTGTCTTGCAGTTCCATCTTGAAGATGTTGATTGGTGGCACCCTTTGTTTTTGTTGCTGTTTTTGTTGCTTTTGTTTCTGCGGCTGTTCCTGCTTTTTTTTTGTAGCTGTTTCTGCTGTTGTTGTTGTTGCAACTGTGGCTTAGGTTGCTGTTTTTGTTTCGGCAGCCTTTGCGGCTTAATCAGTTCTGGTTGTTGCTGTTCCGAATCTTTTTTGGACTGCTCCATTTGCTCGTGTTGGTAGGGATTTTGCTGCTTCCTTTCTCTCCTTGCCATTTGTTTGGCTTTTATGTAAATTATCTGCTGCTCTAGCATTTTGATGCTACTATTCAGCGACTCGACTTGTTCTTTTTCGTCGTCTAAATCTGAGGCTGCCATGTAGCGATCCTCCCCTTTATTTACATCAACCGGCATCTTGTCCGTAGATAGGACAGGGCGCTTTGCCGGGCTGGGAGTTCGTTTTAGCTTACTCTTCCTCTTTGTTGTCGTCTTTCATAACCCCTCTGCTGGGTTAGCAGTCTGTGCTGCATAGTCAGACGATGACATCCACTTTTCGGGATTTTTGTCGAGCGGGTCGCTCGTTGTTTTCCATCACGTGATACTTTTACCGTGCTTTAATTATATTGGAAATTAAAGAAAACAGGAGAAAAAAGACGATTCGGGGTTCGAACCAATAACCTCTGATACCGTGACTGTGGAACACTCGCACTAGGCTACTTGGGGCCTAACACACGCTATGTCTAGGTACTAATATATGCTTTCTTTCACAGTTTAATTTGCTTGCAAGCTGAAGCACTTCTTGTCGCGACGAAAATTAGTGAACAACTGACACCAAATATGTAGTCATTCCAACGTGGCACTGTGTTTTGGAAGCATTAAATTTCACTCC
The DNA here is from genome assembly GCA_949129095.1 of Volucella bombylans. Taxonomy (NCBI): domain Eukaryota; kingdom Metazoa; phylum Arthropoda; class Insecta; order Diptera; family Syrphidae; genus Volucella; species Volucella bombylans. Next base: position 124,170,324 of record OX422140.1, on the reverse strand, counting down.
GTTGGAGGTTCCCCATTTAGTGATGCTGTTTATATCGGAATTTAATAAGACTAGCATACGCTGCCGTTCCTGTTCTACAGCCGAAAATTAAGAATGAGAATTCGGGAAGGAATATGAAAAGCAAAGATTACTGTCGTCAGCAAAGGAGTATATTGGATTAGAAGTAGCAGACAAGAGATTATTGATGAAAATTAAAGAGTGTTGGAGACAAAACGTAGCCCTGGGACACACCAGCATTTATTTTGTGAATATCAGACTTGGAACCATCCAAGACAACTTGAATTTAACGTTACGAAAGGTAATTCCTAATCAATTGAAGAAGAGAGTCGACGATCGCAAATGCACGCATTTTCGACAAATCAGCCTGATGCCAAACTCTGTCAAATGCCTGAGAAATATCAATTGCACTTTTCGGTGAGACATGCCATCATGACATGGGCCCGTTGTAAAGAAAACCGAGTTGACGGTCATTGAGAAGTTTTCTTATTTCGATATATTTCCTGAGCTGACGGTTTATCAGCGTTTCCATGATATTGGAAAGCAGGGACATAAGTGCAATAGGTCTGAAGGATGTCAGAGAAGAAGATTCGCCTTTTTTAGGTACGGGCTGGGAAAATGCTGTTTTCCATCTTCTCGGAAAGAGTCCTAAAGAATAGGATCAATGGAAAAACGTATAATACCTAGTAGTTTAGTCAGAGTGGAAAAACACCTCTTGTGTAGATGGGAGATATACCATATGGACGAGCGGATTTATGTAGGTTAAAATGTTTATACTTGACGGAGTTTAGAGGTCTCCTTTTTCTTGGGTCGACCAACGATACTGATATTCCATTCATCAGACATACTTTCACCCGACGAAATATTGGAAATTAGTTGGTGTATGTTCTCAATCAATTTCTCCCCGCTTTCTGAAGTATATCGGCATTTACGTCGTCCAGTGCAGCAACCTCGCTGTACGAAAGTTTACATATTACAATTCTCATTTTTGTTCTAACTTTTAATAAAGGTTTTTCCATATTCTCAGCGCCGCCTGTGACTCTAATGCTAATTTCCCTTGTTTATTCATATAAGTTGATGTTAAGGTACTGCTGGCAATCTTTTTACTCTTCAATCAAACGTACGGACATAATTCTGTGGTAGTACGAGTACTTAGTGCTTTTTCTGCCAGAGAAGCCAAAGATATTCCCATATGTTTTGATCGTAGAGCGCACCAATGGTACACGTCCTTTCATGTAGCAATACTTTCTAGGTTAGTTGTTTTGTTTTATGTGCTTGTCCGCGCTGTTCATAAAACTAGCGGTTTCGTGGGTGTAGTCAGTTGGAACCCAGCACATCATCTACGACTACTGTCACTCATTGAGGAGAGATTGAATGATACGCGTTCATAAAAGGAGTTGGTGCTGCTTTTGTTGGGATTGCAGCCGATCAATGATAAGTTTCCTCACAGTATTTCTCAATTGTTGTGGCGTCTGAGATTTTCGTAAACGTAACTTGGCTGCGAGTAGGTAGGTATTCAGGTATCCATAATACAAAAGAAGTGCCCTGCGTGGATCGCAATATTCTCAATTTGGTTGGCTGCTTTAAGATTAGGTGATGCACGAGTATGTATGGAGTAAGTTTCTTCGTGAACATTGAGATGAAATAACCATGGTTGATGAAACAACCATCCACTCGCAGCAAAGTTTGTTTTTAGACGTGGTATCGTAAGGCCCATGCTGAACGGCTGTACCAACAAAGATACCCTCCTCTCCTATTTCGGAAAAGTTTAAAGACGCGGTTAAAAGAGGGTGCTCTTTGTAAATATGCTTAAAAACTAAATTTACCATGGCCACGCTACTTAAATAAAGTTATTATTACGAACGTAAATTAAATAATTTAATTCTTTTAACTTTCTTTTAGGTCGTAAACTTGGCGGTCACGTGAAGGCAGTCTTCACCATCATAACATTTATTTTTATTACCTGCGTATCGTTTACAATAACCAGTTTCAAAGAAATCCCTCTGTGGGCTTTAGTGGCTCCCAAGACTTCTGGCAAAAACGAATCCGATGCACTAGGGGGTGACAACGTCATTTCCTATGGTGCATTTAAAGACGAATCCAATGATACCGAAGATACCGACCGCATCCTGGATGAGGTAAATCGAAGGAAAAATAAAAACATTACTGAAATGAATTAATAATAATCTTTTCCCCGTCACAATTGTAGGATAAAAAATCCGAATACGTCACAGTCCCAGGGGAGAATATTAGTGAGACTTCCTTTGCTACAGGCAATGAACTACCTCCCACATTAAATCCATCTACCGAGGGTGGCGAACAACTGCCCACGGAAAGCGTTCAAACCCTGTCGCATTACTTACTTTCGATTGTCTACATGCCGCACTCATTAAGGATGGTCTGCTTGACAAATCTCTTCTGCTGGATGGCTCATGTTTGTTACTCCCTGTATTTTACCGACTTCGTGGGAGAGGCTGTCTTCGGAGGCGATCCGAAGGCTTTAGAGGGTACAGAGCCGCAAATCCTTTACGAGGAGGGTGTACGCTTTGGATGCTGGGGTATGGCTATGTACTCTTTGTCTTGTTCCTGCTATTCGCTTATTATAGAAAAACTCATCCAGAGATTTAGGTAAGAGTCGACGACAGAGAGACCAATTTGTCATGTTCACTTAATTGACTTGAATTTTATATAGCGCTAAGCCAGTGTACATTGGAGGGCTCCTTTTCTACTGTATCGGGATGACATTGATGGCAATGACACGGGCTAAAGCCAGCGTAATAGTATTCAGTTGGGCAGCAGGTGTTATGTATTCAACACTCTTTACAATGCCATATTTACTTGTGGCTCACTACCATGCCAAGGGAACCGTAAGTTAAATGAGTATCAATTGTGGAACAGGTGGTTTCAGAGAAGGGTTTTTTTTTATTTTATTTTTTTAGTTTGAACTTGACTGTGATGGATCACCAAAGTTGGGCACTGAAGTACGTGGACTTGGTACTGACATTGCTATTGTCAGCAGTATGGTATTCCTGGCACAATTCATTTTATCAATTTGTATGGGAACCATCGTAACCATATCTGGAACAACCACAGCCGTAGTGAGTACGGCGAGTTTTCTGAGTTTTTGTGGAGCGCTATCAGCGACGCAAGTAATGTATTTAGATTTATAAAATAGCAATATGGAGGAGCTATTACAACTACAGTTGATCTCTATTAGTGTACAATTCATAAATTCGTTTAAATCATTTAAGAAAAGTTTAGGTACTTAAAATCGAAAATAATTGTTAACAAATGTTTTGTTATGTTATTGTTTTAATATAGGCAGTTCAGTTGGTTATTATATTATTCTGATGCATGATGATGGCATGGAGTTGTTGGAAATACGAAAGCAGTGATTACTTTGACATTTTGACATCCGTTATTCGCAGAGATTGTATACATTGCCGTTTTGAAATTAAGGCAAAATTACAACGGTGAGAATCCAATGCAATTGTGGAAACAGATGTAGAGGGTTTTTTCAAACTTGTGATCGATTCTAAGGATAAATTGGGTTCTCATTGCTTGCACGCAAAGCGACTTTCTTCTTCCTAGCCTTCCTATGGCGATTCTAACACTTTTTGAGACAATGAATTGCATCCTCGAATTTCTCGTCCATATCATCTGTTTAATCTGCAGTTCTCGTCTCAGGGTTTCGACTCTAGACAATATTAGAGTAAAATACGAATTCGCTAAACATTTCTGAACGTGTTACATGTCTCATGTTGCTCGACGCTCTAGCTTTCACTACTAATAAAGTCTGTTACTTGTCAGCCGCTTCATCTCATATTTTCGGCTCGAAGGACCAACTATTTATTTGGAATATTCTGATGGCCCAATTGATTTTAAGTCGGAGTCGGTTTTGATTATGATGACCCTAAACTTTGTATCTTACGAGTTACAAAAAAAACATACAAACGACATTTAATTTGAATTTTTGAATTTGGACAGTTTGTGTTCTTAAAATCTATAAAAAAAGAACGGTATTATAAGTAGAATAATCCACATTTTCAGTTCATCAATTCAAGGATAGCCAGAATAGATAAACGCATTACATTGTAATTTGCTTGATATTGTAACTGTGTTATACGACTAGCTCGATTTAAATATACGTTCTTCACTAATTAAGCTGGACCTAAAATTGTTAAGAAAGCTAGTTCTAGCTTTATGGGAAATATGTAATTATGCATATATATTGTAATAGTAAACTTTTAAAATAAATTTTAATTAGGAGTAAATGACTTTGTTTATTAAAATCAAAAGTTATTATAATTGTTAAACACTGGGTAAGAAGGAAGGAATATTATTGGATTGGATTTACTACCCATGAACTAAGCGGCCAACTAAGATAAATTGATCATAGACATATTGCACTCCTACGACTACAACAAAAGTAAGAACTAGAAAAATATGACCGTGGGGATGAAAAGCGTACAGATCGTAGTAGCATGATCGACCGTCCATCAGTTGGTTCACTCTCATCATCAAAACTTGTACGATGTTGTATTCAAAATCTAGTGATTCAGTCTGAAGCTACTAATTAAGTGAAAAATAGTATTACATCAATTTTTTTTTATATATGATTGACTATCAAGTAGCCTGCAGACTTCACCTGGACATGGACATACACTAATAGATTAAGCTGCGCGGCGGTTTAACACTCTAGCTAGCCCACGATTTCCCCACATTAATACCCACAAAGCAACATGTGGCCACCTGATCATCAAACTGTCAGCCAAATTGATCATGCTGTGTGCGACACAAAACAACCCTCCAACGTCTGAACGTTCCGAATGGCAAAAATAGACTCGGACCTCGTTGCAGCCAAGGTACGTCTACGAATATCTCAAAGACCACAACAACGAAGATATACTGTAAGGAGATTTAACTTTGAACAGCTGCAATCGTAACAAGACCCCAGTATTTACAGATCGTGTATCCCTCAACCTCTCAACATATCCTGTGCAACCAACGTCAAGTGCATCGATAGTAAGAAGCCATCAGAATCGCTGTAAAATGCTATACTGGGGTTTACCCGAACACCTCCACGAAATTCATGCCATGGTTTGATGAAGAGAGCGAGGACTACTCAAATTCCGCTGTCATGCAGAATGAATCATTGAACTTGGAGGTTAAAAGTCAAAGGATCCATCCATCCGACCAAAATAAACTGAAGATAGCAATATCCAAGTTTAAGAACACAAGTGCAGAAGCATGGACCTTAGCGAAGATAAATATATTCTTGGCCGTTCTGAATGTAAAATTCTTCGAGTGATTTTTGGTTCTATTTTCCTATTTTTCCCCTATATTTCCCCTGGGAATTTCCCCAAGTTCTGAAAACCTCTTTCACAACCCGCTTCACAAAAATGGATCAAAGAATGAAGTAACTAACTACCGTCCCATTGATAAGCTTTCTCAGATTCCTAAAATGTGCGAAAATATTTTGTATGAAGTGCCAAGCTTCCAGTGCAAGTCACTTATATCAGCCAGTCAGCATGAATTTCTGACAGGTAGATCAACTATTACAAATTTAGTTGAATTCGAATCCTTTACGCTTTCAGTCCTAGAAAATTATAACGAAATCGATATTATTGCTACAGAATTTGCTAAGGCCTTCGGTAAAACATCTCAGCAATTGATCCTTTACAAATTGTTTTTCCTCGGTTTTGACCCCATGTTATTAAAACGGATATCTTTATTATAGCGTTCGCTTTAGGTCAGCCTTCTTCTGGTGTCCCACAAGGCAGCCATCTAGGTCCCCTCTTTTTCATTTTAACTATAAACGATCTTGAGAGGATTATCAAACGACCTTGGAATTGTGTCCGATGGAGAGTGACTTGGTTTTATCAAACGATGGTCCGCAGAATTTTCCAAAACCTTCTCAAATATGGCAGTCAAGTGTAGTCCTCCTTTCAGCCGAGAACACTTTGCTTGTCGAGGACTATCCTGCGATGACTCATTTATTTTATCTCCTTATCGAGATCGCCTCAAACTCCTTAACGCAGAGAGTTTAAACACCTTGATGTAACCACTTGGTTTAACGGATGACCTTGACACAATAGGCAAAATACACCGTGCACTCAAAACTATAGTTTCCTACAGTGGCATGTGCCTGAGTGTATGGTAACGGAATTTCTTTATTTAGCATATATAATATATATACACTAAACGTATCTTCGCTGCTTTTATTTCTATACTGGCAAACATTCTAGGCCTTTCTAGCAACTGCAGACTTCTCAAATTTTGTGCCTCTGGCATTGACCTGTGGATATCCTGTTTAACATCAAATGCATGGGTGTTGTCATTACCGACTTTGAGGTAGAATGCAGCTTTACAAAACTGGTTATTGGTTTTTAGTTTAGATATTGCTATCTAGATCATGAACGCAATTGTTATCGATCGATCATCGGCTGACAGCGAAATGTTTATCGCTTTCGCCGTTAAAGAGTCTGTAGAAATAATTCTTTCAAATTCTTAAAACCTACTACGCCTCTACTATTGCGCTCCGTAATTTATTTTCACTATCACATTACATACTTTAATAGTCACCATAGATGTCACAGACTTCTCTCCCTATTCTGCCAAACACATTGTACTTATTTTTTTTTTACTTATTGTTCACCTGCATATGGACTATTTTTAAACGTGCAACCATTTCCAGCGTATAGTCGAAAGTCGTCCGTTTTAGTTTTCTAGGATTGTAAACAATTAGTTTGTCTATATCCGAGGCTACGCTATAAAATGCAGCCCAATCTATTGTATAAGAAGCTCCTTCAGATGATAGTACGATAACGGGGGGTATGAAAGCTGCCGTTGTTTCGCTAGAAACTTCTGGGTCACCATCTTTATTTCGACAACCTCACTTTAATGGGGGGACATTCTTCGCATGACCTGAGCTCTAAAGATGTCGAAAAAGCTCAAATAAAGGTATCGTTGGATTTGCATCTAATGTTGCCGGTGACTTTTCCTCGGAAGTTGTCTGGATCATGCGTATCCACTGAAGTTCATCGAAGCCATAGTGTTCAGCAACATTTGCGCACTCAATAATAAAGCACAGACAAAAATAATTTTAAGAAGATTACTGTGATATTTACCCATATCCTTAGATAGTATTTTAACTCTTTTCACAGCTGCTCTTTGTACAGAGAAAAAGTTTATTGAATGTTGGATTCAGACGAGCAAGAACTAGTGTTCGTTTCAGATAGTGCAAAAACCACGTAGATAATAATTTATTTAAGAAGTAAAATGGACAGGAATGTGCATACAATAAATAATACTAACATTAATACTTTTCATTTCAAGAGTAGGTACTTAAGACCTTAGATTATTTCTACACTTGTCAAGAATATCTTTTTTAATGATTGTGTAATCTGGATGTGTTTTCATGACTTGTTGACAGACATCAATTGCATCCGCATATTTTTTAGTCTTCATATAATTAAAAGCCAATTTGTAACCAACGTGAGGCTTCGATTTACCACCACAAACCCAAGCTCTATGGTAATTCTTTGCGGCATCTCTATAATTCTGTATCTTTTCTGATATTTGTCCAGCAAACTCGAATGCTTTGGTGCAGGATTTGTTATGTTCTAGCACTTTATCGACAAAACTCTCGGCCACATCGTATTTACCAGCTTGCATGTAAATATCGGAGAGAAGAAGCCAACTTCGTTCCAAATATTCAGCCTCTTCGAAATTCCAATTATTTCGAACAACTCTTTTCAATTGATTCTTAGCTCGCTGGGTTTGTTTCAGCATGATTAGGGCTGAAGCCATTCCAAGAATAGGGCCAACTAAATTCTGATATTCATCCTTAAGAGCTAGCTCAGTGAAATCCTGTAACGACGACTCGATTTGAAACTTTTGTTTTGTGGCCAATTGTAGGAAATTATTCAGTAGCCGATGATTCAATGCTTCGTTATCCATACCACCAGGACGGGGACGTAGTTCCTTCAGAAGCCTCTCGGCAGTTCTTAAGGCTATGATTCGAGATTCATTGAATTCACCAGTATCTGCTGCGATGTCCGCATCGGTTGCATTCGGCAAATCTCCATCGGGATTAATGCAAATTTCAATCATATTGAAGATAGCCTGTTGCCCCCATTCGTAATCACGTCGGGCATTGTTAAAAAGCCGCAAGGCACCATTTGGATTACCACAATACCACTCGTATAAGCCTTTGCAGTAATTGTAGCCGGCGATTTTAGAAGGATTTGCCGAAGCTTGTTCCGCTCTTAGTAGAAAAGAAGGAACTTCCGATAGAGTACCAGAACGACGCATAACTTCAATGAGGCGTGCTAATGCAGTCCAATAACATGGTTGAGAGATAAGAAGTTGCGAAAAGTGATAAGCCGCGTTGTCAAAGTCCATCTAAAACCAAATATATATATGCATACCGAATGCGAATCAGGAAATACAACATACGTACCTTTCTAAACGAAAGGTCAGCCATCATCACCGAGGCTGCTTCGTTGTTACTATCAAGATGAAGAATTTGATTACAAATTTCCTTGCATTGGTCCATTTGGTTTATTTGCAAATAAAGCCTTGCCAACGCTGCTAAAATTTCTATATCGTTCGGCGAGAGCTTAAGTGCCTCTTTGTAAACTTTTACAGCTTGTTCGTTCTCTCGAAGGCTAATGGATTGTTCCGCAATAAGAAGGCAGATTCTAGAATAAACAAAAATTCTTTTAATTTGAGTTCTGCTACAGAATACACCATACGCACTTGACTAAGACTTGATTCTGTTCTTGCAAATTGCCTGACTGATCAATAGTGATTCTCTTTTGCACACGGTACTGATTATCACGGGCTTCTTTCAGTCTGGTCAGGGATAGGGCGATGTTTCCTGATTTTTCATTAACTCTAGCTAAAAGCAGCAACTGTTTGGTTCGAAGCTGTAGAGCGGATATGTCATTATCGTCGCTAAAAAATTAAAATTTATGTAATTCTATCACATATAACTTTGACTAAAGCAACTTACATCCTTCTTTGATCGACTTCCTCAGTGAGGATATCGGCAGCATTTTGGAATTGCTTCAACTTGAGGTAGAGTTCAGCAAGATCAAGTTTTAGTCCAGCGTGATCGGGATTCTGAACGGCTTCCAGATAATACTTTATGGCCTTCTTATACTGATGAGTCTTTACATATGCTCTACCAAGCTTGCTGGCTAAGAGCGAATCATTTGGATTAAGCTCCAGTGCTCGTACGTAAGCATCAACTGCCAAATCTGGTTCTGAAATTTTAAATCAAAATGGCAATAAGTACACTGAAATCAAAAATATACCTTGAATGGACATGTACGCCTCCCCAAGCATAAGATAACTCTCAGGCTCTGGACATGTTTCAACCAATTGCTTGAAACATTTTGCGAAAGCCACGCGATCCTTTCTATTGTGGAGATAAATATTAGCCAAGTGGGTTTTAGCCTGAATATAGTACGATTGTCCAGGTTGAATTTCCGCCAGCAATTCAATCGCCTTTGCCACATTTCCGTTCTGCAATACCAACTCAGCGTTTGCAATAACCAATCGTCCTTCCTCCGAAGTGCCATTAAATTCTTCCATTGCATTTTGCAACAGTCGTTCACTTTCATAAACTTCACCCAGCTGAATGTATACTTCAATCAACTCCAAATACAAAGTCACCTTATCGGCCAGGGTAAAGCTTCCAATGTCTGACTTTCTATACCTCTTGGGAGAAGCCACATTGTTTTCTTGAACATCAGTAAGAAATTTACTTCCCGTCAGGTTCATAGCATTTAAGAAACTCTTTTGCGCTTCTACGTATTGCTGTTGATTCTTTTGCACAATTCCAATTAGTAGATGATACAAAGGATTCTCACGAACGGCAAAGTTATGCGATAAACCTATTTCCAATGACTGTAAAGCCTTCGAGAATTGCTTTTGTTGAATTTGTATTTGAGAGATCAACAAGTGAGCATCGGTGTAAGTCGTATCGATTTCGTTTAAAATCTTCTGAAGCGTTGTCGTCGCAGAACTTATCTCTCCACAAAGAAATTCTACTTTTGCCATCAGAAATATGGCTTTCACTGAACCAGGACATGCCTTGCAGACAGCTTCTAGTATGTTCAAACAATGTTTCAGAGATATATGAAGTGTATCCTTTGTGAGGTTTACTCCAACTTTGACTTGTACTTGCACGGGTGAATGTTGCATTAATTCTGTTGTCACTTGAAGCAAGAAATCCGGATCAAAACGAAGAAGATATTCAGCACCGAAAGAAAGTGTCTTCAAATTTTTAAAATGAATCTCAGTGGCTTCAATAAGACGCGACACAGCTTGATCACCATTCTCAGCGATTTTGGATAAGAGCAACAGTAGAATAGGTTCCTTGTTGATACCTTTCATTTCGTTCAGAAATTCCACTTGCTGTCTTACCTGGTCCGTGATACCGCTTTCAACAATTTGACATAGAGTCAAACCACACAAAGCAAAAAACAGATTATCATCAACTTTAGTGGCTGAGCGGAAGCACTTAGTCGCCTCCTTGTAATTGTGCATGAGTATGAATTGATACCCTAACTCGGTAATAAATTCTGCATTTCCAGGACTTTGCTGGACGATTTTTTCCACATACTTGTTGGTAATGGTGAGGATATCCTTATGGCGACCACATATCCGAGAGAAAAGTTGACAAATTTGCAGAATCAATCCGAAGTTGCCCATCTCCACTCTCTCGGCAGCATTCAGTAATTGTTGAAGTGTTTGCGCCCCGATTTGGATATTTCCTTCTTTGCATATCAACAAGAACCCCTTAACTCTAAGGGCTGCTATATTCGTAGGTTCCAAGTTAATTATTCGTAAAGCAGTTTCATATGCGTGATCCCAGTTCCAACTGGCCAGTTGAGTTTCCATTTTCTCCATTAGTGGAATGTTCAGTTCTGGAAATCGCACCGACAACTTGTTCAGCACTGATATTGCATTCTCATAATCACTGTTCAGCTGAAAGTACTTCACTTGACCCAACGAAGCATCAATATGTTTGCCGTTGTTTAAAACGCGTTCTAATGAAAGTAAAATGTTCTTGCTGATCCTTCCTTCAGTGTTCATTTCTGTCCAAGATTTCAATACATAAGCGTTTAAGAACTCTGAATTTAGTTTGATTGCCTTTTCTGCATATTCTCTAGCTTTATCAATTTTTCCTCCACTTAGAAATAAAAAGACCGCAGCATAGTAAGCTGAATTTGCAGTCAAGCTTTTCCGCTCCTCCTTAAGTTTAATCTCCAAGTTCGACAGCGCATCGTTATCTACAAGGTTGCACCTTTTGTGTGCATATATTAGACCCAAAACCGCTGCTAGTCCTAGATCCGATTCGTTTTTGAGAGGATTAAGCTCTCGAATACCTTCTTGAACACGATTACCAAGGGCCAGTGAGATACCATTGTAAAGACGAAAAGATGCATTTGCTGGAAACTTTGCCAAACCATCGAGTGCAGTCTTTTGCATCGAATAAAAGAACTTGGCGCGTCCATAATACAAGATAAGACTAGCAAAATCGTTTTCATCCATTTTTTCGAAAAACCACTTACAACAATAAGTGTGTATGTGTAAAAATAAAAGTGAAACCAAGCTGTGCTACAGTTAAAGTTTATTCACAAAATTTTAAATGCAAGTTATCATTGACATTTATGTCTTTAAAATATTTTGTTTGTATACGATGGCCGTTGTTAAAATTTAACATCAGTTCTCAAGATATTTTAAGTATTTCGGTTCATAAGTCTCGACGTAGTGGCGGAAATAATCGCAATAACTCTCAGTTCGAAATTTATGTTGATCAATGTGCCTTAAAGCAGCCTGGAAAAGACGAATTTAATGTTTAATGTCTCTTCAGTCGACTGAGTTATATTTATATTTTAAATGACCGATTTAGGTTTTCAATAATATTTAGTAGATAATTTAGAACTAAGAAAACTGTTTACTTACTCGGTCGTATGACAAAATTTTTCTATTGCTTCGATTTATTACACCTAACACCTGGTGTTCACAACCCTTAATGCAAATATAGTACCTATTGTTTTTGAATACAAATGATGTCAAGAAGTCGACACGTATATGAAAAACTGTTAACAACAACCGTACAGTTAAATCCGCAAATATTAGAATAATATGTGTTCATGCCTTGGAAAAAATCTACGAGCTTCTCGTCAAAACTTGTGTATGACTTACACAAGATGTTATAATTGTCTTATAGGACTTTAAGGGCACAGTTCGTTAATACGTTTGAAAACAAAGATGACACGAAACTATGTATGGAAATCGACTTTCCGATGGCCGTTGCTAGTTACCACAGTTTTCTCTCGGGCACATACCGGTCCCCAATCAGTAAACGGTTGATCAAATTTATGATATGAAGCAGATCTAAGAGACACATTCGGTAGTCCGGATCTCAAAAACTTATATCAAAACAAAAAAAATAATAATAAGAGAAATATTAATCAGCGTATCTCAAAATTTTTAAATAAATTCAACCGCAGCCCGTACATGTGCAAAGTACCAGTGCCAACGTCGCAGTAAATTGACGAAATTTCTAAGAATAGCGCAACAGGCATTTAAAATGTCTTAAGGAGTTACATACCTTCTCAGCGCGGAAAAATAGTGAAATTTCAGGATTTTTTTTAATAGGGTTCCCATAAAGATAAATAAAAAAAGTAAAGTGCATATAGTTTATTTATTCTTAAAGCACAGATGCTATAGGTTACATAGATATTGCACTCCGAAGGAAAAAATCTAACCAATTTCCCATTCAATGGGATGTAACCGTACGTCCCAGTTTGATCGAACTAGAGTGAATCATACTCAGACATGATGTTACTCTTAATTGTTTTGTATTATCAAGTTGCGTGTTCTGTTTCTTGAATAGAATTTTTCCGTTTTTCGCAACGTAATTTTTTTAAATCAAATTTGACTGATAATAAACATTATATTTGAGAACCGTTGGAAGGTCAAAGCAGAATGCGTTCTCTTTAATGTTGTGTTCATTGAATAGTTGTTTTTTTCTCCAGGTAAAATTTGAATTTTTTGATTTTTGGATGCTATGTTTTTTTCTATCTTCCACGAAAATTGCATCCGTAATAAATAGAACGAGGAGAGCAAAGTATAGAAGGTCTCATAGCATCATCAAACCATTTCGGATTTCTAATATTTGTTATCCTTATGCATTCCAAGGCCATTGTCTCTCTTATATTTCTTTCTTGTGGACGTTCTCTGAAAATTCTATTAAATACTTTGAAGTGAACTTTAGAAACGTTAAAAAATTCATTAGTTGGTGCCTTCAGACTTCCAAAGTCACTTCTTTGAGAATAATTTTTTTGCAAAGATGAAAAATTCCGAAGGACATGTTATTTTTTCATCAGTTTTTAAAAATAGTTTGGAACAATTTAAACAGTTGTTCCTTAAAAGCATTTTAAAAGCAAGATATTCAGTAAAATATCGCATTGCTGTTCTTTCTAATGTGATTTTAGTTTCGAATTTCCATATCACAAATGACTTTTTCGTACAGAGTTTCATCGCATACGATTTTCCTACGATCCTTAAGCAATGAAGAATTTTTTGGAATATTAGTTTGAGTTGGGGATAAGTCTACGTTTAAAAATTCTACATCATCATCATCACAGTTACTGAAAGGAAAAAAATTAATAAGATTTGACGAGAGAATTTTCGACATCAAAACATTAAATTCGTAAACAGACGGATTTTTGTTGTAACCACCTTTGATGCGAATAATAGAAAATAAATTTTCTAATACGTCTTGATGAATTCTCTTTCTTAGTAAATAATCCACGTTCTCATATAGGCCATTGCTTATATCATGACAAAGTAATAAGACCCCGTTTATAGTTTGTTCCATTCCTTTTAAACAAAAGTTTCTTGGAAGGTTAACTGATTTTTGTATATCTTTTAAGTAAGACAAAAATTGTTTCAACTCATTATAAGCTGGATTCTCTGGCTGAACTCCCCGCTTTAAAACATTTTTGTCATAATGTGAACCACTATCCATGCAGTCAAATACATTGTTCACTTTTAGTACGAACCTATGCTATATGACAACTTCTAAATTTTAAACATGTCTTAGCTACGTAGTCAACTTCCAAATTGTATATTTCTTTGATAACATCAAAAGGCACTTTACCATCTGGAGTTTGTAGATCTGATTTCAATAGAACATTACGAAGTGATTTTAACAAATGAGGGAAATCATAAAAACAAAATATTTTTTCATCATTAAAAATTATAAATGGGTTTTCTTCAGAAACACCTAAAATTGTATAAGCTTTTCTATTATTGGCCCCTTGGTCGCAAACAATAGCACATACCTTTAGACCAAGTTCTTGACAGATTTTCAAAGTGTTTTTTATAATTTCGCTTAGGTCATCCCCATTTACACCGTTTGCTGACACAAAATAGTTTAAAACACTTTTCCAACTATCAAACAAACCATTTAACATGAAAACACATATTTCATTAGCAAACAATCTACTTCTTTCTACACCAAGGCATCCGAAACCATCTATTAAATCATTTTTTATATTATATGTGAGGTTTTTACGAATCCTAATTTCATCAAATATAAGGACAACAAACCGTTCTCGTTGGTTTAATAAAACGAACTTTGTCTTAAGATACGAATGACCATCGTGTTCATATCCTGGTTGTAATCCTTTTACAGGAGCCCATCTACAGAAAGAGGAAATGTGAGGAAGTTTAAAACCAAGTCTATCTCTCAAAAATTTATAGGCGCTTTGTGATCTACAATAAATATTTTGGGAAAGTTATTTTTCGTGGCTGTTGTATTTTGCAGTCTTTGATTCTTTCAGAAGCATTTTACAAAATGTTTTTGAATGGTCTGAAATACTGAGCCTTTCGATTTGAGACGTCGTAGATATTTTATTTTTATTAAAAAATTTTATGTCAGTATGCGCTCTGTTTTTTCATAATGTTTTATTTTTAAATTTCTTAATTTAAGTTTGTAACTTAACAATATTTTTTTAAAGTTGAATTTTTTTCTCCTCCTTTGCACATCTTTCCAATAACTGATCGCACCTTGCACACGAAATGCTGCAACTGTTGGACGTTCTTCTTCGTTTAGTTAAAGGAGACTTCAGATCTTCTAAATTCAAGTTTGAATCCCAATCAGAATTTAAATTTAAGGAAGGAACAGCATCCGCCTTAAGATATTTTTTCCTACAAACTCGGGACAAAAATGATCTCCACAAACAAAGTATTTGCCTTCATTTTTAAAACCACATGCTTTCATCCACAAATTATTTAAAATTTCATTTTTTTCCCCTAGAAGGACATTTAAAAATTTTCAAATCAGGGTAATTCTTTTTAGTTTTCCTACAAACAGAACAAGAAACTCCAGATAATCTCTTGTCACCCATTGCTATCGAAAAATAAACTGCAAAATATTATATCGCTGAAAAAGTACCGCTGACAAAATTTACTAAGAAAAATTGTTCAGTCACATAAATAAACATCCAAATCGGTCGAGAGTCGACGGCGAATGAGGAAAAGCAACTACACAGCCAGCGAGCGCGCCGCGCAGCTCCGTGAACTGTGGTTGTTTTATGTGTGAAGATAAGGGTTGAAAACAGAAACCACAGGCACATCTGCACGGCGCCGCGCATGCCTGTTCGTCGGTGGGCTTGAGGGTGTACTGATGAGCATTCATAGCGAGACGGATGTCAATACAACAAGGTGAGTCAGGAGACGCTACGCCAGTGTTCGAGGGTGTCTAATGACTGTGCCATATTGGCATTACCTATGAGTTTTATCGCACTATTTTGGATCCTATCTAGCAAGTGCAAAGAGGCCTTAGGGGCACCTGACCAAATTTGGGCATTGTATTCCGATTTTGGGCGGATAAACGTCTTATATATTGTGGCCAGGTCAAAGGAGGTGAAATATTTCTTACATCACTTAAGGAAGTCTAGACATTTCGCAGCATTTTTGGCGACATCGAATATGTAGTCATTTAAACGTAATTTGTCATTGACACACATACCGATGATGGAAAGTTTTGCAGTTTCAACGATGCAAGTGCCATTCATGGCTAATGGCTGGATATTTAAATTTCGCTTTAACGACAGTAAGTTTTGGAAGCATTAAATTCCACTCTGTTGACAGTTCTCCAATTTACCAGAATTTAATGTACTTAACATAAGCTGTTCTACAGCCGAAGAGCAGAGAGTACTGTCTTCAGCAAAGGAGTATATTGAATTAGAAGTAGCAGACAAGAGATTATTGATAAAAATTAAAGAGTGTTGGAGACAAAACGGAGCCCTGGAACACACCAGCATTTATTTTGTGGATACTAGACTTGAAAACATCCAACACAACTTGAATTGAACGTTCCGAAAGGTAGTTTTTAATCCATTGAAGAAGAGAATCATCGATCCCAAATGCACGCATTTTCGAAAAAAGAGCCAGATGCCAAACTCTGTCAAATGCCTAAAAAATATAACTAAGTGGTGATGAAATCACCAGCGGACCTGTTGCTATGAAAACCGGACTGCCGGTCATTGAGAAGTTTTCGTGTTTCGAGATATTTCATGAGCTGAAAGAAGGGACGTAAGTGCAATGGGTCTGTAGGAGGAGAGAGAAGAGTCGCCTTTTTTTGTGACGACTGGGTAAACGAAGATATTTAACATTGTAAAGAGCTAATTAACTAGATGGGCGAGGGACGCAACGCATTCAACGCTAGCATGCCCAATTTTCAGTCGAATTATATATATGTAAGAAATATGAATTTGAGGGTGAAGTTGATAGAATCAGTTGCACACGTAGTGGACGACTAGGGAAAGAGTTGATAAGACAACATCTACAGTCAGGAGCCCATGTTAAACAAACACATGGGATAAATAATCCACATTAATTGTCAAGATTCTACTCTGCCTGTTTTTGTTTCCAGAAGACACCAGCCAGGCGTACATCATATCAAAAGTATGGTACCTTGACTATACAATTAAATTTGCCGGCTTTCTCACACTCTCAATACTGCTCTTTACCGAGTTGTACAACATTTAAAAGCTAAGGTAAATAAATAAAGTAATTTTCATATCCGATTCGCCATTCTTGCATTGCCGAATATCAATCCAACGAAGTTGAAAATATTCTATCTAAACTGGAAGTGAGCAACAGAATCGGGACGACTAAAGCTGCATTCGATATGCAATCTTAGATTTTGCAAAGATGTGCTAAGCTAAGCTACTAAGATGAGTTACATCGTTGAATCAGTGCTTATATACGAATATAGTACTTGAATGTTGGCCAATCCCGTCACTCCGTAAACAGATGCAGCACTTGAAAGGTGACTAAAGTAGGGGAAATAAAAGGGAAGTACTTTCGAAGTTAAACACATGCATTGTTGACCGTTAGTAAATAATGGTATGTAATGGTACCGGTTTGACAAAATAGAATAGCACGCACATAGAGTTTCGCAGATATTAGCCAGTTTTTGTTGCTTTCGAACCGTCAGCTTAAGTACAGTACACTTAACAATAAAGAAACTTGTGTGAAATGTTTGTAGAAGCCGCAGTAACAGCTCAAACATGACGTTTTTTTCAAGATTTCAAATTTCAATTCAAATCAATTTGAATTTGAATTCTTTGAAAGAGTAACCCCGATTAGGAAGCCTGACAAATGTCAATGATGAAGTACGCACTATAATCTGATCTAGATGTTGCCTTCAAGCTTGGATTTCATCAGATAACTGAGTTGAATTAAATCAAAAGGCTTCCTTTGGCAATGATTAAGTCACCCACTCTCCTGTCGTTTGAAATCTGCAAACAATCTTAGGTCTCCTTTTACTCTGTACAAAATAAAAAGGCACACGAATTAAACGAACACATTGAATGAACAAAACTTGAAATGTGCCTCAAACCTTGCTTAACTGAATAGGGAGCCGTTTTTGGACCAGCTTATTCCGGGTTGTAAGAAAAAGAGCCTATGTTTTCAAGACAATGTTCGTCATCAAGCTTAAATTCTGTGTGTATCAAAAGGTCCGCAAGAACTCGATGTACTACGATCCTGTGCAAACAAATTGTAAATGTTGATCTTTATTATACCATGCCTGATATTTTGAACTCAGAAATTCAGCACAACCGTACATTCTTTATTAACAGAAAGGAAATAATCTTTATCATGACAACGCAAGACTCCTTATGGCAAGGAAAACCATCTTACACATTTCTGAGTTAGCAAATTTAGTTTCAGCGATATCCTGATATCGCAATGGATTGGGTAAGCTACTAGAATGCAGTCGAGCAATCTTAATCAATGAAGAAAATTACATTTTGGATACTGTAAAATAAAAAACACCATTTTCTTACACCTAATACCTTAGAAATCACCGCAGTCCAGTCTCACAGGCAGGACGAAATATCGGTCTAGCTTCTTTACATGAAGGATTCATTCTAGAGTGCACTGAAAGGCGTTATAGTAATTTAAATACAAAGAGACAACCAAAATACTTAAATATAATGAAAAGATTAGATATTGTTCCTTAACTCAGCAGACTGTGCAAAACTACGACATGTTCTATGCGTAATTTAACAAAAGGTATTATTAAAGCAACTATCTGGGATGACTCTACAAAAACACTAATAATAAAACAAATATATTTTACCGGCCTTATCGAGTACCGAATATATCTTTGTGAAAATTATTATTTGTCCACCTTATATAAGATGGGCTAATTGATTACTGTGAGGTTCTTTTAAAATTTAACTTATGTAACGAAACTTGTGCGTGCGATACCAATACCTTACCGACAATGTTAGTACATGATTTCTATGAGACCACCATTAGATTATTCCAAATGACAATGAAAAGCAAGCACAATTTTTAGCTCGATATAATAATGCGCAAAAGTAACTTTTAGCCGAAAACGGCTTATGGACCATCGAAACAAACAAGAATGTCACAAAATATGAAAACAAAAAACAATGCAAACCTTTGCCAAAATTTTGCCAATACCACGTCCCTCCATTTCCTTTGGAACTTCTGTGTGCATTATCTTTATCAGATCTCCTTCTTTTTCGTACAACAAAAACGCACGGCAATTGGTAAAATCAATGCGAAACTCCTTACTGTCCGGATCATGGACAACATTTAGTGAAGCATCATTAGCCGCATTACAGGCAAACCTATTACCTTCCATTAAAATCGCCAATGGTCCTGGATGAGCAAAGGGTTGCTTTACCTTTGGGGGAGCAAGAACAGTGCAAAGAAAACTTCGTGCTCTAGTGAACATAACTTCTACATAAAAAATTTGTTTTTAAATAAGATACAAGATAAAGATTTAATTTGTGGATCACTTCTGTTCCTCACCTGCGATTAATTAACAATTATTACTTCCTATTGCGTCACAATGAATTTGTTTTCGACTTTATTGTTTGATTGAAAAGAGCCACAACAAATCTGAATCAAAAGATTAGCTTGCGCAATGTCAACGTAGGACGCCGGGTTGACGTTTCTTATTGACAGCCGTCAAATGTCTGACTACAGCGTACGTTCAGTTGTTGTTACGTTTTAAATAGACTACAGGGTGCTAGATGGTTTTTGTTTCAATTGGGATTTTTGCATAAGTTCGTGCCCGATATTTACAAACGTATTGTAAACCTTTCCTTGCAAAATCCCGTGCAATCGGCCAAATTGTGTTAATTAATTTTACCCTATAAATTTTTCCAGTTTGTGGTTTGGCTTGATGAAAAAGTGCATTTGCGACATGTTATGTTATAAATATATAAATTTCAGAGAGCCGTAATTTTTGGCAGTGCACAAAAAAATAACTTTTTTCAGTGAGGAAAAACTAGAACAGAACAGCACAGATTTGTGAAAACCGTCAAATCAAATGAAAACAGAAAAGTAAAGCACTGCTGATTTTGACATTTTTCACAATTGTGCTCTACTTCGAAAGTAGGTGCAAAATTTTCTGTTCCCAACAGATTGGAACAGCCTCACTGAACACAGAGCAGAACAGATTTGGACAGAAATTTTTCTCACTGAACAGGAAAGTTTGTACTTTTCTGTTCGGAAGAGTCCGGAACAACCTCACTGAACAAAGCTAATATACAGAGCGTTTATCTGTGCCAATGTTTTGATATATTTCAAATGGAAATATCAACCTTGGTCTGGACGAACTTTTGGTATTGATGGCGATAATATATAATACGTTCCTTAGTCCCTGCAGAAGAGAACGAAATAGACTCACGGATCCTTTGAGCAGAAGAGAAGGGAAGAACGCAAGCTCCTTAGATCGAGAAGTGTTTCAGGCGTTAGAGAGGTGTCACCGTAGAGAATGAAGTTCGGAAGTTTTACGAAAAAATACAACGAATATATTAAAGCTGTAAAGCCCAAACAGAAATCTACAAGGATGAAGAAGTAAACCTCATATTATTTAGAACCATAGTCGGTGCTGATAACATGGAAAGATCATTTCCGCAGACTGTTATACGGTGATGACGAACCACATTTCACCGTCAGTCAGAATGAATCATTCAACATTTTCGTCCAATAGACCACGATGAAATCAGGACAGCGATTTCCAAACTTAAGTCTAACAAAGCTGCTGTATCCGATGCCGAGCATCAGAATATTGGATACGGACCATAACTAAAATCTGTATGTAAAGTAAGTAAGTACGCCCTGCGAATCGAAACTCAGCATTGGTTATCCGATCACAAAATAGAGAGATGGCCTAAACTGCGATAACAACAGGGAAATAGTCTCCTCAACATCTGTCCAAAAAGCAAGCTAACCACGGCAATGAAAGTGAAGTGATCAAATATCATTTCGATGGATTAAAAACATTCCTCAAAACAAATTTCGCCATCTTCCTTAAATCCAACGTACTGGCTGACATAAGTGATTCTATGAACAATCTTCTCCGTACAGATCTCCACTTGCTTCTTCAATCCTCCTCCAAAACAATACATCCCGCCCAGCATCCATCAGATACTACACTCGATGACCTGGTCCTAAAAATGATTGACGTTAGCGATGAACTCATGAACTCAAACCCCTTACGCACCAATCATAATTCCCCCACGTTCCACACAAGCCCCAGCGCCAACGCGTTTTTTCAACTTAAATACAACCACCCACATTTCCATATTTATTTAGCAACTCATTTCCTGATTTCGACCTTAAAACTGGAGCTAAGTACCCTAATTTTATTGACTTCCATACCCTAAACCAAACATCTCATCCCTCGTCCAACTCCATATCCAACCATTTATCTCCATTCTCCTCCTCCACTGCCCCTAGTCACGGTCTCCTTTTTCTCCTCACAGTTAAACTAACACAGCAAACCAATGAGGTTTAGAGAAAGAAAGATATATGAAAACATTCGTCTCTTTCTTGTCTATCTAAACGGCAAATTGGACTCGGTCTGTTACGAAGGGAAGACCAAAACCAGTCATGGTTTCCATCCAGCAAGAAGGCTTCCCTATCGACCCTACCAGTCTCAGGAACCTTTATATCAGGTACCACGAGCTTTTCGCATGTCGCCTCAGAAAGTATCGGACGACCACACTGCATTCGGCCACTGCGTTCACTCTAAGCGAGTCTCACAGCTAGCCGAGCCGACCATGATAAATTTTTTCGCCTATAAATTTCCTCCCATGTCTTAAACCGTCCCGTCTCATAGCTCTACCCTCATAGCTCTACATTTTAATTACCTAATGGGCTTCTCCAACGCCAAACTTCTCTCTCTCTCACTTAGGACCTGTCTTTTACCGAATATATTGTAAATTACACCAACTTAATGACGAATTCACAACCGGCCCAGATGGTCTCCCACCCATATTTCTTAAAAAAATGTTCCTCTTCTTTTTTCCTTGAACTTTCTAATCTCTTTTGTAAAGCCTCCTTCAGAACACCGATCCACAAAAAAGAATCAAAAAATGAATTAACCAACTACCGTCCCATCGCAAAACTCTCCCATATACCCAAACTCTTCGAAAGTATTTTGTATGAAGCTCTAAGCTTCCAATGCAAATCACTTATTTCCCTTAGACAACATGGCTTCCTGAAGGGTAGGTCAAATCTCGTTGAATTCGTATCCTTTGCCCTCTCATCCCTAGTGAATGGTAACGAAGTCTATGTACGAGTAATTGCAACCGATTTTAGCTAGATCTTCGATAAAATCTCTAATCGATTAATACTCTTCAAATGGTCTACCCTCGGCTTTAAACCCTCCTCTCTGGAGTTCCATATAAGTCCTCTTCTTTTTACATTAACCATAAATGATCTCGATAGGATCATCAAACATTCGTCTGTCTCCCTTTACGCTGACGATACCAAATTTTTCAAAACCATTTCCTCACCCCACGACTCCTTCCATCTTCAATATGACCTTGATAGTTTTTCGATCAAAAATTATTTGGAACTTAATACGAGTATAGCCAAATGACAATCCTTCACCTTTTCATATAAGAGGCACCAAACTCCTCCCCGACTTTATCTTCTCCGCAACCAACCAATCACCTCCGTTCAATCTCTTAGCGACCTCGGCATTTTGTGGGATAGGCAGCTCAACTTCCGTTTACATATGGATGAGATGATCCTTAAAGCCAACTCTGCACTAAGTTTTGCAAAACGATGATCCAAAGAATTTACTAACCCACACGTGACTAGGTCCCTCTATATTGCCCTTGTTCGCCCCTCATAAGTACGCTACTCAAGTGTGGTCCCCATATCCCCATATTGGGGGTGGCCGTGGTGTAGTGGTACTAGCAATCGCTTCTCACTCGGAGGGTCCAGGTTCGAATCCTGCCCATTGAAAGTCAGTTTTTCATTTGTGTAATTGGAACTCAAACAGAAAAATTCTGCGTTGAAGGCATAACACTGACACGTAGATTTGGCTGTTGTAGAGTTTCAGGCACAGAAAAAATACTGTGAATTATACCCCGAATCACTCTGAGTGAAGAAAAAACTCTCCGTCCTATTCGGATTCCCACCCCCCTGGAGAGCGAATATCGAAACCAAACACACCTGAGTTTCAAACCACTATAAAACAATTTTCCTTTCTCCTCCTTCTACTTTTCCGCCCGCGCCTCGCCAACAGTAAAAGGGTATCAACCCCTTAGGCGCGCGTAAATTATAAAAAAAAAATATCATCGTGTTCATATCTCGATAATAGAAAGCATCAAGCTTCAATTTGCTCTTCGAGGTATGTCCTGGGGCGATCCTTTTATTCTGCCCCCATATCAAAACCGTCTCAACTTTAGTAATTGAGGAACGCAGAGAAGCAGCCGACTCGCTCTTCATTCATAGACTCCTTTCAAGTCACGTTGAATGCACGTCCCTTCACAACTCTATTTTCCTCAACACTAACCCTCGTAATCTACGTCCTCTTGCGCGAACGAACCAATCTCCCGTATGCTACGAAAGATCAAATCAAGCCTTATCGTCTTTGACTTTTTTGACGTCTTTACTCTCTGCCTCAAATCCGATTTTTTTTTTATAATTGACGCGCGCACAAGGGATTTGTGTACCCTTAATATGTTTGCACATAGCGCCGGCAAAAGGAAGTTACGGAGGCAAAAAAGAGAGATACCGATGTGCGTTGGTTTTAAATGTTTGCAAGTTATACTGACTAGGAAATAAAGAGCTCGACAGGGCAATAGGATTTTGCCAGCGTGGAAGAACATCTCCTCAGAAGAAGGGGAGATATACCATCTGGACCAGCGGATTTATGTATGTTGAGATCTTTAAGTACTCTTGCTACTACACGAGTGCGAAAGTGGATTCGTCCCATTGAAGATTCGACGCACTCAAGTGTAAGCGGAGACAAAGCACAATCTGGAAGTGTTGAACTGGCCGCAAAGTGTGCAGCAAGCAGATTGTCCTTGTCTAAAGAGCTGACAGCTGGAATGTCATTGTAGATGACATTGTTGGGATGGAAGATGAGGCAGAATTTCTGATGTTTTTGACAAACGACCAAAAACTTTTACTACATTTGGGACATTGTAGTCTCAACTTTTCCTCTGTTGGGTTGGTCTCCATTACCACTCCAACCAACCTTCGTTTTAACTTTAAGTTCAATTTAAGTTAGTTTAAGATTGAATAGCTTGTAAAGGGTTTTCCAATAGGGACTTGACAACTGTGAATTTAATTTGTGAACGCACTCTTTCACTAATCATCAAACTGTCACTGTCAATTTATTCAGTAAACTCAACATTTTCATCATGGTAAAGTACACGAACGAGCAACGTCTGCAAATTATAAAAATTTTCTACCGAAATTCGGAGTCGGTGACTGCAACTTTAAGAGCGTTAACTCCAATTTTCGGTCGTAATTCTCGCCCTAGTAAACAGGCAATAACAAGTTTAGTGCAAAAATTTGAATCTACATATTCGTTGTGTGATGTTGTCGTGTCAGTGAGACAACGGGTTGGTCGAAGTGTCGAAAATATCGCTGCCGTTCAGGCGTCCGTAGCAAACGATCCGGCGGACCATTTGAAGCGACGTACGTTCTCCGATTGGGTTCTGGAGAAGATGCGCCAAGATGATAAATTTCATCGCAAAATCATCTTCAGTGACGAATCTCATTTTTGGCTCAATGGGTTCGTCAATAAGCAAAATATGCGTTATTGGTCGGGTGAAAATCCACATGTGCTTCATGAATCACCACTTCATCCACAAAAAATAACTGTTTGGTGCGGTTTGCATGCCGACGGCGTTATTGGGCCATAACGATCGTCACGTTACTGTGAATGGTCAGCGTTATCGCGCCATGATCACCGATTATTTTGGGCCCGAATTAGAAAATATGGACTTGGACGACATGTGGTTTCAACAGGATGGTGCCACAAGCCACACAGCACACGCTACAATCGATTTATTGAAGAGTAAGTATGGTGAGCGTGTTATCTCAAGAAATGGGCCAGTCGATTGACCGCCTCGTTCGTGCGATTTCACGCCGCTTGACTATTTTCTGTGGGGCTACGTTATATCATTGGTTTATGCCAACACGAAGACGACGTTGGAAGAGCTCAGAGCCAATATTGAACGCGAAATAGCGGCCGTTTCGCCCGAAATGTGTGGCCGAGTCGTTGCAAACGTGCCCGCGGTGGCCATATGAACGAAGTCGAGTTCCATTCATAAATGTTTTGATTGTACTTCAAGCTGATAATAAAGTTTTTGAAATATCTCAAATGGTTTGCGTTTTATTTAAAAAAAAAGTTGTCAAGTCATCATTGGAAAACCCTATATTAAGCCGAATAAATGGGGGGGTTCTTCCCCACCAAAAACAACGTAAGAAGGCCTGGCATTTCTCCACAAGAAGATATTTTACGTAACGCACTACTGGAAGCTCAAAGTCAAATACATGTACATCTTCTGACACATGTTGCAGTGGATCCAGAGGAACCGAAACCACTTACTGCGAACTCGATACTGTTCGGTGAAAACGTTCAAGATATAACCGCACTTGGAGCGTTTTATGGGTAGTTAGTTCTACAGTCGATGAGCGCAACACTTTATGTCTCACACCACCAAACGTTAATATTTGGAATACCTTTCGGAAATCACCAGAAGGAGCAAATGGCGTCGTATCAGTAAGCGTCGAATAAATCAACCTTATAATCGACCCAATGAGATTATTAGGTTAGATAGAGAAACCAAAGTTTACATGGAGGAATGTAAGTAGTAATCAAAAATTATTTATGTTATTCTAATATCATCTAGTGTTTAAAAATAAAAATGAATTCATGGATCTAATATTTATTATCCATCACACAACGTTTTCCCACCAACTTTAGAGATACAACAGCGAGGATTGCAAAACCAATACGCTGAGCCTACTTTGGGTGCTAGGGTACATGAATATCCTAGGCAACGAGAAAGCTGACGAGCTACCAAGAAAGGTATCGGTGTCGATGCAAAGGGTATAGCAAGGAGAGATTACATTCTTTTGTAAAAGTCAGTCATTGGGCGCGATATTGATCTTTAATGCCATCTTAATGGCAATGTAACATCTGCATTTATGCTGAACGTCTGATTCTCTGTCACAAAATACCCGTGGACCTATTTCCTATGTCCAGTATATTATGTATATGAAAGTTTTCAACACAGTTAAATTAGCTGTGACAAAGGGTGTAACGTACTTAATACGCCATTAAATATTTTATGTGGATAAAGTCGAATTACTAAACGAAACCAATAAAATGTAAAACAACGTCACGCAGGTTATGAAAAATTAAGATTTACTGAATTTTATTCATCTTGCTCCCATTTAAAAAAAAAGATCCGAAGTGACGCTAATAAAATAGCAAAAGGAAGTTACGGAGGCAAAAAAGAGAGATACCGATGTGCGTTGGTTTTAAATGTTTGCAAGTTATACTGACTAGGAAATAAAGAGCTCGACAGGGCAATAGGATTTTGCCAGCGTGGAAGAACATCTCCTCAGAAGAAGGGGAGATATACCATCTGGACCAGCGGATTTATGTATGTTGAGATCTTTAAGTACTCTTGCTACTACACGAGTGCGAAAGTGGATTCGTCCCATTGAAGATTCGACGCACTCAAGTGTAAGCGGAGACAAAGCACAATCTGGAAGTGTTGAACTGGCCGCAAAGTGTGCAGCAAGCAGATTGTCCTTGTCTAAAGAGCTGACAGCTGGAATGTCATTGTAGATGACATTGTTGGGATGGAAGATGAGGCAGAATTTCTGATGTTTTTGACAAACGACCAAAAACTTTTACTACATTTGGGACATTGTAGTCTCAACTTTTCCTCTGTTGGGTTGGTCTCCATTACCACTCCAACCAACCTTCGTTTTAACTTTAAGTTCAATTTAAGTTAGTTTAAGATTGAATAGCTTGTAAAGGGTTTTCCAATAGGGACTTGACAACTGTGAATTTAATTTGTGAACGCACTCTTTCACTAATCATCAAACTGTCACTGTCAATTTATTCAGTAAACTCAACATTTTCATCATGGTAAAGTACACGAACGAGCAACGTCTGCAAATTATAAAAATTTTCTACCGAAATTCGGAGTCGGTGACTGCAACTTTAAGAGCGTTAACTCCAATTTTCGGTCGTAATTCTCGCCCTAGTAAACAGGCAATAACAAGTTTAGTGCAAAAATTTGAATCTACATATTCGTTGTGTGATGTTGTCGTGTCAGTGAGACAACGGGTTGGTCGAAGTGTCGAAAATATCGCTGCCGTTCAGGCGTCCGTAGCAAACGATCCGGCGGACCATTTGAAGCGACGTACGTTCTCCGATTGGGTTCTGGAGAAGATGCGCCAAGATGATAAATTTCATCGCAAAATCATCTTCAGTGACGAATCTCATTTTTGGCTCAATGGGTTCGTCAATAAGCAAAATATGCGTTATTGGTCGGGTGAAAATCCACATGTGCTTCATGAATCACCACTTCATCCACAAAAAATAACTGTTTGGTGCGGTTTGCATGCCGACGGCGTTATTGGGCCATAACGATCGTCACGTTACTGTGAATGGTCAGCGTTATCGCGCCATGATCACCGATTATTTTGGGCCCGAATTAGAAAATATGGACTTGGACGACATGTGGTTTCAACAGGATGGTGCCACAAGCCACACAGCACACGCTACAATCGATTTATTGAAGAGTAAGTATGGTGAGCGTGTTATCTCAAGAAATGGGCCAGTCGATTGACCGCCTCGTTCGTGCGATTTCACGCCGCTTGACTATTTTCTGTGGGGCTACGTTATATCATTGGTTTATGCCAACACGAAGACGACGTTGGAAGAGCTCAGAGCCAATATTGAACGCGAAATAGCGGCCGTTTCGCCCGAAATGTGTGGCCGAGTCGTTGCAAACGTGCCCGCGGTGGCCATATGAACGAAGTCGAGTTCCATTCATAAATGTTTTGATTGTACTTCAAGCTGATAATAAAGTTTTTGAAATATCTCAAATGGTTTGCGTTTTATTTAAAAAAAAAGTTGTCAAGTCATCATTGGAAAACCCTATATTAAGCCGAATAAATGGGGGGGTTCTTCCCCACCAAAAACAACGTAAGAAGGCCTGGCATTTCTCCACAAGAAGATATTTTACGTAACGCACTACTGGAAGCTCAAAGTCAAATACATGTACATCTTCTGACACATGTTGCAGTGGATCCAGAGGAACCGAAACCACTTACTGCGAACTCGATACTGTTCGGTGAAAACGTTCAAGATATAACCGCACTTGGAGCGTTTTATGGGTAGTTAGTTCTACAGTCGATGAGCGCAACACTTTATGTCTCACACCACCAAACGTTAATATTTGGAATACCTTTCGGAAATCACCAGAAGGAGCAAATGGCGTCGTATCAGTAAGCGTCGAATAAATCAACCTTATAATCGACCCAATGAGATTATTAGGTTAGATAGAGAAACCAAAGTTTACATGGAGGAATGTAAGTAGTAATCAAAAATTATTTATGTTATTCTAATATCATCTAGTGTTTAAAAATAAAAATGAATTCATGGATCTAATATTTATTATCCATCACACAACGTTTTCCCACCAACTTTAGAGATACAACAGCGAGGATTGCAAAACCAATACGCTGAGCCTACTTTGGGTGCTAGGGTACATGAATATCCTAGGCAACGAGAAAGCTGACGAGCTACCAAGAAAGGTATCGGTGTCGATGCAAAGGGTATAGCAAGGAGAGATTACATTCTTTTGTAAAAGTCAGTCATTGGGCGCGATATTGATCTTTAATGCCATCTTAATGGCAATGTAACATCTGCATTTATGCTGAACGTCTGATTCTCTGTCACAAAATACCCGTGGACCTATTTCCTATGTCCAGTATATTATGTATATGAAAGTTTTCAACACAGTTAAATTAGCTGTGACAAAGGGTGTAACGTACTTAATACGCCATTAAATATTTTATGTGGATAAAGTCGAATTACTAAACGAAACCAATAAAATGTAAAACAACGTCACGCAGGTTATGAAAAATTAAGATTTACTGAATTTTATTCATCTTGCTCCCATTTAAAAAAAAAGATCCGAAGTGACGCTAATAAAATAGTTATCGCCACCCCACTTTAAAACAATAAAAAAAAAATCTCTAAACATAAGTCAGTCAGACTTAATCAATAAAATAGTGACAGGTTATTTCATTCAAAGTGTCGTGGCCACAGATGATGTATCACATGTTTCGGGTTTAAGTTCCCTGCTGTGAAACAAATAATATGACAAAGTGCCTCTACTGCACAAGCCGATTTTAATGATTAATTGCAAATCTGTATTGAGTAATAACTCTATTAAAAATTATTTAAACAATTTAAATTTATATGAGTTATTAAGAAGGCGTTACGCATCGCCGTGTATAAGAAATGTGAAATTTTTTCTAGGCACTTGACATTAGAGAGAGTGATCAAGATCAAAGCAGACGGATTTGTGCGCAGTCCTCTACTTTTAAATTAATTCTGCTGTCTCCTTGTTGTGCATAGAATGTCAACAATGTATGTGCAGTAAGTATTAGGCCTCCTCATTTCATCCCAAGAATCCTCGATACCTTCTCAACAATTCCGCGCCATATCAGTTCAAAGCATAAGCTCTACTCTGTTTGACTTCGGTTCTTAGTTATGGATAGGCTGATGACGCTAAATAACCACACCTGAAAGCGAGTAGATACGGTAAAGTCCAGATTTTTCAACTAAGATTTCAATGACCGTGGAATTGCTCAGCTTCACTCTGACAGTAATACACGGATAATATCGCTTATTAACACAAAAAAAGCAGTGAGAAGAGGCAGCCCAATCGTTCTTAGGATGATCTTTGCTACTATTGTATTTGGCCACAGCCGCATACATATACCACACCGGTTTCTCCAGTCCAGCGGATTGTCCTTCTTTGACGACTTCAATCTACTCTTTAGATGATCGATTATTTTTCCTTAAGTTAACTACTCATACGCTGGGTCTCAATAGCTCTGCTGTTGTACTTGGCGTGGCATGGGTGAGTTTATGTGATTTACATTCCAAAGGCGGGTCGACGAGGACATGCCTATTACGTTTTACCACTTTTGTATTAAAGGCATTCGAAAGCATTATGTAAGCCAAAATCCGTTCCTATCCGAATCCCAACACCCACACCGCAAAGCTATACAGGAGATCGCTTTTCTTGAGGTGGTGCGTACTGTGAACAAAACTCTCCTCTATAAAGAATATACCATAGGCATAGGTACTGACCAGACCAGACAAGGGAGGGTTCAGAGCAGTTGTAAATGCAAATATCATGGTTATTTTGGTATTAGAAAATTTTGTCAGTGATAACCCAACCACGCCTGAAAGCCCTAAGCACAAAACAAAATATCCCATACAAAAATAAGGCCCAGGATGCAGCTTGTGTAGGGATCACCTATGTGAAATGAGGTCTTGCCCAACATATTAAACGTACTATATATGTGTATCGGATAGCAGAATTGGCAGAATCTCTAATTCACTTTTCATGTATATGTATGTCCAGCCCCAACGAGGACCAGACAATAGTGTTAAGTAAACTTATTTTTCTGCCGATTGTATAACGGCGAAGAAGCCCAACATCTCGCCGTCGGGCAGTAGACCGTTCAACTTAGACGGTGATGGCCAAAACTACGCTCGACCCGATCAAAACAAAGTAAGGATAGGAATATCTGAGCTAAAAAAGCACCGGACGACTTCCCGGCCGAGATATTCTAAGCTGCTCGAAATAACTTTACGGACAGCATGCACTAACTTATTTCTCAGATCAGGTCAGAAGAGTGTATGCCTGGTGAATGGAGTCTCAGTGTGCCCGAACCACAAGAAAGGAGACCCTCTGCGGCAACTATAGAGATATAAGTCTCCTCAACATCGCATGAAAAATCTTATCTGTGAACGTCTGGAATCCTTCGTCGACAACCTGATTGGCTCATATCAGTGCAGTTTCAGACTAGGAAAATCTAGTTTTGGTGTCCCTACTAAACCCATCTATCTATGTAGAATGATGCTCCGTCAAGGTCGATAACGATTTAACCGCTACCTTTGATGTTAAAAAATACTTTAGGCAAGGTGACGCGCTATCATGTGACTTCTTTCACATCATACTTGAAAAAATTATGCGGAACTCACAAGTAAACACTGGAGGCACAATTTTTCAAACTACTGGTATACGCCGATGATATCGGCAAAATTTGGGAAACTCAGCGGGCTGTCACCGCTGCATTTGCTAGTACTCATATTGAAATGGAAGCTATCAAAATGGGCTCAGGGGTAAATGAGAGCGAAACCAAGTATATGCTCTCACAAGAAGGGCACAACTATAATGTTATAAATTCTGCAAACACATCAGCAGAAATAAAACGAAGATTTACTCTTGCCAATCGCGGTTTCTTTGGGCCTTTGGTAAGACCCTAACCCTAAAAACTAAGAAGACGTTATATAAGACCTTTATCATCCCAGTCCTTTTTTACGGTGTTGAAAAATGGACTCTATCCAAAGCGGATGAAGATATCCTCAGTCATTTCGAGAGAAAAATCCTTCGAAAAATATTCGGTTCCGTTTGTAGACGGGCTTTGGAGGCGACATCGACCTCATCAGAAAACTGCGCCTCAGTCGCCTGAGATGGCTAGGGCATGTAGAACGAATGGACACCAATACTCCGAACCACAAACTTGGATTGCGCTACTGGAGGCAGTTAGCCAAAGACTTGGCTAACTGGAGATGCTTGTTAGTTTAGGTCCAGGTTCATCGCGAAGTGTAGCGCCACCTAAGCAGGTGCCTAAGTAAGTATATACAATATAAACCTGCATTTCCCGAGGACCTCTAAACACAACTGCTGTAGTTTCTAATTACAGCTACACTAAGATATCAAAAGCATTTCACAAAGCCCAATCGTGTCAGCTGCCGAAAGCTTCTAATTTGCCTTACACAATCAAAATTTGTCCTCGTTGTGAAGATCATAAAAAATGGATTGTGAATGTTTATCAGCTATTTATAGTATTTAAAGTTACTGTATATTTAGTACCGTTCGGGGCTCTTGCATTAAATAAATTTCTGCTTGGCAATCAATCCCACTAGTTATTCAATGTTCCAATAATCCGACAATTAAACTTACTATCTTTTAGCCACTATATGACCCGACAGCCCTTTCTCATATAACAGTTCTTTAGGTGAGTTTGTGTTATTCGCTTGACAATCCACTATTACTTCATTCAACTTCAAAATCAAAAATTAGCACGGGCAAGAAAAACGGAACAGCTTAGAAATTGGATATCTAAATACCCTAAAGAGATATCACATCTATTTAAATGTAGTTATAAAGGGTAGTATTTCTTCTAAAAACAAAATCATCAACGAAGTTTCTGCAATTACTATTAACTGAGCAACTTCCGTTTACATGCGTCAGGGTATACAAAGTAAGCCTTTCCTTAAATCCTCGATAAGTGATGTCAACATTGGAGATAGAGCCTTACTGTAGAACGAATTGATAACGGTATTTTATAGAGGGGTTAAAAACTAGCATTTTTTACTATGGGAGGGGCAGTCCATCTCGTCCCGTTTAGGAGTTATGGGCAATTTAAAAATAAATGACTTAAAATGTGAAAAAATTATTAAAAAACAACGGTAACACTTACAATAAAGTACTATACAGAATATGAAAGCCCGAAACTTGTTCTTTAATATAAAATTTACATCAAATTATTCGTGTGAATAGTTTTTGAATAATTCACATTCAAACTCAAATTCTTGGTAAAAAAATTAAAAAAAATAAAAATTTAACAATATTACTCAAAATTGTGAAATAATGTGCCAAATTGTTTTTTTTTTATTTAATGCGCGTATTAATTCTGAATCAAACACAAAAAACCGCATAGCTGTATGTCCTCTAGTTTTTGAGCAAATTGAAATTGAAATTACTACTTTAGTTTTGTTTTTTTTGGCATTTATGTACGTAGTCTTCCTTTGAATAAGTTAATGAGTATTATTTAAACATCTCGCAGACGCCTATATCAATAGTTTTCTTAATTAAGAGTACACGGGATTAAGGGATTTCAACTCTCTTTCCGCAGGCGGTAGGACCCGCTCACGCAACTTCGTTGCTCCGCTCGGGGTATGTGCTTTTCGTCAGGCAGGCGCCTATGTCATCAATACTCTTCATCCACAGTACTCATCACAAAATTACAAAGTTCCCATTAATAACAAAGTTTCACTAATTCGCATTACAGAAAATTCACATGTTCCAATGTTGCAGTAAATTATTTACTTTGCGAAATACGAGTATCTATGTTTGTACGTATGTAGTATGTAATGCACTTGATAATGATACAAAAATATAACCAAACAAACGTTTGGCTTTTATACCGTTATTTCTTTTTGTGATAAGGCGTGTAGTTATTGATATTCACAAAGATCACTCTGTGTTCAACCGTAGTGCGAATCAAGTGATATTTTTTTGTGAATAAGCAATGACGGCTAAGCATCCTCTAATCCATCCTAAACTAAATAACTTCTCAGTGTATTGTTCGTTCCGAGATTTGGTGTCGACCAATGAAAGAAGCATTGAATTTTTAGAAGAATCTGGTTTAATTCCCACTAAAACATACCACAGAGGCCGTGTAACCGAACAAATGAAAATCGTAGTGTTGGGGTTATTTTGTAAAGAAGATAAGGTCGGACGCTTCTTTAAAGTGAACTCCAAAAGTAAAGAAGACTTGTGGCCTTATATACACAAATACGCTAACCCCAACAGCAGTCGTATTTGTACCGACAGTGCACGCCAATACATAGGTATTGAGAAAATGTTCCCTACTTCTACGACTCATGAAATTACAAACCACAGCAAAGGCGAATATGTTGACAAGGCCGATGCAACTAATACTATAAATGATCTTGAGAATCAGAACAAGCTTCTGAAAAAAATCAATTTTATGCCGCGATACAACGCAGCACCTTCACCAATATATTGCACTTTTCTTTTACCGGAAATACTGCCTTGAAAAAAATTATAAGGACGACATGAGCTCCCAAATCACGGAATTTTTAATTGACGTAAAAAAAGTGTACCCAGGTTTTGTCAAAGGTAAAGAAAGTGTGGGTTTGCAACTGAAGGACTTCGACCCTCCGACCGTTCACAATGAACACTTAGAAGGTATTATACCACCAAAACAACCTCGGCTCTTCACCATCATCGACGAACTCTACGAACTCGACCTTGACACCAGTACGGACGATGACTTCATTGACGAAACTTACAAACCTTTTTAATATGTACTCGTACATTGAACATTTAATTGACTACTCTTAACTAACACCTAACTTACTCACAAACTGACTGACTGGGACGCGGAATGCAATGCAAATCTACCTCCTTGTGGTGCATTCTGGGTCACGCTAAATGATTTGCTGTACTTTACTTACAAAGATGACCCTATCATCAATATTAATCCTCAAAGTGAGATCACCATAAATACCAAAAAAAAAACTTCTTATAAAAAATAGTTTTAGTAATTTTCAATTTTCTCAAAAACTAGAAGATATAAAGCCATGCGGTTTCTTGTGTTCGATTCGGAATTGATATGCGCATTAATACAAAAAACCAATTGGGCACATCATCTCACAATTTTGAATAATATTGATTTAAAAAACAAAAAATTATTTCTTACCAAAAATTTAAGTTTGAATGCGAATTATTCAAAAACTATTCATACTAATAATTTGATGTACATTTTATATTAAAGAGCAAATTTTAGGCTTTCAAATCCTGTATAGTACTTTATTGTAAGTCTTGCCGTTGTTTCTTTAATAATTTCTTTCCCATTTTAAGTCTTTTTTTTTAAAATGCCCCTAACTCCTAAACGGGGTGAGATAGATACCACCCTTCCATAGTAAAAAATGCTAGCTTTTAACCCCTCTACAAAATACCGTTATCAATTCTTGGCGCCAAAGTTATCGTACTCTCCCCTTTTTTTATATATAGGTAGTCGTATATCTGCTTGCGAATCAATTTGAGCATTCAGAATAAATTGGCCAAACACAGCCGATTGCACGAAAACAGCAATCTACATATTATTAGTTTGAAACTCAATACTATTTGATACAATATACAATATTGTATTTATATATGCTAGTACATTTTGACATAGAATCTAGGAGAGAATTGTTCAGAAAATTTTGATTCTGAAAAAATGAGAAGAAACAGTTTTATGTCACTTTTTCGCTCCGGAGTGCTGAAAGAAGACTACTGTCCAATAGAAAACGCCAATAGTTGGCGAACTCTAATGTCGTTTTCGTTTGGGCTTTCTCAGCATTCCGAAGAAGAAAAGTGACGTAAAACCATTTCCCCTCATTTTTTCAGAATCAAAATCTCGCTTCTCGTTTTCATTTGAGAATCTAAATTTCTCTCCTCGATTTTATGTCAAAATGTATAAACGTCAAATAGTACTTCCTGTCAAACTAGATTTCTGTTTTCGTACAATCGGATGTGTTTGGCCAATTTGTTATTCTGAGTGTTTAAATTGATTCGCAAGCAAATATAAAAGTCCGAAGAGATTCTTAGTGCTCCATTTAAATAAAAATCAGGGTAAAAGAAAAAACTCTATTGACAGCCCAAACGAAAACGATATAATAACCCTATTGTAACCCCTTGAACTCCTCACAAAGCCTCTGTCAGTGAATTACCAACATTACTATTGTAGAATCTGCTAGAATGACAGTAATTTACACGTAAAGTTCACTATGCATGCGTAATATGGGTGACGTTTTTGTGTATTATGACAATTCACAATCGGTGGAAAGCGATTTTTGGAAAAAAATCTGCAACGTTTTCCATGTACATATGTATGTTAGTTCAACTCTCTTGACAACCCACTTAATAGGAATAACGTCTAAGGACGCCCTTTTATTACTTCATTAAATTATACATAGTTACAGACTTGTCTCGCGCTCGCAGAGAGTCGTACTTTAATGCTGTAATTTTCCTCTTTCCGTTTTGCTCGTAAACATGATATTAAAAAGGGAAAAGCAATTTGTAAACAGCGCTCTGAAGACTGTTCTTCAAAATAAAGGTAGAAAAATTGTATACACTGGTATAAATCGTAGTAGTACTCTGAAGAGTATCCTTAATTTTGCACTGCACATTCTATTCCACCATCTACTTCTGGACGTCTACAGTAATATGATAGCTAGAACGTAGTGGACTAGTCTCCAAATAGACTACAAGACAATCTTTACGTTAAAAAACAAAAACGAAACACAATTCGATATACAATTTTTAAAACAACAGCTCCAACGTTACTATTGAAGGAACGGAAGACTTGAAGACTTAAACTTATTAAAATAACTTTTCGAAATAACGGACAATAGGCCAATTAGCTTTTATTTCTGTCAGAAAAGAGCAAATCACTTATCAAAGGTTAGTCAAAGTACCCTTGAGTATGTTCCTTTTTATGGAATTTGTCAGTCATTCGTAGAGAGATGAGTAATCACTTCATGATAAAATTCCGTGAGTATCAGCGTCTAATGTCTGCAGAACTATGACAACGTAAGCCGGACGGTCACACAGTAAGCGCTCCGTGGTGCTTAAAGATATCACTCTCACAGAAAGTCGAATTGGTTTAGGTCTTTGAGCCTTGGCAGAAATCGTGTCCCGCGATCATATTGTGACCTAGGTCCCAGACCGTAGTGAATACATCCGTCCGGCTGCGTTCAGAGAAGTCTTTCGTTCTCGAACTAACTTTTAAATAGTAAAAGTGCCCAATACGGTCTTCAGCGCAGCTTGACTGACGCTACAAATGCAGACATTTTGCACCCTTCACCTGTTGTTTACAATGTATGAAAATTCATTGCCATTGACATTGCAAGTTTACATAACGGGGAGTGAGGTCCTAGGTTGTTTTCCTCCAGACGCCAGCGCCCCATCAAAAATCGGTTTTGCAGCCATTAAGCCATTAGCAATTCTGACCGAAGACTGGTTTAGATACTTATTGAAGGATTCGACGACGGAGTTCTTCTCCTACACCCCGAAGGGGGAGAAGCTGCAAACAATGCTGCTGAGGGGGTTAGAACCGTCGTCTGATCCGGAGGAGCTCCTTGCACTGCTGAAAGAGAAAGAGTGCGAAGGGCTCAAATTCGTGGGGGTCAAGCCGTTTGTCACGGCTAGAGCCAAAAGGGAGAAGCGGCAACTGCCGATTTTCCTGGTCCAACTAAGTCCCACCAGCAATCTGGATGGTCTAAGGAGTATTAAAGTCCTAGACTACCAGGTTGTACATTGGGAGAAATTAAAGAGGAGCGAAAACATTATACAATGTGTTCGCTGCCAAAGGTTCGGGCACGCCGCGTCGAACTGCGAAATGCAGCCTCGATGCGTGAAGTGCGGAAAGAACCACAAGTCCGAGGAATGCCCTCTGGGTAAGGACGGAGCGTCTGAAAAAAGCCAACTCTCTTGTGCTTTATGTAGGAACACGGGACACACCGCAAATTATCGGGGTTGTCCCAAATTCCAGTACATCAAAAGAATAAATCTGGCCCGGCAGCAGAAAGTGGAAGTTAAACGTCCACCCGTGCATTTGCAAACTCCAGCCGTTACTCCCCATATTACCTACGCCCAAATGGCGGCAGGTAGGGGAAATACGGTACAGCAAGCGAAGGTTGCTTCTCAGGCCCCAGCGCCCAGAGCAGCTGAACCAGTACCTGACATGCTAGCTATTTTGCTCTCTATCCAAGGGCAGATGGCTCAGCTACAACGTCATTTAACTGAACAGACCGCGCGGGTGGATCAAGTATACGCACTGCTGCCTGGCCTAACGCACCTTTTGCCGTAATGGGTACGTACGTGGCGGAGCAAACCCTGAAGATCCTTGCTGTGAATGTGAATTCACTGATTAGGCTCGAAAGACGAGCCGCACTATTTAAGTTGCTTAAAGACCAAGCCCCTGATGTGCTTTTGGTTAGCGAAACTAAGCTTACCAAAAGACACAAAATGAGGCACAAAAGATACAAAATAGTACGGAGAAACCGACCCAACTCCATTCAGGGAGGAGGCGTTGCGATTTTCGTACGAAAAGGTATACATTTTAAAAGAGTATACAGTGGTGTAGTACGTAGGTTCCAGGTGCTGGAAGCATGCATCGTGTATATCCCCCTCCGTAGTGGAAAGCGGTTGTACATGGTGTCTGTCTATGCACCTGAGGCTACTCAATCCACTTTATTCACCTCAGAGCTCGAGACGCTTTTTCGATTCCTGAGGCTGGAATTGGAAGACAACTATTTTATTATCGGCGGAGATTTCAACGCCAAACATAGTGATTGGGGAAATAATACACCAAATACTAGAGGGAACCTACTATTTAATTGGTGGGGTCAGCACAGTGTGATGTATCGACTCGGGCTTAAGGCGACGGATAGTCCGTCGTTTCCCAGACACGGGTCTTATTTGGATCTTCTGCTGTTCGACTCACGAATACAACTGACATGCACTAACCAACAAACTACAAACTGTCTACGCACTTTCGTGTATGACAGTGACCATTGCGGTCTCAGCACCGAAATAACTGTTCCCAACGAAATTGCGGAATTGGATGAGTTTGTTCAAAGGCATTCCTACAATTATAGTAGGGTGCGTTGGACACACTTCACCAGAACACTGACGAGAGCACTCTCCTCGAATTCGCTCTACCCACCGTCCAACAGAAATCTGTCAAACGAGGAGATTGACAGGTATCAAAGACTGATGGACGAGACAATCAAACGAACAATGGACAAAATGATACCTCGGTACCAACACATTGACGAAGAAGATTTATTCCGCAACGCAACTATTGACGCACTGCACCGACATAAAAGTAGACTGCTGTCAAGACTAAAAACCTTGTACAGACAGTTTACTGACAGACATAACCCGGAGATCATGACACTGAAGTCGTCGATTAAAAACCTCCAAACATTAATAAAGGAAAATTACAGAGCATCTGTAAGTTTGTATTGGAACAATAAAATTCGGGCTGTAAACACCAGCAACCCGAATATGTTCCCGCAAATAAATAAAATATTTCGGAGAAATAATCAGAACGACCTTCCATGTCTTAAAATCGCCCGAACGACGAACAACGAACAATTACTGGTAGCAGCGGGCATAGATCCGAATGAGGCTGTTGATGATGACAACTTCTTTGTGATCGAGGATCCGCAGGAGCAGGTAGAGGCTATAGGAGCGACTTTCCAGGAAGTGTACAAGGCGAATGTTATCATTGGCCCGAACCACGATCTGGAGAATCGAGTCCTTGTGCACAATTTCTACCTTCGAAATGAAATTGTGAATTGGCGATTCGAGAGCTCGGGTTTCATCCAGTTCAGTGACGAGAATATGGCAAATAATGTCATCACCAACGATAGGGTACTACCCCCGTTCATTTCGAAGGAAGAGCTCCAAACGATCTTCGAATCACTTAGAAGTAAGAAATCAGTGGGAACCGATGAAATACCGAACATTGTGCTTCGACATCTCCCTCTAGAAGCGGTGAACATTTATACCACCCTGTTTAATAATGCAATGAATAATGCACATTATCCAGCGCATTGGAAAACTGCGGTGCTACATCCCATCCCCAAAAGGGATAAAGACACTTCCAATCCGGCGAATCTCCGCTCGATCAGTCTTCTTCCAAACATCAGTAAGGTGTTCGAAAAGGTTATCAATAGAGTCCTGACTAAGTGGGTTGAGGACAAACATATAGTTCCGGATAATCAGTTCGGTTTCAAGGCGGGACATGATATCATTCATGCTGCGTCGAAACTGGTTTCTGATATCCAATGGAACAAAGGCAAGAAACAGTGCACTGGTGCCTGCCTGATTGACTTGGAGAAAGCCTTTGATACCGTATGGTTAGAGGGACTCTTTTTCAAGCTGGACAGGTTGGGCATTAGTAAACCACTGCTGTATATTCTTTTTGATATGCTCTCCAGTAGACAGTTCATCGTGAAGAATGGCGATGTGACTTCTGCTGGAACATTTAACATTAAAAACGGTCTGCAACAAGGTGCGGTAAATTCGCCGATCCTATTCAACGTTTACACGAGTGATCTGATAGGTTCACTTCACCATGCCATAGCGTACGCAGACGACATAATCGCGTACAGATCGGGTCCAAAGATTGAGGTCATTAATACACTTTTGCAGCGTGACTTCGACAAAATTAAGCGATATTGCGATGACTGGAAGTTGAAAATCAACTTTCACAAGTCGGAAACCATTTTGTTTAGGACGCCTTTGTCTGGGGCCTCTAGGGACACCAGAAAGAATTGGCGAAAGTTCTCGATCGTGGGACAGCACGGGCAGCCCCTTGTTTGTCGAAATGTAGTCAGATACCTTGGGATCTGGCTAGATCAATTTCTGTATTTTAACAAACATATAGAGGTTGCTCTGTCCAGAGCCAAAGGTGCTTTTGCCCTTACAAAGAGACTGTTTTATAACAGCCAACTCGATGCGAGGGTGAAGGTAATCTGCTACATGGCCCTTATCAGGCCCATGCTTGTATTTGGATGTCCCGTGTGGTTCAACGTGAGAGCAAGTTTATTGGAAAAGATTCGGGTGTTTGAGAGGGCTTGTCTTAGGACTTGTCTTCGCCTATACAGAACACCAGAGTCTCAGTACATAAAATTCTATCCTAATGAGGTCTTATACAATAGGGCGAACCTAATAAGAGTGGACAATTTCGTCATTAAGTTGACTCGAAGGCACGTTGCAAGAGCAATGACCTCATCGAACAACCTGATCTCCGGGGCCTACTACCCCAATTATATGTATCACGAGAGAGTTCGCTTTGACGGCTTTATTCCTCCAGAAGCGTTCCTCTATCTAGATAGCAAAGGTCTGATCCAGGACAGATTGGCGGTGCCGCTAATCTTCCACGTTGCTCGAACAGCTGCGGACAGGCGACTCAACTACGACAGAGACGTCGCACATGGCAGTGTGGAGCGTCTCCGGTTCAGTAGGTCGGTAGGGAGTCGCGACATGAGGGATGTTGCTCAGCAGCACCAAAACTTTTGGTGGCTTGTTGAAGGGGAGGATGCTTAGTCGTCGAACTCCTTCAGTGATATGTAGCTTCATGTGAAGCAAAGTGGGCCAGCCTAATTTATTTTTTTTTTTTTTGTTTTAGCCATGGCCGGCTTACATAGTTTTAGGTAGGATTAAGTTAGTTTTTTAAGAAAAAAAAAATATAAAAACAAAAAAAAAAATATGAAAAACAAATATATATATATACATGTATTTATATATTATGTATATCCATATTATGTATATATATATTTATGTATGTCTGTGTTTGTGTTAGATGTAAGTAGGTTAAGTAGATTAAGATTTATTTTTAGGTAGTTTGTAGGCTTTAGTGTTAAGTTTTATACAAAATTAAAAAATGTCCATATACTAAGTTTTTGATTAAAATTTATTTTCTTAGTTTTAGTATTAATTAATGTTAAAATAGAAATAAAAGTAGACTGTAAGATTCGTCGAAAGACATAGTTTAAGTGTTAGGTTTAACTTAGAGTGCCCGCATGGGGCCAGTAAGTTAGAATAAGATTATTTGTAAGTAATTTAAGCTAATTTTTAAGCGTTTTTTGTTTAGCATATAAGAGTAATTTAAGGTAAAAAATAAAAATGCATAAAAACTGAAAACTGAACTGGTTTAGATACAAGGAAATTCGACTTTATATTCTCGAAGTAATCGAGAATTTTGTCAATCGGCATGTTCATAACGTCAGGGCCAAATGTCATGCCAAAAACCATTTTTATTTTAGGGAAGTTTGGAATTAAAAATGCACCGGCAGATTCATCAATCCATCCAAAGACCCAAACGTGGTGGGGAAGGACCCCCTTCAGCTAAGTCTGGAGAATGTAACATAATGTGTC
Source organism: Volucella bombylans (assembly GCA_949129095.1). Lineage (NCBI taxonomy): Eukaryota > Metazoa > Arthropoda > Insecta > Diptera > Syrphidae > Volucella > Volucella bombylans. The sequence continues at coordinate 124,128,406 of OX422140.1, read as the reverse complement.
GTGTTTATATACGTGAAAGATTATTCTATCAAACAACTGACGCAAAGAATTAAGTTGGTTTTATCAACGAAATACTAGGATTCATTGAAGATTATATTTAAAAAATGGTAGCTACTGGTCTACACTTCTGTCAAATATAACTGGATATGTGCCATTGATGCCAGGCGACTTAGAGTCAGTTGGTATAGTTGAATTTTAGAGTAAGTATGCTGGTTCCTCGATGAAATTATGGCATTCTCCATTCATTTCGTAGCTCATGAATGCTACAGACAAATCTCGTTACTTAAATGCTGACAGTATCTGCCGCAATAATACCAGTCCTTTTTTTTCCAGATTTATACTGATGTAGTAGTATAAATCACAACAATCATACAACTCTAAAGATACAGTGTTTTCTACATTAAGTCAGAATCCTATAGTAACTTGCTTCAAATAGATCCCATTACTTTTAGGTCAGCACGTCAGGCACGGGGATATTAAAATTTTATGGCATGATAAAGGTATTCTCTCGCATAGGTGAACCTCCTCTATGAAGGCTGCAACTATTACCTAATCCGAAATAAATAAAAAAAATAACATAAGCAAATCCAGTCACGTAGCTTCGTTGAAACATTAAAAAACCTCTTAATCACAATACCTTAAGCGTAATCCCAGATAAAAAAAACTAACAACAATCTCAACACTAATATGATAGGTCTACGTCTTATAATCATTTCAATGTAAAACCGTATATTATTCAGCATCCTGTTAAGCTCGTTGGAAATAAAATCGCAAGTAACCCCCTCGCATTGTCAAAGTTCATCGTTTACAACAGCGGTGGACCATTAGCCCCGCTAGTTCGAAACCACCTACCAGATACACAGTAGTAGTTCAATTGCGCACTGTATTTTATTTTAAATTAAATAATCAGTCTACATCAATCTTTCAGTTGATTGAATCAAACCGTACCCCTTGAAAAAAAAGAAGAATATTCGCCAGAGTGCAACGATTCAGAATTGTTCATCTAAAAGATTCAGTCTTTCCAGAGTAGTCGGTTCGGTCTGAAGTCTCTCTTAGACTCGCAAAAAAGCAAAAAAAAATCGCGCTAGTGTAGAGTGGTATATTTTGTGAAAACTTAAATAGAAAACGAAGCAAATAAATTCTCAGTTCGAGGTTCACTTTATATTGGATAAAAATAAATACATAAATTCATAAAAAAAAAATAATTAAAATTAAGTACAGGTATACAAATATAGATGTACAATAGTATATAGTTTTAAAAATTAATGAACGGTCTTAAGATCAATCCCTGTAACGTAAATTCTCTACAGTGTTGTAGTGGAATCTTTCATAGTCTTCTCTTCTTTAACGCCGCACATCCTTCCGAAATAACCCGTCCACATATGCCTTGTAACCGGGTCCAGTACAATGAAATACACAAACAAAACAAATCCTTGTATCGTGGCAGTGAGGCAAAATAGGTAGGAAAATAGAATGCCAGCTTTCATGGCCGTCAGTAAGCCAAAGATCCAAGTAAATCCTAGCAGGAAGAACAACAAAACTGACAGTCTTATCTGTGATATTGCCATTTTCTTTTCGATATGCCTGATAGCTCCATTCGGACCACGGACTATGTTGTAGATCACTGCTATGAAAATCAGCAGATTCCCAAGTATCACTAGAGCGACGGGAAGTACTATACCTAGGTAGAGTGATCTTCCGGTGGGATAACAGATCGCCGATCCGGAACTTTCATGAGGAATGTATGACTGACGATCGAGAAATACCACCAGCAGCACTGGAATCAATGGAAGCCCCCAGCCAAGGATGAAAGATTTGATAAAGAATCTCTTTGGTCGAGTATTGCCAAATACTTTAACATACCGTTTAAATTGAAGGTATGCTATAATCATCATCCAACAAAATTGAACTAACACTGAATACTGAAGGCAAGCTCCCAAAGCCACACAGCTGGAGAAAATTTCCATTTCGATGAGATGAAGAGAATAATCCTCGGTATTAACAAAACAAAAGAGGATCATTTGTAATGCAATAGCAGCTGATAGTTGTAGGAGTACCTTTGACGAAGCCTTCTGGCGCCACGACTGAAATGTGATCGCGGTTATGAAAATCCCAATGATACCAATCAATGATAGGGAACATCCTAGTAGAGTTATGATATCCAAAGCTTCCCGATGTATGTCAGTGATTACGACAACATCAGAAGATACTGAAAGATTATAGGTCCCACCAATTAAATAAGCAAACGGTGTTAAATGTGAACAACCGCATAATATCAAATTCTCGTCATTTGTTGATCGTCCTAGATAGGTCAGTCCATCGCTAGCCCAAGTTTTGTAATTCCAATAACGACAGCTAGTCATGGTGTCATTCTCCTCAGTCGACGAAACGGGAGTTCTAAGAATCAATGGCAATAACTCGGGAAGATCACGATCATGGCCTGGTATGGATATAGAGATGATCTTGCTGTACACTTTGTTATCTGTAATATCACGATCTTCTTGAAAAAGTCGATCGTTTGTGTAAATCTTGATAATAATCCGTGGATCGGGCAGTTGCACCGCTGAAACATTCCTTGAACGAAGAATAATCTCATCTAAACGATTTAGGAGTGTCTCTGGAACAAATGTTGCCAATTGAAGACTGTCCTCTTCCAGTAAATCTTCTACTGATTGATTTGAATGTAAAAATCTGTAAAAGTCATCCTGAAACACCCCTCTATGTATAGTTTCATCATCCCTCTCTTTATACAGGGCCACACCAGTGACATTGGCAACATTCGAGTCTATGACGAACACGATCAGTTTAGGAGTGATCTTAACCACTACACCGTTACGATAGTTGATATTCTCAATTAACTCATCTTCATTGCTTTTCACTGTGATGCCAAAATCTGAATCTGAATCTGAATCTGAATCCTCTTCGTTATCATTGTTAGTATTATTGTTGACATGATCAGTAGTACTAGTGTCAGTAGTGGTGGTGCCTGTCACCCCTACTCGGGGTATCGTTGAAATCTCATCAATTAGTCTCTCGAATGCGTCAAGCAGGATGTTTGTTGAATTTAATCTAATTGATGGCTTTATTATGTCCACATTGACTTTCATTAGATAATTGTAGATGCTCACAATATCACTGGTCGCAGTTTTGGTATTATTCAGTAGATTTGGAGTTGGGGAAGGCCTTGTGTCCGTTTGATTGGCTGAGTTAGAGCTAGTTCGCTTCGAAGATATGACCTCTGTTGATATACTATGTAAAATCTTACTTAAATAAAATAAATCAGCTGGGATTAAATGATTGACATTCTGCTTGATCATTGTCTTGACGTCTTTAATAGCCTTTTCTGGCTCAGTTTTTGACCGTTTCGACTGATCAATATCGTAGAGGTTTTGGGTAATAAGTTTCGATGGGATTTGTCGAATACAGTCGATTTTATTTACATCGACTTCCTCCCAAATTGCTCCGTAGAGAAAATCTCCAATGCATTTCCTAGTGATCGGTAAACCGTTGGCTTGTAAACATAGTTCCTTTGTTGTCGATGTTTGTCCCAATCTTGCGGTTGACCATTGTTTGTGGTTATTATCAGGAAGTAACTCGGGAAAGCAAAATTCAGTACTATTTACAGTGGACCTATTAAAATTGTTCATTTTGAGAAGATCACTTAGAAGATTTCTTAATTCCATTCGAACTGAGGTGTCATGTCTGATCCCATGATCATCTTCCTCTTCATCATCCTCTTCACTGCTATCTTCATCACTATTATCTACAGCAGAATTTTTCAACGATACTGATACATGGCACAACACCGATATTGTCCGTAGATCATCACTAACAGATTCCACATTCATCACTCTTACATTGTTTATCTTAAGTACGTTAAATTTGTCCTTTTGTCCTCGAACATTCATCAGAAACTTGAGAGTTTGTTCAGCATGTTTACCAAACTGCTTCATATTTCTATGTACTCGCTGACATCTCTCCACATCACATGGGATATCAAAAAACAAAGCAAACGTATGTCCATTTTGTTTTTTCATCGCAACAATTTTCGCCGATATGACTAAGGAAAAATTAAACAAAGTGTGGGCCTCACACCAATAATACCCCGCGCCGTTTTCATAAAGCTTCAATTCAAACATTGACTTCGATTGATCTGGGCTTTCCCAGATTTTATCTTTGATCTTCACTGGACGTATCTCCTCATAGTCAGCATTGGTGAAACATTTAATCCCATACTCATCCTCATCATCGTCGCCTATTCGCCATATTAAATATCGATTGTATACCGTCAGTAAAATACCATCCAACTCGGAATCGGTTTTTAAAAACATCTCCACCTGCCTATCGCTATGGAGCACTTTTTGTCCCAAATATCGCACCGATCGATAGCCCAAGCCAATCTTGAACTTTTCCTTGATATTCATTAGTACATTATATCTGGTGCCACTTATTTGTGTTGGATTTAGTAGAAAATATTCATCGTCATCGTAGTCGATCATTTTGAGAATGTGACGTATGACATTTCGATTTTTAAAATACTCCCCAGTGGTCAATTGTCTGGCACCTTTGTGAGGCTCCACATCCCATTCAATTCCATAACAGATGTCCGGCCTATAACTCAGTGCACCATAATTCTTTGGACAAACAGATTTCATAGCAAGATGTTTACTTCTATAAATGCACACCGCGTGATGGCGTTCGTTACAGTGACTCATCTCGAAAACAGGCATCGGATTAACGGTTGCAATCAAACAACTCATATCAGATAACTCATTATATTCCACCATTGTGAATAAGTCTCCCCACTTTTGGCCCGGCAACTTCCATATCAACGGATTATACTTGCTGTTATCGGCTCTTTGGACGGGTATCCAAAACCTTGCAACATTCCCCAGTGATCGTAGATAATCATACAATTTCGATCGTTCATGGCTATCCAAATCGAAAATTGTCGCATCCGAGCCATAACATGATTGTTCATTCCACTCCTCGGGTTGATCGGATATTTTCACACATAGAGGTCGCGAATCATCATCGGTTGGAATTTCAAGAAGATTTTCTGGACATACACGATTTTTTGAGAATGTGATCGGTGAATATTCGCAGAATGATGAATCCTTTGGGATCCAATCCCCATCGACTGTTGAACACTTTCGCACAATGATCATGCCATTTTCATCTAAACATGCTGGCTCGGATACCACAAAATCCGTTTCACTACTCTTCGAATGTCGCCATGTAAACATTTGATCACCTAAAAGTGTTATCTCGTTCGTACACTCATTATAGGGAAGCTGTGAATGCAAATACGATAGACGAGAAACCCATTAGAATAAGCATTGAATGTTTTGTAAAATGAAAACGCTTACGCTTGGATCCCTTCCACCACCCACTATCAATAGTGGCATCATTAACGTCATCAGTCCAAACAAACCAAAGCAGCATTCCATGATAAGATCGCGCCGAAAGATACATAAACAAAACAAGACTAATCTTTTAAGAGAATACGAACTCGAATTAAAAAAAAAGAAGTGATAAATACGAATATCTGATTAATTGTTCACTTTTTGAAGAGATCTTCGCTGATCTTCCGGCAAAGAAGACAAAAACCGAAAATTCTTTGCAAATATTCGTACGGATATGCACCTCCAGCAATGTGCGAGTACACCTTAACGATATCAGACCACGGAACTAAGTGTTTGGGGTTGAATAATTAAAATTGTGTTCGACCTAACTACACGGCTAGATCGGCACGATCATCTCTCAATTTTCAGTGTATTCGGTGGATAGAATCTCAGATCGCTTCTCTCCCTCTCTTTTGCTGCTTCTCTGGGCGATCTATGTTTGTTAACTGAGTTGAGAGGGAATTGTAATTACAATATTAACAAGCACATTTGTATGATACATGTGACGAAATTTATGAAGCAACACAAAGCCGTTACTGATTCTGATGCTGCTCATGATGATGATGATGATGATAATCCAATTCGATATTAGCTCGAGTGTTAGATACCACATAGTGCGGATAAAATAAGTAAATAACCTACGAGCATACAAAACAAAACACTGATCTAATGGAATGCCTCACGTTTAAGTTGTTGCGCATAGCTCTCTTTGGATACTTTGTATTTACTTTGTACGAGTACAAGTACAAGAATAAGTATCTGCTTACAGATTTTTTTTTTTAAGTTTTCTTCTTATCATTGTTTAAATATTCACAAATTGGATGCGAAAAAGTGAGACCAAAAAATCGCTACACAACAGCGCGATTAACATGATACGGAAAGACGAACAGAAGAGCAGATGGGCCGAGAGGTGGACTGACATCTATCCGTAATCTATGGAATTACATTTTTTGGAATGTTATTGTTTTCGAGACACAATACATACTCGTACTAGCAACGCTTAGAGATAGAGTATTGACGAATGTAGCATTTGAATTTAAGCGATGAGATATGGCCTCTACTGTAAATGTGAGTTCGTTGAAGTGATGCTATTGTTTATTTTGTTTTTTTCTTTCCTTTTTTGTTTTTGCTTTAAGTACCTACAGACCGACAGACATTTAAACATATTCGAACGTACATACAGATCTACAGAAGTACTTTAGGGTGCCAATAATTTAATACAAATACATATATGCTTGATTGAAGGAGTCTGGAATTGATTTAGAAATTACCTCAAGTTACAGATTTAAACCGAAGATGTGAGATTATGTCATTTACTCGTGTGAGAATATGGTACACCATTTGAGAATTTAGATTCGGAGTATATTTGCCAATCCACGGGTAGCTTATGCAAAATCAGTAATCCGAAAGATATCGCTTAAGTCCGGTTGATGAGATAAAGCTATTGCATCGAAGTTTTATAGCATTGTGTACATTTTGTAGTGGCGTGTGTCTTATAGTAATTAATTTTATTTTAATGACCTGATGATTTACCTTTTGAAATTAGTTAAGCCAATCGATTTAATATCACATATGGAAATTTGTGTAGTTTTTTTTTAAACTGATTGAATTAGCTTTGTATCGCATGCAAACAAAAAAACCCAGGTTTGGTGTAGGTAAGTTAACTCACGTTAAAGCAAAAAAACCTCAAAAGCGACAATGCGTCATCGTGCCAGATTTTCTGTGGCAGTTCCTTCCAGCTTTTATTCGGTGATTTTCGACAACTATTCTGTAGCAGATTTGATTTATGAAAGCTCTCCGAATTGGTTGACCTGAATAGAGTATTTAATACGAGTAATACTGAATCACTTTAGTTTTATTTGAAAAGTACTAAGTTATTTGAGGAACTTCCATGATGACAAAAAGAGCAAAAAAAAGATATTTCTTCTCCAAAATTAGTGCCGACCAGCGAAAAACCACCAAAAAAACATTGGAGAAACTTGCGCTCAATTGTCATAACCAAAAACCAAAATTCAACGAATATTCCAAACATCAATGACTTGAATAAAGTGGTCACCGAAAGCGAGGTGATTCTTGTATTTCAAAGCATTAAATCCAATGCAGTTGGTGAGGATGGAGTACACTTGCGTTTTGTGAAAATGTTACTGCCCTACATAATTAGTTGTCTCACCTCTTCAACTTTCCCTAATTTGTGGAAAAAAGCCAAGGTTATTCCTGTCCCTAAAAAAGAAAACCCAAAATTGCCATCAGATTTCCGTCCTATAAGCATTTTACCTTGTTTGTCTAAGATTCTCGAAAAAATCCTTGCAAAACAAATAACATGTCATCTAAGTGGTTTTAATTTGCTGACGTCAGTGCAATCAGACTTTCGCGCTAACCACAGCTGTTCAGCAGCTATGATTAAAGTACTTGATGATATCAGATTAAACTTTCATAAAGACTATCTAACGCTGCTTTGCTTACTCGATTTTTCAAAAGCTTTTGAGTGTGTCAATCATGAAATTTTATGCACTAAATTAAGATTTTACTTTGGATTTCATGAGCGTTCAGTTAAATTAGTAAGGGACTATCTTATTAACCGTTCACAAAGGGTATTAGCCAATGGAAAATTAGCCAATATAACCGCTGGTGTACCTCAGGGCTCGATCCTCGGCCCTATTTTATTTTACATATTTATAAATGACCTACCACAAGTCTGCCAAAGTGCTACGGTCCATCTTTATGCTGATGACGCACAAATTTATCTATCCCGCCCCATTGGACTTGTGGAAGATCTTGTGGCTAGATTTAACTTAGATCTAGCCTCAATTGTTACTTGGTCACAGAATAATGGTTTATTATTAAATCCTGGCAAAAGTCAAAATATTTTTGTACTGAATGGCATGAATCTATTTATCTCCATTCAACAAGACTTACTTTCTCCAATACTGTGACTAATCTTGGCTACAAAATAAATAGTACACTTTCTGCTTCAGACCACGTTAACTTCATTGTCTCACGCATTTACTCAGGATTACGAAAACTCAGGATTTTTTCTTGCTATACACCAAGAAGCACCAAATTAAGATTGATCAAGACTTTATTTATTCCGATTTTTAACTACGCCATTCCTATCTTTTGTAAGCTTGATTCGATTTCTTAGCACAAACTACTCGTTGCCTTCAACGATATGGTAAGGTATATATATGGAATAAGAAGATACGAATATATATCCCACCTTCATAAGTTTGTGCTGGGTTGTACATTTCAAAATTATTGGGAATTACGGTGCTGTATCTTCTTGCACAAAATAATCCGAACCAAATCACCAGCGTACTTATATCAAAAACTCCAGTTGCTCAGTCACAGAGAACTTTAAACTTGATAACACCAACATCTAACTACCATAATACATCGCGTCTCTTTCTCGTTTACACCACCAGACTCTGGAACAATCTTCCTGCCACTATTACGCAAATAATAAATGCAAAGCAATTTAAAAGTGCACTACTTGCACACTTTCGGTAATCAATGCAATTTTCTCTCTGTTTTCATTATATCTTCATTCTTCATTTTTCTCTTTTCTTTTTTCCCTTCTCTTTTCCTACTTCTTCCCCTCAGCTTTCCGCTCCCTTCCCAATACCATATACATTTTCTTTCAAATACTTTTACTTAATTAAATACTAAATCATTATTTAATCATTACTTTATATATATTTTTTCTTTCTTTCTTAACGCCTTATTATTGTTTTGTTAGTATTATTATAACTAAATTAATTTCTCCTTTTTGTGCTCATAATGCGATGTTAATAATGTTAACTAATAATTTCTAAATTGAGCTACATAAATATACGAGTATTATAAATACTCTAAAAGTATACTAAAAAAGACTCAGTTCTTACTTGTACTCCCGAATAACTTGAAATAAATTGAAATTGAAAATTGAAATTGAAACTCTTTTCCTTGTGTGGCTTCCATATTTCTTTGGGTGGCGTTACAGTTGAGGTTGGACCTATGCGTCAACCAACAACTCTCTTTACTTGGCACGATCTCACACTATTTGGTAAAGGACCCTTTCCATTCGAGCGAATTACGACGAAGTCTTCCTTGGACGGTTTCTTATCTCGGGAGTGTATTTGGCGGCTTTTCGTTCTTGGCTTTGTATCAACCGAGTCCTCACCATTGTCGGTTATAAACGAGAGCTCATCAAGAGTAAAACGCTTTATAATAAGGGCTTTCATTTAGATTTTTATGAATTTTGGTCACCATTTCGAGAAATGATTCGGAAACTTTTCTTGCAAAAGAGCATTGGTTTCGCAACTTACGAGTATGAGGAACGTAGCACCCTATAGGCGCTCTACCCAAAAACTGCACCAACAGTAACATGTTGCAGATAGAGAGACTTCTCGATAATCAATAATCATTCATGAATTATCGAAGCCCCAAATTCAAATATTTTGCTTTCTAACATAGCTTTGCAGATGGAAATGTGCCTTAGCACTCAAAATGTCTTTTCATTTAAATTCTTGAATAATTTCATGAATTTTCAACAGAAAATCATCAAAATTATGACGCTTCTGGCAATCGGATGGTTTAAATAAATAATAAAATTGGATCTTATTGGACACAGTGTTATTTGTAATATGCCTCAGTTCTGAAATTGACAAACATGGGTCCTCGGTGAAATTTCGAACTACAAAACCAATATTCCCAAGTGGTCTTGCGCGGCCTAGTGGTTATTTCGCTCCATGGGTGGTATTTCAAATTTAATGGAGAGACTAAAGTTTTAGTCTCATACTTGATTTTCGTTAACTGAAAAAATGGATATGTCTTTCAGGCGAGGCTGGAAATCGAACACCGAACCTTCCGATTTGGAAGCCAGTCCACTATCACTTGAGTCACGGCCACCACCACGGTTGTGACTCGTGCAGTATGTGACATTGCTTCATCCTGTTGGAACCACATGGTCTCCATTCCCAATTTATCCAATTGAGAAAGGAGAAAGTCGTTGAGCATGTCTCTGTAGCGTTCGACGTCCACAGTAGTCGTTTGGCCCGTGACGTTTTCGAAAAAATAAGGCCCGATGACGCCTCCAGCCTAAACAGCACACCATGCAATAACTTATACACAGATTTTCGGTGACCCAGAAGCGATAATTATGCTTATTCACAGAGATAGAAATGGGACTCGTCGCTTCATGATGATTTTTGATGAAAAGTTGTCTCTCTCGTGGTCGTGTTTGCCCAGTTGGTTTCGGACAATCGGACCACCGAAGAATTATTCCGCAAAAATTCTAACAATTATTCCGAGTTCTTTAGGAGTATCGCGATTCATGTCTTATTGATGTGTATTTTGTATCTGTGTACTTCACAAATGTCAAAGTAGAATTGACATTTACCGCCATTTGCAAAAATTATAGCATCTTCCGATCGTTTCATGGTTGTTTCCTCAATTGTTTTACCTCTTTGAATTTCGGTACCTCGTTTTCGAGTCTGACACGGAAAATTGAGAAGCTAGTGGGAAGACATACCGTAATTGGAACATAAAGCCTTCATGCCATACCTTATTAAAGACTTGCGAGACATCAAAAATCTTTTTTTTTCTTCCAAAGTTATTCTATGGACTTGATCAATAGTTAAATGCTTAGTCCTGAACCCAAACTGATGATTAAGAATACGATTTTTCCCGTCAATAATTAGCAGTATACGTCTCGGATGAAAGATTTTCGATGAAATTGGGAGAATTGAAATCGGTCTATAAGACTTCTTGTCATTCGGAGGTTTTCATGGTTTTAGTACCATTATGACTTCAGCAAATTTTCACTTCCATATCAGTGCGGCATTAATAATATAAACGAGCTTAGTTAATGCTTTTCTCCAGGCATTAAGTCGTAACCGGGTGCTTTCTTTGGTTTTAATTTATTTATTTCAGTGCTAAGTTCCGTTAGCATTGCATTTGTCATCGTGTAATTGTCTGACGCTCTTTCCGATCCACTGATATTGTGGATGAGTGCTTGACCGTCGAAGGGTACAAAGAATTCTTCCAGGTGGAAAGCAAAGATTTCCGCTTTCTCCTTATCTCACATCGCCTATTCGTTGTTATTTGTTTCTAATTGGTGCCGCGGAGGCTTAAAGTCTCTTAGTACCTTTTAATGTTTCCAAGGCGAATAATTAGATTCCTTTTTGATGTGAAACTTTCTAACTTGTCTACTGTATGGTTTTTGAAGGTTATTCAAACGTGTTTTACTCTATGGAGTACAACTTTGTTGCTATTTCTTATGGGCTTTCTTTCCCCCTTACTATTTCTTTTATCTCCGGCGGATGATTTAGACAGTAGTTTGTTGGTTTCTTCCTTTGATAGTGTCCGAAGTGATCAACGTCAAGATCTAGTTCATAAAGTAGGTTAAGTTCAGTTCTACTTTTTCTGCAATTTCTTTCTTAAGGCCTTCCGAATCAGTATTTCTGCCAGTTAATCTTTATGGGCCTTGTTTTTCAATTAGAGTTTCACTACTTTACAAAATGACTGAAGAATGAGGTCAAAGCTTTCATCAATTTTCATGAAATTGTTAGACATTTTTTTTGAAACGAAGAAATCGATAATATCGGGTATTTTTGTGGTATCAGTCGGCCAGTACGTAGGTTTGCCCCTCAAATGGAAGCCACAATTGTCTTCCATACCAGCTTCATAGATGCTTCTTGAGCCCCAAAAGGTCTGTTTTGCATCAAAATCACCGCCAATAATAAAATTAGATACAAATGATTTAAATATATTTCTGAAGACACTTTTTCTAGACCGGTTTGCAATAAATGGCTGATAAGGAAATTATGTCTTACATGTACCGTGATTATGTGCACAGATTCGAGTTCGATCGCCTTTTCAGATGGATTATAAACGTGATAGTCCCTAAAGCCTCTTATTTTTGCATACGATCCCCTTTTCATATGGGTTTTAGAGATCAAGCAAACGTCAGTATTCTTCTCTCGTGTGAATATTTCTAATTCATCAAGTTCTTGTAAAAGTCTGTTTGCATTCCCGGTAAGTATTTTGAGCGGGCGTTCCATATTCATGTTTTAGATTTAGTTCGCTTATTTTCGATCTTAGCTATCTTTTCGAAAATAAGTTTATTTATTGTGCTTTGCACCTCAAGTTATTTTTGTGGCCCAAAACCCAATGACTTTTCTTTAGCTATTTCTAATTTACCAGGATTAGGCATTTTCCTACTTGCCATGTTGGAGTGCTTATTTTGCGGCTTTAGGAATCGGAAAAATCGCCTTTTTTACAACTCCCTGGCTTCGAAATTTCGATAATTAGCTAGGTGTTCTCCTTTGGAAATATTACACGTTGCAGTGGTTTGCTTGCTTATTTCACAATCTTTGGAGAGGTGATTTCCTGCACATTTCACACAACGTGGCCCTTTCTGGCAATACGTTGGCGTGAGATAGAACTTTTGACAGTGTTCACACTGAAGGATTTGTATTATGTTCGATTTTGATAATCATGTTTAATTATTATTATTATTATTATTATTATTATTATTATTATTATTATTATTATTATTATTATTATTATTATTATTATTATTATTATTATTATTATTATTATTATTATTGAGTTTTCCACATCTCGGCTACCTAATGCCGGAGATTACATATCCCGGGTATCTTATACCAAAGGGATTATGCTCTGGTGGGGCGTAGTCCAGGTTCTATGCCCTTGCGGATCTATTGCTAGGAACTTTCTGACGATATTGCACGTATCCAACAGCGCCGCTCTTTGTATTATAGCCATCAGCTTTTCTAAATTGTGTTTCCTTAGATTGGTGATGAGGTGTTTCGGCACCAATCCGGTAGCTGAGATGACAATGGGTGTAATTCCTACCTTCGGGGCTCGGTGCATAATTCCCATTTCAATTGCCAGTGCAGTATATTTGGAAATTTTTGTCGAATATGTACTTTGAAGGTTTCGATTTAGCGTTACGGCGACATCAATCATTTCAATTTCTTTGTTGGCTTTATTAAACATAATTATGTCCGGCCTATTCGCTGGAATGTGCTGGTCGGTGGCTGTATAGCTTTGTAGTGGCGTTTTCAAGTACAGGTTGTGGGTGGTACTTATAGTATGGTGTATGCTGCTGGATGAGACCATAGTTCAGCGCTAGTTGCTGGTGAATTATTTTAGCGACGTTGTTATGTCTTAACATATAATCACACGAAGCAAGTGCACTGCATCCCGATATAACGTGGTCAATTGTTTCACCACAGTCTCCACATCGCCGGCATCTGTCTTCAACTGTTTCCTTTAAAATGAACTTGCGATGATTTTTCGTGGCGATGACTTTGTCCTGTATAGCCATTACAAAACCTTCAGTCTCAGAGAATAGCTTGCCTTGCACTAGCCATAAGTTTGAGGCTCGTTGATCAATATGGTTCATTGCAAGATCATGCGGATGTCCTCCGTGTATGGGCTTTGACTTCCACGCTGTGATAAGTTCATCCGAGGTTCTGACGTTGTCAGCGGAAGGAAAAGTATCTGACTTTAGATGCAAAGGAGTGAAACCATCATCAACTATCACAACCGCTTTAAGTAGTGGCGACAAACTGCGCTGGAAGTACCTTCGAAGATTAAGATTCTGTTGGTGGTGCATTTGGTTGATGCTGACTATTCCCCTGCCACCAGCAGTGCGGGGGAGCGTTGTCCTTTCTATTGCACTCCGTGGATGTTGGCTGTTGAATCTTGTTAGCGACGTACGAATCAGCATTTCGAGATTCCCTATGTCAGTTGGTGACCACTTAATTATTCCAAATGAATAGGTTAATAGAGGTATGGCCCAGCTATTGATAGCCTTACATTTGTTTCCTCCATTAAGATTCGATTTCAAGATATATCTTAGCCGTGCTTTAAATTGTGTTGTGAGGCTTCGTTTAAGTAAACCATGGTTAATACCTTTCAGTTGTAGGAAACCTAGGTATTTATAAGATTCACCTTGCTTCATGTCTTCGATGACCTGGTGAAGAAAGAAAGAAGGCAGCATGAAAAGAAGAAGGCAGCGTTTTACTGTAATTTCCTTCCCTTTCGGGTTTCCTTTCTCTCGCTTTTCTATATTTATGGCATCAAAAATTTTAAAATGCCTATTTTTTAGGTCGCTGACGATGTCTTGTTCTTTGCACGATGGAGATGAAACCCTCCATCTACGACAGGTATTGATCTTCCCGATTTGTTCTCGTAAGTGTACCATTGAATTTTCACGGTAGGTACTCAACTTTCGAGACAGTACGTGAAAGCTGTCAACGTCGTTGACGTTGACTTTCCACACGTTGTTGTTACACGATGTGACGGTATTTTCAGATTGCAACAAGATCTTTAAGATGTTTTGAAGTTTGTTGTAATCCGGAATCCAGATTATGCTGATTGGCGGCATTGGTCGATGCTTCGAATTCGGTTTTCTTCGGAATGAGTATTTATTACGTTATTTTTTCCAGCTTTTATCACTTCGCTTCTTGTTGAGTGATGATTTTGGGTAAGGAATCGACTTTCCGTTTCTTGCCTGATCGTTTCTGCAGTATCCAGTCCGTTTCATGATTTAAGTCCTCTTCTTCCGATTCATTGGTTGCCTTGCCTGACGAGTTACAACTTACTGCAGACACTTTCCGAGTTTAGGTTATACACTTATTAGTTTCGTTTTTGACTTTTAGTCTTTCCAACTCTTTCTTAAGTTCTAGCAGAGCATTTCCATTTTAGATAGCCTGGACCGAAGTTCCATAGTCTCCTCACTGCAGCTTTTATTTTTGCCTGAAATCCGCACCTAAAGAAGGTTGCTCGACTAATAATTTTTGGAACGTTTGGACACCCTCCAGAAACTGGGACCGTGAGTTCTGTCTGATCAGGGGATGTTACTTACTTACATATTTACTTAAGGGTATAGACTGCGTCGGACCTAGTTCTCAATTAATTAGCTATCCAGTTGGTCAATTGTATGTGTTGTATGTGCTCCTCTACTGTAATGCCTCTTGATTGGAATTGAAGACTCTTCAGGCCAAAGCATTGGTATTCATCCACTCAACATGTCCTACCTATCTTAGGTAACTGATGTACACTTTTCTGACCAGGTCAATGTCGCTGTAAAGCTCGTATAATTCGCTGTTATATCTCCTCCAATTCAAATGGAAGCAAAAACCGCTCAAAGAATCTTACATTCACGATTCTTGATCACGATGTTTAAGGTTTTATATAGAGTCTCCTTAGTGTTTCGTGATATTGTTATTATGCAATTGCTTTCTTCAACCTTAAAAAGAGAAATTGGTTTTATGTTTTCTGAGATTCCATTATCAAAGGTAAACAGAACTATCTCAAAGTTATTGATGTCTATTGTGACATTCTGTCTGGTTGGTCGATGTTGTGCGTCCCTTGTTAGAGTACACTTGGCTTTATCCTCATTCACAACTAAACCCATAAATTTATTTTTTATAATTATATTTTTATAAATAATATAGTCATCGTAGCCAAATTGGCGGAGATAATTTTGAAAATAAAGGGTCTTTCTTTAAACTTAAATAAAACAAAGTGTGTGTGAGATATCATCAACATTTTTTATTCGTTTGAAAGGCCTATCGATGCCATTATGTATGAAATATAACATCGTTCAAACGTCAGCCGCGACTTCTCTGGGTGGCGCGCATCCGAAATGTCAAATTTTCCATGACTCTGGCGCATAAATCAGCCTGACTTTGACCGATGGCATGGGTTATGTTATGCATAGACCTGCGACTTCAGAAAACCCCACAAGAAAAAGTATAACGGCGCCAAATCGAATGATCTCGGTGGCCAGTTCACATCACCTCACATGCCCTAGAATCGCTCGTGCAGAATTTCCAATGTGGCGTGAGCTGTGTGGCACGTAGGGCCATCCTGTTGAAGCCACATGTCGTTGGTATCCATATCATCCAATTCAGGCCAAGAGAAGTTGGCCAACGTCGTTCTCAAAGAAATATGGACCTATGACGCCGCCAGCCTAAAATATACACCAAACAGTGACTTTTTCGGGGTGCACTGGATGCTTTTGGATCCCATGTGGATTGGTTTCGTCCCCTATTCGACAATTTTGTTTATTGACATATCCATTCATTCAGAAATGGGCCTCATCGCTGAAGATGATCATTCGATGAAAATTAGGTTCAATTTCCATCTGCTCCAGAGCCCATTCAGCGAACACACGTCGTTGTCTATGGTCGTTTACCTTCAGCTTCTGGGTCAGTTGAATTTTGTACGAATCCAAGTCACGATGCAAAATTCGCCAAGTTGTGGTCTGCGAAAGGCCGAGTTCTTGTGAGCGACGCGAAAACGACTGCCACCGATTCTCCTGCACACTCTCACGGACAGCGGCGATGTTTTCGTCAGATCTAGCGTTTCGTCGACGTACGTGTTGGTGTTGGTTTATCGTTTACTGAACCAGTGGACTTAAATTTATCCACCACACTGCGAATATCCTCTCGGTAGTACGATTATGGCGATCGTAAAATGGGCGAAGCGAGCGGAACGTTGCCCGAACAGAACACCCATTTTCATAAAAAAATTTTATCATTTGCACGTGTTGTGTAACGCTATGTCCGTCCATGATGATTTGACAAAGGACACTGAATAAATAACAGCCAATTTGACAGATATAGCTTCAACAATATGGCCGCTATCAAATTCGGAAGACCCTGTATGTGCGCTTAGTGTTGGCTTGCGAGTTTCACAAGTGAGAATTCTACACCGTCTTTCTGCACAATCCCATAAGTGTGGGAGAGATGGCAACAACTAGATTTTTCTCTGTTTAGCGCTTCTCTATTGATGCTATCATTTGGTATTTAGCACTTAAATCCGTGATTAATTACGAACTTGACGACCCAAAAACCCCTTTGGTAGGAGGCGTTGCTATAATATGGAAGATAAGATCTTGTACCCGACGTTAAGAGGACTTATAATTGGTGCAGCTTGGAGTCCCCTCTTTATGTGGACGGGGCAAACGATGTTGACACTCTAAAAATTTCTTTCATTAGGCATGCTTTTCTCTGTCCAAATCCTGGAAATGAGTTTGTGTATGTTCTGTCTCGAATAGTCTCCCTCTTTCTTAGGAAGTCCGTTCAATCCAACAACCTTGTTATTTTTAGCTTAGATATTGCAATTCTTATTTTGTTTTGTTCAGGTGGGTGTTAAGTTTCTTTGCTCAGATTGAGTGGGCAATGTCTGAGAATAGGATTTAGACCGCCCGCCCGCCAGGATTACAATAATATTCTGTATGAAGGGTTTTTCCACATACTCAGCACGGACTGCGATGCCACTGCTAAATATCCTGGCTCACCTCTACAGATTTCTTTGCGGTATTATTGCATTAGCATGGTCCTTTTAATTTAAAAAAAAAAACTTTCGGCGTATTGGGTTGTACCACATGATTTTCGCTTTTATATTTTTATATTTTCTTTTTTTATAAAATAAAGTGGTACGTGTGCTTGACGTGTGAGAATTTTAGGTTTCTTTACAAGTACCGATGCATTTGAAGATGTAGCGGTAAACGAACGCACTATACGACGCTGGTTTGGAAAGTTCCGTTCGGGAGATTTCAGCCTCGAAAATGAACCACGTTAGTTGATGACGACGTATTAAGAGCAACGGTGAAGGCAGACCCAACAAAATCGGTGCGGGAGATTGCACAAAGCTTGGGAGTATCCCCAATGACGACAATTTTCTCTCATAGGAAAGGTAAAGAAACTCGATAAGTGGGTAACCCATGAACTGAACAAATCCCAATAACTGGAAATCTGGGCATCGCTTACATTAAGAAACTAAACTGAACCGATCTTCACTCAAAAAAGGTTATGGTGACAATTTGGTGGACATCGAAAGGACCAATCCACTTTTCATTTCTTCAACCAGGAGAAACGATAAACGCTATAAAATTTTGTGAGGAAATCGCTAGACCCCATACCTCACAAGTAACGGTCCAAAAAACTGTTGCAGTTGGGATTTTAAATTCTTCCGCATCCACCGTACTCTTCTGATATCTCCCCAACGGATTACCATCTTTTCCGCAATCTGGATTCAGAAGGTCTTCCGGAACCGAGCAGAGCTCATAAAAGCCTTTGAAGATTTCATTGCCTCAAAAAGTCAGCACTTCTACGAAAAAGGAATATTCGACCTTGTATCACGTTGGAAGAATGCCTTAGATGCCAACGGATCCTATTTTGATTGAATAAAAATGTACGTTAAAATATTTTAACTATAAAATCGGACATTTCATGAGGTACAACCCAATAATATCATTTCCCCATTTCTTTTATCCCACTTTCCTCTTCCTCTGGAGAAGTCGATATTCTTCCTTTTCCTTTTTCTCGTAAAGTGCATGTCCTTTTATGGAACGGCGCTTAGAGGGGAGTCTTTATGCTTGGTTCTCCTCTTCATGTACGCAGGTTTAGTGTGAGTGGTCTGGTAGAACTTAGAGTATTGATGCATGGATGCTACTGGTTTTCAACGATGCAAGTAAAATAGGATTTATTGGAAGATTTTAGCGTACTTTTCCTAATATTTTATCTTCTTTATTATAGCGTCTGAGATATCGTTCTTCTCTGGGAGGGCGTGATCATATATCAGGTTGATATTGGCGAATTTAGCATTGATGCGTATTGTCACATGCCAAAAACCCAAGACTTTTTGCGTTAATGTGGCGTTTGTAAGGAATTCCCATTTTAGTATCCAGGTAGCAATTTTTAGCTTCCTTTTGTACTTCTCCCGATTCATTTTTCATGAAATCGGAGTGAAGAGGGAGGTTGTTAAGTGCGTTTCTGCGTCTACAAGATATTTCCAAGGGTCGAATAGATTTTGACGAATATTTTCTGCCATTCTCTCTTGTTTCTTCTTATCTCAAGATTGTATCTATTTAGGCTTCCTTTGTATTTGTCTCATGATCCATTCCCTTTCCCTCTATTGAAAAGTTTCCAAGTTTCAGTTCTCAGCTTTGCAAGGTTTTTGAGCCAGGGAGTGGTTTTATTGTTTGATTTATTTTTTTTTTCAACAAGATTTATACTATGTTTGTAATAGACATATTTAGGTTATCACAAGCAATTACAGTTAACTGGTGGAGTTGCCTAGTATTATAGATACGCTGAGTTAATGATTGGTTCTGTCATATCTCCTGTAGTTTGGAACTTAGCTATTGTCGCTGCTTTTATAGGGAACTCTGGAATAATAGTAATTTAAATATGGTCTTTGTAAAAAACATCACCTAGTAGGTATTTTATCTAGTCCTGATATGTGTATGATATTTGAGTACGGTATCTTGCTGATTCTTATATATAATATTTGCGACTTAAAATCGTCTCAGCAGATTTGTTGCTCTCTAGATTTATCATGTCAGCATGTTCTCCATTAAGTTCCCTTCTATGCTCATGATGCTGGAGATAAATCTTCTGATATCTTGCAGGTAGGCACAAGGCCTTCTTTTTCAGATGCGTTACTAGCCAAAGAATATTGGATTAGCGCATAGCGGTCATCTATCATATAAGCTTTTGCTGGATACTGCAGATAAGATGGGTACTATTGTATTTTGTTAATGATTCTGATCCTGGCTTAATTGAAGGCCTGAGTTTGGAAAATATTTGGAAATGGTTTCCCTTCAAATTGACCCACTCTTAAATATCTCATTTGTTGAAAAAATAAACAATAGTTTGACTGCTATTTACTACTTTAAGGATTCGTTAACTTGAAGGAGACATATCAGAGTTCTGTCTGGCTTTCTTGTGAGTGAGATCATCGTCAGGAGATAGGCAGTAAATGGTTGCGTATGTCATCGCCCTTAATAGTGTTAAGGATTGCATTTGTCTAAGATCTGATTCTGGTGACAAGAGCCACTGTTTTGTGGGCCTATTTTCTTATGCTATATCCTATAAATGTTTATTTGGGCATTGAAGTTTTTTTCATCATATTTTGAAAATGATATGGCTTAAGTGGCCGCCGCCATTGTTGATTACCATTTGGGCTCTTTTTATGGAATTTTCAATGGTTTTCTTCAAAACTTCGGGCGATAGGTATTCCCCTTCTTGACCACGGATAATCTTCTTGAAGGCTGTCAGAGTTTGTGGCTTATTTACATAAGCCCGTGGCTTTAAACAAATCGAGTGATCTTGCGTCTGTCTGGTTTAGAATTGTGGCTCGGCTGTGGCTCGTGCAGTATGCGCCGTTGCTCCATTCTACTGGAACAACATATCCATCAGGCCCAATTTATTGAGGAATGAAAAATTCATAGATCATGGCTCTGTAGCGTTCACCATACACAGTGACCGTTTGACCCGCGCCGTTCTCGAAAAACAAAAATGGCCCAGTGGCTCCACCAACATAAACAGCATTGATTTTGAGTGGACGTTATGGTTCTTCGTGCATTTTGTTCTTTAACGTATCCACATAGGTGGAAATGGGCCCCGTAACTTGTGATTATTTTTTATTATTTTGAAATCGTCCACTTTGTTGTTGAAATTCAAGAGGACGTGAGCGTAGGTCGGACGCCGTTCACGGTCAACACCTATCAGCTGATGGACTGTCTGCATTTTGTAAGGAAACATATTCAAATCTTTCACCAAAATGCTCCGCCAGAAATGGCCAATTGCGTGGACTCTACGACATCTTCAGTCACGGTAGCGATATTCCTCTGTCCCATGTTGTCCCAGTCTCTAAGATTTGTGTGGCTAAACGTCGCCGCATTGAATGACCAGTGGGAGCCGGGCGGATAAGAAAACGGTCACGAAGTGCACGTTGCGAAAAAATCACGAATTGACGAGTTGTTCATCAAAAACACCGTGACGATTATTCCGCGTTTTACAGGAGTATAGAGTTCCGTTTCTTCTTCACACAAATCCTAAATCTGTTTGCTTTACAAATATCAAAACCGAATTCTTTCTACGCCATTTGCAAAATCTATGGCACTTTCCGGTAGTATTATATATTATGGCCCACCTAGTAAAGGGTGTTTTTTTTTAGAGGTATATAAATTCAGTATGAAATAGAACACTTAAAGCTAATGTTAATGTCTACGATATTAGCTTTATTAATAGAAAATTGTATGCC
Source organism: Volucella bombylans (assembly GCA_949129095.1). Classification (NCBI taxonomy): domain Eukaryota; kingdom Metazoa; phylum Arthropoda; class Insecta; order Diptera; family Syrphidae; genus Volucella; species Volucella bombylans. Next base: position 124,106,930 of record OX422140.1, on the reverse strand, counting down.
TCCTATGACGCTGGGCGCTACGGCTAGATCGAATGAAGTGCAATCGTAAAGTCAAATTTTCGACAACTTTATCGAGCAACTGGGACCGTGTAACAGCAATAACACGGCGAATGCTGACTTTCAAATCGTATAACACCTATTGTTTATCGGCATAGACTAGTGACTTCACATACACCCAAAAAAGTAATCTAAAGGTGTGAAATCACAGGATCGTGGAGGCCAGTTCACAGGCGCATTTCGCGAAATTATGCGCTCAGTAAATGCTCAAAAAGCTCAGTAAAAATTGATGGTGTCACGCGCCGTGTGGCATGTTGCGCCACCTTGTTGAAACCAAAGCTCTGTCACGTCAATGCCATTCAGCTGAGGATCAAGCTGAATCATGTTTTTGTCCCATTCACCGAACCTACGACGCGTATAATGATCACGCGGTTTCAACTCTTGCACAATCTGGATCTTATAAGCTTTTAAACCAAGTTCTTTCCGTAGAATCTTTCACAAAGTGGATGGGCATAGTTCCAATTGCTATGCACGACGGCGAAACGTTTCATTCGGATTCTCCTCAACACTGCGTTCAACAACGGCAATAACTTCTTCTGTTCGCACTGTTTGTCGTCTTTGGGGCTGCGTATTATCCACTAGAGTGTACGTGGTGAGAAAACGATTCATCGTGTTCCGAATAACTTGCTCAGATGGACGGTTATGTCGACCGTAAAATGGACATAGCGCACGATAAGTTTGGCAAACCGAACCATGGTTTTCAAAATAAATCTGCACGCGTTATTCTAGCATTAATCTACTCATCGTAAAATGGCAAAACGTACTGACTACAAATAAATTTTCAACTGTCAAATTGACAATCTGTAGAAACAGTGTTGCCAGTTTAAAAACTAAATCTCTAAAAAGAAACACCCTTTATGTGATAGAACATCATTTGCCAAAATGACAAGGAATTTAAGAAAAGACTGTTTCTGTTTGATTTGTACCTCTATCAGCAGGCAATCTTTTGTCGTCCAGATTTTCTTCCAAATGCATTGCGTGCATTATGGCAACTTTAAGTTGGTCTTTATTCCTATAGAACAATCCTTGTATACTGGGTTGTCCCCTAGGTTTGTTTTTTCCCAATTGTGAGCCAACAACTTTATTTCCTTCATTACAGTTTTAATTGACATTTAAATGGGACATGAGGACCTCCTTTTTTCGTTGCTGCTCTGATTTCGCTCTATCTACTCGTAAGTAATGTGCTAGAACATGTGATTTTGGAGGTTTCTGGGTTATGAGACGTTCTTCCCTCTAAGCAAGAATTTGTGCGTATCTTATTTGTCTCCTACTTTGCTTCGTACTCTTGTACGACAAGGTCGCTTAACAACAGTGTGTGATATAAAGTCTACAGTTTAAACAGCATATCAGCGGCAATATTAATATTTTCGAAATCGTTTGATGTACGAAACATTATGTGATGAAAATTTAATGGATTTTATTGATCTTCAAAGATATTTACGAGTAAAAATACAATCTTAGTACGCCTTCTTGCACATGGATTCCAAAATATTCACTTTCTCAAAATAGTATTTGTTTTCGTTTGTAAAATTCACATTTTTATTGTGGGCGTGTACTCGTAATATTTACTTCGCCGAATTAAATGTTTTTCAAAGCAAATGAACACGTTCTAGAATCGGCAAGCACGTGCTCTGCAGACCAGAGGTTTTTGAATACATAAACGTATTCGTACATCATCATGCAGTTGAAGTTATTTATAAATGTAAACCTAAACATTAAACTAGTTACTCACTTTTATTTTTACGTTTTAGAAGATTAGTAAATATCATTAGCTCTTGGGTATTACCTGCTGAGTTTAAGTTTTGTTGTTAATTAACATTTGCGAGTGGTTACACCATTACACCTGCCAGAGTATCATAAACGAGATAAGCGAATGAAGTATCATATGTTCACTAGTACTACTCAATAGTGCTCGTACATATGTTCATTGTTCATTGTTAATACTTAGTTTAATATTTATTACCCTACTGCCGAGGTGTGTTCTGTTTTCCATAAGATGTGTTTGCTAATTCTTCAATTAAAAACAATCGACAGCGTTGTTGTGGTTAATAATTACGAGTACGAGTATATTGCATTCATGTACGAATATGTTCGTATTCATTCCAGGGAGCTCTCCTCCTGAATTCCAGCAAAAGAGCAATGCCTTGGCACTGACATTAACTTTCATATTAGCATTAGCATTAGCATGTCGCAAATACACGTATGTATTTGTATCCCAGAAGAAATTCTAATTGCATTGTTCAATGAACACTTGAGCGTTTGCTGGTCATAACTTCAACATGATACACTTGTGCACATGAAGGCAGACATACATGGAGTTTTGCTGCACATGCACACATGGGTTTTGCATTTGGCGTCGCTGAGGCAGCTGCTTGACTTGTCGTCTTTGACGATTTACTAGGGATTGGGGATTTTATTTCAGACCAAGTTGTCAGATAGAGTCTACAATGTATCCGTCGATGTGTCGGTATTCTCTCTGTCTCATAAATTATGCATTTTCACGATAATATTTTCGTAGAATGAAATTTTTTGTTTATTTTAATTTGGAAGCGATGTTGTTGATCGACGTGTGGTTTTAAAAATGCCACCCAAATAAACTATTTCTTGCATTTGCGACAGCCAATGTGATTTGAATGATGATGGAAATATGGTTTATCAACATACGTATCACTACATAAACGAAGCAGGAAATTTAGGCGATTGACTTAAGATCAGCTGGAATTAACGTGATCATTTTTTTATCAACTGCAGTACTCAGGCACAGGAGTTGCTTCATTAAACTATAAGACAGGCACTTTTCTTCGGAGAACGATTATTTTTACGAAAATAATAAAACGAAGATTTTCTATGAATAAGACCTTAAATATCTTCACATCCCCAGAAAGAGCTGTATTAGAGAAAACGTTAATTTAAGACCAGCAGAACATATTTTTTAATTGATCCTTAGTGGTCCATAAGAACATGAGAACGTTTTCCTTGAACTGATGTTTGCAGGGACTTTTCGTAAAAGGACAAAGTGAGAGAAGTGTTAAGGGTTTTAAAATTCCCCACAACATTTTGTTTATAGCCTTTAGTTTTGATATGGAAACAATTGTTTAATTTCTCTTTAAATCGCATTAATATCGTTTTTCTGACTTCTAATGGGACTTGACTGCCAGTGATCGGCCAAAGCACTTATTGGACAGAACTCAGTTGATTATCTGCCGTCGTCACCATGTGTCAAAGGTTGTCTTGCAGCCAACGAATGGGCCAAACCAGTGTATGAAATCCAGAGTGTATCCTGGCACATTACAAATATTGTATTTTGAGCATTGTCATTACCATAAACATTTATTGCGATGCCATCTTCCTTGATTCGCAAAACTCGAAAAGAGCAATAACCGTGTTGAGGATGAAGTATCGAGACACAAAATAAATAAGCTGATGAAAAGACAGGTGTTGATCATTTGACCTTCAAACAAAAACGATGAAGCTAAGTGACTATGAAAGATTTCGACAGGATGGTGCAGGACTTGAGCGTACAGAATGGCGTCTTAACCTCCAAGACAACGACTTTTTAACACCCATGTGTTCTGGATTAATTATACATGAGAAATTGTCCAAGCAAGTCAGCTACTCTATTACCTAGTTTATCCGACAGCTCAATTTACGATCGAATAAACATCACTACAATATTCAACACGCATACGTTCATTCCTGCTTATAAAATGCATTGAAAATTTGTAACCGCTTTGAAATATCGTATAAACATTTTCATATCGCAAAGAAACATTTTACTTTCTCGCGCTCTCATCATTCTTTCATCATCGGGCAAGTATTAGTTGTGTATTTAAAATATGGGGTTGCAAACGAAATATTTGGAAGGAGAAAGAAATAAGAACAATGTACATATCAGTGTTCATGTGAAGTGTCAGTTCAACCAGCTGCTTGTTAAACTTCTCTCAATTTTCTCTCGCTCATTTAAGATAATTTCATATAAACACCAGGCATTTCTACGGATATTGAACCAATGCGGATTGCTTCAACGCAAATTGAGCTGTCGGATAAACTGGGTATATAATTAGGTATGTAAGTACGGCATTGAAGGTTGATTTGTGTAGAAACCGGGCATATAGACAGTGATCTACGATGTTAAGAAGTGAATCTCGACTAAGTGCAAGTGCAAGTATAGATACATGTCGTTTCTACTCTTGATAACATTAACAAAAGCCTTGTCCAATCCGACCAAAGTTATGTCTTTCTCATCGGAATAATTTATGCTCTCCTTGTACAAATTGATAGGCAGTGTGTTGGTGTAAGTCTACGGTTCTTGGTGCGGGATGAGTGTTAGTATGTCCCCTGGTTTCTGGAGTTAATCAATTTTTTATACACATGTATGGATTTATTTTTTGTATTCCTTCAAAAGTAGAAGTTCCCAAGTAGGGAGACTTGTGAAGCTGTGAAAAGTACTTTATGTTAAAAAGATATCAATTCACATCTCTCTAGCTATAGTAGCCATATTTTGTGGCGATTGTGACTGATGGTACCAACTTTGCTGACCGTAAAGTCTGTTCCATCTCATAATTTCGCGCGCTCATTTCTTCTTATCCATATGTCTGAAGTAGTCAATAAATAGTTTGTCGAAGGTAAGGTACAAATGCGGATATCGTCAACGACAAAAATCGAAGAGAATATGATAAATAATGTCAAATAGCTATAGTCACCCTTCAAGTTAGGGGTTGCGTCGCCGGGGTAACTGCCTAGCCATGGAAAAAACTAACTAAGTTACGAAGCAACAACAAGCCTCGGATACGGACGGGTCTACTGTTAACAACCCCTGCAAACGAAACAAGAAGAACGAACTTCGGATCTGCACGTGGAATGTTAGGTCCCTTAATAGGCCACGTGCAGCCGAACAACTAACGGCGGCCCTGGACTGCATATTACCGTCATCCAAGAAATGCAATGGGATGGGCCGGACAAAAAGAGGATGAAAAACTTCTACTACTACTACCGTGATTGTTATCACCGCCAAAAGCAGCACACATTTTGATACGGATTTATTGTTAGAAGCAGATTTAAGCAAGAAGTCTTGAGATTCCGGCATTAGAACGAGCGCTTCGTAATAATCCGTAAAATAGCTACATTTTCCAACATAAGGCTTATGCGGATTCAGGCTAATTGACTTTCCATAATGTTGCCCTGTGGGATTCGGATATGCCGAACATCGCAAAGGCGAGCTAATACTGTGAGAAAGTTTGATCGATCGCAAGAGATCATCAGATCCTTTTCCAATCGAGTCTCCCTTAATCTTTTAAGAGGTCCTATGCCACTAGCAATAAGTATGGGAAACCAGTAACAAAATTGCTAAAAAGTCATTAGAGATGCCGCCTCTGATCTGCTGGGTTTCACTTGGCCACAGCAACGAAAGCCGCGGTCTGACCACGAGTGCCAGCAAGCTCATGCAGCTAGGCCAGATGCATGCAAAGCAGCGCTGCATAGACGGACTAGAGCTGCTCACGAATTCTACGGGCAAAAGGGGAGAGATGAGTCCCGGCTTCTCAGGAGGAAAATGAAGAAGCATGTGAAGCGCGCGGTCAAGAAAATTGAGAGAAGCGTCACTAAAAGATAAAAAAGTGATACGATGGACACAAACCTCGAATCGAAGCCCTTAGAGACGAACAAGAGAACATCGTGGAAGAGTCGTAGTCGATGTCGAGAATTTGAAAAGAGCATTTCTGTAGACTGTATAACGACGATGACGAACCAAATACCGTTTTCAGGCAGAATGAACCTTTCAACCTGGGCGATCTAAACCATCAATTCCGTCTACCCTAAGTGAAAATTGCCATATCTAAACTTAGATCCAGCAAAGCTGCAAGAGCAGACAGCCTGACTATCGACGGCTTGATAAGTATTATAGCATACACCAACTGAATGTAAAATATGACCGCACGAGAGTATACCCGGTGAAAGGAACCTCAGCATTGTTTGAGAATGAGACCCTCTGAATTGCACCAACTACAGAGGCATCAGCCTTCTTAACATAGCCTACAAGATCTTCTCTAAAACCTTTCGTTTATAATCTGATTGGTCCATATCAGTGTGGCTTTAGGACAGGAAAGTCCAACTTCGATCAAAATTTGTACATTACGGTAGATCTTGGAAAAAACCTATGAGCTCCAATCGATACATACCACTTATTCATATTTTATAAGGCCGCGTATAACAGGATCTATAGAGACAAGCTATACAGAGCAATATAATGATGATGGGGAATACACGCTTTGGCGAGTATTGAGGGGAAACAGCGAAGATGGGTTTATCAGTCAATGAGGAAGATCATAAGATCAATGATAAGATCAAGTATATCCTGTCAACAAAAAAGGACATCCAACACCGACGTCTCGGACAAAACGTCAACCTCGATCTAGCCTCCGCTATCAATTCAGACAACGACATCAGCGCTGAAGACTAACTCTTGCCAATCGCTGCTTCTTTGGGCTAAGAAAGCAATTGACTAGCAAAGTCTTCTCTCAAAGAACAAAAGTAACTGTATAAGACCTTAATAATCCCAGACCTGCTCTTTGGCGTAGAGGCATGGGCTTTATCAAAAGTGGATGAGGGTGCTCTTGGCTGTTTTGAGAGGGAAATTCTTCGGGTGATTTTGGGTGCCGTCTGCATAAGCGGTGAGTGGAGGAGGAGATACCACGCTGTACAGCGACATCGACTTAGAAAGAAGAGTGGAGGTCAAACGACTGAGGTAACAGTAGAGGAAGACTGTGTAGTGAGAAATTAGAAGCATCTGGCTAAAGGTCGAACTGACTGGATAAGCTTGTTGGTTGAAGCCTAGGTCTACCCCGGACTGCAGCACCACCTTTAGTAGCTATAGACGCAAGAAACATTGCTTGGGTCGGTTTTCCAAAACCTATCGAACAACTCAATCCGCATCCGATGTACAGGAAATTACCCAACCACCAAAAAACAACAAAATCTTAATTTGAATGTAAATTGCCGACAACGTATGCAGCAAAATCGAAGGGTTTCAAGGCAGTGGTACTAAAAAGATAAAAAGTTTCTCACAAACTCTATGAGCAAAGGAGACAGAATGGACATCGGTTCCTCCGAAATAAAAAGGACAACTCGGAAATCATAGAAGCCATGGTGAGGTACTACTGCAGCACGAATGTTCGGGTGTTTTAATTGTAGATTGTAAATAATGTTCACTTTATCACTGGTTTTAAGGCTACATATGAACGAACATAGGAACGAGCTATGTATAAATAGCCATTTCTACTTCCTTTTCATATGTGAAACTCTAACTCACCTGGAAAATAAAAGAAGGCCACAAGAGTCCGAAATCTCAATGCATTTCTTGGATGACGGTGATATCTGCGTGATAGCAGCCAAGTAAGTACCTTTGCTTATTGTTCGGCTGCACGTGGTCTATTGAGGGCCCGCAGATCCGAAAGTCGTTATCATTTAATCGTCTGCCAGGGTCGTGAACAGTGCACCTGTTTCTATCCGAAACTATGAGCTGGTTCGTCACATTTTTTTAGCTCTTTAGCTTTTTTTAGCTCTTTTAACCGGCATACAATTAACGATTTACTCATACTGTTACCGGAGACCACCAGTGAGAGATACGGCAAGCACTACACAATGGTCTTGATTATTGCCCTGTTGGTCCAATCCAAGGTATAGGACAGTCAGGATCCTCAAAAAAGGTTCTGTAGGAAGGATACTTTAAGTATCGGTGCAAAAACTACCTAAAGAAAGATTTTATTTGTATTGGAGCCGCATGTTTGCAAATAAGTATGTATAAACTGGCATTGATTTTTATGACACGATTTCGATTATCAATTTCGAGTATTGGATCGTATGAACCAACGAAAACATTTAATTACTAACGGGTTTTTCAATAAGGACATAATAATTTCGTATTCAAATAAAACACAGAATAATTGAGATATCGGGCTGAAATTTATTCCAAGTGTAGTACATATGTTAAATTTAAGTATGGAATTGGATCTTGTTCATATGACCACCGCGAGCATGTTTGCAGCGATCGATTCTTTGGAGCCAATTTTCCACCTCCTTTCCCATACGTACAGGTCGGAGCGTTATAAATTTCGCGTTCGATGTTGTTCCTGAGCTCCTCTAACATTGTTGGCTTGTTGGCATAAGCCAACGAATTAATGTAACCCTATAAAAAGAAATCCAACGGCGTTAAATTGCATGATCGCTGTGGTCATTCGACCGGACCATTTTTCGAGATCGCACGATTACCGAACGTCTCCTTCAATAGATCAATTGTTTGACGAGCTGTGTGCCATATGGCACCATCTTATTCGAACCACATATCACTGATCCAATTGTGGCCAAAAATAGTCTTCCAACACGGCATAATAGCGAACTATATTGACCGCATCATGGCGATCATTTTCATCGACGAAAAAATACGGTCCAATCACACTTCCGACATGAAATCCACTCCACACGGTCACTTATTGTAGACACATTGGAGTCTGTTGATGTGGGCTTCACATCTTAAGTTAATTCGATCTTGTAAGGGTGTAGTCTAAGATCTTTACTCAAAATTCGCCACAATGTGGACTTAGAGATTCCTAATTCCTGTGAACGGCGTGGAATCGACTGAACTGAGGCATTTACAGCTGCGATATTTTCGGTATTTCGACCGGTGCTTAAAGTTGCGACCACCAACTCAGAATTTCGGTAATAATTTTTAATAATTTCCAAACGTTGTTCATTTGTTAACATCACCATGATAATAATGTAAACCTTGACTGACGTGTCGACATTGGCAGATCATAAAAAAAGTTTAAGGGTACGTTTGTATTAAAATACAAAATTGTTATGTCCCTATTGAAAAACCCTTTATTTCATTAGTAATTGTAATATTGGCTTTCTTCTTAAAATTGTTTTTAAAACAATTTCAGACCATGGTTTAATGTAATATATGTACGTGTATAAGAAATATTCTCAAGCACGCTTACACTGTGGCAACACCACTCTGAAGAGGGGCATGTTTTGATCAACTTTTTTTTTATTTGTTCTTACCTTATCTTCCACTTGGGCCGAAAATAAACCGGGTCTCGCCGGTGTCGGTCGAATAGACTTGGCACAGATTTGTCCCTTCAGTATACTTACGGGTAAAAAAAGAAACACCAGAGAATAGAAAAACCGCGAATAAAATCGTACAAAAAAATCGAAGAACGATACGCGAAGAGGTTAACCTGTAAGTTATTGTTCTGTTTGTTTTTCCAATCCGACACTAGTGGAACGGCCTTAAAAATCAGATTGACTCAATCACTGCCGCCATGTGGCACATGAAAGTCATGTACCATCCTAAGATCACCTGCTGGCGTTAAATTCATTTAGATCCACCATAGTCCGCAGATTGGTGGTGTTTTTCAGTTTCTTTTTTCTTGTTTTTTTTTAAATTACGAGTAGGCAGTGGCAGATTGCGTATAGAAAATGGTCAAGCGATTCTCCGATTTCTGTGTGACTTAACGGTCGCAAATTTTGCTCTAAATCCGTGTACAGGTACATATGTGCTTGGTAAAATTTGATTAATCAAAAGCTAATCAATCGGTGGCTAATTTGAGGGGTGGCGATTGAGAAATGTTATGGCCCGGCATTAGTGTTGATTTTTGTGAAATTAAAAGGAGGAAAGAACGAGTCTAAATGAAAACGAAAAAAGGTGCAATTGGATTTCGTGGATTTGTTTTTTTTTTATTCTTATTATTCTCGTATTTTGACGGAAACGAATAGAATGTGAGCGAATGTGTTTATTTATTTAATAGGGAATTCGAGAAAAAAAAGGAAAAATACTTTTTACCGTATCCGGCATAAAAATAGATTCTAAATTTATTATTGACACGTAATTACATTTACATTTACAAATGGTAGCAGTAAGATGCGGAAATAAATAAATTATTTGCTGGCCCCAATACGTGGAGCAATACGTTACTTTTTTAGACCCTTCTCAAATCACGAAAAATCTCTAACAACATATCGGCCTTGTGGATTTGCAGGTCAATATAAAGGGCATTATGCAATTTACAAATTACAGTTGGTAATTTTGCCAACAATATTTTTTATTTCTTTGTTTTGATTCATCTGGATACCACAGCAATTTCTTGTGATTCAATTGACTTCTGTATCAAATTCAGTTTTCAAGAAAATCGTTTACGATGCCGATATTCGACCTTTGAAAATGGTGCCACAAACTATATCTGGCGTGAAAAGATCAAGGTGCTACGCAGCAACGCATGTATGAATCGATATAAGATATCGAAGAAAGAATTAATATTTACATAGAAACCCCACATAAATCATAGAGAGGGACCTTATTGACGAGGCTCTTGAATATTCAAGCAAAAATGAATAAACTGGACAGATCTAGATTACCAGGAAGATGGCTTTGATATGTTAGATCGAAACAAAACTTCACACGGACGCTTTTTCAAATAATTATGATCTAATTCGCGAGTCTAGCTGAAGTGAAGTTGACTTCTTTCTGCGAATGAGGTTAGTAATTCAAATTTTCATTAGATTGGCCAATTCCTGGTGACAACTACGGAAAACGATCAGAATTCAAAACTCGGCTAACATCGAAAAGGTAAAAAAGTAACCTATTGAATGATTGTCTATAAATTTATTAAGCAACTATATAATTTCCATGGCTATTTACATTTGTTTTCTAATAGTCAACAAGCTTTTCTATTCCCTTTTTGGAAAGAGCGCTTCGTTTCATTTTTTTCTTTTTTTCATTATTGCGTCGGTTGTACCACATGAAATGTCCGATTTTATAGTAAAAATTTAAAAGCCAATATATATTATTTTTCCGGAAATTTTTATTCAATCAAAATAGGATCCGTTGGCATATATGACATTCTTCCAACGTGATACAAGGTCAAATATTCCTTTTTTTTCGTCTTAGAAGGCCTTTATGACCTCTGCTCAGTTCCGGAAGACCTTCTGCTGGCAAAATGAATCCAGATTCCGGAAAAGATGGTAATCCCTTGGGGAAATATCAGGAGAGTACGGTGGATGCGTAAGAATTTAAAATCCGAACTGCAATAGTTTTTGGACCGTTACTTGTGAGGTATGGGGTCTAGCATTGTCATGCAAAATGATTGGACCGTGATTATTGACAAACGCAGGTTGCTCTTCAGCCAATTTGACATGCAATATGCCGATTTCCTCATAATATTTGATAGCGGTTAAGAAATGTAAAGTGGATTGGTCCTTTCGATGTCCACAAAATTGTCACCATAACCTTTTTTGGGTGAAGAACGGGTTTGGGAGTGTACTCGTATTTTGATTTTTCATCTGCATCCAACCACTGTCCGGATCTTTTACGATTATCATACAGTATCCACTTTTCATCACAGGTGAGTAAAAACAGTTCAGTTTGGTTTCTTAATTTAAGCAATACGCAAATTTCCAGGCTCCGTAGTTTTTGGGATTTGTTCAGCTCATGGGGTACCCACTTATCGAGTTTCTTTACCTTTCCTATGAGAGATAGTTATCGACTTATTATCATTGGGGATACTCCCATGCTTTGTGCAATCTCCCGCACCGATTTCGTTGGGTCCGCATCCACCGTTCTCCATCCATATTAAAACATCGTCGTCAACCAACGTTTCCGGCTTCCCACGTGTTTCATTTTCGAGGCTGAAATCTCTCGAACGGAACTTTCCAAACCAACGTGGTATAGTTCGTTTCGTTTACCGCTACATCCTCAAATGCGTCATTAATGTTTTTCATTGTCAATGACGTATTATGTCCCATTTTATATTCGTAAAGGAAGAGAGTTAAAATTTCAACTGCCGATAGCATGGTAAATAATCCCTAGGAAAAATAACAGTACTTGTAAGGAACCTAAAGCACACGTCCACTTTATTTAAAAAAAAAATTAACGTTCTGGCACATATATTCACTCGAGAACATCTTATAGTATTTCCGACTGAGCGAAATATATGGTACAACCCAATAAACTATTCTGCAAAGACCGGACAAATGATAATCTGAAGACGCAATATCAGGTGAGTGTGGTGAACTGAGAAGAACTTGTCACTCCTTTATTTTTCGCAGCGTCTGCCTGGAAACATGCGGTCTATCATTGTTGTTGAGTGGAATATGACGAATTTCCGATTGGGCAGAACGGGAAGTTTTTCACGAGTTGCCACATACAATCAGTGAGTTTTTTCTTCCTGTCAGAACAGAGCACCCAGATGAAGAACTAGTCCATGATACTCCTTTTAAGTTCCTTTTAATATAATTTGGTGCTTACAGTACCAGGACCCATCAGTGCCCCGCGGTGCCATCAACACAAGCGTCGCAGTATGTTCTAAAACCTATGCCCAGCACATTTAAGCAAAGGTGTAGTTTCCCGTCACGATGCCAGTAAGTAACCTGCAGTCTTCCCTTCTGAGGGACAGCTGACCTCCTAGAGATGTCGGGAAGTATTCGCTTGGTCTGCCTGCAACCTGGAGAGTCATGCCATATGCAGTTGTGCTCATATGAAACCCAACTGTTAATGGAGGACGCTGACAGACCTAACGTAGGTTCGGGTCCTGGAAAACTTTCCTCTGAGCTTAACCTGACAAGTTCATCGGCGATTTAATTTCCCGTAATCCTATTGTGACCTGGGAACAATACAAGAGCGAGTTTAGCCTTTTGACTATGCTCAGTGATGTCTTGCATTCTCGAACTAGCTTGGAAGTGGTAAGAGAGTTCACCGTGGCTCTAAGCGCAGCTTAGATATTCTTTCGTTGCCACCAGGATTGTGTATATCTGTTCTTGGAAGACAGACACAAATTTTTCACCAGACACACCAGCGCCGCATCCTAGATCGGTTCGATTCAAAAAAGGCTAAATTGCCAGATCCATGCGGTCGACCTTATTGTATTCCGATAAAAGATGTGACATAGAAATTTCTAATTTGGAAACGTTTCACAGTTTTTTTTACTTCAGTAGTAACCCATGGGTTTTTTTTCCAATAAGGAACGTACACTATCCTTCAATCCAAATTCTTAGAAATCTTCAAGACCATTTTTTTTAACGTCCGGTCCAAATAAACGCTGTGAATATTTCCTTTTTCACTTCACCCATCTGTCTATAAAAAAGTATGTCATTCCTTTCGGAGTCTGAAAAAAATCGTTGGTTTTTTCTAATTGTGCACAAAATGAACAACAACACAGGGAGTGGGAAAGGCTAGGCCTTGAACTACAGTCCGGACTAACGAGTCAACAATGAAATGACTCACGTAAGGAATCGACGATGGTTATTGGGCCAGTGAATGAAATATTAAAGAATATATGTTAGTCGAGGTGGATGGCTACATACATATTTGTATATTTGGAAAACCTTTTGGGGTTGTAATTAAAAACGGATGGCATTCTGTGGATATCTGACCTCTAAAAAGCGGTAGGAGTTGTTTTGTTGTTTTAAGGGAAGGGGTGGGTAAAAAGTTGTTGGATCGCTTATTACTTACAGTTTCCGTCCAGTAATGGACTGCCTTTGTTCTTAGACGGTTATTTATACAGCTTTTTATGGAACTAATTGGTAACCCGAAAAACACACTCGAATATGTATAAGCACAAGAAAACCGTCACAATACTCATGCATATATTTTTTGACTACCTACTCCACAGCCAAATGAGTCGAACTTAATGAATCCAAGAATTTCCCAAATATTTCCGCTTAGTACATTCTTACATTTTTTTTTTTAAATATTCGTATTGCCAAAGACTCCATGATTAATTTCCCAGAACCCATAATATCTGTAGATGAACTTTTTACTCTGGTATTTACAATTTCAACAGAGTTCCTTTTATGATGTTGTCAAAAAATAAAAAATTAAAATTAATTAATAATTTCCATACCACCCGCATATAAACAGATCAGCTAAAAATAATTTGATTAACTCAAAACGGAAATGTATTTCAGATCGTTCGCGTTGATATGAACTCAATCATATCGTTCCTGGTCTTGGGGACGATCTTATCTCTCTGCAATGGATACATAGTAGATGTAAGTATCTTCAAAGTACCAACCATTAAGTTAGCGCTCTTCATCCAGTACTTTTGTTTCCCTATAGATACGGCAAAAGCGCAGCATAGATTTATCAGCATCGCATGCTCTTATACCGGATGCTCGACTATCTAAAGATGTTATACCAACTTCATATATTCTCAATCTAAGACCAAATCTTGAGGAGAGCACCTTTACCGGCAATATTCGGATGAATCTCAGCTGGAATGAGGAGAGCCGAAAAATTTCATTACATGCGCACTACGATTTAAACATCTATGAGCGAGACATCAAATTGCGCAAGATCAATCGGAGAACAGAGTAAATATTCGAACATTGTTGTGGGCACTGGTGATTTGAATTCGTAAATTTGTCAGAAATAAATTTCATCTCATTGAAGGGGTTCGGACGCTGCCATCGAGTATGAGAATGTAGCTATTCAGAGAGCTGATAGATTGCCAAAGAAGACTGTCTATGTGATTTATTTGAAAGATGCAATTGCTCAAGGGACTGAATGTGAATTGGAAATATCATTTAATGGAGAGATTTGGGAGAACACTGAAGGAATATTTAAGGGCAGCTATACCGATGCCAGTGGGGAGAAGAAACAATATCTGGGGACTTATATGAGGCCGCATAATGCTAGACGATTGTTTCCATGCTTTGATGAACCAGGTTTTAAAGTGAGTCATTTGACAAAAAAAAAACATTGTTTCTTTAATTTGAGTTGGAATGATGTTCTTTTTTTGTTTGAATTTTATTAGGTACCATACACAGTGACTATTTCTAGACCAAAAGCATATACAACACTATTCAATACACTGCCAGTTAAATCTGAAGAAATGTAAGTACATGGCCGGTGGTGCCGCTTTAACAGATTCTCCATCTAATTCTTGAATTATAAATAGTTTTACTATGGATTTGTAGTCCCATTGGTCTAATGAAATCCTTGCTATGCTTATCAATTTTTTTACCTTATATTTGCAGGAGCTGATTGCCTTTTTTCAATTTGAATTGACTACATTTCGACCGAAATATGTACATCTTACTGTATTTATTTAGAATTTCAAACTTTAAAGCATTGGTCCAATAACCGGTACAAGTATGTGTCATAGAAATGTTCATGGCTGGCACTACAGATCCCCTTTTTAGGAAAATATATGTATAGATGTATGCATAGTATATTTAATTAATAACTATCTTCACGTCAAGTTTGAGTTATCTAATGTCAGCAACCCAACCAAACGAAAAGAATATTTCCTAAAACTACAAATTTTGTTTTCAATTAGTTAAAGAACCTGGGCCTCAACTAAACAAGCAAATCCAGTCTGGTTTTCAGCTAACTACTTCCAATTGCGCACTCCAAGTCGGTTAAAGTCACCTTCTACTCGTGCGCGCCACCTGAGGTGAGGTCCCCCTCTACAGCATTTTCCCACAGGGTTATTGGTGTCCATTCGTCCTACATGTCCTAGCCATTTCAGGCGATTGACGCGCAGTTTTCTGAATAGGTCCATATCACTGTATAGCTTGTATAGTTCGTCGTTGAATTTTCTCCCTTCAAATATATATTTTTCAAAGGATTTTTCTCTCGAAACGAGTGAAGATATCTTCATCCAGCTTCTTGAAAAATTATTATTCACCTCAATACAATAAAGTAGCTCGTATACCATATATTCCATGTTGACTGTTGACACTTTCGCTGTTCATTCAATAGCACATCAATTTCTAGTTTCTAAACATACCCTACTGGGTATGATATAACAGAAAGTCGGCTGCTATGAAAAACTCTTACTTTGGAAGGGTAATATGGGCTAAGATTATGTGTGTATTCGCGAATAATAACATACATATTCGTATAGGCTAACGGTCAAATGCTTTTTATATTTTGGCTCTATAGGGATATTTTGTATCTAGCAGATAAGCATCCGAGTACCTGTATTATATATCTGCGTGGTAAATCGACATATTAAAGGATTGTGGCCTATACGTTGTAGGGCTATATAAAAATACTCTAACTGCTGCTGGCGTTCAGACTATACGAATGAATTGAAAATTTCTTTCTTTTTAAAATTTCATTGGATCGTGTCATAAAATGCAAACTTTGATCTTTCACAAGATTTCGCTGATAGTCCATAGTAAATCATTACAGTTTTAATTAAACGACTGTGAACAACTCGACATATGTATTATACCTACATGATATGAATAATTTTCTTTTCTTTTTTCAGAGCCAGCAACTATGTTGTAGATCGCTTTGAAACAACACCAGCAATGTCATCGTTCACATTTGGTTTTGTAATTTCCCAACTGACAAAACTTACACCCGACAATCCATTGCCCGCGGAGAGAAGACCAGCGATCAATATCTGGGCTCGCCCGGAGCTTCATTCCGATCTTCAGGTATGTACGATAAATAAATTAAGATCTGCTCAGTTCTCGCTGATGTATGAGCAGAAAGAAAAAAAACTGATTAAAAACGAGTCGCACATAAAAAGTAAAAGTGTTTCAGTAGTCGTCTGGAGAGTATGGTGTCTGATTTCGTTCATCCGAACAAAACCGCAGATCTCAACTCACAAGTAATGGATAACTTTACGCTGTTTTTTTTTTTTTTTTTGCCTTTTCTTTATGGGTTCCAATGAATTGAGCTGAGACTATTTGCATCTGCGATTCTCGGCTGAATAAGTTCAATTGTTTCAAACAATCCACTCGACCCCTGATTGATCTGAAGAGATCATCTCTTGAGTACGTCCAATGTTGTTTATCTTTCCTCAATTAGGGAACAGCAACCAGCAGTTGCGCCTACGCATGCGCTGTTCGTTTAAAATACATTCATAACTATTTTTTGATTTTGAAAGTACGAACAATAAAGATTTGGATGTCTGCAGTCAGGTAGATCTGGAGTATTAGAAGATCTTCTAAATTTATCACCAGTATAAAATAAGTCTTGAAGCTTCTCAGTTAGATTAGAAACTTGTTAGGTGCTTGTTATTTAATTGGTCATTTTTCTAAAAGATTGATTTGTATTTGCTTACAAACCATTTGTATTCTTAGGTGATTTCTGATACACCTTGTGATCTGTTTCTATTATATCATAATTGTATGACTTTTTTTTTATGACAAAGCAGTACGTAAATACAGTGTCTAGCAACTGAACCAGACATGAAAGATCTCTACAAAATGCTTTAATCAAATACTCTTACTATCTCCGTTCGAAAAGTACAACATTACGTGTTTGTTGGTAATATGTACATTAACATCCAGAACTATCACTTCCTTTCACATAAATATCAAAGATGTGTAGATAGCGAGTGTCAATTTAAAATCGCTGCTTAATCTCGTTAATATTATTAAGTACTGTCCAATGTCCATAGTGAATAAAGTCTGCTGAGAGTGTCTATCTTTATATAACAGGGCAAAGCCCTCAAAGAACAAATCCATTGTGCTGCTTTTATATTGCTTTAATTTTTCGTTGAGAGAAGAAAAGTCGCTTCAGTGATATTATGATACTAGCACCCACCATATCAACGAGTAGTATCTGCAGCATAATGCGAGCAAAAGCCGGACACAGATGAAATACTTGGCTGTATTTTCATCACTCACATTATATGATGCTGCTTATTCCTAGCACACTTTGCTGCTTAACAAAAGCTTAGCGTCCCTTTGAGACGACAGATTAAGTCACTTGATTTACGTGGAATCCTATCAAATAAGCTTAACCTCATGTGATAAAAATGCATTAATAAGCGTCCTTAAATGGAAAAATACCCCCATTAATCAATCTCTAGGTCTTTCTGGAGAAATACCATTTACGGTTTACTTATATGTATAAATATAGGCATGATGAACTTCAACTTTGGCGAAGGCTGAGGCCTAACCAAAGCTATCGCCAATCTATGGTTCATCGGGCCTTGTAAGTTCTATATTCGCAAGTAATCCGACCAAAGTCAGAAAACCCTCCTTGACTCTCATGTTACCAGAGCGATCAGTAAAACTCCCACAAGTCTCAAGACTGTCCGCTGATACCTTCAAAAATGTAGCTGGGCATTAGCCAAAAATTTGGAATATATTGAACCAGCAAATTATCTTCCTCAGTTTTTGATCAAATTACAATACATCGTTGAAAAGGCAAAGCCTGTATTACTGAGCGACAGTTTACAATCATTTCTGCATTATGAACTTTTAGAGACTCTTGAAAGCAGTCGTTTGGTCTGCCTGGAGGACCATACTTGGAAGAAAGACAACTGTTTATGGAGTCATTAATTGAAAGCCGGCAGTCTGAATGCTAGCCCTAAAACGTTTCCTTTGAGCCTTGTCTAGTAAGTTCGTTGGTGACTTTTATCACCCAATGCAGGACTCAGTGAATTTGTACTTATCACTGCATTTAAAAAAGCATTGCATTCTCTACTTTGCTTGGAGATTGTGAGAGGGTTCTGTAAATCATAAGTTAAGATACATACACCATACATACACATATTTATGTAGATACTATTCCTCGTCTAATTGTTTCTTACCTCTGTATGCTTCTGTTTATGGTAGTGAGACACAAATTTATTTTACAAGTGGTGATGCCGAAGTTTGTTGTCCTCCACAAAGATGCTGGTACCACACACTTTATAGGTTCTGCAGCCATTCGTAAAGATCCAATTTCTAGAACAACAATCTATCCTGGCATAGATTTTAGTCGAGGCCAGTCCTGAACACATAGAAAGTATTTTCACAGCAACCAAAGTTTCGATGTCATTTCAATAAGATCGAGGTCAAACGGAAGCCGGTGCAGCCCATGTTGAATATTAAGGCGAAGAAAAGTCATCAGTGCGTCCAAATCAAAGTCAGGGAAGCTTCTGGACAGCCGAGAAAAACAGTTATTTGAGTGACTAATCAGTCAACTGACTCATATAATAAGATTTTTGATATATTGAAGTTGATAACCGGCTACTTAGCTCTATTGAAGAAACTTGCACTTTCCTTCTTGTGAGAGAGTTGCTCTCTACCTCAGTTTTGATAGAATTGATTGGAAGCCCATATCTGTTGCGTAAATCTTTGATTATAACTGCTGCTACTTGAGCTTCAGAGCAAATAGTTGCTATCCGTGATCCAACAGCGTAGGTGTTAGAACTATTGAGAGCGTTTACTTTAGAGTCAACCCGATATGTAACAACCCGTCTTTAGCCTAGTCATTACATCTTGGCTGCAATCAGGATATGCACACCGGAGGCTAGTCTCTTCACCTAGTGGGTTGTTCATATTGTCATTTTATCGAGAGATAATATATAGATATAAACCAATGGGAAACTTATTCATCAGGCTTACCATTGCGTAGGTGATTATGTTTGAAGTTCTTTTGTATTGCCTAGAACCTGAACCCAGAACATCTGATATCCACTGCATCACGCCGACAACTGCTCGGTGTAGTGGCTTTCAATCTGGCTGACTTCCTCCTTTTGCCGATTTTTACCAGGCTGCTTTCTGATTCCACAAAGCTGGTTAATCTTCTCGCAAGCACTTTTCAATATTCGAGTCTCTTTTACATTCTTTTTGCCTTGACCTGAATCGATTCCCGTCATCTTTCATACTCGTATACCTATAAGTCTAAAATTTTGAAGTGTTCTTGTGATGTCAGCATAAAATATTGACACCATTCAAGTCCTAAACAGCTTCCCCTTTTTGTCTTTTCCTAAGTTTAGACGAGTTTTGATAAATTTGTCTAAGACCCCTTTAGAGTGTGTGTCTTTAGTATTGGAAGCCAGCTATTGTGCATACGTTGTCTTCCTGAATTTTTTCGATCCACACTTGAAAATGTTGCTAATCATCACTTTTGTCATTGCCAGCCTTTCCAACTTGAAGCAGCAAAGTGTGAAGTATTAGCTCCCTTGTACTATGCTTTCGTCCTCCATCAATGGTGCTAGATGATTTCTGTCCACCTTTGGAACTTTGACTGATTATACTTTTGCTATTTCAGCAGTGGTGATCTCTGATGTATCTTCAGTCTCTATGCACAGTCGGTTTATTGCAAGCAGATTTGCATTTTAACTGATTCCTAGACAGAAGCCTTCGCAACCGTATCTTTTCTCTAGTCCGTTCAGCTTTCCTGCTTCCTGACTCAAACTTTTAAAAGTAGGACTTTGATCAGTCACCTGTCTATTTTGATGATGTTTGACTATAACAGGCTATGCCCATCAACTACTCACCTTATTTATAAGACAATCTACGAAAGTGTTTTAAAAGGAGTCGAATTAAACATTGGAATCGAAAATGCTAGCAACCACGCAATATGTCCACGCAATTGGACATCACCAGACGGATCCTACAGCGAATTTTAGTGAACGACTTACACATGTTCCCGTACAAAGTGCAAACAGTGCATCAGTTAATGCCTCTTGACTGTCAGTCATGTGTGAATTACTGTAAAGCCATCCTCAATCTCAACAACGAAGAGGACGATTTTGTGTCATCATGAGCGACGAGGGGCATTTCCACTTAAGCGATTACGTCAATAAGCAAAATCTTCGTTTCTGAGGCACTAAAAATCCGCGTGTGATGCACGAAGATTGGACCGTAGTTTATTGAACATTCCATCGGCAATACGGTCACTGTTACTGGCGAATGCTACAGGGCCATGATAAACGATTTCTTACTGCCGGAAATGGGTGAGCGAGGCTTGGTGAACGTTGCGACCGTACACACAGCACGAACCACAATGGATATTGTGAAGGAAGCGTTTCCTGTTCGCGTGATCTCCCGTTTTGACTATTTGGCATGGCCAGCAAGATCGCCCGATTTAACCATCCCAGACTTCTTTCTTTGGGTCTACTTGAAGTCGCGGGTTTATACCAACAAGCCTCAGATAATCGCAGCCCTTAAGGAGAATATTCGACGGGAATGCGAACAGTTACCACCGGAAATCTTGTGGAAATTCTTGAAAAATGCAATAAAACGGGAAAAATGTGTATAAACACTGGCGGCAGCCACTTGGTGGATATCATCTTCTCCACTTAACAGAAACAAGATTTCCATCATTCAAAATAATTTTTTTTTATTTAGTAAAAAAGTAATTCAAACACAAAATTGGATGATTAATTTTGCGCCACCTTGTAAATCCATTTCTTTGTGCTCGAAGATTGTTTAACTGTTTCAAAATTGAATTGAGAAATCTTTAATTCGATGTCGTACTTGGTATTTTGCAATTTTTGACTCTTAAGCTGTGCCGCTCCACGGGTTCTTACTTCTGCCGCAAATAAGTATTTGACATCAAAACCCTTTTTATTTCTTTTAGTACTTAAATTCAAAGTATCGTTAATACTCACAAAACACAAAATACAACACTTTCTGCCGCCTTTCTTACCGAAAATCCTATGGAGAAATTTCCAAATATGTATGATTGTTGCTAGACCTCTATCTTTTTTTTTCAGGAAATCTACACCAAACTTATTACAGTTTACGAACATCTAGAAACATTCTTTAATGTTCCAGTTCCATTAAGTAAAATCGATGTCCTAGCCATTCCTGGGTTATCCTCAGTTCGACCAGCTGACAACTGGGGTGTCCTAATGTTCAAGTAATTTTGAAAATGTCCAAAAAATATATTGAGTTCGCTTAATTCATATACTTGCAGAGAAACTGAATTATTAAAGAAGGGCTACTACGGACTCTCGCAGGAACTCATCTACCAATGGCTTGGATCCTGGGTCACACCATATTGGTGGAGTGATGCTCACGTAAACAAGGCTTTGGCTAGTTTCCTAGCTTCCTACACTGTGATTGATGTAAGTTGTTGTTAGTCTTTGTAAACATTTAAAAATTTATTTTACTCTGATTTGAAAAGATTGACAACGGTCTTGAATTTAATGGAAAATATCCCATGACTGTACTATACTCACTGTACTATGAATTTAGTAAAAGATATCCTCACTCACGTATCACTGGTATGAAGCAAGAGACCACATCTTTCAAAACCGAACTTGTCATGCGAATGCTTAACTACACCTTAAGCAGTGCAACTTTCAAGACTGGCATTCGGAAATTTGTAGCAGATCGACATTTTAGTACCTTCTTTGGAGATGACCTCTGGGACGCTTTAACAAAGCAGGCTCACGAGGACAAAACACTGGATGCGAAATATGCCATCAATGAAATTGCTGGTTCATGGATTACAAAAGATCGTCTTCCAGTTGTCAAAGTTGAACGAAACTACAATGACAAGACTGCCAAAGTTTCTCAAAAAGTATATCTTAGAGAACGTCCGCATGATGTGCCAGAGCAAGACAAGATGCTCTGGTGGATACCTCTAGTTATGGTAACACAAGATAATTTAGATTTCAATAATACAACCCCTCACACTTGGATGGAAAAGACTAGAGAGTTGACTTTGAAGGACCTTCCGGAGAACGACAAGTTCATCATTGTGAACCCCGATGAGATTGGACCGTTCCCAGTGAATTATGATGAAAGGAATTGGGACTTGCTTGCGAAGTTCCTTCAAACCGAGAATGGAAGAACAAAGATCCCAATTTACACCAGGTAAGGAAGAACTCTGAGTATATCAATGTAATGAACTGAGTCATCATCTTTTAGAGCGAAACTTCTTCATGATGCCTGGAATCTGGCCTATGCTGGTGACTTGAGTTTTTCAACAGCTTTTGATATGACCCTTTTCATGAAATACGAACGGGATCACATTGCTTGGAATCCAGTTTTCACATTCATCGACCACATTGGTAGGCATATTGACATGTCAGCAGTGCACAAAAAATTTGAGGTTAGTATTTGCAAAATCTTTTCAAAATCTGCCAAAAATTTAATATACCCTTCGTAGACGTATGTTCGAGTACTCTTGACCCCATTGTACGAAGAACTTGGTAAGCCTTCTGAAAATGAAGAAAATTGGAAATCAGACCTGAGATCCCTTGCAAAAACCTTCCTTTGCCGGGCTGGTTACAGGCCATGCATTGAAGAGGCTCAAGAAGCCTTCAAACTTTGGATGCAAAAGGAAAATCCAGATGAGGGTAATCCGTAAGTATAGTAAGGATCTTTTCAAGGGATCCCATTTGTCATAATTTTGTTTATTTTTTCTCTTTTTGAAGAGTTCCAAATCAGTACATCTGTCCAGTGTTCAAATGGGGCACCATGGATGAATGGGAATTCGGCCTGCAACGTGTCATAAATTTCCCCAAGTCCCGAGTTCAAAGTGAGCGAACATACTTACTTAAAACTCTTGCCGGTTGTCCAGTGCAGCCGGAGAAGATCGAACAGCTTTTAAACATAACAATTCTGGAAGCAAATGGAAACTTTACTGAAAACGATATATTCTTAATCTTCTCAATGCTCACTGGAGGATCAAGCGGTTACATGAGTTTGTTCAACTTTTTATCCCAAAATTGGGTCGTCATCAGACAGAGGTGAGTATCTCACAAATTTTGCTCATGAAAACATGTTCAATCTACGCTTCTTCAGGTTTGAAAATAAGACCAATCTTTGGGATAATCTAATCGGTTCAGCCACTGGTGTCTTCACTACACAAGAAGGCTATGACATGGTGAAAAAGTTAAAAGAAGAACGTCGTGGTGAGTTTGGAAGTGCCGAACACATTATCGACAAAAACTTGCGAAATATCAAAGAAGAGGCCAAGTGGAGCGATGAGAATCTACCAGTGATTGAGAAGTGGTTGGATGATTTCCTTAAAACCGTTAATCAGAATGATAATAAATTCATGGGAAAGTAGATGAAAGTTATAACATTTTTTTTTTTAATCTCTGTGTACCTAAATTTTATCTGATTTTTTCAAAACACAATAAACCACAAACCCATAACTACAACCCATAATGAGTACATTTAAGTTTGTGATTTAAAAATACAGAAAATAGTTGGTTATTAAGTTTCTACATCTCGTATAAGTTTTATTGTATTGTTCTTCCTTTTTTTATTTAAATAAATATGAACAAAAGTAGTGATAGAACAATCGAAATGAATATGATGAATGCATACAAATAAATAATTTATAAATAAACAGAATATGTTCGTGTTGCCATATGGAGCTACGACAACTGTATTTTTCTTTGTAAACTTATGATATCTTCTAATATAGGTATATACTCCGCAGAGCCGACGCGCTGTGAAAATACAAGACTGGTGTCATTTACTTACCTACTTAGTTGGCATTGCAGTCCGAAGTGCACCTCTCTAAGTGATTTTACGAGTATTACCACCCAACCCTTTCTAGCGGACCTGAGCGGGGATTGATCGCAAAAACTGCTAACTGTACTATAACCTGAATTGGGCCAGCAGCGCAGCAATCAAGTTCGTAGCGTAGTGCTTGCATTACTTCCTAGTGGTGGTCCCCGGTATCTGCATGAGTAAACCTTTAATGACGAAGCAACTAATGGCCTCGAATAAAAACGGGTTCACTGTTGATGACCCTAGCAAACGTTTTTCGGAACTGCGCGTAAAATGTTCGGACTCTTAACAGGCCACGTACAGCCGAGCAATTAGCAAAGGCCCTTTCACGCAGATATCAACGCCATCCATGAAGTGGATGGAGGATGAAAAATTGCGATATATAATATGGTGATTGCTATAAGGAAAAGAAGCAGCGCTTATTCGAATGCGGGCTGGCCATATGCGGCAGACTTAGGCTAGATGTTTTGAGCCTCCAACATGTGAGCGATCGTCTTATGTAATTCTCGCCCTAGTAGACAGGCAATAACAAGTTTATTGCAAAAATTTGACTCTATATATTCGTTGTGTGATGTTGCCGTGTCAGTGAAATAACGGGTTGGTCGAAGTGTCGAAAATATCGCTGCCGTTCAGGCGTCAGTAGCAAACGATCCAAATTAGTCAATTCCACGGCGTTCTCCAGAATTGGGCATCGCTCAGACCACATTATGGCGTATTTTGCGTAAGGATCTTGGTTTACACCCATACAAGATCAAGCTGACTCAAGAATTGAAGCCGATGGACCATTTGAAGCGACGTACGTTCTCCGATTGGGTTCTGGAGAAGATGTGCCAAGATGATGAATTTCATCGCAAAATCATCTTCAGTGACGAAGCTCATTTTTGGCTCAATGGGTTCGTCAATAAGTAAAATATACGTTATTGGTCGGGTGAAAATCCACATGTGCTGCATGAATCACCACTTCATCCACAAAAAATAACTGTTTGGTGCGGTTTGCATGCCGGCGGCGTTATTGGGTCATATTTTTTCGTCGACGATAACGATCGTCACGTTACTGTGAATGGTCAGCGTTATCGCGCCATGATCACCGAATATTTTTGGCCCGAATTGGAAGATATGGACTTGGACGACATGTGGTTTCAACAGGATGATGCCACAAGCCACACAGCACACGCTACAATCGATTTATTGAAGAGTAAGTATGGTGAGCGAGTTATCTCTAGAAATGGGCCAGTCGATTGGCCGCCTCGTTCGTGTGATTTAAAGCCGCTTGACTATTTTCTGTGGGGCTACGTTAAGTCGTTGGTTTATGCCAACACGCCAACGACGTTGGAAGAGCTCAGAGCCAATATTGAACGCGAAATAGCGGCCGTTTCGCCCGAAATGTGTGGCCGAGTCGTTGAAAATTGGGTCCAACGAATCGACCGCTGCAAACGTGCCCGCGGTGGCCATATGAACGAAGTCGAGTTCCATTCATAAATGTTTTGATTGTACTTCAAGCCGATAATAAAGTTTTTAAAATATCTCAAATGGTTTGCGTTTTATTTAAAAAAAAATTTGTCAAGTCCTTATTGGAAAACCCTACTAGGTGGGTCGGAAAGGTTATGGCGTTGTTTTTCAGAGATTGTCATGGCATACTCTTCGTGGACTACCTCGAAAAAGGAAAAAACCATCAACAGCGAGTATTACTGTGCATTATTGGAGCGATTGAAGGCCGAAATCGCTGCAAAACGGCCTCACATGAAGCGAAAAAAAATTTTGTTTTTGCAAGACAATGCGCCGGCACACAAGAGCATCGCAACCACGGCTAAGATCAATGAGTTATGGCTTCAATTGCTGTCGCAACCACCGTATTCGCCCGATTTGAGTCCGACTCTTATATCTTCCCAAACCTCGAAAGATGGCTCATCAATAAAAAATTCAGCTCACGCGAGGAAATCATCGACGCCATGGAGGAGTATTTTGCAGACCTTCCCGCAAATTACTTTTCGGACGAGATCAAGAAGTTTTTTTCATTCCCAAGGAGGTTACTTTTCACCCCACCTAGTATATATGAGCCTAGCGATTTTAACTCCAGGATAGGAAAAGAGGTTATCCTTGGTACCATAGTTGGTAAGCATAGCCTACACGACACCACGTCATGCAACAGTTAAGCTTATTGACATTATATGTTAAAATCCAACACAGAATGGATGGAGCGAGTTCTAAGAGAATGTTCATCGGTGCCTACCACCATTCATCAAATCCGTCCTTCTGATCCAGAGAAAATTAAGTACGCACACTTTTAAAAACCTATCTGCGAAAGGAACGAAATGCTTCCAATCCAAACTACATGTACTCGCACCGAGATCTGGGTTCTGAACAGGGACAATGATACTGGGACAATTTTACGCCGAATGGATCGCAACCTAAAAAGTCACGCTGGAGACTATGCCTTCGTGTGCTCAAAGCAATGTTTCAACACACCCTACGCCGATATCCTGGTCTACAGCAGGCAAGTACTTAACATTGCAGTCTAATCGTATTTTGCTTCCCAGATATTCATCATAAAGCAACCAGTCAGGAGAATTTGACGATCCGAAGGTTTTCACATACCTTGGTAATTACCTACCCGGTATCTAGTCCTCAAACTTTAGAATTGGACCTCATTTTTCAACTCGAGGGTCCCAAAAAAGCATAGAAGTTCCATCACTAATCAACTCACCAGGTGGACCAATTGCTATCCTATCTGAATGCCTGCAGAACAAGCGAGTTCGGTTCGTTCCAAATATACTGCTAAGAAGCAATTAGAAACGCCTCAGCTGATTTGCTTAATTTCACCTGAGCAAGCCTAGAACAATACCCTACAGAGATGACCAATACTTAGTATTAAAATCATAGTCGGTGCTGAGAAGCATTCAAGTAGGGGCTCGATTACTAGGTAGAGAGCATACACGAATTATTTCCAAGACTTGATCGGAAGAAAGTATGCTTCAGCGTCGTTTGTTCAACTCCAAACTGTACCGAATAGAAGCATCAGTCCTATAAGCATCACATACCAGATCTTATCTGCCATATTATATGAACGCCTGAAACCATTTAACAACGGTCCGATTGGTATCTATCAGCGCAATATTAGACCCAGACAATTGTGAGGCCTTACGTGTTGAAAGCAATATTCTTCTAATAGCGACGGTAAAGGGCAAGAATTTTCTGCCTTTTCGAACAGGGAAACTTCTAGCATTACTTCCGTTTATATTTAGCTTTTACCGCACACGATTTCCGGGGAACCGGTGAGACAATCAGCAAAGGCTATAACTGCAGAGGATGGAAATCGATTGAAATGGTCAAATCCATTGACAAACACAAAATCAGTGATTGTTTTACTTGCCCACAAGGTCCGAATAAAACCCGTAGAATACCATATACTGGTTCGGCAACTATTCGGGTGGACATAATTCCAAGGTCACAGAAAAATCTACTTTGATGAACACCAAGAAAGGTCAAATAACAGGAAACTGGCTTATCTATAAGTGTGCCACGAACTAATCCAGGACATCCAGATTCTGAATAACGTAAATTGCAAATACTGCACAGATCAACTGTATAAGCTAGCTAAAAGAGACACTGTTTCCATTCAAGCTAGGTTTGCAGCAAACTCATGAATGGCTTAGGAATTTCGTTCGTTGATGGGCTTAATTCGCCTGCCATACATCCAGTTCCGCTGCAAAAAGGTGTAGACCAGCTGCTGATAGCTCTGAGTCTAATCTTCACTGATTAATTGGAGTATATACCCAACTGTTAGCGAACAATGAGAGATTCTTTTATACCGAAAGCCGCAGAAGGTGACTGCTTTTAGACTTATCAGCCTGATTTATTTTCTGCAGAAAAGCATGGTGAGAACTTCATGGCGCAAAACTGGCTTCGAAATTCATCTTCCATCCAAGACACAACATCCATTCCAACAGTGAAGATCTGGTGGGCTACGCGTTGAAACTTAGTGAACGGAATTGACTGTACTTCGACAAGTTTTGACGGAAGTTGTAATTCGTTTATTGTACAATAAATTAAAGCAAAGCTTGTGAGCATGATTTTGGTTGCAGATACTGATTGCAGTCATTATTTAATAGCGGGGTTGAGCACAGGTTTCCGTATCCGTGTGATCTCCATTGATCAAGTGCACATTGCTTGACTCCCTACTTAAAGATCACAACAGTTCTAACGATTACGCTCAGGGATACTTAAATAATATAGATGTACTGTATATCAGTACATTCTTAGCGCCTCCTTACCCTAATGGGCATGCAGCATTAGTCGTTAGCTTAATCCGTCCACCAGATATGGCTTTCAGGCGATCCTTTGGAAACTAACGTTGTTCTTTTCACGGGATATAGGAAACTGACTGCTTCAACTCCATTACCATCCATATCTTCAAACTAAGTACTTGGGTGTGAACCTGGGCTAATCATGCCACTATCGAAGATTTCAAATTTGCTTTCGGTTTTCTGACAATGTATCCTATGCATCAACTGCTTTTTGGAATAAATCTTCTACAAATACGTTACTGCTGCTTCCATCAGACTCAAAAAACGGTTTATGTCGGTTGCTTGGGAGTTTTTACCAGTTCGTCTGGCTCCATTCTAGGTGCCTGGTTACTCACTATATTGAGGAGCAGGTGAATGTTTCAAAGTATCTGCCATAATGGCCAAACTGCGCTTATGTATATACTAAAACCTCCACATCAAGTATGCAACACTGAATTCACTGAATCGGGTCTGGGTGTCAGGTCACAATGGAACCGCGAGAAATGAAATCGCCAATAAACTTGTTAGGCAACGCTCAGATGAGAACTCTTAAGCCCTAAATATTCATTAAAGCTCTATAGTTGCTTGGTCAGGATTTCCACAAGGCTGCAGGGAGTCCATACAAATCCTTTCCGACGTCTCCAACAGGTCAGTGACCTTTCTGCTTTCCCTCAGAAGGAAATATTTTAGATTGTTTTCTGGCTTATTAACAGAGCACTACGTTTTTGGAAAGCAACTAACTATAATATGATAGACATCTCCGACGAAGCTTTATTTGAAAGTGATAACGACAATGTGGAACATTTCTTGTGTGAATATCTATGTATTTAGCTAACGGTTGCATTAGAATATAGGTACTAGGCGCGTTAATGTGATGTGTACTGTGGGCAGTTAACCACATAAACAATTACATAGCGTTTTTCGAAAGAATGAGAAATCTCATTTAGAGAAACACGGAAACAGTCCAACTGTTCAAGTTACCTAAGCAATAGGGTAAATTCTGCAAAAAACTCAAAAAGGCCAGATCGACACTACATTTTTACTAATTTTAAGAGCGCATATGACAGCATTTATAGAGAATAGGAGGAATGCTCACTAGTCCAATTAAGTAGGACGAAATCTTACCAACCTCTATGACTTCTTTGACATCACACCTGAACACAAGGTTCTTCGAGTTATTTTT
Organism: Volucella bombylans; assembly: GCA_949129095.1. Classification (NCBI taxonomy): domain Eukaryota; kingdom Metazoa; phylum Arthropoda; class Insecta; order Diptera; family Syrphidae; genus Volucella; species Volucella bombylans. The sequence goes on along the minus strand of OX422140.1, from coordinate 124,077,197 downwards.
GATCACGTTTGCATTGACGGGCTTTGAAGGAGAAAATATAACCACGATTGCGATCAACAGATCTCTGTTTGTTTATTTCTTATTCGGACCCCGACCGGCTTTCTTCAATGTAATTCCTACAATATCATCTGTTCTGGATGCTGTAAGTACTCGTACGTTGCACATAATACATAGTCTCGAGAGTAGCGCGGTTTTTCTATGGACCTAAGATATTAGAATATATTACGTGAGGCAACTACTCATCTTAAGCTTACTCATTACCGTCTTGCATGCCATCCCCTAAGAATTGATATCAGTTTCATCATCATCGTTTAAGCGCAACTTCAGTTAACTTCACATCGATTTCTACTTCAAAGCATGCTAAAGTCCCATTTAGATACAGAATTGTATTTTAGCAAAGTTGGTAAAAGGTAACAATTATCTGCACGTTACCCAATCGTATGTTTTTATTCCGAGAATAAAATAATAAAACACATCCTTTTAATGTCACGTGATGTTAAAGCATTTTTTTTATTTATTCCTTTTTGATGATAGTATGTATGTATTCGTAAGCAAATAAAAAATAAATCTACTACGCCTCTAAAGTGTATGATGATGAGATTATAAAAAAAAATTAATAATAAGATTATAAAAAATCGTAAGTATGTGCAGTCACATTAGTTTCTAGTTTTGATTTATAAGAAAATATAAATTCAAAAATCCATTTCTTATTTGCAAATTCAAACGAAGTTAATCCAAAAAATCAAAAAAAAAAAAACCAAAAATTTCCTGGCTACGTATTACTTGCATTTCTTTTGACGCCCTTATTTTCCACGTTTACAAGTAACACGAATAGGTGTAAATAAATTATCGGATGAACAATGAAGTAAGTCTCCTCTCTAGTATTCATCACCTTCGCCAGCTTCTTCATTCGAATCGATTCCAACTTCCTCGTAATCCTTCTCAAGTGCGGCCAAATCTTCACGAGCCTCAGAGAATTCACCTTCCTCCATACCTTCGCCGACATACCAATGGACAAAAGCACGCTTAGCATACATCAAATCGAATTTATGATCCAAGCGAGCCCATGCCTCAGCAATAGCAGTAGTGTTGGACAACATGCAAACAGCACGTTGAACTTTAGCAAGATCACCACCAGGCACAACCGTTGGTGGCTGGTAGTTAATGCCTACTTTAAATCCGGTAGGACACCAGTCCACAAATTGAATGCTTCTCTTGGTCTTGATGGTAGCAATGGCTGCATTGACATCTTTTGGAACAACATCACCACGGTACAACATACAGCAAGCCATATACTTGCCATGTCGTGGATCGCATTTTACCATCTGATTGGCTGGTTCGAAGCATGCATTGGTAATTTCGGCAACAGTCAATTGTTCATGGTAGGCCTTCTCCGCAGAAATGACAGGCGCATAGGTGGCCAGTGGGAAATGGATACGTGGATATGGCACCAAATTGGTCTGGAATTCAGTGAGATCCACATTGAGAGCACCATCGAAACGTAAAGAAGCGGTGATCGATGAAACAATTTGACCAATCAAACGGTTAAGATTAGTATAAGTTGGACGGTCGATGTCTAAGTTTCGACGGCAAATGTCATAGATGGCTTCGTTGTCTACCATGAAGGCGCAATCGGAATGCTCTAGAGTTGTGTGGGTGGTGAGGATGGAATTGTATGGCTCGACGACAGCTGTAGATACCTGAAATATAAAAATACGATTTAAAATAGTTGAAGGGGATAAATATGATACAAGAGATCTTAAAGGTGTCACGTGTGGTATAGATTTTGAACTATTAGGGAAGACTGCAATTATAATGCAATAAACTTGACATTCATGAATATGAGTAGGACATTTCCCCCTCTAGAACTTGTTGTTTTGTGGAAATTCATGCGGTTACAAACTCTGTTCGTTTCCATGAATTCATAAAATAAAAACTGTAATTATGGTTAACTAGGAATGGTAGTGTATGAAATTGTATGAGACAAGAGTTACTCATAGTCCACTAGGGAAGTCATGCAAAATTGAACCCTACACCTGGTCAACTACTGCGCCATGTAGGCACTACCATTTTCCATTCCTATTAAACCTTTAATTAAAATCAATAATAGTCTCATTAACAGACGTTAACACGAAATGACAGTGCATGTACCAGTACTGCACGCAATAGCAGCCACACCTACAAAATTTCCTAAGTTCAGTTCCTCGTAATAAGTATTGATTTTCCATTGTTTCTCTGTTTTCTTTTTAAGGGCCAATGACCTCTGCAGAAAAAACGAAAATTTAAATTTCCTTGGTCTACTGATTAAGTATACAGTACCGGCTTTTGTATCTAATTCTTGTTTCTGAGTCACACTCTCAGACTCTAAGGCGGACGAAATGCCCATAAATTTAGCACAAGATTGCGTGTCCAGACTATTTACCCCTCTATATATAATGTACTGACCAACTATCACACCACACGCGAATGTAAGAACTCTCTTTAATTAGTGCACACGAAACGGTTTTGTATGTTTTCGCAAACAAGCTCACCTGTGGTGCTGGATAGATGGAGAATTCCAATTTGGATTTCTTGCCATAGTCAACGGAGAGACGTTCCATGAGGAGAGAGGTGAAACCACTTCCGGTACCACCACCAAATGAGTGGAATACCAGGAATCCTTGAAGACCAGTGCATTGGTCAGCCAATTTACGAATACGATCTAAAACTACATCAACGATTTCCTTGCCAATTGTATAGTGTCCACGAGCGTAATTGTTGGCGGCATCTTCTTTGCCAGTTATCAATTGTTCAGGATGGAAGAGCTGACGGTAAGTGCCGGTACGAACCTCATCTAAAAAGAAATAGAGAATGAAAAAAATAACGGTTAGTCATGTTGTTTGGAATAAAAGAGTTTCTTGTGGGAACCTAAAAAGATGTGTACCAAGGTAGACAAACTATCTTTCGAATTTAAATTCGCTGAAGAAAGTATCTTTCTAGTACGGGTAGTAGGAATGCAATTCCTTCTGAGGTAATCCGTGTGTTTCAGAGGTCAAAACCAAATACACCTAATCTCGATGCATGCCATGATTTTGACACAAGATTCGAAGAGTACTGAGATAACTACAACTTAATTTAGTACCTAGATAGAAACGATGGTCAGTTAAGATAAGGAATTTGTTCTTTAAATAGTCCTCCGAATCTTGCATGCATTGCGAGAAAGCATTTATCGGTAGTAAGAGATGGATTCGATCTCAACCTTTTGAAATCGGCTTTTGAAGAATTTAAATTGGATTACCTCAGACATAAAATACATATGAGTGAAACTACTTGAAGAACTGATATTAAATATTCGCTGAAGTTCGTTCGGATTTTTGACAAGCATAATCTTACATAGGTCAAAGAACTGATTCAAACACTGAAAGTTCAATTCTCAATTCAATATTGCAATTGCGAATTATGTATACCATGATCATATAGAGACAGGTCGAGCAGAAATGAGTTGTCATCACCAATTGAACGTTCCTGGATATTCCTGGGACCTAGAAACCGTAACTAAAAAGTGGTTGCCAGAAGAAGCTATTTTGAAAACAAAATAGTGAAAACAAACATGATTACCTATAGCGCTTAACTTACTTGTGGTCACCGAATTTTTAAAATCAGAGCAGTTAAGGTCCACTTTCCACTTTTTTTCTCTCAATCAAACTTGCACCCACCTCCGACTTTTCTAAATAGTTACAGCAAAATTTAACCAAGATCAGGGTATTCGGACGCTATGTATCTTATATGGTGGTCCTGTACACCTATTTAACTATGATTTCAGCAGGAATAATGGAATTTCTCGTAGAAAGATAAGTAATCATCTCAGTGGTAAGATGTCAATTGATATACCCTTATCAGCATCCTAATGCCAGTGTAAGACGAACATTAACAGAGTTATCACTCTAAGAGCAATTGTCGTAAGAAATGGTGTAACTATGGCTATAACACTTGGTGCATGTTAAGATGCCAGCAGGCACTTGGTATGATATACAGTCTTTCCTACCGACAGTGGTAACCTTATTAACCTATCAAGACATCGGGATGTATTCCATTGATATACCAGCAACCTGGAGAGACATCCCATCAACGGTTGTGCTCACAAGAAGCCCATCTGCCAATGAAGGTCCTAATCGAGAATCCAGGCAATCCCAACACAGATTTAAATTCTGAGTAGTCCTACTGTGAGATTTGCCTAGCAAATTTATCGCGATACTATTGTGACTCTGGACCTAAACAAAATTGAAAGGGTCCTAACGAGCGCGGCTCGTGTGTCATAACAAACGCAATTGCTCGCCACCTTTTTGAAGATTCACCTGAAGCCAGTCATAATTATGCACATGGACAGTCAACTTGAAATCTTCACAGCAACAGAATTTCAAGTGTCACTGCGTCAGCCATAAGAAAAGATTCATAAGACAGCCTTATGCACTGGTTATCACAACTCCAGTGCAAGTGATGCCACTTTCTCTTAAACGGAAGATGACTTTTAGAGAGTAGCCCAACATACGAGTATGAATATTAAAAGAAGGAATATTCGTCAATAAATCATGCGTTGAAGTCTGGTGAACCAGGAGTGGTGAATTTGTGTTACAGCTTAGTTCACATAACAGCCAAAAGTTCCAAAAGTTCCCTTTGACAACGGAAGAGCTTTGACACGTCAGTTTTAGTACAAGACGAGGCAAAAGTAATGTCATAAAGTGAATGCGCTATAGGTTTTGCAAATGGCGTCAAGTTTCATTGTCCTTTGACATTTTTGTTGTAGACAGATAGAGAATTAGTTAACAATAAGTAAAGGAGCGAAGAACGCAGAATTATTGTTACTGCTTATTTAACCAATTTCTGGCCTGTTGTTTTAACGCAGCGTGAATTTCGTCGTCGTCGTCCTGCACCATATGCGCGAACAATTAAGCGTTTGGCTGAGCTCCTCTCGCAAACTGGATCGAAGGACCCCGTATTGCTCGTTCGAGCGAGAATGTCACTGCTGTGGCCGAGGACGTCTGACAGAGTCCACAAATATCGGCGAGACATCTGCTGATGCCAAATTTGGTGAAAGGCCAGAAGATATTCCCTTATAAAGTGCAATCCGTTCACCAATTGCTGCCTGCTGACAGTTATGTGAAGTTAGCTTACTCCCATGCTCTGTTAAACCTGGGTGCAAAAAGAAGATCCAAATTCGTATCCAAAATCATAATGAGCGCCGAAACACATTTCCACAACAAAAGTTGCATTCGTGCGACACCGAGAATCAACATGAAATGCACGAAGAGCAAATGACGTGACTAATTGACCCTTATTTTTTTGAGGACGCCGACGGCACCTCCGTAACGTTAACTGGTGAGCACTGCAGACAGATGTTAAACGAGCTCTTTTTGCCGCAAGTTTCTGAAGTGGGTCTCGAGCATTGTTGAGTCTCCAGCTCACACAGCTCGGGCATTTTGGAAATTTTGAATTACCAATTTGCAGGCCGCTTGATCTTCTTGATCGCCTGATCTCGCATTTACTCGTACCATAAGAAACAAAAAACTTTGCAAGTCTTCATAAAATGCCGTAAAACGAGCACAAATGTGCATCAACTCAGTAGGCTGTCATTTCATCGATATCCTTTCGTGAAAACAGAGCTCAGTTCTTTTCATTTCTAACAAAATGGCAGCCAATTCACATTATGACATTACTTTTGCCCCATCTTGTACAATGAGGCCAACTATCCAGAATGACACCCAAATACTCGTATTATGCTTCGATGGCCAAATGGATGGTGATGTTTTTTAGCACTAAATGAATCTGTGAGGTTCCCGATTTGCATGAAGATACGTCTAAAGCTCCGCTTGGAGTAAACATTCTATAGGAATGATCCAAAAAGCAGTCCCCCTGTATAAACTCCATATGTCTGAGCCGTGGGAACTATTGAGAGGAGCTGCCCTGCTTCGGCCAACCCATGCTCACCTCTGCCACCACATCTAGAGTCAAAAGTAGCGTTTCCAAAGGCACCCTCAGAGTGCATGAAAATCCTTAACACGTATTCGATTCTCATTCGCATTCGGTTATGGCCATTTGTTTCCTGTAATAGATGGGTTTGTGAGCATGGCTTAGTCAGAGATTTTACTTACAAAACAGTTCTACGCACAACCTCTTTATGCCTTTTTCAGCAGGAAGGAAGTCAGATGAATAGGACCGAAACCCTTCGCAACTGAGTACGCATATATCGGTTTTTAGAATAAAATCCAGGTAGCAATGAAGATTCTCTGCAACTCTGAAGCAGTTATCCTATTACCTTATCGCAGTAGGAGACTTGAAATCGTAAAAGGACGCAAAGGCGTATTTAAAGTTCTCATTAGTTCTCAAAATTACCGTCGCCAGGTTGTATTACTCAACTCACTTACAATTGCAGAGATGGAAGCTGGTTGTAAGCTGCTCATAATCTGGTTATAAACTGAAAAGTTATTGCATCATCTACTCATATGTATCTCATATCAACACCATTCAATGAACTAGCTCATTCAGTGTTTAAATTCCACAGCTCTTGTAGAAAGACAAGTGATCCTTTGTCCAATCCGGTCTATTTAAATAAATATTACTGCTGATGTAAAGCCTAAGCCCAGTACATTAAAACACATATGTGATGATGTCAAAAACTGACCGAAATCTTTTTTACATATTAAGAGGCTAAAAGGATCTGATTGTCTCTTATAATTGTGTTCGGAAAAATTATAAATATCTATTGTAATCAAAAATATGCCCAGAAATTACGCAGTTTTAAGTTTTGAAAACTTTTTCTTTTAGATGCAAACGAGTGCGTAATACAAATTCATAAATTTCTGAAAAATTTTGAAAGGAAGCGGCCTTCCTCTAGCTAATAGGAAACTAAGTCCGATTTTCACAGTTCTCATAAAGTAGCACCATATTTGCATTTGGCAATTTATTGGTCTTGAAGCCATACGTGAAAATGCGGCTACATGACACACTAGTGTTATTTCCGGCCAATCTTTTATTTGTGCTGTTTTGGTGTCATCGCCTTGGATCGTTATTTCCCATTCTCGTTTGGAAAACAATCCAAGTTTAAATAGGATTGACGATTGACTAATCCTAGGACTTAGTACATCATTTGCCGGTAATGTGCAAAGCGTTCTGCTATTTAGAGCAGCACCTTAACAGACCTAAGTTAGATAATTTGAGTACTTCTAAATAAAGGTTAATACTACAGATTAAATATTTCCATTTCCCACTTTGTTTTGTTAGTCCTAGTCAAATGAGTAATTTACTGTCATTGTTAGTGATCCCAATGAATCAAAAGCATTGATTTCGGTATATCGAAACCCATAAATTTCCATCAAACCTACATGTATGTATGTGCCTAAAAGGATTACACTAAATAAATTTTTGATTTTGTTTGCAAACAGTGAATAAAGAAAGATAAACGAACTGGATAATGTGTCCAGATTTCATTTCGTTCTGATACGTGACAAGTATCAACAGAAAACACAGCACACCTACAAACTACAAAGGACTACATCGCGTGAAGGGCTCTCCTTTCTGAGGATACATATGTAGCTTTATTAGCAATTCTTTTTTTATTATTATATTGTAATATTTTGAAAACTCCATTCTACGATGGATATAGAGGCAGAACAAAAAACAAATTAACTTCTTTGTTTATTTAACAAAGAATCGATTTGTGGCGTGTGGAGTTTGTTATTCCAGCTTTGAATAGCGCTGAAAAGCAAATTCAATAAACAATCTACTAGACATGTTTACACAAACACTAAGTGTGGGGTGGAGGAAGCCAGTGAAAAGACTTGTTGATGATTTTATTACGACCCCAATGGATACACATTGGAAAAATGTCATCAGCAACAAATTTGCAAACGCAATAAAATTGTTCATGTTGATGGGTTAGAGAGTGCCGTACAAATGGATATCAAGCCGTTCCCAACGGAATATCGTAAGCGGCTTATTTTTTAAGACTTATTTTTTGAGTTACGTTCAGTGAAATGTTAATTGTGGATATAAATTTGAGATCCGCATATAAATATAAATAGTTTCTCTTTAGTAATGGACTCAAAGAATGCTTATATAGTGTCATGAAAACTTTCACAGTTTACCAGTATGTACATTTTTCTTAATAGATTAATATGACTGCGTTCCCGCGTACCAGTATAAGCGGAGCTATGTGCGATAATGCAAGGAAATTCCACGCAAAGTCAATACGATTTTAACAATTGGCAGATTAATAAAATTGCATTTCATATTTATGTATTTTTATTTAATCGAAAAACATGAGATTCATTGTCGGACTCATCTGATCAATCGAAATAAGGAATTTCTCGACTGATGATTATGAGTCTTTTCTAAAGCAGACATCGAAGAAGATTAGAACGCTGTGAAAAATGTTTTCATATCTGGAGCGGAAAGTATTGTTGGTAAATGGCAACCAAGACATAGCAAGATATACCTGGAGGCAGATTGAAGAACGTGAGGTAGTTAGCACTTGTATAGTAGTTACCCCGGCAGGTTGGGGGAAAGAGCTAGAGTCCCTGTAACGAAGGAAAATGAGAGAAGTTCAGCATACCGTACAAAGGGACAAACGAAAATATATCAACGCCTTATTACAGAAGCAGAGGAAGCAGCGGCAGGTGTGATGGCAGAACCGTTTATAGAATCGCCAAAGACCTGACAGGTCGTCCCTCTAATCAACATCCGGTGAAAGGCTTAGATGATTCCGCACTAGTTGAGCATCACCTTAAGCGATGCAAGCAGCATTTTGCTATGGCCCTCAACAGCGATGTGTACCTAAATCAAATTGAGATTCCCGAAGTAACAATTTCTGGACCTTCACTCTCAGTAAATATGATATCGCTACCGCGATCAACGTACTGCAGGATAATAAGGCCGTAGGACTAGATGAGCCGCTCCAACAACATCAGCAGAGCTTTTACATCCTCTTGTTGAGACAGCTTGGTAGGCAGAAAGTTTCTCCGACAAGTGGAAGAAGGGAATGATTGTCAAGCTCCCTAAAAAAGTTAGTCTTATGGAGTGTAAAAACTGGAGAAGCATTTGCGTTCTTCCCGAGCTGCTAATTTACGAATAATAGCCGAACAAGAGGATTTTCTTTCTGGATCCTCCTGTGTCGACTACATCAATATTTTCCGGATTGAACAGTGCGTTTAATAACGGTGAGAAATATGTACGCTGCGCAGTTGTAATCAAAACACTGAATCGGTAATTTCTTCGCAAAAGCTGATTGATTTTGTTTATTTTTTTTTTAATAATCTACGGTAAAATAAGCACTATGCTTTTGGAGTACTAAAATTATCACTTTCCTGTCTTTAAATGTACTAAAAATGATTTGTTCGCTGTCAGATCATTTGTAATTCGATGAACTGTGAATGAACCTTAACAGCGAATGTACGGGTTATGGTTGGGCATTTGATAACCGTCAAGTGGCAAAAGGACTCTGCCCTACCAGCAGGCTCTACATATTATATTTATCCCCATACACTGCCCGAAAGCGGCACCCTTAATCAAGCCTCGTCTACAGTTGGCATTGATAGTTGTCCAATTCTATACGTAAAGAAAGAAATAGCATATCCATTGTAGGTTAACTGATTTTCCCGTTGATTTACGTTCCACAATTTTTTAAGAGGTAGGCTTTCTTGTAAAGGCCCATTTTTGTTTAGCTGAAATGCAGACATCGCTGGTTTCGGCATTGGTTTTTAAGTACAATTTAAGTGCAGGGAAAGCTAATTTCCATCCACCAAGACTGCGACTTTAGTAGCTTAGAGTGCTGCTTTATTCCGAGCATCGTACACGACGAGTACCAGAAATCGACGCTGGATTCTCTTAATTGTTAATATGCAAATCGACGAAATTACTCCGGGCTTATTGTACTTATTTTATTACTAACCCAAAGCAAATATCTAATGAAACACGATTGGCAAATACGGATTCTGGGTTTCCGTGGCTCAAGTAGTAGTGTATTGGCTTCCAAATCGGACGTTTCGGGGTTCAATACCAGCCGCGCCTGAAAGGCATTTCTTTTTTCAGGCAACTAAATTCACGTAAGATGAGTAGTTGCCTAGAATTCAACAACAAGTCCAATTACACTAATAATTTAGTCTCTCCATTAAATGTTGGATGCCACCCATGGAGCGAAATAACCACTGAGCCCAAAAATCCTTCTTTCTCTCTCTGTCCCAATTTCCTAAAAAAAACCTTAACACGTGCTCAGCAATTTCAAAAAAAAGAGAATTCATATTTCTAAATCTGAAGTTCATTGCACCATCAAACAATTAGGCTCACAGCGAAATCGCAAGGGATTGAGTGTTTCTGAAAGGAGTTTTTTGCTTAATTTAACTCGTATCAAAACACTAACTAAGTGAACTACATGCGCGCTATAACAAGGCTTTTATTGTTATTGAAAAGTAATTTTATGCTGCGTAAAATATATTTGAAAACCACAAAAATAGAGAAAAATTCTGCGTTTAATATTTGACCCAATTTGTAATAAGACACAAAAGTTGACCAATCAACTTCCAAGTATTCAACATGAATATCAATGGAACGTGCTTCTTGTCGACTAAACTTTATTTATTTTTTCTTATCGTACGGGGGCCCTAAGGTTCTTGCTTTATACATATATCCGTATTCATCCAACAGAATACTCAGACCCATATGAAACATCAGGATTTAAAATTGTTGAGCTACAGTGTCGTGTATAGTCTTCGAATGTGCATATCTACATATATAATTCAAATGGTATGAAACTTAATTTTGAAGAGTTTCACTAAAAACCACAACCTATGCACCGGACACTAATACGTAGAGATCGAGGTTACTAAACACGGTTCGACAATATAGCAAGGCGATAAAGCACAGTTATACTTTTCGAATCAATGCTTCTACAAGCTTAGGCCATGCATATTATAACATACATACACGAGTAGGTAAGAAGAAAGAAATTTCCCCAGCATGCTCTGAAATCTGTATGTGCATAGAGAATCAGTAGAGCGCAGAGTATAAAGACCACATTAGCTTGGTTACATAGGACTGTAATGATGTTGTGAAGACTTTGGAGTCTCAATTCTAAACCTAAAATACCATAGAAGATCATTTACCTGGGCTGCAAAAACCAAATCATCACGAAATGGGAAGCTATCATGTTTCAGGCACAGGGGTACATCAAGTGGGTTGGAAAAGTGAGAAATTTCTTGAACATTTTGTCATCCTGCAAACGTATTCCATATATTCTAAACATAAAGTCCCATAAGCTTAACATTATCAAACCTTATTCATCAACGTCCTATGATCTAACTAAATCTTAAATTAAATTGAATATCTACATTCAAAGGGGAAATTGTCATCAAGCAATCTAAAGCTTTTATATCGAATAATTGATAATAGATTTTGAAAAACAAAATGAACAAGTTATAACCAATAACGATTTTAAATTGATTTTGTAAATTTATTGTATTTGAAATCTTTGCATATATTTTTTTTAAATTTTACAAATTCATTTTTCAACAAAATAAATTATTTATTATAAGTTGAAATTGTATTGATGGCTGGTCCATAAGGAACGCCTGTCTGTCTGTTGATTACATAAGACTAGCAGTTATGGTTTATGTTTGTATGCTTTTAGCCAGAAACCTCTTCACGTATTCTGTGAGAGAAAGAAATGGTTTTTGATTTTTTTTTATAAGAATTATGGTAGTAGGTATATATGTAGGTTATATGTATAAAGAAACATCACAGGACTACAATACATTGTTTAAATTTTTTTTAGATACACCAAGCCATAATATTGATTATATTAGTAACTGAGTATTAGTTGTGATATAATATCTGTCGGGTTATTTTTTTAAGCACTCCTTACTTGGCAAACTCAGATAGAAATTGCTTGGAATAGAAAACGAATATAATTTTTAGATTGATTTGTGAAAGTGACGGGTGACCAGATAGCAATGACAGTTTTCCCAATTGTTATGTTTCAGCAGCTGTCAAAGTTACCAATGACATCCAGCTGTCAAAATATTCAGTAAAATTTGCTATTTCATCATGCATCGTTTCACGCTTCTCGAACGTGCGGAATCTCGGCGCGAGGGCGGTCGTCATCATGGCTTCAGTGTGCTGGCAATTCTTCGCACAATGGAAAAGTTTGAGCGTGAGTGCACTTTTTGGGATCTTAAGCTACCAACCAGACAGAGATTGGTACGAAATTAAGAAAACATAGCCGCCGTAGCGGCCAGCATCGAGTAAGACCCAGAAATTCGGCGATGATCAGCTGAATTGGGCATCGCCAGAGAGTCAACCCGGCTTATTTTGCGGTTTGATTTGGGCCTACATCCGCATAAAATTGTGCTGACGCAAGAATTGAAGCCGTACAATCATAGACAACGCCGTGAGTTCTCTAATTGGACACTGGAAATGTTGGTCGGAAATCCGGATCTTGGCCAAAAAATCATCTTCTCGGACGAGGCAAATTTTTAGCTCAGCTGCTATGTCAACAAGCAAAATTGCATGGAGCGAACGCAATCTACAAGTGTTCGGCCAAGCATCAATGCATCCACAAAGATTGATTGTTTGGTGCGGTTTATGGCATGGCGGCATCATCGGACCTTATTTCTTTCGAAATAATACCGTCAATGGTCTCAAGTATACAGCGATGTTAACTGACATCGATATATCCGAGCTGTGGTTCCAAAAAGACGGCGCTACATGCCATACAAACGACGCAACACTTGAAGTTTCGAAATGGTGCGTTCATCAATTGGCCGCCGCGATCATGCGAATTGACACCACTCGACTATTTTCTCTGGGGCTACGTCAAGTCATTAGTCTACGCTAACAAGCCAACCACTTTAGACGAGCTCTGAAAAAGTGAGAAGAGTGCCAAGGGAGCAGTTATGTAATTCTTTTTTTCTCTGCAGAGTGCAGAAAGAAGGCTTCTGTCGGCCAGTCGAAAACGCCATAAAAGATACTAAAATCAGTTTTCCTTTTTTTTTTTAAATGAGCGCACAAGGACGCACAATATACGCCAGCGAAAAGCCAAATTACTTCCGCTATTGAAATTTCTTCGCACAAAGTAACCGAAAACGAATACGGTACTAAGAGACGATAAACTATGCGTGGCTGGTAAAGTGTTTACCTGGGCCTGGATGGGCCGTAGTTTGGTAACAAGGATGGTACGAATGAAATAAATTATTTAGAGAAATTCCGCACATTTAATAAAGCCGCGTGAATGGAATTCAAAATATAAACAATGATTGCGTAACGTCAATTGATTAACAGTTCAAAAAGGCTCACACAAGCACAAGCAGGACAACAGCTGCTGTAAAATTTTTTGGATATTCACGGAAGTAGGAGTTTAAATTGAGTGCTTAATTGAGGGTTACCTGTCTATCAGAACAACAATGAATTACATGAATTATAAATATTAAATTATACCGTAGCACGATTAAATATATAAACCGTAACTCCAAGGATAAATTATGTGACAAAAAGGTGTTAAAATTTTGGAACTAGCGGATGCCTAGAAGTGCAGTGTTTTAAATAGAAGCTGCTAAGGAGACTCCGATTACAATATACTTTTCTGCGAAGAACTGTATGCTCAATCATAGATTAGTGCTTTATATTGGAAGATTAGTACTCTTAACTTAGCGATTTTCGAATAGGAATGAAAATGTTTCTAAACTACGAAATATGCTCTTAGAAGTTTCATTTAAGGTTAAAGGTAACCTGAATGCGGCAAGCACACACTTACTCTAACTACTGCCTAAGTTAAGATGGAAAGAATAATTTCAGGACCAATATAAAATAAATCTCAATGTAGAAGTCGCAAATTTAAGAGAGACCGATGGACTATCTCGAATCGAATATCTAACTATGGTAGCTAGGAAATCCTCTTCGTCAAACCCACCACCTATATAGAATAGTAAAATGAATAAGCAAAAATGGTTTGAATAAATGAATGAATGCATGCGAGCTAGGGATACTTCGTTTTCTATGCTCAATTTATTAAGGATGAACGGTAACAACTATTTAAAGTTCTGTATGCAGTAGCAAATGAAAGCTTTAAGAATCCTTGCCATGCAAAAAATCTAGCGTTTGAGTAACGGAATATTGCATTATTGAATAAATCGCAATCATCAGCAGATTCTTAGAAGCCTGCTAAATTTGTGAACGGGAAAAGAAATACAATCGCTTCAGGTCTATAAGCAGAACAGCTAAAAGAACACTTCGAGACCCCTTTCAATGCAGCGCAAATATCTCCACCCTTTCAATGGTCAATCACAGGAGGTGAAATTGTGAAAATTGTCATCGAAAACTGCAAAAAGAACAAAGCCCCAGGAAGTAACCGTATTTTGTTCGAGTTTTATACAAATTGTACACCCGCATTCCTTTTCCGACTCCTGAAAGTTGTCAAAATTTGATAATTTTTCCTTTACACAAGAAGGGGGATTATAAGAATCCAGCTATTTTCCGTGGAATATCATTTTTTAATACAGCCACGAGTTGGTGTGCTATTTAATGGAATTACGCAGTGGGTGGAAAACAAGAAGATCCAACACGAATCCCAAGCCGGGGGTGAAGCAAGGATGCGTGGAGAGTACACTTCAATTCACTTTATATATAAATGACATAACAGATCACGTAAAAGAACAATCGCGATAAACCAAACTATAATACTTGCTCTTATGTTCGCAGATAACATCGTTTTCCTCGATTTACACAATGCAGATATTGATCAATAGGATGGTCGATTATTATTGTAAAACCTGGAATTTCTCGGTAAACTTATCGAAGTCAAAGATAATGAAATGTGGAAGTTCCAAGCAGAACATACAAATTGAGATTGTGCGGGAATATAATTACGTTGGTATCTTGATTACGCCTGGTTTAAATAAGACCAAATATCTGCAAAGTCTGCAGTATAAAACTTATTCGAGTTACTCAACCTATATATTAAGCACTATCTTTAAAATAAGAAGTGAACTGTTAAGTTTAAATTATATACCGCACTGCCCAGAAGTCCCAATTTTGTGTAACTTCTATAACCGCAATGAACGAGAGGAAGTGTTTCACTTCATCGCTGTATGTCCCATTCTCAAAGAATTCCTCTACAGTTTGTTTGGAGCGCAGGTACTCACGGTTGAGCATTTTTGTGAGCATCTTAACCGGTAACCGGGGCTGGAATCCATTATACAATTATGTACGTAACCAATGCACTACGCTACAGAAAATACATCACAGGTGAACACTTCTAATAGTAAATATAAGATTTGTTAAAATTATGTAAACTAACATACCTTACAAGGTTAACGAAACAGAAAATTTATGTTATGTCAATCTGGTAGACGGCGTTAAGCCAAACCATATAGACTAAGAATTCAAAATTGTTAACAATCCCTTCTTTTGTGAACTAAATAGTCAGTTAAACTACTTAGCTAACTACAATATATGCCAATCAACTGTAAGGCTGTAGACTTAGCTGGGCGAACCTAAAGCAAGAAAGCAAGGTACAATATGTTTATTGATTAGATCTCACATCAAATGACTTTTGAGTAACTTAATTAGACATACGAAATGGTTTTTAAGCGTTGCTTCACTAGCTGCAAATTAAATTCTACGGTTATATTTTATTGACACCTCAATCTCAGCTTTGTCAAAGCAATAAGTATCGCTCGCTGAGAGAGACTAACACTCTATCCCTACATATAGAGCTCAAATTAATCCCATAACGTCGATATGTTTATTTAAAAACAAAATCATTAATCCAAACAAGCGCTAAAGAACTCATTGCAAAAGAAAGCCGTAAACATCATAAAATACAATTCATATGCATTTTTATAGGATATTCTAAATTGTTGCTTCATAAATATTTTATTGCTTTGAAATTCCAAACATCTAACATACATATTTCGGTAATCAGAGTCTCAAATGCAAATATCCAGGTCATTTTTAGCCACCTAGTAATCAAGTAACTTGGCAACAAGTGTTAACAACTTTTGCATAATCAACGGTCATTAGCCTCTCCTTTTCCGATAAATCATTCGTCTTGTTTTCATATTAATGAAGTGTCATTTAATTCTTTTATATTTAAAACATAAAGACAAAAGTTTAAAATAATAGTAAATATAAAATACAATAGTAAAAAAAACTCACCAACTACAGTCGGTTCCAAGTCAACAAAAACAGCCCTTGGTACGTGCTTTCCCGAGCCGGTCTCGCTGAAGAATGTATTAAATGAATCATCACCGCCGCCAACGGTTTTATCTGATGGCATCTGTTCAGTTGCAAATAAAGGGAATAAAATACAAACAAACAAAAATTAAATTAAAAACAAAAAAATCAACATTTAAGAAATCTCATCTGTGAATTTGCTAAGAAATAAAAAAGAAATAGAAGTATGTTATTTCAATGGAATAATGGAAGAGTTATCATTAAAAATGATGTCATTGCTCTGTGTCTGGGAGTAGGCTCTTCAACAGAAGAACAACAAAATCAGCTGGTAACCCGAGACAGCTGCTTCGAATTTGTTTATTATTTATGGAGTCAAGTAAGTGGAATTGACGGACGTCGCGTCATCGTCGCGACGTGCTTCTCAGCAATCATAATCAATTTCCGAAATCAATTTTATTATTCATCCAAGCATGTGGATGACTATACTGTGGAACGATTTTGCAACGTGAATTCTTGGTTTACGCCTGAGTATCCGTATCTACATACGAGTACATATAATATTTTGTTTTGACACAAGCACTTAAGAAGAGTGCAATTGATTGACAAACTGACAAAAGCAAGATCAACTTTCAACAGATTACCCAACGAAATGTCAGGGATGTTTGAAGTGTGAATCAAGAGAAGCTCTACAACGTCGAAAGTGATTGACAAGTGAAGTTTAAGCAGTGCATGTGCACAACAAATCAGATGATGGATGCATGTATCCATATGGTGAACATGTGTACAAAGCGTTTACATTCTTTGCACTAGCAAAAGTTTCGGGGGCTATATGATCTGTAATTGATAATTTTATTCATATTGATCCCTCTGGAAAGACATGACGAGGGTTATAAATTTCAAGCTTACAGGTGTCATTTTCTTGTAAGTTTTATTGTAGTAATAGTTGACAGATATCACAAACGGAACTTCTAACATTAGTAGTCACACAGTTTAAACTGACACGGGCTTGAATGCAGGAAAAAGTATCAAAGTACCTAAGTATCTAAGTAAGTAAGTACCCTAATGTATTATTACCGACAAAGTATCGCTTTCAATTCCAACCCCAGACTTGAAGGTTTTAGAAATGGGTCTAACTAATTGATCACATCATAATAGGTATTATTATCTTTAAGGCTAAGACCTATGATTGATCTTAGTATTATAAAAGCGCATCATTTTCAAATAAAGGTTCGTGAAAAAAAACACGTGGATAGCGCCATTAAGTTTTGCAAAGTTGAAGGTTTACTGTGCAGTCGAACTGGAAATGAAGGTATAAAATAAAAGCAGTGCAACTGTTT
The DNA here is from genome assembly GCA_949129095.1 of Volucella bombylans. NCBI lineage: Eukaryota > Metazoa > Arthropoda > Insecta > Diptera > Syrphidae > Volucella > Volucella bombylans. The sequence continues at coordinate 124,059,663 of OX422140.1, read as the reverse complement.
AACAAATTGTAAGAGACTACTATGAACACCCGAAACCTTTTTATTTCATATCTGTACAAGAAAAGTGTAGCATAAAATTATATATTATATTGATCCGACAAGCTATTGGTAAGTTGCATGATTCTGCTAAGAATTCTTATAATAAAATCGATACCTATAGTGCAACAGAAGTATAAGCTGCCAAATCCGACACTGTAAAAAAGGCAGCACCTTTGATCTGAGCCGCTTCCAAACGATTGAGCTCAAGCATTTCGCAAATTAATTTTTCGTAATAGAGGAAGTACTGCGTGTTTTCGATGGTCAACATTTACTAGCCCCATTAACTAGTTGCACCCTACGAACGCAGATAACCCGACATACATTACTTATACTGTAGGAAAATTTGAAGTTGAACCACTCCAAACTCACCAGGACTATCACTGATCGAGTGTGCCTAAACATTCGATAAATTATGTCACTTATGGACACTGCAAAACAAGAGGCCTGCGAAGTACAATCTAACTTCTTCAATAAAATATTCTAATTTAGGATCTGGTCTGCCTTCATCGAAGACTTTACTCGTACATCGATTAGTCTATTTACAGACTTTTCGTATTTAAATCAAGAACACGGAAACCGAAACAGCCCTCAAAACTACAGATATAATATACACACACTATTTGACCGAAACTCGTCCCAAAACACGATTCTGTCCGACGTCCATCCAGTAGAGTCTTCGAGTATATCCAGCCGAATATTTGTAATCAAATAAACATCGATGAAGACTAAAATGTTGTCAAGGTGATTTTTGAAAGTAGAGAAAATTATTGGCAAAAATTAAAAAATTAAATAGAATTTGCACTCTTCAGAACGAGTGTTGCTAATCGAAGAACGTATCCTTCTTTAAGAACCCAATATGGCGGAATGAAGAAAGAAGTTGCTCGTAATGTAAGCAGGAGTTGTTGACATTCTAACCTCCTTCTTTCAAACCGGAGTAAAGGGACAACGTATGAATACATTTTTAAAATGTTTCATGCCTTTGTCGCCCTTTTTAAGGTAGAGGGTGCAATAAATCATAGCAATAGATATGGCTAGATGTTGCTACACCTAGGACAGACTTTTGGCCCAGAGGGCTGGGAAAAGAAGTGCAGAGGGAGGACCCTACGAAGAATCAGATTTTGGAGTCACAAAACACATGAAACAACGTTAGATAACGAAGTTTCCAAGACTTTAAAATGCCGCGACTAATATGCTCGGTTTTATTCGGCCATCTTTATAAACCCCCTGGTTTGATGAAGCGGACTTGCAAGCACCTGTACAAAAGAACTGGTCTTCGGAGCCGTTGTGGATAGAAGGACAAGAGCGTGTCGTACACTGTACGAATAAAATAAGAGGCAAGGACATTGGCATGTTCAGTTCGAAGTTTGAAAGTTTTACCATAATCTAAAAAAAACTTGTCAAGTCATTGTGATCCGAACAGAAACTTAGAGATAAGCAAGGCAATTTAGTAGTAAAACTGTAAGACAGAACGAACTACGAGGGCGGGTCAATAAGTCCGTGACTTTTTGAATTTCTGACCTCTTTACTGAAACAACAACTGCTCCTGTCAACAGGCATCTGTCAGTTGACTCCTGTCAAAATTTAAACTTGCTGCGTCAGTTAGTTTGTGTTTGACAGCTATTTTTATCAGACTACTCACTAATTTCTTGCGAAAAAAAACCAAGACAATGCAAGGGTGCACACATGTGCAGTTGCCATGGCAAAAATCTATGAATTGGGCTATGAATTGCTCCCTCATCCACCCTATTCTCCAGATTTGGCTCCGAGCGACTACTTCTTGTTCCCAAACCTGAAGAAATGGCTTGGTGGAAAAAGATTTGACTCCAATGATGAAGTCATCTCGCAAACAAAGGCCTATTTTGAGGACCTCGACAAATCATTTTTTTTGGAAGGGATAAAAAAATTGGAGAAGCGTTGGACAAAGTGTATAGAGCTCAAGGGAGACTACGTTGAAAAATAAAATAATTTTTTTATCAAAAAATCTGTGTTTTATTCCAAAAGTCACGGACTTATTGACCCGCCCTCGTATTTATAGTGATAAAAGCCAAAATGTCCATCATCCCTATCAAAATAAAGAAAAGGTAGCCACGTCTAAATTCAAATAAAACAAGGCTGCCAAATTGGATGGCTTGGATAGAATACACAAACTCATTTCCAAAATTTGATCAGAGAATAAGTTTTCCTGATTTAGAAAAAAATTAGCGGACTATTGTCTCATTTAAATTGCATACAAAATATTATCTTCCATTTTGTGTCGACGCCTTTTCAACGATCTGGCAGGTAATTCACCAATTGAAGAAATGTTCACACTACGGCCAATCCAAGAGAAATTCCAAAAAGTCCAGATCCGTATTGTCCAATTCTTTTTATAAATATTATGGCGGCATATGACAGCAGCTGGAGAGATAAGCTATGCATGTCCATGTCTATCATGTCCCCAAACTCGTCAGATTGTAAAGAATAAATAGAGAATATCTACTACTCCGTATCGGTCGCCAGCAATCTTACTGAGATCTTTACTATCGAAAAAGGGTTTAGACAAGTTGATGTGCTATCATATGACTTCCTTAACATCATATTTAAAACAATAGTGGAAGCGCAACAGTTTTGGATCTTGTCTATCGCGACTCCGCTTTTATTTCCTCATCAAAAACTAAACAAAGGGTGACACTAGTCAATTGCTCTTTCTTTGACCGAAGAAGACGATTGCGACCTTGTAAAAAAAACATAAGGAAAACTCTATTTAAGCTCTATTTCTTCCAATTTGCTCTATGGAGCAGAAGCATGGAATTTAACTAAGGCGGATGAAGACATCCTTCGTTTTGAACTCAAGTTTCTCGGGTGAATTTTTGTCTCAACTGTGTTGGCGGACTTTTGAGGCGATGATATAACAGTAATCTCTGCGATTTATACAGCGACATCGCCCTAACTTAATTTTTGGTAGAACGCATAGGTACAAACCGACGTCAAAGAGGGCAGCTGACCACAGACCGCGCTTACTGCAGAAGTTCGTTGTTTGAGACCCGGTTCTTCTCTGGACTGTAGCTCCATCTAAATATGAAAGTAAGCTTGACTTTTTCTACAAAATCTATCTTAGCGTAATAAAAATCCGGCAACATGTGTCATCGTACGGTGTAACACTGTAACACATAGAGAAATTACCGTTAGTCAAAATAAATTCAACGATATTCATATCACAGATACTGCATTATAAATGTTTGTGCATAGTCATCTGCTAACGTGAAAAAATCGCTGCAAGCCAGCTTTCTCTAAAGAAAAATACATCAATCAGAACTGAACGAAACTTTTTCAAAGATCAGAGATCATGTCACCGTAGTATGATTGATGGTGACCATCAACTTAGAATATATTGACAGCTGTGATTACCATCCACAGCTTCATAGTGCACTCATACTTTCTCTTGAGGTGGGAATGCGAGACTACGGAGAATTTGTCTCCTCAGTTTCTTATAAATTCAACATGAACTCGCGGCAACTGCATCAAAAGAGTTTTGTTGCTCTCAATCTTAAGGAATGGTCTTTGTCTCGGTTTCTTCCTTTTCCAAGTAAGACATGTATGAAATTGTCGCCACCAATTAAAATTTTTAACAACATCAGACGAGTACCACTAGAACATTTATTAATTTATAATTCATAATGCACTGACAAAAGTAACACCAGCAGAGCTACCAAAAAGACATTGTTATTTTAAGATACTTTTCTCCTCCTCGAAAATCTCGCTAGTATGTCATGAATATCAGATACGAATTTTGTACATTGCTTGCTCCCAACAGAGAATTGACTTTTCTCTCCATTTTCTTGTTTAATTTGCAATTTTATCTCAATTTCACCCATTCGCAGCGTAAAATTAGATTTAGATTTACAATTCCACAGATAATTTTGTAATTTATGTTTCTGTTCATATACTAACCTGTCCATCGGGTTGGATACCATGTTCCAGGCAATAGAGTTCCCAACAAGCATTACCAATTTGTACACCAGCTTGGCCAATATGTACTGAGATGCATTCCCTCTGTAAATGGAAAAGAAAAATAAAATGAAAATCAACACCCATGAGTTAATTCAGCTTCATGAAATTATTTGCAATTTTTGTTCTAGCTACATGGTTCCATAGATACTACTGAGATAATCTATAAATACAACTTAATGGGGGCTGTGCTCGGGCAGAGAGTCTCTGCAGATGATACAAATACAGATAATCGTACTGTGCAATTGAATCCTCAGTGTTTCAGTGAGTGAAAAACATAAAAGCATCTGCCACTAGCGCAACGGCACCAAGAAGACCAAGACATAGGCCAATTCCAAGACCAAAAACAAGACCAAAACCGAGACTAAGACTAAGACCAAAAGACCATCGCTTGGACCTATTTTGAAATGAATTTTCACTGTTGCCAAGTGGGGAGGAAAGAAGTGTAGAAAAATTGTTGCCACTTGGTTAATGACTCTTGAAGCGATAGTCAAGAACATGAAATTGAGGGTTATCCATAGAAAGTACTCGTACCATGATACGGACTACGAATAACTGATGCCCACACACAAAGAGATCGTGTTTTTTTATTTCAAATTGAAATGATTAGAGTGAATGTGGAGTATCTGTGTATCTTTGTAAGCAACTATACAGTTAATGGTATTCTGTGGTTTAGCACAAATGGATGAACTACGAATACAATGCTCTCTAATCCATTCAGAGAGAGATATGGGAACATTTTACAAAATAGAAAATACGATTGCTATAGGCGTTCCCCAAGAACTCATATTAAACTGCATTTAGTGGATTGATACAGCATTTTAGAAATTGATATACAAATTCGTTTAGCAGGAAAGGATACATAACACATAAAAAACTTTCTTCGTGTTTGTATAAATATTGCTTCAAATATCATTCAAGTAAAGTACTTTAAGTAAGTAAATGCTGGCCACATAATGTACCTAAATTCGAAAGTAAACTAGATGAATATCTAGTAATTGGAGCTCTGGTTGTGAGCGAGAAAATAAACGAATTGTAAATGTGATGTGAGAGCTTCAGGATTTGCCACAAATGTACGAAAATTAATACTTTGCGGCCACATGGATACCGATCTCGTTCGGCCTCGTACTCTGTGACCTTGATTCCAAAATGATTTTAGGCAGACTAGATTGTAAGTACTGCTTTTATAGAACGATACACATAACGGCTTACGACTAACAGAAGTCCCAACTGCACAAAAGCCTAAGATAAATAGCACAAAACTGCCAACAAGTTGGCAACTTTTGAAACTGATTGTAGGTGCGTATGATACAGGTGTGATTGGCCTCAATTATCTGATCATCACAACACGGCATTCCAAAGAGCAGTATCACCAATGACAAGATTCCACTTCCTGAAGGAATTCACCATTGGGGCTTTCCTCGACATCGAAGGAGCGAACATAAGTACAGACAGGAGATTTTACGTACCTACCGACAAAGAGCTTAGCTGAACACCGATCTAAGTAACTGGATTGTCACGGTGCTCAAATCCCAAGGAACCAACTAGACTTTGACAAATGTAAGCTGCAAAAAAGAGGTATGTAGAGGAGCTCCATATGGCAAAGCTTTCACATATCTCATCTGTTTTTTAGTGATGAACGAGATCTTGGTAATATTGAAAGATAGTGGTTTTAACTCGACGGTTTAAGCTGACATTGCGACTATTACTTACATACATCGGGAGAATTCCCTCCAATGTTAAGCAAATTGCTACGGCATGCACTAGTACTGATAACAAATTAGGCTAGGGGTCAATTCGAAAACAGAGGTTCTCCTCTTCTTAATAAGATATCCCCACCTTTAAGCTCTCAAGCATTTCGGTAACTGAGATAAATTCACTTCTACTACCAGGCCATGAAGAAACAGTACTAGCTTTTAAACCTCACCAAAATCCAGAGCACAACATTGGAATTCTAACAGCAATCAGGGCAAAACTCACAGTGGCACTGGACACTAGCTCAATTTTATCCTGCTACAGTTGTTCGGAGTCCAAAACTACTTTACGGCTGTAGAAGGAACATCTTTCTATAACCTCTCTTTCAGAAATTACAGAAACCTTCTAAAGAACTGATCACATCCTTCAAGTGTATTGAATGATTCTATTTTGGTACTCTGAGTCAACATTACATGCGCTAGGACACTTTTGCCGACAAGTGGCAGGAAGAGATCACACTACTTTGACATTTTCGTTTAAGATTTCCCATACCAATGCAGCATTGTAACAATCTTGAAAGTCCCCTTTTACCCGGCATTACAAAATTAATCAGCAAGGGCAAGAAAACAGAACCAAAAAAATAGGTTTCGATTCTGAAAGTTCTAGAGGCGTAATATCTTTTTGGGAAATTTAATACTATTAGCGAGAAAGGCGTATAGCCTCAGTGCGTAAACTGTAAAAGTGATCTTTCTTCGGTTGACTGAAAACAAACATCTGATCTAGGCCTATTAAAAAAAAGGTAGAGATTACATAACAAAGTGACTTATATCAAGGCGCGCTTTGAATCACTGAGAGACATGATCGGATATCATTTTATGGTCTAAGTACTCTCATCTGATAATCACTGAAGCGGTCCTAAAGTACATTTGGGGTATCGGGTGTGCGAAAAAGAGTTCGTTACTCGATTCGATAAATTTGATAAAAAAAAAAAACTACTATCTGTGTAAAGACGAACTACAGACTCACACCTAGGTTCTTTGTTTTCATTACAATTCAGTTGTCCAACTATACGAGTAGAAACCAACTGTAATTTAGATTTCTACGTCCGATTACTGTACTACTATTACGTACAATCAAATTATTTTCCAGTAATTACAATGTTTATGTTGCCAGAAAATTTTGAAAATTTATAACGCAAGAAGATTGTTCCCTAACATTTTAAAATTACGACTGCGTCGTCGCATATTAAATACTCGTTAATGGCGATGGCTCTTTTCTTCATTGTTTTAATGGTCAACTAAAGAAGTGCGAACAAAAGACTCTTACTTCAGACGTTAATGATGAACATTTTTTTTTATAAAAGGAGAGAGAACGAAAAGAAATTATAATGTTTCATTTTTCAAATGCTTCTTGTGGTTTATTACGATTACTGGTAAAAAAAAACGTAGTGTTACCATGCGTAGGAAATAAATTTAAAGTTCATACGAAGTAAATTATCCGTATTTGAAATATGACCATGTCGGTGGTGCACATATTCGTTGAGAACAACAATACCTTATCTGTGTTCTTCGTCTAATTTAAAGAATGTAAAAGAGGATTCATTGAATGAACTGTGTATGATGATTAATGTTTTATTCATAAAACAAGGCATTTACACAATAAGAAATTATTGTCTGTGATGCAGATAGACGGACAGATAATAGAAGATTTGGTATTCTTCTTGAAAACATTGAATATAAAATTAGTATTCATCAAATGTATCTACATACGGACAGTTGTGAGGAATTCTTTGTGGTTCGTTGGCGTGGAGTAACGATTATTTTTTTTATGAAATTGAAAGTTATTTCGTACAAGTGAATAACATCCCTGGAAGTCAATTGACCAGGTTTGAAATTTATGTTCATTAAGGCCAACGATATACAGACCATGAATCTCAATTTTATTTTATATATATATATTTTTTTTGATGATGAAAAATAAGAATTCTTGGTGAGACGAAAAAACTATTCTTATAATTTACCCAAGAAGGTGAACATTAGAAAAATGTATGTAAATTGTATAAAATCGACGATAATATTAAATGCCACAGTTTTAAGAAGAGAGGTAAGGATTTCAGAGACTAAGTCAGAGTCTTGGATAAGATATGGTGGCAGATGAGCCCTTAATGGACTAACGACAGTGCTTACATACCCTAACGGGTTACTGACTTCGGCCTAACCGACCCCTAGTCCTGGCGTATCTATAATGGGACTGGCCTTCCAGGTTAGGGGTGTGCCGCCGGGGTAACTATCCGGCCATGGGGAGAAAAAACAAAACTAAGTTACAAGGCAGCAACAAGACTCCAAACGAAACAAAGGCAATGCATCTTATAGGCTACGTGCACCCGAACAACTAACGAAGGCCCTGGACTGCTGTAAAGCAAATATTACCGCCAGATAAGAAATGTGATCGGATGGGATACGGGTAGTATCCTAGCTACGAAATTAAAATTGTCCTAGGCGACATTAATGCAAGCTAGGACGAGTGGGCATCTTTAGTAGTACTGTCGGAAAATACAGCCTTCGATAATGGATTCAGGCTAATCGACTTTGCGGCGGGACGAAATATCGTCGTAGCTAGCACGCGGTTCACACGTCTCGATATTCATAAGGGGACTTGAAGAACTCCTGATAGATTAACCGTCAACCAGATTGATCGCATTTTGACCGACACAAGGCACTCCGCCAGTATTATGGATGTTCGAACGTTCCGAGGGGCCAACATCGACCCGGACCATTACCTTGTTGGAGCCAAGGTACGGTTGCGGACATCCAGAATAACGCAAACGCAAGCTAATACTATGAGAAAGTTTGACGTCCGGCGGCTACAATCGCAAGAGATCACCAAATAGTTTTACGATCGAGTCCCCCATAATCTTTCATATCAACATCAAGTATCGAATACCAATGGCAACATTGCCAAAAAGCTATCAGAAATGCCACCTCGGATGTGCTGGGTTTCATTCGGCCACCACAACGAAAGCTCGGGTTTGACGACGAATGCCGGCGAGCACATGCAGCTAAGCAAGACGCATACAAAATAGCGCTGCATAGAAGGACTAGAGCTGCTCACGAGCTCTACGATGAGAGGAGTGATGAACAACGGTTTCTCAGGTTAATAAAGTAGGAGCATGAGAAGTGCTCGGTCGAGGAAATTTACTACTCCAGGAATGAACCCGAACCGAAGAAAGTAGAAACGAACACGAGAACATAGAAGTAGAGTTGTAGTCGATGATGAGAAGTCCAAGAAAGCTGCTGTAAAATATGGTCAGACGAAAGTATGCCCGATGAATGGAACCTCAGCATTGTTTGCCCGATCCTCAAGAAAGGAGACCCTCTGAACTGCGCCAACAACGATGGCATCAATGTTTTTAACATCGCTTACAAGATTCTCTCTGCCATATTGTATGACCGCCTGAAGCCGTTCATCAACAACCTGATTGGGCCATATCAGCATGGCTTTAGGCCAGGAAAGTCGACTATCGACCTACGGCAGATCTTGGAAAAAATCCGATACAGAGACAATGTCTAGCTTTGGCACGACGATGGTGAATGTACGCTGCTCCATCAAGATCGGTAAAGAACTCACCGAGACCTTTAATGTCAAAAAAGAATTTAGACAAGGAGATATGTCTTCATGCGATTTCCTTAACATGATTCTTAAAAGAATAGTGACTCACGCGCCAACACCGACATCTCGGACAAAATGTCACCATCGACAGATATATCGTTGAGGTATGTAGTTTAGGACTTTGTCTACCCAGGCTCCGCAATCAATTCAGACAACGACAGCAGCGCTGAGATTAAACGAAGAATAACTCTTGCCAATCGCTGCTTCATTGGGCTAGGAAGGCAATTGACTAGCAAGGTCAAGACCTTAATAATACCAGTCCTACTCTATGGCGCATGGACTTTATCAAAAATTGATGAGGTTGCTCTTGGCTGTTTTGAGACGAAAATTCTCCGGGCGATTTTCGGTCCTGTCTGCATAGGTGGTAAGTGGAGAAAGAAATACAACAATTTTTGTTCCCGTTTGCGCTCTGAGAAAGAGGAAAGCAGCATTGATTTAAATTGCACACAATTCGCTTAAAATCCTATAAGTAAATGGTACCAACACGTCGACTCAGAGAGCCTTCGATTGCAAAACGGAGTTACAACTCAGAAGAGGAAAATCTCCCCCTTGGACCAACCTGCATATAAACTATACTACAATACTAACGAATATAATGGATTGGAATGGATCGATTCAAGACTACTTACAAGAAAATCTAAACAAAATCGTTCATTAGATAAGACACTCGTAGTTGTTAAAAGTGATTACATATCTAAAAAAACATGCCTGTAACATCTCCAGTAAACATACTCTGAATTCATTTGAAGATAAAGTATAATTTACCAGTTCTCCATTTCGTGGTTAACAACAAAGGCTTGCATTCAATTTAAATTGTGACGAACGTCTCTTAATCGATTTGTTTAGTGCTTAAATTGATTCATTTAATGAATTTGTTGTGTATTGTAGATGCAATCAAGTGTATTTAAAAATTGAACGGCCAGTTAGTATTTGAAATTTGAAACTTTCGATATGACAACGATTCAATCGTTTCGTCATTTAACGATCGGTTGGCAAATAATATTTCAATTTATATATATAAACATACAGGTGATTAATTTCCTACAGCTTTAAAATAAACACTTTCTCAAAAGAATCATTTTGAGCCGTTAAATGATATGATACATTATCGAGGCGTTCGTTTTGAACAAAAAAAATCTCGAATTACATATAAATATTAATTTCACATAGTTAATTGGCTAATCTGCCCAAGAAAATACTTCCAATTTCGCTTTACTGAAATAAATTTGCGGGTCTAACCCTACATCAACTGATGTATATAAACCGCTTTGAAAAATATGCCACAACCCACATTGGGTTATCTTTCTGGTCACCTGAGCGTGTATCTATTTTCTACTAAGTCTGAAATCTAAGCCTTATTTCATGAGGTCCTTCCATGTCTTGTAGTTGATCGAATCGAATTGTTAAAGAGCATCTTCATTTTGACTTTAGGTGCACACATACACTCCAGAAAGGAAAGTTTGGTTTGTTCACAGGACCATTGACCCAAATGGGAACCTGTATTTTCTTTTAAAAAACAAAGGTAGACTTCAAGATGCCTAAGGCCCAATCTGCGAACCCCCGTCGTAAGCTATGGCTTTAGTTTAAGTACCAGCTGAATTTTAGGCGAGGTCCTGCCATAAAATTTTCACATAGTGGATAGAAAAATACTAATTTGCTGGAACTGAGGCCGGCAGAATTGACAATTCGGCATCTTCACCCGCACCTTCACTCAAAGCGGGTAATGCGCTTAATACGTTGACCCTTTATTGGCTTTGACAAGCAACAACCTTTACAATCCACTTTTGTGTTGACTGTTGTGCCTTATCCACGTCTGTTGGAACTGCCGAATTTGCTCGTTTTACTAGTAATTGACTCATTAAGTGAAATAGATTGCTGGCTTATAAAAGCATTTTATTTAAACGTTAAAGTAATAAAATACTATATCCGTCCGTTTGAAATATGTGATAGTCTCACTAATCACTGAGGAGTGTGTGCCCCTTTTTTTGTTGGTGCTGCTTCGGAAATCATTGAATAAGCTAGCACAATCAGTCTACAAATTCCAGCGCAATTTTGTTGATTTGTCAACTTGACGAAATGGCACTAAAAATTCAGTTACTGCGCAAATATAGGTCAGCTCTTCCAACATCGTTGTTGGCATAAAGAAATGACTTAACGTAGCCCCACAGAAAATAGTTAAGCGGCGTTAAATCGCACAAACGAGGCGGCCAATCGACTGGCCTATTTCTTGAGATAACACGCTCACCATACTTACTCTTCAATAAATCGATTGTAGCGTGTGCTGTGTGGCTTGTGGCATCATCCTGTTGAAACCATATGTCGTCCAAGTCCATATCTTCCAATTCGGGTCAAAAGTAATCGGTGATCATGGCGCGATAACGCTGACCATTCACAATAACGTGAGGATCGTTATCGTCGACGAAAAAATATGGCCCAATAAAGTCGCCGGCATGTAAACCGGCGATCTTACTATAGAGGGGATAAATACATCTCCAACAGCTGTGCACAATGGCGTTATAAGGGCAAGATTTACAATGATTAACTTTCAACATCATGCCTTGTGAATAAAAATACGAAATGGTTAAAAATGTGAATAGTGAACTGCTAAGCTAAATGCGCTGGGAAAAAGAAGTATGCCAATACATAACTCATTAAAAGTAACAAGAGACTTTGACTTGAGCATCAATTGCACCCTCCTAGATGTGTATATTGATGTGGAATTATAGCCGACAGAGTCAGAGTTACAATATGATGATGAACATCCACAAAAGGTTAAGCCATGATAGAGAATTTTATTGCGTCAACCCGTTCAGAATGACCCTACCATAGTGTTCCCGCAGGATGTAGCCACAGCTTATAAAAACACTTTACATGAGCAAGTCAGGAACATAAGCAAAATATAAGCACAGAAACAAAATATTTAGAGGCATAAACATTGAGCGCTATAGTGCAAAATACTTTACAAATATTAATAATCTGTCAGGAAAGAAATAGAGGTCGTCTTTTAAAAGGTATTATTTTCTAAACATAGCTCAAAAAATATTTATCAAGTTGCACTTTCATGTTAAAGTAAAAAATTGTATGGCATTCTCAGTTTTCGATTTTTAGGGTTTTACATTAGTTCCCGAGAATGGTGACTGTTTCTTCATTACCAAAGCGGGAAAGTATATCACACTACTTGACGAATTTAAGAACTGGTTCTAAACAATTTCTTTAGATTAGACATAAAGCAAGAACTGGATGTAAGTTCGGAATATTGAGTTTAGGCACATTCATGAATCCACAGATTAAACCACTGAAATATGTTAAAATAAATTTTATTGTAACTTTTCTCATACTGCCAAAGATTTAGGTACGGTGATAACATATTAACCGAGGTAGATGTGGAAAATTTTAGCAAAAGGGCCGCAATAAAATTTTTAACAGGTTTAAATGTTGACAGAGTTCTCCACTGCATTTTATCGTATAGAATTTATTTTACTTTAAACGTGTTTTTCTTATTAATAAAAAATACAGGGACAAAAGTATACGTCTCCTGTTATTGGATTTTCTATGTAATACAACGATCAAAGTGCAGAAAAATATGAACAAGGACAAAAATATGGACATTATCTACCAGATTCTTATCTCAGTACTTAGGAATTCGAAAAGTTCTAAAAATATGTACGGCAACCCTCCCTAATCACAATTTTAATAGTAATTGTGTATGTTAATTGACTAGGCGTGTGCTGAGAGCTGAGAAAAAAAAAATAAAAATTCTTCGCCAAACATTTCGTTCTTATCACGGGTATCGCATTCATTAGTCATATCCTCGAAAATGCTTCCGAAACAATTTTAGTTTCTTGTTTCTTTATTTTTCTGAAAAAGTGAAATAGGTACCCTGTCATGATTAAAACGACACTGCAGTAGAGTTTTATGTAAAAGTAAATTTTATGTGTGTAATCTACGAGTACCTACTTTAGTTGCCTACCGAATGCTGGAATACGACAATTTTGCTTGTGGGGAGCACTTAATATCGCGTGTTTTCTAAATATCTAATTGCTAGTAGCTACCGAAATCAACGATTTACGCCCACGGAAAGTTTTTTTACAAATACTGTTGGTTAATGTGCTGACACGGATTTGTTACTATTGCGATTGTAGAAGGTCTAAGTCAAGGCCTGTGACAGAAGTCCATGGTACGAACTTTACGAGTATGTTGAACGCTCCCCAATTTTTTCCCCAAACCAAACAAATCTTCTATTAACGCTCCTAACTTTTACTAACCTAACTTTACTTTAGGTTAAATATCAAAAGAAAAATAGAATATCGAGTTGGTATTATGTAACTCACCCCAAAAAGTAGAGGAGAATCGGATTTAAATATGTACCATACATACAATGTACATCTGTGACAAAATATCATATGTTAGAATGTTAATGTTAAAATGTTAAAATGTCAGACTACCCGATGGTTCCTCTACTCGACTGTCTGATAAACTATTTATATGAATGTTTTGGGGTGATATTTTATTGACTTCAGTACAGAATCGAGAGCTTTACTTATCTCCTTGACTGTAGGATAAGTTCAAAGTATATAAATTGGTACTTTAGTTACAGTCAAAGAGCATGGATATCTACATAAAAATGTCTCATTTGTGGTTTTTAGTTGATAATGTTCCCTAGTATTGTAGAGTGGTGCTACAGTGGGGGACTTGCCTAGCTTATCATCTCTGTAGACAGAAAGAAAACACGGTTTCTTCTTGAAGTAGAAGTAAGGAATCTTGGCTTTGGCCAGTACTAATTTTCAAGTAAAATGAATGCTTAGAGATTACGTTCGAAATGGACCTGAGCCACCGCCAATAAGCCTTTCTATCGGTTCTAGAGCTCGGGTTTCACCCAGTTTAGTGATGAGAATATGGCAAATAATGTCATCGCTAATGAAGGGGACCTTCCCCGTTCATTTCAAAAGAAGAACTCCATGAGATCTTCGACCCAATAAGAAGTAAAAAATCAGTGGGTATCGATGGAATACCGAACAGTGTGCTTTGACATCTCCCTCTAGAAGCGGTAGATATTTACACCACCCTGTTTAACAATGCATTGAATAATGCACATTATCCAGAGCATTAGAAAACTGTGGTGGTTTATCCTATCCCTAAAAGGGGTAAAGATACATCCAATCCGGCGAATCTCCGGTCGATAAGTCGCCTTCCGGATATCAGTAAGGTGTTCGCGAAAGTGATCAATAGAGTCCTGATTAAGTGGGTTGAGGATAAAAATATAGTTCCGGATAATCAATTCGGGTTCAAGGCGGGACATGATGTCATACATGCCGCGTCTTAGCGTGTCAGATATCCAATGGAAAAAGCAGTGTACTGAAGCCTGCCTTCACTTGACAAATTTGAATTTAATTTCTGAACGCACTCTTTCACTAATCATCAAACTGTCACTGTCAATTTATTCAACAAACTCAACATTTTCATCATGGTAAAGTACACGAACGAGTAACGTCTGCAAATTTTAAAAATTTTCTACCGAGATTCGGAGTCGGTGACTGCAACTTTAAGAGCGTTAAATCCAATTTTCGGTCGTAATTCTCGCCCTAGTAGACAGGCAATAACAGGTTTAGTGCAAAAATTTGAGACTACATATTCGTTGTGTGATGTTGCCGTGTCAGTGAGATAACGGGTTGGTCGAAGTGTCGAGAATATCGCTGCCGTTCAGGCGTCCGTAGCGAACGATCCAAATCAGTCAATTCCGCTGCGTTCTCAAGAATTGGGCATAGCTCAGACCACATTATGGGGTATTTTGTGTAAGGATCTTGGTTTACACCCATACAAGATCAAGCTGACTTAAGAATTGAAGCCGATGGACAATTTGAAGCGACGTACGTTCTCCGATTGGGTTCTGGAGAAGATGCGCCAAGATGATGAATTTCATCGCAAAATCATTTTCAGTGACGAAGCTCAATGGGTTCATCAATAAACAAAATATGCGAAATAACGGCCTTTTCCGCCAAAATGTGTGGCCGAGTCGTTGAAAATTGGCTCCAACGAATCGACCGCTGCAAACGTGCATATGAACGTGGCCATATGAACGAAATCGAGTTCCATTCATAAATGTCTTGATTGTACTTCAAGCCAATAATAAAGTTTTTGAAATATCTCAAATGGTTTGCGTTTTATTTAAAAAAAAAGTTGTCAAGTCCTTATTGGAAAACTCTATATGAGCGAGGACATTCTTAAGTGATTTCCATCCCATACGATGAAGGCAGTGGTTGACAAAAGTTTTTCTTTATTTGATCGCTAAGATACTTGTACGAAAATTTCTTATGGTGTCACAAGAGTTAAAGTCAAGAATATCTCTCGCTACCTCGTCTATTGAGATGACTTTGAGATTGAGATCACTTCCAGACTTTGATATCAAGACAGATGACATTTTAGTTTTCAAGCAGACTTGCGAGTATTGCACAATTTCTTTAAGATTAATATTAAAACAAGCGGACGACAGCGGTTACGTTTAAGAAAAATAATGGCATGATCACCATTTTGCGGTACCTGGAACGCTAATATTATACTTAAACGAATGCTTGTTGTAATGAGCACGCCTGTGTGAACACGTACATGTAAGGCATAGTAAAAATCCTTCACATAAAGCCAATGGCTAGACATCAGAACAACGCATATGTGCAAACAGCTATTTCGTTATACTCGGAGGTGGGTTCCGTAAAATTGCTCAGAACTAAGTTTGGACTTCTGAAAAAAAAAATGGCGACGATAGAATTTTTGAGGGGTCAACCGTGACTGTTACATAGATTTCAATGTTGACGGCCTATAGAAATTAAACGAGAACGTTTTGCAATCAAACCCCTTAGTAGACCACGTGCAGCCAAAGAATAAGTGAATCCCATGCAATTCACGAATCACGTTGAGATGTGATAAAGGTACATCTACTACAGTGATTGCAATCGACATCAGTAGCAGCGCCTGCTGGGTTACAAATTTGTTATAATATAAGAGCTCAGGCAAGAAGATTCAACTTACCGTCATGTGGAGAAGCGCCCTATGACAATTCACATCAATGCTGAGTTTACAAGAATAGGCCTATTATGTACTCGCTCCCCAACAGAAGGGAAATCAAGACGATCTTCCAGTATTCAGGATATTGAAAGATTTCGAG
This sequence comes from Volucella bombylans, assembly GCA_949129095.1. Taxonomy (NCBI): domain Eukaryota; kingdom Metazoa; phylum Arthropoda; class Insecta; order Diptera; family Syrphidae; genus Volucella; species Volucella bombylans. The sequence continues at coordinate 124,043,114 of OX422140.1, read as the reverse complement.
GACCAAACATTAACTTGGACCACTACTCTGTTGCAGCTTAAGTGCGAATACTCGCATCTCGAACAATGCTAAGCTATAAAAAGACAGTAAGAAAATTTTACATTGGACGACTTCGATCAAAAAAGACCTCTATGACCGCTATAAAAATACTACGAGAGAGTATAAGACATTCCGATTCTGATGTACTGGATTTCATCCAACTACCATTCCAAAATGTATGGTTCAATGAAGAGTGTCGACTGTGCATGGTGTAAAGCAAGAAGTATACAAACTGGCAGGAAAGGGACTGAATACACTTCATACATAGTCCTGACCTTGCTACATGGCTTGTTAGAGAGGAAAGAGGCTGTTGGAATGAGTAAATGAACTTGAAGTTAGAATACTTAAATCAACATGAAATTACTTGGGAGAAACCCCACATCAATTCTTAAACATATGAAATACGAGTATATCGTATCAACATTCTACAGCATAAGAAATACATATTACAAATTGTCCATATTTGACCACGAACTCTACTAAAAAAAAAAAACCATGTCCGTTTCCGTAAACCAGCATGTAAGCAGGTACAGCTGCATCCTTAACAAAGCTGTTTACGAAAACAGTAGCAGACAAACCATCGCTTCCCACATACGTCTGCTTGAAAAATTGGCTAATCTATTTATTCCCCTACTTCATTACAGATAGGCTTAATTAATTAATTTCTCTCCCTATAATTTAACCATCTACGCTCATTACATGCAACCAACCACGAGCCTGACTCAACAGAATACGAGTAATTTCAATTTCATTACCAAATCGTTGTAACGATATCTCATAAGGCAGCCTTCACATCTACCAAACTTTACCGCCTTCGCGTTTCTCCAATGCAATTGCATGATATTTCGATGTGTCGGCTTTATAGATACGAAAATACAACTAAAATGCGGAGGTTGTCTGTCTTCCCAACCCACCGATAGTTTAGTTGAAAGTTGGATGTTACTCATATAAGCAACAACACAGATGCAGAGTCAAAGATTAAAAAATTGAAAGAACCAAGGGAAGATTCAAAGACTCAATAAAACATATTTATCAACATTTTAGTGCAACCTCTTCATTTGCCAGAACATGAAACATTACTAGACTTGAGTTTGCATAGATGCATCTATATACATTGTCAGAAGAGTGTGCTTGCACATTATGTACCACTAAAGCCTTTACGAGAACAAAAAATACAAAAATTAATTGAATGGGTCTGCAAGACCGGATTTACGCTGTGAAATCAATTGATACAGGAAAAAAAAAACATGGACGTGCCGGCATAGATTTACATATATATACATATCCTCATACTCGTACATTTATACGTTCGTACATCTTCCTATATTTGAGTTAGAAAGCAACGTTACGACAAGTCCGTCATTTAAGGGATTTTTTTAATTTTCAAGTATCCTGAGGGGTTGTATGTACATAACATATGTATGAGCGAGTGGCTGCAGCGCGTGTACGGTGCACCTTCCAAAGAACAATGCGACCGAACTTCCTTCCTGGCTGTACATATTTTCGACGCTGTTCCTTACCCTACGAAAGCATGACACATGCATGCACTCAGGGTTGCATACTCAATAGGATATTCGAGGGCTTAAGTCACACATATTCTTTACATCTTTCCATTGTTCATGTAGTAAAACCACTTTGGTGCTTTATATGTGCCCAACACCCCCTTAGCTGGCTCTCGGATTTCAATTGATTTAACCAAAGTCGTATTATCCGTATGTACGTAAGACCATATGAACATATATGTACAAACGAACGTGCATTACCAGATGACGCCGCGCTGCGCCATTGACGTGAGTTATTTCGTTTTTTGTCTTCAAAATGTCCGCCCTTATGAGAACGACGCATTAAAAATGCATACTTAGCGGAACATTTTGCTTAATTAATTAGTATACATAGCATTCGGTGGAAAAGCAAGGTAAATCCATAAAAGTTCATCACACCAGTAGCGGTGTGTGGCAGCCACTAGGGTGTGGCAGAGATCACCACTAATCACAAATTCAAGTTAAGATTCCAGATGGGGACGGCACAGCCAACCGGCCTGGGTCGGTCGACGCGATGCATCATCTAGAGACGGCGACTACTACTGCCAAGAATTTAATGAGTCATCTTTTGATTTCCCGATAGGCTGGCATAGGTACCAATCAAAGAACCAGCAATACCAACAGCATCAAAGCACCATCAGACCAGTGCTCGTCCATACCCAGGAAATCATTGAAGAGGCATTGATTGGAAAACCATTTGGACTTCTTTACAATCGGTGGCACATCTGCATTCCACCGAGATACTATTATTATTTTTTTTTTTTTTTCATTTTTGTATCTTTAATACCAGAACGGAAGAGTTTTTCATGTTTTGTCGTGTATCTTTCGATTCGGACTCATGATGACTTGGAATACTGAATAGAGATGATGACTGTCACGGAGAATTATGAAGTTGGCTGCTTGCTGGAGCGATAAGGTATCTTTTTATTCCCATCGAATGGAGAATGAAGGAATGCTTTTAGATTTCACAACAAAGCAAAAGGGAAGAGATATTTGTATAATAAGTGAAAAAAAAATCTCTAATGATTGATGCATGAAATTGTGCTCAATCAGACTGACTGATGAACCAAAAAGTTCACAAAGATAGAGAAACTAAAGTGGATACAAGAAAAAAATTGATTTTTTTTCTTCCTCCAACGGATATTTGTAATTACAAGTCTAATTGCTGGAGTTGGTCAAGTAGAAAGTGCTCTTAATACAGTTGAATCACGATTTGTAAAATGCATTAAAAATTGTTGAAATCAATTTAATGGGTTACACCAATTTGTGTTATACTCCACAAATGATAGATATAAAAATTTTAGGGCTTATTGTTGTATTGTACATTGCCCTTAATAGCGATATGACGATTGGAAATCAAATGCCGAATAAAAGTACGAGTACATAGGTCTTGATTAATCTTGGATCACAGTGAATAAGAAAATAAACGGATCGTTAGGATCTTCAAATTCTTCACCTTTAAATCCAGATAATTTTAAGATTCTAAACGGCGGCTTGAGGATGGAGTGTGGTGTAAACTAGGTTCTTAGCTGAACTGAACTGAAGGTGCCCATAGCACCTTCTAGTTATCGGAGATTTATGCAAGCTAATCAGTCTTAGCCCTAACGCTATAATGAGAAGGCTGACATCCTGGTGGCGGTGGAAGCTCTATCTCCAATTGGTGTCATCGCATTAGCAATATCCAATCAGAGATGAAAAATGCAGGTGAACTGGAAATTGCGTTCACAATTGAACATTAATTTCTTAAAGTACGGTATCTTTTCACATCATTTGCCAATAGATGAACAAATGGTGCCCTACTTTGGACGTCATTCAGCGAAAATGTTCCTAAAGGCAAAGCCAGTACGCTTCAGGTTCAAGAGATATGCCTGTCGTCAAGCGATGGATACTTGTAACAGTTCATACCATACGGGGGAAAAAGTGTTATAAATACCAAAAGGGAATTTTGTCTAGGTGGGCAAGAAATTCCCACAAGATATATTTTGATAGCTCTTTTACCAGCTTTAGCCTATTGGTTCGTTTGAGAAATGAAGGATATTTTGGTACCGGAACTGTTCCCGAAAATAGAATCTTGAAATGCCTACTAGAAACCAACAAATCAATAGGCAAAAAAAAGAGTAGTACAATGGATACGTTGAAATGACAATTCCGTTGTAACAGTGGCAACCAATTGCGAGCCTGCTCATCCAAATGTCATTGTAAAACGATATAATCGTAAGGAAAGGAGAGATATCTCGATACCACAACCATACGAGTATATGATCGCAATGTGTAATAAATATATGGGGGGGGGGTGTTGACTTGCACGAAAATGCAGTGGCAACGAGTGGAACCTGGTTGAGGTACTTTGCCTAAGTGTTTAGTTTGTTCCAGGATATTCAATCCTTAACTTGAGATGCAGGTTGTTCACATTGATTTAAATTTTGTCGTGAGTCGTGATCATTAAACTTGAAAGCCAAATACAATAGATATCCTATTAACAAGTGATTTTTGTGATCAAAAAACAATCTTGAAAAGTGCACAAGAGAAAAACTTGAAACAAATCACTCGATGAAGGCAAAAAACATGCCGGCGTTTGAATTCACTTATAAAAAAATCTAAAGAACCTAGGAGTCCTCGCAGAAAAAGCATACGAATTCGACTAAGAAACAAGATAAATTTTCTGTCTGTTTGTCCGTGGTATGTCTTGTATCTACGAGTATTATGTTTTTTTTTGGTCAAAATCTGAGTGGCTTGAAGTAGAGGCAATTAAGCGAAATTATCCCTCTCTTTGGATCTAGTTTTCAAACACGAAACAAAGCTCAGAAAGGACCAGTCTCAATTTTCTACAGTATATAACCTACAAACCTACAATTGTGATCACGAGAAGCCCAATTTTTATTAAAAGCCACGACCAAAGGCTCAGGAAATACTCTAACTTAAGTTCAGCTTCTGAATAATACACTTTTAGGCATTGGTTACAAAGTTTGTTAGGGAATTTAATTTTAATTCACTACGATTCCAATACGACCTATGATCCCGATAAGACTAATGTCAGCCTGCCATAGGGACTATCAAGTCTTCCCTTCATGCAGATTCATAACTTTTCCTCATTATAAACAAAAAACAACAATAGATAGCCGTACCTGTCATTAACAGTCTGCAGAAGTAATGAGACTCTACTACTCATGAGTCCTCATTATTATTCCTGATAACCTTGAATTCTCTTAGCATGGTACAGAGAGTTTTATACGTAGAAGTGATCAAATCGTATTTTCTTCCTATTTCGCTGCATTTTATTGTTAGCAATCACGTCAAGGCTTCCATTGTGATGAACAAGTGGAACCCAGCTCATCTGATGACTTAGTGGCATCTACAATAGTGGGCAGTAACAGCAGGTGCCAACAGCTTATTAACCCAAACATAGTGGATGTGACTCGGTTTTTTAAAAGAGTCCGTTTACGGACATCTCAATAATACACTATGCTTTTGGGATTGGCTCCTGCAACGCTGGCGGTGAGATTAATGACACCACTGGCGATGAATTTTGTATATAAGTAAAAGGTTTACACCTGCGTCAAATTAAAAAAGGTTGGTCCCTTTATATATAAACAGCCAAGCAGCAATCAGAACTCTAACTTCGAAAAAATCGGGGATGGTAAGATCGCTATGTCTGAGCGAGATAACCCAAAAATACAGATTCCAATCTGTTAGTTTTCGGGAAACTGGAGAGTCCCGAACAACTCCACTCCTGGTGAATTTACCAAACTGGGATCGAAACGAACAGTTCTCACGCGCTCTGTAAGGACAGCCATAGATGCACTCATCAGAGACTAGATACAACATATGATTCATGCTCAAAATCCCACAAACGATCGAGTATTCCTCACAATGATTTAGGCAAGGATAAGGAGGAAGGCGAACGTGTTGTAAAACTTTCTGTGAAACTTTAGCAGGCACTACAATAATATACATATCATATAAAGGCAATTACCACTTCCGCGAACTAAATGATCTCCGTTCTGTAAAGATCGCTGACTATTGACAAATTCGTCATACACGTACATATGAGTATGTGTGCAGAAATCAAATCAAAATCCATGTGAATCATAAACCAAAAATATTTTCTACAAAATGTTTGAACGGATTACGACACGCAACAATTAAAATCATATTAAATTCTACAAGCCGAACTAATAGGTAACTAACCCCTGGGAAACAGTAAAGTAAAGTAAAACACCTTACAACAATAAGTGCAAATGGAACAACTGTATATAAGATACCCATTCACGAATTAAGAAAGGTTTTTACCTAAAGTGACACCGAACATTGTGTTGGCTCTGAGTCCAAAAAAAAGAAGAAAACAATTTATTGTTCAAAAATAAAAATTTTATTTTAATTGAAAAAAAGGAATATGACAATTTTTCCACCTGCGTACACATACATATTACCCAAGAAAACCGATAACCTTATTCCCTTGAGACAAGGGTGACAAAGAAGAGCAAAGACAAAGAAGGTAGTCAACTAGATTGCAATTTGGAATAATATAAATTGAATCATCTAAAAGTTTAGAGTCTTCTTTCAATTTTTAAAATAATTAACATTCGGAAATTTGAAATGTCCCAGTAATAGAAGTTTTTTTTTTTTAATTTAGCAGTTTACTGCTCACCAATCTAAAAATATTCATTTTTAAATCAAGAGAATATAGGTGCATCTAGAAAATAACTTAAAAAAATCAATAATTCAACGCCAGTAGAAGCCGCTCGGCTTAAAATTGACTAGAATCGCTAAGGTCTGTCTAACCAGATCTGTGCTAATGGAAACTCAATTTCATTCGATTTAAACTCATTTATCTAGAAACCCTATAGCCCGCATTTAAAACGAAAAAAACCAATTAGGTATTTTAAAAACATCCTATAAGGAAAGGGCAATATTCACCAAATTCAAATATTACCCGTATATTCAAGAATTATTCATGTCCATAAATAAAAGTCTAGATATCCGATTTTCTTAATTTTCCACTATCTATCTCATTGTCTATTTCCGAGAAAAATCGATCCATTCAGCGAATTCCCCCCCCCCCCCCTTACCGCCCTCCTAACACCCTTCATATGTCGGCTGAGAAATGTCACTAAATACCCTTGAAATTATTCCACATTCATGATTAATTTTGAGAATCTGAACAACATCTCCAACCAAATTTATGTATTTATTTAAGAATGCATGTATGATGCTGATACATAGCACTAAGTCACAGAATGTCAGAAAGTTTATTTTATAATGCTTTTAAAAATTCATAATCATAATTCGTCGCCGATGATCAAATTCGTAATGTCATTATACTCTGCCAGTTAAAGCCGTCCCCAGACTAATGTCTTTTCTATATAAATCTGAATGTACATACATATATGTATGTATGTACATACGAGTATATACTGTGTTTAGAGGTAATTGACTTTATTCTTTTCTACTTAGAAATACAGCAGCGGTAATTTCTCTGTTCTTTCTTTCATTTTCAACTTTAATTATAAAGTTCCACCAAAGAGTTCAAACGGCGACGAGTATCTTGAACATAAATCCGTTCATACAAGCAAGTTAACTGAATTATATACGAGCTCATGCAAATATGTATGAATCAACCATACAGAAATTGCAAATCTATTTTCAAATCTATTTTCACCCAGTGGGATGGTAATTTCCGAGCTTTCCTTTGTCCTAGGACTAGGGTGTGTACCTTGCATGAGGACGAAATAACTTCATACTTGTGCTTCGACAACGATAGTGTGACATCATCTAATAGATAGATTATAGTCACAACAAACTATGATAGTAAAAAGCCGGAATTTCCCTAATCCAATTTTATACGCCTTCTAGATCGAACTAGAACTAAGTATGTAATATCCATGGAACCAAATTTTTAAATCCCAAAAAATTTAAAATCTTTTTCAAACTCACCATGATGAATTGATTGTTGTTCTACTTTATATTTAGATAGAAGAATAGACTCTTTAAAAGCACACGTGAGCACGTTTTCCTTCTTTGTTTTTGAAAAAAAAATTCACACCGGTTTTTCGAAAAATCAGCAAAAAAAAACCCGTTGATCACAAAATAACACTTATGTATCAAATATTCTTTATAAATAATTAAATATTGATTGTTGGATTTTTTAAAATTTAATAAAAAAAATCTTATTCTTGACTGAGCGTTATACGAGAGGTCTCCGCAAAATTTGTCCGCAATGCAACAAATGTGGATTTCAACTGAAATCATTCCAGAACTCCAACGAGTTTTTATACCGACCCCCTGAGACTGAGGAAAGTGCCTTTTTGTTGGATTTGAAGTTCAACTACACTTCTATACGGACGGTTCTCGGTACAGCAATATGGTGGTAGATACTCGTACACTCCTCTTTGAACTGAAAGTCTACTATACTCGTAGAGAGATTGTTTAGTTGTTTGTATTTATGTTTATAGGTTAGGTTTTTGGTGGATGTTGGTTTTTTTTTTTTTTTTTTTTTTAAGAAGCAATAGAGCATCAGCGATAGCTAGACGCACTTTTGAAAGTCTGGATTTTGTGGATGGCGATAAATTTGGCCTAGGGGAATACTAGTGTGGATAAGTGAATTGATATTCGTTGGATTCACCCGACTGCATGCACAGTACTCTTGTGTGGTGAAATGTATTTTTGAATTTCTTTTTTCTCCACACTGATTTGTGATTTGGTTGGAAATGAAGGGGAAAAATAGTAGTGTTGCCGATGTGGGTATTGTAGGGAGTGATGGTTTATTGGAAAACCATCCGAAAAGATATTACATTTTTGTGGGGGTGCTGACATTTACACAGACCCTATTTAGATGATTACTGTCGACTACGTAGTGGTCAGTCATGTCGTGTCTACATACTGTAGTGCTCACTCCAGCACTATTTTGATAAATTTTAGGGGATTAAGTGAATTGAAACACTTCTATATCGGACACCACATCTTGCGTCCTAATACTCATTGTTATCCACGAAATCCACTATTCAACGATTGAACTAATAATGATAAGATGGAATAGAGACGGAACAATTTAGGTGTTTAACGTGACTTTCCTCGATTTTTATATTTTCTTCGTGACTGTCCCCCACTCTTTACCTCTCACTTATCTCACCTACATACTATCGACATGGCAGACTCATGAGTAACCGTCTAAACAGGGTCATACGAATTCGCTTTCAGAGTAATAATAAAACATATATCGATAGGGCTTAGAATAAGAACAAAAGCTGCATTTTCGAAAAACTATCGTACATTCCAGATCCTAATATGAATGTTTCGTTACCTCTTATCTTCTAGCCACTTATCCATTAACACTCGTTAATGTGTTGCTTCAATAGAAAATCTTGCACGACATTAAAAAGCACTTCCTTGGTGTACTCTAACTTAAACTTCGAATTCTCCGGTTATTCCGAGACGTATACTCGTATGATTCTTATACGAGTATAAGTCTCGAGTAAATTTTGAGAGCTTAGCACCCACCAAATTAAACCTCTGAGAACTCGGTTGAACATCCAAGTCGATGGAGACGAAATGCATTTTTCGAAGTTTTCCAAAGTTTCTCCATTATTATTCGTAAATTTTGAATAGCGTTATATGTCAATCTGGCACAAAGCCTCATTGACTGTCATGAAATTTAATAATACTGCATCGTAGACTGTGTAGAAAGTTCTAGTATAGGGTCATCCAATTCATGATCTGAACTTGACATCCCTGTTTCAATCACAAACGTCAAACCGAACTATCATCCGAGACTGTATATTTTTAGTTCAAGATTTTATTTTCCATTTTATCATATGAATCGTTTAACAATCGCTAAAAGTGTTAAAATTATGAGGACTTATTACAAAAATTAGTGATTCTGTAGTAGGTACGATTTGCGCATTACGAGCAGACTCTGGTCGACATAATCGTCCACCTGAGCGTACTATAGGCAAATCTGTTAAAAAAAAATTATGAAGCTCAACTCATTCAAGAATGGAAGCCAGTTGACCACAGAACGCGTAGAACATACGCCGGTAGTGTACTTGAACATCAGGGATTAACCAATTTTCACACAACATTTTCTTCAGCGATGAGGATCAATTTTCACTCGGTGGATACGTTAACAAACAAAATTGTCACATATGGGCAAGCAAAAATCCACATGTACTGTCACTGTATGGTGCAAATTCTTGACGCTTTGAAAACGTATTATCGTCAAGTTATGGCCGAGTTATTGCCCGATATGTGTCGAAAAGTCGTTAAAAATTACATTGTCAGAATCAAGTCCTGCAAGAACTCCCATGGAGTACATTCGAATGTTGTTATATTCCATTCATAATGACAAGATCCAAACAATACATTGAAATAAAAATTTGATCGAAATCGAAATCCTAAATGTATTTTATTTAAGTTTACTTCTGGAACCACAAAATGGATGACCCTGTATATTTTAAAAGTATGCGATATTAGTTTCACCGATCGGTGCTTGTTGCGATTTCTCGTGTGGCCTTTATCTTTATACAGTTGAACAAGAAAGCTTTCTTGCTTGCACTGGTTACACATTTGATAAATTCTCATCATTTTATTTAACAAAATCGTGAGCCACTCAAATCCAAACAAAAGCTGTTGTTACTGACTACTCGAAATGCGAAACAAATTAGATAAATTGTAAGAAAATGTAGAATGGATAACCTCAGTTATATGCTTGAATTCACTTCTCAGTTAAACAGATTTAATTTGTTACAACCGGCTCATATTACTGGAACTCATATTACTGGGAACATACAGCCGAAAAAATGTAATTAATAGACTGTTGCATCCCTTGATGGTTTGGTGTTTCTTGGTACCCCTGGCATATATATTCTATTCTTCAGAAAGTTGTATACTGTCAACTTTGAAGAAAATCCTCATTCCCAGCCCGGTGCTGCTGTACATACCAGCCCCCAGCAAACAATAAGAGTAACTTTCATGCCAAAACTCAAAACTAGACATTAGCAGATAACGTACCTATCTTAGTTGAATGACACAGCTCAAGACCTAATTAATGATTGGTGCTTTCAGTCAAATTTTCTTGTCATATAAGATACCGGAAGAACTATATTAAGAATGTGGCGCTGAGGACAACACGGTAAACCCGTGTCTGTCTTTCAAAGAAAGATATACGGAATGGCAATTTTGACGAACAAATGAAATAGGCAAAGTATCTATGACATTGCTTCGAAACTACTTCGGAAATAAATGACTGTATGCGAATAAATGAGTAAACGATGGCAAAGGACTTCAACTTGATTTTTTCAAATTTTTTTCTCAAAGAAATTTTCAATAATTATCTTAATTAATTACGTCAAATACGCCTTCGTTACTTTCCTGAGGTGGCAACACTATAAAGACTTATAAAGACTTATCACACTCACCAATCACAATTTTCTTTTTTCAAAAAATTCCTATGCATCACGTTGTACGCCAGTTCACTGAAAATAAATTTATCAGCGATTGCGTGTACATATGTACAATATATCATACATATTACATTTGAAAAAATGTCTTAGATGGTATTTCCTTTGTATATTGCTTAAGATGATTGTGTTGACTACATACATGTGTACATATGCATTATATTTTCCTTTTATTCTTGATTCTAAAATATGTAAATGACAATGTATATCTAAGGCAACAAATGCTACCGAAAAATTTACTGACTAAAAGCTAATGATCGACTTCAAACATTTTTTGTTTATTTTACAACGCTTTTATTAGCTTACTTAAATACATAAGCCCTTGTCCGGGCTACTCCAACATATCTGTAGCTCAGGCCGGTAAGGATTTCCGAGACTAAGTCAGGGTATTGGAAAAGAGATGGTGGTGGATAAGCCTTTAATGGAACAACATGCCCCACAGGTTACTGGCTTCGGTATAACCGACCACTTGTCCGAGAATAACTGCGACGTTTAGTACGGCGATTGTTATCGACGGCAAAAGCAGCACCTATTTGGATGCGGATTTGGTGTTAGATGCAGACTTAGGCAAGAAGCCTTGAGTTTTAGACAGCGCGATTTTAATGCAAAGCTAGTTAGAGAGAGCGTCTTTGCTGGAAAGTATTGCCTGCACGACACCACCTCCGATCACGGGTTCAGGCTAATGGACTTTGCGGCGAGGCGAAACGTCGTCGTAGCTAGCACGCCGTTCACGCATCTCAATATTCATAAGGGGGCTTGGAGATCTTCTGAACAATCAGCCGTCAACCAGATGGACCACATTGCGATCGACGCAAGGTATTCCCCTGAGGATTTGGAAGGAGCATTTCTGTAGACTGTATAACGGCGATAACGAACTATATACCGATGTCAGGCTGGATGAATCTTTCAACCAGGACGATGTAGAACAATAATTCCATCCCAACCCAGTTAAGGTAGCCATATCTAAGTTTAAGTCCAACAAAGCTGTTGGAGAGGACGGCGTAAAGGCGATGACATTATAAGGAGCATACACCAACTCATCTGTAAAATATGGTCGGACGAAAGTATGCCCGATGAATGCAACCTCTGTCTGCTTTGTTCTATCCTCATGAAAGGAGACTCTCAGAACTGCGCCAACTACAGAGGCATCAGTCTACTTAACATCGCCTGCAAGATCCTATCTGCCGTATTGTGTAAACGCCTGAAGCCCTTCGTCAAGAATCTGATTTGTCCATATCAGTCTGGCTTTAAGCTAGGAAAGTCCATCATCACACAAATATTCACACTAAAACAGATCTTGAAAAAAAATACATGAACTCCAAATCGACACACACCACCTATTCATCGATTTTAATGCCGTTTATGACAGGATCTATAGAGATGAACTAGACAGAGCAAGGCCTAATTCTGGCATCCTTGCTAAACTGGTCCGTGCATAATGACAATAGAGAATACACGATGCTCCATCAAGGTCGGTAAAGAACTCACCGATACTTTTGATGTCAAAAAAGGAATTAGACAAGGCGAAGAAGATCATTCTTGAACAAATAATGTAAAACTCGCGGGCCAAAACAAGAGGCACAATCTTTCAAAAGTCCGTCCAATTACTCGAATACGCCAATGATATTGATATAATCGGAAGAAAGCAGAGTGATGTCAGCGGCGCGTTCGGTCAATGACGGCAGTATATGCTGTCAACAAGAAAGGACACCCAAATCCGACGTCTCAGTCAGAACAGCATTCTCGACGGATATAACTTTGAGGTAGTTAAGGACTTTGTCTACCTAGGCTCCGCTATCAATTCAGACGACAATAACAGCGCTGAGATCAAACGAAGAATAAAGAGTCGCTGCTTCTTTGGGCTAAGAAGGCAATTGACTTGCAAAGCCCTCACTCGAACAAAATAAGAAAAGGGGTAAAAATATATTCAAAAAAAGCAGTAAACTGCTTAAAGTATCCGGTGTAAAAAAAAAACACAAGTTTTTTAAGTTATGTTATGGTATTACCTGTATGAAAAAATTGTAAAGGGTCCGCCATCTAACGTTTTTTTTTTCAACTAGTGCTTATTTCCGCTGAACGAATATGGTTATGTATACGCTTGAACAACGCTGGGAAATATTGCGACATTACTTTGAAAATCATGGTAATGTTGCAGAATGTGTGCGAAAATTGCGTACGGATTTTGGAAGAAGAGAAGCACCGTCAGCTCCGTATGCTCGTTATCTTGTGAAAAAAGTGAAAGAAACTGGCATCTTCATCGATAAGCCAAAGCGTGAAAAGCCAAAAACAGTGCGTACACCGAGAATATTGCTGCTGTGGCAGAAAGTGTGCGTGAAGCGCCATCAACATCAATTCACCGTCGTTCTCAACAATTGAACATTTCGGAGACATCATTGAGACGAATTTTACATAAAGACCTTGGTATGACGCTATACAAAGTCCAATTGGTTCAGGAGTTGAAGCCAACTGACCATCCAATGGGTTTTCGCTTCGCTAAGTGGGCCTGCGATCGACTTAGAGAAGATGCCGATTTTGCCAAAAAAATCATCTTTTCAGATGAAGCTCATTTTGATCTTGGCGGGTATGTAAACAAGCAAAATTGTCGCATTTGGGGCACAGAAAACCCGCACGCATACATTGAAAAGCCGATACACCCAAAACGAGTCACTGTTTGGTGCGGATTTTGCTCCAGAGGCATAATTGGGCCATTTTTCTTCGAAAATGAGCAAGGAGTGGCCGTTACAGTCAATGGCGATCGTTATTGGGCCATGTTGAACGAATTTTTGTTCACAAGAATTGAAGACGAGGATATTGGCAACATTTGGTTTCAACAGGACGGCGCTACGTGCCACACAGCCGAAGCTACACTCGATGTTTTGCGCCCTGTTTTTGAAGATCGCATTATCAGCCGCAAAGCTGATGTCGTTTGGCCACCTCGGAGCTGCGATTTGACACCGTTGGACTATTATTTGTGGGGTGCCGTAAAAGATAAGTGTTACGCCGACAAGCCAGAGACAATTGACGTTTTAAAGGACAATATTCTTGAAGCCATTGGTGAAATACAGCTGCACACAATCGATAATGTGCTTAAAAATTGGACCGATCGTGTAGGCTACTGCATGGCCAGCCGAGGCAGCCATTTGAATGAAATTATTTTCCATTATTAACCGGAAGGATAAAACTAATTATCTGTTAAATCAGATATGAGCTAAGTGTTACCATTCACGAAATAAGCACTAGTTGAAAAAAAAGCGTTAGATGGCGGACCCTTTAGAACTCGATGTTATAGACATTAGACAATAATGGGCGGTGTGTACTAAAGTAGGACATACGAGTATAGTGGCGTGTTTCATGATCATCGATGTGTCGGGAGATGATGGCATAAATACAGGTTGAATTCGAGTTGTAAAGATGGCAAGATTGTTGTTCATTTCTAAACCAAGCTCATTGTGCATAAATTCTACAAACTTGGCACCATCAGGGCTACGTAGATCTAAATTGAGATCACCACTGAGAATTATTGGCATATTGTAATAATGATGCCGTTCTAGATTTTCTAACAAACGCCTAAGCTTCGGACTATAGACGAGCAAATTCAGAATAAAAACTACCACATCCTTTCTTACAATTATTTTTTTTTTCTATCCACCCCTGTTCCGGCAACCCATTGTAACACAACACAAGGTAGGAAAGGAATGTACGATCAATCGAATAAAAGTAGGGAAGCAAAACAACTATGTATTGACTTTTATCAGTCAACTACACACAACCCTTAAACCACCTGCATTAAACATAAACGGTTGTTTATGATTTACTGTTTCCAACAATAAATCGATGTGAAAGGCAAACTTATCCACACACAGAGTACAATCACTGAACGGTAGAAGGAGTGCAAAATATGTATCTGGGAAAAATCTAATAAGATCCAGCACCATCACTTCCCACCAACCGCCAAAGTAGCGGCAGCGGTGTCGGTGGCAATACCAGCATTAGGCAAAAGACTAAAGGAGGAACAAGAAAACAAATATGCACAGAAAACAAATTTGTAACACACACAAAATGTCGAGAAACAGAGCGACGACGATTCATGTGCTGTTCTCCAATATCCCATTCTTTTGCACAGTTGATTCGTTGTGAAGCACACAAACCCAATAACAACACTAAATACGCACACAGAGTACGATTACTGAACGGTAGAAGGAAAGCAAAAATGGGACACATTTTGTGACGGACACATTTTTCAGAAAGACAAGCGGTTAGACATATCCATGTCAAAATAACCCTATATACTAATAAGGCCCTAACAATCCCTGTCCTGCTCTATTGGCTGCTTCGAGGTGAACATTTTTCGGGTAATTTTCGGTCCCGTCTTCATAGACGATGAGTGGAGGAGGAGATACTCGTACAACGAGGAGCTGTACGAAATGTAGAGCGACATCGACTTAGTCATAAGAGTGAAGGTCTAACGACTGAGACGGCTAGGTCATGTAGAGCGGGTGGGCCTTAGTGTTCCGGTCCAAAAAGTCTTAGAATCCGGCCCCGATCGACAGCGCAATAGAGGAAGACCACGACTCAGGTGACGCATGGAATTGGAAGGGGACCGTAGCCAAATTAGGGTGCGAAACTGAAGGCACCTAGCTAAAGGTCGGCTTGCTGTAGACGCTTGTTGGTTGAAGCCCCGGTGCACCCCGGACTGTAGCGTCACCTTGAGTAAGTAAGGTTACAATTTTGCACACATTTTTGCGTGCAAATCACGCCCAAAAATCCTCAACTGCTTTGTATGTCTGCTGTATGTTGACCTCTTCTTTTCTTCATACCCTGTAATTCCCACTAACAAACAAAAATAAAAAACACATATTATAAATCATCCTAAATTCCCCATCAGGAAAAAGGTAATTTGTGCATTTTTTTTCTCATCTATTTTCTCAATTTTTCCATTAAAAATTGGGTGGCGCCTACCTTTTGTGTGTTATCGATTCTCCCGTTTTGAATAATCTTGTAAAGCAGCCGGTGTGTGCAGCTAACCCGCAGCTGCTTGTTGCAATTCCGGTTCTTTGCGATTCCCTCTTGGGCTCACATTCCCGAGTGGTCAGTCCCTCCTTCTTTAACAATTTTTTTTTTTAATTTTTTCTCGCCTGGAATTTGCAATAACATTTGTAAGTCTGGTGACAATGCAATGTAGTTATCTAATATCGTTCTAAATCTAAAATCACTGATGCCCCAAGATTGTGGATTATCACCTGGAATTCCCTAGGGAAATATTTCTACCCTGCTCGGAAATATTTCTAATCGCGAGTAATTATTTTTTTTCTTTTAAATTTTGCTATAATATATTTTTACTCAAATCTCACGTCACAATTTTGATTTGAAAGACTTCATACAGAAGTAAATAAAAAACAATAAAAAAAACATCAAAAAGATTTGAATTATGTAGCGTAGAACAAAATTTAAATATGTATATCTAATTATAATTCAAAACAAAACAAAACTTTAAGATGAATTAAATCTGAATTCACAAAGGGTGATACGAATGGTAAAAGAACAGAAACTGCTATACAGAGAAGGCGACGTTTAGAAAAAGAATGCCAGAGGCGTCAAGAAAAAAAAATAGAAAGTGAGCAACAGAGAGCAGGAAAATTTACAAAACGACAACAAAAGATGGCAAAATCAGATCAACAATATGAAGCTGGAAGAGCAAGAGACTGATTACGTAAATCAAATACAAGTGTACAGATACACCTGAGCGATCTCATTACTTCATAAAAGACGATATGAAGAATTAAACACTCGATTGAATGCCTTTGAAAAAACACTGCTATCCGATATTTGATAAATAACACAGTACCAAACATACATGCTAAACAATATCTGCCACGAGAATTAGTGACTAAACTATCTTTACTCGTATGTTACCGTTGCAAGATCCACATCACGCACCAATACGCATTAATCTAAAGCATACTAGAACAATTTAGAACCTGGTGGAATACCTGATGAGCTTTCAGCATTAACGTCTGCAGAAAGACGACTGCTTTCTAATCGTCAACTATGGTGGTATTTACGGACCTTATAGATTTAAAGGTCTTGCTGTCCTCTTTGCTCAAAATATTTTTGCAGTTACTGAGTAACTTCCTATATTGCCGAGGTCAGTGTATAGAGCTGTGTAGGTATGGTAGTTGTAACCGAATATCTTGTCTTGGACCGCCAACGTATTTTTTAACTTTCAGTTGCAATAACTTAAACGGGCAGGATATGAAACAAGCCTTGTTAATAGCTTATGAACACTTCATGGTTCGCGTTAAAGCACAAACTATCAACTGGTATTAGGAGGCCAAGTGCTATTGTAACATAAAATCCTATGTAAATGTAATAGAATAACTTTTGTTTGTATGAATGAGACTTACAAATTGTACAATAACATAGTGCATGCAAGTGCAAATATACATCTACCGATTCAATATCGAAATACGACTCAACACCCGATGCCTGAGGCCAGCATACCAAAGTCAGCAAAACCAACCGTAAACGTAGGGGTCAACAAACAAAGTTATGCACATCAGCATTACTTTGTGGGTCAACAAATTATGCTTGAGTTATGCATGTCAGCACAACTCACAGCAAATTTCTGTGGTATAAATAGGCTAAGAAATATGAATAAACGCGAGTTTTAATACGTAAGCTCCACCTAGAGCAATAATAAATTCTTATTAATTGGCATATTAAAGTAGACACTTATACTAACCTTCTACCCGAAGCAAGGTAGCTGAGTTAAACAATAACACTAATAAAAAACATTGTATAATAAAAATTATTATATATGAAATATTTTATCACAAAAACTAGAGAGTTTAATAAAGAAATAATATAACAAAAAAAAATTAAAAACAACGCTTTTACTAAAAAGAAGATTATTGATAAACTCCTACTCAAACATTGTTATAGAGACACCTAGTAAACTCGAAATACATCAACAAAATGTGGCGTATTGTTCATAAATAATACGAGTACACTAAAACTAAAATATCAACTTTCTTACCCTTAACCGATATTATTAGTAAAGGGTCTTTCAAAAGTCGCGCCTAGATGTTTTCTTTTTAAATAAAACATATAATTGCTTCGATTTTGTGTGATGTTTTTATTTTTATAAAAATATAGCTCTTAACAACTATATGTGAAAAAAAAACATAATTTAAATGTCCACCACGAACACGTCTCCAGACTCTCATACGAAAGTCAACATTTTAAAGGACTCGCTCACACATTACCGCATTAAATTCATCAATTTCGGTTTGTTTGCGCAAATTGTTGTTGTTGTTGTTATCCACATGGACTTTGATTTTCAAAAAACCCTAAAAAATCGAATGGTATTAAATTGCATGATCTAGGTGGCCAGCTTATGTCACCATTACATTGTTATGAAAATAATTAGAGAACGTCATGATATTAATGTTGAAGTTTCTTCAGCGACACTTTGTACTACAGCAGCAATGTTCTCATTAGAGCGGTCACTTTTTTTTTACCAGACCTTTTTCGATCCTCGATAGAACCAATTTCTTAAATTATTTTCACTAACCTTTGAATTGTTGATTCATTTGGACGATTGTTTACAACAAAAAAAAATTAAAAATTTGACGAAATATGTTTTTTAAACAACTCTATCAGCCTAAAGACCAAGCTACGACTGTTCCGCTCCAATGTTGAATCCGTTCTTCTATATGGGTGCAGCACTTGGAAAGTCACACCCGCTGTCACAAGAAAGCTGCAAACGTTCGTGAATAGATGTCTGCGAAACATCTTGAGGATTTTCTGGCCCAACCATATCTCTAATGACGAACACGAGTGCATTGCGAGTCAAGCGATGCAATGGAACCCTCTCACGCAGAGAGGCAGACGAGTGGACCGACCTAGAAGTACTTGGCGAAGAACGGTCGAAGAGGAATCAGCACATCTGGGGAAAAGTTGGAGAGAGCTGAGATACATCTCCAAAAATAATAAACGATGGCGCGTAAGAGTAGTGGAGGCCTTATGCCCCGCAAGATTAACCTTATGGACATAATAAGTCCGGGGATAGGTTCGACCATTTTCATACTAAGTTTGAAAAGAAATAAAACAACAACTTTGTGAGATATAAAATTGAATCTGACTTTTTTTTGAAGCTACGCTCTTGCCATTATGTGTGAAATAGCACATCATTCAAATGGCCGCTTCGGTTTCGTTGGCAGCGCTTCTAGCGGTCGGTCCAATTTTTGATGACTCGGTCCAATATGTGCGGCGTTATTCCGGCAATAGCGGATCGAATGTTGGCCTCGAGCTCGTCCATCGTGGTTGGCTTGTTAGCGTAGACCCGACGCGACGTAGCCCCAGAGAAAATAATCGAGTGATGTCAAATCGCATGATCGCGGCGGCCAATTGATGAACGCTCCCCGTGAGATGACCCAGTCGTCAAATTTCTTCTTCACAACTTCGAGCATTATGTCGCTTGTATGGTATGCAGCGCCGTTTTGTTGGAACCACAGCTTGGATACATCGATGTTGTCGCGCTCTGACACCGAAAGTCGGTTAACATTGCTCTACACCTGAGACCTCAGACGATAACGGTGTCTCCTTCCTCATTTCGAAAGAAATAAGGTCCGAGGATGCCGACATGTCACAAAACGCACCAAACAGTCAATCTTTGTAGATGCGTTGATGCTTGGCCGAACACTTGTGGATTGTGTTCACTCCAATAATGGCAATGGCTGAGCCAAAAGTGGGCCTTGTCCGGTAAGATGATTTTTTGGCCAAAATCCGGATCTTTTTCCAACATTTCCAGCGCTCAATTTGCAAACTCAAGGCGTTGTCTATAGTCGTCCGGCTTCAATTCTTGAGCCAGCCCAAATCCAAACACAAAATAAGCCGGGTTGATTCTCTGGCAATGTCCAATTCAGCTGATCGCGCCGAATCGACATTTTTGGGTCTTCTTCGATACTGGCTATTACGGCGGCTATGTTTTCTTCATTTCACACCAAGATCCAAAAGAGTGTACTTAGGCTCAAACTTTTCCACGGTGCGACGAATTGACTGCACACTGAAGCCATGATGACGACCGACCTCATGACGAAATTCACGTTACGTATTTACAACTGAGCCGAAATTTCGACAATATTTTTTAATAATTTTCGCACGTTTAGGAAGCGTGAAACGATGCATCATGAAAGACAAACCTTACTGAATATTTTGACACCTGTATGTCAGCTGGTAACTTTGACAGCTGCAGAAACGTAACAATTGGAAAAACTGTTATTGCTATCTGGTCACCCGTTATATAGTATTAAACTGTATTTCGGGTCTGCATGCTATATACAATATATAATATTAGTAGGTAAAAATACTACGTTTCAGTGGATCACTGGATCGATCAATCTTTTTTTCGCAACACCGAAACAAACAAATTCCTCGCTTTATCAAATTTATGAACGCACCTTTGATTAACTTTTGCAATGAGGTTGTTCTTCCTTTCTTGAAGGTGAATTCCTAAATAAATTAGTTTTGGAAAGTGATAGCGATGATAAAAGTGCATCAATTTCAAGTGTCATTAGATTACTAAGATGCCCAAAATGTCTATAATGCTAAATGAGCGCCAATGAACATACATATGTATGTATGTATGTAGAATAGCATTTTGTATTGGCAAAAGTGACATTGGCCAAGTGAGTTCTTTTAGGTTAAGTTAGGTATTTGCATTCTCTTCTGCCGGTTGCTTTGGTTTCTTTTTATTCAATCAAATTGTCGACTGATTTCCATGAGAATTTGGGTGATGTGTGCTGTTTTATAACTCGTTGCAGATGAAACAACATGGTGAGGCAAAGCAACTTAAAATTAAAGCTGAGCTTTGCAAGAAAATTTTTACATTAGATCGCTTTCATCAGGCTCTTAATCTGCTCTCCTTGCAAATACTTATACTGACAAGATAACAGCCAGTAAACTTCCTTTAACCTACCATACTGTGAAATGCAATCTTTCCTATAACTGCATAGACTGCACTGTGAAACTTAACAAAATCATATATATGTCGATTTTAAAACCGCTTTGAGCGTATAATACCACCAAAATGGAAGCACTGCTTAATGAAGTTTTAGGACGTTATGCTCAAACTCCATACAAACTGGATGATTTAAATTCCCCTGATTTATATTATATTTCCGTTTGCAAATTGATGCAAGTAATAGAATATAGCTATATAAAACTATTTCCTTTAGTTGTTCAATACTTTGACATTGAGAATGGGATACAAAACTTTTATGAAAATTGTGATGAGTCAGCAAATGGGATCTGTGACCCTATTCCAGTACAACCTTTCCTTTGATAGAGGGTCTGGTCTGAGCGCATACATTGGTATCCACCACTCTCTTTAAAAAAGTATAAAACAATTAGGAATTAATTTGGTGAAGCCAATTGTCACGCACACATAGTTCACAACACAGTCAAGCGTGAAATGAATTTTTTAAGAATTAATGTTGAAAATATAATTTTAAAAATTTACAGCTATTTCTCTGCAGTCCGAAGAGAAGAGTTTAAAAAATTCGTTGCTGCTGTCGAAGGTGAATGGCATGAGCTGAAACAACATGTTAGTACCACGTGGCTTTAATTGCGTGAACAAATTGATTTCGGATTTGTCTACAAAACCTTGGCAATGATGGACAAGGATTTTACCATATAATCTCGGGTTACCTTATATTAACTAAACAGGAACAAAAGAATTTAAAAGAATGTTAGCATCTGAAATATTAGGGTCTGTAAAACAGTGCCTGTATTCACTCATGCCTATGCTTCCATCGCAACCCCATTTGGAAATAAAGTGAAGGTTGCGCAATTCATTGCATTGTGAACTACTTACAACCTCTTTGATACGAGTAGCTTGAAACCAACGCTGTGGTTATGTTCAAGTTCTGTACAGCTTCATAGGTAGGATACATATTGGTGTTGTGTTCTTTGGCTACATCCCTTATTATTGTACATTATATTGAAACTTTGTTAATTTGGCCTCCACAATTATTGTTAAACCTTTATCTGCGGTATACGGAATAATATCATTGCCCAATTTTTTATGGATTCGGCATGGAAGCGTAATTTTAAATTCTAACCAAATTTTGTTCTTATTTTTAAAAGCTTCGTAATTCCTTGAGGTGGCTAATCATCGACTTTTATATTCAGATGCGAACTTAGTTAACTTTTTCTACGACATAAAATGTTTGTGAAGTTTTTTACCTTTTCTGCAAAAGAAATAAGTTTTTTCTTTAAATTCATAAGATGGACAGCTTGGCAAGAATTCAGTAAGCACATTTTTTGACAACAAAACAAAATTTGATTGTGAGCCTGTAGTAAAAAAGCAAAAACAAAATTGTTTCTTGGGGTAATTATTTACTTTCAATGTTTTTAAAACGGTAAATTGCAAATTATCGCAACTTTTTATATTAATCCCTTAATCAGCTGACATTAAGGTAAATTTCCAGCTAATTTACGAGTATATATAGGTGGAGGATTGTCTCCTCCTCTTCCTCGTCCATGCAGATTCTACAGAAATTGTTTGTAAAAGTGCCAAGCCTTTTTGCGTGCTTGCCTATGAGGCATTGTCCACGGATGACACCTATGATGGCGCTGAGATGTTTCCTATTTAGAAGAATTAGACTCTTAGAGCGATTTAGATCAAGCTTTGGCCAGATCTGTTTGGTCACTAGATATGTTGGTCCAACAGTCCACCTAGGTCTGTTCTTTTATTGGCATACAGCTTTAATACTAATTTGCACGTAGCGAAAAGATGCGGGTATCCATTGCAGATATCACGTTTTTCTTCCACCAGGACAGAACTTCTTTAATCGCCAAATTTTCCGCCTGGAACACGCTACAGTGATTTGAAAGACGGAAAGAGAGGCTTAGATTTAGCTTATCTGAGAAAACACCGCCACTAACCGCGCTGCAGTTACAGCTACTTGCCTGCTGAAAATATCGAGGGGTGTCAAATGAAACAGAATGTCTAATGCCGCAGAGGGAGTAGACCGTAAGCCTCCGCTTATGCATAGACATACTGTTCTTTGGACTCTGCTTTTCATTTTCTACGGCCGTCCACCAGACGACAACCCCGTAAGTAAGTATTGATCTTATGACCGAGATATATAGCCAGTGGGTTATGCGAGGTTGAAGGCCCTATTTATTCCCAATGGCTTTTTTGCAAGAGAGTAAAGCTATTGACTATTTCTTGAATGTTAAGATTCCAGTTTAGTTTCCTGTCAAAAATGAGGCCTAAATATTTTGCAGTATAGGAAAATACTAAACTGGTACCGTTTATTGAAGGAGGGTCTAAATTATTTTTATAAAATTACATGGAAAATTTAACAAAAACAACACAAACCGAAAACGTATCAAACAACAACCTTGGCACTGCACGTGATTCACAAAAGATTCTACTTTAAACGGATCAACTGTCAAAACGGTTGCAATATAAATAGCGGGATTGTTCAAATAATATGCACCTGTTATATGTAAACAACTTGACATGATAAAAAAGAACAACAAATTGCAATTTTTGTTTTATATTGTGGTTTTATCCATGTTTTTGGAAAAATCCGGCTGTTTGCGCCGAATTCGGCATTCACAGAAATAATTTTCAATTATGAATTCGAACTTAAGAGAAGACAGAAACAAAACGAGTATCTCATTAATAAAAAATAAGCTCTTGATCTAAATATTTCTTATAAAATCATAAAAGTTATTATTTTCTTTTTAGTACAATTATAAAAGTCTTGTTTTTAAAGAAAAATATATTACTTTTTATTTAATTAACAACAAGTTGTTTGAATTGATGCAGTTGAGCTGAGATATGTCTGCAAATGTATGAGAACTTGATGAGCTCAACCACCTCAATATCACACTTTTTCAACAAGACAAAGCTATTGGGATACTTACAGATGTGGAAAAAAATGCAAAAATACAGATGTGGGCAGATAGAGCTAACGCAACAGAGATAGTTCGTTGCATTAATCAATTTATGTATGTCCGTCTAACATATGTTGCACACAACTATTTCCACAAACTTCTGAAAGATTCTGCCTTATATGCTTCCTTGTAATGTAAATATTTTTAAATAAAACGTAAACAATCAAAAACTTTATGGAACTCGACTTCGTTGATATGGCCACCGCGGGCACGTTTGCAGCGGTCGATTCTTTTGACCCAATTTTCTACGACTCGGCCACACATTTCGGCCGAAACGGCCGCTATTTTGCGTTCAATATTGGCTCTGAGCTCTTTCAACGTCGTCGGCGTGTTGGCATAAACCAATGACTTAACGTAGTCACACAGAAAATAGTCAAGCGGCGTTAAATCGCACGAACGAGGCGGCCAATCGACTGTCTGCCCATATCTTGAGATAACACGCTCACCATACTTAGTCTTCAATAAATCGATTGTAGCCTGTGCTGTGTGGCTTGTGGCATCATCCTGTTGAAACCACATGTCGTCCAAGTCCATATCTTCCAATTCGGGCCAAAAATAATCGGTCATCATGGCGCGATAACGCTGACCATTCACAGCAACGTGATGATCGTTATAGTCGACGAAAAAATATTGCCCAATAACGCCGCCGGCATGAAAACCGCACCAAACAGTTATTTTTTGTAGATGAAGTGGTGATTCATGAAGCACATGTGGATTTTCACCCGACCAATAACGCATATTTTGCTTATTGATGAACCCATTGAGCCAAAAATGAGCTTCGTCACTGAAGATGATTTTGCGATGAAATTCGTCATCTTGGCGCATCTTCTCCAGAACCCAATCAGAGAACGTACATCGCTTCAAATGGTCCATCGGCTTCAATTCTTGAGTCAGCTTGATCTTGTATGGGTGTAAACCAAGATCCTTACGTAAAATACGCCATAATGTGGTCTGAGCGATGCCCAATTCTTGAGAACGCCGTGGAATTGACTGATTTGGATCGTTTACTACGGACGCCTGAACGGCAGATACATTTTCGACACTTCGACCAACCCGTTATCTCACTGACACGACAACATCACACAACGAATATGTAGACTCAAATTTTTGCACTAAACTTATTATTACGACCGAAAATTGGAGTTAACGCTCTTAAAGTTGCAGTCATCGACTCCGAATTTCGGTAGAAAATTTGTATAATTTGCAGACGTTGCTCGTTCGTGTACTTTACCATGATGAAAATGTTGGAGCTTACTAAATAAATTGACAGTGACAGTTTGATGATTAGTGAAAGAGTGCGTTCACAAATTAAATTCAAAGTTGTCAAGTCCCTATTGGAAACCCTTTATAAATTTTGTCTTAAAATAAATATAAAATTACTCTAATCAACCTCGATCAAAATTTTTTAAGTATTTATACCAATTTTTAAAGAATAGTTAATAACACCATAAGTGGAAATATATGGTATAAATCATATAGATCCAACAAATAAACTAAATAAATAATTATTTAATGATTTATTTATAAAAAATAATGAATTTTTGAGATTAAATTACCAAATAAACCCCCTAAAATACATACGAGTATGTGTACAAATAAAGTCATAAATTTTAAATAATAATGTAAACAAATTGTATCTGGTGTTAAAAAAATTAATTATCTTACCACCAACAATTCTTTACACAGGTACTACGCCAAGTTGGCATTGGTGTAAGTAGTGACAGGAGCTGTACTATTGATTTAGATGAAATGAACGACTATTTTGTTTCAAATGATGTTGCTGCCGATTGTTTCGAGTTGTCTCCACTACTGCTACCGATGCTTCTGACTACAGACCTGTCAGTATCTTACCTTGCCTGTCTAAGGTGTTTGAAAAGGTAATAGAGTCACAAATTCAGAAACACTTGGTTGAAAATTCCCTGTTGAGCCCATTCCAATCGGGCTTTAGGAAGAGCCATAGCTGTTCTTCCGCCATGGTAAAAATCTTGGATGATATCAGGCAAGATTTTGACAAAGTATTTGTGACGCTGCTCTGCCTGCTTGATTTCTCTAAGGCTTTTGACAGACTGAATCATTCCATTCTTTGTTGGAAACTGCACCGTTACTATAGTTTTAGTGAAAGAGCTGTAAGGCTCATTCGAAACTTTTTATGTGGACGGTCACAAATAGTCGTTGCTGGTAACAATCGCTCATGTCTCCGGTCAGTTTCTCAAGGGGTTCCGCAGGGATCAATATTGGGCCCAATTTTGTTCTGTATGTACATAAATGACTTAGCATCAATTTGTAAGCACGCGCATATTCATTTCTATGCAGACGATGTACAACTTTACCTATCTCATCCGGTTAATAAAATAGTTTAGTCACTACTAAATGAGGATCTTCCTTCTATTGTTGAATGGGCAACTAAAAATGGACTAGCTTTGAACCCAAAAAAATGTCAAGTATTTCCAATATCAAACAAGTCTTTTGAGCTAAGTCTAGTTCCTGATGTTTGCTTAGCCGGTAGTAAGATTAGGTTAATTGAGGTGGCTACAAGTCTTGGTTTCACCATAAACCGAAAGCTTTCTGGCTATAACCACGTTAACATCGTTGTTGGTCGCGTGTACGGATGCTTGCGTAAACTTTGGATTTCTGCCAACTATACCCCCTGGAATACTCGCCGAAGACTTGTGCTCACTCTCATAATACCCATTATTTCATATGCTGCAGCTGTCTACAGAGACCTTGACTCACTATCTTTTCGCAAGCTCCAGGTTGCTTATAATGATGCTGTTCGGTATGTTTATGCAAGGCAACGATATGATAGAATCTCGGAATTCTCATGCCGGTTTCTTACCTTTACTCCAAGCTGGAATTTTCCCTTTCCAGAAGAACTTTCAACATTAGCACTCAGCGTTGCAAATACCTCAATTCATCGCGATTATTTTTCATTTATGCTATTAGACTATGGAATAACTTACCGTCTCATATAAAGTGCTTGTCAAATACTGCTAGCTTCAAAACTGCCTTGTATGTGTACTTTTCTTCTTAATGCATCTATTTACTATCAACTCTACCTCAGTTTTTCTCCAATTTCTTAACTACTTTATTTCCTCTCCCTTTTTTTTATCTTTCTTTTTCCTTTTTATTTTTTTTTTTATTTTTTATTATTATCATTATAATTACTATTACTTATCATTTTGTAACTAAAAATTATCACTTAGTACTATAAGAGACATTGTCTTAATGTACAACTTGTTTATAGCAATTAATTGAAATTGAATTGAATGTGTAAAATGCAGAACAATTCTCATAAATATCAACCATAATATAACTTTTAATATTACTCATACTTCATCATTTAAAGCATTTAAATCCCCTCTTATTGAATAATGAACTGGTCGTAAAGAATAACAAACAATTAATCCTGTAGAAAAAAAAATTTACTTAATATACTTCAAGAAGCAATTTCTAAATAAAATAAAAAAAAATTTTGAATAAAATCCGACTAAAAAAGGTATACCACATAAAATTAATTAGCTACATTAAAACAAGAAGAAGTCAAAGATATATACGAATATGTATAAACTTAATCTTCCCTAAGATATTTTCAGCTTTATCTGATTTTGCGACTACTGCCCTAGCGTTGTATTCATATAAAAACATAGACTTGACTTTGGAATGAATAAGTCACAGCTCGATGTGTAGATTTTTTACATTGCTCCATTCGGCTGGCTATATTCAATTCAGTCCGGCCAGCATAACAATAATTTCAGGAATGCATATTTAAGCAGTTAATTTCCATTTGGACGTTTTCTGCTATACTTTTTACACTTGAGAGAGCATATGTACGCATGCATCGCCAGAGTAGTCAATATGTTGAAGTTGAAAGTTTCCATCCAATCCTCCGTTGACACAGGAGCAGTAGCCCGACTAGGATCCATACGGAAAACTGTTTTTTTGCAATAAAGTGTTTTTTTCCAATTGTTATGTAAATCACTTCAAAACAGTTGACTACTGTCTATACTAACTAATTTTAGTACAAAACTGCTGTAGTTTTAGCTACAATATAATACAAAGAGTGGCCGTGGTGTAGTGGTACTAGCAATCGCTTCTCACTCGGGGGATCAAAGGTTCGAATCCTACCCATTGACAAGTTTTTCAAGTTTCTCATTTGTGTAATTGGAACTCAGAAAGAAAAATTCAACAGGCAACAGTAAAAGGGTATTAACCCCTTAGGCGCGCTTAAATTATAAAAAAAAAAAACCAAAATAGCATCCAGATAACTTCCCAGATTTCATCTGCAGCAAAATTTCCTTATAATACTTTACGTTTAAATGTATTTTTTTCTTCTAGTAGTGAGTTCGATGAGTTGAACCACAATTTAAGTTTGCCGCCAAATCCTAGCGACTTGTTGTTTTTTAGCGTTTGGTAGCGATACAGATCATATCTCTTTAAGTTATTGTGATGCATATTGGGGCATTTATTACCCCGGACACCACGATCCGAAAAGTGTGTGTGCATTGCGGTAATGAAAACTCGATTCAAGTCTCCTTCTTTCTCTTAGATTAGCCCTCATCCAAAACCATCAACTATCGTGCAACGCTTTTAACGTGTGATGGTTGGAACAGCCACCACATGTCAGTTATATGTAAATAGTGAATAGTAGTTCTGGAATCTTTAATTCTGACGACGACCTCAAGGTACCGAGTTGGATATTAGCATCATAAAATGCTGATGTCAGCTCGCTGTTATGCATTGGGATCTGGTTCTCGCCGACCTCTAATCATCTTATGCTCAATCTTTATCGCATAAACTCTTGCTAAATCTGAAGAAATCTGAATTCTGGGACCCAGAATCTAGAGGTGTTTTCATTTTTCAGAAACCAATCGGGTAGTCCGGGTATAATAGCCAAAAATGCTGAACGACCAATTTCGGCTTCAGTAAGTCAGGAAGGTAATAACACACATTCACTCCTATGGAACCGCCAGAGGTCCACACTTTTAATTTTAGCCACGACGTATAACGGCTTATTGTTCCAAATAGGAGGCAAAGCAATAGTTCAAGACTAACTTGGGGTTCGAAACAAGTTTTTGACAGCCAACCTGGGGGACCGAGGCAACTAGCAACAATAACATGGAGGTAATTATTAATGACTTACTTACTTACTTAGGTGGAGCTACAGTTCGGAGTGAACCTGAGCCTCTCCAGTTAGTCCGGCCTTTTTCTAACTGCTTCGATTGAAGTCCCCTTCTACTTGAGCATACTACTTGATTCAAAGACTTTACAGACCGGCGCATTGGTGTCCATTCGCTCTACATGTCGTTGCCATCTCAGGTGAATGATGGACACTTTTATGACTAGGTTGATGTTGCTGTACAGTCGTTTAATCTACTTCTTCAAAGCCCGTCAACGCAAATGGGACTGAATATGTTTCTAAAAAAAATTTTCTCGAACCGACTGAGGATATCTTCATCTGATTTCGATAGGGTCCATGCTCCGGCGAGATAAAGTAGAACTAGGATTATCAAGTTCTTATATATGTAGTCTCCTTAGTTTTCCAGGATATAGCCTTACTACTTAATTTGCTTCATAGCCCAAAGAAACAGCGATTGGCAAGGTAGACAAAGTCCTTTCCTATCTTGAAATTGTAACTGTCGACTGTGAGGTTCTGTCCTACTCGTCGATATTATTTGTCCATTTTTGCTGACATCGTATACTTGGTTTTGCCCTCACTTACTGCTAAACCCATTTTGACAGCTTCCATTTCAATACTAGCGAACGCACCGGTGATAGCCTGCTGTGTTCTCCCAATTATGTCAATATCATCTGCACAGACTTTTGAAAGATTATACCTACAGTATTCCCTTGTGAGTTGCGCACAATTGTTTCAAGTATGATGATGATTGAATTTACATGACATCGCGTCAGCTTTTCTAAAACCGTCTCTGTTAAGTCGTTACCGACGTTGATGGAACAGCGAACGTACTAAATCGTCATTCTGCATAGACGGACGAGCTTTGCAGGAATGCCAAAACTACACATGGCTCTTTATAGCTCGTCTCTATAAATGCTGTCACATGCGGTCTTAAAATCGATGAAAAGATGGTGAGTATCGACTTGCACTTCTTGAGTCTTTTCCAAGACCTGCCTGAGTGTGAAGATTTGGTTGATTGTGGACTTTCCTGGTCTGAAACCGCACTGATAGGGGCCAGTCAGGTTGTTGACGAATGGTTTCAGACGTTCACACAATATGGCAGATAAGATCTTGTATGCGATGTTGAGGAGACTTATACCTCTATAGTTCGAGCAGTTGAAGAGGTCTCCTTTTTTGTGGTTCGGGCAAACGATACTGAGATTCCACTCATCAGGCATACACTCTTCTGATCAGATCTGAGAATTGAATTGGTGTACTTGTATGATTTCCACAAAGTCATTATTTCCAGCTGCTTTCAATAAATCGGCCGGTAAGCTATTATGTCCAGCTGCTTGCTTTGTTGGTTCTTAGCATAGATTCTTACTTCGTTTTGGTCAGGTGGTCGGATGTTTAGACTATCATAGTCATAATAGTGTTCACGAGCAGCTCTCGTCCTGTGTTGCAGTGCCTCTTTGTACACTATTTGTTTAGCTGCATGTGCTTGCCGGCATTCTTCATCAAATAACGAATTTCTTAATGGTTGTCGGGTGAAACCCAGGATTAATGGCATTCTAGTTAAAAAGAGTTAGTCTCGGAGCAGGACAGAAGAGAGATAATTAGTAGATTGCTACAAAAGTCAAATTTGATTGATAATGTGATAATTGACGCGGCAAAGTCAAGACTTCGACTTGGTCAGATTCTTGCTATCAAAACACATACGATTGATCTGTTACATACCAGAACACATGCTCAAAGAAAGACATTGTAAAGCTCTTCAACAGATAATCTTTTGAATTCCATAATAACGATTAATATGTATCTCCACTCATCATTGGTTTTACAATCTTTACCTCTGATATCGAAAACCTTTCCAACATCCAAAAAATTGGATAACATTGATCCTTTGGTAGTGTAATGACACCAATGAATACTTATTCTGCAGAGCAAATACATATGTATACTCGTATGATACAACACATACAAGAGGACCTTATGCTAAAAACTAACAGTCATTGGCTACCCGCGCAATCTTAAATGACATGTGTAAAATTACCTCTTCTCAGGTGTGTTCAAGTATCATTCTTTTCAGTAGTGTAAAAGGTAAAGATTCATTCCTACTACTGCTATCGTGAATAATTATAAAACACATTTTATCTCACAGACATTATCATTATCATGCGAAATTTCACCGCATACTTATGCGCTTTCGTGTTGCTGTGCAATTAAAAGGTTGATATATGTCCCACAAAATGAAAAATATCTGCGTAATCTATGCGAGTACACCTTCTGTAATTGGATAATTAGTCCAAAAACCTCACAACAAAACGCACTTTTGAGTCTTATCAAATGAAATCACGCGAGTGCATACTACCAACCTCAACTCAGCCGACTGCGACCTAGAGAGTAGAGAGGAGAACTGAACTTCACCATTACCTACAACTGTAGATATTTTCTGCATAATCCCTCCACCCACACTGGAACCATTCTTAACTCACCACATCTGTTGGAAAGAGTACTATGCCGGTTCCAGCAAACCATTGCCGGCTAAAGCAGTGTCGTACTCTTATGCGTGACGTATCCGATAAATTGCCCCTCACTACCAACTCCCACACGCACTTTCCAAACCATTCCCGACGACTGCATTTGGAAAGAGATTATTTTTTTATTTTTATTTTTGTGGGTCACATGGGTTACATCATGGCCAGGACCAGAAAGAATATACAGATACCACGCGTCTAGAACTAAAATTTTATACGCTGTCGTGCGTCGTCGCCGAACCTCTACTCTAAAGTCAAATTTAATTCGGTGGAATCTTGGACGTAATTAATTTCAATAAAATTGTCGTTAATGTCATTGTGAAGCCTAACAAAGGCTGAAACTGATTGTCATCTAGAATAAGCTGCCTTACATAATGCAGTGGAGGCACACATGAAGTTTGTATAATTTATGTAGTTCCATGCCCTATGTTCCTAGCTATCGTAGGAGCAGAGGGAATGCCCAACTATGGGACATGCGCCGTCTTTTTCAGGTTATCTCCTCTGTCAACTGTGATTGTAAGTATAATCCCTTCAAGAAATTTTAAACGTTGTTGTTGTTTTTTGTTGTTGGGCTCTATGAAGATGATGAAGAAGATGACTCATTTCATCGGAGCTGGAACTGAAGATAGGTTCAGAGGAGACAAAAATGGGAAAAGAAAGATTTAGGTTTTTCGTCACTGGCGCGCCACAGACGATGCTTGTTACGATTCATGGCTGAAAGGATCTTAAAGCGACCCACTCGAGAAAAACTCGTTAGGGTGAGGTGTTTCGTTTCGTTCTTTAAGCGATGCTTTGAGTATTTTTCCAGAACTCAGAGGTGTGCCGAAATACGGATAAGAACAGACTTTACGGTTTGTAGTGGGGACGTACATAAATATGTACAAGTAATTGAAAGGGTTCTTTTTTTATATGGTGGAAGAGGCAAGACAAGGGTTAGTGCTTTATATGGATGAGACCAACGAGTGCACTTTTGAGTCATCAAGTCCTCAATATTGCGACGCGTCCTGCAGTCTGATGTTGTTTGCCGTTGTTAACATTATATCATACTCGTATATAGGAATCCTATGTACTTTTGGAGAAAAAAATAATGGTTTTATCCTCCTTTTTTCAATAATATGATAGAATTTAAGAAATATGTATATACATATACTCGTATTACTTACATAAAGTTTAAGTCAGTTTTGAAACTGATTTTGCAGTTTATGTCACATGAAATGTTTTAGCACTTTTGATAAATGGCAGTAATTGTCGGAGGTGGAATGAAATAGGTTACCCTGAAATAAGGTGCATAGCACTGAGTAAACTGAGTTGGTATCATATGGATAAACATACATACGTTGAGCTAAAGCATGTTTTTTTGGCAAAGTTGTTCTCTAACATATGTAAAACGGCTGATGATGAGAAATTCTGGATAAGGTGTAAATAATCTAACGTCTGTCGGACGATTTTACTGAATAATTAAAATTTAAAGATATGTCCACCCCTTTTTAGTTTAGTAGTCTAACCAATATCATTCAGGAAATAATATTGGTATGCATATTGCTAGCAATGTCATAGCAATATCAATATTATTGTCAAATGAGGGTCCCCTACAAAACCTAAGCTTCAAAAAATCAACAAAATGAATTGCTAAAATTTTTAATAATTATGGAAACAGAAAAAGAACAGAAAAGAAGAAAAAGAGGAAGCATAGAACTGCGAGATCGGCTAGTGCACTCTACGAGCAAAACAAGAGGATGAAAATCGGTTTATTCAAATAGAAAGAAAGAAAGGAAAGAGCATAAGATGCACGCGATCGAAATAATGGAGAGGTGCTACTCCACGAGCAAAGTTATCAAGTTTGACCAAAAGATAAAAACATCTAATGCCATCTAATGACCCGAGCAGAGATGACGAGCAAGCAAATTTAGTAGCAAACGCAAAATCGTTGCCATGTAGAATGTGGAAAACCACTGCGACCAGGCAGAATGAACAGCATGACCTACCAAGCTATTGAAGACACCGGGAGATGGAATAATAGAGAGAAAACAAAAATTAATTTTTAAAATGTGGAAAATAACCCAGACGGTATAAACGTCAGCATCGTTCGCTCAATAAACAATAAAAGAGATTTTCTAAACTGCGCTAAGTATAAAGGCATCAGAATAGGTTAGGTTAGATAACAGTGGCTGTTGGAAAACCCAAACCACATAGGCATATTCGCCCATTGTGATGCCACGTGGATCTATGATCCTGCTCGTCTTGGAACCAATTTGAGATTCTGACTAAACGTACTACACTGTTAACTATATTATTTAGATTGCTTAAGTCATTATAGAAGAACGCACCTAAGTGGAGTTTTCTTTTTTGCGATAGAAGTCGTTTGTAAAAGCACCAACCGTTTCGGCACGGTTGCCTATAAGACAGTATCCAGTGTTGACACCTGTGATAGCGGTGAGGTGCTTCCTTTTTAGAAAGATCAAACTCTTAGGGCGATTCAGATCCAGTTTTGGCCAGATTTGCCTGGTCGCTAGACATGTTAACCCAATAGTCCACCTAAGGTGGACTAAGTTTTAATTTGAATGTAGCGATTGGTATGCCAATGACATCTTTTTCAGGTAGAAGTGTTTCCAATTTTTGGCGAGTTCGTTGGACTTACAATTCCCAGGAATATCGCTGTGGTCCGGCACCGAACATAAGTGGATCTTGAATTGCTCTGTCATCGCTTTGAGAGATTTTCTGCAGTCAAGGGCGATTTTAGAATTTTGTGAGACTGAATCCAGGGATTTGATAGCGGTCTGACTATCCTAAAATATGCGGATATCCTTTGGAGGTATCACGGTTTTCTTCAGCCAGGACAGAACTTCTTTAATCGTCAAAACTTCCGCCTGGAACACGCTAAAGTGATTTTGAAGGAGGAATGAGAGGCTTAGGCTAAGCTTATCTCAGAGAACACCTACACCAACAAAATCTGGTCTTGCGTTTTGTGCAAACGCATGAAATTATTTGGTAATGATCTTATTGGACACGGTTATGTTAGGACCCTGCAGTAGAGATGGCGACACAACAAACCTGAATTAGCCAACGGCGGCTTACATAACCCCAGCGAGGCTAGTCCCAAGGTCTTATTAAAGACCTGGCCCCCCAGGTTGAGGGTTGCGCGTGGTCATAACTTCTCCAAACGTTGAGAAAAAAAAAGTCAAGAGACGACGGATATAATGTGAGTGACTGTCTAACGTTTTAAGGACAACGGATCTCAGCTTTGCATATAGAATATTAGGATATTTAACATACCACGTGCTACTGAAAACCTCGCGCCCTAGATTGCCATAAAGTAGGTAAGAAGTGTAATGGGATATAAAACTATGACATCTACTACGAAGACTGTAGGGCGAGGGTGGTTAAAAAATCGTAAGCTTTCGGAATGTAAGCGAACGCCTCATAACTATCCGCATCAAGATGAAATTCGGAAATATAAGCCCGATTTGCGTTCATGTCCCTACAGAGGGTAAATATTACGGCATTACCAACGAATTCTATGACCTCCTGGCCCAAACAAATGCTTAGTACCCCAGATATGATATCAAAGATGTACTAGGAGATCTTAACGCAAGGCTGGGTAGGCAAGCTGTCTTTGAACGGGTTATGGGAAAACACAGACTCCATAACACGGCGTCCGACAATGGATTCAGGTTTTTAGAACTGGCAAGGAGGCAGAACCTTTTAGTAGACCGCACGCGGTTCCCACATCTCAAGATCCAATAAGAGGATTTGGCTATCCCCTGATCAATCAACCGCCAAACAGTTTGATCACATTGCAATCAATGTCAGACACTTGTCCAGCATTCTGGATGTCCGAATTTTCCGATGAGCCGGATCCTTTTTTCGCTGCAGCCAGGTTAGGAATGCGGATATCACAAACTCTACAGAGTGAAGTAAGAACACCAAAGTTCGGCGGCCAAAAGCTGCAGTAACAGGAGATCGAATCGTGGCCCATCGCGTTTTCCTCAAACCCTCTCAAAATCCTAGCACCCATTACACAAACCAAGGAACACCAGAGAAGCTGTTTCTGATTTAATTGATTTCAAAGCGCGGCTGTAAAAAAACCTCTGGCGGCCAAACAAGTAGCATATGGTATAAGGCTGAGCTGCACCTAGCGACGAGAGGTGCCTGTGAGCTCTGGGCAGAAAAGAGGGAAAGAGTACAGGTTTCTCGGAAAGGAAAAAAAAGAGCACGAGAAGTGGGAGGTCGGTCCATGTCAGACCAATGGCTTGGCCTTCAACTTAAGACTTATAACTTTAGGGTAGTTAAGGACTAAATTGATGCCGCAAATACAAGCAACCAGGACAACATCAGTGCAGAATTACTCTTGCCAAAAGCTGTTTCTTTGAGCTCGGGATTTGAGCATTTGTGTAACAGAGCCCTCTTTCGTACGATCAAGCTGTCTTTATACAAGATCCTTATCATTCGCAAGTGTTTGGACCTTAGGCCTTGTCTGTCTTAGAGAGAAAAAAAAACACTGTGCGTCACTTACGGTCCCGTTTGACGGGGAATGGAGGAGGGGGTTCAACTCATTAATATTTCGAGTCTAACTTGGAGTGAGGCACTAGAGACAGCTGGTAAGGGATCGTGCAAACTGGAAAGATTTGCGCGTTAAGTTCACAATTGTTCACAATATTTACATATTCACACTACGACAGATATTAGGAAAAAAAACAAACAAGTCGAGATCGATGCTTACTACTCGTACAATACCTTTTTATCGACTTTGATACCGCATATGACAGCATATATAGTGATGAACTATACAGAGTCATGTAAATGTTTCGGGATACCCCTGCTGTGCAATTAATTGCACACACGGTATTGAGATCGTTGGCAAAACGCAGCAAGCTTTGACTGTTGCATTGAGGTTTATTAAAATAAAGGCACGAAAATTTGGTTTAGCTGTAAATGAGGGCAAAATCCAATATATGCTGTCAACAAGAATCGATGAACAACATCAACGGTTGAGGTAATTAGGGATTTTGTCCACCTCGGCTTAGCTATTGTCTCTAATAATGACACATCTTCAAAGATCAAACCAAGGGTTACACTTGCAAATCAATATCAATCTTTGGCTTTTTTTCTGTCGGAATAGAGCACTCAGACAAAGAACTAGTCCTTTGCACTCCTAATAAGTTCCTTATAATGGAATCTTACAGTTTTGTGAAGAAAGATAAGTAAGCGATTCAGTTGTATGGTGCTTACAGTACCAGCACCCACCATCTCAGCGCCAAGTACCTAGAACCTTATGCGAGCGTAGGTCGGACATTCTCAGAGGTAGTGTTCCGCGGTGTCGTCATCCATTTCACTGCAAGCGTCGCAGGATATTGTAATATTTTTAGTTCAAGGTTTGCCATATGGATCGTTTAATAATCGCTGAACGTGTTAAAATTGTGCAAACTTACTATTGTACATAAATAGTGATTTTGTAGCAGGCATGTTTCGCGCATTACGAGCAGATTTTAACCGACATAATCCATCTGAGCATATTATAGGCAAAACTGTGAAAAGGTTCGAAGGGACTCAACTCACTCCAGAATTGAAGCCAGCTGACCACGGAATGTGTAGAATATACGACTATTGGGTGCTTGAACATCAGGAATTGGATGACCAATTTTCACGCAACATTTTCTTCAGCGATGTCACCAGCAGTTTCGACCTTTTCGCAAAAGTCTTTATAACAGTCACTCTTCGAAATCCGGCTAAGCTTCTTATATTCTTTTTGCTTCGATCTGTATAGATTCCAGTCTTTCAGCTTTTGTTTTGTCCTGAGATTAGGGAGAGCACCGTTGTACTTATCCAGATCCTCTTTAAGTCGTGTACAGTTAGTTTTCTGCGGATTCCTCGTCTTCAACAAGGTCGACACCTCGCATACCTATGGTCTGTCATGGACATCTCCAATAGTACTTTCCAGCCTATAATCTCCTTAGCATTCCTGTTGGATAACGTTAAGTCGATTGTTTGCTGCCATACTCTCGTAACAAAAGTTGGCTTAGAGCCAACATTGCTAGACGGAGAAGATTGGTTCTCACGTTGCATTTGCTACTGCCCAAATCTTCCTGAAATCACAGTATTGAATGATTTTAGCTAGGGAGGAAAAAAGTGAGATACCAATGTGCGTTGGTTTTAAATGTTTGCAAGTTATAGTGACTAGGAAATAAAGAGCTCGGTAGGGCATTCCATAAGTGAGTTGTACGGCTTAGGAAAGAATCACGATATTTCAAAATACGTCAGAAGGTGGGCTTGAGGGTGTACTGATGAGCATTCACAGCGAGACGGGTGTTACTGGTGAAAGTTTGAAGCGGCGGTATACTACTGGCAATTTCGGTGGAGAACTGGTGGTGAAAATAGCGATACATAGGGAAAATAAGCAGACGCAACGACGAATTCGTGTCATTCTCCGTTTGTTTCGTAGCTTAGATCCGTAGCAACTAAATCTTGATTGCAAAATTACCCAAGTTTAGATGGTGAGAGTGAGTTCGGCATATAAAGATAAGTTCTAAGTCTGTTCTTGTATGG
Organism: Volucella bombylans; assembly: GCA_949129095.1. NCBI lineage: Eukaryota > Metazoa > Arthropoda > Insecta > Diptera > Syrphidae > Volucella > Volucella bombylans. The sequence goes on along the minus strand of OX422140.1, from coordinate 124,004,911 downwards.
ACATTATGTGAGGTTTAGCAGACTTGGAATGTTGAAAGTTGATCTGAGCACACAAAATAGATGAGTACTAGGGTAGTCGCTTCTTATCTGCACTCATTTGGAAACAAAGTGGATATTAGCTCTTCCAAGGTGCAAATAGGGAGGGACGTGAATCATACCTAGATTTAATGGTCTCGATAGAAGCCTTGTTTAAGCCCACAACAAGAGAAGAGATGTCCTGGTTCTCCCGATTTTTTCTCTCCGTGTGAGAGTAGATTTTCCACTTTTCAGTGTCGAGTCCACGGTTCTAGTTACGAAGACGCATTGGCGCATTCCCCATTTCCCTGAGTTGCCCTAGAAGCTTTGGCTTAAGAAGGCAATTAAGTAATAAGGCCTTGTCAAGGTTAAGAGGGACGATAGCGTATGCGGATGAAGATAAACTTGGCCATTTTAAACGCAAACTTCTTCGAGTGGTTTGTGTTAACGAGTTTTGGAGCAATAATGGTTTGATTAGAAAAATCCGCATCAGTCTCTTGAGATGGAATATGTAGCACGAATGAATATTTGCGCTTTGGTCCGGAAATTAGCTTAGGTGGTGCGAGCAAGTGGAATGAGACCTCAACCATCTCGGCGTGCGGAACTAGATAAAGTTGACCGAATGCAATGCTTATTAGAGATATTTGATGGTTGATGCACAAATTCACACTAGACCTTCTTTCTGCATGTTGCCTTGTGAATTTCGAGATAAAAGAAATGCGTACTAGCGAGGAAAATGTTTCATTACGCCGCAAAGTACATTAGCCTCAATCTGTTATCGAAAATTGTGTCATAGTGACTGCACTTTCTTATGGGAGTTCCACGAACTCTTTCTTGAAAAAGTAAGAAGTGATGAATGGGCCAGCGTGAAACCCACACCATTTTGTTTGGTGTAATTGAGTTTTGCCTGTTCTGGAACCAATTGAGCAAAATGTGAGCCTCTTCATAAAAATAAGGATCGACTTCAAGCTGCTCAAGGGCCTCATTCGCGAACTTCCGTCGCAAGCCATGATCTCGTGGCCTTAATCAGAGTTCTTGTCATAAAATTATCCACATAGTGGTTTTACAAAAGTATCCATTTGGGCGGTAATCAGGACAAAAGAAGTTCATTGAAATACTTTTGAATAATACCAAGGTGTTCTTTTAGAGTAAATGATTTCTCAAGCGATTTGAAGCAAAAGGATGTGAAAACAAAATATAGATGTACAGTAGAATAATGTCGGCGAGGTTGACAAAATGGAATGAAGTAAAAAGTATGTGTATCCGTGAAATTTCCCACATTAACCAATCGAAAGTGGAAATGCTTCAGGCTGAGCAAGTAGCGAGTTTTGCCATATTCGACGAATGAGTGGACAAATTTGGTCCAAAAACTAAAAGAGACTCAAATTCTAGTTGGGATTCAAAGAACCGAAGAAAGGAAAACAATTGCGATATCCAAATGCGAGAAATACAGAAAACTCTTGTCCTCACTTTTGAGCTGATTCAAAATAGAGCCTCTCGTAAAATAGTACTAAGGTCCGCGAATTTAGCCAACCCCATAAGCAGAGAAGTAGCAATGCAGATACGTGGGAAAAATACTCTCACATAATTGGATATATTTATACGTGGTTAAATATTTCAACAATTAAAAAAATATGATGGATAAAATGAGTCTTTTATATACACATGGGCAAGGATATCATAGGATTTGTGATAGTGTCTGTCGTTGTGAACTTCTTCCTCAATAGGGTCATAAGAGCTTATGGACCCTAAATTGTCAACTTGAAAATAAATTCGAATTGTTTCCCCCTATAACAAGAAATATAAACTAATTTTTTCCAACACCTACATGTATGCCTATTAAGATAGCTCCGACGTTGTCCAACGACATCCTAACACAGACTGGACATCCTAAGAATGACGATGTACCAGGGAACTAGTTGAGGACATACATATTTTCAAATTACGAGGAAATTGGTCTCTGAACAACCTTGAAAATCATGGGTAGCCAGGAGTCAAAAGTAGAGCAATACAAAATGTCGCATGCAAATTAGGAAGCAACTACAAACCTGTTCAAATTTGAAAAAAAAAAACATTTCATTTGGCTACTTCTACAATACATCAGATATGTATACAAGTGTTCACAGTTCATCGGCTATAAGGGCATAAATACACAATTTATCTTATCATTGTTCCATATACTCGTATGTACACAAAACTAATAAATCAAATAATCTAAATATGGTCTCACAATAATAAAATCACTTCCACAATTCCAAAATTGATTTGCATTTTTAAATGGGCAATTTACTAATCTGATTCGTTCCACATAATAGTCTAAGCATCGATAAACGTATTCAAGAAATACTCGCACTCGTATACTCATATCGTATCTCTGGTATCGAAAATCGATTTAATTCATCTAAATGTAATTTTCCACATGACTGATCTTCTCGTCAATCAAGAAAGATAGCAAAACGAAAGATGAAAATTTATTACGACAATTTTGATGAAGGCGCGTCTTGGGAGCTCAATCGTCTTTCAGTAGTAATTCGAGTACGAGTATAGGAGTATAGTATACGAGCATCTCAGGCAATTAAGACCGATTCTGAGCTTAGATACGTACTTATGGATACATTCGACAAGATCCATTGCACTATATATGGAGTTGTTACTCATTGGACGTCTTTTGAAGTAAATTAAGCATTATTGGTCCGCGCTTGAATGAACGGCTGAATCGTCGTTGCTGGCTAGCTTCTTCCATAAAAAGTGAATATTGACGAAATTGCCAGGCTGGTCGATTTTGTCCATTTTGTATGGTTTGTGTTGTTTGTGTGTAAACACGCTGCGGACGCATTAATTACACGTTATTTGTTTTAATTTCCTGCACATGTATCTATGTGGGCATAAAACTAAATTAAAAAATCACTATATTGGGCGACAAACTCAAAGAGCTGGTAATAATTTTTAAAAGATGTGTAAAACAATTAATTGGCAACAGTTAACTTTCATGAGATCGACTCAGTTGACCTAAATTGGGATGCTGCATTTTAAGTGGTTCACAGAAGCCTGACAGATTTATGATTAGGTAACCTATAATTGTTCCCACGTAATTTTTTTGTAACTACAAATGTATCTACACTTGATACAATTTGAGAGAGAGGTGCTCTTGACATGTATTATAGTGAAGTGACATCAAAACGATGCCAGGCTTCCAAAAAATATCAAATGCAAAACAACGAGCTAAAAATAAATTGTCGGTTTTAGATTTAAAATTTAAATTTTTGTTCAATAAATTCGATATTCTAATATAACAGAAAAGTTCATCGCATTCATCTTTAGATTTACCTCGATTGGGGTGAGATTAGTTAATTGGATTTTATTAAAAGATGAAGGAGTTGAGGTTGCTGGCTAACTTACGATCTTGCTATCTAATTAGATTGCATAGTTAAAGTTACAAAGTGATAAAGCTACAATATAACAACTTTAGGTGTTCAGAAAGTTTCATAAAAATATCATACTTTGGTAAGAATATCGAGTTGAAGTGACTGCTTTTGAAAATCCGACACTCTTAATCCAATATATGAACATGAGGTCCGTATGATACCACGTGAAACTTCTAATGTCTGTCTTTTTTTCCTATCGGAACAGGGCACTTAGGACAACAACTAGTCCTCGTAATGAAAGTTCTCAGTCTTTCAAAGAATCAATCTTTTTTTTTTTATGTCGGAACAGAGCGCTCTCTTTATGGAATGTGTCAGTCTTTCGAAGAAGGGTGATAAATTATTACAGTGCACCATTAATACCAGCACCCACCACATCCATGCCTTGCACCTATAGCTTAATGCGAGAGTAAGTCAAGTGAAGAAAGAAGTAAAGTGAAGAAATTCCATGCGATTTTGTTTCGTCTGCCTGCAACTTGGAGAATCTATGATTCTACTCATATGTATGCCAAATTGTATATTTCCTCTTTTTCTGAAGAGGTGTTCTTCAACGCTGACAAAGTCACTGTGTAAACTTTTTATCAACCCTACTCTCTAGGGCTCTTTCCGGAAAGAGTTCAATCCCCTTCTCCGTTCTGCTACAGACCATCGCTCGTATGTCCCTTCTTCCCGAAAACCAGTACGGTTTTCATATCATACACTTGGGATTATTGAATCCCTTCTTAATGGAATACGGATAACTTTCCAAATGATTCTGGGTAGTTTCAAGTCCTCTTGAAGGCAGACGCTACTTTACCTAACTGGTGGTGAAGTTCAATATTGACATCCCCAAATAATTCCAGCTTTACATACATTATTCGTTCTGGAGCAATCAATGAAGGTCGGACTAGCTTTCTTTCCTTGCCCAGATAGTGAACCAAACCATTTCTGAGTACTGGGACAGGCGACTTCATGTATTCGCAGCAACCTGAGTTATAGTGTCATTGCGACCGTCAGTATGTCCGTAATATCAAGATCAAATAACACTCTGCACACAAAATCAGCAATGCAGACATCACCAATCACTGTAATAGTTGTGTCATTACGATCACTACGTTAGAAAGCCCCAACGTGGGTTTTTTTCTGCAAAGAGTAAATTATGTAGAGAGAAAATGAAAGATAGTCTCCTCCTAACCCTTGTCTATGCAGCTTCCAGATAAATCTTTTGAATATACATCAAGTTTTGTAAAAATTCATGCTCCAAGAGTGAGGAATATAATTTTTGGATATAGAGGATATAGAGGCAGTTAACCCCCTCTTCTTGAAGTGGTTAACTCGAACTAGAATATAATCGCACTTTAAACTTCATCGATAAGGATAGGGGCGCATATACATATACATATGTATAATGACTCTTTTGCTAATCCAGCTTAACGATTTTCTAAATGTGAGTCGTAAGCGATGAGTTACTATTTAAGTTTAATAATTTGGAATATTTTACCCATAGAGGAAAATTCGGCAGGTATTGGAGTCTGCTTGGAATATATTCTCTACCATCTCCATTTATAACCCCAGGCAAAACTTTTCGAAGAAGTAGATTTTCAGAACCGACGATCTTATCACGATTGACATTCGACAACGCAAGTGATTGCGGATGATCCACGCTTGTCCTTCATGGTATTCAAGAAGCTGCTTGAGAGACTCAACTTGACTATCAGCCACAGTTTCGAAAGAATAGAAGCATCGATCCCGCTTTAATCGATCACTGCGATCTTAAAGAAGGCCATCAAACTTTGAGATGTGACGTTGAAAGTATAGGGTGTTCCAATAAAGACTTGACAACTTTTTTTTTAAATAAAACGCAAACCATTTGAGATATTTCAAAAACTTTACTATCGGGTTGAAGTACAATCAAAACATTTATGAATGGAACTCGACTTCGTTCATATGGCCACCGAGGGCACGTTTTGCAGCTGTCGATTCGTTGGACCCGATTTTCAACGACTCGGCCACACATTTCGGCCGAAACGGCCGCTATTTCGCGTTCAATAATGGCTCTGAGCTCTTCCAACGTCGTTGGCGTGCTGGCATAAACCAACGACTTAACGTAGCCCCACAGAAAATAGTCAAGCGGCGTTAAATCGCACGAACGAGACGGCCAATCGACTGGCCCATTTCTTGAGATAACACGCTCACCATACTTACTCTTCAATAAATCGATTGTAGCGTGTGCTGTGTGGCTTGTGGCATCATCCTGTTGAAACCACATGTCATCCAAGTCCATATCTTCCAGTTCGGGCCAAAAATAATCGGTGATCATGGCGCGATAACGCTGACCATTCACAGTAACGTGACGATCGTTATCGTCGACGAAAAAATATGGCCCAATAACGCCGCCGGCATGCAAACCGCACCAATCAGTTATTTTTTTGTGGACGAAGTGGTGATTCATGAAGCACATGTGGATTTTGACCCGACCAAAAACGCATATTTTGCTTATTGACGAACCCATTGAACCAAAAATGAGCTTCGTCACTGAAGATGATTTTGCGATGAAATTCATCATCTTGGCGCATCTTCTCCAGAGCCCAATCGGAGAACGTACGTCGCTTCAAATGGTCCAACGGCTTCAATTCTTGAGTCAGCTTGATCTTGTATGGGTGTAAACCAAGATCCTTACGCAAAATACGCCATAATGTGGTCTGAGCGATACCCAATTCTTGAGAACGCCGAGGAATTAACTGATTTGGATCGTTTGCTGCGGACGCCTGAACGGCAGCGATATTTTCGACACTTCAACCAACCCGTTGTCTCACTGACATGGCAACATCACACAACGAATATGTAGACTCAAATTTTTGCACTAAACTTGTTATTGCCTGTCTACTAGGGCGAGAATTACGACCGAAAATTTGAGTAAACGCTCTTAAAGTTGCAGTCACCGACGCCGAATTTCGGTAGAAAATTTTTCTAATTTGCAGACGTTGCTCGTTCATGTACTTTACCATGATGAAAATGTTGAGTTTACTGAATAAATTGACAGTGACAGTTTGATGATTAGTGAAATAGTGCGTTCACAAATTAAATTCAAAGTTGTCAAGTCCCTATTGGAAAACCCTTTATTTAAAGTGATTCTAGACTTCTAACGTTCGGCGATATGACGTGAGGTCACTCCTCGCCTCATTTGGATGGTTCTTTCGAAGCGAATGTTTTTAGCCCATTTCAGCTTGTCCCGCATCCGTACTACTTTCAAATTTCTATGAATTTATAATAGCCGTGGACTGCCAAAAACTTCGCTGAGTTTTGAAATATTTACTGAAATAATTACTTTCCGTTAAATCTCCAATTTATTGGGCATTTCTAGATCGACGGCATGAAATGCTATCAAGAAGGCAACATCCTGGGTCATATCCACCGCTCACGAACACGTCAAATGGCCAAATGAGGATGAAGCCATACGAAATATCGTTTTACTGGAAGCAAAAACAAAGATGCCTGGAATAAGATCTATATAATGAAAGCACCCATTATCTTCGAAGAATATTATTTCAACAGAGCACTTTCATAGCATGTCTAATCAAGCTGTAGTGGATGTTTAGAAAAAGTTAATCAACATCATCTGCAGTGAACCACAGTTAGCCGGATTCTACGGCGATCTACTCTCTATTATGATGCTTTCAAAACATGAAAGAACTTTTCTCAAACAACACTTTCTTGTTTCCGCGTATACATTTCTAGACTGGTTGATTCCTCCCTATAAAGACAGTGGAACAATGACAAATGCCCAAAGAAGATTTAATGTGCTTCATTCTTCTGTGCGGGTCATTGTGGAACATACGTTTGGTCTACTGAAAACGCGTTTTCGAAGATTTTTGCATTTCACAAATCAAAGGAACATAAATTTGGTGATCTGTGGATGTGTATTGCACTACATGTGTACTGACAATAACGATGATTAAGAACACGATGCTGATAACTTTCCAGTAGCCGAAGTTAATGAAGGAACAGCAAGCAGCATCAGACGAAAACGCTTACTGGACTACTTACTTTAATTAACAGAAATATAATAAATGTATAAAATTCAGTATTAAAGAAAATAACTAATAACATGTGTTTAAATAACTTGAGAAAGGAAAATTAAAAAGCAAAATATATAAGCTCATAACTGACATAACATATTAAAAAATTGCATAAGATCAATGACAAAAAAAATTAGTATCCACATCACTTTTGGAATAACTCGTTTCATAAGCGACCTTTTCTTACAATATATTGATCTTTCTTTCTTCAGATTCTTCAATTTTTTTTATTTCTCTTAGAAGCATAGTTGCCCAAAATTGCATTTCTCTCTACGTCAGTTTTCCTTTCCAGGTTCATCTCCTCTTTTAAACGCTTCTCCCTGAACGATACGTATTTCTTTCGTGATATTGCACGCGACGTACTCGGTTTGCTGTTCACAACAAAATGACTCTGCAACAAAGGCTCCAACTGACCTGTAAAATTATATGTAACATATATTAGTAAAACAATTTATTTATTTGACAATGTTTACGCGAATACATATGAACTTTCTGAATCATTGGTTATCCTCATTGACATCGGAAACGGATCTTCGGGCTTTACGACTTACTCTGAAAGTTAAAAAAAAAATCTAAAGAAATGAGCAGGACTCACTTTTCAATCAAAATCTTCAATGATATAGGTACCACTCGGTTTTAAGGAGAAATGGTTACAATTTCTTATAATTTAATACCGTACCAGTATCGGTGCTACAATTGTTTCAAATACAATGCGGCCGATATTTTTCGTTTAGTTTCTCAGAATACACATTCATTTAAACAGCAGAAAGAGTTTTACAGGTGCTTCTTCATTCTGTTCCACGCCTCTTATTGCTGGTTGTTTAAAACCGCTTACAAATTGACTTCTACGAGATGGCATCCCTGCCAAATTCATCCACCTGTAAAGATGACAAAGATACCACCGAGACACATGATATCTAAAAAGTATTTTAACAACATCATAACCCACCGCATTATATGGCGGTGGAAAAGAATCTCACCCAACTTGGTGCACATGCAATTTTGAAGGAATCCCGGGTTTTGGGGATGACCTGGAATACCTAAAAAGTCCTTCTCTGACCATTAACTAGAAACCTCATATCACTCAATCCCTCTTTTAATCGAGTACAACTAACGAGTAATAACCAATACTCACTTAGATCAGTGGTTGTGTCCATTGTGCCCATTTGGATACTACCCCTAAACCCACAGAAAGACTGCGGATTTAAAACCCAGCAGATACGGATTGAATCTTAGAATGTCATTTATCTTTAAGTTCACGAGACTTCCAATACAATACCCCACTTAGTTATAACCACTCCCAACATTGCTTAATTTCGGTGAACCACTACTTCTAGAATGGGCGAGTCCGTTGGGATCTAACAACACAGAGTAAATTCAGCTTGCAGAATCAACAATTCTTTTGGAAGTAAGTAGTTACTCGTACACTATTAAATAAGTCCTCCAGCATAACATAAGTTTAAAATGGCCATTTCCCCGTAGACGCCAGCCCTCAGTGAAGTCCATTGTTCTACTGTCAAAGAAACGGTGGACTTGAGAAGTAATGAGCATAACAACAGCATCGTTAAGATACAACAAAGGCCATCAACGCTAAGAAAAGTGCGAGGTAAGAAAAAAAGAAGCAACATCTACAGTGCACTTTACTCCAACAACAGCAGCAGCAGACACAAAACCAACAACAAAAACAGCTAAAACAAGCTCAGTAAAACCAACAGCAGTTTCAAATGCAACAGCAACAGAAACAGCATAAATAACAAGTACCTCAGCAAAGACTGCAGAAAAAAAGCAACAGTTATATCAAAAATTACCAATATAAAAGTGCCATCAATCAGCACTTATAAAATGGTGTTAAGAGATACCATTAATTTTCTTTATTAGGCGTTTAATTATAGGATACGATGAGGGAGATATTCTCCTTCACCCCAGATAAGCTGCAAACAATTCTGTCGAGGGGGTGTAACCGTCGACTGATCCGGACGGGATCCCTGCACTGCTCAAAGAAAAGGAGTGCGGCGAGCTTAAATTTGTAGTATACCATTCATCACGGCTAGAGACAAAAGCGAGCTCATTTCACTCCGAAGGGCAAACTGGTTGGTCTAAGGCTATCTTAAGTTGTTACAGACTATCAGTCTGTGTGCTGAGTCTATATATGTAGACTTGAACACTCGGAACATCGGAAATTCAGCCGGGTGAACTTCAGCACGTATGTGCCAAACCAGACATCACTTGCTGACCTAATGGACAAGTATCCTCAGATGAATAACAATACTTCCTCAGAAAGAGGACGTGCAGCGGAGATATTCATCCCGATGGAATCAACAGTGATGACCTCAGCCAGACTAGGCAATCTTATTAAAACTACTCCGATAAACTCGGAGCTCAGGTCAATAAGGAACTTTCAAGGTAAGAAAAGCAAAGACAACGATCTTCGGAACTTCACGTGGAATGTTCGGACTCATATCAGGCCACGTCCAGCCAAACAATTAGCAGAGTCCCTTGATTGCTATAAAGCGGATATCACCGCCATCCAGGAAATGCGATGGCATGGGCCGAGAAGAGAGAGGACGAAAAACTGTGACATCTACTATAGTTATTGTTATAAGGAAACAGAAACAGCGCTTATTCGGGTGCGGATTTGTCTTACTCGTACACTACTGAGACAAGAAGTCTTGAGCTTCCGAAACGTCTTATGACAATCCGTGCCAGTACTAAATTTCCTAACATATGCCTAATGTGTATGTGCCCCACGGAAGACAAGGACGATGCAACCTAAATACGACTACGAGCTCTTAGACAAGTCAAATGAGCAATGTTCTAAGTATGATATTTAAATTGTACTAGACAGCAAAGAATGAGCGACACGAAAAACGCGGGAATTTGTACTCCTGGAAGAGCATACAGAAGTTTTAGAAAACGGTGAAAAGAACATGCCAAGGCAACAAAAGCCGTACAGAAACCTCTTAGTAGAGTCACAGTGCTGAGAATACGGAATTTTTAATTTTTTTTTTTTTTTTGTTTAAACTCGACACTCAAGAGTATATGACTACTCTTAAAATGCCTGAGCTTGTTTTAAGGTTTTCGGAAAATTGAATAGAGAGAGAGAGAGAAAGATGTTTGGTCTCAGTGGTTATTTCGCTCCAAGGGTGACATCCAACATTTAACGGGAAGACTACATTATTAGTGTAAGTTGACATGTTGTATTTTAGGCAACCATTCATCTCACGAGATTTTAGTTGCCTGAAACAAAGTATGTCTTTCGGGCGCGGTTAGGATTGAACGCCGAACCGTCCGTCAACTACCACTAGAGCCAGAGCCATCCACTTCTTCTGCATGTCGTAGAATGGCCTATTCAGTTTAGGCGAAGATAGCCAAAACTTTCGTCCACCTGACCAACTCGAAATCAGGAGAGCATCGATTTTAAGACCGCATATTACAGCATTAATAGCATTAATAGAGACGAGCTATATAGAGTCACGTCTGGTTTGGCATTGCTGCCAAACTCATCCACCCTGTGCAGAATGACGTTGGAGAACGGTAACGACTTAACTGAAACCTTTGATGTCACAAAAGGTTTTACTCCAGGTGATGCGCCATCATCTGACTTCTTTAACATTATGTTTGAAAGAATTGTTCGGAACTCATAAGTCAACACCGGAGGCACAATCTTTCAATCTATTGAAACGGAAGCAGCCAAAACGGATTTAGCATTAAATGAGGCAAAACCAAGTACACATGTACGAGTACATACATATATGCTGTCAATAAGAAGGAACACACGATAACGACGAACGGCACTATCAACAGCTATAATTATGAGGTAGTAAGAAACTTTGTCTACCTTAGCTCTGCTATCAATTCTACCAACAACATCTCCGTAGAAATAAAACGAAGACTAACTCTTACAAATCGTTGTTTCTTTAGAATAAGAAGAAAAAGAAATAATAAGACTCTATATAAGACCTTGATCATCTGGATGAAGATACCCTCGGTCGATTCGAGATAAAAATTCTTCGTAAAATATTTAGTCCCATTTGCTTTGACAGGCTTTGGAGGAAAAGATTTAACGACGATCTATACGAGGTGAACGGTAACTTCGACGAAGTTAAAAAACCGCGCATTAGCCACCTGAGATGGCTAGGAAATGTAGAGAAAATGGATATTAATCTTCGAATCTAACCTGGAGGGATAACGCAATAGATGTAGATGTAGACAAGTAGAAGCAGACCTCAACCAACTTGGAATGCACAACTGGACCCAGTTAGCTAAAGACCAATCTGACTGGAAAGGCCTGTTAATTGCAACCCATATACACCCCGTACTATATCGCAGCCTAAGTAAGTATAGCTTGATTCAAATCGGTAGGCCAACGGCCACATGCGCAGAGATAGCAAGGAAAATTTTAAATGAAAGAATGCATTGTTGCGCACGACCTCTTCCATTTTTTTTATATTTCAGCGAATATTTGCTTATTTTGGTTGTGTAAAGTTCCCTTTTGTTAAACATTTGAATTTTTGTGAGAGCAAATTTAAGAGCCCTGAGCAGTGATTGACCAACTGATATGAATCGAGCTATACGTAATATGTTCGGCTATTGCCTTTGAGGTTTACGAAAATATTAAATGACAATTGAATTAAGCTGAAGCAGTGATCAATTTTGCGCTTCTCAATACACTTCGTAAGCTTCATATCGTAATCCTAATTAGACTCAAGTTTCCTAAATGACGACCCTGTAGTCAATGAAAAAAAAGTCCTGCACACACTTCTGTTGTATTTACAAAAAGAAATGTCAGAAATGATCCTTTGTTTGATATTTCCACTTATACTAACGGCATTGAAAGTAGAAACCAGTTCGCTGATTGATTCGGTGATAAGTACTTACAATAAGTTGAGTTGCCTAGACATTCAGTTTGGTACCTTACCTTGCATCCTTTTGAACGTAAGCATCTTTGATTTACCAGCTTTTTCGCTTTAACAGTCTACATATTTCCTACATATAATTTTACATTTTAATTGCTGGGTGCAAGGAGACTTCAATTTTAAATTCAACCTTCATCAACGAATTACTTATCCCTCTTATCGATTGCTGCGCCATCTACCCAAACATGTACTGTAACCTATGTTCAGTGAACATACCGCAGTACCACTTGTTTGACAGTAAATTGACAGCACAACTTTCAAAATTCCATTTGCCAAATCTGAAGAAATTTCCAAGTGAAAGTCAGAATAGAACATCGAACGCTAAATTCGCAAATATTTACGTGCCTCCCCCGAAAATAATTTCACAAATTGGACATCTAAACGTAAATGTGTATTTAAAATAAATTCACATCAAATAGTTACGCACCGGTTTATTGTTCCAAAGGCCCAAACTTCTAAAATATGTTCTAAACGAAGTTGATGTGTTGTCTTGCTCGGTGTTATTTTTCTTGTTTTTTTATTTATACTTTTGTTCCTTCGGTTTAATTAGTTTTCGATCCAATGCTTCAGAGAAAACAAACGCTCAGCCAGACGCAAAATAACTTGGAGAAAATGCGTTCCTCCATCGAATTCGAAGAGTGTCTGAAGGATTCTCCACGTTTTAGGTGAGCAATCAATTGGAAATTAAAAATTCAAATTTCGTTTGGTCTACTGGTAAAATCTTTACGGATTCGCATTTCATTGCTGACTCATAATTTCATGATAAACCGAAGATATTATTGAAAAATAAACAAATGTACATTTTACCCCAATAGACAATATATATCCAAAGAGGAAGCTGAAATCGAACATTTGGAACAGCGTCTGGAGAAGATCATTAAACTGTGCACAGTGGCCGTGGACTCTGGCAAAGAATATGTCAAGAATCAAAGGTTTGCCACATCCGCAAATTGAATGCTCGTAGATTGTTGTCTATTTCCTTTTTGTTTACAGTGCTTTTGCCATGTCGCTGTGGGATCTACAGCAGCATTTTGCTGATAATAAAAACGCACATAACGCATTGGGAAAGATCATTCACTGTTTTCAGGTCTGTTGTGTCTAGTTTGAATTTTGAGATTAAAAACGCCATTAATTAATAAATTGCTGATGGTGTGTCTGTTATCAATTTGTAGGAAATGAATAAATTCCATACGATACTGTTGGATCAGGCCAGTCGTACAGTGTTAAAGAACTTGAGTGTATTTGTAAAGGACGACATCAACCAAGTCAAGGATTATAGGGGACATTTTCTAAAAGTCTCCGAGAGCTATGACAACGCCCTCATAAAAAATGCTCAGGTAATTCGTATTTCATTTTTGTTTTTTCTGTTTGTTTGCTTTTATTTACAATTGAATGATTCATCATATCATCAAATATTCACTCTCGTTTTGTGTGTGCAGGCAAACAAAAATCGACCGCAAGAGGTGCAGGAGGCTGTAAACATTCTTTCAGCGACTAAATCGTGCTTCCAACACACCGCATTAGACTACGTGAATTATATAACCCTAGTACAATCACGAAAAGTCCCATCGATACTATCTACAGTAAGTTGTTTTTATTTCTACTTTTTTTTTCTCCCTCTTTGAAACGAGTAGCGAAATATTTTGCGTCTGTTTTGTTTGCATATAATTTGAGGTCACGATAAAATTAATTTACGGATAATTAGAGACGGCCAAGTAAAAGTGAAGGCACCTATGCATACCCCAACGACTCGTTGGTAATTTTCTTCGAATTTAAACCCGCGCTGACTGGCGTTGTGGGTGTTTATGAAAAAATTTATTTGTTTTGCTTTTCGCATTGGGGTAGTCACCTGTTCTATGATTTTTATCCCCTGGCGTAGTTACGTCCAATTAAATGTGTAAAGAATTTTCATAGCCTTCAATGTGCTTGTGATATTTTTTGGTGGCGAATTTAAATGTGCTATGCAGGTCGTGCAACATGGAAAAAGGATACTTAAACACGAATTAAATCACAGCAAAAGTGCATTGCATGCTCATGAGTTTACTTGTTCTTTCTTTGTTAACTGTTGAAATATTTAACGCGTATACTCGTAATTGCATCTAATGCTACATATTTCTGCATTACTACCAAGTAGTTTCTGGGTTTGACTTTATTCGCCAATCCGAGTACCAGTGTGAATATTTGGTTGGTCGATGGTGGAGCTTCCTGGCCTAAAGCCACATAGATATGGTCCAATCAGGTTGTTGACGAACGGCTTCAGGCGTTCACACAATACGGCAGACAGGTTCTTGGTGCCTCTTAGTTGGCGCAGTTCAGAGGGTCGGACAAACAATGCTGTGGTTCCATTCAGCGGACATACTTTCACCCGACCATATTTTACAGATGAGTTGTTGTATGCTCCTTACCAAGTTATTGCCTCCCGCTTTGAAGAGCTCGACAGTCAGGCTGTCCGCTCCAGTAGCTTTGTTAAACTTAAGCTAAGATATGGCTATCTTCACTTAATTCAGTTCGGGTACACGAAATTGTTGGTCTACACCATCCAGGTTGAAAGATTCACTCTGCCTGACATCGGTATTTGGTTCGTCATCGCTGTTATACAGTCTACAGAAATGCATGTTTTTTTTTACCTTTTGGTATAACTTCCGAATCTCATTCCAGGAATAGCATTTCTTAATTTCCTCGACCGCGCGCTTCTCATTGTCCTTCTTTTTCCTCCTGAGAAGCCGGTGTTCGTCTCTCCTCTTCTGCTCGAAGAACTCGTGAGCAGCTTTAGACCTTCTATGCAGCGCCGCTTTATATGCCTCTTGCTTAGTTGCATATGCTTGCCGGCACTCCTCGTCAAATCAGGGCTTTTGTTGTGATGACGTGACGCGACTTGAGCTAATTAGCGCTTGGTGATAACAATGTTGACACTAATCCGATGTGTTCACTTCCGATGCAGAAAAAAGAATGTTTTAAACAATGGATTGCGAAACCTTTCATACCATCAGGTAGTGTGACAATTAAAGGGTAATTGAGCGATTACGCAGGGCTTAGTTCAATCACAGAAATCTGCGGCCTATGACCTACTATGGCACCACTGTGCTTCGGAACGTTCGCACATCCATAATACTGGAGGAATGCCTTTCGTCGATCGCAATATGTTCAATCTGGTAGATGGTTGATTGCTCAGTTACTTTGTGAATATCGAGATGTGGGAACCGGGTGCTAGCTACGACCGTGATTCGCCCCGCCGCCAATTCGATTAGCCTGAACCCATTCTTGCCTAAGACTGCCTCTAACAAAAAATCCGTATCCTAATAGTCGCTGCTTATGTAGCTAGCATATGTGTGTCGCAGTTTTTCAACCTCTTTTGATCCGGACAATTCGGCTGGACGTAGCCTATTAAGGACCTAACATTCCACATACAGATCCGAAGTTCGTTGTTCTTGTTTAGTTTACAGGGGTTGTCAACAGTAAATCCATTCATATCCGAAGTTTGTTGTTGCTTCGTAACTTAATTTTCTTTTCGTTTGTCGGCCAGTTACCCCGGCGGTACAATCCCCAACCTGGAGGTCATTGTAAATACCCCTAGGATGAGAGGTCGGTTAGACCGAAGTTAGTAACCTCTTCGGAGATGTGAGCGCTGCCGTTGGTCCATTAAGGGCTCATCCGCCACCATCTCTCTTCCAAGTCTCTGAATCCTTACCGGCCTGAGCTCTAACTATGTCGGAGTAGCTCGGGTAAGGTCTCAATTGTTTTATTCCGGAATTTTACTTCATCATTGATTCCATCTAAAGATGATAGTCAGCATTCGCGCATATAAGTTTGGCAAGTCGAGTCCGGATGGGCATCGACCAGTACCCGATGGTTACCACTTGGAGGTAAAATAAGCATAAATGATATGTGGAAAACAGTTGCAACACTGGGCATCTCCAAGTTGCCACCTCAATGCCGATCTATTTCTACGCCTCCAACCATGGCCTTTGGATCCATTTTTACAAATTTACCTCTTTCCTTAATTTAGTTGTGTCAGCTGTTGGTTTTTCCCTGTTTTTTTTTTACGAAGAATTCTATAAGCAAGCGAGGTTTACTAGATTTTGCCCAAGATCACTTTAGAATCTTACGTGCTGTTTCGCGTTATTCCAGCATAGATGGAAATCTATACAAGTTTGGACGTGTCTACCGCTACAGTACGTATTTAAGTGTTGCTCTTGGTTTAGAATTTTTGTATTTAGTAAAGTTAGAGTAATCTGCATGAAATAGGTATGTATGTATGTGTATGTAAGGAAAGCATCCCGTTCCTTGATGTTAATTTTAAAGGAGCATCTAAGTCACACCGAATATTCCGAATATGATTAATTGCAATTTTTTTTATTATTAAGCGGTCGTATATTTTTGATACACCTATGTTTATTTAGTATTTAAACTGTCAATATGATGGCTCTGTTCTTATTGTGTTCCGTTCCGTAATTCTCCAGGAAACAGTCAGTGTTTACCATCAGGTTTCACATTACTATTATACGTTTTCAAGTTCTTAAAAAACGTTTACCCATTCTACAATAGCTTGCGATACATAGTCCATTTTTTGAAAGCACCTGAATATATCTACAATATTCCCCATTGGAATAGTCCTCTATGCAAAAGATGTACCCGATGGGCTAGTGCTCACTCGCATGATGCCGTACCTCCAGATTTTTCACCTTCCATATATGTATGTGGCGCTGGTATGCCTTACTAAAGGGTGATTAATGAAGCGTGTACAATTTTAAATGAAAAAATACAACATATTTTGTACGGTATGAAGTGTACCGTTTATTTAGTTTGAAAGTTTGATTCAATACAATTATACGTGAACAAAACTTCGGGGATGTGTACTTTCATACCTGCTTTACATATTTCAGAGACCATTGACGTAAACTCGATGTTCTAAAAAATCGCAAAGAAAGATTACACGATCTTGCAGGTCAATTCACGACTTCATTAAGCAAAATTGATTGTTTGGTGCGATGTATGGCATGTGGGGCAGTCTACATGCTATTGGCCTGTTGAGTTGACGCCTTAGTAGAGTTTCAAATCAATCGTTAAAATCTATTGCAAACTTGCATAAAACAACTCTAACTCATAGATGAACTAATTTAGATGGCAAACTCTATTAATACCTCACACAGACGCTTTGCAAGTGGAGAAATTGACATTGATGACAATTCACACATATTCATGGACAGGGTCACACGGATAGAGGCGATCAGTGGAAAACGGGTTTTGGTTTTCTAATATCTGGAAAGTTCTGTGATCTTTGCCGAATATACACATTTGGATATTGATGAACATGGAAACTTGCGGCTCCAATTTTTTTAGGAATACGCACATTACATGTACACATTACGACGCCATAGTTAAAATTGTATTAAGTCAAACTGTCAAAATATAAAAATAGTCAGACGTGTGTTAGCGCTCATTCACATTAGACTTTCTATAAATGTATATCCGACTTTTCTTTTGCCTTACCTGTAGATGCTTGACCGTGATCACACTTACAGATTTTAGGCAGTCTTATATAATTTTCATTTTTGACCATAACACTGACTAAGCAAATTTCTGAAGCTCACTCCATCCATAACACTGTGAATTTAATTTCAAAATGACAGGTATCCAAAATCGAGGCAATGACTCATAACAGTTACGCACGTATTGTGTGTATATGTATTTTATTACTATAAGTTGTACATATAAAAGTATCTACATTTTTATGTGAATTAATTACTTTCATCATTTTCTACACAAGTTTTTTTTATCCTCGCCGCTGTCGTTTTCCTTTCAACTTCGCGTATATCAACACCTTGATACATTTGTTAGGAGCGAACTGACAACTTTTGTTTTGGTAAATCCTCAATTTTAAGTGGCATACTACTATAGAATACTATGTTCGATTTTGCTGACCATTTACGACGTTTTTCCGAGCTCAGGACAATAACTCTTTCTAAACAAATATCCGCAAGTTGAGAGTTATGCTTGGATACTGATGCAAATGAATCAAGAGCCTCGGATAAAGACGAATTCACTGCTAACAATCTTAAGGAACGAAAACAAAAAGAGCACCAACATTCGGAGCTATACATGGAACAACTACCGAATATATTTAGACAAAACTGCTACAATATTAAAAACATATCACCGCCTTCTCGGTATACTGCATCTTAAATCCTATATCTTAAGTTCGTCGAAATTTCCAAGATTCTTTTTTCTCAAGTACCAAAAATAGAAACAGTAAAAAACCGCATTGGAAGTTTATGTATCTTCATATACGAGTACAATCGGGTATAGCTTTACCAGATAAATGTCTTGTAAACTTAAAGAATTATAAACGAAAACTCGAAGGCTGTTCTGTTCTCAACAACTACAATATTTATTGTATATGTATATACCAATCCCTCGACTCCACAAGAATTGAAAAATCATTATTTTACTCCCGCATTTTAACCTAAGGGTAGAAGAGGACCAGCAATTGCCATGATGACAGTATTTTAGTGATACGTTGAACTATGATACTTAAGTATTCTGCCGAGCTTTTCATTTATTCCTAAGGCTTCAAATGACACAGATTTCAGACATAATAGCTTGTTTTAAGTTCTTCTTCCCAGGTATTTTTTTTTTGTTAATATTTGCTTCCTCTGCATTTAAACGATATTCATTAACGCTCTTCTCCTTCTTAGCTTTTAGATTATTACCAAGCATGTGGTACTTATTATCATCAAGGTTCAGACCTCTGCAATGACTTTGATGAGTTTTTCAAGAACCTGTCTGAAGATATAAACTGCCTTCGTACAGACTACCAACAATTGGAAAAATCAATGCAGAATCGACATCTCAGTGTAAATAGCTTTAACGACAACAACACCAACAGTTCATCGAATAAACTTGAAGGTTATCTGTTCAAAAAGAAATCGAAAGGATTTAAAACATGGTGCCGTCGATGGTTCTATTTGAGTGATAATCAACTTGTGTACAGGTGAGAAGGAAATTCACATGACCTTGACTCATTAGGACATTTGATATTTAATTTTGACTCATAAGTGATTTGATGAGTTTCAGAAAGCGTTGCAATGAGGACTCGTTTTCGGTTATGGAAGAGGATCTGCGAATATGCACAGTGCGTCCCGTCAGTGATGGTGATAGACGATTTTGTTTCGAAGTTATATCTCCAACGAAGTAAGGTTTTCTTGATTGTTGATTTTTATTTTATTTGTAAATGTATTTTTGTTTTCTTCAGATCTCATACACTCCAAGCAGACTCTTCAGAAATGCTACAAGCTTGGATTGGCGCATTACAAAGAAGCATTGGTGCGGCGATCCAACACGACAGTATAAATTCACGTCCTCAGTCATCGCTATCATCGAATGCCTTGAATATGAGAAGAAAAATGTAAATTCTGACTTCCAATTACTTTTTTCTTTCTGACTAAGAGTTTTATTTTGTTTTTCAGTCATTGGGAACAATTTCTGAAAATTCCTGGAAACTCACAGTGCTGCGATTGTAGAGGCTCAGATCCAAGATGGGCGTCAATTAATCTCGGCATCACATTATGCATTGAATGCTCTGGGGTACATAGGAGTCTAGGTGTTCACTATAGCAAAGTAAGATCGCTAACATTAGATGCTTGGGAAGCTGAAAATGTGAAGGTCATGATGGAGCTGGGCAATGATATTGTAAATCGAATCTATGAAGCTCATATCGATGAGAATTGTGACTTGAAACCGGCAACGGAGAATTGTGATATTAGCGTGCGAGAGGCTTGGATAAAGGCGAAATATGTTGAAAAGCGTTTCATATGCGGTATGCCAAAAAGTGAAGAACTGGAAAATATTGAGTGCATTGGTGGTGATGGAACGTTGACCCGGAAGTGGGGAGTTAAAAAATTCCGCCGTCGGTATCGTAACGGGTCAAGTTCGAAGTCAGATGGTGATGATGAATCTTTAAATATTCCATCAATGTCATTAAGTATATCACGAGAGGATTTAATGATCATTGGAGATCATTTAAAGACGGAATCTTGTGATCAACCAGCGATTCTTGGTTCTGATCAGGAGTCAACAGAAGGTGAAGACGATTACACTGTAGATGAAGAGCGTTTCGAAAACCTTAGTGCGAATTTGTTGCTGTATAAATCATCCGCTGTACATAATTTGCCGGTAATGTGTATGGCATTTGCACTTGGAGCTGAAAAGGGTTGGAAGAATAATGACGATTCGAATAGAACTTATCTTCATCAAGCCGTGTTGTCGGTAAGTTTATTTTATTAGTTGTTTATTTATTTATTTAGTTGTCTTTCGTGGTGGTTAGAAAGAGGAAAGTCTCTTCTATTGATTTTCAATTGATGCTTTTTTGTCGATAGTATCATCACCACATCAGTACCAATGCTTTTTGCTATAACGCTAACGTTAACTCTACGTTAAGACTTCCGTAGTGAAGGAAAGAAACATATCCACAGGCAAAAAAAAAAAAAGTTTTTGGCAAGAAGGAATACTGCGAGTATGTTGAATATCACCGGTATTGTTTTGAATTTAAAATCTTACAACTCTGGTCAGTTTTTTAAAAGGCTGGTTCCACATAAATAGATGAATATGATGGTGGAATCATAAGACGAAAATGGTGATTTCCTTTTTTGTGGATCGGGCGTACGGTGCTGAGATTCCATCATCAGATATATGTTACACTCTTCTGAAATGAGTTGGTGCGTGCTCTCTACAAAGTTATTTCCAGCAACTTTGAATACATCGGCCAGTAAGCCGTCAGGTCCAGCTGACTTGCTGAATTTTAGCTTAGATATAGCTATTCTTACTACGTTCTGGTAAGGTGGGCGGAAGTGTGGCTATCATCGTCTGAGATGAATGGTCTATTCTGCCTGGCGGCGGGATATTGGTCCTCTTCAGCATTATTCAAATCTGCAGAAAAAGTGACTTTACTACAAAGTTTTCTTCTTCAACACTACAGGTTTCTGTACGGGTTCTCTTGCCTTGACACGTTCTTTTTACCTGATGGTAAAACTTGCGTACGTTATTCCTGGAGTACAACCTCTCAATGTCTTTGATCGCGCGCTTCTCTTGCTCTTTTTTCTTCTTCTGGAGAAGCCGATGTTCTTCCCGCTTCTTCTGTTCGTAGAGCCCACGAGCAGTCTGTCTCTTACGGTTGCAGCTTTTCTACGTTATATTTTCTCACAGTAGTTCTTCTTTGTTGTGGCGCTTGTGATACGAGTCAATTTTGGCTGCCTGGAACGTTCGGACGTCCAGAATACTGGAGGTATGCTTTACGTCCATCTATACCTTGTGTAGAGGAAACCGTGTGCTTGCTATAGTGATATTTTGTCCCGCTGCAAAGTCAATAAACATAAGTCCGTTGTCTGACTTGGTGTCGTGTAGTCTGTGCTTATCAACTCTCTAACCAAAGATGTCCTCCTTTATAGTACTATCATGGCGTTAAAATCGCCCAGTACGATTTTAACATCATACTTCTTTATTGGTGTCTTGATGCGGATTGCATAAATCGCTCACTCAAGTGCCGGAACCTAAAGACTTCTTGCCTAAGTCTGCTGCATATGACAAATTCGCGTCCAAATAAGCGCTGTATATTTTCCCTATAGCAATCACTATTGTAAATAGTATACCACAGTTTTTCATCCTCCTTATGTCCGGCCGATCTCAGTGCACTTCCTAAATGGCGGAGATATCTGCGTAATAGCAGTCAAGGGCCTCTGCCAATTGTTCGGTTGCAAATAGCCAGTAAAGGGTCCGAATATTCCACGTGCAGTTCATATTCTCGTTGTCATTTAAACCGTTTGCTAGTGTCGTCAACTGTGAGTCCATTTTTATCCGAGTCCTTTAGTTGGTTCGTCACATATCTTAATCTCTTCACAACCCTATATGTGAGCCCTATGATGGCGTAGGCCAGTATAATACTACTGGCCGAGCATGCTCTTGGCATTTTAGCTTTCATGAGTAAGGGTTTAATCAGGCAGTTACCGGCGACCACCACTGGAAGGTAAGGCGAGCACCTCGCTACGAACTTCATTGTTGCGCTGCTGGCCCAATCCAAGTTATAGGCCAATCACCAATTTTCCAATCAATCGCATCACAAGCCTCCAAAAGTTTAATGGTGGAAAAGCATCGCACAATTTCGAAGGATCTGCATATCGTCTCCATCGACTCGGAATAAGCATTCGACGATAGAAACTCAAGTTACAACCAAGGTTCAAAGAAGAAGTCGAAGAAAAAAATTTGATCATTCAAATGCGAAAATATCAGAAAAATCGTAGCCTCAGTAATGCGGTGATCCAAAATAAAGTGCAATTCAAAGACATTGCAATTTTCAAACGTCGTAGCATATTTGCTGGTATCATGAGGAGGAGTGTACCTATCTTTCTAGTTTTTTTTACCTTTCCGATGACTGAAAGGTGACGACCTATGATTGCAGTTGAGGCCTTGAACCTTGCTCTGTTGTAGCTAGATTTTCTTCAACAACTACCATAAATCCTTAACTATCAATAACCTATTCTGGTCTGTCCTTTGGCTTATTTTCGAGCGAAACATTTCCTTCGTCGAACTTGATAAACCAGTTATAAACGATCAATAAATTGTCAATTCTTACAGAAAGTAAAGTTTGTTAATAATTAAATTGGCTACTATACAAAAAGAATTTTTGAAAACATTATCGATATCCTTACTATAAAAAACATATTTTCTACGTTAATCTATTGTTTTTAATGTGTTCGAAGCTGTAATATTTTGAATATAATATTTTTTTTTTTTGCAGGGCTCAGTGATGGCCTGTGAATTTCTTTTACTTAATGGAGTGCCAATCGATGTAATAGATGACTTCGGTTATAGTGCTCTGCATTTATCCACACAAAAAGGTTGCATTGCTCAAGCATACCTTTTGCTCAAGCACAAAGCCAAGTACGATATCATCGCAAAGGATGGAAAGAAACCTTTAGATATTGCTGTTGATCTACGCAACGCTGATATCGTTACTTTGTAATTCCCATTTACTATCTCCAATTGAATGTCTCATATTAATCAAATCAATTTTTAACAGATTACGGTTGACTCGATTGAACGATGAAATCGGGCTCAGCGATGAGGGAAACGGTGAAGATGAAACCTACAAAGATGTAATGAAAGACTTTTCAAACTTTGCCTCAAGTCAGCCAAGAATGCTGCGAAATCGCACCGACACAAATACGCTTGAATCCCAGGCATCCTCTCTGACGAATTCAGATTAAGAAAAAAGACAAAAAAAAACAAAACAAAAAACAAGCTTATGTTGCACTCTCGCTATTCCAGTATTTTGAGATGCGTAACTGTGCCACCCCCTCTGCCAAGTTCGGTTTTTTATTTTCAGCATATTTCAAGGCTCCCCCGTTTATTAGACTCTGTTTAAGTTTAAGTTAAGTGATATGTTTGCAAACTGATTTTGGTTATATCTCTTTGTTGTTGTGTCAAATATGTTTATCTAGCAATTGAAAAAGGATTTACAATTTCGTTGTCTTACGAATAATATATTTTTGATATTAAATAGTGTCGTCAGTGCATACGCCGCCACGCCTTTTTTAAGTACTCGTGATTGTTCAAAATATTAAAAAAAAACTTTTTTTATTGACTATTTTTTATCTCAATTAATCGTAAGCTATAAGTTGTATATTATTATTATTATTATTATTATTATTATTATATTTATTATTACGTTACGTTTAGTGTTATTGTTAATGTAGTGCGTTTATGCTATTGCGTGCCTCCCTCAACTGGCCAATTTGCAGTTTTTCTTTCTTCTTTTATCGAAACAAATGCATGATATATATATTTATGTCTTATATTTACACAAGTATTACTTTATATCATTTACTTTCTTTTTATTAGGGAAAAAAATATAAATAAATCACACGTTATACAAAACTTACACAAAGATTATTTGTACAAGTGAATCGTTTTATTTTACATTTGCTATTCCTTACATTCATTGACTCTTAATGAAATACGTATTTGATCAGTATAATTTGGGCATTTACATTCGACATTCGTACAGTGAATCTTTTAGTTCTGAAAAGAAGCTATTTGTACATTTAATAAGTAATTGAACGTTATAATATACATTTATAGAAATTAATTCCTGTTCCATGGCCAACGTTTATATATTAAAACAATAAAAGATATTAAAAAATGTTTGTATATTAATTTTTATTGAGCATATCGTTCTTGCCCTGGGGCTTACTAAAACGTTGAAAGAGAGAGAAGAGAGCCATTTCAGTACTGTTTTTTTTCATGAAGTCTGCACCTGACGACTGATTTGCTTTGAACGGCCAGAGTGCCTAAACTCTATTTGCTGGTTGTGTCTAGGTCAATGTGTCTTTCTTTGCTGTTGGAACAGAGCACCCAAACAAAGAAATAGTATGTATGTTCCGTTTACTGAAATTTATCAGTCTCGCGTAGGAAGATAAGTAAGTGCTTCAGTGTAGTGCCAGCACCTACCAAATCATCGCCTAGCCAGAGCATAAGCCAGACATGACGTTCACAGACAGCGTCGCAAGATTTTGTGCCACTTAGTGCTTAGCAAAACCATTGTGCCCCATCACGATGCCAGTAAGCAGCTTGCAGTCTCTCCCACTGAGAGACAACTGGAAAGTAGCTGATCTCTTAGAGACGTTAGGAAGCATTTGTTTGGCCTGCTGGCAGCCTGTAGAAGCATTCCATCTTCAGTTATGCTCTTGTAAATTCAGTTGTCAAGGAAAACCATAACTGAGAACGCAGGCAGTCCTAACGCGGGTTCGGGTTCTGAAAAACTCTAATCTGAACCTTGCCTAGGAAGTTCATCGGCGATTTAATTTTCTGTGGTCCCATTGTGGCCGTGTATTCAGCCTTCCGACTGTTTTCAGTGAAGTCTTTTCTCGCATATGCATGGAAGTAGGGAGAAGGCTCTTATAGGGCCAGTAGGTAAACATCAGATATATTAAGTTCATTAAGCTACTTTTTAAGCATTTTTTTGTTTAGCTGGTAAGAATCAATAAATGAATTTCAATAAAATGCATTAAAAAAAGAGATCACCAAGTCTTTAAACGCAGCTTATTAGCTACAATTGTAAATGCCCCGCCACCAACACTGGTCCTTCACTATGTAGTTGGTTGCCATCAGTATTGCTTATTTCTCCGCTTGTCATTCCTCAGAAAAACCGATTTCGTATTTTTTCAGGTCTGGTGTCATTCCATCAGAGCCTGCGCACAAGGCCATCAAAACTCCAGTGAGTGTTGTACTATAACTTCTCTTTACCGGAAGATGGCCTTGAGAGAGTACTCGTAATATGAATTTTTGAGTAATGGCAATACCGGTGTAGATACGTCAATTCTGACATCATCATCGTAAAATTTGACGTTTTTAATGGTATAAGTGTTCAGAACAAAACACAAATAGTATTCATATGACATACTATTTGTGTTTTGTACGGAAACTTTTTCGACGTGGATTAACTCAACAACAGTGGGTCGATCAACTCGCTTAAACTTTTGGTGATGACACACCATCCTGGGCTACCGTGTTTCTCTGGTTTTCCGAATTCACTCGTGGTCGTCGTTCGCTCCAGGGCGAATTTCGTGAAGGTAGTCCGAAATCATCGTTGTGAATGTCGTTGTGCCAGAAAACATCGATGATGTGCGGTACTGATATTGCATATCATATAACTTATCGTGAAATTGAGGCATGTTTTGGCATTAATTCCGCTCACATACATTTGTACCCTTGTTTGGATTGGGTTAAAAGCAGCAGTGACATGATATTTTCGTGATATTTCTAGTTTAACCACTCTCTGAGAGTATATTTGGGTTTATCGTGTAGATCCAAAGAACCCTGCTCGGTGGCAATCTTGTCGAAAGCTCGTATCCCCTAGCAGAATGCCGTCAGCTCCTTGGAAGCTTTCGACCTCACATGCTTAGCCCAAAGAATTTTGTTAACCAGCATGACACCCAAATATTTAGCTTCGTTGGAGAAACGGATGGTGACGCTTCTAAGCACTAGATGAGTCAGACCGTTCTTCTTCCTTCTCACAAAGGAAGGACAACCTCAGTTGTAAGCAGATTGATTGAAAGCCCATTTCTAGTACACCAATCATCGCTACCTGGGCTGTAGAGCATACAGTCCCAAGACTTGATCCAACAGATAGTACAGCTTCATAATCTGGGTATGACTGTGAGCCGACCAACATGCTCCATAGCAGTAGACGCCGCGGATTTGTCTTAGTAAGCCGCTTATCGGTAGGCAGTAATCCATATCAAACCGCTTTCTACAATATAGTCCGTATGTAGGGTTGTCTGCAAAGTTTCCGACCGCAACGTAATGATAGCGGCACTCGCCAATAAAAGCTAGTGAATGTTAGTTGCGCATCTTTTGACAGTTACTTACCGAAGTTTCAGTCATTTTGGACGCGCAGTTTTTAATTGACAGTCGTTTGAGTGAGTCAATGTGAGTGTTTTTTGTGAAAATGGAAAAAATTTAGTATCGAACTGTTATTAAATTCTTGTTTTTGAAAGACAATACTCCTACGCAAATCAAAAATTAATTGGACTCTGTGTATGGGGACTCTGCACCATCATTTTTTACCACAGTGAAATTTTGGGCAGCTGAATTTAAACGTGGCCGCAAGAGCTTGGGAGATGATGAACGTTCGGGACGTCCAAAAACTGACGATAACATTGCTAAAGTTCGCCAAATGGTGTTAGACGACCGCCGAATTAAAGTGAGAGAGATAGTAGAGGTTATGAAAATGTCCAAAGAACGTGTTTGTTACATATTAAATCAAGTTTTAAGCAAGAGAATGCTGTCCGTACGTTGGGTGCCGCATTTGCATACGTTAGACCGGTTTAGGAGCAATAAATCCGAGTTTTGGCGCCGATTAATTACTGTAGATAAAACTTGGATACACCATTATACGCCCGAAACAAAAATTCAGTCAAAACAGTGGACTACAAAGGGCGACCCAGCTCCAAAAAAAAAAGCAAAAACTGTTCTTTCGGCTGGGAAAGTGATAGCGACTGGGATAGTGAAGGAGTTATTTTAGTCGATTATCTTCAAAAAGGAAAAACCATTACATGAGCATACTACGCATCATTATTTGCCAAGCCGAAGGCAGAAATTGCGGAAAAACGGTCACAATTGCAGAAAAAGAAAATCCAGTTTCACTTGGTCAACGCGCCGTCTCACCCCTCAGCAGTTGCCATGGCGAAAATCCATGAATTACGGTTTGAACTACTTGACCATCCACCTTATTCACCAGATCTAGCCCCAAGCGACTTCTTTTTGTTCCCTTATCTAAAAACTGCGCTCGGAGGACAGAAATTTTCGTCAAATGAGGAGGCAATCACCTTCGTGAACAATTATTTCAATTTACTATTTGGACGGGTTAGAGAGATGGGAGCATCGCTGGGAGAAGTGTGTAGAGTTACAAGGAGACTATGTAGAAAAATAAAAAAAATTTAAGAAAAAATGTCTTGTATCCATTGTTCGGTCGGAAACTTTTCAGACAACCCTCGTATATATGCCGGCGCCCGGGATTTGTTTGGGCTACGAACTGCTCCACTCTCACAAATTAGCATTGCCGATGAGCGGATAGGAGAATTACGAGGTGGATCAACAAGTACCCGTTTTTAAAGACAAGAAACCGGTCATCTGTTTTTGATAGGGAGCACATACACCGCTCGATAGACGAGACTACTGAGAAAATCGTTATTAAGGGTCGTGACATGATTCTTGGTGATCGCTGAGCGAAATTGCGCGAAGTAGTACTGGTCATTAGCGTATCGTTCTGAACGCAGTCAACTTTTTACATGATAAGTTAATCATGAGAAAGTTGTCGGCCCGATGGGTTCTGCGATTGTTCTCAGTTGACAACCAGCAGAAACTGCTGTCAATTTGGAAGCTATTTATGCGAAATCAGCAGTAGTCATTGCATGGAGTGAAACCTAGATAAATTACTACACGCCAGAGACCAAGTGACCAATGAATCTACTTCGAAGAAGGCAAAAACGGTCCTATTGCCTGGAAAGGTTATGGCTAAGGAATTTTGGGATTCAAAAAGAATTATCCTCATGGACGTTTTGAAGAAAGGACTATTGAACTACTTTGAAATTGACAGAGATGCGGCCCCATTTGGCAACGAAAAAATGGTGGGAATCGCGACAATGCTTCAGCTCAATCATCCGAAATCGTCTTGACTAAATTGCATGAATCACGGTTGGAATTGCTCTTTATCCACCGTACTTGTTCACTCCGAATTTCTGTTTTGTTTTCCAACAAGCTCAGCAGAAAGTAGTACAAACGAACCTATTCAGAACCTGAATGCTCCCGTCACCAAATGATCTCAACTTTCGTGTCTTGGCTCAAAAACCCTCTGTACATCGCCTTCCATTGTGAAACACAAATCCCCAGCGACTACATAAGGAAGCATTAAACTTCTGTATTTACATTTAACGTACATGTATAAACATTTAACGTACATATTTGGACATGTACAATCATTCGATGAGGGTTTAAACTGAAAAGTCTCCACTCATATTAGTACTTAGGTGTAGGTGGCGCTACAGTTTAGGGTGAACCTGAGTCTCAACCGACAAGGTGGTAGTGTACTGACTTCCGAATCGGAAATATCGATGTTCGAATCCCAGCCTTACCCGAAAGACATTTATTTTTTCAGTTTACGAAAATTAAATAAAATGAGTAGTTGACTAAAAATCAATAACAAGTCAACTTTTACTAAGAATTTAGTCTCCCTGTTAAATGTTGGATGCCAACCATTGAGCCCAAACATCTTTCTTTCTCTCTCTATTTCATTTTCCAAACAACTTAACACATGCTAAGGCATTATAAGTGTACTTAATTTGGGTTTTAAGTTCTTTTAAAAAAACAAACTAGCTCTCCTAGTTGCGTACTCCAAGACGGTCCTTAAAGCCTTTATAGTTCCTCGTTGAACCTACAAAGCCCGTAAAATGAGGCCGTATGTTTTACGAAGAATTTTTTTCTCGAAATGACCAAGGTAGTTTTCCTTCATTTTCGATACAGTCCATGATTCAGCGCCATAAAGTAGGACTGGGATGATCAATATCTTATGTAGAGTCTCCTTAGTTGTTGGGGGTAGGGTCTTACATCTCAATTGCACCAATTGGCAAAAGTTAGTCCACATTTTATTTCTTCGAACGTGTTCTTGACAGAATTGATAGAGCCAGGACAAAACCCCTTGTAACGGCCGCTCGCAAATGTAACAGACAAAATTCAAACATCGCCTCAAATGCTGAAACCTACTAACAGCAACGGCGATGATAAAAAGAGTGGTTGTCTTAGCTTCCGTTCAGGGAGCATGGCCTTCAAACAGTGATGGAGAGGGGAAATTTTTTTCTGATTTCGAGAGAGCGGATCGTGCATGTGATAACTGACCCAAGAGGTTCTCTCTAAAAATGTAGTGAGGAAAAAAAAAATTTGAATAATGGTGCGGAATAGTTAAACCTGGAAAAAAAATTTATAACCGTGTAAAGGTGGTTAGTGAGTGAAGCAGAAGAAAATAAGGAAAAAAAAAGAGGAACGGGAAATGAATACCGAAAGGGCGGAAAGAAAAAGAAAAAAAAAAAGGAGTTATTTTGTGGGGAGAGTACGATAACTTTGGCGCCAAGAATTGATAACGGTATTTTGCAGAGGGGTTAAAAAATAGCATTTTTTACTATGGGGAGGGTCTATCTCGCACCGTTTAGGAGTTAGGGGCAATTTTAGAAAAAAATGACTTAAAATTGGAAAGCAATTATTAAAAAAAACAACGGCAACACTTACAATAAAGTATTGTACAGGATTTGAAAGCCTAAAATTTGCTCTTTAATATAAAATTTACATCAAATTATTCGTGTGAATAGTTTTTGAATAATTCGCATTCAAACTTAAATTTTTGGTAAAAATGAAAAAAAAATTATTTTTAAATTAATATTATTCAAAATTGTGAGATGGTGTGCCCAATTAGTTTTTTGTATTAATGCGCATATCAATTCTGAATTGAACACAAAAAACCGCATGGCTTTATATCTTCTAGTTTTTGAGAAAATTGAAAATTACTAAAACTATTTTTTATAAAACGTTTTTCTTTTTGGTATTTATGGTGATCTCACTTTGAGAATTAATAATTGATGATAGGGTCATCTTTGTAAGTAAAGTACAGCAAATCATTTAGAGTGACCCAGAATGCACCACGAGGAGTTAGATTTGCATGGCATTCCGCGTCCCAGTCAGTCAGTTTGTGAGTAAGTTAGGTGTTAGTTAAGAGTAGTCAATTAAATGTTCAATGTACGAGTATATATTAAAAAGGTATGTAAGTTTCGTCAATCAAGTCATCGTCCGTACTGGTGTCAATGTCGAGTTCGTTGAGTTCGTCGATGATGGTGAAGAGCCGAGGTTGTTTTGGTGGTAAAATACCTTCTAAGTGCTCATTGTGAACGGTCGGAGGGTCGAAGTCCTTCAGTTGCAAACCCACACTTTCTTTACCTTTGACAAAACCTGGGTACACTTTTTTTACGTCAATTAAAAATTCCGTGATTTGGGAGCCCATGTCGTCCTTATAATTTAATATAATGCGAATTGGTGAAACTTTGTTATTAATGGGAAGTTTGTAATTTTGTGATAAGTACTGTGGATGAAGTATGATGAGTATTGATGACATAGGCGCTGCCTAACGAAAAGCACATACTCCGAGCGGAGTAACGAAGTTGCGTAAGCGGGACCTACCACCCGCGGAAAGAGAGTTGAAATCCCTTAATCCCGCAAAGCGGGTCACCCGTGTACTCTTAATTAAGAAAACTATTGATATAGGCGTCTGCGAGATGTTTAAATAATACTCATTAACTTATTCAAAGGAAGACTACGTACATAAATGCCAAAAAACAAAACTAAAGTAGTAATTTAAATTTCAATTTGCTCAAAAACTAGAGGACATCAAGCCATGCGGTTTTTTTGTGTTCGATTCATACGTGCATTGAATACAAAAAACAAATTTGGCACATTATTTCACACTTTTAAGCAATATTGTTAAAACTTTTTTTTTTAATTTTTTACCAAGAATTTGAGTTTGAATGTGAATTATTCAAAACCTATTCACACGAATAATTTGATGTAAATTTTATATTAAAGAACAAGTTTCGGGCTTTCATATTCTGTATAGTACTTTATTGTAAGTGTTACCGTTGTTTTTTAATAATTTTTTCCCATCTTAAGTCATTTGTTTTTAAATTGCCCATAACTCCTAAGCGGGACGAGATGGACCGCCACTCCCATAGTAAAAAATGCTAGTTTTTAACTCCTCTACAAAATACCGTTATCAATTCTTGGCCCCAAAGTTATCGTACTAGTTCCTATTTTGTTATCTCTTTAATTTTGGATTTATTTTATATGCCAACAATTTTTTTTTATGTGAAAAGTCCGGCGGCCACCGACCCAGATA
Organism: Volucella bombylans; assembly: GCA_949129095.1. Lineage (NCBI taxonomy): Eukaryota > Metazoa > Arthropoda > Insecta > Diptera > Syrphidae > Volucella > Volucella bombylans. Next base: position 123,973,014 of record OX422140.1, on the reverse strand, counting down.
TAAGTCGTAGTCGCCCAGATATAGATTTACCACTACAAAAAAGATAAAAACTTAATTACTGAAGAAAATTCATACTACCTATAAAGAAAAAAAAACCGCAAGAAACAAACAAAATGGAAACATAAAATCGTACCTTCGTGTCTAGAATAAGGGCATCTGCCTTAAATTAAGCAGTGTAGAAAATAATTATTATATAATTATACATACATAAGTACATATATGTACATATATGAGGATTTTAAAATAATCGTAAATGTAATTAATGAATTTGTTTTTTTTTATGCGTACAATTTGAGCTCGAATTATTATTATTCAATTTATAACCATAGAATACTTTTAGGAGTTAAAATCAAATTTGAATGTTAGTAGATTTAAAACATATTGTGATAACCACTTAAATGTGAGCAGCGACATCTAGCAGAAAATGTCGAAACTCGAAGATTAGAAGGTTTCGATACTGGATTAGCAAAGTCTCGACTGGAGAGTAGAATCGAATTTTCTAGCAAATTGGAAATTGTATGGGACGCTGGGTGGCGAGGATTGTTCTCGAAGTATGTCATTCGAGTATAAATACCAGCATCCCAAAGGTATGCAAATCAGTTCCAAAGTTGAATTTGAAGTGTTAATTAGAAGAAGTGATTAAGTGGTTTAAGTAAAAGATAAGAAAAGTATATGTGGTTGAGAAATTGAATTGTACTGAGAGAAAGAATTAAATAGTGAATTGTAACTGTACTGAATAAAGGGATTTGTATTGAAAAGAATAAGTTCTATCATTTGTACCCACACAAACATTGTACCCATATTGTAAAATGTTTGTGTGGGTACAAATGATAGAACTTATTCTTTTCAATACAAATCCCTTTATTCAGTACAGTTACAATTCACTATTTAATTCTTTCTCTCAGTACAATTCAATTTCTCAACCACTTATACTTTTCTTATCTTTTACTTAAACCACTTAATCACTTCTCCTAATTAACACTTCAAATTACACTTTAGAACTCATTTGCATACCTTGGGGATGCTGGTATTTATACTCGAATGACATACTTCGAGAACAATCCTCGCCATCCAGCGTCCCATACAATTTCCAATTTGCTAGAAAATTCGATTCCACTCTCCAGTCGAGACTTTGTTATTCCAGTATCGAAATCTTCTGGTCTTCGAGTATCAACATTTTCTGCTAGATGTCGCTGCTCACATTTAAGTGGTTATCACAATATGTACATACTCGTATAGCACAAGTAATTGCAAAGGATTTATGTTTTATTAAAAAAAAAAATTATTATTATATGAAATTTTATAAGAAGGAAAATAATATTTAATTAATAAAATTAAAACCACATTAAAACGTATTATGTGTATGGTGTCATGTGTTTTTGATTGACTTTCAAGACGCACATGCAACATATGGATAGGGGGAGTCCAGAAAATCGCCATGGGACTTCACGGTCGATTGGGATTGGCATCGCTGGATCGACATCAGCCAGCGATCCTCAATATGGTGACAACATCAGAGCAAAACAGTAAGTAACATGGCATGATATATGTTTTTTTTGTAGTAGTACAGTTGAGAGTGGGGGCAAGAACTACCCCATCCGGCGAGCTGATCCGCGCATCGCGAGCATGCCACGCTCCTCACACTCGACGATCCCTTCCCTTTCCATTTCCGTTTCCCTCCAAATATCCATATCCACGATCCATTCATTCCGTTTTTTAGTTCTGTTTGTTTTGGTATCCCGATATCCTATCCGCATCCTACACCCTTTTCTCCTGCACTAATTTTCTACATATCCTCTCCTATATCATCATCATTATTATTATTACACCCTTATTACCTCGAAATTATCTGTCCACTCCGAACTTCTTTCCAATTCGTCGATGTTGTGTGTCTCTTCTTGCTGACAGTATACGACTATACTTGGTTTTGTCCTCATTTACCGGCAAACCCATTTTGACAGCTTCCGTTTCAATATTGTCGAACGCACCGTTGAAAGCCCGCTGAGTTCTGCCAATCGTGTCAATATAATCGGCGTACGCTAGTAGTTGCACAGAATGTGCCCCCAGTGTTCGCTTGTTAGTTCCACAAAATTCTATCATTTATGATGTTAAAAAAGTCACATAACAGCGCGTCATCTTGTACAAAAACCCTTTTTGACATTAAAAGTTCTCGGATAAGTCATTACCGACCTTGACGGTGCGACAAACTTTTTTCATCGCACTGAATTACTACTAGTTAATGTATATTTTGTCTTCAATTATTTAGTACATTTGTAAACAAGACCAATTTGAAAAAAAATAAAAATTAATAATAATTAATATTATAATAATATAAATAATTAATAAATAAGAATTAATCCGCAAAATATAATCGAAATTCATTTTCTAAGTAACGTGCTCTCGGATGAGTCCATTATACGAGAGGCGTTCAATATATTCTCGGTATCGATATGAAGGAAAATGCGAATTCAATTTAAATTGTTTTTATTTTTCAATATAATCTCCCCTAACATCAATGCATTTGTTACATCTTGAGATAAGCTTTTTTAAACCCTCAAAAAAATAAATTTCCTCTTTCTCTGCAAAATACCCATTTATTGCCGACTTGAGTTCTTCATCATCCGAAAATCTTTTTCCACAAGACATTTTTTCAAATCCGGAAACAGGAAATAATCACTAGGAGCAAGGTCTGGACTATAGGGTGGGTGTTGGATTTCTTCGAAACCACAATCTCGCGCAGCAGCCTTGGAAACTCGCGCCGTGTGAACAGGAGCGTTGTCATGAAGAAGCAACACACCCGCTTCGAGTTTACCCCGTCTTTTCTTTTTAATTTCTTCCCGCAAATTATGCAAAGTGGAAGCGTAGGATGTGGCGTTGATGGTTTCACCTTTTTTTTTTGTACTCAATGAGGAAGATTCCCTTTGAATCCCAAAAAACTGTGGCCATGAGCTTCCCGGCAGACGGAGTGACTTTGAACTTCTTCGGGGGGTCTGTTCCTTTTTTATGCCACTGCATGGACTCTTGTTTGCTTTCAGGGTCATAGTGGTGGACCCATGTTTCGTCCCCAGTAACAATTCGATCCATAACACCGTCCGCGTTCTCACTACACATCTCCAAAAGCTCTCTACAGCAAGCGATTCTCACTTTTTTCTGAGTCGCTGTGAGCATTCGTGGCACCCACCTTGCACTGACCTTTGAAAGGTTAAGATGGTCATGAAGAATGGTGTGAATGGTACCAATTGAAAGCTTGGTGATCTCTGCCATCATTTTCACCTTTATTCGGGTATCCTCAAGAACAAGTTTTTCGACTTCTTTGATGCTTTCTCCCGTACAAGCAGTAGCCGGGGCGCCGGAGCGGGGGTCGTCTTCAATGCTCTCTCGGCCTCTCTTCAACTCACTTGACCACTTTTGCACAGTTGATAATGAAGGTGCGGAACCCTGGTAAACAGCCACCATCTCTTTATAAATAGTTTTTTGACTTTTTCCTTGCTTAGTGAGAAATTTAATTACAGCGCGATGCTCAATTTTCACCATCATCGTCTCAGTTGCCATTATGATTCTGTTTAACTAGAGATAAAACGCGAATTAATAATCACATTTATATGAAATTTTACATGAATGCACTAAAATAATAGTATTACTTGATAAATAAGTCAATTTATATATACAACCACAGCTTCACCCCGATACCGAGAATATGTTGAACGCCCCTCGTATGTGCTCTTGGACCCTTTATTGCCTTCAAATCTCCTGTTATAGTCCGTACCCACTCAGTTTGCCAACGGTCGATTGCGCAGAGAGAGGATTTAAGAGAACAAAAATAGTACGAAGGAGTAAATGTTTTTGCCTGAAGTTTACAATGCCTAACCCAACTTTACAGGGCTATGAACTAAAATGCTGTTGCATAAATTAATTTTTTTATTATGGGGTCGATAAATTTCAACGCACTTCATATGTAATGCTGCTAATGTGGGATTGGCAAAAAATTCAGAGCATAGGTATTTGTTGAATTTGTATACACTTTAGGATTGTAGGATAGGATTTTAGGTCTTAGAAATAACAGTTTTAAGTGTTTTATTTCATTTTTTTGGTAAACACTTAAAAAAATTATTAACTCCATACTTTTTATTCAATTACTACCAAAAGTCCATTACATTTTTTAGTTACATGTACCTAATTAGTAATAGTAATTGTTTAATTATTAATTACATGTAATTGTAATCAAGCTAGATCCAACGCATATAAATGATGGATTTGCTATTTGGAATCCAGTTTTACGAAAACAATAGCATTGGCCGAACAAAAGCTTATACAAATACAGCAAAATTGTCATGGATTCATCGCGAAAAGCAAAACCAATAGGAAGTCAGGCCCGTAAGCGCGTTGTTAACATGTATAACAAAAAATTAAAAGAAGCTATGAGATTATGTTTGGATAATCCCATAACGTACGCAAACTCGCAGACTGAGGTGTTCACTGGAATTTCGGCCCGATCAATACGAACGATTGTCAAGGAATACGAGGAGAAAGGTTTTACTAAATCACCAAATAAAAAAGTACCACACAAAAAATTGAAAACTGCATTAGACGACTTTGACATCACAGCTATTCGGCAAATTATATACAACTTTCGCCTTGAGGAAAAAATGATGATTACCTTCAAAATGTTGAGACAACGGGTCCAGGAAAATTTGGAGCTTATCTTAAGCATTATGTCGCTACACAGGATTCTAAGAAGAAATGGATTTTCCTATATAAAAACGGAGAACAGCCGTAAACTTTTGTGCGAAAAAAATTTAGTTAAAGGTTTACGAGTGAAATATCTGAGAAAGGTGCGATAATACAGATCAAAAGGATATGAGATCATTTGTTTGGACGAGAGCTATATTCACAGCTCACACACAAGGCCAAGGACATGGACTGATGGTACCAGACGTGGATTAAAGGCGCCAATTTCAAAGGGTCATATGTTGATAATGGCGTATGCAGGTGGCGAGAAAGACTTCGTAAATAATGTCTTGCTTTGATTTAAATCTGGAACTAAAACAGGAGATTATCACGATGAGATGAATTTTGAAAATTTTTCCAAATGGATGACAGATCAAGTTTTGAATAACATAGAAGAGCCTTCAATTATTGGAATGGACAACGCATCATATGACAACAAATGCGAAGACAAGCAAATCTGTTTTGGTTCCGGAAAATTTGAGATGTTACAATGACTTGCCCACTACATTATACCACATAGTTCACAGATGCTCAAACTCGAACTTTATGAGCTTATAAATGAACATCGAACTGTACACCATCCAAAGCATAAGATTGGCGCTATAATTCACGGCGCGGGACACGAAGTACTATGATTGCCACCTTATCATCCAGATCTCAACCCTATTGAAAATATTTGGGCAACTGTCAAGGTAAGAGTGGGAAACCGAAACACAACATTTAAATTATCGGATGTTCAGAAACTAGCTGAAGAAGAATTTTCAAAAATTACAGTTGAAGCTTGGCGCAAAGTTTGTGCAAAAGTTATAAGGACAGACGAGGAACACTTTTATCATGAGCTGATGTGGGACACAATATCGGATGCAATAGTCATCAGTCCAGGAGATGATTCCTCAACCGATTAGGAAACTGACAGTTCTTCAAATTGAATTCAATATACCTAGTCTTTTCATAAGTTCTGTTGCAAATATAAAACGCTATAAAAAAAAAACAGTAAACATATTGTATTCAAAATTGTTTCATTTATTAGACCACAATATTGATTATTAAAAAAAATTGTATTGTATTCGTCAAGCCCTTCACAACACCCTCTAGCACATCTTCTTGGTAAATATTAGCACCAGTTATTACGCCTTTTTCAGAGAAATGAAGCTTTGCCAGCAATAATGATCTACGAAAGTATAATGAGCAAACAATCAAAAACCGTATAGCTACAAGAAACACAATCAAACAATCAATTAATGCGAGACCACTTGCTTCATTTATCCAATCGTCATCATACTCAAATCCCATACAGTAGCAACAGATATACTCGTACAGAACTTTTTTTTATATTTTATTAGAATATAATTTTCTCTGAATTTGGCATATAAGGATCTACATTTCCTCTCCCACCACGGATGTAATAATTTTTGGAAAACAGGATATACACAATGATTATATTTACCTCAGGTAGAAAATGGCCATCCCATCAGTGCGCTCTCAACTTCAGTTTAAAAGAAGGAAAATGAAAAAAACACCCACATGCCTGAAACACATATGTAGTCGAGCTGCAAGCAGTTCGTTGTGCATCAACGCACTTAAAACACATTTTTGACAGTGACAGTCATTTTGTTAGAATTTCACATTGTGGTTATTTTTCTTTTGAAATGGAAATAGACAAATGCTTTGTCCCTTTTTTGTAATTTTTGTGTTTCTTATCAAACAAGAAACTGTTTTCTCTCACAAATTCTATTAATTTTTCTTCCATTCTTTCACCAATTTAAATTATATATACGAGTATTTTCAAAATTGACACTCCAACTGTCCAAAAATGTACCAAATGCACCAGAGTATAAATCTACTACACGTACTGTGTAGCTGGCACATGTGTTAGCTCGTATAAGAAACAGTGTTCTCTAAATTTGACGCACAATATTTTCTGCGAATGTGTTTCAGGCATCAGTCAGATCTAGTGTTGGGTAGGACACGTATTTTTAATGTTTTTGTATGAGGTACTCATTTTGGAAAGTGAGGTGGTACAATGTACCACATCAGCTGAGGTGTACATGTTGTCACATCAGCATAACTCCCATACGACGACATTTGGAGTGGTGTCACATATGTGAATGAATGATGAAGTTTTGGCAAAATTTAAATAATTTGGAATTTTGTTTCTATATGTATAATACATACATAGGTACTTACTTCTCAGGCATTTGAATTTTATTTAAAATACCTGTACGAAACTGGCAAGTACCTTTCAACATTGTTAAAAAATAAAATATTTGATGCGAATATTTTGTAATTTATGGTTGTTTTAGGAAAAAAACTAGAAATAAAGAAGGGATATTAAAAATATTTGGTGATAAAATGGAGTAAGAGGAGTTTTGTTTGGTTAAAATTTGATTTTTTTTTACTAAATAATTTTTTATTGTTCAATGAAAATATAAAAACTAAATTGAGAAGGAGACTAAGTAAGTTACTGTCTAAGTGAATTTTACTCTGTAATTTAACAAATATCTACCTATTGAATAAAGGTTTTGTACATACTTTTATGTGTTACATATTGCAATTCAAAAACAACAGCTGGGATACTTTTTTTCCACTTAGTCTGTTTCTTCTTTCAACCAGAGTCTGACGAGACTTTGAAAAAACACGTTCAGATAGGACAGAAGTCGGGACTATGCACATTCTTTTCTTCACCACTTTGTAAAGTCTTGGATAAGCATCTTTTTTATCGTGCCACCATTTCAATGGGTCCCTATTACGTGGCAACAGTGGCTCTTGAAGGTATTTGTCAACTTCGATTATACCTACCGCCGTAGGATTTGATTTTTTTATAATTTCGCTTACACCCTTGTCGAAATTGTCCCAAATGCTACGAGTTCTTTTCGGGGGCAGTGGTAGCAACACTGGCTCCTGCTTACCAAGGCTTTCCCGTTATTGCACGCTCTAGTGAAAGAGTGTTTATTTACAAAACCATATCTCTTAAATCTTGGGTCTAGCAGTGTACTCTCTGGAAGAAAGTTGTTGTCTTCCACATTAAAAAATCGCTTAGTCAATTCATCTAAAAGACTTTGCGCCATTTTACGAAGACATTGCGGAAGTGTGTCCCTCTTTAGAAACTCTACACATTGCTCTTTGAGGGCATGAGATATTAAAATTACCTCTGATAATGTTACATTTTTTTCAGAGCTCATTTCTTCCGTCAATTACGGACCAGCCTTACTAATGAGGCAGAGCTGACCAATCTGTTTTCTCTTGTAAATAGCGATGGCCAGCTTACATAGGTTTAGGTTAGCATCTAAGAAACATATACATATGTCAGTATATACAAAGGTGTATACTGACATATGTATATGATTGTGTATACTGTCTATGTGTGTTTATGTGTGTTTTGTGTATTTAGGTTAAGTAGAGTAAGGTTTATTTTAAGTTAGATATTAAGTTTTTATAAAAAAATAAAAAAAGTCCATATGCTAAGTTTTTTCTTAACGAATATTTTTTCTTAGCCTTAAGTATACAATATAAATAATTCTAAATAAAATGTAAGTAAAGTCGAAAGACATAGATATAAGTATTTAGAGTAGCTTAGAGTGCCTGTGTGGGGCCAGTAAGTTAGTATAAGACTGTTAAGTAATTGTAAGCTAGCATTTAAGCATTTTCTGTTAGTATGTAAGAGTTAATTAGTAAGAAAATAAAATGCATTGAAAACTAAAACTCATTTCTTCCGTACCGTCTTTGAAAAATACTAAGGACTCGCAGGCAGTTGTTAGGACTTCTATGTCTTCGTTATTAATATTTTCCATTTCTGGATAGTCTATAGCTATTGTGGACATCAAACATTTTTTACCTTTAGTACTCTCTCAAACATATCAAACGTCGAGTTCCAACGTGTGGCAACATCTTGCTTAAGTTTTATTTCGGATTCTCCTAAGTTTTTCTGCATAGCCCTTAACCTCTCAGTTGCCAATGGACTTCGGCGAAATACCTCAACAATAGACTTTATTTTGACTCGTGTGTCCTTTATTTCCTGTAATGCAGTTTGCACAATAAGATTTAGTGTGTGCGCAAAGCAGGGAATGTGGTTCCAATTATTTGCTCTTACTGCAGCTTTAATGTTATGCGCATTATCAGTTGTTACAGCAACAATTTTGTTGGATATTGCCCAGTCATCACACATCCTTTTTAATTACCTGCCAAGGTTTTCTTTCTAACATACATGACTTCAGCTCTGTATTCTCGTCAAGGAAATGAGCAGTAAGTGCTATATAATTATCATTTGGCTTAGAGGTCCAACAGTCAGTCGTAATCGACAAATGGCTTGATTGTTGCAGCAAATTGTGAACTTTTTCTTTTGTCGTGTTGAAATAGTTCGTTAAAAGTACATGTGAAAGTGTTTTACGAGAGGGTATTTGGTAGCAAGGGTTTAATTCCCCAATAAATTGTTTAAACTCTTTAGTTTCAACCATGTTAAAGGGCAAGTAATTTTTGGCTATTAGTTCAACCAAATATTTGTTTAAATTTTCTGCTTTCTTGGCCGATAGCGGTTTCTGCAAATATTGGGAAATTTGTGTAGTTTTTTGCTTTCTTCCAAGCAGTTGATTCGAGACACTGTCTGGTGCATTTGTGGCATTAGTTACAACAGGCTGAGGCTCAGAAGATGAAATAATAAGAGGCATAGGCTCCACTTCACAAGCATTGTTCGTTTGACGAATAGCTGCAAAAACGGTTGAATGTCGTGCTTTTGTATGGCGAATTAAATTGTATGGACCGCCACCTTTATACGACATTGTTTGATCACAAAAATTGCACTTTGCTTTATAGTTTTTAAGGTCAGTAAAATACTGCCATGCTTTTGATGTTTTTCTATCATCGGCCATGCTATTATAAAATATAAACATTTTTAAATATTAGAAAAACTCATTATCGCAGTGTAGCCCCAGAGCGTTTTTGATTTTCTCAGGTTTCGACCAGAGACATGATCCTATATTGAAGGATGATCCAATACGGGGTACTTTTCTCAATAGGAATTTTCGGAGATAGCACGTGTGACGACTGTCATGGCCATGTAACAATTCTGTTCAGTATTCATTGACATGAATAGACTTAAAAACGTCTGAACAAAGTGGAAATATTTTAAGCCAAATAATAAATACGTTATTTCTTAACATCTTTTCCTATCCACTGCCGAAACAAAACATGCAGTCTTACAACAAAGGAATCACAAAAACAACCATAAATGACTACAGATACATAAATTAGTAAAACTAAGTTAGCACCCACATACATAAATATGTATCGGTGTACGTGCAATGTCCAAATTGGTTATTATGCATAGTGATAAAATATATGAATAATGTGGATAATGCGTTATCCGCTTTGGTTGACTATGCATAATTAGCAATTTTTACATATTTTCCGTAACACAGCCCCATGTACCAGCATATATGTACCTTGATCATATAACGGTTACACAGATACATGCACTGCACATACGATATTTGAAAAATAACTGACCCACAAATGAATAATATGTATGTACCTATACTCACATAGTAAAATCTTTGTACGCACAGAAACACAAATGATATTATATGAAATGAATATTATCAAACAACACGAGACACGAATGATTACCGGTTCAAATTTGTCGCAGAATGATCTGATCTGTATTATCTCGTGTCCCATATACACATAAAAAGAAACAAAAATGTCACAGCAGGCTAAAACAAATATGACAGATGCAATCCATGAGCCAGCTCATACTTCGTTTATTCGAAGGGAAATATACGAGTAGTAGTGAGTATGAAAGAAATTGAAGTATGACAAAACAATTTTTTGAGGTGTTGTGACATTTTTGAGGTGATGTATGGGACATTTGTAGTGCATCTTGTGTGAGTAACACAACACTGGTCAGATCGCAACTGCGATCTTGAAAGCAACTTTGGGATGTAGATCCTCTTTGTTTATGGCTCCACCCATTTTCGTGTTTCTTAGGCCATATTTGTCAATTTAAGAGATGATATAAGAAATTTTAATAGACTTGCGCAGTAGAATGGCAAACTGAATTGGTACGGACTATACAGTTGGCATTAAGTTATAGACCATCTGTGTGTAGCTCCAAAGAAAATCGTTACTGGTAGTCTGGTATGGGTAATGTAACCAACCGTTGCAAAAAAAAATATCAGAATCATTCCGAAATTTAAAGGCAACATTTAGGGGCCACTGTATTCCGAAAAATACCTAAATTTCCATCAGATCAACTAAAAACAGTTATTAAGGCAGAATGATTTTATTCACTAGAGACATCATGCAACGAGTAACATAATACGATACCTGACTACGACGAGAACGACTATTACGAATTCGATGTTTGAGTATCTACTTTGCTGGATGTGACCATTTCTCACACTTTATTTCGAACAGATGGTTCTCTTTTGCAAATATTTTGTTTGCCAAATGTCAATTAAGGGGTTACATACGTTTCTCCGCTTAAAAACGCTACGATATTAAATTAATATAAAAAAGTAAAATATACATTGTGTAAAGTATTCCTTGACGAATACAAAACTTTATTGACAATTGAAGAAAAACAATAATAAAGTATACATTTCCGGAAACTTCTCTTCGAAAACGTGCTGGGCGGTACCAGGAATATCTCCGGTAGGTTTCATTTGAAACAAAAAAAAAACCTGTTAAAGTAGATGGATAAAACTAGTCTCTATCATAGCCGTTTTCAAAAATTTTAATTTTTAACAAAATGACAGCTTTTTGAACGTACGAGGCTATTTTTGACTATAAAAACGAGTCACATTTTTATTTATAACAAATCTAAAAATTAAGATATCAAAAAAATCCTACGTAGGAGACTAGATAATGGTATTAAGAATATCCGTGCGAAATGGCATGCAAATCGGTCGAGTGGTTCAAGAGATATTTCTGGTACTGACTCGGAAAACACTGTTTCGAGAAAAACGCAAACGAAATGCAAAATCTGCAATGTGACTTGCCTGCGTGGCTTGGAAAGCAAAACTGAAAATGTGCTCGAGTAGTGCCTTCTGGAATATTCTGAATTCTAATATTCTTATACAAGGTTTAAATCTATTGCTAGCCAGGTATAAATATTTGCGAGGGCACTGACCCATCATTGGAGAAGGTAGGAAGGCAGAGCAGGCACGCAGCTGCTCATGTCCCTAATGAGCGCTCCGCCCGGTCCGACGTCTAACGGTCATAACTTTCTTAATTATTGGAATTGCAAAAGAATATAGAATTTTTTCATGCAAAAAAAATCGATTTTTTGAGCGGAGAAACGTATGTAACCTCTTAATTTGTTTTGCACGCAAATTATCATTGTTATTTGGGTTTGTCTTCTCTACAGCATATTTATAATCGAAATTCCGGTGTAAAAAGAATGCAGTGAAGGATCACCAAAAAATATGTACATTCATAGGTAGTATTTATTAGTGTGATTTCTAATAAGGCAGTTCTCACTGACGGCTGAGGAAAATAACAGTACTTTTAAAATGCGAAATTATGCCCAAAAGGAATAGGGGAGATAACCATTTAATTTTTATTGAAAACGATAGAGCATAATTTGCTTGCTTTAGATTCATTTATGCCAGACGTTTAGTATGCGGCGAAGGCCACGCCAGACCCCATCAAAGTATTTGAATTATGCCCAATTTTGCATAATTAAGGTAATCATGTCAATTGGCCAAGTTCTTGCCAGACGCGTCCAAAGTAACTAAAGTAACAAAAAACATGAAACGAAAATAACTTATAAAATTACTTTTTTTGTGCGTAAACACTAGAAATTGACCAATAAAATAGTAGAACACCCGTTCTTTATAAATATACCAACCCCAGATACTTTACCTATCGCCAAGTCCTAGCCAGGCGCATCAAAAGTATCCAAACCTAACAAAACCATACAAACCACTTAAACCACCATTCATATATTCATAATAATATAACTTTGTTCTATGTTTTATGTAAAATTGGCATGGTTACCTTAATTATGCAAAATTGTGCATAATTGAAACACTTTGATGAGTCTGGCGTGGCCTTCGCCGCATACTAAACGTCTGGCATAAATGAATCTAAAGCAAGCAAATTCTGCTCTATCGTTTTCAATAAAAATTAAATGGTTATCTCCCCTATTCCTTTTGGGCATAATTTCGCATTTTAAAAGTACTGTTATTTTCCTCAGCCGTCAGTGAGAACTGCCTTATTAGAAATCACACTAATAAATACTACCTATGAATGTACATATTTTTTGGTGATCCTTCACTGTCAAATTTATACTGCGGGCTCTTAGACTATATCATCTAATCAAGGAAAATCACAGATTCCGTTCGGCCGTATGCGAGTATATTATACGTGGTTGTTTTGAGTTGTCGAAATTCCATTGTGCGCGCACGAAATAAAGCCATCGTGGCCAATGTTGATCAATCAGCTGAAAAAGATTTGGAAGATACTCACTTTGTCACCATACTGACCAATGCTTCCAATCATGAAAATATTAATATGCTACCCATTCTTGTGCGCTACTTTTACCAAAACGGAAGGGGTAAAACTTCAAATTATTGAGTTTTCGTCTGAAAGAGGCTCTTCGTCCGGAATTATATTCGATTTGTTGAAAAAATCATTGGAGGGCTGGTAGGATTTTGTGGCAACAATGAAAACACAAATTTCGTTGGAATTTGTCGCGGCGTGGCGATCAAAACAATAATTATCTATCAACCCAAAAATAATTTGTGATGGATGTGCGCCACACATTGTAGACAACACATTTAAATGGGCATGCGGCTGAATGGCATTCGATGTTAAGCTAATTGTGGTCAAAATTTAATCGTACTTTTATTTGTACACTGTGCGAGTTACAAAGTTTAAAGAATTCTATCGAAGAGTGAAGTTAGCTCAGAAGTTAGAGGTTTGAAGAAATATTTTCTGAGCCCCAAAAACAGCATTAGTACTCAAAAATATCTTCCACGATCCTGTATCCGATAAATTTTATTGCGATCAATCCTTATTATATTTAATTGTCGTTTGTAAGAGAACTATTCTCGAACTATAAAAACAATAAAAGACGACGATGTTTCGGCAATGGAAGTTGGTCACGTTCTCACCATTTTCATTGAAGCTCTTGAAAAGAGAAAACCAGCGGAATTTTTGTCTGCAGCTGAACAGAGGTAAATTCAAAATGTTGCCGCAAGTGATGATTCTGTCACAAAAGGATCGATTCTGTTGATAACAATGCTATTTTATGGTTGACAATTTTAAATTCCTTTAGTTTTTCAGTATTTAAGTTTACTTTTTAACTTTAGAAAGAGCCATTAATTGCATATCCAAATGGACAGCGCCAATTCAATCAAATTATGTTGTTTGTTTGTTTGGCGAAAAAAAAAACCAGATTGCTCGCTTTCAAGTGACAATAATTTATTTGACCAATTTGCTTGCTTGAAGAAATATGTCATGGACGCTAAGATTCAATGTTGGGAAGAGAATCTCACTGCTGTCGATTCGGACATTTCTCCAAAAACAAAATTGCTTTCAATCATTTGCTGTGCACGTTCAGCTTCGTCTATCGGTTGCCAGACACTTCTGCAACGATTGAGAGAGTGTTTGGGATCTTTAAAACAAATATAATTCAATTTCACAATCTAACTTTTTCAAGTTCGTCAAGTACAAATTGCAAGTTTCAAGCTTGGAATTCTTTCAATTGCTGAAATCAAGCCCCGAATTATTTGAAGAAATTGCTGCAGATGGATGATAAATGCACCTTCAAAATGGAAAAGAAGACCGATGCCAATGCTGCTGCTAGCACTTCTTCTGTTGTGGATTTGTAGAACATCGGAAATGAATGATTTTAATGTTTGATAAGTATTTATATTTATTTAATTTATATTAAAACCACAGGGATGGTCAAATTAACGAATATAATTGTGAGTTGTATATCATTCAGAAATTTCGATCAAGATTCCGGAATCCATTCTGAAATTTCACCAAAAGTTGGTGGGATTAGGTATGGGCCTACATACTGAATTCTTAGCGAATAGTAGAATACCTTTCTTACCAAAAATCGGTAATGATGCGTTGGCCCGACCGACATTATTCTGTCCCCTAAGCTAAATATTGCCATAAGAGAGCGTGATCTTCGTCATGGTTAACCTCGTTCTAAGAAACTAAGAAAGATGAGAAAAACTACGTGTCTACACATATATCACACACATTCTTTAACCTATTATTTCAACTTTTTATAATACAGTAGCAATATTTTCTTTATTATATCGTATCATATCATAAAAAAAACACTGAGTAGACTGGAATAAATTACTTTCTTATTGAAATACCTTATGCATATTTCTTTGTACTACAAAATATAATTCGTTTACAATTACTCTGTACTGTTGGTTGGGTTAAACTATAATACATATTCCGTGTCGTTGTTAGGCGACACTCTTGTTGTTTGAATTGTTGTTTTGTCTTTTGCTTTCGAGTGAACCGACATAACATGTCGTCTTATAGAGCTCTTATCATTAAACGAACGACCGCACTCTGAACAACGAAATTTCATACCAGAATGTGTTATCAGATGCCTACTGAGACCAGATGCATGGTGAAAACTCTAAAAAAATTAAAAATTTATTGCTCAATTGAAAAAAGAAAACCTTTTGACTGCTAACTTACTTTTGAACACAAATGACAATCGTGCTTTTGGATTTGTGGGACTTCTAAATGTGTTGCATTTATGTGCTGAGTTAACATCAACTTTTGTACGAAAGCCCTGGGGCAATGCGGGCACGGATGTGGCCGTTCACCAGAATGTATTGCCAAATGTCGTTTTAAAACTTCTTTTTGCATATAGCTCTTACCGCACTGCTCGCAGGTAAATGGCTTTTCGCCTGTATGAATCCGCATGTGACGGTCTAGGGAGCTCTTACATGAAAACCACTTATCACATTTGTTGCAGCTGTATTCTCGGCCTTTTTTATGCGCTGATCGATGTCGCAGAAGTGAAGTCTCTCGAGTAAACGATTGCGGGCAATCGCTGCATTTAAATATTTTCAGATCTTCAGTGGAAATTTTTGCGTAGTTTACTGAAATCATAGGGGAATTTGCTGTATGTGGCTTCTTCTCGTGATGTGTGTCACTGTTCGAGTCAGGAGCTTTTCGCTTTAGTTTCTACAAAAGGGTAAATATTACTTGCTAATGTCAAAGAGAATAATAGAAAAATTACATGTTTAGAAGAGGGCACCACAATGCTTTGCTCAATTTGATATTGTGGTATTTCCGCACTGTCGAGTATATTCTGTACTTCTTCTTCATCACTGACAGACAACGTTTCAGGGTGGGTTTCTTCCTTAAGGTAATGGATTTCGCCATTTTCTTCAACTAAAATTATGAATTAACATTTAATTTATAAATTTATAAATATCGACTAGATAGCTGCGATATCAGGACCCTGTACAATATTGTAAGGATGAGTTCCACTGACGTTCAAACCACTTGAATGTGATATAGTTCCCCAATTACGATTAGGATAACCCTTCATCCCACCAGAACTCCTGTAATACCACGCCAAATATTTCTGCTTAGTTGTTACTTTCACTTATAATTTAGGCGGTAGAGACCAAATGCACTTTAGATTCAAACGCATATGAGTATGTCAGGGAATCGAACTACGTAAAAGAATACTGCCATGAAAGAAACGGTTTGGGAATGAAAAACTCCACAAAGGAAACTTGTACTAATCCCACGGTCTTACTATACTAAATACCCTATTTGGAATAACGCGTAACGGCGTAAAAGATTCCAAAGTAATCTATGGCTAACCACTAGCAAGGGAGTAGAATTTTTCGTGAAGAAACCAGAGGAAAACCAAAGAAAAAAGGGATCAGTCTAGAGAATGATCTGGCACATTTTAAAGAACGAAAGACCCCAACTCTGGGCACAAGAATGGATCCACAATGCTATTAAATAAAAAGAAAAGCTAAGAGCACAATCTAATGGAATGGCGTTCTCGGTTGGGCGGACACAAGCCTTAATTTTATACTCCTGAGCAAAAAAGTGAAAAAAAAACTTTTTCCCTTCATTTTTTCAAAATCAAAATATCTGCGATTGCAGAAGTAGTGACGTTTATGAACTCACCCTATCAACAAACTCTGGACTTCAGTAACGAGGTGATCTTAAATAGGGCTAGCTGTAGAACGGTTCTTATGTCTACAAATTTAGATAACCTAAACCACACTAGATTCTACACTGTTCCTGACAACCAGATTTTTGGAGCAAATCTTATATCGACCATTTGCGCGGAGTACTCGTTTCCTTCTATTCGACTTTGAAAGATGCTTTGCTTTTGTGAATCAGGAGTTCATTAGGATGAGTTATTCTAGAGATCATAGCTATTAATGGAACAATATTAAGTATCATGTGTTACATAACAGAAAGTTGTTACAGGAATTTGTAATTCAAAGCAGGGTACAAACGTAGTGCATTCCTTTACAATTAGAATTCATTTTTTGTAGTTACAACAGTACAGTTAGACAGAGAAAACTCGCGATATTCGATAGACAAAATACTGGTTCACGGCGAGGATGTTTGCCCTCAACACAACACAACACAGATCTTGACTTCATATACGCACCTAACATTGTTGTGCAATTGCAGCAAGTTGATATTGTCTACACTCAGGAAATATTGTTCCTTATGACAGTACCACTGCCTTTTCAAGCACGAGCAGGAAACTATTAAGTCTTTTCAGAAACTCATTTCGAGTGGAATCTAACGTCAGTTTATTCATCGCATCTGCCTAATAACCGCCTCGCTGGAAAAAGCGAAAGAAAAGGAGTCTGTTGACTTCTATAAAGAGAGTTAATTGAACCGAAAAAGAAATCTGTTAACACCGAACGACGTGAAGTATCACATCACGGTAGTCTCTTGGAGGTCAGATACATCTACAAAAATGTAATTTAATCTGTGCATCGCACATACGAAAGAGCCGAACGACCCTGCAGATAAACCATCAGAATAGTGAGCAAGTAAGTTTTATAAATAACCCTTTCTTGTTAAAACATTTACTTTTCAACAAAATCAGTATAAAATCAAAGTATCATATTTACATCTCCACAGCCTTGAGGCAGTCCTTATAAAATAATAAGTCTGATCAAGGATCAGAAAGAAAAAACTAAACTTACATTGATACGACTGGACAACATTTACACAATTTTGATTTCCCTCTTCATCTCTATTGTCGCACTCCTCGTATTCAGTAGCAAAAATAAAGTCCTCCGTTTCATCGTCCTCATTTGTGTCTACATCCATATGGGCCTCTTCGGTATCATTATCATCCTCGCGATTTAATTCCTCCTCAAATCCATCGAATGTTTCACTTTCAATTTCAATAATTTGACTATTTTCTTCATCACCACTCTTTCCATAAAAGAGGAATGTCTGAATTGTTCCGTCAGTATTCTCTACTTCCTCATCATTATAAATCAACATTTGCTCCTGCTCGTGCTCTTGCTCTGGCTCTTGCTCCAGCTGCTGTTCTTGCTCCTCAGGAATTTGTTCTGAAGAGGTTATCTCGTTTTCATTTTCAGGCTCAGCTTCAGTTTCAACTTCAACTTCAGTTTCGGTCTTAATAAATTGTTCACGTGGTTTGCGAGGCATTATTTTCATCCTTGGACGTTTGACGTGATACTCTTTAGAAAACTGCTTCGAAGGGGATACTTTCTCTTCAGCTTTTACAGGCAAGACTTCTCTGATTCCATATTCAATATTCTCAAATTTCGAAGAAGTTGGTTTTTCTACAGGTTTGCGACTGTTTACAAAATTTCCGAATTCCTCAAATAATCTTTGAGTTTCTTCCTTACGGAATTGCTCTTGCTGTTCACTCAACCACTGCAAACGTTTTTCTTCCTCCTCCTTACGTATTTTCTCTTCTTCTTCGCAAATGAATCTGAGGGATTCTTGGAGAAGTTGCTCTTCTTCATCCTCATCATCGTCATCATCATTGGATTTTAGAAAAACACGACTCCTCTTGCCAGCGTTTAACAAACGAATATGCTTCCGAAGCTTTGCATTAGATAATTGGCATTTTTGACGAAAGTAATACGACTTTTCCAGTTGAAAACGACATGTTTCGCAAATTAACTTCGGCAGGTCGTCTGTTTGCTGGACTTCCAGAGAAGCACAAGCCATAATTCTTACAGGGATCGATAGACGACCTGAATCGAAAATGTTTACTTTCCCCGACTGCGGTTCCAAGCACAGGCGACAAATTGTGTTCAAGTCGGGCGCACCGTTACTTTCGTGAGGTTTTACTTCAGACATTATTTAAACGATTTTTATTTATTAAAACAGAATAAATCTTTGCTCTTTCTCCACAAATTTATTCATTAAAACAATTGTATGAGAAATTGAAATTGATGCTTTAATGGCAGATGTCAAAGAAAGTTTTGACAGTTTGCTACTATTTTCGTAATAGATTGTCTGCTTGTTTGACATCTACAAACTAGAGGAAGAAGCACCATTCTTGTTTCAATAACTGACATAATTTTCCATTTTAACAGTATTTCCGGCTAAAAAATAAAACATTTAAGGATTTTTGACATAAGCTTATACTGATCTAAACATTTGTAATTTGTATTTAGAGAAAAAATATAGATAGCGTTAATTAACATTAAATTTTATATGAACGAAAGTGACTTGTGATATTACAAGAACAAACCTTTTTAAAGATTTGACTTCACTTACTAGAAATCAGAATTTCTACCTTTAGTCGAATACAATAGGTATGTTTTTTGGCATTGGTCTCAGCGGCTCGGCCTTGGCTATTAACATTCGAATAGCTTGACAGCACTGGTCATTTTAGTTGTTCAAAAAGTGACACATACATATACTGGCGTTCCCTTACAAGTTATCACTATCGTGGACAAATAGGTCTGGTAGTATTGTTGCTATCCGCGTTTATTCAGATAAATTCTTGCATTGAGTTAGCGCGTTTAGGTTAAGTTGTTGGTTTAATTAACACGTAGATTGGAAATAAGAGCTGATACCGATGCTAAAAAAACACACCTAATATTTGTTTTAACAGCTGTATCTATCTATCTATGATTACATTAATTAATAATTAAATATTACAAGTATTTATTATTAAAATTACAAGTTAAAAGCATCTCCAATTAGCGAAGATCACTCGCCAGTGTCGTACTTCAAGTTGGGTGCGGTCCCCTTCCATTTATGTGCCTCATCTTCGATGCGATCGTCCTCTGTGGCCAGCTTTCGCGCAGCACAGCTATCTCAGACGTTGGATCTATAGACGCCTGGCTAGACCGATGTCGCTGTGCAGCTCGTCCATTTCATGCCTAAATCTCCTTCTCCATTCCCCGTCAATACAAACGAAAGTGAAAATTACACGCAGCATTGTTCTTGAATGGTTTTAATGCTCACTTAATACAGCAGAAGAGATAGGCGAGACATATGTGTTTTTTCGCATCGGGTCATCCCCTGCCACTTTAGATAGTCCATCTGCACCAGCAGCTTATTAGACTCTAACTTCTATATTACGAGTATTACCTTAACTTCGTCTAGATCAGGGGAACGAAATTATCTGTCTTCGATCAGGGCGAATTCTGCTTGGCAGCGGTATTTTGGCTATCGTTGCTGTTATACAGTTTTTAAATGTAGTCTTTCCAGATTTTCAGCACTGACTACTACTCTAGTAGTAGTTGTCCATGTTTATCTTTGCAGGGTTCCATTCTGGCTTTGTAACCATGGCATGTGCATTATATTCTCTCATAAAATCTTAGAACATCATTACTGCTTAGAGCTCACGAGCAGCTCTGGTCCTTCTCGTCCTGCTTCTTGTTTGCCTATGTGCACCTGCCTACATTCGTCGTCAAACAGAGGTCTCTATGTGTCGGCTCGTTGAAACCAACCACATCATCAAACTTTAGTGGTCTTACTTGACTCAGTTATACCTGTGTTATCTGCATTTGTACTCCGGCTGCAACAAGATGATGATTCGAGGAGGAGTGTCTGGCGTTGAACGCGTTGTAATCAGTCTGGTTGATAGTTGTTTAATCAGTGGATAGCCAAGTCCCTTTATGAATGTTGAGATGTGGGAAGCGTGCTGGATGCCAAATGGTTACACGGCGTTACAGATTCTAATAACGTAATCCATTGTCGAATATGATATTATCCAGACTGTTTTTTTCGTTGACCCGCTCAACGGCAGCTTTCTTACCTAACTTTGCGTTAAGATCTCCTAGCGCAATTTCGGTATCATAGCTGGGGCTCTGAACATATGTCCGGTCTCGAAGTCATAGCATTCATTTTTGATGGTGTCACTCTTATTCTCTGTAAGGCCATGAACGCAAATCAGTTTTGTATTTCCAAATTTGGCATTTTTGGGGATTATCATGAGGCGTTTGCTTACATGCCGAAAGCTTTTTGCCGGAACCAAGAGCCTCTGCCAGTTTTTCAACAGCACGTGGGATTCTAAGTGTCCTAATATCCCATATGAAAAGCCGATATTCGTTGTTCTTAAAATATTTGCTTGCGTCGTCAACGTTATATCTGTCAGTATCTGAGGCTCTTGGTTGTCCCTGCACTTTTTTTTTTTTTGCCCCGTGGGGAAGTTACACCCAAGCGCAATCCCCGTTCTAGAGGACCAGGTCTGTTGTTATGAGAGCCGCTTGGAGATTGCACTGGTATTTATACTCCAGGGCCCTAGTAGGGAGCGTGTAGAAGTTGCTGAGCAGAGGCGTCGACACCCGCTTGTGTCTTCATAAAACGATTGACCACCATTGATAAAATAGTTCTTCAGTATGTGACAAACCCTTATAATTAAGAAGATGCATTGCGTACCAGCAGGATCTCACTCCAGAACATTATGTCCAAGCACTTAGAGAATACTTGACACAATGGATTTTTATTTATGGGGACAGACGAACAGATATTGTTTGTTCACCAGAATTAACAACTTTGGATGACGAACCGTATAATTGATTACGCGACTCCGAAAATGGGGAATGGGAAGGAAAAGATATTATAGGTAAGAGCCATTCCAAGACGAGTTCTACTATCTATTCAAAGCAATAGTTTGCACATTAATCAAACAAATTTTATTTAAAAAAATAAGAAAGAAAATGTTAAAAATCCTTTAATTTAATATTTAATATTTTACCTGTTTTGAGAAGTACGAATATCTTGAAAATAATCGGCATACGAAGACAAATCTAATGTACTTCTTGTTACATTACAAGAGTTGGTGAAATAGAAAACTTTCAAAAAAAGAGTAAGGCAAGCAAATTTAAAAATTTTTCACAAAAAATTAATTTGACCTTGAATTTCGATGCAATAATGCTATTATTAATTATTTTAAACAAGTAAAGCAAGGCAGCACAAGCCTTATCGAAAATTCCTTCACTCTGTCAGAATCTTTCTGCTCTCAGCGCAGTCGCAGGCCTTTCCTGTTAGTGCGCATGTTTCATCTTTGACAAAGAGTGTATTTGGAAAGCAATTTCGCAAAATGAAGCTAAACCAGAAAATCTCCATACCCTACTTTCAATATCATTTTGTTGCAAGAAATTAATTATTCAATTTAACTTAAATTGTAATTTAAATTGTAACTTAAAATGTACATGAGATTATGTTGTGACTCACTGTACATGTATCGAATAATATGCTCGCGATATCAAATTAATTATAAATTTTGTACTGATCATTCGATACATGTACATTTAATTATAGATCACACAGTAGCACTCATCAGCCCACTCATGCAATCGTTACATGGTTCGCATCATGATCCCTTTTCGCTCTCTGTTAATTGAGAACAATCCTAAAATTTGTAAATGAGTGTGAGTTGCGTGAAAGTTAATGGCTGTTGCTGAGTGACACTCTCGTTCACTTTGATTTAGACCACCAAAGGGGTAACAAATAAATTGTAAATTTCATTCTTTTTTCATTCGCTTTTTTCTTCATTTGGTTCGTTATTGAATAATTATAAAGCATCCTACAGCAGCAAGGAAGTCAGACTTATCTATCTATCTATCTATCTATCCAGAGTTAGCAACAGCTGATCTATATACTGGAAAAAGGACCCAGTAATGCATTTGATAGTCACCATAACCGATGGCAGATACCAACTTACTTGTAGTATATGAACTGCTTATGTGCCAATTCTGATCTGACTACTTGGGAAGTAGATTTCTAGCTCGATATTGAGAGTCTTGCTTTAAGTTTCCTCTTTTTTATTTCATTCTGAGCTATATTTAAAGTGCTTCTGTTTTAGTGATAACATAACGTCTTATCACTTACAATATATGAGCGACAATAACTCTTTAAATGTAAATAATATAACAAACTTAAATATACTATTCCATAAGGAGAACTTAATTCTTTATGTCACATACCGAAACTTGACGCTATGTCGCTATCATACTGCGTACCTCGGATTTCAGGCAATTTCTGGCTATTTATATAATACTGGGTTGAAAAGTTTTAACGCTACTCATAAAAGGCCTTATGAAATAATAGTGTAATAATCCTTCATGAAAATTCAATTAACTTCAATTAACTAGTAAGGTAAAAAGTATATTAATAATAGTAGTTGATACCCTTTGCTTCTTATTGTAATTCTCACCAATTGTTTTCACAGAGCGGCTACGCTCATGATGCGTACTAATAAAGGATAGATCGATGGATTTTTTGAATCACTATTTGTGTTAATTTTTCAACAAATGTTGGCGTCTGATAGACATTAAATTACACGAATAGTTTTAAGCTATAAGTTCCGTTCATAACTGTTTAGATATGCAAACTGAAAGCCCCTTACTAACAACGAATCATTGATCGCGACTTAAAAAAAGTGTCGACTTTAATATTAATACGTACTTAAGTTTAAACGTATTCCAATAATGTTTTAATAGCCAGCCAGTTTAAATAAAAACTTAAACTTCATTCTTTCAAAGAAACTACTACATTTCCACTGAATCTACTACATAATATTGGTTTGACGTTTTACATTAGTATTTAAATTTGAATTTATTTTGAAGTCGTGAGGAAATATTTGTGTTTAATTAAAAATGATTTCGAATTCCGATGAGGACATGTACATACATATATATATATGGACATTTAACTAATTGCGGAGTCAGTTCTTTCCCGAAGGGTAAAAGTAAAAAAGGGATTAAACCCATTTGGGAAGAATAGCGAAAAGGTGTTCTTTGCACATTACAGGTTTGCAGAATATTTACAGGACCCAGTAATTCTTCAACTGTTTTTTTGTTTTGTTAAATTATCCCAGATTTGACTAAGAAACAGCACGATTTATCATTGATACGTTAGCGAAAAACTTTTACCAGAAAGCATAGTATTAGTTACAATACGGTATTAGGCGAAGGGCGTGATGTCGGTCAGCAAATAGTTGAAACCAGTGTTCTTTATATTGTTTGTCTGTCTAACGTTTTAATTTTATCAGATTTGCATAACATATCGCAGCAGTCCGTCAGCATTTACGTCAACAAGTTTGTCTTTGCTTTGGCGTCGAAAATGACTAACTTTACTAACTTTCAATCCGATCCATTTAGTATAAGGACCCAAAAATGCTTTTCTTCTAAATCGTTGTGGTTTCCCCAATTTCGGGCATACGTTGCACACGGAGTACAGCGCCGCTAAAGCAACCATTATTGCACAATATCTCTAGCAAGCCCGCAAATGGTAGGTACTATTATATAAGCATGAAGTATAATACATCAATTTTCTTTAAAGAATTTTTAGCAATGTGGTTGAAATTTCATCCGTCCAAGTATCCGATTCCGAAGACGACATTGAAACAGCAGTAGATGGAAGAATTAGTATAAGCTAATGTATAGCAGCATTCATAAATAAACAGTTTTCGTAACAAATGGACATACCTACCATGAAATAATAAAAACAGAAAAAATATAGAATTCAATTTAATTATATTTCTTATTTTAAATATGCTATTGCATATCACAGAAATGTATCGCAATTCAAGTCTTTATGTTACTTTATGTTATCATGTAGCTATATTTCGTTTTCCTCCTTATAATTGATGAAAACCCCATCCACAATATGCTCCTTCAGTTCCTTGTACTAAATGCTTCTGCTCTCGATGATGTTTAACGCAATATTTGTTTGTTATCGTTACCTGGCGACTTCTTCTACCGCGAGCATCGAACTTGTCGAGTTGTAGAGGCTGAGTAGGGTCAATGAATCTCGAGAAGAAATTCTCCAGACGAGTCCTGAAACCAAAGGATGCTCCCCCCCCTCCCCAACTCCCAAATTACTCCATCATTCCCCTGGGCTGGATCAAGGTGTCATACGAGCCGTGCCGAAGATCAACCTGGCTGAGGGCCCAGTATCTCCAAAAATAGCTCAGTCGCAAACGGAGTATCCGGATACCTGGCGACCTCCGGATTAGCTAGCCTTATCTGTATATGGCGGATCTCTGTACAGATGGACAACCCTTTCTCCGCTACTCGTGGGACTATCAATGGAAGATAACCATAAAACAAAAACCGAGGCCGGTACTCCTTTATTACCGGGCGGTGGAACGGTGACTACACCGACTACCGGCAAGGCTCCTGCATTGCCGAGAGGAGGCAAAACTATGGCAGGCCATGGTGCGCCATCCTCTAAAGGCAAAAGGAATAAGCCTAATAATAAGAATTCAGGAAGTGTTAAGACTGTGGCAGGCCATGGTCCTATCACCTCCTCCACCTCTAGCAGCAGCAAGTTTGTGGCAGGCCACGGACTTGTCGCAGCTACCAAAACTCCTTCAGGGAGTGTTAAGACTGTGGCAAGCCATGGTCCTATCACTTCCTCCGCCCCTAGCAGCAGCAAGTTTGTGGCAGGCCACGGACTTGTCGCTGCTACCAAAACTCCTTCGGGGAGTGTAAAGACTGTGGCAAGCCATGGTCCTATCACTTCCCCCGCCCCCAGCAGCAGCAAGTCTGTGGCAGGCCACGGACTTGTTGCTGCTACCAAAACTCCTCCCCCCAAAGAGGAATCTGGAGCTCAGCCGCATCGGCAAGCTCCATCTAAGGCGCTCTACATAAGACGCCGAAATGCTTCACGCATCATCAAAACCTTCGGATCCATTCCGGAGGTGGAGAGAAGTGCGGAAATAAAGAGCAAGGTTGAGTGGGCTAAAAACGTCCTAAAAGACGGATTTCCCACTGCTTCCACTGCTCACAAAACGTCAAAAGACTTCTCTAAGCGTCAGAGATCGTTGGAGGAAACCGTACCGGTTTCCAAGAGGCCCAAAACACACAGTTCCACAACCCCTGGGCCATCCAACAGCAGATCTCTGAGGTCTTATAATGAAGTCCTAAAGGACGCATTGGTGATCGCGGTGATCGACAGAAGCGATACCGACGGTTCCATTACACCGGAACGGTGGCAATTGGTCAAGTTGAAGCTCTCGAGCAACTTCTTGGCCATCATGCGGGAGAACCCAGGACCACCTCCTATCACAAGCGACGCTGGCTGGCACCAAGGCCATGTCAAGCTCATCGCTTGCTCCAACCAGAGATCTCTCGATCTCTTCACCAAGGCCATCGATGGTTTAGGAGAGGTTTGGCCAGGTGCAAAACTCGAGGTCGTATCTAAGGAAGACATTCCTAGTAGACCTCGAACTCGTACCTGGATTCCAGCCGAACCCTCCTCTCCAGGAAGTATCCTGGAAATCATCCGGCTCAGCAACCCGACTCTTCCGACTCATGACTGGAAAGTCGCGAAACTGGAGGAACTAAGGGGTTCTTATAGATGCGCGTTAATTGTGATCAATAAGGAATCCCTTAATCCTCTGGCGCAGACGAAAGGCATGATTCGGTTCGGATTCGAGTCAATTCACTTAAGGGTGTACAAAAAGGATGAGCTGGATGCTGATAAGCAACCTCCTCCTCCTTTAACACCCGATATCACAACCTTGGATCTTGGAGCGTCGATATCCTTTCCAGAATTGGATAGCGACGACTCCAATCTGTCCGAGGTGACTACCAAGCCGTCGGTCTCCTCTTCTGACACATTGTCGGAAATGGAAACCGATGGCGAAACAATTAGAGGTTCTACACGATCAGAGATAGAAGATGAGCTCTTGGGCACATCTTCAGAATCGGAGGACCTCAACAACACCGTGGTGGAGGCGACTCTGGAAGACTGTAGCAATGATACGGTTTCTCCAGATTAATCTCCACCACTCAAAAAAGGCTTCGGCCACACTCATTCTGCGTCTTTCCAAAAGCGCAGAAGACATTATTCTAATCCAGGAACCATGGATTGCAGAAGACGTGGTTCGTGGACTTAGGATACCCTCATACGTTCCGCTCTATACAAGAGACAAAGGTAAGATTAGAACTTGTATATTAGTGAAACGTAGCCTTAATGTATTTCTACTTCCCGACCTCAGTGACCCCGACCTAACCGTTGCCAGATTAGAAACTGCCAAAGGCTCATACTGGCTGGCATCGGCTTACCTTGGCCACGACCAAGTGGGCCCTCTCCCTGGTGATAACCTAGAAAGGGTGGTACTGGAAGCGGGAAGGCAAAAAACTGGCCTCATAATCGGATGCGACGCCAACGCACATCATACGGTATGGGGCAGTACCGACATCAATGATAGAGGTGAGTCACTTTTAGACTATATTTTAAGTACTAACCTCTTAATTTGCAATATTGGCAATGAGCCCACTTTCATAACAAAAAACCGACAAGAAGTTTTAGATATTACTCTTGTCTCCGACAGCATCACCCAAAGGCTAACAAACTGGATGGTATCGTCTGAACACTCCTTTTCGGACCATAGGTACATCCAATTCAGTCTGAGTGATGCTCCCCCTCGCCAACCAACTTTCCGGAACTACCGGAAAACTGATTGGACAAAATATAGAGGAATCCTATCGGAAACGATATCCTCCAAACTATCAAGTCCCCCGCGTGACACCAATGAGCTCGACATGAAAGTCAGGGAATTTACTCTGACTCTCAATAAGGCTATGGCCGCTTCCTGCCCTCTTATTCAACCAAGAGGCAAGAAAAAGCCACACTGGTGGACATCGGCACTAGGACTGCTCAGAAACACACGCAGAAAACTTTTCAACGCAGCAAAAAGCACAAGAAAAGTGACCGACTGGGACTCATATAAAGAATCCCTCAAATTATACAAAAAAGAACTGAGGAAGGCAAAGCGACAATCCTGGAGGTCATTCTGTGACAAAATTACAGTAACCTCTGAGGCTTCGCGGCTAAGAAAAATCCTCTCCACAAATCCTATGATGCCCAGCTGTTTGAAAAAAACCGATGGCTCTTGGACAACCTCAAGTGATGAATCACTCAACCTGCTTCTGGACACCCACTTTCCAGGTAGCTCCCAACTCGCGGCCAGTAGCAGCCCAAACAAGCCTACTGCAACCGTGACCAAAATTCATAGTCTGATTACGAGAGACAAACTGCTCTGGGCGCTACATAGCTTCAAACCATACAAGTCTGCTGGTCCGGACGGTATTATACCTGCCGAGCTACAGAGATCCTCAGATATTATTCTACCAGTGTTGGAAAATATTATGAGAGAAGTCAATGTAGTATTCATTCCCAAAGCTGGAAAATGTTCTCATGTGGTCCCAAAGGACCTCAGACCCATAAGTCTATCGTCATTCCTTCTGAAAACTTTAGAACGACAGATTGATATCCATATTCGAGCTAAAGTTGATCCAAGACTTCTGTCTACGGCTCAACATGCCTACTGTAAAGGAAAGTCGGTGGAAACGGCTTTGCACTCTCTGACTAGCCACATCGAACGATCCCTACAATATAAGGAGTACACAATGGTTGCTTTCCTGGACATAGAGGGCGCCTTTAACAACGTCAACACATCCGCAATCACGACTGCGTTGTCAACTCTGTAGGTAGACGACTCACTTGGGGAGCTGATTAATCTAATGCTAACAAGCAGGATAATCAACTCCAAACTGGGTGAGACTTCTGCTAAAAGATATGTCAGTAGGGGTACGCCGCAAGGCGGTGTCCTCTCCCCCCTTCTTTGGAACTTAGTGGTTAACGAACTACTGATATACCTGGAAGCGGGTGGTAGCAGAGTGATTGCCTATGCGGATGACGTTGCCATAGCCGTCTCAGGAAAACATTTAAATACCATTAAAGAACTCCTCCAAGTAAATCTTAACAGATTAACCTGCTGGGCAGATCGCTGTGGATTGGGAATAAACCCCCATAAAACTGATCTTGTCCTCTTTTCTAGGAAATATAAAATTCCAATCATAGACCCTCCTTCAATAAACGGTACCAGTTTAGCTTTCTCCGATACAGCAAAATATCTGGGTCTGATTTTTGACAGGAAACTAAACTGGAAACCTAACATTCAAGAAAGAGTCAATAAAGCTACAATAGCTTTATTCTCCTGCAAGAAAGCCATTGGGAACAAATGGGGCCTTCAACCTCGCATAACCCACTGGCTATACATCTCGGTCATAAGACCGATACTCACTTACGGGGTGGTTGTCTGGTGGACGGCCTTGGAAAATGCAGTCAATTGCATTAAATTAAGCAGAGTCCAAAGAACAGCATGTCTATGCACAAGCGGAGCCTTGCGGTCTACCCCCTCTGCGGCATTAGATATTCTGCTTCACTTGACACCCCTCGACATTTTTAGCAAGCAAGTAGCTGCGACTGCAGCTATTCGCCTTAAAGCGACTAAACAGTGGACAAATAATTCATTTGGCCACGCCAACATTCTTAATACATTAGGAATCCTCACAGAGAACACCGATTACACCATACCTGAACTTTGGTTTGACAAAAACTTCCATGTAAGCTTCCCCTCTAGATCATTCTGGGAGGAGGATGCTTTCATGGAGGACAAGTCAATCCATCTCTACACAGATGGATCTAAAACCGACAGCGGAGTTGGTGGCGGTGTTTTCTCAGATAAGCTTAACCTAAGCCTCTCTTTCCGCCTTCCAAATCACTGTAGCGTGTTCCAGGCGGAAATTTTGGCGATTAAAGAAGCTCTGTCCTGGCTGAAGAAAAACGTGATATCTGCAAAGGATATCCGCATATTTTCGGATAGTCAGGCCGCCATCAAGTCCCTGGACTCGGTCTCATTGTGTTCTAAAACTGCCCTTGAATGCCGATCATCTCTCATGGAGATGGCAGAGCAGTTCAACATTCACCTCTGTTGGGTGCCGGGCCACAGAGACATTCCAGGGAACTGCAGAGCCGATGAACTCGCCAAAATTGGAACCACTCTACCTATCCTACCAGACAAAGGTAGTATAGGTATACCAATCGCTACGTGCAAACTAACACTAAAGCTAGATGCCAATAAAAGAACGGACCTTAGGTGGACTGCTGGACAAACATGTCTAGCGACAAAACAGATCTGGCCAAAGCTGGATCTGAGTCGATCTAAGTGTCTGATCCTCTTAGAAAGGAAACATCTCAGCGCCATAATAGGTGTCATTTCCGGACACTGCCTCATAGGCAAGCACGCAAGAAGGCTTGGCGCTTTTACTAACGATTTTTGTAGAAGCTGCATGGACGAGGAAGAGGAGGAGACAATCCCCCACCTACTCTGCACATGCCCAGCTCTCTTTCAGAGAAGGAAGCTTCACCTAGGAGCTTTCTTCTACAACGACCTAAACGATCTAGAAAAAATAGACGTTAACAGTCTCCTACGCTTTATTAAAAGCTCAAACTGGTTCCAGTAGTAAGAAGATCATAGATCCACGTGGCATCACAATGGGCCAATAGGCCTAAGTGGGTTGGTATTTCCAACAGCCACTCTTACCTAACCTAACCTAACCTAACGTCTTATCACTTACAATATATGAGCGACAATAACTCTTTAAATGTAAATAATATATCAAACTTAAATATACGATTCCATAAGGAGAACTTAATTCTTTATGTCACATAACGAAACTTGACGCTATGTCGCTATCATACTGCGTACCTCGGATTTCAGGCAATTTCTGGCTATTTATATAATACTGGGTTGAAAAGTTTTAACGCTACTCATAAAAGGCCTTATGAAATAATAGTGTAATAATCCTTCATGAAAATTCAATTAACTTCAATTAACTAGTAAGGTAAAAAGTATATTAATAATAGTAGTTGATACCCTTTGCTTCTTATTGTAATTCTCACCAATCGTTTTCACAGAGCGGCTACGCTCATGATGCGTACTAATAAAGGATAGATCGATGGATTTTTTGAATCACTATTTGTGTTAATTTTTCAACAAATGTTGGCGTCTGATAGACATTAAATTACACGAATAGTTTTAAGCTATAAGTTCCGTTCGTAACTGTTCAGATATGCAAACTGAAAGCCCCTTACTAACAACGAATCATTGATCGCGACTTAAAAAAAGTGTCGACTTAAATATTAATACGTACTGTGATAACCAGTCAAATGTGAGCAGCGACATCTAGCAGAAAATGTCGAAACTCGAAGAAGGTTTCGATACTGGATTAGCAAAGTCTCGACTGGAATCGAATTTTCTAGCAAATTGGAAATTGTATGGGACGCTGGATGGCGAGGATTGTTCTCGAAGTATGTCATTCGAGTATAAATACCAGCATCCCAAAGGTATGCAAATTAGTTCCAAAGTTGAATTTGAAGTGTTAATTAGAAGAAGTGATTAAGTGGTTTAAGTAAAAGATAAGAAAAGTATATGTGGTTGAGAAATTGAATTGTACTGAGAAAAAGAATTAAATAGTGAATTGTAACTGTACTGAATAAAGGGATTTGTATTGAAAAGAATAAGTTCTATCATTTGTACCCACACAAACATTTTACATTGGTGTCAGAAGTGGGATAGGACTTATTGTGTGTACAAAAAAAAAAAAAAAAAAAAAAAAAAAAGTGTTTTCTGACTATTTGAAAAACTAGAATGGGTCGAAAACTATTGCAGTTGACCCTCGTCCAACTCAAATCCGAGTTGAACAAGAGAAGCCTCAGCGCCAGTGGAGGAAAAAGTGACCTGGTGCTCCGACTTCAGGAGGCTTTGAACAACGAGGGACATGATCCTGATGCATATTCCTTTGATGTTGACGAGGATGGACAGACAAGTACCGGCAATGACATGGCTGCAATGATGCAACTCCTCTTATTAAAAATGGACGAACAAAACAAAAAAATGGACGAACAAAAGAATAGCCTCGAACAAAAGCTGGACGAACAAAAGAAAAATATGGAAGAACAGAAGAACATTCTCCAGAACAGTCTGGAACAAAAATTCAACGAACAAACCAACAATCTGCACGGTCTTCAACAGAAAATGGATGAACAAAAGAATAATCTGGAAGAACAAAAGAACATTCTCCAGCAAAAATTCGAAGAAATCGATGACAAATTTGAAAGAATAGAGAAGAACGTTGATGACAAATTTGATAGAATAGAGCAGAATGTTGGCGAAAAATTCGAGGAAATGGACAGCAAAGTTCAGCAACTGGCAAAAGAGCTCGACACAGTGCGAAAACAGAAACTGCGAGAAGGTTCTTTAAGCGGTCCAAGGAGAAAAGATTTGAAGCCTCCCTCATTCGATGGCCAGACCTCATGGTCTACTTATAAGAAGCAGTTTGAAATGGCTGCCTGTGCAAACGACTGGGACAATGAGGAAAAGTGCTTTGCCCTAACAATGGCCTTGCACGGTCCTGCAGCAGAATTGTTGCAAACAGTAGATATCGAAAAGCACAAAGATTATGTGACTTTAGTACAGGCTATCGAGAAACGGTTTGGGGATAGCCACATGCAGGAGGTCTACAAGGTCCAATTGCAAAGCCGAACGCAGCAACGAGGAGAAACACTTCAGCAGCTCCAAGCAGACGTGAGTAGACTGGCACATCTGTCATACCCCACCGCAGGCCAGGAAATTATCGACGAAATGGCAAAAGATGCATTTATCAGGGGAATTGCAGATTCGAAGCTACAGTCAGCAGTAAGGATGGCCGGGAAAAGAACCCTTGCTGAAGCACTTGCCTTCGCTCTGGCGATGGAAGCAGCCAATCAGGCTTCCAGGGGAACACATTTCGTCAGGGAAGTAGCATCTGTCGAATGCTCCTGCACAAGAATTAGTGCCGAGGAACGAGATACTCGACGGGATAGACGAATAATGCGCTGCTGGAATTGCAATAAAATAGGACACCTTCAAAGGCAGTGTAAAGAACCGGTGCGACGAAAAGACTGCCCTCACTGTGGTGACAAGCAAATAGAGGAAGAAACCCGCAGAAACAGCTATCAAGAAGCCGGTCAACCTTCCCGAAATCATCAGTCGGGAAATGCTTAAGCACCAACTTCGCGGGACAGAAGTTGGTAGCGGGAGTCGACGGCCCCAGGACCATCATCCAAGTCTCGTTGGCAAAACGATGCAGCGAAAGCCTTCTAGTAGAAGTAGTAAGTGGAAAAGAAAAATGGATGGCAACAATAGACACCGGTGCCACGGCCTCAATCATCAGGAGGAATCTTGTGCAGAAGTCTTGGTTGCATAACACTAGCAGTTGCAGCTTGCGAACAGCTACAGGAGCAACGATTAAGGTATATGGTGAAGTCCGCATAAAAATCCAGTTGGCCGGAATAACATTCACTCACGCGTTTCTGGTAGCTGACATATGTGACGAGTGCATCATTGGTACAGACTTCATGAGGGAACATGGACTTGTAGTCGACTTGGGGGCACAAACCCTGAAATACGGAAACATGGAGATACCAATGATATACGGAAACGCCAATACCTCAGTCTCAAATGTCGTCATCTGCAGCAATCAGAGCCTAGAGCCTTCGTCAGAAGCAATTTTGTGGGCAAAAGTGGAAGGTGGTCCTGGTAGCCACCGATTCTATTTGATGGAGCCAGAAAAGAAAAGAGACTTCATGGTGGGAAAGACCTTAGTGGAGCCAAAGAACAACATGGTCCCTGTAAGGATTCTAAATCCAAAGACATTCAGTGTAAAGGTGAAAAAGGGGGAGATAGTGGGAAAATGTGTACCTGTTGAGGCTATATCGACTACAACGGAAAAAAAGGGTGCAAAACCGGTCACAACAGTTCAGAGCATAAAAATCAAGAACAAAATTCTCAGCCTCTGTAATCTGGACGAAGATCAGCGAATCCTGGCAGAAAAACTAATCGGTGAGTACGCTGATATATTTGCTACACAAGACGGAGAATATGGACGTACGCATATTGTTCAACACCACATTGACACCGGAGACGCTCGACCAATCCGTCAACCTGCAAGGCGTCTTCCATTGGCAAAGCAAACAGAAGTTGCCGAAATGATGTCGAAGATGAAAGCTGAGGGAGTGATTGAAGAATCGCAAAGTCCGTGGGCATCTCCAGTGGTCCTCGTGAAGAAGAAAGATGGCAGCACGAGATTTTGTGTAGACTACCGACGTCTCAATGATGTCACTAAAAAGGACAGCTACCCACTTCCGAGAATCGATGACACTTTGGATATGCTTTCTGGAGCGAAATGGTTTTCAACACTTGACTTGAAGAGCGGTTACTGGCAGGTAGAGATAAATCGTGCGGATCGTGAGAAAACTGCCTTCACTACAGGAAGCGGTCTTTGGCAGTTTGCAGTGATGCCGTTTGGACTGTGCAACGCTCCGGCCACCTTCGAGCGACTAATGGAACGAACATTGCAAGGACTTACCTGGAAAACCTGCCTAGTATATTTGGACGACGTTATCGTCATAGGTAAGACGTACGAGGAGCACCGCGAAAATCTAAAAGAAGTGTTTGAGAGGCTACGAAGTGCTCATTTAAAGCTCAACCCAGAAAAGTGTGCCTTGTTTCGTCCGGAAGTAAAATATCTGGGTCACATTATATCAGCGGAAGGAGTAAGAACGGATCCTGACAAAATCGAAGCTGTGAAAAGTTGGCCTTCTCCAAAAGATAAACACCAACTGAGAAGCTTCTTGGGCCTCGCCACGTATTACAGAAGGTTCGTAAAGGATTTTGCTGGCATTGCAAAGAGCCTGCATCAACTTACGGAAAAAGGCCGACAGTTCAGGTGGTCTGGAGAATGCGAAAAAGCATTTCAAGAACTGAAGCGACAGCTGTGCAATGCCCCCATCTTGGGTTACCCGACGCCCGGAAAAATGTTCATCGTGGACGCAGACGCTAGCAATGTTGGGGTCGGAGCTGTGATCTCCCAAGTTCATGACGGTCAAGAGAAAGTGGTCGCATATTACAGCAAAGTACTCTCCAGACCTGAACGGAACTACTGTGTAACCCGGCGCGAGCTTCTGGCTTTAATTCTGGCTACGAAGCATTTCCATAAGTACCTCTACGGACAAAAGTTCATTCTCCGGACAGACCACGCAGCTCTGAAATGGCTACTCCAATTTAAGAACCCTGAAGGCCAAGTTGCAAGATGGATCGAGCAGTTGCAGGGTTACGACTTTGAAGTGCAACACCGCAAGGGAACACTCCACTCAAATGCTGATGCTCTCTCTCGTCGACCATGCGGAGTAAAATGCGAACACTGCAATCGTAAAGAAGCAAAAGAACAGGCAGCTATCCAAATGATCAGGACTGAGCCAATAGAGGGTTGGAGTATAGACGAAATCCGTTCCTCCCAACAGGCAGACAATGACATCGAACCAATATTGGCCTGGAAAGAGCACGAAGAAAGACCAAGCTGGCAGCAGATATCAGATCGGAGCCAAACTCTGAAGGCATACTGGGCACAGTGGGACTCGCTTTTTGTGCAAGATGGATTGCTGAAGAGAAAATGGGAAAGTGCAGATGGGACAACATCTCGTATGCAGCTAATTGTGCCACGGTCCAGAGTCAACCAAGTGCTCCATGAAATACATGACGGAATCTCAGGAGGCCATTTGGGAATAAATAAGACGTTGGAAAAGGTAAGGGAACGTTTCTATTGGCTAAGCGCTAAACAAGATGTCGAGAATTGGTGCAAAAAGTGCATAAGATGTGCGGCTACCAAGGGCCCAAAAGTAAAGCCACATGGACAAATGCAACAATACAATGTCGGAGCACCTTTCGAACGAATAGCCATCGACATCGCTGGGCCGTTTCCCGAAACCTTTAATGGAAACCGATATACTCTCGTAGTCATGGATTACTTCAGTAAGTGGCCGGAAGTGTTTGCCATCCCAAATCAAGGGGCTAAGACCGTAGCCGAACAGATAGTCAACAACTGGGTGAGCAGATTTGGGGTCCCAATGGAGCTGCACTCTGATCAAGGGCGAAACTTTGAATCAAAAGTCTTCCAGGAAATATGCCAATATTTGGGAATAAGAAAGACAAGGACAACGCCACTACACCCTCAATCTGATGGAATGGTCGAGCGATTCAATCGGACCTTGAATGAGCATCTATCTAAGGTTGTCAGCAACTGCCAGCGGGATTGGGATCGACACATACCCCTCTTCTTAATGGCCTACCGAAACGCGGTCCATAGCTCAACAGGGCACACACCATCCGAGATCTTATTTGGTCAAACAATTCGGTTGCCAAGTGAAGCAAAATTCGGATCCCCACCGACGGAGCCCAAAGAGGTGAACGAGTACGTGAATGACTTACGCAGCAGGATTCGTAAATTGCATG
Source organism: Volucella bombylans (assembly GCA_949129095.1). Classification (NCBI taxonomy): domain Eukaryota; kingdom Metazoa; phylum Arthropoda; class Insecta; order Diptera; family Syrphidae; genus Volucella; species Volucella bombylans. Next base: position 123,936,677 of record OX422140.1, on the reverse strand, counting down.
AAGACACCAGAGAAAAGATGAAGCTAGCAAGCAGCCGCATGAAAACTAGGTACGACATCAAGGCGAAATCTTCCGGTTTCAACGAAGGAGATCTGGTTTGGCTGTATAATCCTCAGCGTAAGAAAGGCAAATCACCAAAATTGCAACAGGACTGGGAAGGTCCATACAAGGTGATAACCCGCATTAATGACGTTGTCTACCGGATCCAGCGTGGGGATCGAGGAAAATTTAAAGTGGTCCATTTGGATAGAATGTGTCATTTCAACGGGATGCTGAATGACGAAGTTGTTCGGGACGAACAACTGTAGGGAGGGAGCAATGTGATAACCAGTCAAATGTGAGCAGCGACATCTAGCAGAAAATGTCGAAACTCGAAGAAGGTTTCGATACTGGATTAGCAAAGTCTCGACTGGAATCGAATTTTCTAGCAAATTGGAAATTGTATGGGACGCTGGATGGCGAGGATTGTTCTCGAAGTATGTCATTCGAGTATAAATACCAGCATCCCAAAGGTATGCAAATTAGTTCCAAAGTTGAATTTGAAGTGTTAATTAGAAGAAGTGATTAAGTGGTTTAAGTAAAAGATAAGAAAAGTATATGTGGTTGAGAAATTGAATTGTACTGAGAAAAAGAATTAAATAGTGAATTGTAACTGTACTGAATAAAGGGATTTGTATTGAAAAGAATAAGTTCTATCATTTGTACCCACACAAACATTTTACAGTACTTAAGTTTAAACGTATTCCAATAATGTTTTAATAGCCAGCCAGTTTAAGTAAAAACTTAAACTTCATTCTTTCAAAGAAACTACTACATTTCCACTGAATCTACTACATAACATTGGTTTGACGTTTTACATTAGTATTTAAATTTGAATTTATTTTGAAGTCGTGAGGAAATATTTGTGTTTAATTAAAAATGATTTCGAATTCCGATGAGGACATGTACATACATATATATATATGGATATTTAACTAATTGCGGAGTCAGTTCTTTCCCGAAGGGTAAAAGTAAAAAGGGATTGAACCTATTTGGGAAGAATAGCGAAAAGGTGTTCTTTGCACATTACAGGTTTGCAGAATATTTACAGGACCCAGTAATTCTTCAACTGTTTTTTTGTTTTGTTAAATTATCCCAGATTTGACTAAGAAACAGCACGATTTATCATTGATATCGTTCGCGAAAAACTTTTACCAGAAAGCATAGTATTAGTTACAATAAGGTACGAGTATTAGGCGAAGGGCGTGATGTCGGTCAGCAAATAGTTGAAACCAGTGTTCTTTATATTGTTTGTCTGTCTAACGTTTTAATTTTATCAGATTTGCATAACATATCGCAGCAGTCCGTCAGCATTTACGTCAACAAGTTTGTCTTTGCTTTGGCGTCGAAAATGACTAACTTTACTAACTTTCAATCCGATCCATTTAGTATAAGGACCCAAAAATGCTTTTCTTCTAAATCGTTGTGGTTTCCCCAATTTCGGGCATACGTTGCACACGGAGTACAGCGCCGCTAAAGCAACCATTATTGCACAATATCTCTAGCAAGCCCGCAAATGGTAGGTACTATTATATAAGCATGAAGTATAATACATCAATTTTCTTTAAAGAATTTTTAGCAATGTGGTTGAAATTTCATCCGTCCAAGTATCCGATTCCGAAGACGACATTGAAACAGCAGTAGATGGAAGAATTAGTATAAGCTAATGTATAGCAGCATTCATAAATAAACAGTTTTCGTAACAAATGGACATACCTACCATGAAATAATAAAAACAGAAAAAATATAGAATTCAATTTAATTATATTTCTTATTTTAAATATGCTATTGCATATCACAGAAATGTATCGCAATTCAAGTCTTTATGTTATCATGTAGCTATATTTCGTTTTCCTCCTTTTTAATTTTTTTCCGTTGAACTTGTTCTTTTATGTCGAGAATAATTTTCGACATTGAAAACATTCTACTTGGTGTAAGCTTTCCTTCACTAACTCTTCCGATGTTACCACTGTCGGAAAAAGACGCTTCAAAAACCGCTAGCAAAATAAACTTCCCCTATTTTAACTATTGCTTGGTCCACCTCATTAGGCTCTTTTGGTGGAATTCCACCGCCAGTTTGCTGATGGCTTCTTTTATACAAACAAACGGTGCTGCGACCTCGACCTTCATATAGTTCCACTGCTCCCAAGTTTGCTTTGCACTCTCTGAAAATGTAGCATTGTCAATGCATTCTGCCTTAGTTTTTCATCAACCTACGAAACGAAATCATAAAGCGCCGCTGTTGAAAATATTCTGTTTTCCGCTACTATAATTGATGAAAACCCCATCCACAATATGCTCCTTCAGTTCCTTGTACTAAATGCTTCTGCTCTCGATGATGTTTAACGCAATATTTGTTTGTTATCGTTACCTGGCGACTTTTCATAATTTAGTTTTCAGTTGGCCGATAAAACTTCTTTTTACATCTAAAATTTCATACAAATATTATAAAATGGTACTGCAAAGTGCACGAGCATTATATGACTGCAACCTTTGAGAATGATCTGTTTATGAATAATTTTTTTTCGTAGGCTACCTAATTATCGGATAAAATGCTTTAATAGGGCGTTCAATGTCGTTGTTTTAGGCCAGGTAATAAGTTTTCATAAAACTCTGTACCCCAGATATTTGTCACGGCGTATTTGGAGGTTAAGGCAGTCGCACAGCAAGTGTGTGATAGTCTCTATTTCCTCTTCGAAAAGAAAAGAAAAGCTTGAAAAGATTCTCCTATTCTGCTGACCATCCTACTTATGAGGCAGTAGTGATACGAATGTCGTCTTTGTAGAGTACGAGGAGGGTACGTTTTTACGCGCTATTTGAATTTGGCAAAAAGGAGCATAAGATAACATAGTCATTCCTGGAGATCCATGCTTTGTTGGATCGTTCTATGGCTGTAAGTTCCATTTTACGTTTCAAGGTATATTTATGTCGTTGTGTGTGATGGGCCCCCTCTCCTGCTAACTCATCCTCTTTCTCATTCCCTTTTACCTTTGTGTGTTCAGACCTCTATTGTGTTTTCACTTCCCCAAGCTTTTATAGCTGACTATAAAGATAGTAGCAGTACACGAGTCTTGGATCTGTAGTATTTCACAGTAGACTCCAGCTCCAGTACCTTTCTCCATTTTGTAGCCGTCCGTGTAGAGGTGGAGTTTTTCACCCTTGGTGCCAGTGTTAGATAAACAGTCTTGTCCGCTAGGAAATGAAGTGGAGAAACTCCTATCAAAGTCCACGCTTGGCACGATGTAATCACTATACTTTGTCAGTTTCAATAGTTCGTACTCCTATATTACAGACACGTGCCCTAAATTGCGCTGTATTCATTGGCCGCATTCTTATAATCTGATCTAGCGTTTGGAAGATGTTCATTTAAAGATTTCGTCTAAGGGAAGCAGGTTGAGCGTTATCTCTAGTTCAGCTTGAGGAGTAGACTTAACGCTCCTGTTACTCGCGTGAGTATTTTGAGATAACTAGTGTTAGGCTTTCCAATAAACCAGCGCACCGTAGCTAAGAATGGGTCTAACTATGGCCATGTACAATATGCATGGTCTTAGCCCCCAACGTTAACCAAAAGTTGTTTGGCATGTTTAGAATGCTCGTAATGCTTTTCTGGCTTTGAGCTTTCTGTATATCATATTCCTAGATTTTCAGATTCGGATGAAAGTTGTAGCCTAATTATTTTTCTTGTGAACAACACTAGTTATGAAGGATTTATCACTAAACCGTTTTATGTTTTCCATTTTGTGAATGTGTTCAAAGACGACTCTATTAGTTCGCTGGTTGTTGTAAGATGTTTTCCTCCCACCATAATGACTATGTCGTCGGCCTTAACACCCTTCTGTTCGAAAATTCTGAATTGAAAATTCTGCTCTTTCGAATGTTCTCAATCCATGAATTGTATAAAAGTAGTAAATTTTGGCTGTTTGGAAAAAGTGAGTGTTACAATATTTGTATGTATTAGTGTCCAAATTCATGATCTTCAAATGCTGTACTTATTTTGTAAATCAAGTAACCCTAGTATTCAAATGTCATTTTATTTTTGTTACTACAATAAACATTTTTCCTTTTTCTGTAACTATTATCAAAGCGATTGGACGTTTTTTTAAATACACTGCAATTTAGAGTAATAAAAGTCATAAATATTACAAGAGTGAGCTTAGTTTCATTTTCAGTTCTTGGTGGTCAAATATTGCCTTTTTAATTTTTAGAAAATTAAAAGTAATCCATTAGCTGCAGCCAAACGTGTCAAAATATCAATGATAATGAGTTAAGACAACTTCTTTTTGAAAGTGAAGAGAAGAGTGATATGGAGGAAGATGGTGAAGCCGACATGGATCACATAGAGACAGACTCTGAAGAGGACGAGGGGTCTTAGATGTGGATGTGTCTGCCTATGCGGAATTGGTCTGTTTTTGATCCGTGGGTTTACCATCGGTTTTCCTATGTGTCTTATGGTTAAGACGAATCAAGTTCTGGGGCTTTAGGCGCTACCAACCATTCTTAAACCGTTGCCGCCTTGTGTCTTCTGACTAGTGCATGATCTCGTTCGTCATCATCCTCAGAAACCTTAATGAAGCTTTGTAATTTCTTTTGTCTCTAGCAAGTGTACTTAGGGTCTTGTTTCGGCGGGTTTTCGAATTAATTTCTCAACTATAGTCACGTCAAAGCCCAAGTCTAGCAGTTCTTCAATCTCAGAACCTATCTTGTCTGTTGCATTAGAGCAAGAGTTGTCCTCCCTGGCATCGCCAAATGTCAACTCGCTTCTGGTTGTTGACTTGATGGAAGTGTCTGAGTAGTTATCTGGTTACAGGTTCTGTTGTCTTGTCAGGTCAAGTCGTTTTTGAGTGGGTGAGTTGTTTTTATCGTTTTTGTTATTGGTGTCTGTTTTTTTGTTTTTCCTTTTTTTGTTTGTTCGTCTTAGGTATTCCGTCCCAAAAGTAGTTGTTTCACATTTTGCGAGACAGTGCTACCTTGCTATCCCACAAACGTGCATGACCAGTCAGTTCAGTTTTCAGTTTAAATGCATTTTTATTTGATTTCATTATTTAACACTTACAAGCTATACAAAAAAACGCTTAAAAATTAGCTTAATTAACTTAAAATTATCTTATTCTAACTTACTGGCCCCATGCGGGCACTCTAAGTTAAGCCTAACACTTAAACTATGTCTTTCGACGTTTTGACAAAACGTGCATGACCCATTTTAATCTGAATCACATGCATCAATCAATCTGGCGAAAGCAAGATAGTTGCACTTGATATTTCTATGGCATTTGACAGAGTTTGGCATCAGGCTTTTGGGATCGACGTCGCAAGTTCAAGTTCTCTTGGATGATTTCAAGTCTGATATTCACAAAATAATTTCTGGTAATTCAGGTCTCCGGCACTCTTTTTTAATTTTCATCAATGATCTCTTGCTTGCTACTGCTAATCCAATATATTCCTTTGCTGAAGACAGTACTCTCTGCTTTTCATATTAGTTTTCGGGACTCATGTCCCTTTCTTCGGCTGTAGAACGGGATCTGTATCGTACGTTGAGCTCGTTCAATTCTGTTATTAACAGCATAAATAACTAGGGAACCACTAACAGAGTAGAACTTAGTGCTTCCAAAACACAATGCTGTCTGCTGTCCGTAAAGCGAAATTAAATACCCAGCCTTTATCCATAAATGGCACTTGCATCGTCGGAACCGAAGAACTTGTGTGCCAATGACAACTTACGAGTACTTTGGGATGACCACATCCTGACGTAGTCTGAAATAGCGTGATTCGCTCCTAAGCCGTGCAACTCGCTCACGCTCACTAGTTCTTTATTTCCATGTCATTATAACTTGCAAACATTTAAGACGAACGTACATCAATATTTCTATTACTTTCCTTCGCTCGCTCTGTGTGTAAGCATTTTAAGGGTACGCAATCCCTTACGCGCGAATCAATTATATAAAACAAAAACTTTACAAAATATATATTTATTCCCCCATTTTCATCTCATAAAAGTAAATCGTAGTAAACTTTCAATGTGAGTAAAATTCGAAATACAGTCAGTTTCAACTGAATAGGTACAACATTTTTCAAAAGATTTTGTTTCGTTATTTTCAAATACATAATGTGCATGAATTTAATATTTCATGTTGGTAACTGTTTGTCTATGATGTTGGGAAAAGAAATTGGAAAGAACTATTCAAAAAGCACCGTTATTTTTTTCTCTGGCTCTCTTGCAATGTACTCCATATGGAAAAATTCAGTTTTTTTGCGTCAACTGAATAGGTACATGGTCACTATATTCATTCTTTACGTATATTCTGCGAAGATTAACACATTTAAGAAGCCACCTATAAACCTTCAGTGAAAGCGTATGGTGCTGGAATTTTTGCGTGGTTTTCTCAGATGAAAAAAGTTCAATTTTGATGGACCTGATAGGTTTTATTATTACGTTCACGATATGAGAAAGGACCAGAGCTTTTTAGCTCGGAATCATAGCCGAGAAGGTGGTGTTATGGTATGGGTAGCGGTTAACTATTATGGAACTGTTGAACTAGAATTTCAAACAGCAAAAAAGACCGTAACAACTTATAAGAAATATTGGAAAGGAATTTTCCGAAATTTTATGATATTTCTGGACTCATTAATTGAAATTTCCACCAGGACAACGCACCCATTTATACGGCGCAGATAGTTAAAAATTGGATAAGGGAGCAAAATATGGAATTGGTTCACTGGCCACCGTACTCATCGGACCTATATTTTATGGAAAACATATGGGGATGGTTAGTCCGAAAAGTGTATGAATCTAGCCATCAGTTTGAAGACAGAAAAAAGGCAGAGAGAAATTTCGTTAAATTTCTTAAAGACACTTTACGATTCCATGCCGGACCGAATTTGTGAAGTGGTTATGAACAAAGTTGGTAGTACTCACTACTAGAGTCAGCAAATAAGATGCTCTTTTAAAAACAAATTTGTTTTATTTCATTCCATTGACTATATTTTGTGATTCCATTATTTGTACCTATTCAGTTGACGCAAAAAAAACTGAATTTTCCCATATGGAATACCTTGCAAGAGAGCCAGAGAAAAAAATAACGGTTTTTGAATTATTCTTTCTAATTTCTTTTCCCAACACCATAGACAAACAGTTGCCAGCATGAAATATTAAATTCATGCATATTATTTGAAAATAATGAAACACAAACTGTTGAAAAATGTTGTACCTATTCAGTAGAAGTGGAGTGTAAATACGACAATGATACGAGTCTCATATGTGACGCGAAACATACGACTCCTGTCAAAAGTTAGATACGAGTGTGTTCGTAAAATACGACTTTGTAATAACTGAATGCTACTATGGTCGGATTCGACTTTTGGAGTTGGGGTGAATATATGTATAATAATAAAATATTTAAAAGATGAGCTTCTTTAAAAGTTTCGAATTTTGCAGGTCAAGTTGCATATGCATACTAATAATACAAACTGGTTAATTTACATACATCACTGTACATAGAAGATATCGTGCCAGGACATCTACGAGGGGCGTTCAACATATTCTCGGTATCGGGGTGAAGCTGTGGTTGTATATATAAATTGACTTATTTATCAAGTAATACTATTATTTTAGTGCATTCATGTAAAATTTCATATAAATGTGATTATTAATTCTCGTTTTATCTCTAGTTAAACAGAATCATAATGGCAACTGAGACGATGATGGTGAAAATTGAGCATCGCGCTGTAATTAAATTTCTCACTAAGCAAGGAAAAGGTCAAAAAACTATTCATGAAGAGATGGTGGCTGTTTACCAGGGTTCCGCACCTTCATTATCAACTGTGCAAAAGTGGTCAAGTGAGTTCAAGAGAGGCAGAGAGAGCATTGAAAACGATCCCCGCTCCGGCGCCCCGGCTACTGCTTGAACGAGAGAAAGCATCAAAGAAGTCGAAAAACTTGTTCTTGAGGATGCCCGAATAAAGGTGAAAATGATGGCAGAGATCACCAAGCTTTCAATTGGTACCATTCACACCATTCTTCATGACCATCTTAACCTTTCAAAGGTCAGTGCAAGGTGGGTGCCACGAATGCTCACAGCGCCTCAGAAAAAAGTGAGAATTGCATGCTGTAGAGAGCTTTTGGAGATGTGTAGTGAGAACGCGGACGGTGTTATGGATCGAATTGTTACTGGGGACGAAACATGGGTCCACCACTATGACCCTGAAAGCAAACAAGAGTCCATGCAGTGGCATAAAAAAGGAACAGACCCCCCGAAAAAGTTCAAAGTAACTCCGTCTGCCGGGAAGCTCATGGCCACAGTTTTTTGGGACTCAAAGGGAATCTTGCTCATTGAGTACAAAAAAAAAGGTGAAACCATCAACGCTACATCCTACGCTTCCACTTTGCATAATTTGCGGGAGGAAATTAAAAAGAAAAGACGGGGTAAACTCGCAGCGGGTGTGTTGTTTCTTCATGACAACGCTCCTGTTCACACGGCGCGAGTTTCCAAGGCTGCTGCGCGAGATTGTGGTTTCGAAGAAATCCAACACCCACCCTATAGTCCAGACCTTGGCCCTAGTGATTATTTCTTGTTTCCGGATTTGGAAAAATGTCTTCGTGGAAAAAGATTTTCGGATGATGAAGAACTCAAGTCGGCAATAAATGGGTATTTTGCAGAGAAAGAGGAAATTTATTTTTTTGAGGGTTTAAAAAAGCTTATCTCAAGATGTAACAAATGCATTGATGTTAGGGAAGATTATATTGAAAAAGAAAAACAATTTAAATTGAATTCGCATTTTCCTTATGTCGATACCGAGAATATATTGAACGCCCCTCGTATGTATGTATCTAGTCCATTAATTTATTTCTGATTCTTCACCTTTAGCAATATCGATATTTTGCATCCGATATGAATTCTATGTATGCACTTGTGGGCTGACATGGACCGCTCGGATAGTACCTTCCAAGTGGTGGTCTCCTAAATGTGCATGTGGTATAGGGTTAAGTCGATTAATTGTTCTCTAAATATTCTCTGTTTGCTACGTAGCTTAAGTAACTAAATTTTGGTTGGAGAACTGACCAACCTAAGATGCTGAGTAGGGGGCGACATCGTGTTGCTGATAAACATTAATTTAACAATAATCAGAAAGCCTAGAAACTACTCCACCAAAGAAAGCGGAGTATTTCCAATACCTTCTAAATATAGTTTTCACCAAACAAAATATAATCGACCAAGTAAGCAAAGTCAAATCTGAGTTTGCTACGTTGTCGAGAATGTGGAGGGATAATACCACATGATTCCAGTCTAATTTACGACTGTTCCGATCCGATGTTAGACCCATGCTGCCCCGATCTACCAAAAAAATATAAAATGCTTCCGATATCGCAACAAAACATCAAATGAAACATATTGTGAATATTCGGACACGATCGCAATTCAAACGCGTAGCTCTACGAGAGTATAATTCAGGATCCTATAGACATAATAATGCGAAGGGAGAGGTAATACGGATCAGCCATAAAATTTAAAAATGTGACAGCCATAGCGCTTGCCATGCGCTGTATTGGAATCCGTTTGACCAGGTTGGAAGTGGAGCAGATCGAAGGAGATATGTCACAGTAATGGCTTGGTTAGCAAGGGTTAAGAGACATTTCCAAAACCACAGATGATGGCGTATAGTAGTGATGAAGGTTCTGGAAACAACAACCAGATATAGAACATAAGTAAACAAGTACAAAATTAGCATCAATTTCATGATAAGCTGCGGCACAGTGATATCACAAATGAATAGAACCAAAACGATATAAGCTCAAGAACGACATCTAACGACCAGCCACATATATTTTACTAGGAAACACATTTTATTTGTTTAATCAACACAAGTCAACCTAAACTATTCACTTACACACAAATTTCTTTAAAAAAATAATTTGAAATAATAAAACGAAAGAACATCAATAGGAGTTACGTGGTAGGTATATAACATTTCGTCATCTTAATAAGAGCAGCCGCATTCAAACTTTAATCTACCTTCCCTCCCTCGGTTTGGAACTAAATCGAAACAAGACCCGTCCAGTGTACAAACGCAGCCGCATTTTATATTTCGTTTTGATAGTCTCCGCTGAACCCGGATCCAAGCCCAAAATAAGTGTTGAGCCCTGCTTAGTTGTTCGGAAACTACTTGGCAAGTGAGAATAGACCTTCCATCGGCTAGTATTCAAGTCTGGATTTAGCTCACGTAAGGAGTCGAGAACGTACTTTGTATCTTTGATTGCACCAGGAATCCAACAGTATGCTTGCGTTGGTTTCAAAACATCGATTATCCTAAAGTTGACATCTCCAAATGGAGGAATTTTCGGTACAGCGTCGACGAGCCAAGCATAGGATAAGTGGTTAATGCATCTAATTAACAGCAAACCATCGGCAAACATTAATCTATCACCTCGGAAGCACAGATTTTCGGCCATCAATAATTTAACAAGCTTCTCCTGAATGTAGTCATTATCGGCTTTGGTTAATCTAGGATCATCACCAACTTTTCCTATCAGAATAGACAATGAATGCGAATGTGGATATACCGGGTTGTCAGTCTCGATCACTTCTGCACTTAGTGTCTTTTGCTTCTTTTTGGCTTGATCGGCTTTTGTTGCCTTTTTCTCTTCGCTTGAGCCGGCACTATTTGGTTCTTGTGTAAGAGTGCAATTATTACTAATTAAAGCATCTGAATGGTTTGGAATTTGTTCTTGACTATGACTGGAATCGTCGGCTGCAGAGATGGACTCATTTTCATCGCACTGATCAGAATCCATTTGTGATGGCTGGTCCTCTTCTTCGTCATTTGTAAGTTCATTTGCATTTGTATCAATTAGTTGCGATGGCTCGTCAATTTCCACTTCTCTGTCATATTCATCAGTGTCCTCAATTTCTAGTTCGGAGAAAACTTGACTCTCCTTTCCAGCTTTCAATAGACTAGCATGCACACGCAGTTTCGCATCCGAAAGTTGGCACATTTTTCTAAAATCGTAGAACGCTTCCAATTGAAGTTTGCAATTCGCACAAATCAGCTTGGGGAGGTCATCCAGTTCGTGGACTTCTACGGCAGCGCATGCCATGATTCGCATTGGTAACGGTAACTGTCCTGGTTCAAATTCAAAAATGTTAAATGTTCCAGAGTCGGAATTCAAACATAAGCGACACAAAGTTTCCATGTTTGGTATGATTTTACTTTCACCAGATTTTATTCCTGCCATCGTTACATTAATTTTTTCTTTAACAAAAAATGCGCCGCTATATTAGTTAAATGTTCTTACAAATGAATGCAATAAACGGAATATTGATAATTTGTTTACGTTAGATTGTAGTAGATTTTTTGATTTCGGTTTTAGTTTATCGTATTAGAGAGGTAGAAGTAACAAAGTGGAGACTTCTAAGGTGGAAAACACATTAAGTTGGGCTACTCAAATTAAAATAAACAGCAGTTTTTAAAAATAACATTTTTGTTCCATTTATAGGGTTTTCCAATAAGGACTTGACAACTTTTTTTTTTAAATAAAACGCAAACCATTTGAGATATTTCAAAATCTTTATTATCGGCTTGAAGTACAATCAAAACATTTTTGAATGGAATTCAACTTAGTTCATATGGCCAGCGCGGGCACGTTTGCGGCGGTCGATTCTTTGGAACCAATTTTCAACGACACGGCCACACATTTCGGTCAAAACGGCTGCTATTTCACGTTCAATGTTGGCTCTGAGCTCTTCCAACGTCGTCGGCGTATTGGCATTAATTAATGACTTAACGTAGCCCCACAGAAAATAGTCAAGCGGCCCAATAACGCCGCCGGCATGCAAACCGCACCAAACAGTTATTTTTTTTTGATGAAGTGGTGATTCATGAAACACATGTGGATTTTCACCCGAATAATAACGCATATTTTGCTTATTGACGAACCCATTGAGCCAAAAATGAACTTCGTCACTTCGTCATCATCTTGGCGCATCTTCTCCAGAACCCAATCGGAGAACGTACGTTGTTTCAAATCGTCCATCGGCTTCAATTCTTCAGTCAGCTTGATCTTGTATGGGTGTAAACCAAGATTCTTACGCAAAATGCGGCATAATGTGGTCTGAGCGATTCCCAATTCTTGAGAACGCAGTGGAATTGACTGATTTGGATCGCTTGCTACGGACGCCTGAACGGCAGCGATATTTTCGACACTTCGACCAACCCGTTGGTCATAACATAACGAATATGTAGAATATGTAGAAATTTTTGCATTAAACTTGTTATTGCCTGTGTACTAGGGCGAGAATTACGACCGAAAATTGGAGTTAACGCTTTTAAAGTTGCAGTCACCGACTCCGAATTTCAGTAGAAAATTTTTATAATTTGCAGACGTTGCTCGTTGAGTAATGATAAAAATGTTGAGTTTACTGAATAAATTGACAGTGACAGTTTGATGATTAGTGAAATAGTGCGTTCACAAATTAAATTCAAAGTTGTCAAGTCCCTATTGGAAACCCTTTACAAGTCATAAGAAAATGGATAAATGATCCTATTGGCTTTAAGACATCTGAACGATTTCCTCGACGCAACGCTACATGATGCCACTAAATGGAGTTTAAAAGTTGACTTGTCATCTAAGAGCCGTTGGTATATTGGACCTAATTTTGTATATAAATCAAAAGAAACGTGGCCATCAAGTACCCCAAAGTACAACGGAAGCGAGTTTCAGGTTTGCACCCATGCCACATTACATCTGGAGAAACCTGCGAAGCACAATGGCTTGCGTTTATCATTTTCTTAATCTTACAATTAAAATAAGACAGTCAGATCAGATTAAAATTCTACCTATAAAAGATATTGCCCGAGGTGAATTGTATTTTTTCAGATTATGCCAGTTTGAGGTTTATGGAAATGAAATCAACATGCCGAAATGAATTGCTAATGAGCTACGAGTATCAGAACAATTCTGGATTGATAAGTCCAATCCATTGTACACCTTAAATCCCTATTTAGAGGAGGAGGGGATAGTTCGAATAAGAGGTGGGATCGACGCGTCACAACAGGTTTCGTCTAACAAAAATGCATTATAGTACCATATTGAAAGTTCAGCACATGCATGAACAATACCATCACCTTTATTCTGAGACCGTAGATAACATAGATACGAGTAAACTAGGCAAACTTTTCAGATATTGGAACCGGTTGCAAATCGCACTCGTGCAAATCGCCCTCATTCTAACAATCTTACTTCTAAATTGATCTCATTCTAGCAAATTCTGACAGGTTATAGATATGTAAAAGTGTGTCTGCTGTGAAATTTAAGGTTTTGTTTGCAAAGGTTTTAGTAATGTTTGCCATATACTAGTAGGTTATTATCTATGGTACTTCACGAGCTTCGCCTGTCATACTACATTCCGAACCTGCGGACAGTTTTGAAAGGAGTTCAGTATAAGTATCAGTAATGTAGGAATGCGAATACCACTAATAGCAGACCTACTTTCAGCACGTCTTTGCTAAACCATTTTCTTACGTTGGGGTATATTATTTTGTTATGTAGGATAGGGAGTTTTATTCACTTTTCAATTAGAGCAAACCATGTAGAAATTGCAGTCTCTCCAGCGACTCGTGCAATTCAGCGATTCAGAAGAGGAAAACCAATAGAAATTGGTTCACATAATGGCGCTAATTTTAGAGGGGCGGATCAAGAGCTTAAAGATGCGGATAGATTTTGGAAACGTTGGGTGCTGGATTATCTTCCCACGCATGCGAAAGGAGCACAAAATGGTTCCAGCCCGCTTTAATTTCAGAGGGCGACGTGCCAAAGGGTAGAGTTGTACAAGCTCATCGGAGAAAAGATGGGAAAACAAATCAGTCATGGTTCAAACGATGGCCGGCATTTATAAACGACCAGTTGCAAAATTGTCAGTCTTAAAAAAACTAAATTTTCAGTCTCCATTTTGTTCATAATTAATAAATTGACAAATGAATTAAAAAATTATACTTAAATATTTCAAAGCTATTTTTATGTTTGATTAAAATATTGCGGCAATAGAAATCATGATCTTATATTCACCATCAGATATATTAATACTTATTTTTATATTGTGTCATTGCCTTTAAGTAAGTTAAAGAATACGAAAGAAAGAGAGAAGCGGAAAAGCAACAACAAAGAAAAAAAAATATCTGCAACTAGTACGTCAAACCGGTGCGGGTGGACTTCTGTTGCGAATCTTTTCCTCCAGCTTTTCTGCACTCTGCCAGATTTTTAGCAAATATTCCATCACCTACATACTCAGGAAGTTTATAAATAAAACTCTCCCCTTAATAACATCCCCATTACGGTAAGTGCAAATTTAAATGAATTCTTTGTTCCTTTAAAGTTCTACTGAAAAAGTGTCTTCTCAGCGCTCTCGTAATTATAACCACAAAATGTGTTCACATATCATTGCCCCTGATCAGCTGTGCGTTTGGTAAATATTTCGTAATTCTCATGAATTAACGAGGATTGGATATAGTTTTTCCATGTAACAACAAAATAAACAATAGAAGTGGTTAACCACTTTTATTCATGACCATCGGGGTCACTTCCTGTGGTCATATCAAAGTTAGTTGCTGACAGCGGCGACGACGGTGTCAGTGTGGTGCGGTGATTTTGATTGTGATTGTCTTGTCTGATAAAACCACCAGTTGATTTCGAATTATAAACAATAATCGCTACAGGCTTTTTTGGTTGTTAATAAGAAATCAAAATTGCCAAGCAAGCGCTATTAGTGTCTGCTTGCGACACCGATTTACTCTGTGTGTTTTTTCAGTTTTTTTTCTTGTTTTCGTATTTTTTCTTAAAATACCTCGAACTGGCGTTGTCGTGAGTGTTTTTCGTAAGGTGTTCAATAAATTTTCTTTCCGCTATTAATTTGTTGTAATTTACTTTCCATACTCTAAGTTTGGTTTGTTTGTAATAAGTGACGTCCGTTGAGATAGACATTAATTATAACCACAGCGTCGAGAATTTTTTTATTCAGTGGTAGAGCTTTGCCGCATGTTGCGTGTATTTGTTTCGGCTGAATTTCGTTTAATTATCTTTTACCGAGTGCTTGTAGGTGATATCAATTGATAGGAAACGAAATACGAGTACGAGTAGGTATGACGGCTTAACTTTATGTTTAATCAATGGAAGACTATTGATTTATAGTCACATTTATAGCTCGTTCTAAAAGATAGTGTCAACGAACATGCGGCGATTGTGCTGGACCTTATCATCGATTTGTTTTTGTTTTTCTTTGTATTAGTCAGCGAATTTTTGCTGAGATGTTCGCTATTCTGTGAAAAAATGTACCTACACTTTAACACTTTAACAATTTAACAATTTAGCCTGATAGTTCTTGTGATCTCTTAACTATCTGCTTTGCTTTTACACCGATTGTGAAATTGGCTAGATTTATGAACCTGAATACAATATACTGTCCACATCGTTATAAGGCTCGTGATGTTTGTGTATTTTAGTGGTTCAATTATTTATCCCGATTTGCACATTAAAACATGGATCAAATAATATAAGCGCGGCTGCCGTGTCAAGGAAACTCTAGGCTTAATTGACATTTTCCATTTTTACAAGAAGTCTACTAACTTACGACTTTCTATAGCGGAAAGTAAACAAGAAGATATATGGATATGGATTTAGAATTAGCAAGAAAATGAAAATGTGTGTCCACGTATTCAAACCAATAAATAGCAATGTTCGAATATATTTTTGATAACAGTATATCCCCCCACATGTATATGCAGTGAAGATGATAGGAATATATTTTATGAACAATTATTTGAAGCATGTGAGCAAACACATGAAACGATATGATGCGCTTAACCTCCTAGCAGATTTTAACGCAAAAATTGGAAGAGAACACAAAGGAACATGGAAGATGCCAAGAACAGAATTAGTTAATCAAATTGATCAAGCTCTTATATCAGACAGAAGATCGTAGTCCATTATAGATGTACTCGCACGTAGAGGAGTAAACTGCGACATGGATCACTACTTGGTACAAATAAAGATTCGAAAAAATATCCATCCTGATGTTGGCTTGAAAGTTTTATACAATTTTGTGTGATGTAGAAGAAGTCACATGACATCCTATCCATTTTATCTAAACCCTATTTTGACAACATAGATCTCGTTGAGAATGCTTCCGACTTTTGCGGAGCAGCGGAAGTTGCCCAAAGTTACTAAACAATTGTAGGGTTTCAAAACTAGACAAAAAAAAGGAGTACGTATCAATTTGGCTTCTTGGGTTTTCTTCAGGATGTGGCGTAATGTGAATATTTAGTCAATTTTCAGGTGCTCACATAATATAGCATAATATTATGATACATATGATCTTGTACACGATGTTAAGGAGAACGATGCCTCTATTGTTGCCGCAATTTAGAGAGCCTTCTTTCCTGTTGATCGGAAGAACGATGCTGAAGTTCCATTCTTCAGGAGTACTTTCCTCTGACCAAATCTCACAAATGAGTGGTGCGCTCTCTCTACCAAGTCATCTCCTTCATTGCCCTTGTTGGACGGTTCGTTCTGCTCGACATCGCAGTTAAAAGTTGCAGAAACGAATTTTCTGTATGCTAATCGACGACTGCGACTCTACGAGTATTTTTTAGTTTATTTGCTATCTCTACAAACCTCTGTCTTGGTATTTTTGTCTCGACACTTGTTTCTGGTTTCTCGAGGACCACCTCTCTATTTTCACGGTCGCGCTCTTCTTTATTCTCCAAAGTAGCATATGTCCTTCTTCTTCTATATGCGTATTTCTGTACTCTTCATCATACCATGCGTGTTGTGGGAATGAACGGGTGAAACTCAGCACATCAGTTACGGCATTTCGGACGGCTTTCCGCTGATTGGGCTCCAGACTTTTTGCATATCTCTGTCGCTTACAAAAAAATCGAAACCAATTAGGTGCTGCTCCTGTTTTTTTATAGAGGTCCTCGTAGTATGCAGTATGCAGTAATTGAATTGTGACAGAAAGCAAAAAGATATGAAGATATGATCTGTCAATTTAATTTTTTCTTTAAAAACTGATTATATAATTATTAGTTTTTTTTTTATGTTCTAGAATAATTGAATTTCGAAAACTGGAAATGTAAAATGGATAATCTGCAACTCTATATAAATATGTGTCGAGCTATGTTTATATTTATTATCTTTATAAGTGCGTTTCTAGTTGTCGGTGGTGAAAGTGCAAAAAATGATATTGTGCGAATGAAGTTATATAAGCTTTACTAATTTTTAATAAGTTTTTGGTCAAAGAAGTTCCACACATGGTTAGTGGATGTGGACATACTATTTGTGTGGTGAGTCTTACTATTCCCAAATAGCCAAAATTGCATCAATTGGTTCCGTCAAGTAATCGTCGGCATTGCAGTGTTGAAGGAAAACTACACCAAGACGTCTCGTTGATGTTTCAAACGGGTACCAGGAACTTTATGCACCAGCTCGTGTCATACTAGGTGACCAACGAATTGACGTTTTAGAGAAACTTATTAATGTGTACGACAACGTAACTTACAGGAACTATGAGAATACGGTAAATTTAATTTTAGTGATGAATGCCTTTTAGGAGCGGTAAATGGGATGGCTAACTGTATCGGCAGGAAGCCACATGAAAGATTTTCAGATGACCATATGTTTCGGAAGAAGGCCCGCTGTGAGAAAATGCGCTCCATTGACGTTGGGAACGTTTTTGGAATGTTCTGTGTATACATTGAATAATGCCAATGATGAATATCGATTTATGCAGAACGGAGCACCACGCCACGCGTCAAAAGCTATATGCAACTGCCTCAACTTCATTATTTGAACCCGATTGAAAACAGCTAGGCTTGTCTTTAATTTAAAATCTATAACAAACATAGCACAAGCCTCGGCACAAGCAGACAAATTTAATACGTATGGAGCAATGACCCCCATATCAAGGATATCGTATGATCAGTCAAATGTATTGAGAGCATGCCGAAAAGGATTGCGAAAGCATCAAACATTAAGTTTAAGCTATACAATACCTTAGCTCAAAATAATATTAAATACATATTTATTTTAAAATTGAAAATATTTCGTTTGATTTGTCTTTTGTCATTCAATAACCGCATATCGTATGTCACAGTTTCTCATACTCCTTTTGTTGGGCCAATAATGAGCACAATTGATGTGTATTCATAACTAAAGCACTGCGCAGTGCCACGTTGACGGCACTCAGCGCCTGACCTGATGGGGTGTTGTCTTTAACCTTGTGTTATGGACATCCTATGCATTCATAGTAATAGTAACAGAATTGCTTTTTTTCATTAAAATATTTTCTTCAGTAATGAGGCGATCAGCTACTTCCTATAGATAAAGGATGATTGCAAAAATATTCACACTGCATCCATCCAATTATCTTTTACGAAGCTGAGTTCAGGTTTTTTGTTAGTACATAGATGGATCTGTTTCATATTCGAAACTATCCTTATCCAAGCAAAGCTAGGAAACAGCTCATTAAATCTGTTAACAGATTCTTGAGATTATGAGAAGATTATTCTTGTTCGCGTTTTGAGGTATGGGATAAATGTGATTATGCTTGCTTCGTTTTATGGCATGTAGACCTTCTCTATTCCTGATGCTGTATTTGTAATTAAACTTAATCTTTAGAGATTCTCTTTGTGCTGCGCTTGTAAAGACCTCTTTTGCAATAATTCTTGTTTCCGTTATCTTGAATGTACGTACATTCCATTTAATTTATTATTGAATGCAGATGAGATTTAAATCTTTTTTAGTGTTTAGATACGATATAATAATAGATACAGTCAACGACTGTCCGCCGAGCCAATCAGATCGTTTCTTCTTATCGATTTCCCATTCGCTCTTGTTTTCGTTGGTGATTTCCCGCTACTCCGTTAGTTGTATCTTATTTTCTGCTCTTTCTCGTTGCCTAGCAGTTAGTGAAAAAAAAAAACTAACAAGTGCATAACTTCCATGTGAAATGGCCTCCGGGCCACGTGTGCTTACGGGAAACCGCTTCAGTGGGCTTGATGAAAGCCCACTTGCGGTACCCAATAACAAAACACGAAACAAAAATTATACTCCTGCCGATCCCCCAATCCAATGCAAATAATCCATGTTTTATAATTATCACCCCCGCAAACATCGATAAACCAGTTTCATCCTTTAGTGTCTTTTTCTTAAAAAAAGCTATTGATAGCATCAGTACGTCCTATGAATCCATATCCCAATTCCGCGACGGAAATTTGCTGATTCCAGCTAAATCGCAAAAAATCACCGACATCTTCCTTTCACAGAAAACCCTATCCAATCTCTGTCTTTTGTCTGTTCAGTGAGGAAAAACTAGAACAGAACAACACAAATTTGTGAAAAACGTTAAATCAAATGAGAACAGAAAAGTACAGCACTGCTGATTTTGACATTTTTCACAATTGTGTTCTAGATACTTCGAAAGTAGGTGCAAGATTTTCTGTTCCGAACAGATTGGAACAGCCTCACTGAACACAGAGCAGAACAGATTCGGACAGAAATTTTCCTCAGTGAACAGGAAAGATTGTACTTTTCTGTTCGGAACAGTCCGCAACAGCGTCACTGAACAAAGCTTCGCCCCTTGCCCCATTGATATTACGCAGAAAGAAATTGTTGAAGAAATGTCCCCACAGGGTGTAACAAGCGTATTTAAATACACTAAAACCGAAAACGGTTTACAGCGCCCTACAGGCCTAGCATTGCTTACGTTTGACCTATGTAGACCTCCTACCTCAGCGCAAGTTGGTTAGTATAACCTCAAAGTGTAAGAATATTTCACAAATCCTATGAGATGCTGGAATTGCCAAATTCTTGGTCACATTGCAAGGGTACTCCCATTTGTGACATCTGCAACCTACCTCCCCACTCACCAACTAAGTATACACGTGTTCTATGCGCAAACTGTAAAGAACAGCAGCCACCTTCCTCCAAAACTGCAAGCGTTATTTGCAAGCAAAGGAGATACTGAAAATAAAAACAGTTAAAAAATTTAACTTCGCACAGGTCATGCAAATATTCAAAGAAGAAAATCCATCCTTTTCCACGCTCCTCCAGTATTCATCTGTCGTAATAAATGGAAACTGGTCATATGCATCTACCAATCATGAAACCCCCGTGGTTAATACCAAGGAAAAAACTACGTCTCATAACAGGCCCCTACCTCTCCTGTCCTCCGACCCCTCCCCTCTATCACTTGAAGTTGATGGTTCAACGAACAAACAAATTACAACTCAAGCCAAAAACGAACACAATAACAAAATTCAAAAAACAACTCATTCTCTGATAATAATACAACTAAAACAATAATTCCCAATAACAATATAAGAGTTATACCTACTTACACAAAAGTCACCCAGTCACATCTTACCCCCAACTCTCCTATTGATGATAATGACCCTAACCATTCCCCTTTCACAAGGATTATGGCCTAATCAGAAGCGAACTATACAGTAAGTCCATCCACACAGCCGAACATTGCAAGAGCAAACACCTCACCAATATCTACACATACTCAAGACCTTATCCGAAACCATCAATATTACCTCCCACCCAACAAATACTACATTTCCGACAATAAAAATGACGATGAAGACTTCATCTAATAATAACTATTCAGATCCTTTACCAGGCCCGTCCACTTCAACATCCATGGCACGGAGTCTTAATGAACACTTTAAAAATATTAACACTTCAAACTTCCCCCAATGCACCAATAGGAAACCTTCACTGCCTACAGACGCATTTTTGAAAGTTCTACAATGGAACCTGGAAGGTTATTATAATAAATTTCATGAGCTGCAACTTATGGTTAATGACATACGGCCAAGTATGATCTCCTTGCAAGAAACTCATATCCCATTCGGTACAATATACATACTCCATATTTCCATAATCTTGACTTTAACCTTACCTCCAAACAAAGAGTCTACTTACGCGTCCACAAACCCATTCCACAAATCCATTCCACATACCCCCATTACAATAAACTCAGACATATCAGCAGTAGGAGTGGAAATCAACCTTAACATAAAAATTACTGTCATCTCTCTCTATCTCCCTCCCGATCAAACGTTCGCAATAAACGACCTTGAAGTCATTTAGATAGACTAAACTCTCCAATTTTAATATCAGGCGATTTCAACGGTCAACTTCTCACTTCTCCACTCATAATACGTTCACCCATGTAGACTTGTCTCTCATTTCACCTTCCCTTCTTCCAAAGTCTACCTGAAATATTTCTGGCAACCTCTCTGGAAGTGATCACTTTCCCATCCTCATAAGTCATAACATTAACCTCCGACCCCTACAATCACCAGCCACGAAATCAAAACAAGTTTTTGCTCACCAAAGCAAACCGGACCGCTTCCGAAGCACCATCTCATGCGAACTGCAATCTGCAATATTAATAAGAAATCTGCAATGATTCACAAAATCATAAGATCTGGAGCAAATCAATCTCCAATCCCCAGTCCAACAACAAGATGCAAACATAAACTGTTCCATGGTGGAACAAGGATATTAGTCCCCTTCGCATGCAAAAGCAAAAAGCCTGGCATAACTGTAAGAAATCACCCACAGACTAGAATCTCATACCCTATCGGAGCCTGAACGCCAAGTTTCGTAAAACGGTAAAGGCTCAAAAAAGGGTGTGTTTCGAAAATTTCACCGCCAACATCAATCCAAACTCCACCTCCCATAAATTTGGTGTGACATAAAAACTTTAACTGGTATTTACGTACCACACTCCATCAAAACCATACTCGTAAATATTGCCAGAAGAGATCGTCGACAATTTCGCTCGTACCTGGGAACAATTAGGGGATGAATCAAATTTCAACCCAACGTTCCTTAAAGAAAAAATCAAGATCTTTAACGACCTAAGCAAATCTTTCAATTCCAGTCCTTCAGCACTCTACATCGAGTCCAATCTTAAAATGTCAGAACTCTCTGCTTGTTTGTTGCTAAAAAACTGTGCCATCGACTTAAAAACTCGTCTATTGTCACTGTACAACAACATCTTTGACACAGGAATAATTCCACAAGCATGGAAAGTTGCGAGCACCATCCCACTACCTAAATTAAACAAAGATTCCCCCACTATCTCCGGGTACCGATCAATCTCATTGCTTCCTTGTTCGGGTAAGGTTTTGGAAAAATTATCACCAAACGGCTTTTTTGGTTCCTAGAGAAAGAAAACCTAATAGACAAGCGGTAAGTCGGTTTCAAAAAAGGTAGATCAACCTTGGACGCACTCCCCGTTCTCGACAATTTTATCTCCTCATCATTGTCCGAGAAAAGACATGCCTCTATGTTATTCTCAGCATAGACTTTGAACAAGCCTTTGACTGGATCGCGGCACATGTTGTATTAAAACAACTACTAAAATGGAAGATTGGCCCAAAAATGTTCAATTTTATAAAGTCTCCTTACCAACAGGAGATTTCGTATAAAATACGATAACATCCACTCCAAATCTTACAGGCTTAAAAACGGTATCCCGCAAGGATCATCATTATCAGTGATCCTATTCATTATAGCTTTTAATGAAATAAGCAAAATAATTGACACCTTCCAGAAAGTAGGACATGTACGATCTTTTCATTCATTTTTGCCTTCACATAAGACAAAGTCTGACTACCAGGGTGAATATTATCAAATACTTGTCCTCAAAAAATAGTCGTGCTAATGTAAATACTCTTATAAATTTAATTAAATTAATTGTGCTATCTAAGATTGACTATGGTCTACCAATTTACGGGAAATATGGCAAATCATCACTGCAACTCATCAAAACACCCTATCACGCCGCCGTAAGAACAAGTATGAAAACTCTCCGCTCAACTCCAATCAACAATATACTTGTCGAAGCAGGACTTCGTCAGATCCATAATAGAATTGGCCTCCTAACTGCAGGTATCATGTAGAAAATCAACTCGCCAATTCAGTAACCTATACGTACTATCGTCCACCAAACCATAAGACGGAAACGAAGCCAGAGACTCCAATCAACCTTATGCAAAGCACTTCAGTCCGCCAAAGATTTTGATATTCCCATCCTTACATCAAAGAACAAAATAAACGAACAACCATTCTGGACCCTTCCAGGCTACGCAGTCAACACCGCTCTTTGCCAGTATGCTAAAACTTCCACCAACAGTAACATACATACCATATATAAAGCTCTTTACTTAAGCATTGCTAACAAATTTAAATCCATCGGATGGAAACTCCTTTTTACCGATGCCTCAAAAACAGATAGCAACACAGCATTTGCAGTTGTCGGTGAAAATGGAACCATGTTATTTAGATAACGGCTTATACCAAACTTTGCATCAGCATTCACTGCGGAAGCATACGCTATATTCAAAGCGATTCGACTATCAAAAAAAGCAAAGTCTGTTATTTTTTCTGACAGTCTATCTGCAATATCCGCTGTGAAGAATATCGCAGACTCCACCACAATTGTCGTAAAGATTCGCGACCTACTTACATACGAGTATATTAAACAGTGAAACACTAAAAATTGCTTGGGTAGGGATCAGAGGTAACGAAGCGGCTGACACGCCAGCACGGTTGGCGACGAAAGAACCTTTGGTAAACCTTCTACCAATACAATAAAAAAGACATAACGAACTACATCCTTAAAAATTGGGAACTTAAACTCAAAAACGACTGGACTTACTACAACCACACATATAAAAACTTTAATCCCAGTGGAGTCAAAGCAATCTACCCCAACAACGTCCCTCGGAAAAAACTACGAGTGTACACAAGGCTTAGAGTAGGTCACTCATATATCTCAGATAAGCACATATTCAAAAGGGAAAAACCTGCACTATGTCATCTTTGCGACGGAAAATCTACGCTTACCATGTCTCACCTGCTTTCCTGCAAAAAAAGTTGACCTGACCTGCAAAAACATCACCGACCAAACGTTTCTTTTCTTCTATCAAACGTTAACCTTGAAAATATAAATAATGTTTATAAAGCTTGTAGATTCCATATAACATTCTTCTCTTGTTATTTACTTACATTTTAATAAAGTTATAATACAAATAATAATAGATAACAAAATATTAAAATAAAATAATTCTTAAAACTAAAATAGATTGCTATATGGCTTAAAATAGGAGAGATGGATGGGAGTTTAGGGTTGGGTGGTTTTTGAGGAAAAGTAAAGGAGGATTGCACTATTAAAGTTTGCACGGTTGAGAATTACAAACTTTGATTCGCGGTGGGAGTGAATGCCAAAGTCTGACAGCATGGATGAAATATAAATGAGATATATTTAGGTATTGGGAACGAAAAGGGGTAATATTAATATTTCTTATGGAACGATTGAAGACGAGTTTGTTAAACAAATATGAAGAGATTTGTTGTTTATAATTTTATATAAAAAATATACAGTTTATTATGATAGTCTTGTTTTATTCAAAAGTGCATAGCCACTTTTCCACACGAAACAAAAGCAAAATCAAAAGTGAGGATAATTTAGTTCACTTTCAGAAGTGAGGATGGATTTACGAAAGATTTGAATTATAAATGTCGCAACATACAACTATAGGGCATTTATTCGTTTCCTGATGGCTGGCAGCATGGCGTTTCTCCCTATTTTGGGATGTGTTCGTGGATCAACTTACGTTTAGAAAGAGCAAGCCAATAATGAACTTGGAAAAAATAGTTATTTTTCTTCTACCCAAAAAGGAACTTGGACTTTTTTAAAATTAGTGTGTGCGAAGGTACTTATTTGCTTTCAAAACTGCTTTCGAAATGCCACCAAAGCTCCAGTTTATCGGAGAAAATATTAAGGTAAAAGCAACAAATGTTTGTGAAAAAGCAACTAATTGTTTCTGCTTTTGATTTCTATTGGGTTAACTGGGTTGGGTTTATTTATGTTAATTTAATTAATTTCCTTATGGCTTAAAATTTAATCTTTAAAACTAAAATCTTCATATAAAACTGAAAAACTAAATGAAATTTAAAGTACGATTGAATTCGCCCACTCAAAGCAACTTTGAAACCAACACTACGAACGTAGCCGCGAGATTTTCTGAAATTTAATGTGAAACTGAAATCGAGTCTGCAAACTTTATTTATTTATATAAAAGTGAGTTGGAGCGTTTTTTGAAAAAGTGGATACACACTTTTGAATAAAACACGCCTATTGATGTAATATTACAGTGTGCAGCCTAGTAGTTTTTTGGAACACTCAGCGGCATAGTATGGCGCTATAGACAACCTCATCAGAATAAGTAATAATGCGGAATATTAATGTAGGTGCAAGATTTTCTGTTCCGAACAGATTGGAACAGCCTCACTGAACACAGAGCAGAACAGATTCGGACAGAAATTTTCCTCAGTGAACAGGAAAGATTGTACTTTTCTGTTCGGAACAGTCCGCAACAGCGTCACTGAACAAAGCTTCGCCCCTTGCCCCATTGATATTACGCAGAAAGAAATTGTTGAAGAAATGTCCCCACAGGGTGTAACAAGCGTATTTAAATACACTAAAACCGAAAACGGTTTACAGCGCCCTACAGGCCTAGCATTGCTTACGTTTGACCTATGTAGACCTCCTACCTCAGCGCAAGTTGGTTAGTATAACCTCAAAGTGTAAGAATATTTCACAAATCCTATGAGATGCTGGAATTGCCAAATTCTTGGTCACATTGCAAGGGTACTCCCATTTGTGACATCTGCAACCTACCTCCCCACTCACCAACTAAGTATACACGTGTTCTATGCGCAAACTGTAAAGAACAGCAGCCACCTTCCTCCAAAACTGCAAGCGTTATTTGCAAGCAAAGGAGATACTGAAAATAAAAACAGTTAAAAAATTTAACTTCGCACAGGTCATGCAAATATTCAAAGAAGAAAATCCATCCTTTTCCACGCTCCTCCAGTATTCATCTGTCGTAATAAATGGAAACTGGTCATATGCATCTACCAATCATGAAACCCCCGTGGTTAATACCAAGGAAAAAACTACGTCTCATAACAGGCCCCTACCTCTCCTGTCCTCCGACCCCTCCCCTCTATCACTTGAAGTTGATGGTTCAACGAACAAACAAATTACAACTCAAGCCAAAAACGAACACAATAACAAAATTCAAAAAACAACTCATTCTCTGATAATAATACAACTAAAACAATAATTCCCAATAACAATATAAGAGTTATACCTACTTACACAAAAGTCACCCAGTCACATCTTACCCCCAACTCTCCTATTGATGATAATGACCCTAACCATTCCCCTTTCACAAGGATTATGGCCTAATCAGAAGCGAACTATACAGTAAGTCCATCCACACAGCCGAACATTGCAAGAGCAAACACCTCACCAATATCTACACATACTCAAGACCTTATCCGAAACCATCAATATTACCTCCCACCCAACAAATACTACATTTCCGACAATAAAAATGACGATGAAGACTTCATCTAATAATAACTATTCAGATCCTTTACCAGGCCCGTCCACTTCAACATCCATGGCACGGAGTCTTAATGAACACTTTAAAAATATTAACACTTCAAACTTCCCCCAATGCACCAATAGGAAACCTTCACTGCCTACAGACGCATTTTTGAAAGTTCTACAATGGAACCTGGAAGGTTATTATAATAAATTTCATGAGCTGCAACTTATGGTTAATGACATACGGCCAAGTATGATCTCCTTGCAAGAAACTCATATCCCATTCGGTACAATATACATACTCCATATTTCCATAATCTTGACTTTAACCTTACCTCCAAACAAAGAGTCTACTTACGCGTCCACAAACCCATTCCACAAATCCATTCCACATACCCCCATTACAATAAACTCAGACATATCAGCAGTAGGAGTGGAAATCAACCTTAACATAAAAATTACTGTCATCTCTCTCTATCTCCCTCCCGATCAAACGTTCGCAATAAACGACCTTGAAGTCATTTAGATAGACTAAACTCTCCAATTTTAATATCAGGCGATTTCAACGGTCAACTTCTCACTTCTCCACTCATAATACGTTCACCCATGTAGACTTGTCTCTCATTTCACCTTCCCTTCTTCCAAAGTCTACCTGAAATATTTCTGGCAACCTCTCTGGAAGTGATCACTTTCCCATCCTCATAAGTCATAACATTAACCTCCGACCCCTACAATCACCAGCCACGAAATCAAAACAAGTTTTTGCTCACCAAAGCAAACCGGACCGCTTCCGAAGCACCATCTCATGCGAACTGCAATCTGCAATATTAATAAGAAATCTGCAATGATTCACAAAATCATAAGATCTGGAGCAAATCAATCTCCAATCCCCAGTCCAACAACAAGATGCAAACATAAACTGTTCCATGGTGGAACAAGGATATTAGTCCCCTTCGCATGCAAAAGCAAAAAGCCTGGCATAACTGTAAGAAATCACCCACAGACTAGAATCTCATACCCTATCGGAGCCTGAACGCCAAGTTTCGTAAAACGGTAAAGGCTCAAAAAAGGGTGTGTTTCGAAAATTTCACCGCCAACATCAATCCAAACTCCACCTCCCATAAATTTGGTGTGACATAAAAACTTTAACTGGTATTTACGTACCACACTCCATCAAAACCATACTCGTAAATATTGCCAGAAGAGATCGTCGACAATTTCGCTCGTACCTGGGAACAATTAGGGGATGAATCAAATTTCAACCCAACGTTCCTTAAAGAAAAAATCAAGATCTTTAACGACCTAAGCAAATCTTTCAATTCCAGTCCTTCAGCACTCTACATCGAGTCCAATCTTAAAATGTCAGAACTCTCTGCTTGTTTGTTGCTAAAAAACTGTGCCATCGACTTAAAAACTCGTCTATTGTCACTGTACAACAACATCTTTGACACAGGAATAATTCCACAAGCATGGAAAGTTGCGAGCACCATCCCACTACCTAAATTAAACAAAGATTCCCCCACTATCTCCGGGTACCGATCAATCTCATTGCTTCCTTGTTCGGGTAAGGTTTTGGAAAAATTATCACCAAACGGCTTTTTTGGTTCCTAGAGAAAGAAAACCTAATAGACAAGCGGTAAGTCGGTTTCAAAAAAGGTAGATCAACCTTGGACGCACTCCCCGTTCTCGACAATTTTATCTCCTCATCATTGTCCGAGAAAAGACATGCCTCTATGTTATTCTCAGCATAGACTTTGAACAAGCCTTTGACTGGATCGCGGCACATGTTGTATTAAAACAACTACTAAAATGGAAGATTGGCCCAAAAATGTTCAATTTTATAAAGTCTCCTTACCAACAGGAGATTTCGTATAAAATACGATAACATCCACTCCAAATCTTACAGGCTTAAAAACGGTATCCCGCAAGGATCATCATTATCAGTGATCCTATTCATTATAGCTTTTAATGAAATAAGCAAAATAATTGACACCTTCCAGAAAGTAGGACATGTACGATCTTTTCATTCATTTTTGCCTTCACATAAGACAAAGTCTGACTACCAGGGTGAATATTATCAAATACTTGTCCTCAAAAAATAGTCGTGCTAATGTAAATACTCTTATAAATTTAATTAAATTAATTGTGCTATCTAAGATTGACTATGGTCTACCAATTTACGGGAAATATGGCAAATCATCACTGCAACTCATCAAAACACCCTATCACGCCGCCGTAAGAACAAGTATGAAAACTCTCCGCTCAACTCCAATCAACAATATACTTGTCGAAGCAGGACTTCGTCAGATCCATAATAGAATTGGCCTCCTAACTGCAGGTATCATGTAGAAAATCAACTCGCCAATTCAGTAACCTATACGTACTATCGTCCACCAAACCATAAGACGGAAACGAAGCCAGAGACTCCAATCAACCTTATGCAAAGCACTTCAGTCCGCCAAAGATTTTGATATTCCCATCCTTACATCAAAGAACAAAATAAACGAACAACCATTCTGGACCCTTCCAGGCTACGCAGTCAACACCGCTCTTTGCCAGTATGCTAAAACTTCCACCAACAGTAACATACATACCATATAGACCAAGAGCCCGCAGCAATTTTTAGGTGTGAGAGGTAACCAAAAAATAACCAGATGAGCTGAAAGCTGGTGTAAGCATTATGTTAAAAACAAAAGTCTTGCAGGAAATGGTCGCGGCTTTAGTGAGTAATAGTGTGCTGAAAACTCATTTTTTTCCAAAATTGAGATAATTGATATAACCAGTGAATGCTAATTTCATTGTATGGTGTATTTCTGTCTGATCACAGAAATGTTGGTCCAAGACGTTTCGAGTGTGGCAACGCTGTTGCCAGATCGTTTTAAAATTTAAAAAAAAATGTTTTCTTAATATATGACATAACCAAGTATTAATCGATACTAAAGGTAGGAAAGCAATGCCTCATAAAAGATATGAAGGTCCAAGACCATTTGAACGTAGCATACACTCTGCCAGACTGTTTCGAAATTCTAAAAATATCAATTTTTGAAATAATTGTTATAACCAAAATTGGAGTATACCATAACAATAATAATACTCCCCCGATTACAAATTGGTGGGTCCAAGACCATTTGAACGTGGCATACTCTCTCCCAGACTGTTTCGAAATTCTTAAAATATCAATTTTCGAAATAATTGTTATAACCAAAATTGGAGTATACCATAACAATAATAATACTCCCCTGATTACAAATTGGTGGGTCCAAGACCATTTGAACGTGGATTACGCTCTCCCAGATCATTTTAAGATTCTGAAAAAAATTGGTTTTCGAAATACGTACAACCAATCTTTATAGTATCCGTATCTTTCACGAAGTCATGAATGGAAATAAATAATAATAATAATTATAATAAGATTAATCAACTGTTACCAACTTATCAGGGAGAGATTGATCTTAAATTTACATCTTCGCGAAAAATGTGTCTTTGATTTTTCTTATCAATCCAAACTCCCAAACACGTAGACAACATTAGCTCACGTCACAAACAAAATATAAAAAAAATTACGTTTTACTGTTCTTGCCGTTATGAGTTAATGAAATCACAAGTAGACAAGTATGTAAGTAAGTCCATAATTTATTCTGTTGATTCCTTAGTTACACTTTCGTTTTCTCTGTGTAATAATGAGTGCTTCAAATTTAAGTGCAAAGTGCATTCTTGGCTATAGTGGTAACCCAAAACACAGTGGTAAAGTGATATGTTTCACAGAAAAACTTTAGAAAAATGTGTTGAAATAATAAATACTAGAAAAATCTGTGGGTTTAAATGCAGTGATATTGCTCTACCAAATGCTGTGGATACTTTAACCGGATATCATAGCGGCTGCTATAGTAATTTCGCAGCTGTACCGAAGGCTGTAAGAGGATCTTATGGAACGTGTAAGTAAATTTATTCCAAGTTAAATGGTTTGATGGCAAGGAAGCACCGGATACACTGCAGCAAATGCTGGTCAATAATGACCACGGCCTCGTTGAAAGTGAGGGAGATCTGCTTACTTGTAGATCTTGTGATTCTTCTGATGAAAGTGATAACTTATACTAACATACCTATAATTATAGGTATATATAGATGGATATGGCGTGTGCGCCCTGAATTGCAACGCAAGGACTACTGGTTCTTGCTTTACGATAAAACTCACACTTTACACTTTTCGGAAATCATGCTTAACTTCCAAAATCTGCTTAAAATTACGGTCTATCTTCCTCGGAAAAGATGAAGTGATTCAGTACGTATTCTGCTGACACAACGAGTATTTTATCATACCCACACGCGTGAAAAGTCGAAAATCTTCTCTCACGGGGAGAATCGTGCAAACAAGGACTGGTTGCTATGGGCGTAAACAAAGCTTTTATCGAGATCACTAAATCGAGGTCCCTATTCGCATCTTAGAATTGCTATTCATACTTTTGCGACAAGATCGAAATACTGGATAAAGTCAGTTGACTCGTTAGACTTCGCAAAAGAGGCAAGCACTTAGAAGATCTGACGGCAAATATGGTCTACTGAGTCTAAAGCAGGACTGTCTTTTGAGAATCACTTCCCAGGTAACCCAACCAAAGCAAGCTCATTACCAGCTGCTATCACGGAAGCGAGTGAACAGAGTAACACAATTCGCCGTAGCTGATATTTGTCTTCGATTGTAGTCATAAATATGCATTTTAATACAACCCTCCCTTCGCTGCCTCGGTTTTGATATAGTTACATTTCCTTCCGGTTTGCTGATAAAGTTTCTGTGAGCAGCCCATTTTTCCAATTATTTAGTGTTTCCTATTATACGGACTTTTCGTATTGTAGATAACAAATAGTTTTTTTTTTTTTTTTTGGTTGGAAACTTTTAGGCTGGTCTGTTGTTGGGAAAGCCGGTCCGAATCATCTTTGACTTACCGATACGCATTTAGGTGTCGTTAGCCTATATTTTGGTGTATTTTTTATTTGGTAATATGGTCGCGTTATTTCAAAAATGATAATATAAAGATTGGTTGTACGTATTTCGAAAACCAATTTTTTTCAGAATCTTAAAATGATCTGGGAGAGCGTAATCCACGTTCAAATGGTCTTGGACCCACCAATTTGTAATCAGGGGAGTATTATTATTGTTATGGTATACTCCAATTTTGGTTATAACAATTATTTCGAAAATTGATATTTTAAGAATTTCGAAACAGTCTGGGAGAGAGTATGCCACGTTCAAATGGTCTTGGACCCACCAATTTGTAATCGGGGGAGTATTATTAATGTTATGGTATACTCCAATTTTGGTTATAACAATTATTTCAAAAATTGATATTTTTAGAATTTCGAAACAGTCTGGCAGAGTGTATGCCACGTTCAAATGGTCTTGGACCTTCATATCTTTTATGATGCATTGCTTTCCTACCTTTGGTATCGATTAATACTTGGTTATGTCATATATTAAGAAAACATTTTTTTTTAAATTTTAAAACGATCTGGCAACAGCGTTGCCACACTCGAAACGTCTTGGACCAACATTTCTGTGATCAGACAGAAATACACCATACAATGAAATTAGCATTCACTGGTTATATCAATTATCTCAATTTTGGAAAAAAATGAGTTTTCAGCACACTATTACTCACTAAAGCCGCGACCATTTCCTGCAAGACTTTTGTTTTTAACATAATGCTTACACCAGCTTTCAACTCATCTGGTTATTTTTTGGTTACCTCTCACACCTAAAAATTGCTGCGGGCTCTTAGACTAATATATAAAGCTCTTTACTTAAGCATTGCTAACAAATTTAAATCCATCGGATGGAAACTCCTTTTTACCGATGCCTCAAAAACAGATAGCAACACAGCATTTGCAGTTGTCGGTGAAAATGGAACCATGTTATTTAGATAACGGCTTATACCAAACTTTGCATCAGCATTCACTGCGGAAGCATACGCTATATTCAAAGCGATTCGACTATCAAAAAAAGCAAAGTCTGTTATTTTTTCTGACAGTCTATCTGCAATATCCGCTGTGAAGAATATCGCAGACT
Organism: Volucella bombylans; assembly: GCA_949129095.1. Classification (NCBI taxonomy): domain Eukaryota; kingdom Metazoa; phylum Arthropoda; class Insecta; order Diptera; family Syrphidae; genus Volucella; species Volucella bombylans. Next base: position 123,904,112 of record OX422140.1, on the reverse strand, counting down.
CCACCACAATTGTCGTAAAGATTCGCGACCTACTTACATACGAGTATATTAAACAGTGAAACACTAAAAATTGCTTGGGTAGGGATCAGAGGTAACGAAGCGGCTGACACGCCAGCACGGTTGGCGACGAAAGAACCTTTGGTAAACCTTCTACCAATACAATAAAAAAGACATAACGAACTACATCCTTAAAAATTGGGAACTTAAACTCAAAAACGACTGGACTTACTACAACCACACATATAAAAACTTTAATCCCAGTGGAGTCAAAGCAATCTACCCCAACAACGTCCCTCGGAAAAAACTACGAGTGTACACAAGGCTTAGAGTAGGTCACTCATATATCTCAGATAAGCACATATTCAAAAGGGAAAAACCTGCACTATGTCATCTTTGCGACGGAAAATCTACGCTTACCATGTCTCACCTGCTTTCCTGCAAAAAAAGTTGACCTGACCTGCAAAAACATCACCGACCAAACGTTTCTTTTCTTCTATCAAACGTTAACCTTGAAAATATAAATAATGTTTATAAAGCTTGTAGATTCCATATAACATTCTTCTCTTGTTATTTACTTACATTTTAATAAAGTTATAATACAAATAATAATAGATAACAAAATATTAAAATAAAATAATTCTTAAAACTAAAATAGATTGCTATATGGCTTAAAATAGGAGAGATGGATGGGAGTTTAGGGTTGGGTGGTTTTTGAGGAAAAGTAAAGGAGGATTGCACTATTAAAGTTTGCACGGTTGAGAATTACAAACTTTGATTCGCGGTGGGAGTGAATGCCAAAGTCTGACAGCATGGATGAAATATAAATGAGATATATTTAGGTATTGGGAACGAAAAGGGGTAATATTAATATTTCTTATGGAACGATTGAAGACGAGTTTGTTAAACAAATATGAAGAGATTTGTTGTTTATAATTTTATATAAAAAATATACAGTTTATTATGATAGTCTTGTTTTATTCAAAAGTGCATAGCCACTTTTCCACACGAAACAAAAGCAAAATCAAAAGTGAGGATAATTTAGTTCACTTTCAGAAGTGAGGATGGATTTACGAAAGATTTGAATTATAAATGTCGCAACATACAACTATAGGGCATTTATTCGTTTCCTGATGGCTGGCAGCATGGCGTTTCTCCCTATTTTGGGATGTGTTCGTGGATCAACTTACGTTTAGAAAGAGCAAGCCAATAATGAACTTGGAAAAAATAGTTATTTTTCTTCTACCCAAAAAGGAACTTGGACTTTTTTAAAATTAGTGTGTGCGAAGGTACTTATTTGCTTTCAAAACTGCTTTCGAAATGCCACCAAAGCTCCAGTTTATCGGAGAAAATATTAAGGTAAAAGCAACAAATGTTTGTGAAAAAGCAACTAATTGTTTCTGCTTTTGATTTCTATTGGGTTAACTGGGTTGGGTTTATTTATGTTAATTTAATTAATTTCCTTATGGCTTAAAATTTAATCTTTAAAACTAAAATCTTCATATAAAACTGAAAAACTAAATGAAATTTAAAGTACGATTGAATTCGCCCACTCAAAGCAACTTTGAAACCAACACTACGAACGTAGCCGCGAGATTTTCTGAAATTTAATGTGAAACTGAAATCGAGTCTGCAAACTTTATTTATTTATATAAAAGTGAGTTGGAGCGTTTTTTGAAAAAGTGGATACACACTTTTGAATAAAACACGCCTATTGATGTAATATTACAGTGTGCAGCCTAGTAGTTTTTTGGAACACTCAGCGGCATAGTATGGCGCTATAGACAACCTCATCAGAATAAGTAATAATGCGGAATATTAATGTAGGTGCAAGATTTTCTGTTCCGAACAGATTGGAACAGCCTCACTGAACACAGAGCAGAACAGATTCGGACAGAAATTTTCCTCAGTGAACAGGAAAGATTGTACTTTTCTGTTCGGAACAGTCCGCAACAGCGTCACTGAACAAAGCTTCGCCCCTTGCCCCATTGATATTACGCAGAAAGAAATTGTTGAAGAAATGTCCCCACAGGGTGTAACAAGCGTATTTAAATACACTAAAACCGAAAACGGTTTACAGCGCCCTACAGGCCTAGCATTGCTTACGTTTGACCTATGTAGACCTCCTACCTCAGCGCAAGTTGGTTAGTATAACCTCAAAGTGTAAGAATATTTCACAAATCCTATGAGATGCTGGAATTGCCAAATTCTTGGTCACATTGCAAGGGTACTCCCATTTGTGACATCTGCAACCTACCTCCCCACTCACCAACTAAGTATACACGTGTTCTATGCGCAAACTGTAAAGAACAGCAGCCACCTTCCTCCAAAACTGCAAGCGTTATTTGCAAGCAAAGGAGATACTGAAAATAAAAACAGTTAAAAAATTTAACTTCGCACAGGTCATGCAAATATTCAAAGAAGAAAATCCATCCTTTTCCACGCTCCTCCAGTATTCATCTGTCGTAATAAATGGAAACTGGTCATATGCATCTACCAATCATGAAACCCCCGTGGTTAATACCAAGGAAAAAACTACGTCTCATAACAGGCCCCTACCTCTCCTGTCCTCCGACCCCTCCCCTCTATCACTTGAAGTTGATGGTTCAACGAACAAACAAATTACAACTCAAGCCAAAAACGAACACAATAACAAAATTCAAAAAACAACTCATTCTCTGATAATAATACAACTAAAACAATAATTCCCAATAACAATATAAGAGTTATACCTACTTACACAAAAGTCACCCAGTCACATCTTACCCCCAACTCTCCTATTGATGATAATGACCCTAACCATTCCCCTTTCACAAGGATTATGGCCTAATCAGAAGCGAACTATACAGTAAGTCCATCCACACAGCCGAACATTGCAAGAGCAAACACCTCACCAATATCTACACATACTCAAGACCTTATCCGAAACCATCAATATTACCTCCCACCCAACAAATACTACATTTCCGACAATAAAAATGACGATGAAGACTTCATCTAATAATAACTATTCAGATCCTTTACCAGGCCCGTCCACTTCAACATCCATGGCACGGAGTCTTAATGAACACTTTAAAAATATTAACACTTCAAACTTCCCCCAATGCACCAATAGGAAACCTTCACTGCCTACAGACGCATTTTTGAAAGTTCTACAATGGAACCTGGAAGGTTATTATAATAAATTTCATGAGCTGCAACTTATGGTTAATGACATACGGCCAAGTATGATCTCCTTGCAAGAAACTCATATCCCATTCGGTACAATATACATACTCCATATTTCCATAATCTTGACTTTAACCTTACCTCCAAACAAAGAGTCTACTTACGCGTCCACAAACCCATTCCACAAATCCATTCCACATACCCCCATTACAATAAACTCAGACATATCAGCAGTAGGAGTGGAAATCAACCTTAACATAAAAATTACTGTCATCTCTCTCTATCTCCCTCCCGATCAAACGTTCGCAATAAACGACCTTGAAGTCATTTAGATAGACTAAACTCTCCAATTTTAATATCAGGCGATTTCAACGGTCAACTTCTCACTTCTCCACTCATAATACGTTCACCCATGTAGACTTGTCTCTCATTTCACCTTCCCTTCTTCCAAAGTCTACCTGAAATATTTCTGGCAACCTCTCTGGAAGTGATCACTTTCCCATCCTCATAAGTCATAACATTAACCTCCGACCCCTACAATCACCAGCCACGAAATCAAAACAAGTTTTTGCTCACCAAAGCAAACCGGACCGCTTCCGAAGCACCATCTCATGCGAACTGCAATCTGCAATATTAATAAGAAATCTGCAATGATTCACAAAATCATAAGATCTGGAGCAAATCAATCTCCAATCCCCAGTCCAACAACAAGATGCAAACATAAACTGTTCCATGGTGGAACAAGGATATTAGTCCCCTTCGCATGCAAAAGCAAAAAGCCTGGCATAACTGTAAGAAATCACCCACAGACTAGAATCTCATACCCTATCGGAGCCTGAACGCCAAGTTTCGTAAAACGGTAAAGGCTCAAAAAAGGGTGTGTTTCGAAAATTTCACCGCCAACATCAATCCAAACTCCACCTCCCATAAATTTGGTGTGACATAAAAACTTTAACTGGTATTTACGTACCACACTCCATCAAAACCATACTCGTAAATATTGCCAGAAGAGATCGTCGACAATTTCGCTCGTACCTGGGAACAATTAGGGGATGAATCAAATTTCAACCCAACGTTCCTTAAAGAAAAAATCAAGATCTTTAACGACCTAAGCAAATCTTTCAATTCCAGTCCTTCAGCACTCTACATCGAGTCCAATCTTAAAATGTCAGAACTCTCTGCTTGTTTGTTGCTAAAAAACTGTGCCATCGACTTAAAAACTCGTCTATTGTCACTGTACAACAACATCTTTGACACAGGAATAATTCCACAAGCATGGAAAGTTGCGAGCACCATCCCACTACCTAAATTAAACAAAGATTCCCCCACTATCTCCGGGTACCGATCAATCTCATTGCTTCCTTGTTCGGGTAAGGTTTTGGAAAAATTATCACCAAACGGCTTTTTTGGTTCCTAGAGAAAGAAAACCTAATAGACAAGCGGTAAGTCGGTTTCAAAAAAGGTAGATCAACCTTGGACGCACTCCCCGTTCTCGACAATTTTATCTCCTCATCATTGTCCGAGAAAAGACATGCCTCTATGTTATTCTCAGCATAGACTTTGAACAAGCCTTTGACTGGATCGCGGCACATGTTGTATTAAAACAACTACTAAAATGGAAGATTGGCCCAAAAATGTTCAATTTTATAAAGTCTCCTTACCAACAGGAGATTTCGTATAAAATACGATAACATCCACTCCAAATCTTACAGGCTTAAAAACGGTATCCCGCAAGGATCATCATTATCAGTGATCCTATTCATTATAGCTTTTAATGAAATAAGCAAAATAATTGACACCTTCCAGAAAGTAGGACATGTACGATCTTTTCATTCATTTTTGCCTTCACATAAGACAAAGTCTGACTACCAGGGTGAATATTATCAAATACTTGTCCTCAAAAAATAGTCGTGCTAATGTAAATACTCTTATAAATTTAATTAAATTAATTGTGCTATCTAAGATTGACTATGGTCTACCAATTTACGGGAAATATGGCAAATCATCACTGCAACTCATCAAAACACCCTATCACGCCGCCGTAAGAACAAGTATGAAAACTCTCCGCTCAACTCCAATCAACAATATACTTGTCGAAGCAGGACTTCGTCAGATCCATAATAGAATTGGCCTCCTAACTGCAGGTATCATGTAGAAAATCAACTCGCCAATTCAGTAACCTATACGTACTATCGTCCACCAAACCATAAGACGGAAACGAAGCCAGAGACTCCAATCAACCTTATGCAAAGCACTTCAGTCCGCCAAAGATTTTGATATTCCCATCCTTACATCAAAGAACAAAATAAACGAACAACCATTCTGGACCCTTCCAGGCTACGCAGTCAACACCGCTCTTTGCCAGTATGCTAAAACTTCCACCAACAGTAACATACATACCATATATAAAGCTCTTTACTTAAGCATTGCTAACAAATTTAAATCCATCGGATGGAAACTCCTTTTTACCGATGCCTCAAAAACAGATAGCAACACAGCATTTGCAGTTGTCGGTGAAAATGGAACCATGTTATTTAGATAACGGCTTATACCAAACTTTGCATCAGCATTCACTGCGGAAGCATACGCTATATTCAAAGCGATTCGACTATCAAAAAAAGCAAAGTCTGTTATTTTTTCTGACAGTCTATCTGCAATATCCGCTGTGAAGAATATCGCAGACTCCACCACAATTGTCGTAAAGATTCGCGACCTACTTACATACGAGTATATTAAACAGTGAAACACTAAAAATTGCTTGGGTAGGGATCAGAGGTAACGAAGCGGCTGACACGCCAGCACGGTTGGCGACGAAAGAACCTTTGGTAAACCTTCTACCAATACAATAAAAAAGACATAACGAACTACATCCTTAAAAATTGGGAACTTAAACTCAAAAACGACTGGACTTACTACAACCACACATATAAAAACTTTAATCCCAGTGGAGTCAAAGCAATCTACCCCAACAACGTCCCTCGGAAAAAACTACGAGTGTACACAAGGCTTAGAGTAGGTCACTCATATATCTCAGATAAGCACATATTCAAAAGGGAAAAACCTGCACTATGTCATCTTTGCGACGGAAAATCTACGCTTACCATGTCTCACCTGCTTTCCTGCAAAAAAAGTTGACCTGACCTGCAAAAACATCACCGACCAAACGTTTCTTTTCTTCTATCAAACGTTAACCTTGAAAATATAAATAATGTTTATAAAGCTTGTAGATTCCATATAACATTCTTCTCTTGTTATTTACTTACATTTTAATAAAGTTATAATACAAATAATAATAGATAACAAAATATTAAAATAAAATAATTCTTAAAACTAAAATAGATTGCTATATGGCTTAAAATAGGAGAGATGGATGGGAGTTTAGGGTTGGGTGGTTTTTGAGGAAAAGTAAAGGAGGATTGCACTATTAAAGTTTGCACGGTTGAGAATTACAAACTTTGATTCGCGGTGGGAGTGAATGCCAAAGTCTGACAGCATGGATGAAATATAAATGAGATATATTTAGGTATTGGGAACGAAAAGGGGTAATATTAATATTTCTTATGGAACGATTGAAGACGAGTTTGTTAAACAAATATGAAGAGATTTGTTGTTTATAATTTTATATAAAAAATATACAGTTTATTATGATAGTCTTGTTTTATTCAAAAGTGCATAGCCACTTTTCCACACGAAACAAAAGCAAAATCAAAAGTGAGGATAATTTAGTTCACTTTCAGAAGTGAGGATGGATTTACGAAAGATTTGAATTATAAATGTCGCAACATACAACTATAGGGCATTTATTCGTTTCCTGATGGCTGGCAGCATGGCGTTTCTCCCTATTTTGGGATGTGTTCGTGGATCAACTTACGTTTAGAAAGAGCAAGCCAATAATGAACTTGGAAAAAATAGTTATTTTTCTTCTACCCAAAAAGGAACTTGGACTTTTTTAAAATTAGTGTGTGCGAAGGTACTTATTTGCTTTCAAAACTGCTTTCGAAATGCCACCAAAGCTCCAGTTTATCGGAGAAAATATTAAGGTAAAAGCAACAAATGTTTGTGAAAAAGCAACTAATTGTTTCTGCTTTTGATTTCTATTGGGTTAACTGGGTTGGGTTTATTTATGTTAATTTAATTAATTTCCTTATGGCTTAAAATTTAATCTTTAAAACTAAAATCTTCATATAAAACTGAAAAACTAAATGAAATTTAAAGTACGATTGAATTCGCCCACTCAAAGCAACTTTGAAACCAACACTACGAACGTAGCCGCGAGATTTTCTGAAATTTAATGTGAAACTGAAATCGAGTCTGCAAACTTTATTTATTTATATAAAAGTGAGTTGGAGCGTTTTTTGAAAAAGTGGATACACACTTTTGAATAAAACACGCCTATTGATGTAATATTACAGTGTGCAGCCTAGTAGTTTTTTGGAACACTCAGCGGCATAGTATGGCGCTATAGACAACCTCATCAGAATAAGTAATAATGCGGAATATTAATGTTAGTACCAACTTATGTCTACTCGTATCTTCCACAAGGGTAAACTACGAAGTTAGCCATAATTTATGTAGGCAAGCGTATATATGACCAATAACTGCTTTAGCGTGATTATAACCTGAAAGGTTACGATCAATACTGAATCCTAAACTAGTGCTGATTTTAACAGCCTTAATTTTGTTATTACAAACGAAAATGTCTGGCAAGGTGCTAAGCTCAAAATTTATTTTAGATATGGGTATTACCTGAGATTTATTTGAGTTAAGAAGTAACCCATAAGCCACGGACCAAGCTGAAATGCGGCTGAGATCCTCATTAACAAGGAGAGCGAGTTCACCAATTCTGTCAAGGGGTTTACCTAGGTTAAGTTGAATGTCATCGGCATAAAGCTACTCTCAGGTGTGGGTACAAACTGATGGGAGATCATTAACAAAACATGGAAAATAATATTGGGCCAGGAATTGAAACTTGATGAATTCTTTGACTTAAAGACGTGAAAAAGATCTGTCCGCACAGATTACTCGCCTTAGAAAAATCAAGCAAGCACAGGAGACTCAAGCAGGTTGACCATATCTGTAGAGCAACTGTGATTTTCTCTGAAACCAGATTTTTTGGTATAGAGTAAATTATTTAGAAATAGATTTCTGAGAATTTGTTCCTCTAATACCTCTGAAGTCGGCAGGGGAATTGGCGTCTGTTTTTTTTGGCGATAGGAAGAACCCTTGCGATTTTCCAACATTGATATTGTGGTATTGTGATATTAAATTGATAATGTGGGCTACATGGGCAATAATTTGGGGTAAAATAAGTTTAACAAAACGAATAGGCGAACCATCCTCATCAACAGAATTAGAATTAGGCACTAACATCCTCCAATATATATACAAAACTCACTGGGTCCAAAATTTGGTTGGTATCGAAATCACATGCAGAGAGTTCATTTCCTACGAACAAATTATTTAATATTTCTGGGTCGAGGTCATATAGTGAGTTATTACTATTGGAAATACCGATCCGATCCGATCTTCCTTAAGTTGCTTCAGAGTTTATTGAGGGGTAGGTTCGAAACCCTACCCTAATAGATCTTTTTTGAATGAACGTATTGTCATAGTGGCGTTATTACGTACCTTTTGGAATGCTTCTCCAATTTACGAGTACATTAGTAGACCTTTATTTCCATCTACTATGCAACTTATTGCGATTTTTGGTTGCAATAGTCTGTGTCGTGGGCATTGTTTGTCCTTTCCGAGCAATTATGATATTTCATTTGGGAGTTGGTAAAGCTAAGATCAGCCAATTTTGTCTCGTAAAAGAAGCCAGTTGCACTTTTTTGTGAAACAACTATGCGACCTAAGTTATATCCAAAAAATCCGATCCGTTGCCATTGAAATAAGAACGCCATTATTTATATAGCATAGAGACGGTGTTTAACTTTTAACGTTAACTGTAAGCACTCATCCTGTTTAGCCATTAGTTCAAAGAGAAAATTAAATATCGACACCTATTAGATATTTCAAGTTTTTTTTTGGCTTACAAAACCAATTATTATTAAACACACATTTTCACTCTCTGCTTTGCTGTTGCATCTCAAGGTCAAAATACCTACAAATACAAATGTGCACTGAGATCAATCTCGTGACTATCTCCTTTCGACCGAGGGAGAGAGTGAAAATGAGCCCACAAAACATTTCTGTTATGCTATTTCTATTTGTTGAACATTAAATACCGAGATGACAGCAATTATGAACATCAATCAGTAATGGAATTAGCGCCGTCGGGTGTCGCGTCAAGCAATTTTTAATGTTCTTGGTATAACAGCACCCGTTTACCCTACCGTTCGATTGATAAGATCTACACGTTGTAAAAGCTCGCTCTTGCTTTATACTCGTATAAATATGTGCCAATCGTTTGATAGTTCTAATTTCTTACTTACTTGTTCTTTTCCTGATGCCATGTGCCATGTGTTTTGACGATGCCGTTGATATTATCTTGAAAAACATCTCACATTCTGTGGGACACTCTCTCTAGTGAGGCCTTTTCTTCACGCTCAGTGCTTCGTCGTCAGCCTGATCAATCGTTGTCAGACAGTGGTATATTAGTTACAGGGAGAAATACTCGTGTATGCTTTGTCGTTGACGTAGTACTATTGCTTATGCGATAGTATCCACCGTCACAACAGCAGAAGCTGTCTCAATTTAAATTCGAGCGTCAAGGTAGAATATTTTCACAGCCCGTCTGCGTTGGACATTTTCGCGACACTTCCTACATCAAAGTGTTTCGTTTTTGTTTTTCTTTATTATTATTATTATTATTGTTTCTTTTTTATTCAACTTCTTTGAGTGATCAATTACACTTTTTAAAATACTGGCGAGTAGTGTTTTGAATTTGATTTAATTGGTATGTTGGGAGGGTTTTGTGTAAATTACAATATAATTTGTCAAGTGGACGAATTCACTTGTTTAATGAACTTTCTTTTAATTTGTCTCATTTCAGTTAAGTGTTGCATGAAAGAGTGATAATTGTCTGTATTACACATAGCCAATTGAAAGTGAAATGAGTCTGGAATCAATTAAGTATGCCGATGCGAAATTGGAGATTTTGGATCAATTGCTGTTGCCCGTTCAATCGAAATTCATTTCAGTGAAAGGAGTCGAAGATGGCTGGAAGGTGATTAACAAAATGCAGGTGAGTTTCTGTTGTTTTTCAGACTACGACGACGACGTGACTATATGTATTATTCAGCACTTTTTCAATTTATCAGAAACTAAATAAACAATTTTGTTATAAAAATAAACTTGAGCTTATCGCAGCGTTATAACTTACTTAGGTAGATCAAATAAATGATTATGACGTCTACGCAAACGTTAGGGTTTCCTATTAAACAAATGGGGTTGTTATAGCTTAAATAACTCATAAATATACATCGCCTAAAGTATCTGGTAATGCGGTTAACTGTGGAACTTTACGCTGCGGTTAATTGGGGAGAGATACAACAATTTTTGACTAAGTTCGTTGCGAATACTTATTTGAGATATGAGAGAGGTAAAACTAGCACAACGGGAAGAGTCGGGTAAACATTGAAATATCGTTAAGAGATTCAAAACGGTATAAACTAAAATTACAACAGTGCTTATTTAACGGTTATGCGGGGTAGTTTTCTCGTATACGGAGCTTCGGATTCCTTTGTCCCAGTAGTGTGCACTGTCTAGAAAGTTTACATTTAGGTAAAACCGCACCAAAGGTACACGTTGTTGTTCCGGTATTTATGCCTGAAGTACTCATCTTAAATGTTGGAGTGAATCTTTTCATGACCTACCGCAGTATTAGCTCGAAAGCACATGGTTATAGTGAAATGGAAAGTTTTTCCTTTTCTACTTTCTCGAAACGAAAGAGATCAACTTTTATAGAGTTGTGTGTGATAAAAAGTGAATGTTCTTTGATAATAATTAGCATCGATGATGCACCAAAACACATTCCAAAGCCAAGTTTTCACGAAAAACAGAGGTAGTGATCTGCAAAAGATATATGTAATACACTAAATCTTCCTAAAACCTCGTGAAACACAAACGCAGAGAAGTACTGACTGGAACTGCAACATACATAGGAGTATGTTTGAGAAATTGGTTTTTAAGCAGCATTTGTTGACCAGCAGACATGAAGTTTTACTACTCCATATGCATCAGATATGCAGTAGCTGCATCAACTGCAGTGCGAAACTCTGCCTCAGCACCTATTCTTCGGACCTTTACCCAACAGTTTTTGAGCTGTTTTCCTGCGAAAAAATAAAAACAGAGGACGCAGTTTTCAAAAACGCCTTTGAGGACTTCATTGGTTCCAGGAATCCTAGTTTTTACAAAAAAGACATCAATCCATTATTATCTCACCGACAAAAATGTATTGAAGGCAATGTCGAATATAGTTAATTCTCTCAAAAGTTACAAGTGTTTAAAATTCAGCATGTTTATCCCGATATGGTAATCTTTTGCTATTACGGTTCATTCTTCATTTCTAGGCAGATACATATGCATGTAATATAAATATTTATGACAAGCAAATGGTTGCCCGGTTTGTTCCACGATCGAAAACATTCGCCAATTCTTGCTGATATCCGTAGATGCCCCCAAACAAAGGCGCGCTGCAGCGAATGATTTCCATTTTTGAAAATTGATCTTCATCTTCCGGTCAATATAGTGCGGAATCAGGAACTATATTTCTGTTCCCTATCCACTTAGTCAGGCCCTTATTGATCACATTTTCGAATATATTGCTGATATTCGGAAGGAGACCGAAGATTCGCCGAATCGGGTCTGTCTTCATCATTTTTGTTGATTGAATGAACCACCGTTGTCTTTCATGCGATTGATAATGAGCATTATTCAAATCATTACTATATAGGATTATCTTGTCTTATTATCTGCAGCATCTACTGAAGATGTTGAATCATAATTTTCAGTAAATTATCGGATCCCACTGATTTCTTACTTTTAGATTATTAAAAGATCGTTTAGAGCTCTTCCTTCGAAATGGACGGGGGTAGTTCCCTCTCTTCGATGATGACATTGTTTCCCTTATTCTAACCATTGAATTCGGTGAAAGCTGAGTTCTGCATATCATTTGGAAGATACTATGTAATTGTGCAAAAGGGCTGGACTTTGGCTCGAGCCAAAGGCATAATTCGTCTTGTATACTTTCTGGAAAGTCTCTCCCTTCTCCTGTTGATCTTTGATCGCGAAAGGTCCTCATCATCAACGGCATTTTTATAGTATCTATGCCTGCTGTTATAAGTATTCGTTTATCGTTCGATGTTCTGACAGTTTTAAAACACAAAAAGTCGTTTTGGTTATTAGTCTGAAATAGTTTATTCATTTGTGGGAACATACTCTTTGATTTCAACCCGAATTTTAATGCTCCAGTACAAATTGTAAGGTGGTGACGAAATGGGTAGTTGCACCGTCTCTTATGAAACACTAAAGAGCTAAACAAGTAATCTTCTTTTCTGATGCGGGCAATGACAAACCTCCGAAAACGAAATCTTCTGCCTGTTGAAAAGACTTACTCTCCCCATTTCGCAAAATCTGAGAATCTGTGTGAAAATTTTAGGGTTCGTTACAAGTATCGTTATTTTTTTTCTAGGAACTATTTACCATGCTGTCGGCAGTTCAAATTCGAACCCTCTTGGGGCATGGGAATATCCGCAATGACAATAAGTCGACACCTTTCTCTCATAGGAAAGGTAAAGAAACTCCATAAGTGTTGAACTTATGAACTGAACGAATCCCAAAAATTACAGCGCCTGGCAATCTGCATTGCTTACATTAAGAAACTAAACTGATCCGTTTTTGCACCGGATAGTCACCTGTGATGAAATGTGGATATTGTATAATAATCGTAAAAGGATCTGGGCAGTGATTGGATGCAGCTGAAAGAACAAAACACACCCCAAGCCCGATCTTCACCCAAAAAAGCTTATGGTGACAATTTGGTGGACATCGAAAAAACCAATCCACTTTTCATTTCTTCAACCAGGATAAACGATAAACGCTATCAAATATTGTGAGGAAATCGACATATTGCATGCCAAATTGGCTAAAGAGCAACCTGCGTTGGTCAATAGGCACGGTCCGATCCTTTTGTATAACAATACTAGACCCCATACCTCACAGGTAACGGTGCAAAAACTGTTGCAGTTGGGCTTTGAAATTCTTCCGCATCCAACGTACTCTCCTGATATTTCCCCAACGGATTACCATCTTTTCCGCAATCTGGATTCATTTTGCCGGCAGAAGGTCTTCCAGAACCGAAAAGACGTCATAAAAGCCTTTGAAGATTTCATTACCTCAAAAATCAGCACTTCTACGAAAGATAAATATTTGACCTTGTATCATGTTGGAAGAATGTCATAGATGGAAGAATGTCCTATTTTGATTGAATAAAAATTTACGGAAAAATAATATTGGCTTTTAAATTTTTACTATAAAATCGAACATTACATGTGGTACGACCTAATAGTTATATTTGTATTTCGTGCACCATCGAGATAGACCTCGCTACGAGTGATTACGTCGCACCCTAGATAAAGTCTAAATGAATAAAATAAATAATAAAAATCACTCAAGCCCCATTCCTATGACTTATTTAAGTTAAAATATGCGAATCCCCGAAAGAAGGAAACATAAACAAGATCTCCATATGTATAGAGACTTTAATATTCTGATAAGAAAAAAGAATGTAATAAATTACATAATTTGGAAGAGATTAACCGACCTTCAGATCCGAAACGGTTCCTTTGAAAAAAAGCAATGAAATGTGGCGACTATAGAACCATTAGCTTAATGTGCTCAAGAAGTATCTGCAGATACTTTATGCCACAGACTGTGCAGAGGTGCAGAGGGTTAGAATGTGACATCAGTGTGGCTTCAGGAATAACATGGGTATATGGGTATATAGAAGCAGTGTTTGTGTTAAACATTCTGATACAACGATGTCGCGATAGATACATGCTATCCATACATATTTTATTGACTTCGAATTAGTTTTCGACAACATAAAATATAATAAAGAAATTAAAATGTGTAATCTAATAATACAAACCAGTCTACCGAAATCATCGAAACCGTTCATGATTAAACTAAGGAAAGGGAAATTTAAATATGAGTACGACATACGAGTAGATGCATTTTTGTACCAAGTCTTTTTAACACCTTTTTGTAAGAAATGTACAAAGAACGTTAGCCTCGCCGACGATAGTGCTTTGACATAAATGCATCGTGCAGCATCTAAAAATCAACGTAAAGTGATAACATGCAATTGCCTGCTATGTGTCTCCCAAAATATTTAACCTAAATTTCAAAGCAACGGATAGAGTTGAACGAATCAAGTAACTGGGAGTCATAATTAATTTAAACAGCGGTATTATTCGTAGAAATACTCGTAGATAGATTCCTCTGTCTAAATTAAAAACTTAAATTAGAGATTCTCAAATACTACATCTAGAGCATATTGCTGTATGGTGTGGAGACGTGGTCATTGCAGAAAGAAGACATAATCAAAATCGAGGCTTTCGAAATGTGGAAATATTAAAAATAATATTGACGGAAAAGAATATCGGATAAGAAGTCTTTTTTGAAGAGTTTATTACTATAAAACTAAAGAAAATGAGCAGTTTAAGTGGCGAAAAGTACATAAATATTGCTTCAATTAGTGTTGCTGACAAAACTTTGAGGAAGCAGATGACGGGGAACAAATATAATTTGAACATATATAGGGGAGACCGGGGATGGTTGTAACAATTTTTAGAACATTGGCTGCGAGCCTTTATCAGATGCAGATTATTCAAATGAAAACTGGTCACTGAAAAGATAAATCCTTTGGCTATAAACTGCTTTTAGAATATTAGCAGATCTACACTTTGAACTCCTAAAAATATGGTATTTTATAAAATTTCATAGCTGTTACATTCAACCCCGTCTCTGGGGTTGGTTGTAACACTATCAGGGGTAAAAAGTAACAACAATCCGTTTTTTTATTTTTTATTTTATTTGTACACATGTACCTTTTATTTAATAAACAACAATAACAATAAACATGAATTGTTATGTGCGAGATACAGTAGATCTCGTAGATACAGTAATAATTAAAAAAAATGTGTAGGCAATTGGAAAACGAAAGCAAGTTCAAAATAAACATAAAAGCTAATTTCTGCAATTTTAAGAAATACAAAAATAACAATCAGAATAAACATAAAAAGAGACTTCATACTTTAGAAAATTTCGGAAAGAATAGCCGATTAATCTGAATCACAATTGATACAAACATAATAAGAAATTTTGCCCTTAGTGCACCTAGTGTGAGCCCATTTCTTACTGGTTATGCACTGACTCCAGTGTTCACAGGGGAAACTTTCTCCGAAAGGTTCGCAGCAAATTAAGCAATGTTCTTCATCTTCATCTGAAGAATCAATCAATATTTTTTTGTCACTTTTTTTTTGCTTTAACCTTGACAACTTTTTGTTTTTGAAGCTTTTTGGGCTGTCCGTTAAAATAGCGGTTTTCCTAGATTTGCGTTTACATTTTGCCGTTCTTGGCGCTGTTTTTGGGTAGGGTCGAACAGCTTCTGGAGAAAAGGTTAAATTGGTTTGAAAGAGTTTTGATATACCTGATTATGATGGCAAGGTGGATCTCAATTCAGAAACACCTGGGGGATGTGGAGCTGCCACAAGTGGTTATTATTTTTCCAGGTCCTATTTTTTCAGTAGTAAGACTGCTTGTACTAGGTTTAGATAAAGATAGTGGTATGTTTTTTTTTTTTAATAATTTACGCGCGCCTAAGGGGTTAGATACCCTTTTACTGTTGCCAGGGCGCGGGCGGAAAGATAGGAGGAGAAAGGAAAATTGTTTTTGTAGTGGTTTGAAGAAACTCAGGTGTGTTTGATTTCTATGTTTGCTCTCCAGGGGTGGGAGTCCGAATAGGACGGAGAGTTTTTCTTCACTCAGAGTGATTCGAGGTATACCACAGTATTTTTCTTTTCTGTGCTTGAAACTCTACAACAGCCAAATCTACGTGTCAGTGTTATGCCTTCACACGCAGAATTTTTCTGTCTGAGTTCCAATTATACAATGAAAAATTGACTTGCCATGGGCAGGATTCGAACCTGGACCCTCCGAGTGAGAAGCGTTTGCTACTACCACTACACCACGGCCACCCCACACGGCTGTACATCTCCAGAGTTTAGGGCTGCTTCATCTAACGTTAATGAATTAGGGTCAGCTAGTGGTCTATTGGTGTCAAAAGATGATAAAAAATCGAAGTCTTGGAAGATGTCTCTGTTAAGAGGAACAATGCCAGTTTTTTTTTTTTTTTTAATCCATTAGTAATGTTAGCTGGGTTCAGCGCCAGAGGAAGAGCGGCTCTAACTACAGATGAAATATCATATATGGTCATCCTGTATTATTACGTAACCAGGCATCTTGTTGATTGGCGCAATAAGTTTTGTAAGCACCATAAACCATGACGTCTAAGAGTTGCAGTTTGTGTGAGCAATGTGGTGGAAAAGATATCATTAAAACACCATTTTTCTTAGCTTTATCAATAACACCTATATCTAAATGGGAGCTATGGTTGTCAAGCAACAAAAGCACCGGCTCCGAAGCAGATGGTTTTACATGCATTATAAAGTGGTCTATATATCTTGTAAACTGTGTGCTTGTCATCCAACCGGAAGCATTACCGGCTCCTATGCACTCTGGGGGTCCACCACGAATAAAGAAATCTTTATATTTAACGCGAGGAAAGATAAACATGCAGGGAATCGAGTTTCCAGAATCGCTCACCGCTGAACAGACTGTAACTAATGTGCCTCTTTCACCAGACGTTACGGATCGAACTTGCTTAGAGCCTTTCTTGGCTAGAACTTTTCTTGGCTTTTGTACTGTAGTAACACCCGTTTCATCGCAGTTCCAGATGCGGGATGGTCACAAACTATGCTTTTGCATTAGCGAAGGCAATTGGTCGAAGAAAGGATTTAGGTTCGTCTGGTTAAAGGAAGTAGCTCATTTTTCAACCTGCCCCAGGCACATGTTACTTTTAGCCCTTACATAGAAATTGAACGTTCAAAGAACAATCATAAAGATCCCTGAACTTCTACAGTGTCGACAAGTATATTCATGCACAGGTAAAATATGAATGTGTGTATACATTCAACAACAAAATATCGTGCCTAGAACGTGCACAAAAGAAAACCAAAAAGAACAACAAAAAAAAAGTTACTTTCCCGGTGCTTTTCACAGCTATACTTACAAGGTCTTCCAACGACTGCCAAACGAAAACTGACTTGCATGTTGCGGTAGTTATGGTCAACGCAAACATTTTTCTCTTTCAGACATTTTTATATCTCTATTATGACACATTTTTTCGAGGCTGTTACAACCTGCCCCTGTTACAACCAGCCCCATTCTCCCCTACGTCTGATATGTTTGACAGCACAAGGCAGAGATAAGCTAAAGATGACGATGTCTAACTTTCAGAGTGAACAGGAATACAAAAAAGAAGTTTGCATTTGTGTATCACTTTACATACGTACAGGTAGGCAGCCACGTATAACAAGACTAAATAAGGCTAATAAGATTCTTCCTAATCTGTCGTATTGTGACCATAACACCAAGGAAGAGCTAGAGGCGCATTCACATCTAATAAGATAACTCGAAGTCTATATGTGTGATTAAGTTCGCACGTTCGGAGACTAATAGTGGAAGGAGATACAGTCGGATATACGAGTAAAATAGAATATTCACGCATATCAGCGCCACACGCATGAAAGGAGAATAACACTAAAGTACGGCATCATGGAAGTGAACATACATACATATATGAATGCACTACCCCGCCGGAGACTTTTTCTGCACAGCAGATGATTGTTCCCGGGGCGAATAGAAATATTCGCCGTAGAGCTCGAAGTTTTCTAGGGGCATTATAATGCTTAAAAGCAATAAATTCAATATATGAGCAGCAAGCTTGAATATCGTCTCAAAGACGGGTAAAACTACAAAGCATACGCCAAAGTTAAATCGGTAATCGAGCGTTCAAGAAACCAAATGGTGAAATGTCGGAAACAAGGGCCGCTACTTAAATTTAGAAACGAAAGAGTTCCAAATGTATTATTACGGAACGGTTTAATATAAAAACGATGTCGACATCATATTCACAGCAAGATAGCAAACATTTCAAATCATTTCTTGGCGCGATTTCCATGGGTTCTTTTAATTAAATAGGATATTAAATGAGAATATGTGGAGACCTAAAGGTACGTATATGAACGTGGTGGTGGAATGATGAAATGAAAATGGTGGTAAAGCAGAAATAGTGAAATCGATAAAGTGGGACTTGAGTCGGAAAAAGAGGCAAATTGCAGCAATTACGTGACGCTTATGTCGCATAAAGATTCAGCTCAATAATCGAACTTCATACTCGTCCACATGGCTTTAGAGGCAAATCAACATACGACGCGTTTTAAAGAACCATAAACTTTAATAATGGGGAAACATTGCGACGCTTCGAAATATCTGCATATCGTCTTCATGAAATTCGCCCATCTTACATATCTCAAAATGTATTCGAAACATTTATATAAAAGAATGGTACGATGACAGGAAAAGAAAAGTTAAATGCAGAACTGGAATACATGGAATATTGGAGTACATGAAAGCACAATAGTATTCAAAGTGCGTAGATTTTTAATGTTGTGCAAGACTTATTATTGAAGCAGCACAATAACAAATCCGACAATAATACAGACGTCTACAATACTTGACGCATGCCTTATGTCGATTGCAAAATTATTAATTTGGTGTAGTGTTTCATGATCCGAAGACCGCCATGTCCCCTGATGTATGTACATCGAGATGAGGATACCGTGTGCTTGCCATAGTGACATCTCGTCCCGTCGCAAAGTCAAGAAGCCTAAGTCCGCTGCCAGACATCGTTCTCCAAAAAATTTCCTCCTAGGAACTAGGACGTCATATTTAGGATATTGCTAATATGTTTTATCAAAGGGCTCGTAGAAACATTTTATGGTGTCGTCGTCCTTGCCTTCAGTGGGGGTCATGAATGCATATTAGACTTATGTTAGCGAATTTAGTTTTGATGCGGATTGTGATAAGACGCTTGTGTGGTCTGGAAAAAAACTATATATTGCGTAATTCTACCAAAATTCCCTATCCAACATAATTCCGGATATGTGAGGGTAATGCTTTTACCTTTGATACCACTGTGATTTCATCTAAGGAGGCTTTCCGCCGAAGGACTCTCTTGAGGATAAAAGTAATCTTTCACAAATAAATCACATTTTTAGACGCAGAGACATGCTTCATAAGTCTGATTAAAAACGGGAAATGGTAATTGACGAAAATGTTTTAAGAACAACGGCAGATGCAGGCCCAGTGAACAGCGCGGGACAAAACATTAGCTGTGTTCCTTTGCACGCATGTTATCGATTGTCATAAAAAAAAACGATCCTACTCCTACTATGAGTTCATCCTAAAAACTTGGTAGCACAGATATCTACGTATGAAGTTTAATGGCAGTTCATCCATCGGCTCAAATTTGATTTGTTTGGAAAAAAATCGTTGGCAAATGTTTGACATTTCTGAAAGTTATTGGAAAGTACATCGCAAACAAAAAAATTGTGTTTGGGAGAAGTGTTTTATATCCGCTAAGTAGATAGAGTATATAAATTGACTTCGCGTACATCGCTATGTTATTGTTGTAATTTGCACGCAAATTGCCTTTTTAGCTAATAACAGATGTGCAAAAAACTCGGTTATTGTAGTTTCCCAATGACATTTCCATAGGAGAGATAAAGAAATTCGACAAGTATCCCACGAACTAAACGAACTCGAAAAACTACGACGGCTAGCTTAAGGCAAAAAAGTGAGCTGTTTCTGAATTGAGTAATCGCTTGCAATGAAAAGGATTCTGTATGACAACCGTAAAAAACTCGGGCGGTGGTTGGATTTCCGGTCTTCACCCAAAAAATATTATGGTCACAGTCTGGTGGACATTGAAAGGACCAATCTATTTATAACATAACAGTGCAAAAACAATTAGGATTTGAAATGTTTCCCCATCCACAGTACTTTCTTAATGTTTCTTCCGTTGTCAATACTAGCGAGCAACCAGGTGACAACCTGTTGAGTTCTCCCAATATGTTGATATCATCGGAGCACGATAGTAGTTACACACTCTTTTGAAAGATTGTGCCTCCAATGTTCACTTGTCAATTCCGCACATTTTTTTCAAGTATGATAACCGTGTTTTTTTGCACATCTGCTAATTCCTAAACAAATAAATTGTGTGTAAATTACAACAATAACATGGGAAAGTACGCTAAGTCTATTTATATCCGCTATCTACTTAGCGGTCATAAAACAGTGCTTCCATATACTATGTGCGATGAATTTTTGCAATGAATTTTCAGAAATGATGAACATTGACATATCCCGCCAACAACTGATACATTCCGCCAGCAACTATTTTTAAAAATAAATTAAATTTGTTCACCAGCCGACAGATGAAAGATGGTGGGTATCGATTTGGACTTCTTGAGCTTTTATGTAGGATCTGCCGGAGTGTGAAGATTTGGTCGATGTGAACTTTCCTGGTTTGAAATCGCACGTATAGGGACCAATCAGGTTGTTGGCGAAGGGTTCACAGAATACGCCGGATAAATTCTTGTATATTCTTGAGGAGACTTATTCTCTATAGTTGGCGCAGTTAAAGGTGTCCCCTTTTTTTGGATCGGGTATACGGTGCTGAGATTCCATTCATCAGGCATACACTCTTCTGACCAGGTCTAAAAAATGAGTTGGTGCGTGCTTTCCACAAAGTCATTTCCAGCAGTTTTGAATACTTCGGGCGGTAACAAGTCAGGTCCAGCTGACTTGTTAGATTTTAGCTTAGATATATCTATTCTTACTTCGTTTTGGTCAGGTGGAAGGAAGTTTTGGCTATCATCGTCTAAGTTGAATGGTCTATTCTGCTTGACTTTCTTTCTTTATCTCTAAAGGTTTCTATACGGGCTTTCTTACCTTGACACGCTCTTTTTATCTGTTGGTAAAACTTCCGTACGTTATTCCTGGAGTATAACCTAGCAATATCTTCGATTGCGCGCTTCAATTATTCTTTTTTATTCTTCTGGAGAAGCCGTTGTTGTTCCCGTTTCTTCTGCTCGGAGAGTTCGCGAGCAGCACTCGTCCTTTGTTGCAGCGCTGCTTTGTATGCTTTTTGTTTAGCCCTGGTGTAGTGGTACTAGCAATCGCTTCTCACTCGGAGGGTCCAGGTTCGAATCCTGCCCATGGCAAGTCAGTTTTTCATTTGTGTAATTGGAACTCAGACAGAAAAATTCTGCGCGTGAAGGCATAACACTGACACGTAGATTTGGCTGTTGTAGAGTTTTAAGCACAGAAAAAATACTGTGAATTATACCTCGAATCACTCTGAGTGAAGAAAAGAAAAAAAAAACTCTTCGTCCTATTCGGACTTCCGGCCCCTGGAGAGCGAATATCGAAACCAAACACACCTGAGTTTCAAACCACTACAAAACAATTTCCTTTCTCCTCCTTCTATCTTTCCGCCCGCGCCCTGGCAACAGTAAAAGGGTATCTAACCCCTTAGGCGCGCGTAAATTATAAAAAAAAAAAAAAAAAAAAGTGTTCGCCGGCTTTCTTCATCAAACCAGGCTTTTCTTGTTGTCGGGTGAAACCCAGCACATCAGCTGCGGCATCTCTGATGGCACGTGGCCTCGTTGCCACTGGTCTTAGGTACTTGATGCTGGCGAGGAGTTGTTGAGAGATTTCGGGATACGCGTTCGGTGAATGTTTTGGCGTTCTCTTGCAATTGCAGCTTTTCCGCGTTATATCTTCTCACAGTAGTTCTTCTTTATTGTGGCGCTTATGACATCCGCTCTCGTATCTTGGCTGCAACGTTCGGACGTAAAGAATACAAGAGGTATGTGCCTTACGTCTATCGCAATGTTATCAATTTGCTTTAGTGTTTTATAATCTGGAGGCCCCCATGGGGACTTGTGTATATTGAGATGAGGAAACCGTGTGCTTGCTATAGTCATATTTCGTTGAACATTCCTGCTCAACAAGGTTCATAGAAACATTCCTTGGTGGCGTCGTTTTTGTATTGCGTAGGTGCATGCGCGTATAGTAGGTTTTTCTTAGCGAATTTAGCCTTGATGCGGATTGTTATAAGATGTTCGCTCACTTGTCTTGCCTAAGTCTGCCTCATATGACAAATCCGCATCCGAATAATCGCTGTTTATTTTCTCTATAACAATCACCATAGTATATACCATAGTATATATGATAGCAGTCAAAGTTCCCAAGTTCGTTGTCCTTTAAACGTTTGCTAGGGCCATCAACTGTGAGTCCATTTTTATCAGAGTCCATTAGTTGGTTTGTCACATATTTCAATCCCTTTCGTATAGGGTTGCGAGCTCTATGACCAGGCTGGTGCTACTCGTGCTACTCGCCGGGCGTGTCCTTGCCATTTCAGCTTGCATGCGTAAGGGTTTACTCTTGCAGTTACCTGAGACCACCTCATAGAGTTTGAGCCGTTCGACATTAATGGAATGGAATATAAAGAATTTGTTTCTAAACAAATATTGATAATACTATTTGCGCTTGTCTGTTTGTTGTTTCATCATATTAAAATGTCTAAGAGTTCTTCTTTTAATCACAAAAGTCAATTTTTTTTAAATTTTAGGTTCAATATACTCATAGTCGCAACTCGCCTTACTAATGAACCCTATACATTATTATGAAGTAACTGACAATTTATAAACGTTATTATTAGAATTTAAGTGTTTTCCTTGTACTTTCTACATTTTCTTAATATGATTGATGCCACTCATTGTGCACACAGGTATACATGTTAGTATATTAAAAGCTGTCTTAACTACTCATTTAATGACGACTGATTCCTTTGCCAACAGGCATATGTTAAGACCTGAAACTCATCAATTAATTCTGCCATCCTTGCATAGGTACATGGCCACAATAAGAACAATTACCACATCACGCCAACACGAAATTTTTAAATTCAAGCAGAGGTGAACCTCCTCAATATCTGTCTGTCATGGGCGGCGATTTATCGCCAAAAAAATATTGAATGTGTCTTCGTGTATTTTTAAAGTATTTTTCTAAATTTAGAGTTAAAATACTCGTTTAACACTGTTTTGCAATAGCAGAGGCGGTATCAATCCGTAGGACATCACAAGTTTATAATTTGCTGCAGATTTTGTGAATTTATTTAATTTCATGTATTTCATAAATTTTTGTTCAGGTGCGAGGAGCTCCAGCTATTGCAATCGTGGGGTGCCTTTCCCTGGCGGTCGAAATTTATCCGGAAAAATTCGATTCGAAGAAATCGTTGCGTCAGGAAATCGAGGGCAAATTAAATTATCTTGTGTCAGCACGGCCGACAGCTGTGAACATGAAAATTGCCGCCGATGAATTAATCGCACTTGCAAACGAATTAACAAAGGATGAGCAGTGCACTGTGGAAGACATGAAATCGAGGTACATGCATGCACTTAACACGTCTGCATCTTTGTTTGTTTGTCTAATCGAAAGTTGTTGGATTTACAATTTTATTTTCTGCAGATTCTTAGCTGCAACAGAGGCAATGTTACAGAAAGACATTGCCGACAACAAAGCCATTGGATCCAATGGTGCCGCCGCTATTCTGGAACGATATCCCAAAGAAACATCTGTTCGAGTGTTGACGCATTGCAATACTGGTTCGTTGGCAACAGCAGGCTATGGAACAGCACTAGGCGTTGTGCGGAAACTACACGAGCTGAAGAAATTAGGTAAGAAGTGTGGAGTATATATGGTAGAGTACATTTAATACAAATGAAATACTTCTTTGTCTGTTTTGTTTGTAGAGCATGTTTACTGCACAGAAACGCGTCCATATAACCAAGGCGCACGTCTGACAGCGTTCGAGTTGGTACATGATAAACTTCCGGCAACATTGGTTCTGGATAGTATGGTGGCGGCGTTGATACGAGCCAAAAATATCGGCGCTGTTGTTGTTGGTGCAGATCGAGTATGAGTGCTTCAATTACTTTTTCGCAATTGCAGGTATAATTTTTTTGCATTTTTTAATTAGGTTGCTGCAAACGGCGATACAGCAAACAAAATCGGCACATACCAAATAGCTGTTGTGGCTAAACACCATGACGTGCCTTTTTATGTAGCAGCACCTCTGACTTCCGTTGATTTAAATATTCCAAGTGGAGATCACATTATTATTGAGGAACGTCCCGATAGAGAAATGACGCATGTTGGAGAGCATAGGATAGCTGCACCAGGTATGTGCCTTGCGGTTTCAGGGATTCTATTTTCGTAGAGTAATGTTTGGACACATATAGAGTTTGTTTTATGTACAAATTGATTTTCTGTGTTACCTCTGCCAGCCAAGTACGATTATATTTACCTTCTGTTGAAAAATGATGGCTGTATGATAATCTATAGCAAGCAAACACAAGCAACAAGAGGTTGAACAGGGGCATCACAGCAGTAGCTTCAAGTCTTGAAGTGTAGCAGCATTAACAAAATCAAAAACCATGTTAATAGTAGATATTGATATATCGGATGGTATATTGATTATGCTGCACATGATTGTATTAGAGAATTCTTTCTTTACTTAACTTAAGGTGACGCTACAGTCTGAGGTAAACCAAGTCCTCAACCAACAGCTCTATCCATTTAGTGCGAACTTGTGGGGATCTTTTTTTCTTCAACTTGTCGTACCCATCGCAGCCGATGAATCTTAGCTTCAATTTCTGCCTATGCAGACGGGATCGGAAATCACTCGAGAGGGGCTTATTTCTTAGTGTCTATAATTGTGTCTTCATCACCTAAAAATTATAGTTTGCTGTTGTGGCGTGCTATCGGAGCCGTTTTGGGTTGCATGTCTTTTTTTGTCGACATCATATACTTGGTTTTGCCATCATTCACCAATAAATCCATTTTCTCCGCTTCTGCGTCGATGTTCACAACCGGATCAATGATATCACATTGATTTCTTCATATACTTATAATATCAACGACTTTTGGAATAACGTGGCTCTGTTTTGGCATCGGAGTTTTGGACAACTCTCTTAAGTAATATGTTAAAGAAATCCTATGCCTTAATTTTTGACATCAAACGGCTCGGTGGTGTCATTACCGAGTTTGGAATCGATGCGAACATTTAATATAGTTCTATATATCTGTGTTGATTTTAAGCTCTTGTTTTTAAGATCTGCCGTAAGGTAAATATCTGGTCGATGGTGCTATTACCAGGCCTAACATGATATTGATAATGACCTGCCAGGTTGTGGGTATAGGTTTGCTAGCGTTCAAATACGCGATGCTAAGGAGTATTGGCGCAGTTTAGAGTGTCGTCCTTTTTGAAAAATGAGCAGACGGTTCCATGAGATGAGATTCAATTCATCGGACACATATGAGTATACTTTCATCCGAACATATTTCACAGATGAGTTGATGTATCAAACCAATTCATTTTGCTCTAAGTAATTCAGTAGATGGTCCGTAAATTTTGCCTGACAGCGGAATAATCAAATACTGTTCGGTATTTGTCTTCTTGGAAAAAAGTTCTTTTAATATTGTTTAGTCCGAGTGTCATTTCTGCAAAAACACCTCTCAATTGAACGAAAACTTCTTTGCTTTTTTTCTTTTTTTTTCTAAGAAGTCGGCGTTTCTACAGTCTGGTTTGCTCATATAGCAGCGCTTGTACGCTGCGTGGGCTTGGCGGCACTTTTTGTCAAACCAAAGGTTTCGTTGTGGTGGTCGGGTAGAATCTGGCACATCGAATGCGGCATCTCTATTGTCTTACTGACTCTGCGCTTGACGCAGGCAAAGTAGAACTTCTTGAAAGGTTTCCAAAGACTCGATCAGAAAATTCTCTAGCAGTCTCTTGCAGTTATTGCCCTTCGACATCATTACCGACTTTACTTGACGTTTCGGAATTAGGGTACTATTGGTTCGTCTCGGTCGAGTTTTGTTAGACCTTACTATCAGACAATATTATATTGGCCATAATGAATAATTTGTCCCGGTTTAATACTGCTAATTTTTTGTTGGGTATTTCCTAAAATTGTAGGTAAAAAGGTGGGCAGTGGATGGAATTATCAAATATGGTAGTAGATAAACGTATGTTTGAGCGTATGCAAAAAAATTGTCGAAACGTTATTCTTTTTAGAAATTATTCTTTGTATGATAATTTGTACTTTGATACGATTCCCCTGTTGCAAGACAGCTTGAAGTGGCTGCTAATTTTGTTTCAGGTTTGATGGCATCCCTCAGGTTTGTGTTTTTTCTCTTTAAATCGCTTTTCACAATGGATAAAGGAAATTTAATTTCAACTTGTACATTCTCAAATATGTAATTACAAAACGAAGCTTCGTCGTCATTTAGTAAATCTCTCATCAAAAATGAAATTGAGCCTCTTGTATGGCTTTATCCATACTCTTTTCTTATTTTTGACATTACCAAAAGATTTTCGCAATAGTCAAACAAATTAATCACAACTTATTTTCGCTCATCATTTTTGTGGATCCATTCCCGCAATTAATATATTAATTTATATTTTTGCTGAATGAGGGGTTTCATCAAAAACAAAGCTAGTGGCAAGAGCTACCTTCTAGGATGCATGTCGAATGGCGAATGAAGAAAACAAAAAGAACTTAACATCAAAGCACGAGAGTGAAAACTGAATAGTGTACAGTAAATGTACCATTCAGGCCCAAAAGAGAATTCAGAAAAAAACCCCCAGCAAAAACAGTAGTAGTATAAATCGGGACAAGCTGGGGTAGCCATCACAAGAAGTACATCTGAAATAACTTTGAACAAGACTTTGTGGCCAGGAGTTGGTCAGCCAATATTGCATAAATTACACGAAAAAATACAGGAACGAATTGTGTACCAAAGGGTGTCTGCGAAAATATATTTTCACTACTTTTGAATTTTTTTTAAATATTAAAACAAGGAAAAAATAAATTATGAAATCTAGACAAAATGAGTTTTAAAAACCAAAAGTCTCATGTACAATCTTACGACAAATGACAACTCCATGTTTTACATTTGTTACGTCATGTGTTTCAGAGTAATTTGCTTATATATGTATGTAAAGATTATTTTTTATATTTTTGACATATTTTTGGATTAGTCTTGGCCGACGGGTGGTCAACTGTGCACTAAGGTCAGATTGAGAAATGCTGCTGGTACTAGGCGTAAATATTCGTTGCCTTAGCCACTCCAGCCTCACATTCGATTCAGTCTGGAACAATCCAATTAAGGTTTACTCTAAGCGCATTAGAAGCTTAGAAGAGTTGCGTAGCCGTGTCCAGGAAGCCGCTTCAAAAATTACGCAACGGCGTTATGCGCGTCTTCTCAAAGGAGCTTTTGTTCGATGATGTCGAGCTTGTACCAGAGTCGTTGGGAGACAGTTTGAAAATTGACTGTAATTTTAGGTTAAAAAAAGTTTAGATAATGTTTAACATCGTTTTTTACTACATCCTTATGAAAAGATAAGAAAAGATCAATTTTTAAAATTTTTGATAATTAGTTGAATTTACTCCTTTTGAACATTAATAGTAATAACTACGCATTTGCATTAAATAAAAGACTATAATATACCATTTTGAAATCTGTATTAAATACGTATTTTATTTTTTAACAGTTGCCTACTTAGGTCTCCATACATTGTTTTTATACCGAACTGCTTAATCTTTACAAGAAATAGCAACATCTACTTATAAAATTTACTGCATATCAAATGAAATAGTGTATGAAGAATATTTTAACGGAAAAAAACCGATAGATTTAATTTTTTTGATGCCGTAGTGTTAAGAAACGTAAAGTCATGTGAAAAAAATAGACTTTCTTTAAAAAAATTACATAACTTATGTACTAATTGGGATAGATCTTTTTTTGTATTTTATTTTGATCGCCCGATAGCCCACCTATGAGGTGTTTCAGACTTATCCATTCTTTCCTGGACACCTTGTACGGGGATTATTTATGGAACACAATATCTTCCAAATGACCGCAGCTACGTACGTTCTCGGATTGGGTCCTTGAAAACATGCATGCTAACATTAATTTTTGCAGAAAATCATATTTTTGGATGAGGCCCATTTCCCTATTGCCGGCTGGAATGTTACAGATATATCTGCTCGATTCAATTTAAAAAAGAAATCCTTTTGTTAAAACACAATACACTTCTGCTGTATTTAATCAACTTCTGCTGTATTTAATCACCACTATTCGAGAAAGTTTGCATCATAAGCGTTGTCAGTTTCTTAGTGCTTTTGCGCAATTCCGGATATTTTTTCGATCACGGGAATTTAGTGTACTTAAGTTGGAACGCTGACTGCTTACTATTGTTTCGACATAATATGAATTTTGAAAGATAAAGTGCATTAATATGATTTTATATATTTGCGCAATTTGGAACACAATCCTAGTACTAGATACTCCGAAATGTTTGTTTCTCCGTCTGGCGATTTATAATTTCAGAACTGTTGATGCCTCTTTTCTTTTCAGCAAATCACTGAATAGGGTAGAGAGAGGCCCAGTATATGCTTATCGTCAGTTTTTTGACGATCAAGAAGGGATCGTGATGAAGTGATAATAATTGTACGTTTAAAAATTTACAGTGATAGAGGCTAGCGTATATGACTAATTAAAGAAAATAAAGGGTGTTCTTAAGAGCTATAGAACTTTTTTTTTAAACAACAGAAATCGGGTTTGAATCAAAAATATTCAAATATTCAATTCACTGATCCATTTTGGGATATGATGCTGTCACTGAATTAAGTCCTCAATAAAAAAATGGTTTCATGGGCGGCATGGTATGTAGCGCCATGATTCTGGATCTACATTTCTGGATCAATGTCATCCATATTTTCGAAAAAATAATCACTGATTATTGTTGGATGACGTTGGCTATTGTCTGTAACGTGCGCTCCGGTCTTTTTTGATAAATGGTGCTGATGGTGCCACACCAAACAGTGCACTTTTGTGGGAGTTATTCGGTCTGATGAGTCTCTACGGGATGAGTCAAAAATAAGCCTCGAAACTAAACACAATTTTTCATTAAAAATATGGCTTGACTTCAACTTGCTCAACCCGCTTAATACGCGAACTCCCGTCACAAAGTATGGTCTCGTGTCTTTAGTTGTTTCACCGGCTGGATCTTAACGACAAAGGTCAAACCGTTGCAACTAGGTTTGTTAGTCTGCACCTAAATTCAGTGTACTTTGAAGTTTGGAGACAGAAAATGCAATTCACTCAGTACCAACGGAGAATTTTTGCTGTCAAAAAACTACATATATCCTGATTAGGCGCATAGAACAAACGTAGGAGTTCAAACAGTGTAAATGCGCATTCTGTTTTAAGTCATTCCTTACATTATTTTCCGAAAATCGTTTGTCCTTTTTTCGCGTTGGTCGGTCGAACAGTTATGCTAGTTAGACTTTAACCACGGCCGCAACCACTAGCATAATATTGTAGTAATAATAATTAGTAACCCGCAAAAGCCAAACACGTTAGAAAACCATTCCTAAACGTCACATATCGCTCGATGATTGGCAATCAACTTACTTACAATAGGAACAGTTTGCTTTCATTTATTTTTGATAATAATATGAGTTCATGTTTAAATTTAAAGAATGTCCAAATTTATTTCACAGGTATTAACTGTTGGAATCCGGCCTTTGATGTGACTCCGGCAAGTTTAATTACAGGAATAATCACCGAAATGGGTGTGTATAGTCCGTCGAAATTGAAAGAGGAGATTCTTGCCTTACAAAGTGCATAACATAAATGCACTAGCGCTCCTATTTCTGTTGTTTTTTCATAGAATTTTTGATATGTTGTGATATTATTACATGAATTTAAAAACCATAAAAAAAATAAAATAATAAAAGACAAAATATGGTCAGCAAAGTTTGACCCATTAGCAGCGAGCTGCAAGACACATTTTTTACATTTTATTTTATTGCTTTCAGTTGTCGGTTGAAATAATTAAAATTTTTCAACCCCAATCTGTTCTATAGAGCGAAATCTCTCGCATTTGCAGAAGTATTTTATCAGTCACATGGATACTTGTTTGTACACAGACAGTCGTTTTATATTGGCAAATTATGTAGATCATCGTCTTGTTGATATTGGCGAGAGAAAAGAAAAATTCTCAAAAACCAAAGTAGAGAGTTGTCTCTGAACGAGATACTGCTATTAAATGAGAGAACACGTTGTTATGAGTTTGCGCATTTTTTTCGGCATAGAAAAAAAAGAATAATCAATTTATACAGATTGGAAAGTAAGATCATTTCATTGAGATCAAAGACACATCCGAGTACATATCATCACATTGAGTGGGGTGAATAAAAAAAAATTAATAGAAACTACAATAAAACAAATGTGACAAGTAATTGTTATAGAAGGTCAAAGTTGTCTTATCTGAGACTAGTGATTTGTACGTACATATGTCACTATTAATTTATTAATAAATTACTTTCGACAGAGACTGAGGGGAATAAATTTGTATGAAGAGCAAATAAATTTATAGGTGAAGGTTTAATTAAACGCTTCATTTGGGGTTATGAACAGCGAAGTTGTTAATTTGTCAATGAGATGAAACCAAAACCAAAACCATGGGTATATTATGAAACATGAATATATTATACAAGTAACTGTACAATTTCATATCTATCTGGTAAAATAATTTTATATGGTGGATTTGATAGTTCTAGTTAAATGTTATCAGTAGAAGATTTGTGAACTGAGGTTATTCCATAGAAACCTCTAAACTCCTAAAATCTGGCGAGGAGCATATAAAAAAGGGGAATACTGATTTTTCAAATCTATAAATACTCCACAGAAGCCACCAAAGAATATAAGCAAGCATCACCAGTTACATTTTTTTTAAATAAAAAACGTACGACCCACATGGTACAAAACTTATAGTTAACACTTAACTTGGCACGATGAAGACAGTTCAAAAGAACTGGAAAACAAAACTCTTCATTCTTCCGTTAAAACAGAAAATTTTCTCGAAAAGGAGCTGGCAGGTATCTGAGCACTGTGTGGCTGCACTTTTTAAGAAACAAACAGAGGTACTAAAATAAATCATCAAAGTCCATAAGATAGTTTCCTCTAGTGTAAATCATCAGGACTTGAGTACTGAGCACATATTAGACCAGTACCTATTGAATCACTGGCTAAATAAAATATACAAATGCTCTCATAGGCCGCATTGTCCTCACATATAGAATAGATGGAAGCCTTTATTCCGAAGCTGGAATTATTTGTGATAAAAATTCAAAAGCCTTCTAGGATTCGAAAACCTTCAGGGAAGCTATTCCTTCAAAACTAGATTATAATATAATTATGATTCTTAGCACACATGTAAAGAGAATTCAGTATAGACTACCCCTTATTCTATGATGGATACTATAGAAAAATCTGAAGTTAATATGACCTTTAACAATGTAAGATATTCTTGTTCCACTATATAAAGGCAAACTAGAAATTGCAACAACTATCGATCGGTGAAACTAATGTGACATACCATGAATATATATTTACAAGCGAGTCCTAGACAATCGGCTATGGAATACTATTAAACTCCATGGCAGTCAATGTGGGAGGCAAGTCGATATATGATGTGATGGAAAAACACTTTAAAAGATCTGCGTTTCGTCATCATTGACAAAGTAGAAACGGAAGTTAAATGCACAGCTGGGCGAATTCGAAGTTAAATTTGGAATACCACCTTGATCAAAATGTTCCCGTAATAACCACCGTGTGGCGCTCCCGTTATTCCGATTTGAGTTCTGTTTTTTTTGTTGGTAAATCTGTTGTTGGCATTCCCTCTAAATCTCAGCATCATAGCTTGACATTTACAAAAGTTACGTAGCCAAGAGTACATCTAACTCTGTGTGTTGGCGATTTTTTACAATTTTAGAAATGGATTTAAATTTGCAACAACGAAATTGTATTACATTTTGCGTAAAAAACGGATGTAATGGTGCGCGTGCGTTGGAAATGTTGGAAAAGTGTTTCGGCAACGATTCTCTAAAGAAAACGGTCGTGAGTCAATCGAAGATGATGAACGCAGTGGCAGACCATCGACATCGAAAACCGACGAAAACATTGATGGAGTAAAAGAAATGTTGGTCAATAACCGCAAATTAACCATCAGAGAGATAGCGGAGGACTTGAACATTGCCTATGGATCCGTCCAAGACATTTTGGTTAATGATTTGGGTTTACGTCGTGTAGCAGCAAAGTTGGTGCCAAAAGACCTCAATTTCATGCAAAAAAGAGACTGTGTTGACGCTGCAAAAGAGATAATTTGTGAGGCTGAATCCGATCCCACATTCATCAAAAGGATCATTACTGGAGACGAGACGTGGGTTTATTACACGCAATCCAGACTTGCCTGATGGCAAGTGAATGGCGTTCACCAAATGAGCCAAGACCAAAAAAACCAATTCGTTTTCAGTAAAAAAAGAAGGCAATGCTCACGGTTTTCATGGATTACAACGGTGTAGTGCATCATGAATTTTTGCCAGAAGGCCAGACAGTAAGCAAAGAGTATTATTTGGGCGTTATGAGACGTTTGCGTGAAGCTATTCGCCGAAAGAGACCAGAATTGTGGGCAGAAAACTCGTGGATTTTGCACCATGATAAAGCACCGCCGCACAGTGCCATCATTATTCGTAATTTTTTGATGAAAAATGCAACAAATACCATCCAACAGCCACCGAATTCACCTAATTTGGCTCCCTGTGACCTTCTTTCTGTTCAATCGAGTTCAAAAACCACTACGGGGAACGCGTTTCAACAGCCGAGAGGAAGTAATGGAAAAATCGCAGGAAGCACTGATGGACATACCGAAAACCGAATATAAAAAATGTTTCGATGATTAGATCAAGCTCTGGCATAAGTGTGTTGCAGTCGATGGAGATTACTTTGAAGGGGACAATATAGATTTAGATGAATAAACTTGTATTTTTAATTTTCTGAATAAATTCCCGGAACTTTTTGATCAAGGTGGTACACCAAGGTAGTGTACAAAGTGCATTGCAATTGAGGCAGCACATAAACGAATCCAGAACAACTTATCTTCTTTTCACCGATGATAGCGCTATTATAGGCAACGCGGTGACAGTACTTCAAGCAACTCTGAATAATTGTAGAAAGGCCCTAGAAGATAACGGGTTACGAATCTGACGTAGTAAGACCAAATATTTGCATTGCCAATTTTTCGAAGCAGCAAACCCAACTCCTGACATCTTTATGGAAGGAAACATCGTGCCTGTGCCATTTATTTAGGATCTGTCGTCAACAACCAAGAAAATTGCAATGACGATATCGCACTTAAGCGCGAAAACAAAATACTTGTGATAGAAAAATTCGACAGAAATGAAAATGTTATGATCTTACAAATATATCCGCGGAAGTCTCCACATATACAAATCGATAGTAGAGAAACTTCAGGCTGACCAAATCAGCTAGTTTTGGCATGTTCAACGAGTGTTGAGTTAGTAGAGGCTAATTTCATATCGAAGAATGGGCCGAAAGAAAAATAATTGGATCACTCAATTGCAAAAACATCAGAAAAGGCCATTTAAAATAGTGTGGCCTATAGAATGGTTCTGAGGTCCGCAAATTCAGCCAACCCTATTAGCGGTGGAGTTGCGGATACGTAAAGCCGTTCAAAAACAAGGAAGCCGGATTAGAGTACAATCGGCTTCACTACCTACCCAGGGAATATGTATACGGGATAGGAGCTGTTTGAGGGAAGGGCTCTAAGAAATGGCGAAAAATGTGTTGATGACGCAATGACGTTTTGAAAGATCGGCTGAGATTAGGGAATATAACATGATCTAGGTATGGTAAAGAGCATTTAAGGGGACTAACTAATTGAGTTATTCAGAATATTTACTATGCTGAACTTAAAATCTGAAAACAAATTTTGAAGCCACAGCTATACTAGGAAGAGTTTTTTTTTTAAAGATTTATTATATAATATTAAATATAAATACATATATTTTCAGGGATGCAGATTTTATAATACGTAAGGCCGACATGAAATTAAGCCGTATAATGAAAAGATTGTTTTAATTATTACAGCCATGTATAACAATGCATCTCTGAAGGTACCAGTTGCTTTGTTTTATAACTATCCAATTCTACCAGTATCATTCATTTCGTCAATATGGACGACTTAAAATATTGCGCTATGAAATAACAATTAGACCTAGCTTACGGGGCCATCTTATCCCACAAAAAACGTGGTCGTACCAGCTCGGCTGATAAAGATTGTTTGAAATAGCGAAAAGTGAACCAAATAATTTTAAATGATCGTCGAATCAAAGTTAGAGAGCTTGTTGAGCTTGGAAGAATTTGGAAAATATTTTCGAAAGATTTTTGCATGTCAATGCTCCCTGCGATTACTTTGGACCAAGAACAAATTAAACAGTAGCCATCCCAAGATTTTCGAATTGAAATTCGAAATGATGTGATTATGTATGTATCATGTGAGTATGTAGCTAAGTTACTAAGAGATTTTATCCATTATCTAAAAAGTTACAATAGTTAATTTGAATTGAACGTAGCAGCCGGCGATTACAAACTACCAATAATTCCCCTACTAAAAGACTCAAGATTTTCGATGCCGGAATTGATAGTGAGTTTATGTAAAATATTATAGACAAAGCAAAAAAAGTCTGGATAAATATGCAATGAGCTTACTACACTGACTTAGCAGAGAAGCTGAAATCTGCAGCGAAAGACATATACGAAAGGTGGACACAAATCTGGACGTTTGTGAATCTATGTGAACTAAATTAGGTTAGAGGCAATGGTTGAAAAAAAAAAAAAAAAAACCAGCAGCGTGCAATATTTCAAGGCAAGGCTTAGGGCCCGAGGTTTTACGTTAATTGTTGCTAGGTGGCTATCAAGGATAATTTAATCTCATGAAATGGAACGAAACTCCTTTGCAAATTTAATAAAAGCTTATACGTTTAAAGTCACCTCGACGCAACCAAAGGCATTTGCCTTCCTTAGATAAAGTCTATATCTAGATGGAAAAGATTCACACGATACTTTATTTTTTATTTGTGATATAACTTATTTTTTATTTGGCTTTTTAGTTCAAAGAAACATCGATTGGCAAGACTGATATTTTGCCCAATGTGACAAAGTCTTTTACCACCTTAAACTTAAAGTTTCCTTTTGTGGCGTTCTGTCCGAGGTGTTATTGTTAGGTGTCCTTTCTTGCCGATGGCGTGTACTCTGAAAGTAGTTTAGTTTTAGTGACAGCTCACAGATTTCATTCCATAATCTTAAAGTCATCAGCGCGTGCTGAAATATTGTGTATATAGTATTAGCCCGAACTAGACACAATTCGTGTGAGTTTGATGTAGAAAAAACACGGTGGTGTATTGGCTTTTATGGAGTATCTAAGAGTTCTCAATTGCCTTCTTAAACAAACGGATATGTTTGGCAGGGATGTAAAAACATGGAATGGCTTAATATAACTCGCCTCTGCAAATGGTGTCATATGAGGACTTAAAATCAATAAGCAGGTGGGAGTATCAAGGTTGAAATTCTTGAGTTCTTTGACAGGTTTTCAGGCATTCACGTAGTGCCGTAGAAAAAGTCTTGTACAAGCATGCTGGAGATGATGCTGAGATTCCATTCAAGCGGCATATTTTCATAATTTTGTTATCTTCCTTGCCATCCACGCTGCTTTAAATAATTCTGCAGCCTTATCGGTCTTTAATTTACATATCGCAGCCCAATGGTAATGAATGGCAATAATACCTGAAAGCGAAATATTGGTTGTCTTCACCGTTAAACAGTGCAGTCCAAATTTTCAGCTCCAACTATAGTCCCATTTACAATACCGCGGGGTGCGATACGTTGTTCGAAAACGAGAGCGCATGAACTGTCAAAAATATCTCTGTAACATGTAATTCAATGTGTTCGTTTACAATAATGCGAGTGTCGCAGCGAGCATTGCAGTCAATTTCGAAAATCTGGAAAACTCTCGCATCTCGCAATGCGTGACAGCTAAATTGTTGTTGTTTTGATTTTGAGCTTGTTATTTGTGAGTGGTGTTTTGACGCATCATTGTAAACAGACGTCCGACGTCTGAATACGAGGGCTCTCGCATTCGAATTCGAATGCGACTCTCGTATCGCATCTCGCAGTATTGTAAATGGGGCATCCGCATGCTTCTGTTCCGTGTTTTTTCACCTTTTGGTATAAATTTCAGTTATATCCCCCTTCGCAGTTCTACATTGTACGCCTCTTTGCTACATCCGCTTGCATCCGCTTTTTTCAAACTAGGATTTTCGTTGTGGAGGTCGGGTGAAAATGTATAATAGTATCCCTAGCGATTGCAGTTGTAGGAGTTAAAATTCTGTAGTGGTCTGAATCGCTGTTGATTCTTCAAAATGTTCGAATATCCAGAATAATATATTTGGATGTTAGGGAGTGGGAAACGTGTGCCAGCTATCATAATGTTGAGTTTATCCTGAGTCTATTATTAAAGTTGGAGTGATGTACATATACTCTTCTTTTTCTACTTGTTAAAATCATGACGATCTTTCGATTCGATTAGGCCAATGTTCATACGAATGATCGACGAGTTCGTGGAGGTAATTTTTGGCAACATTGTCTTTGCCTTCAGCCGGGGCATGATCCCATTTTTTTTCTTATGTTGGCGAATTTTGGCTTGATAGGGATTGTAATCATTTATACACTCCGCTTCAACTGAATGGGTACAATATTTTTCAAAAATTTGTGTTTCATTATTTTCAAATAATGTGCATGAATTTAATAGTTCATGCTGGTAACGGTTTGTTTATGATGTTGGGAAATGAAATTAGAAGAACAGTTCAAAAAGCACCGTTATTTTTTCTCTGGCTCTTGCAATGTATTCCATATGGAAAAATGCAGTTTTTTTTTTTGCGTCAACTGAATAGGTACATTCGATCGTGTCTTTCATTCTTTACGTGTATTCTGCGAAATTTAAAACACTTTTAAGCAATTGCTGAAGTGGCCTAGGTGAAAATAA
This sequence comes from Volucella bombylans, assembly GCA_949129095.1. NCBI lineage: Eukaryota > Metazoa > Arthropoda > Insecta > Diptera > Syrphidae > Volucella > Volucella bombylans. The sequence continues at coordinate 123,866,779 of OX422140.1, read as the reverse complement.
TTGTGTAAATTTAAATTTGGATATACATGGATAAAGCGAAATCCCTTAACAATATTGAAAAGGCTTACATTGACTTACTACAGACGCAAGGACTAACCGGGTATGCTATATCTGACCTGTTCTTACTTCAGAAACAAAGACTTGTAGGGGAAAAATATGAAATGTGTTACAAAGAATGGCCACAACAGCGGCCGATAGAAGAGCAATTTTCCGATGTGCTTCTAATTCTTCTGAGTCAGCTGCGAAAATAAAGCAAAGAGCAAGCGTTAATGCTAGTGTTTCTACAGTTAGAAGAGTAGTTAATTATGCTAATTATCTAAAAGGTCTGAAACTTCAAAAGAAGCCACCTTTAAATCCTCAGCGAAAGCGTATGGGGTTGGAATTTTTGAGGTACCATATGGCTTGGCAAGAATGGCGTTGCGTGGTTTTTATCAGATGAAAAAAAGTTAAATTTTGATGGACCTGATGGGTTTAATTATTACTTTCACGATATGTGAAAGGACCAGCGCTTTTTAGCCCGGAATCATAGTCGAGAAGGTGGTGTTATGGTATGGGTAGCGGTTAGCTATTATGGAACTGTTGAATGAGAATTTCAAACAGCAAAAATGACCGCGATAATTTATAAAGAAATATTGGAAAGGAATTTTCCGAAATTTTGTGATATTTCTGGCCTCATTAATTGGAATTTCCAGCAGGACAACGCACCCATTTATACGGCGCGGATAGTTAAAAATTGGATAAGGGAGCAAAACGTGGAATTACTTCATTGGCCACCGTACTCACCGTACCTAAATTTTATGGAAAACGTATGGAGATGGTTAATCAGAAAAGTATATGAATCTAGCCACCAGTTTGAAGACAGAGGATCACTCATTGCATCTATTAAATTAGCCTAGAGAGAAATTTCGTTAAATTTCTTAAAGACACTTTGCGATTCCATGCCGGATCGAATTTGTGAACTGGTTATGAACAAAAGTGGCAGTACTCACTACTAGAGTCAACAAATAAAATGCTCCTTTAAAAACAAATTTGTTTTATTTCATTCCATTTACTATTTTTTGCATTTCATTATTTGTACCTATTCAGTTGACGCAAAAAAAATGAATTTTTTCCATATGAAAGAAAAAACTTAATTTCTTTTCCCAACATCATAAACAAACCGTTACCAGCATGGACTATTAAATCCGTGCACATTATTTGAAAATAATGAAACACAAACTTTTGAAAAATGTTTTACCTACTCACTTGCAGCGGAGTGTACATGTTTTCGTGTTTTTTTAGAGGTTTGGTTTTTAAACTGGCAACACTATTTCTACAGATTGTCAATTTGACAGTTAAAGCTTCATTTTGATTAGTACGTTTTGCTATTTTACGATGAATAGATTAACGCCAGAAGAACACGTGCAAATTATGCAAACTTATTTTGAAAACCATGGTTCGGTTCGCCAAACTTATCATGCGCTACGTCCATTTTACGGCCGACATATGTAATCGTCCATCTGTACAAGTTATTCGGAACACGATGCAGGTTCGGTGAATGGGCCAAAAACATGATTCAGCTTGATCCTCATTTTCAACGCAAAATTTTGCTCTCCGATGAGGCCCATTTTTGGTTAAATGGATTTGTAAACAAGCAAAATTGCAGAATTTGGGGTAGAGAAAACCCAGAAGCCTTTGTCGAGACGCCCTTACAACCGTTAAAAATCACTGTTTGGTGTGCTTTATGAGCTGGTGGAATCATCGGCCCATATTTCTTTAAGGACGATGTTACTTTCTGACTTCTTCGTTCCTCAATTGAATGGAATTGACGTGACACAACTTTGGTTTCAACAAGATGGTGCAAGATGCCGCACAATTTATTGCGGGAAACATTTGCTGAACGCATAATTTCGTGTAATGGACCTGTGTACTGGCCTGCATGATCCTGTGATCTCACACCTTCAGATTACTTTCTGTGAAGTCACTAGTCTATGCCGATAAACCAAAGACGTTATACGATTTGGACGTCAACATTCGCCATTTTTGTGCTGATATACGTACGGGCCCAGTTGCTCGGTAAAGTTGTCGAAAATTTGACTTCACAATTGCACTTCATTCGAGTTAGCTGTGGCGCCCATTGCCCGATAACATATTTAAACACTAATGGTATAAAATAATCTATTAAATAAAGCTAATATCATAGACATTAACATTAGCTTCAAGTGTTTAATTTCATATTGAATGTGTATACCTCTAGAAAAATCACCCTTTATATACCTGAAACTCAAGATTTATGTCTATGTCTATTTTCCATAATAATCCCCAAAGTAGTTGTCTGAAATACATACTCGTAAGTTGTTAGTTTTTCATTTGCTGGGGTTGTGATGAGTAAGTCCATCCATACTCGGGGCTGTTTATTGCTTCATAAGTTATAGTGTTAACTGGTTCAGGGATCTAACTCGACGTCACAACTCAAAATTTGGAGGGCCAGATTCTTCGGATGTCAGTGCTAGTACCTCAGTACGGGGTTTGGACGCTGCCGTTGGTTCGTATGAAACAGCTCTATCAACATGTCTATTTCGGTAAACTGGTCAAGCAGCTTAAATTCGGCTATTCCTGGATCCGCCTCTGACGTCGCTGCTGACTCGATATCGTGAGCTCCTTCGCCGGAACCCCCATAATGTGATTTGCGTGAATCATGTGTATGCACTTATGACTCTTGAGCGATGCTCTTGCAACGGTTTTTCTGCTCAAAATTAAGAAGTTTCGGAACGAACTTTGCTAATACACTTCTCATGACCAAATCATTTGAAAAAATTGCATGACATGAGCCGACCGATATGCCAACATCCTCAGCAACTTCTCTTATGGTAATCCGACGATTTTCCAAAACAATTTTCTTCACAGCTTCAACGTTATCATCTTTTGTTGATGTGCTGGGGCGTCCAGAGAGAGGTTCGTCATTGGCATCTTTTCGGCCATCTGGGAAAAGCTTGTACCACCTGTAAACAGTTTTTTTTACTTAGAGCAGACTCACTGTATGCCACTGTCAACATTTCAAGTGTTTTAGAGCACTTGATTCCATTTTTTACACAAAATTTGATGCAAAATCCTTTCCTCCATTTTTTATAATAATTGAAAATCGGCGAGCACACCACAATACGTCTAACCTTTTTATCTGTCAAAAACAAACTAACTGTGCTATATACGTGAGACTGTGAACATACGTATGTATGTTCGGGACGTGTGTACCAAGCAGCAAAAAAAAAACGATAATCGAATGTATTATACGTTGCCCGCAAATATTCAAAAGCCACGGTACTTTTTGAACACACCCCGTATAATGATCATAAGAGAAAAGCCAAGTGATAATATTTTGTAAAAACAAAAATTGCCTTTTTTCAAAATTCCTAGAATTAACCCGCGTTAAACCCAGAATTTTGAAAGAAAATTTTTAAGAGGTATCTTACCCTCAAGATACGATTTACTATGTAGATTATTCGTATGCAGTGTTTTTGCTTAATTAGCGTTGTTGTAATGTGTACCGCCCCAGCAGGCTATACCGTACTGCAGTTTGGATTAAAAATGACTATTGTAGACCAATTTTAAAATACCAAGTCTGCAATAAAGACTAAGGTGATAGAGGTGCCTAACTACTAAGGAAAATTACTGCTTCGATTGCAAGGTACTCGTATATTCTCTCCAACTAAGCTTTGAGTTGTAGTGGGGAAAAGCATTGCTTAGATGAAATTTTAAGCAATTTGGTGAATGATATTATAAAGATATAAGTTATGAGGCAGTGTCCTCCTAATTTTGAATATCATGTACTTTGCTTTATTGCTAATTTCTAATTTATGATTGAGAAACCACCTACGAAGCAAATCTAAGTCAAAATAGATGTTTACATTGATATCAAAAAGGTTATTACAAGAGTAAGTTAGAGCTGTGTCATCCGCAAACGCTGTAAATTTTTTCTTTGAAAGGCTGGATAAATAAAGAGTTTACATAAATCAAGGACAATACCAGACCTAAAACAAAACCCTGTGGTACACCCAAATTTATAGTTCTCTGTAAGCTCATACAACCCTTTACTCTGACCATTTGGTTTGCTAAGTAATAACGAATGATCCACTATATCAAACGCTTTTGAGATATCTATAAATAACTTAGCAGCAATTAGGGATTCATTTACGCTATTATATATTTCTCCGCAGATTTTAGTAGCAATGTAGATTTTAGCAGATTGAAGCTCACTGTTATCTAAAAAAAAGACAGTATTCTCGACTTAACACATTTTTCAAAAACTTTAGAGAAGGTGGGCAAAAGGGAAATAGAACGGTAGTTATTCAAAGACTTAGTATCAGAAGCAACATATTGCATACGGAAAAAGTGTAAAACTACGGTATCTCAGATCCTACAGACTGTGAACCCGGGTGGAGAAACTTTTATAAGCTAATAAAGTTTAAAATTATATAATTATATTTTTTATTTAAAGTTTTATATAACTTCAAAATATCCAACCTTAGATTTAAATTGATTTAGGTCATTCCATTTAATAGTCTACCTAAGACTATGCCAAATCTAATGTGTCTTTTCTCAAGACAAAAGGCCTATTCGTAGTATTCAAGCCCAAAGTTTGTCCGCTAAACATGTGTACTGAGTAACCAAGTCGCAGACAGTAGCAATATTCTCCCGCTCACTGTTGATTCCACTCGCTAAAAATGAAAATAAATTAATTACAAAAAAAAAAAAAGGAAAAAGAAAATCTGAAAAATTCAAGTCAAATGTGTACACAAATACTGTGCATTGCCAGCCGAGCAGTCAACCGCCAGTCTGCCATCGTCGTTTCTGATTTTTTTGTTTTTATTCATAATGTTCTCTAAAGTTTGCTCGCGCGATCGCTGGGGCTGGGATACGCCGTCTGGCTGTATAGATACTTTGAGACCGTATACTAGTACTAACTTATCCGCGATTGCAAAGAGAGGATGATTGTGGAATGAATCTTTAGGGCTTTCGAATTAATCAAAAGCGATTGTGAAGGGACGAATATCGTTATTTAAAAAGTAACAAAACGAAAAAAAAAACATTTCTGTGTTGTCAGTATATATGTACATACTTCATAAATTTCAAACCAAGTGAAAGATACTCTATCCGTAAATATGAAGACATTTGTTTCCCCTGTAAAGTTTTCTCTGCATTTAATTCGCCTTGTCGATCATTGCTTGCTGTGATCATATGTGTGATTGAAAAACGCCAAGACGCGCGCACAATTAGTATTCTCGAGCGGTAGTAGTTCGCGATCGATACGCATGCACGATCCGTACAGCAAAAAACACGGTCCCGCTCTACGATCACCGTCTTCGTTCAGTAGTACTTTCATAGTTTTGTAGCTTCTTCGTTTCTATTTAACGTACAAAAAAAAAAAGAAAAAAAAAAACTGAAAATAACATTTAACTAGAGAGAGGCAATGGAATGGAATTCCTTCGTCTTCGGACTTTAGTTTAAAGCATTTAAGGGACAACATCATGGACATATCTTAAGGCGGAGGTGGAATTATTTTTAATCGTTTATCCGTCTAGTTTTTTTCCTTTGGTGTTCTCGAAGACATTCAGTTGAAAGCGCGCAGTGTCTGTTATTTAAGATACAAAAAGATATGCATATAGTGAGAGAGTTTATAGTGTTTTATTTTCTTTTATTTTAATAAATTTTGCTGAAATAGAGTAAGTGTTGTGTGCCCTCTAAAGTTACTAAAAAAGGAAAAAGAAAAAAATCAGAAAAGGAAAAAAAAATTTCCCCGAAAAACAGAAGAAAAAAAAAACTCCGACACCAAATAAATTTCAAGAACTACATATGTATAAATAAACGAATGATTAATAACAAGGTGGAGGTAGAGTAGAGTGCCTAAGTGTTTTCCTAGTAATCCCCCACATGTAAACATGCCGATGGTGAGTTTTTTTTTCGAATTGTACATTTTTTTAAATAAATTGCAAATTATGCAGTTGACCTATTTTTAGATATATTTTTTTTATGATTTTTTTTGTTTGATTTGTTTTATTGAAATAATTCATAATTTCTTCATAAATGGAAAATTGTTCGTCTTCATTTCGCCGGAAATACTAATTTAGTGAAGCGGGGGTGCAAAATACGTACCCATCATCATCATCGTCATTTCTGTGTGGCAGAGATGATAATCGGCCGTTTATACGAGTAACCGAACAGTGCTACCATATAGGGGTAGCGTTTTTTTAAATTACAAAACGCCTTACACAAATTCATACAATTCTTTTAAAACTGAACAAATTCGGTGGAAAGCTGTTTTACGCGGATAGTTATTTATTAAAACGCTAATCAATTATAGGCAACGTGGTTTTTATCATTTTTTTTCATTATGAAGAATAGATTATGCTTCAAATATGACTTCCGGCATATATGTAGCTCCTTCGGCTGTTTTTGACGAAGCGCATCCTATAAGTTCAATTTTGAGCCATTCTGCGGGGATATGGGGCTCAATCTAACCAATAACGAGTTGTACAAGTATATTGGCTTTCGAGGTCTGAATTGTGTGCGGTTTGTCAGCACATACCAAAAAAAAAGACCAGAGCCCTAGCTAACATGCCTTTCCAGGTAGCGCGGTCTCTTGCCAGTTGTCTTCAGTTGCGCATACGAAGTTGACTGGGACCCCATTCTATTGTACTTTTATTGCCATCTAAGATGTGATCTACTACCTTGTTTCTCTGGATTGGAGTCGAAAACTATCGGGTGGGGCGCTGATGTCCATGCGTTCAAATTGACCTAGGCATCTAAGCCAGTTTATCCGAGTTCTTCTGACGAGGTCAGGATCGCTGTACAATTCGAGATCGAAAATTACCTGAAGAACTTATTATTCATTTTCATCCGCTTTCGTCAATATCTAAGCTTCTGCGCCGTAAAGTAGAACTGCAATGGTCAGGGTCCTGTATAGAATCCTTTTGGTTGATTAAGGGAGGGCTTTACTCATGGTGCTCTTATATGTACAAACTTTTGTTCAAGAAGACAAATTTAATAAATGATCATGTCTCGAATAGAAAGGCTGATGTAATAAGACTTTTATAATCGAGACTTTCAACGAATAAAGGTTTCTAAAAAAATGATTTTACCAGATGAATTCCTAAAGTAAAAATTTATTTCTCTGGCGCGCAAGATTGTTCTAGGGCGATGTTTTCAAACCGGTTACGCTTCTTCCCTTTATTTTTTTACAATATATATGCTATTATATTACAATGCTGAGCAACGTTATGCTTATAATGCTTATAAATAATGCTTATCAAATTATGGCTAAGATACTGACCAAAATTTAAGAAAAATATAACTATGTATATTGCATGTCCAAATTTATCTGTTATCAGTACGATTCGACTTTCGAAATTTCATGTGGAACTGTAGATATGATGAAATTTTGGGGGATAACAGCATTGTTGTAAATGGTACCCGAGTTTTCCTCCTGCAGACTTACAAGTTGACTTTTATGTTTCCAAATCAAGTAATCAATTAACTGTCAACCAAAATTATCAGTTTTAGATCGGTGTAAGATCCTCGAACTATATATCCGAATTTTCCATTACAATACAAGAGAACATTAAAACATTTGTCAATAGAGTATCCCCTAAAGTCCCAAATACCGCCGTTGTTATGATCGATGATTGCAAAAACATCTCCCGTCCGATTAATTACAAAAGGTATATACATATGTAAATGTTTGACGATCGGAATAAATTCCAACCTATTGCAAAAAATCTGTTGGAACATTTTTACTAAAAAAAATAACAAACACAAGTGCTGTTGCAGGCTGAATGATGATGGATTAAGGATGATTGCTGAAATATAGATAAAGATTTGCTGTCAGTGCTGACAACCTTCTAGAGGCTGCTTAAAAATTGATCTTATCTCTCTGAAGTACAAAAGCAATACAATAGGATAAGCTCTCTGCAAAATATGATCTCAATATCATTTGTCCGATCCTAAAAACACGAAACTTTGCTAAATACGACAGGTACATGAATGCCATCTTCCCAAACATTATCTAAACTATCGTATCTTAAACCCTTTGTGTTGCTGACGTCGTAATTTTAATTGGCCAGAAAACCGTAAGATAACTTCAAATTGTAAATCGCTGGTGAAACGTAATGAAATCTAATCATTTTTGTAAAGGTTGGATAATGGTGACGTAAAGTGCATTGTATTCGAAAATATGGTGGGAAAAAGATTGCGGTTGGAACAGTTTGAATCTTCTCAAATTTTTGCGAAGCTGAATCCAAAGAAGGAAATGTTGAGTATTTAGTGGGACTAGAAGGGACCAATATCTTAAGAGCTGCTGGCAGACGATTAACACTGAGCTGTGCAGATAACAGAGTTTAATGTTGGTTAACAGAAAGGGCTATATATTCAACTGCAATCCCAAATCACGTAGCAGTCCTTTTTGGTGACCCGATCAGATTTTAAGCAGCTTGGGTGGTAAGTTTTGATGCATACAGGACCTTGCACAGTCGGAATAGCAATTGTTTTGGTCCATGCGAAATTATTTTAATGCAATTTGGTTTAATACGATTCGTGTAGAATTCTTTTTGTTTATCCTTCTCTAATACTTCCTTAATTTTGTTCACTTAATTCTTCCTTTCTGAACATTAATTTATTAATAACTACTGGCAGGAACCTGTGTGGTCGTTTGGTTTGGTTTTGGTTTCAGGTCGATTGGCCAAAAATGATAACTTTAGTATATCTGTGATATTTTCGATCAATACGCTTCGCTTTTTCATCGATATGCCACAGCTACGTACGTCTAGCTTTAGTTACAACAAAATCTCCGCCAAATCAGTATTACCCACACCAAATCATTCAAAACTACGTGATGTTCTGTAGATTATTCTTAGAAGAAAGTCTATGATATAAAACGCATACGAGCAGCCAAGGTCAGACGTATGTGTATGATATTCTGTGATGATTCCGGGAGTTGTCTTAATACATTTCGGTCAGCTAAATGAAAGTTGAGGTTGTTGAGTATTCTTGTTTCCTTTGTCTTCAAAGTTGACATCAGCAATGATGTCAGATTAAATAAAATGTAACTCTCGTCGATTACTGATTCTTAAGTTCTAGGCAACGAAAAAGGCCCACCAGGATTGCATTTAAATTACCTTTGTAGCTTGGATTAAACGAATAACAAAATGAGCGGACTTAAAAACTACGAGTATCTATAAAATTCATTAGTATTGTATATTTCAAAAACTGATTCACTCAAAAAAACATGAATGACTCTGCTTGGTTACACAGTTCGTTGGTCATTCTTTCGTGCTTTTCTCGTCTACTGATTTCGATAGGGCAATTTCAGAGCAATTTTTTCCGAATGATTTTGATGTTGATGTGCCAGTCTGTGCACTTGTTATTTAACGGAGGCAAATTTGCGTATGATTTGGAATATGAGAATGCTCAGATTTATTAGTATTAATGTCGAGTGTTTGAGTGAAATTGACGAAACGATTGTGCGAATAAGCCGACCATCAAGTCCGGAGCCAGTGTTTGAGAAAAAGTTCTATTTGATAAATCTCACGTTTTTATAAATTAATGAGCAATCCGAACTGAATACAGTCAATTGAAATGGATGAATTGATTAAAAGGATTGAACTTGATTTTTCAATCTGATTCATTGAATGAGTCAGAAATTGAGAAATTAATTTTTATTGATAAATCTGGTGTGTATGGCGGTGATTAATTTTTATGTTTTCAGTAGCTATTGAATCTTTGTCATGTGTTATTTCGCTTTGACAGAGATATGAAAATAAGAACCATTTTGATACTTGGCCTTATTCGAACTGATAACGAAATTATTTGCTAAAGTAACACAAGCTTGGAAACTCAATATTTTATCAGTTGAGCAACTAGTCTTTATAAATTTCATCAGTCTGGTAAGGAATTTAGAGATGTTGTTAATCTCAAAATATCAGTTTCCTCAGTTTCAGTTTCAGCAATCAATTGATCCGTAAAACAGATTACATCTGCTTCTTTTTCTTAAACCGCCTGGCTAAACACTGCTCAGACAATTATATTTTTATATGAATGTTTGATATTACTGAGTTATTGTAGTTGGTGAATTTATGGCCACAGTCTTATATGAATATTCTGGTCTGGTCTTTCTTGCAGACTAGACTAAATATCATATTAAAAATTAGCTTTCAAAGGTGTTGGGGTTTAAATTACAAAGTTAAGACTCAAAGCCAATTTGAGTCTTAAAAAGTTATCCTTTCAATTGTGTTTAACAAGTTCATTGGAGATTACAGGCTTTCTTTCTGAGCTTTCTTTCTATGAAACTTAACTCACTAAGTTTAACTACGAGTTTCATAGATATTTTTAGATATTTTGAATTCTTTTACTATTTTGAAGATTGTCTTCGGGTTAAGCAATGCCTCATTGAAATAGCATATGCCCCATTTTTTCCGTGGAATTTTTTTCAAATTAGGCCAACAGCAGCTTCGCTGCCTGAGAAACGGCAGTCTTGTATTTTCTTCGATCTTAGACATTTCTATTTATTAATTATTTTTCTATATATTAATATAGACATATTTCTACGAGTACATCCATTAGTTTCCACATTCGCTGGGTTATTAAATCATACGTTTTCTCTTCTTCCTGGTATTGAATCTAGAAGCTGGGATTCGACGATCCTCTTGCCAGAATCATTATTGTTCATTTACTGTATCTGATCAAGCTAGTGTAGTCGATGTGCTTTAGATATTTGTGCTACATCCTGAAACAGCTCAGACAGTTGATGGTTGTATTTTCTTCTTAATTCATTCTCCTCGCATGTGGGACCAAATATATAGTATTATCTCTTCCCAAACCTAAAAAAGATGTCTCATCAATAAAAAATTCAGCTCACGCGAGGAAATCATCGACGCCACGGAGGATTATTTTTGCAGACCTTCCGGAAAATTACTTTTCGGAAGTTGGAAAATCGCTGGAATAAGTGTATCAAGCTAAAAGGAATAAAATAAATTGAATAAAATAAAAAAAACATTTAAAAAAAAATTGTTTTTCATTCCCAAGAAGGTTACTTGTCACCCCACCTAGTATAGTAAGACTAAGAGTTCGGTCGCCTCCCTCTGTCAAACCCCTTGAATCCATTCATTTTGTCAAACCGCAGAAACAGCGGTTTCTTATTGTGAATATTTGTCAAACTTCAGCTAGGGTGTCATTCATGGCGTTCACCATGCCGAAGTTACTATTGTCAACGGGACATTTTGTTTTAAGCAGTTATCCGTTAACCGTTTGTTTGATTGTTGACAAAATGTATTTTGTTTACCTTACATATTCATTTACGAGCAATTCAAGGCTAAATGGTTTCGCATGTTCTTCAATTACCTCTCTGATGGCACACTGAGACCGATTGATGATGCCAATATCGTCTGCATATCCTAATAACAGGTCGATTTATTGAAGATAGTGTATTCCGGGTTGATACTTACCCACTATTTGTTTGGGTATTAGAACTCAAATGATAGAGCATCACGCCGTATTTTGATCCCGAAACAGCCATCACCCTGTGGACCTTAATAGATCGGTGTAAAGATTTGGTCTGATGTGGCACTGATATCCATCCGTATTCTGTTAATGATTTAGTGCATGCTGAGAAGATATTAAACGAAGCAAAATTAAATGAATTATAATAAACATGAAATTTGTCCAGCTCTAATTTAAGAATATCTAGTTGACATAATGATTGCGGTATTATTCCTTACCCATATTTGGAGGAAGGTAAACGTAATAACACGTAATAATGAAACCAAAACAAACGAACTATCTAAATCTTTTCCTTAAAAAATGAGAAGATTAATTCGGGGTACATATTTGAGACTGTTCAGATATAAGTACACATCAGCACTCAAATTAGTATGGTTACAGAAAAGAAATTGTTGGACAAAGAATAAGAAACTAGAAACACATCCAGTTGAAAGAGACTTTATTGTGCGACTAATAAACCTACATATGTTTCGATAATTCAATAAACCAAAGAATATAGAGGTTTTGCGTTGTTAATGTTGTAACACAGATACTAATTCTAATACTAGATAATTCACGGTAGTTATAGATATGTATCCTCTTCAATTTGATATTACAGAAAAAAAGAATTATATGTACCGTCGCAAAGGGATCTTATAAGATTCCTCATTTTGTATTGAAAATGCTGTTGACAACAAACGATATGATTCCATCTCTGGGAATATGGCATTTGGCCACCCTACTAACCGGTGAACTAGAGCAGTGTCCAAAAGCCGAGACTCTACATTACTTTTAGTGAGACATTAGTGAAACAGTCCATTCAAAAGGCCCTGTTCTATCACTTTCCCTTAAGTCCTTCCCCATCGATAACAACTGTAATGCCAAAGGTGGAATAAAACAAAACAAAAATCTAACATCTCAAAGCTAAAGCTGCTACAAAGCCTTGGGTGCATTGGAATATTATCACTTGTATTTGTTTATTAAAAAAAAGTGAAAATTGGCAGCGAGGTCATACATGATGAATCTCGCAGCTTGAATACTCTTCGAGATTTGTTCAAATGTATCATAGTCAAGCGCTGATGTGTAGCAGAACATGAACGTATGGATGGAAATGAAACGGTCGACTACCTGTGAAGGCACATTTATGTTGGTTCAAACACTGACATACTCCAGCATCCCGAATAGTCAAAAGTTATGAGAACAAACAAAAATCCTGCGCACGTTGATTGAGCTATCAGACCGATCCAAATCCATCAATCTCTTGAGCTTCGGATAATACTAGGATACTAGTTAGCTTTCTAACAGATTCAAGTATATCACTTTAGCATACGAGTATTTGCGTGCTCAGTTCCATGCGCAATAACTCGTTCTTAAGAGAATCTAATCTAATTGAGTTGATCTTCTAAAACAAACATTGAGATACAAAAAATAGTCTTAATTATGAAAAGTCAATAATTACATAAGCTTTCTAAGCCAAGTGTTTTCAGTGAATATTCGTATGGGTATTGCAAAACTTTTATCGAGAAACTGTATCTACTCGTAAACATAGGTGAACCTAATTAATTTCTTTACGATCAAAAGTTAAAGGCTGCCAATCACCACTTTACCCACAAATTTGTGGCTATTCGAAGATTATTTCGCTGGCAAACAAAGAAAAAAAAAATGTATTTAAGAACATTCAGAATTGTTTATTAAACAATTCAGTATACCGTGGTGCTGAAGCCCTTTGATTATATGTAGTGATTTTGTATTCAGATGTTCAGGTATTCCCGTATTAAGTATAAACTATCTGTTTATATTTACATAGTTTCCACACGAAATTGCTTACTTAATTGTAAATCTGAGAAATAAGAAATTAGAAATCTTGCAAAGTGGATGAATACAATTTCAGCAGCATGCTCTTGGGCAATCTGTTTCCTTGAACCCCAGACAAGAAATTTTTTAAATGATTGAACTGCTGAAATATAAAGCGAATTTCGAAATTGACCAAGACAACAAAAGTTATTGCTTGTAGTCATTTATATCGCACTCAATAAAAGTCGATTACAAATTCCGATACACAAGAGTATTTCGATGACAGAATTCTCAAAACGATAGTTGAATACTAATCGATTGACCAAAAGCGGTAAATAGAATTCACGTGTTGCGAATTCCAAGACATAGAGTGATATAAAAGTAAAAAAAGATAAACATAAACTGAGAAGCTATTGAATAGTCTTTTTGTATTTTTGTCAAATAAACAGTAAGAATTTTGGAAATTTTGATAAATACGAGTAGTGCTTCAAACCCAGTTGGTAAATATTAAAAATTATGTCTTGCGTGCATTGATTTAAAAAAAAAAAAACGAAAAAAATATCCAGTGTTTTGATCGCTTTTAAGAATTTGTTTCACTTATGGCTTATTTAATTAGTTGATTACAATTTTAACCGAATACATTTTCAATTAACTAGGTTAGGTTAGGTAAGAGTGGCTGTTGGAAATACCAACCCACTTAGGCCTATTGGCCCATTGTGATGCCACGTGGATCTATGATCTTCTTACTACTGGAACCAGTTTGAGCTTATAATAAAGCGTAGGAGACTGTTAACGTCTATTTTTTCTAGATCGTTTAGGTCGTTGTAGAAGAAAGCTCCTAGATGAAGCTTCCTTCTCTGAGAGAGAGCTGGGCATGTGCAGAGCTCTGCAGTTCCCTGGAATGTCTCTGTGGCCCGGCACCCAACAAAGGTGAATGTTGAACTGCTCTGCCATCTCCATGAGAGATGATCGGCATTCAAGGGCGGTTTTAGAATATAATGAGACCGAGTCCAGGGACTTGATGGCGGCCTGACTATCCGAAAATATGCGGATATCCTTTGCAGATATCACGTTTTTCTTCAGCCAGGACAGAGCTTCTTTAATCGCCAAAATTTCCGCCTGGAACACGCTACATGATTTGGAAGGCGGAAAGAGAGGCTTAGATTTAGCTTATCTGAGAAAACACCGCCACCAATTCCGCTATCGGTTTTAGATCCATCTGTGTAGAGATGGATTGACTTGTCCTCCATGAAAGCATCCTCCTCCCAGAATGATCTAGAGGGGAAGTTTACATGGAAGTTTTTGTCAAACCAAAGTTCAGGTATGGTGTAATCGGTGTTCTCTGTGAGGATTCCTAATGTATTAAGAATATTGGCGTGGCCAAATGAATCATTTGTCCACTGTTTAGTCGCTTTAAGGCGAATAGCTGCAGCCGCAGCTACTTGCTTGCTAAAAATGTCGAGGAGTTTCAAGTGAAGCAGAATATCTAATGCCGCAGGGGGGGTAGACCGCAAGGCTCCACTTGTACATAGACATGCTGTTCTTTGGACTCTGCTTAGTTTAATGCGGTTGACTGCATTCTCCAAGGTCGTCCACCAGACAACCACCCCGTAAGAAAGTATCGGTCTTATGACCGAGATGTATAACCAGTGGGTTATGCGAGGTTGAAGGCCCCATTTGTTCCCAATGGCTTTCTTGCAAGAGAATAAAGCTATTGCAGCTTTATTGACTCTTTCTTGAATGTTAGGTTTCCTGTCAAAAATGAGACCCAGATATTTTGCTGTATCGGAGAAAACTAAACTGGTACCGTTTATTGAAGGAGGGTCTATGATTGGAATTTTATATTTCCTAGAAAAGAGGACAAGATCAGTTTTATGGGGGTTTATTCCCAATCCACAGCGATATGCCCAGCAGGTTAATCTGTTGAGATTTACTTGGAGGAGTTCTTTAATGGTATTTAGATGTTTTCCTGAGACGGCTATGGCAACGTCATCCGCATAGGCAATCACTCTGCTACCACCCGCTTCCAGGTATATCAGTAGTTCGTTAACTACTAAGTTCCAAAAAAGGACACCGCCTTGCGTCGTACCCCTACTGACATATCTTTTAGCAGAAGTCTCACCCAGTTTGGAGTTGATTATCCTGCTTTTTAGCATTAGACTAATCAGCTCCCCAAGTGAGCCGTCTACCTGCAGAGTTGACAGCGCAGTCGTGATTGCGGGTGTGTTGACGTTGTTAAAGGCGCCCTCTATGTCTAGGAAAGCAACCATTGTGTACTCCTTATATTGTAGGGATCGTTCGATGTGGCTAGTCAGAGAGTGCAAAGCCGTTTCCACCGACTTTCCTTTACAGTAGGCATGTTGAGCCGTAGACAGAAATCTTGGATCAACTTTAGCTCGAATATGGATATCAATCAGTCGTTCTAAAGTTTTCAGAAGGAATGATGATAGACTTATAGGTCTGAGGTCCTTTGGGACTATATGAGAACATTTTCCAGCTTTGGGAACGAATACTACGTTGACTTCTCTCCATAACAGTGTAATGTGGATAAGTTCTACACAGCTTCTCATAATATTTTCAAACGCTGGTAGAATAATATCTGAGGACCTCTGTAGCTCGGCAGGTATAATACCGTCCGGACCAGCAGACTTGTATGGTTTGAAGCTATGCAGCGCCCAGACCAGTTTGTCTCTCGTAATCATACCATGAATTTTGGTCACGGTTGCAGTAGGCCTGTTTGGGCTGCTACTGGCCGCGAGTTGGGAGCTACCTGCAAAGTGGGTGTCCAGAAGCAGGTTGAGTGATTCATCACTTGAGGTTGTCCAAGAGCCATCAGTTTTTTTCAAACAGCTGGGCATCATAGGATTTGTGGAGAGGATTTTTCTTAGCCGCGATGCCTCAGAGGTTTTTGTAATTTTGTCGCAGAATGACCTCCACGATTGTCGCTTTGCCTTCCTCAGTTCTTTTTTGTATAATTTGAGGGATTCTTTATATGAGTCCCAGTCAGTCACTTTTCTTGTGCTTTTTGCTGCGTTGAAAAGTTTTCTGCAGGCGTTTCTGAGCAGTCCCAGTGCCGATGTCCACCAATGTGGCTTTTTCTTGCCTCTTGGTTGAATAAGAGGGCAGGAAGCGGCCATAGCCTTATTGAGAGTCAGAGTAAATTCCCTGACTTTCATGTCGAGCTCATTGGTGTCACGCGGGGGACTTGATAGTTCAGAGAATATCGTTTTCGACAGTATTCCTCTGTACGAGTATTTTGTATTTTGTCCAATCATGTACAAGTCCGTGGCCTGCCACAAACTTGCTGCTGCTAGGGGTGGAGGAAGTGATAGGCTTGCCACAGTCCTAACACTTCCTGAATTCTTATTTTTTGGCTTTTTCCGTTTGCCTTTAGAGGATGGCGCACCATGGCCTGCCACAGTTTTGCCTCCTCTCGGCAATGTAGGAGCCTTGCCGGTAGTCGGTGTAGTCACCGTTCCACCGCCCGGTATTGAAGGAGTACCGGCCTCGGTTTTTGTTTTTTGGTTATTTTCCATTAATGGTAAACGAGTAGCGGAGTAAGGGGTGTCCATCCGTACAGAGATCCGCTGTATACAGATAAAGCTAGCTAATCCGGAGGTCGCCAGGTATCCGGATACTCAGTTCGCGACTGAGCTATTTTTGGAGATACTGGGCCTTCAGCCAGGTTGATCTTCAGCACGGGTCGTATGACACCTTGATCCAGCCCAGGGGAATGATGGAGTGCTTTGGGCGTTGGGGAGGGGGGGGGCATCCTATGGTTTCAGGACTCGTCTGGAGAATTTCTTCTCGAGATTCATTGACCCTACTCAGCCTCTACAACTCGACAAGTTCGATGCTCGCGGTAGAAGTTCAATTAACTAATCTCTTAAAGATTAATTTAGCTCTAAATTATTTCTTTAGTCTAGTTATTAGTTTGTTAGAAGATTGACGTCTAAAAACTAATTGCGAAGTGTTTTGCTGTTAATAGACGTCATTCGGGGAATTGCAGGATAGTCAATACATCCAGTTCGGGCTACATGACATAAGAGTACGTTAGTTCCTCTTAAGGATGCATATTATAAGTATCTACTTAGGGATGGCCGCGAAATGTAGAACTGCTTCAATTCGCAGAGAGTGGTGTCGTAATAGAAGACCAAATCTGGCTTACATATTCGAGTATAGGCATCACGAGAAAGAGGTTTTCTAAAGCAAAGGTTTGAGAACTCTTTTTACCATCGTTTTACGTGATGAATTAGCTTAGCTCTGCGAATGATACTATCAACATGGTTACAAAAATTAATTGAGTTCAATTTAATCAAAAATTCATCATCAATGGTAAAGATCATTAGGGGTGGTGGACAATGCTTTCGGGAATAAGTGATACGAGCCTTTGCTAACATTTAAAAAAAATTTTTGCCACGAAGTTGAAAAGAGTAAGAGGGCGTTGAAATTTGTTTATCATATCATTTGGGGAAATGTTAGATTCATTGAAAAGTACATCTTCAAACTTCCAGATAAGAGATATGAAAACAATTTCTTAAGGGTGATATGTGTGCAGTGAAATTGTAACAAAGATTAGTGATTGAAAACCTGAAAGCTTAGCTAATATTTGGAGTTTTGGGAAGGTGTTTAATACTAAGGAAAATTGCATAATAATTTTTTTACAGAAGGGGGAAGCGTCAGAATCAAAGTTTTGTGCAGTATATAGCCACTCAGCATTGCGAACTTGGTTATTATATGGACAATTCTTTTAGGAAGTGTTGTCTAGGGTGGTTTCTAATCAAAACTACATCTTGATGTTACTTTTTGTGTGTATTTTAGACCCGAGCTAGATAAAATTCTTTATTTAAGCCTCTAGCTGTAATTTGTCAAATACCACGTACAGTGGGTTGGCTTTTGGTCAATAAAATGAATTTTACTTTACTCTTAGTTTAGTTTAATTGTGATCAATACCATATCTTGCAGGTGACGATCGTCATTACTCATCATTTAGTCGATAAATTCGCCGACTACAACACCAACAAGCAGGAAGAGTAATTGATTTTTGTGACTTAATCACTATTTTAGCTGGCAATGGCAAATCCCCGAAAAGGAGTCTTCTGCCTATAAAAATAGTTAGGTGCGTGGCCTACTCAGACTTTATTCAAGACCTTGGATTGGAGATTGGAAGGCGTTTGTCAGGTTATGAATTCCTAAGTTTGCCTTCGTTTTCTTGGTGTGTTGGGGCACTTTCCAATAAAATGAAGTACATCTTCTCTCTTTGAGATGTTGCATATACCACATTTGCTAGAAATGTGGAGCAAGTGCATATGTTCACCTGGACGTCTCAACAATATACATATTTAGATACATATTTCGTTGAATATTGAGATCTGCGTGGTAGTCCGGAAGTATCCGAAGGTCTTTCTTTACTCTTCAACTCCTATGGCATGATTCCATGAAGTTCAACTCTATTTCATATTATTGCACTAGTTTTATTTACTCTACTTTATAGTTGTTTCTATTTGTTAAGGTTCTAGTACACGCTATTTTTGGCAGCCTTTCATTTACTAAACTTAGTACCTTTAGCAGTAACCGACCTGCATTTTCAAGGTTATAATAAAAAGTGGTGACAACGCCGTTTCTACAATTATCATACTTCAAAATATAGTAAGCTAAATCCGCAGAACTCGAGCGCCTACCTTCCGGGCTATATAGCGCAGTAGGAGATTATGTGCTAGGGAGCATATCACAAGCCATTCCCAAGATTTGGGAAAGTCTGGCTGATAAATGAATCTTCAGCATCGTTTGTGTGATGCACAAGAAACCAGACCCTCCGAACTGTGCCAGCAATATAGGCATGAGGCTTCCTAACGCAGCGTACAAGGCCCTTTGAAAATCTGATGCAGCTTTAAACTGTGTGAGTCCATTCTCGACTAACTAAATATTCACACAACTGCCGATCCTTGCCACCTCTTTATCAAGTTTAAGACAATATATGAAAGCATCCAGGCAAATGAGCTTAATACAACCATTTCTAGTTTAAACATCGCCGTCCAACTCCTCAGATTGCTCAGAATGATGATGGAGTATGTAAAGGTAGGAAGCAATCTCACTGAGACCGTAATGTCAAAAAAAAGAGTCTTGACAAGGTGATGCGCTTCAAGTGATTTCTTCTTGATCGAAACTTATGTACAGGCTAAACCAGAGACACAATTTCCAAAAATCTGTGCAACAACTAGTATGATACTTGCATTCTGTTATAATCTTGACGTCACCGGTAGAACGGAACCACATTGGTTCCCGTTAAAATATTTGAAAAGAAATGGAAGAAATGTTTGAGTTGTGAAATATATGCTTTCAACAGAAGCGACGCACAACATCGTCGAATCCGAACGTCATAGATAGATAGCTATAAATTTGAGGTTACTTGGTATATTGTCTATCTTAGCTCTGCTATTAACTCTGATAAATAACACTTCAACAGATATCATTCCAGTCTTTCTCCATTAGTAACGGATAAAGATATGCTTTGATTGTCGAGAAATTTTTTCTTTGCGTTGACGGGCTTTAAAGAAGATAATACATCAGAAAACCCTACGAACTGTACATCGGTATTGAATTGGTCAGAAAAGTGTAGATCAGTCACCTAGGATGCCTTTTGCATGTAGACGGCATTTGACTTTTTGATTTCTGTAAGGGAATACAAGTGTGAGGAATTTGAATTAGTTTAGAGAGCGCAACTGGAGGCAGCTGGTGAAAGATCGCACTTGCAGGTCCCCTACAGTCTGTTCCATCATGGAAATAAGTGGGGAACCCGCTACATTAAGTATCATCATTTGTATCTCTCTGTATCATATCCACCGTGTACTTTAAGAAATTTTTTTCTAATAACCAATTGGAATGCTACTCTCGTGAAGCTTCTGTTATCTGATTTCACGCTCAGCGAATATAGATGATGAACAAGGTAGTCCTAACTATACTCGCAATATTATGTTTGTACAGGCAGTTTCTATGCTACATCTATAATTGCTTAAACAATACTTTCTACATCAAAACAAATAGAGTCAACCTACAATGACATAAAACCGTATTCGCCCTTAAATTTTAATTAAAATTCCTCAAGCACTAACAATAATCATAATTGTGTCATCTATTATCAATTGTGAGAGCCATAATTTGTCAACATGAAAAGTTGACAAGTTTCGAATTACGACCCATAAACTTGCACAACATGTTGTGGGCCCTTGGTCGTACGTACTCGTTATTCAGCCCTTTTATCCAGAACGGCAAAGGTTAAACCGCCTAATGAATTACATATAACCTCATCAATAAAACGTCCCCTCCCAAATAAGGGAAACCCTCATTATATCTTTATTTATAATTAATCAATCGCACCTCTCATATTGAAGTCTAAAATTTATAAACTTTTGTCTTTCTGTGTTTGTTTTCAGGCAACTCGACAAAATTAAGAAATCTCAACACGGAACTCTTCATGCATCCGGCGGAAGTTCAACTTTGGTGAAAGAACGAATACAAAAGACCATTAGAAGACGCTTCCAAACTGTACATATTCGTACAAATACACATACATACATAGCTCCAAACAAAGCAATTCCGTCAAAGATGTCCGTAGGTAAGTGGAAACAAAAAATTAAAAATAAAAATAAGTATACCCCTCGTTGCCTTTGCATTTTAAAGTGATTGTTCGCCCTCACTAACCGTCGCGTCGGTCGGTCGTCGGTTGCTTCCGAACCAATGTTTCCTTCCTTTTAAGGGTCTCGCTCAATTTATTGCGTCCAAAAATATGCACAGGCAGGGGCACTCTCTGTCCAAGCTCAAGGCACTTATTAGTAGGTAATTGATTTGTGGAAATTTATTACAAACGCGATTGTCCCAAAAATGGATGACGATCGCGTAGTTTGAATTCAATAGAAGCACTCTGGATGGAGCTCTTTGGATACAAGCCAGCATTCGTATCATATATCACCGCTGCTGGCGGTATTCCTACGTATTATATATATGTATGCATGATAAGTAAATATTGCGCATGAGCAATCTAAGGCAATCGGCAAGCTTCCTTTAGAACCGCTATTATGCAATTAATTAATATCCCAACCACGGTGGAGATGGTAATGCACTGCTTACGTCGCAAACGGGAAACCTTGACTCAAATCCTTAATTAGAAATAATATTTCTGGGCTGGTCACATCGCCTGTTCTCGACGCAGCGGTGTCAGCTATCTCTTGATAGTACAATACACAACACGAGATTACAAATACGATTGTGGGTACTCGTACTCGGGCTGTACTCGTATTTGAACGCACGGTAAAAGCGTAGTGTTTGCGCGAATCTCTGCTTCTAACATATGTACTCGTATAGTTCCATCCCAGGGTGGACTGGACCTAATGGAAGACATTAATTGGTGCAGTTCCCATATCCGTGCTGGGCTGCCTGGCTGGCTTTCATGGTGGAGAAATATATAAATTGATGGATGACCCCAGTTGGTAGTTTGTAGCATAAACTGAGATTGAAGACATTCCATGTGCTGGGCGCGATTATGATTCCATTATGTGACTACTCGACGGAGATGTAGTGCATGCATCCATATTCATGGGAATTGTAATTTTCTGGTGGCGTTTTGTTGTACTTTGTCCATGTTGCAGACGCCTACTTTTTCCCTTTTTTTTAGGCTATGCAAGTAGATAGAAAGAAAAGAGGGTCGAATCTACTAATAGATCCCTTAAATGTGACTAAAATTGCCTAGGGAAAGTTGCTATTTGAGGGGTTGTTTGAGGAAGATTCTGGGAAAAATCTACCGTCGACGTCAAGTGACCATTCGGTGTCAATGTACTTGTGCTGAGATTCTAATTTTTGATTTATGAGTGTTTTAAGAATGATAGAAGAAATGTTTGGGAGTTTTGAGGTTTTACTAATGCTCCTTTGGTTGCAGAGGCGTTAATAGTATACTCCTCAGATGTGTAAAGTATTAATTGCTGACAAGAAATTCAATTAAAAATGCGTTTTTCATGCTTCGGATTTTGGTTTGGTATGGACTTTAATCTGCAGAAGTGAAAATATCAAATGATGTGAAATGACAATGAAATGTTGGTACACTTAGATGTCGCTAATGGATCCTAGTCAAATCGGAGTGCTGTAATTTGAGCGATGAGAACTTACAGCCCTTAAGCACTAGTTAGTTCAGAATGTTGTTGCGCTTGTTTGCAAAAACGAACTATATTAACACAGGCAACCAGAAATAAATATATTTATTCCGGTTGCATAAAAACACAGATTTTTGGAGGCAACAGACTTTTCAAAGGCTTTCTGAATGTTAAAGGTTTGCGCTGGTCGAGATTTTGGAGGAAATATACGTCCGATGAGTATGGTGGATGCTACAATATTGTTGGTTTAAGTCCAGTGCAGTCGATTATTTTCATTTAGGAGGATCCTTCTTCAAGACGACTATTCTTCGATATATATGTGATATTATTTCAATTTCTTGACAGTACCCGTACTTTTCTAACGTGATGGTTTCACTTAGATTCAGAAAATTAAAGTGGATTATTTCTTCTCACAGTGGTACGAACGATGTAAAAGTCGCGACATGAGTCGAAATTTAAAGTTTCTTGTACGGCTTGAGGATGTATTTTTCAATTTATAAGCTCAAAAACGAGCTCGAAAATCTGCTGTTTCATGATTAATTGGGTTGAGTTTACCTCATCACAATCAGATTGGGGGGAATGTTTGAGTCTTATATGTATTTTAAATATTCTCATTTCACATAGATTAGAAGCGAATTGTATCAGTAAAAAGAGAAATTGTATGTGCTTTAGTAGCCAGTACAAGTTATTTTTCTTTAAAATAACGTCTTTTTCAACAGAGTTTTCTAGAAATACGCAGTTCGGGGTGTTACGCCTCCAAGTCGGTTAAGATCGCCTTTTACATGTGCGCGCCACCTAAGGTGAGATCTTCCTCTACTCCGTTGTCCCTCAGGGTTAAATTTGAAGATTCTTTGGGGTGGAGCATTCTTTCTACATGCCCAACTCATCTCAGGCGACTGATGCGCAGTTTTCTGAATGGGTCAACGTCGCTAAGCAGCTCGTATATTTCGTGATTGAATCGACTCCTCCAACGTTAGTTACCGCAAATGAGACCGAATATTTTTCTCTCGAAATGACTGAGAATATCTTTATTCTCTTTCGATAGGATCCATGCTAATGCGCCATAAAGTAGGACTGTGATGATCAAGGTCTTACATAGAGTCTTTTCAGTTTTTTGGGGTGGGCCTTACTACTCAATTGCCTTCTTAGCCTAACGAAACAGCGTTTGGCAAGTCCTTTACTACCTCGAAATTATAGCTGTCGATTGTGATTTTCTGTCCAATTCGTCGATGTTGTGTGTTCCAAATACTTGGTTTTGCTATTATTTACCTCTAAACCCATTTTGGCAGCTACCCACGGGTTCCCAATTATGTCGATATCATCGACATATGCTAGTAGTTGCGCAGACTTTTGAAAGACTGTGCTTCCAGTGTTCAATTGTGAGCTCCGCACAATTCTTTCAAACTTTTCTGATATCAAAGGTCTCGGTTAAATCGTTACCGACCTTGACGTTCACCTTTCTGCACAGACGGACGAAGTTGGTAGGGATGCAAAAATAGGCATGGCTTCATGATAGCTCGTTTCTATAAACTAGCGGCCTTAAACCCGACGAAATAGTGGGTATCGATTTGAACTTCTTGAGTTTTTTCCAGGGTCTGCCGGAGTGTGAAGATTCCTTCGATTGTGGTCTTTCCTGGTCCGAAACCGCACTGGTAATGACCAATCAGTTTGTTGGCGAAGAGTTTCAGACGTTCACACAAAAGGCTTATAACTCTATAGTTGGCGCAATTTAGGGGTCTCCTTTTTTGTGGATCGGGTAAACGGCGTTGGGATTCCATTCATGAGGCATACACTATTCTGACCAGATCTGAGAAATAAGTTGGTGCACGCTCTCCACAAAGTCATTTATAGCAGCTGTGAATACCTCGGTCAGTAAGTCGTGAGGTCCAGCTGATTTGTTGGATTTTAGCTTAGATGCGCCGCTTTCTAGGCTTCTTGTTTTGGTGCATCTCCTTGCCGGCATTCTTCATCAAACAAGGGATTGCTTGGTGGTGGTTGAGTGAAACCCATCACACCAGTTGCGGCGTCACTTATCGCATGTTGGCAGCCTTGCCACTGGTATTCGGTACTTGGTGCTGGTGGCATAGGAGTTGTTGAGAGATATCGGGATACACGTTCGGCGAAGATTCTGGCGGTCTGTTGCGATTGTAGCTTTTCTACGTTATATAGTATCTTCTAACAGCAGTTCTTCTTTGTTGTGGCGCTTGGGAGATCCACATTCGCACCTTGGCTACAAGAAGGTGGTTATCCGAGTCAATGTTGGCTGCTCGTCATTAACAGTCGATTTTTATCCGAGGCCATTAATTGGTTCGTCATATATTATAGGGTTTTCCAATAAGGACTTGACAACTTTATTTTTACATAAAACGCAAACCATTTGACATATTTCAAAAACTTTATTATCGGCTTGAAGTACAATGAAAACATTTATGAATGAAACTCGACTTCGTTTATATGGCCACCGCGGGCACGTTTGCAGCGGTCGATTCGTTGGACCAAATTTTCAACGACTCGGCCACACATTTCGGCCGAAACGGCCGCTATTTCGCGTTCAATGTTGGCTCTGAGCTTTTCCAACGTCGTCGGCGTGTTGGCATAAACCAATGACTTAACGTAGCCCCACAGAAAATAGTCAAGCGGCGTTAAATCGCACGAACGAGGCGGCCAATCGACTGGCCCCTGTCTTGAGATAACACGCTCGCTATACTTACTCTTCAATAAATCGATTGCAGCGTGTGCTGCGTGGCTTGTGGCATCATCCTGTTGAAACCACATATCGTCCAAGTCCATATCTTCCAATTCGGGCCAAAAATAATCGGTGATCATGGCGCGATAACCCTGACCATTCACAGTAACGTGACGATCGTTATCGTCGACGAAAAAATATGGCCCAATAACGCCGACGGCATGCAAACCGCACCAAACAGTTATTTTTTGTGGATGAAGTGGTGACTCATGAAGCACATGTGGATTTTCACCCGACCAATACCGCATATTTTGCTTATTGACGAGCCCATTGAGCCAAAAATGAGCTTCGTCACATAAAGATGATCTTGCGATCAAATTCATAATCTTGGCGCCTCCTCTCCAGAACCCAATCGGAGAACGTACGTCGCTTCAAATGGTCCATCGGCTTCAATTCTTGACTCAGCTTGATCCTGTATGGGTGTAAACCAAGATCCTTACGCAAAATACGCCATAATGTGGTCTGAGCCATGCTCAATTCTTGAGAACGCCGTGGAATTGACTGATTTGGATCGTTTGCTACGGACGCCTGAACGGCAGCAATATTTTCGACACTTCGACCAATCCGTTGTCTCACTGACACGGCAACATTACACAATGAATATGTAGACTCAAATTTTTGCACTAAACTTGTTATTGCCTGTCTACTAGGGCGAGAATTCCAACCGAAAAATGGAGTTAACGCTCTTAAAGTTGCAGTCACCGACTCCGAATTTCGGTAGAAAATTTTTATAATTTGCAGACGTTGCTCGTTCGTGTACTTTACCATGATGAAAATGTTGAGTTTACTGAATAAATTGACTGTGACAGTTTGATGGTTAGTGAAAGAGTGCGTTCACAAATTAAATTCAAAGTTGTCAAGTCCCTATTGGAAAACCCTTTATAATCTCTTCCGTATAGAGTTCTGAACCCTATGACGACGTAGGCCATTATAATGTTACTGCCCGGACATCCCCTTACCATTTTAGCCTGCATGAGTAAGGTTTACCAATATATTAAAAAAACCTAGTGATGCACAAAACTAACTAATTGTAAGAGTGGGAGTTTTGCTCAACATCTCATCTGCAAACGTCTCTCAGAGGAATGCTGTACTGCTTGAAAATACATAGACTTAAAATATTTTGTGCTCATTTAAAAAGAAAGTGGGTAGAATGTGGAAAGAATATTTCAAAACAGCCAGTCTGTTGAGGAATCGATGCTCCGCTCAAGTATTTCAGTGAACTATCTGAGAGGCACAAAACGCTCAGGCTTGAAGAATTGAGGGTAACATATTCGGGGAAGAATTACTTTGTGAATTGAATTTGAGGGCAGAAGGTCATAGTATTAAGGGAAAAATTGTTACCAAAGTGCAGGACTATTTAGATGATTTAGAGGAATTAAAGAAAATGTATGAGGCTGGTGAAAGGTCTGACTCAATTTCATTCTTAAGTGATATGTCCAAGCCAGATCTCACAATCTGTCCAAATCATAGTACTTAGTTTTGAAAGATGCCATTATCAAAGCAATATCGAACATCTTTCCCTCTTATTATCATTTCTGCAAAGCCAAGAGCAAATATTATCCTGAAAAACGTAAGGTGAGTGAGCGGAGCAAAAGTTTATATTCAAGCTCTATTCAACAACACAGCCTCGAGAGTGAAAGCTCAGCAACTGGAAAAAATCTAAAGCTTATTTGAAAATGGGATGCGATGGCTTTTCTACATTAGTCCCAATCAGGTTAATTGATACAGACAACTTATCAATTGTTAGGGAAAAGATGAGACCCTCGTCAATACTTTTTTTTCAAAAGCATGAAACCTTTGCAGTACATGAGAAACTCAAGAAACAATCACACTAGAAGTTGAACGAATGGAATCAGAAATTGCGAAATTATGAATTTTACATGAAAATGGTCGATGGTAAAACCATAAATGTTAGGACTGACATAAGTGATGACATTGATGCGCCTCTATGGGTGTGGTGCAATACCAATACTGATGAACGACTTAAAGCGAATTGACACAAAAACTCCTAAAGCAGATCAGTCCAGGTTTGGCATTTCTCCTCTCCACCCAAAAATTAAATTTTTTCAGCTCCTCTTGCATCTTTCCTATCTTTCCTATAAGCTTTTCTGAAGCTTTCTTCTCTGGGAGAGAGCTGGACATGTACAGAGTAAGTGGAGGATTGTCTCCGCCTCTTCCTCGTCCATGCAGCTTCTACAGAAATCGTTTGTAAAAGCGCCAAGCCTTCTTGCGTGCTTGCCTATCAGCCAGTGTTCAGTGATAATACCTATTATGGCGCTGAGATGTTTCCTATTTAGAAGGATCTGACATTTAGCTTTGGCCAGATCTGTTTGGTCGCTAGACATGTTTGTCCAACAGTCCACTTAAGGTCTGTTCTTTTATTGGCATCCAGCTTTAATGTTAGTTTGCACGTAGCGATTGGTATACCTATGCTACCCTTTTCCGGTGGAATAGGTAAAGTGGTTCCAATTTTGGCGCGTTCATCGGCTCTGTAGTTCCCTGGAATGTCTCTGTGGCCCGGCACCCAACAAAGGTGAAGGTTGAACTGTTCTGCCATCTCCATGAGAGATGATCGGCTTTCAAGGGCGATTTTAGAATTTAATGAGGCCGAGTCCAAGGACTTCATAGCGGCCTGACTATCCGAAAATATGCGGATATCCTTTGTAGATATCATGTTTTTCTTCAGCCAGGACAGAGCTTCTTTAATCGCCATAATTTCCACCTGGAACACTCTACAGTAATTTGGAAGACGGAAGGAGAGGCTTAGATTTAACTTATCTAAGAAAACAACGTCACCAACCGCGCTATCAGTTTTATATCCATCTGTGAAGAGATGGATTGACTTGTCCTCCATCAAAGCATCTTCCTCCCAGAAGGATCTAGAGGGGAAGCTTACATAGAAGATTTTGTCAAACCAAAGTTCAGGTATGGTGTAATCGATGTTCTCTGTGAGGATTCCTAATGTATAAAGAATGTTGGCATGGCCAAATGAATAATTTGTCCACTGTTTAGTGCTGAAAATATTGTGGGGTGTCAATTGAAACAGAATGTCTAATGCCGCAGAGGGGTAGACCGCAAGGCTCCGCTTATGCATAGACATGCTGTTCTTTGGATTCAGCTTAGTTTAATGCAGTTGACTGCATTTTCTAAGGCCGTCCACCAGACGACCACCGCGTAATTAAGGATCCGCCTTATGACCGAGATGTATAGCCAGTGCGTTATGCGAGGTTAAAGGCCCCATTTATTCCCAATGGCTTTTTAGCAAGCTATTTTAGCTTTATTGACTTTTTCTTGAATGTTAAGTTTCCTGTCAAGAATGAGACCCAGATATTTTGCTGTATCGGAAAATACTAAACTGGTACCGTTTATTGAAGGAGGGTTTATAATTGGAATTTTGTATTTCCTGGAACACTATTAGTGTTATGGGGGTTTATTCCCAATCCACAGCGATCTGCTCAGCGTGTTAATCTATTGAGATTTACTTGAATGAGTTCTTTAATGCTATTGTGATGCTTACCTGAGACGGCTATAGCAACGTCATCCGCATAGGCAATCACCCTGCTACCACCCGCTTCCAGGTATATCAGCAGTTCATCAACTATTAAGTTCCAGAGAAGGGGAGAGAGGATACCACCTTGCGGCGTACCTCTGCTGACACATCTTTTAGCAGAAGCCTCACACAGTTTGGAGTTGATTATCTTGCTTTTTAGCATAAGTCTGATCAACTCCCCAAGTGAGTCGCCTACCTGCAGAGTTGACAGCGCAGTCGTGTTTGCGGATGTGTTGACGCCTTCTATGTCCAGGAAAGCAACCATTGTTTGCTTTTTATATAGTAGCGGGAAGCGACCATAGCCGCGATGCCTTCCTCAGTTCTTTTTTGTATAATTTGAGGGATTCTTTATATGAGTCCCAGTCGGTCACTTTTCTTGTGCTTTTTGCTGCGTTGAAAAGTTTTCTGCAGGCGTTTCTGAGCAGTCCCATAGCCGATGTCCACCAATGTGGCTTTTTCTTGCCTCTTGGTTGAATAAGAGGGCAGGAAGCGGTCATAGCCTTATTGAGAGCCAGAGTAAATTCCTTGACTTTCATGTCAGGCTCATTGGTGTCACGCGGGGGACTTGATGGTTCAGAGGATAGCGTTTCTGACAGTAATGCTCTGTATTTTCACCAATCAGTTTTCCGGTAGTTCCGGAATGCTGGTTGGCTAGGGGGAGCATCATTCAGGCTGAATTGGATGTATATGTAGTCTGAAAAAGAGTGTTCAGACGATACCATCCAGTTCATTAGCCTTTGAGTGATGCTGTCGGAGACAAGATTGATGTCTATCACTTCCTATGTTGCAAATAGAGAATTTAGTACTTAAAATATAGTCAAAAAGTGAATTACCTCTATCATTGATGTCGGTACTACCCCATACCGTGTGATGAGCGTTAGTGTCGCATCCGATGATGAGGCCAGTTTTTTGCCTTCCAGCTTCCAGTACCAACCTTTCTAGGTTATCATCAGGGAGAGGGCCCAAATGATGGTGGCCAAGGTAAGCCGATGCCAGCCAGTAGGAGCCTTTAGCTGTCTTTAATCGGGCAACGGTTAGTTAAGTCGCGGTCGCTGAGGTTAGGAAGTAAAAATACATTAAGGCTACGTTTTACTAATATACAAATTCTGATTTTACCTTTGTATCGGTATAAGCAGAGCTTATACGGGTGTCCTAAGTCCAGGAACCACGCCTTATACAATCCATGGTTCCTGGATTAAGATAATGTCTTCTGTGTTTTTTGAAAGACGCAGAATGAGTGCGGTCGGAGCGTTTTTTGAGTGATGGAGATTAATCGGCAGAAACCGTATCATTGCTACAGTCTTCCAAAGTAGCCTCCACCACGGTGCTGTTGAGATCCTCCGATTCTGGAGATGTGCCCAAGAGCTCATCCTCTTCCTCTGATCGCATAGGACCTCTTTTTCCTTCGCCATTGATTTCCATTTCCGACAGGGGTGTCAAAAGAGGAGACCGACGGCTTGATTGTCACCTCGGATAGATTGGAGTCGTCACTATCTATTTCTGGAAAGGATATCGACGCTAAAAGATCTAAGATTGTGTTCTATGGTGTGTCCGTTAAGGAGGAGGAGGTTGCTTATCAGCATCCAGCTCATCCTTTTTGTAGACCCTTAAATGTATAGACTGGAATCCAAACCGAATCATGCCTTGTGTCTGCGCCAGAGGGTTAAGGGGTTCCTTATTGATCACGATCAACGCGCATCTATAAGAGCCCCTTAGTTCCTCCAGTTTCGCGATTCTCCAGTCATGAGTTGGAAGGGTCGGGTTACTGAGCCTGATGATTTCCAGAATACTTTCTGAGGAAGAGGGTTTGCTGGGGATCTCTTAAACCACCTATGGCCTTAGTGAAGAGATCCAGGGATCTCTGATTGGCACACGCGATGAGCTTGACGTGGCCTTGGTGCCAGCCAGCGTCGGTTGTGATGGGAGGTGGTCCGGGGTTTTCCCGCATGATGGCCAAGAAGTTGCTCGAAAGCTTTCATTCCTATCGATTCCGCGATCACTATTGCTTCGCAAAAATTCCTCAGAGATGTGCTGTTGGATGGCCCAGGGGTTTTGGTACTGTGAGTTTTGGGGCTCTTGGGAACGGCACGGTTTCCTCCAACGATCTCTGGCGCTTGGAGGAGTCTTTTGTAAGTTTAGGAGCAGTGGAAGCAGTGGGTGATCCGTCTTTTAGGATGTTTTTAGCCCACTCAATCTTTCTCTTTATGTCCGCACTTCTCTCAACCTCCGGAATGGATCCGAAGGTTTTGATTATCCGTGAAGCATTTCGGCGTTCGTTGTAGAGCGTCGTAGATGGAGCTTGCCGATGCGGTTGAGATCCAAATTCCTCCTTGGGGAGAGGAGTTTTGGTAGCAGCGACAAGTCCGTTGCCTGCCACAAACTTGCTGCTGCTAGGGGTGGAGGAAGTGATAGGACCATGGCTTGCCACAGTCTTAATACTCCCTGAAGATTTCTTTTTAGGCTCGTTGTGCTTGCCTTTGGAGAATGGTGCACCATGGCCTGCCACAGTTTTACCTCCTCTCGGCAATGCAGGTGCTTTGCCGGTTGTCGATGCAGTCACCGTTCTACCGCCCGGTAGTAAAGGAGTTCCGGCCTCGAGTTTTGTTTTGTTTTTTGGGTTTTCCATAATGTGGTCCCACGAGTAGCGGAGAAAGGGTGGTCCATCTGTACAGAGATCCGCTGTATACAGATAAGGCTAGCTAATCCGAGGTCGCCAGGTATCCCGATATTCCGTTCGCGACTGAGCTATTTTTGGAGATGCTGGGCCCTCAGCCAGGTTGATCTTCGGCACGGGTGGAATGACACCTTGATCCAGCCCACGGGAAAAAGGAGTGGTTGGGTGGTAGGTGGGAAGGGGGAGCATCCTTTGGTTTCAGGACTCGTCTGGAGAATTTCTTCTCGAGATTCATTGACTCTACTCAGCTTCTATAACTCGACAAGTTCGGTGCTGGTGGTAGAAAGGGACACAAAACTTGGGAACCACTCCAACCGAGCATTACGGGGTAGGTAACGCCGAACATCTAGCGTATGTAATTCGAAAAAAAAAATACAAATTTTGTTATGTGAAACATTAGGTATTTCATGTGAAACTATATTAGAGGGAAGATGGTTGTCCTATAGCCTCTAGCTTCTTTTACATCTCTCCTATCACCAAACCGGCTTCACTATTCGACTCACCACAAAAAAAAAAGAAAAAAGAATAGGACCCACACTGAAGTTCTTATAGATCAATTACTGGGTGAAAACGTCATGTCTAATAAGTCGCTCATTCCGCCCACTGTGCGACTGTTGTTAATCAAAAAATCACCGTTGGATCCCTTTCGAACCCAACGGCGTGGCGTCCATTGTCGTACAAATTCTATTTTTCATCACTCGTCACAATTCAGTTGCAAAACAGTTCTGTTATTATGTTAAAGGTTTAGAGAAGCCGTCTTGTATCAACAATTTTTCTTGAAAAGCTTTCAACTTATTTGTAGAGATTTTTTTGATTTTTCAATTCCTTAAAGGTGATTTGCTTACATTAAGATTACTACCAAGGTCTCGGACTCATGTGCGTTGATCTGCTTCTACCTATACTTTTGAATAGTCGTATGCAATGGCCGTATATAGCTTTGTTTGTTCTCTCCATATTCAAGGCTTTCGCTTCTACCATGCAATTTTCGAATTACCATGGCATTGTGCGCTTGCTAGGTCAACTTTGATCAAATGGCTACTGATATTTCGAGCCACATCAGCATTCATTTACCGAACGTACGAAGCAAACGATGGTCTATTGGCTTCAATTGCTGCACCAGTTGGATTTTATACGGGTGTAGGCCAAGAACTTTCCTCAAAATCTTCCACGTAGTGGACGGGCAGAGGCCGCTTTGCTGGGAACGGCATCGAATCGATTAATTTGGGCCTACTCACCTATACAGAAGTAATGGCTTTTTCGTAATGCACAGTATGAGCTCGTGCTGGATGAATATTATACATTAAAGTATACGAAATTATAAATCGATTCAAAGTATTGTGTATACGCTGCTCAGATGGACGATTATGGGTAGTGCTCTATAAATTTGCCACACAGGACGCGAATTTTGGAGAAAAATTTCGACGATTTTTAAAGGTCGTTCAGGTGTCAGTCTTTGCGTGGTAATTTGCCAAAGTATACCAAACATAAATGTTAAAAAAATGTTGCAACTCTACAATGGGTCTAAGACCCTTCCCGCGATTTAGGTTTAAACCACAGCCACCATGACGCTCCCACAAGGGCGCCTACCTCAACAAGTCAGACTTGGACCGAGATTCGGGGGGCTTCTAACTCCCATGGTACCGCGATTTAAGTCCTGGTTGGGACTACTGGACTACTACCGTCCAGTTTGAAAACTGGTTTGACAAATAACCCTATCGGAAATTCTATACCTCTAAAAAAAACACCCGTTATTAAGAATGGTACGTTTTAAGCTCTGCCATCAAGGCTGAATAAGGTATAATGCATTTCCGATCACTTCCGTCTTTTGAAAAGTCGGTGCTATCATATGTACAGCAGTACATACGTACAACATAATTTCCATAACTATTGTATTTAATACTCAATTTCGTTAACTTGCTATTCACTATCTTTCATTCGTGGATCTGATATACTCGTATATTCTGCATTTTTATTCATTATAAGCTTTGCTCGTTGTCTGCCTTATGTCGTTACAGTGCGCTCTAAAAATACACTTTTGTTTCAACTGTTACCCTAAAGTCGCGATTCCTGTACAGTGTTTTCGTGCACCCTGATCTGCATTATTCTTGTGATAAACTTTGTTTAAATACGCATTGGAATAGTAGATAAATGAGATAAAACTAATATAAAATGGGCTCCACAAAAGCCTATCTAATGCATTTTTATATAATTCCACAAAACAACCTCTTTTAGCTATTTTTTGTTTTTTTGTGTCGTTGTCGGGGCAACTTGTATTGTATTTTGTACTCCTGCGAACAATGCACTAAGCACTAAGATCCAATTTATTGAGAGTAACCCGCACTTTTTGGTGTGCGCTAGTGTCCTGCATAAGACTAAATGATGCCTTTTTGAATCTACTGCAAAGCCTGTCTAGAAACAGGCTACATATAGGTGGCATTGGGGGGGAGCAAAATGTGTTTTAGTTTTCAGCAAACCAAAAATATCAACACATTTGTATCGCAAGAATTCTTTCACCTTTATTATGGATCATTATCGTAAACCCCTTCAAACTTAGTATTCTCGTCATTGAATATGTGCTGAATTAATGCTCACTTACATCACTGGAGATATAACTTGTGACGGCGTGATGTGAAAAATATAATAAGAGAAGATTAAATTGTGTAATTTCTCAAAGAAGAGAACAGATCTAAATATTAAGCTCGGGACAAACAGAAATGCCACGTCTCAATCTTTTCTAACAAACTATTTACATGCTACATACAGAACCAGGTTCTATTATTCTAAAAATGTCTAACCAGAGAGGCATGGGACCATAATGAAGTGGTGGACGACCAGACTTTCATGTCCTCGGATAGATCAAAGATGGATAGGGACTATCTACGACATCCATTTCGCCTCCCGGATCACAGCAGTGCCTTCTAATTCGAACCATTGGCAGTAATATTTCTATCTAGCATCTATAATATATTTAGCGTCGAAATAAGATTAAAGCTTGTGAAAAACTGTCATGAAAAACTCAAGGCTTCTTGCGCTCGGCATAATGTCATTCTCCGCTGGGCTGCTGGCTGTAATGCATTGAGCGAAAAGAACGCACATGAGAGATAGTACGCAGAGGATCGTCCGTTCAAGCTTCCACTCTGAGGCTGCATCAAAGCCATTCAACTAACGATAAGCGGAAGAACCAATTATGGCCGAAGTTCACAAAATTATATCTGGAAAAATAATTTTTGCAAACAAAGCAAAACTATCAACGCTAGTCGGACTATTGACACCATGATGCTGCGCATTAGCGATGACGATCTTTTTAGATATTGTGAAGACTAAAGCTCTGCACTTCTTCTGTTATTGTCCCAGTCTTACTATACTGAGGCAAAAAACTTTAACAAAATACGACTTCCATCTTTTCAGTTACACGGATGGAACAGAATGGATAAGACCCATCAAAGGATCCACGCCAAAACCAAATCTCACAATGAGAAATCGCAATCCAAACCATGCAATGAATTACCGACCTCGTCCCCTCCCAATATTCGCACTGGGGCATTACAATAGGTCTGCCTACACAGGCCTAAGTTTGATAAGACTTAACGAAGTAAATATCCGATTAACTCAGAACCTAAGCCCTTGGATGTTGAACTAACTCGAAA
Source organism: Volucella bombylans (assembly GCA_949129095.1). Taxonomy (NCBI): domain Eukaryota; kingdom Metazoa; phylum Arthropoda; class Insecta; order Diptera; family Syrphidae; genus Volucella; species Volucella bombylans. Next base: position 123,831,720 of record OX422140.1, on the reverse strand, counting down.
CAAATGGGGAATACTGACAGATGGGGTCCCTCGCTTTAGTTAAAATATCGGTGATTGTTAAACAAACAATCATATGTATAGTACATATCTGTATGTCGAAGTCACAAAAGGCTTCATAAATAAATGTAAAAAATCTAACGTGCGTTAGGATTTTTATTTTTTGTCGGAATAGAGCACCGTGAAAAGGAGAATTAAATCAATGATCTCTTTATAAACTTACTCCTCACAAAGATATTTATTAGATTTCCGTGGAAAATAAATAAGCTCCTATTATCTATGTATAGTATGATGCGAACTGAACATATCTCGCACTATTTTTTTATAACTTACGCGCGCTCATTATAAAATAAGTACTCTTAAGTACTCTGTGTGTAAGCACACAGCGCGGGCGAAGGAAAATCAGGGAGGAATGAAAGAGAGGTACCGATGAACGTTCGTTTTAAAGGACTAGGAAATACAGGAAATAAAGTGTTCAGCAGGTCATTCCATAAAAGGGTTGTACGGCTTAGGAGCGAATCTTGATATTTCAGAGTACGTCCGAAAGTGGCCTTGAGGGTGTACCGATGAGCATTCATAGCGAGACGGTTGTTACGGTTAAAATTTTGAAGGGGCGGAATGCTACTGGCGATTTCGAACCGGTGGTGTAAATAGTGATAAAAAAATAGGGTGGGACACGTCCTAGTTCAATGCAAGTATCGTAGGAAACTTGTATCGGTTATATACATATGTGGTGAACTGTCAAGATAACAGTAAGAAGCTTATATTCCTTTATTTTAAGAGAGAGCAAAGATGCTGCCGACTTTTTACAAATATCAGTGGAAATACCGACGATTAAGTCAACAAGTCACAATGTAGATTAAGGCCCCGAGAAGTCTTCTTCTTTACCTAGTCTGATCATCGACGATTTCATTTTCGTAATGTCATAGCGGCCTACTTGTTTCTTTACTTTTGTCCCCTTCAACAACGCCTCGCTTCAGCTTCAGCTCTCTCTAACTCTGCGTCAATTGTGGTGACTCCTCCTCAACTGTTCTACGCCATTTGTTTCTCGGCCGACCCGTTCTTCTACTCTTCTTCAGATGTTCCGTAGGCACGTATTAACGAACTTTTGAATTTGTTTTTGTGATAGTACCGGCCACCTTCCAAGTGCTGCACCCATACAACAGCACGGATTCAACATTTGAACTGAGCAGTCCCATCTTGGCTGATTGCATTGTTTCACCATATCATGGACATCATTCCAAACGCAGACTTTGCTTTGCGATTCGGTTGACAATATCCTGTTCGGTTCCACCTTCGGTAGAGACAATACTCCCAAAATATTGGGGTAGAGGTACTCTCTTTACCGGTTATCCAGTAATGTTAACTTGAACTGATTAGTTAGAACCGAGGTTGACGATTTTGGTTTTGAGAGTGTTAATTTTCAAACCCACGACATTTGCCTCCCTCTCCACTCTTGCTGTTATTTGGCGCAGATCCCTAACCCTGTGAGAGAGTAAAAAAAATACTGTCAGCTTAGCCCATATGTTTGAGTTGAGATGTATAAGTCCAATGATTTTCTCTGTTTCCAGTAGACAAGGCTGCGCAAAGCAATTCCTAATCACTAATAAAAAAAGTATCGGCGATAGAATGCAACCTTGTTGGACCCCACTTTGGAGCTCGAATTCCTCTGATATCTTTCCTCTATGCAGAACATGACATTTATATTCATCATAGGTTGCTTTGATAATAGCCATTAGTTTGTCGGGTATACCTCTCCTGAGTAAGGCAAGCCAGATAAACTGTCTGTGGACATTCTCGAACATCTTCTCAAAATCAATGAGCAACAGATGATGTTGACGTGGTCGACACGGAAGGATCCAGAGCAGAAACCTGCTTTAAGTAGCCTAAGTTCTTCAGTCCACCTCCAGGTATCCTCGGTAAGCCACGCGCTATGTCTTGCCTGTCATCTACCGATAATATGTACGAGTATTTCCGCTCCAAAGAAAAGCGTTCCAATGTTCTTGGATGGTTGTCTGCAGTGAGCTGTTGAATGCTTTCAATCCTAGCAAAAACTGATCCCTCAGTTGTTGGCGTACCGAAGGGATCTTTACCCGGTCGATGTTGTACTTAGGCATTCTGGTGTCGGCTCCTCGTCTATTTCGGACGTATAAAAGACAACTTCTGAAATATCAACTGATCCCCGAATGGTCGATTTGGTTGGACGATGATTTCCTGTCAGTTGGCACCCAGCTACCTTTGTGTCTGCTCTTATGCTCAAACATGGTGCCTCCTATGACAAGGCAATTGATGTTGCAGAAATCAACAAATCTTTCACCATTGTCATTTCTGTCGCTAAAACTGAAGTCGAGGAGCGTCCTCACATTTCAGAAACCAATCTTAGTCCGACTACAGTAGCAGAAATTCGTTATCATACGATCATTCTTTATCCAAGGCGTAATGTCGGTTTCCGTAGCGGACATTTTTCGGTAAAGCTTAGAATACGAGAAAGACTCATATTAAACCTCTCAAATATGTTCAGAGAAGAGGTTATAGGGTTAAGTATGACATTTTTGCAAACAAAAGTACGAGTATATCTTTTAAAGAGACATACACATAGATCAGCAAGAAATCTGAAACTATAGCCTCCAAAAAGCCGTTAGCGATATAAGTTTGGTTGATTTTGGAGTCATCCGTGAATAATCGACTGCGTTCTTTTTCTTTTGGTGAATAGATTGTTCGTGTTTCAATTTAAATAAACGACGTTATTGCAAAGCAGTTTTCAAACTCTATCAGAAAAAAGGTAATACCAATTGATTTGAAGTTCATGAGGAGAGGGTTGTTGCCTTTACCCACTTTAAGTGTACTCATACTCTCACTATTTTCAGAGTAATTTTGATACATACTTAGGCCGAACTTTTGCAGGAAGGATGGAAGGGACGAAGGATCTGTGAGCGGAGTTTTTCTAAAAAGAGATTGGCCTGTTATTTTAGTTTAGAAAGTTATCACCCTGCGTATCCAGCTGATATGGTAGCTTTCTACACTCGGCTAGAGTGTTATATCTTTCATACCACGTCGAAAACCGAGTTTTTGCGAAAACAGAAGTTTTCCCATACCTACATTAGCCAAACTACTAAAAACCTACTCACAATTGTAAGGTTGTTGAAGCAAACACACCTTTTGAAACATTCAGCAACACAGATTAGTTGTCAAAACAAGATTGCACAACTTGCACAATTTGAAGAAATATTGATTGGCATTCTTGAAAGTTTTCTACGTTTTTATCAATAAATAATTCAATGTTAGGTTAGGTCAAGTTAAACAGGGGTATGATGGATATGACATCGCACAGACACCAGGCACCAAGACGGGCTCATCGCGGACCCTGTGGAGCCAGTTGAATTTGTCTTCAAATGGCAAAAACCGAAACAATCGCCCTGGTAAAACACCCAATTTTCCTGCAAAAGCCAAGAGGCCTTTGAAGTTCGTGCCGTCTAGATGTTATATGTTAAATAAAATAATAAGTTTTTTTTTCAGGAGGAGATAAAAATCTAATTAAAAACCCTTGCCTACACAAAAATTCCACAACTGATACAACTCTCAAACAAAATCTAGTCAGTATTCGGTGTGAACTGTGAACACTCCAATGAGTTGTAAACTCGAAAAGTCAGTTTTCAACGCAGTGTGAAAATGGTATTAGATCTCCAAGATATTAATAATTCGTAAAAGATGATGGGATCTATTCTGTGTGTCTTTAAGATAAAGCCATTTTGTTAATCCTTTAATTTGTAACTCTAGCAGTTCAAAAACTTAATCCTTTAGTGCTAAGCACAGCAGTAACAATAATTAAGGTTTTTTGAATATGAAATCAAACATCCTTGTGGACATCTCTCCATACTCGTATGCATCCATCAAAACCGTTCCTTTTTCATAAAATAACATACGTGCGATTGTCGTCTGCAAAATTTGCCAGATTTTTCAAAAACCCATGCGAAATCTTTTATCACAATGACTGTGTTCCTTCAAATCGTAATTTATCAAATTTCCTAAGTGCCAGTATCAACACATGGCAGAAGGGTCTTACCTCACAATCGGGAGACTATATGGTTTATGTTCATTGTGATTTGTTGATTAGGCGTGGTTACCGTGTTCCATCTCCTTCCAGTAGGAAGTAGGATTCTTATCCTCTATGTTTATCTAGTAGGCTGTATCAACAAAGGACGAAGGATGACAATAAATTTGATACGTGTTTTCACAACCACATCCGTTATTTGCGCATCAGTGAGCCAACATGCATCTATCACAACAATAATTGAGATATTTTTCAAATACGAGTATATCCTGAGCCTGACACAGCTACCTACGAGTACATCGCTATAAATTCTGACCTGTATCCTGTGCGGTGGCATAGTCTTTTACGGGTGATCACAAATCCCTAAACAGACTCATTTACACAAGTGCGTTGGAATTTTAAAAAATCTCAGATAAGTCTTTTGTGGTAATCATGATCAACATGCGGGATGCATGTCGGTGCATCTCCCGTCTTTAGACGCGATCCGAAATTTAATCTGACACTTATGCGCGAGGAGTTCGCTGAAAACGATCTTGTCAGGCGAGAAGAGAATTTTCGGTATTTTCGGGATCACCGGGCAGCCATCAACCTGTGGTTTCTGAGATTGGTTTATTATTCCTTCGGGAGACTAACACTGCTCTTGGTCTTGCCCTCCGTCGGGGATTGTGCTTGTAGTTATTTTTACATTTCAACTCAACTCAACTCATATCTCAATCTCTCTTCTCGGCTGCTGGATAGTTGCCGTGCTTCTGCTATATGCGCTGAGTAGACTTCCAGCATTTGCATTGCAACTTATACATACATATATGTTCGTGTACATACGTAGGAGTGATGTTCCTTAAGAAAAAAACAATAAAAAACCGAAAAGCGGGACCGTTTTTGAGATTTTTGAAATCTGTTCAACAGATGTACGCTGGATACATATAGTACTCGTAATATGCTCGTAGTCCTTGGTCTTCGTTTTTTCGAGTCTGGAAAACATACTTAGTTCAATGACAGGCGAGGGAATAAGCATGTGACTTACTTGATTAGGGGACGAAATAAGGTGCCATAGGTTGGTACTGGCTTCCCCCTTGTGGCACGCGTCGTTGATTTTCCAAATTCGAAATTTAATAAATTATATTTTCTTCTTGCAGGCGCGTATAGAAAATGTTTGTAATGTGGAAAATTTGCTTCCGTATATGAAAAAAGTACGGCACGAGACGTACGTGGCTGATACCAATATGTACGGGTAGGTGTTTCCTGTTGCTAGTTTTATCTTTTGGTTTAGTAATTAAAAATTGTTACGCTGTCGTTCATGGTGCTTGTCGTGCGTTCCACTTCTTAAGGTAATGCAGACGATCCTCGATAATGAATACTTACATCATTTTTATGCGTTTTTGAAACAAGCAATAAAAAAGGGCACTGAGGAGAAATATAGAATTACTATGGGGGACGAATTGATAAAATGTTTTTGATGTTTTTCGGGGTGATTTTTGTACTCAGGAGAATAGATTTCTAGTATTACCTAGTGATGGGTTTTTTATCTTTTATTATCATTTTTGATTTTACAAATTCTAGTATTGCTCTTTGTTTTATTCTAAATTGGATAGTTTGGGTAGCTTTCCCTCTTCATTAACCCTGTACAACTTTAGCCTTGTCATGAATATCGGTGGTATCGCAGATTATAAAGTTCACTGCTGTGTCTTTGCTTCTATTTGCACCCATAAGACCAACCAACTGGCAAGTATTTTTCTTTCGAAGACACTGGCCACTAGAGGGTACAGCTACCAGGATCAGAGTTTTGCAGACGTTGATCCTTCGTAGTTTTGATCTCAGTTGTTTCGTCACTCTAAAGTACAATAGAAACGATTTGGTATGGTTAATCTTCGTCGGATCTGCACCACATCTTGTTGATGTTTTAGCCATTTTGTTGCATCGTTGGGTTTGAAAAATTTAGTAAATGATGCAGAAACAATTCTGCGTGGTTATGGAAATAGTATCTACAATATGAGAAATTTATCGAGCGTGAATAGTTTTGCTCTTTCTTCCAAGAGAATCCTTGAACTCCGGCTTACAGGTTGCGGTCTTGATGTTTTATTCTCCTAATGAGTGCGAAAAGCTTTGCGAGATAATTCGTCTGCGTGTTCACCATTTTAGCCAGCGACTCAGTAGATTTGTCTTCTGTCTCTAGCTTTGCCGCCCTTGCTGTAGCCAGTATCCTGAATTGAAAGCCACTACTGTGGTCTGGAAGGAAAAGTGAGCATTGTAGATTCAGTTCATTGGAGAAGATGCTAGCGCCGAAGACGATTGATATTGAGCCATCTACTACTTTATTCCTTTTGCCATGTCTCTCCACTTGGGAAACTTTAGGGGAATGTCATTATGGGATAGTACGAGTACGTACTCAATATTGGATCATTTACGCAGTTTATTTGAAGATTGAGATTACCATCACACTAAGCTACCAAGGGTTAAGATAAGTCTGACAATAGCCGTGTTCAACATTAGGCTCCAATTAAGTTTAATATTGACATTTCAAGTATTTTGTATAATTGGATAATTAGAGAACTGACCGATATGCCTTCTAAGAGCATAGTTCAGCACTTGTTTGATTTTAGGGAGGAAGTTGCTATTGCTCGTATGAATCATCCACATACTCAGTGGATCTAAGCCCCTTCGTTTTAAGTTCTGAAGTATCTTATGAATATTAACAACTACTTACTTACTTACTTAGATGGCGCTATAGTTTGGCGTGAACAAGCCTCTACTATTAGTCCGGTCTTTAGCTGATGAGCACTATAAGTCAGTTGACGTCCCATTCTGCAATAATTGTGCGCGCCACCTAAAGTGAGGTCTTCCTTTACTGCATTATCCCTCCGGGTTAGATTCGAAGACTCTATGGGCCGTAACAATCGCTCTGCATGCCCAAGCCATCTCAGGCGACTGATGCGCAGTTTTCCGAATAGGTCAATGTCATTGTACAGCTCGTATAGTTCATCGTTGAATCTTCTCCTTCAATGGACAAATGGGACCGAATATTTTCTAAAGAATTTTTCTCTCGAAATGACTGTGAATATCTTCATCCGCAATCGATAGTGTCCATGCTTTTGAGTCATAAAGTAGAACTAGGATAATAAAGGTGTTGTTGACAGAATTCATAGCAGAGCCAATGTAGACAAAATCCTTTACTACTTCGAAATTATAGCTGTCGATTGTGACGTTCTGTCTAATTCGTCGATGGTTTTGCATTCTCTTACCGCTAAACCCATTTTGGCAACTTTCGTTTCAATAATAGCGAACGCACCGGTGACAACCAGCTGAGTTCTTCCAATTATGTGGATACCATCGGCTTACGCTAGTATTATAGTTTCACAGACTTTTGAGGGATTGTGCCTACACGGTGATATTTGCGTGATAGCAATTAAGGGCCTCTGCTAATTGTTCGGCGGCACGTGGCCGGTTAAAGATCCGAACATTCCGTGTGCAGATCCGAAGGTCATGAGTCCATTTTTACTAGGGGGTATTTGTTGGTTCGTCAGTTCGTCACATATTGTAATCTCTTCCGCTTAGGATTATGAGCCCTATGACGACGTAGGGCAAAATATTGCTACTGAATGGACATGCCCCTGATATTTTAGCCTGCATGAGTAAGGATTTACTTATGCATCTACCGGAAACCACCACTAGGAGATAAGGCAAGCACTTCGCTATGAACTTGATTGTTCCGCTTCTGGGCCAAAATTTCTGCCTCATCCTCCATCCCAACGCTCATTTACAATCTGTCAGCTATTTGGACAAAGCCAATCTGCTTGCTGCACATTTTGTGGCCAGTTCAACACTTCCAGATTGTGCTTTGTCTCCGCCGAATCTGCAATGGGACGAATCCACTTTCGCACTCTGTAGTAGCAAGGGTACTTAAAGATCTTAACATTCATAAATCTGCTGGTCCAGATGGTATTTCTTCCCTTCTTCTGAGGAGGTGTTCTTCCATGCTGGCAAAACCGCTGCGTAAGCTTTTTCACCAATCCTACTCTTTAGGATTCTTTCCGAGCAGATGGAAAACAGCCCGTCCCTAAAAAAGGCGAATCTTCTTCTGTCTCCTCCTACAGACCCATTGCAATTACGTCCTTTCTTTCCAAGGTTATGGAAACGCTGGTAAGTCGTCAGCTCTAAACACGGAAACTTCTGAATGACCGCCAGTACGGTTTTCCTAGCAACAGATCCACTGTGGAACGGAAGTCTACACCAATCTGGCGAAAGCAAAATAGTTGCACTTGATATTTCTAAGGCATTTGACAGAGTTTGGCATCAGGCTCTTTTGCCGAAAATGCGTGCTTTTGGAATCGATGACTCTCTTCTTCAATGGATTAGAAATTACCTTTCGGAACGTTCAATTCAAGTTGTTTTGGATAGTTTCAAGTCTGATGTTCACAAAACAAATGCTGGTGTGCCCCAGGGCTCCGTTCTATCTCCGACACTCTTTTTAATTCTCTGCTTTTCATATTCATTTCCGAACTCACGTCCCTGCTCTTCGGCTGTAGAACGGGAACGGCAGAGTATATTAAGCTCATTGAATTCTGATATTAGCAGCATAACCAATTGGGGAACTATCAACAGAGTGGAATTTAATGCTTCCAAAACACAATGCTGTCTGCTGTCGTTAAAGCGAAATTTAAACACCCAGCCACTGTCCATGAATGGCACTTGCATCGTTGAAACCGAAAAACTTTCCATACTGTGTATGTGTGTCATTAACAACTTACGTTGGAATGAACACATATTCGATGTCGCCAAAACCTCCGCGAAATGTCTAGGTTTCCTCAAGCGATGTAAGAAATATCTCACCCCCTCTGATCTGGCCTCAATATATAAGGCGTTTATCCGCCTGAAATTGAAGTACAATGCTCACATCTGATTATTTGCTCCTAAGACCTCTTTGCACTTGCTAGATATGATCCAAAATCTCGCGATAGAACTCATAGGTGATGACAATATTGCACAGTCATTCGACACTCTCGAACACAGACGTAATGTCTCCTGTCTCACCTTGTTGTATCGCTATTTTCACCACCAGTGCTCCACCGAAATTGCCATTAGCATACCATCCCTTCTTTTAGCCGTAACACCCGTCTCGCTATGAATGCTCATCAGTATACTCTCAAGCCTACTTTCGGATGTACTCTGAAATATCACGATTCGTTCCTAAGCCGTACAACTCGTTTATGGAATGCCCTGCCTAGCTCTTTATTTCCTAGTCATTTGCAAACATTTAAAACCAACGCACATCGGTATCTCTCTTTGTTACCTTCCTAACTTCCCCTCGCCCACACTATGTGTAAACATCTTAACGATACACAAAATCCCTTGCGCCGGCACCAATTATAATATAATAAAATAAAATCCAAATTATAGGATACACACAAGTTTCTCGATCAATCGTCACGCAGACCCTCAATACATTGTTGCCGCCTAATACGGTATTGATGTGCCATTTGCTTAGCAAACAGGTTATCAGGTTCATTACTGGTTGGGACTACGTCTCTTAGGAACAGCTTTCTGCGTACATACGAGTATTTGGAAGTCAAACAATTGTTCAAGTGTTTTCAAAATTATTTATTTTACATTAGTTTAGCTATGTAGACTCACCTGCTTTGGGAATGAAGATCACGTTTACTTCTTCCCACCGTTTTGGCACTATACGGCATTACAATCTGCTTTTCTTTTTGAAACATGATTAATATGCAACCATACCATTCAGGAGTTTGTAGGAAGATAATGAATCAGCTCTATTTTCCTTTACTAGGTAAGGTTAGGTAAGAGTGGCTGTTGGAAATACCAACCCACTTAGGCCTATTGGCCCATTATGATGCCACGTGGATCTATGATCTTCTTACTACTGGAACCAGTTTGAGCTTATAATAAAGCGTAGGAGACTGTTAACGTCTATTTTTCTAGATCGTTTAGGTCGCTGTAGAAGAAAGCTCCTAGATGAAGCTTCCTTCTCTGAGAGAGAGCTGGGCATGTGCAGAGTAGGTGGGGAATTGTCTCCTCCTCTTCCTCGTCCATGCAGCTTCTACAGAAATCGTTAGTAAAAGCGCCAAGCCTTCTTGCGTTCTTGCCTATGAGGCAGTGTCCGGTAATGACACCTATTATGGCGCTGAGATGTTCCCTATCTAAAAAGATCAGACATTTAGAGCGACTCAGATCCAGCCTTGGCCAGATCTGTTTGGTCGCTAGACATGTTTGTCCAGCAGTCCACCTAAGGTCTGTTCTTTTATTGGCATCTAGCTTTAGTAATAGTTTGCACGTAGCAATTGGTATACCTATACTACCTTTGTCCGGTAGGATAGGTAGAGTGGTTCCAATTTTGGCGAGTTCATCGGCTCTGCAGTTCCCTGGAATGTCTCTGTGGCGCGGCACCCAACAAAGGTGAATGTTGAACTACTCTGCCATCTCCATGAGAGATGATCGGCATTCAAGGGCGGTTTTAGAATATAATGAGACCGAGTCCAGGGACTTAATGGCGGCTTGACTATCCGAAAATATGCGGATATCCTTTGCAGATATCACGTTTTTCTTCAGCCAGGACAGAGCTTCTTTAATCGCCAAAATTTCCGCCTGGAACACGCTACATGATTTGGAAGGCGGAAAGAGAGGCTTAGATTTAGCTTATCTGAGAAAACACCGCCACCAACTCCGCTATCGGTTTTAGATCCATCTGTGTAGAGATGGATTGACTTGTCCTCCATGAAAGCATCCTCCTCCCAGAATGATCTAGAAGGGAAGTTTACATGGAAGTTTTTGTCAAACCAAAGTTCAGGTATGGTGTAATCGGTGTTCTCTGTGAGGATTCCTAATGTATTAAGAATGTTGGCGTGGCCAAATGAATCATTTGTCCACTGTTTAGTCACTTTAAGGCGAATAACTGCAGCCGCAGCTACTTACTTGCTAAAAATGTCGAGGGGTGTCAAGTGAAGCAGAATATCTAATGCCGCAGAGGGGGTAGACCGCAAGGCTCCACTTGTGCATAGACATGCTGTTCTTTGGACTCTGCTTAGTTTAATGCGGTTGACTGCATTCTCCAAGGTCGTCCACCAGACAACCACCCCGTAAGAAAGTATCGGTCTTATGACCGAGATGTATAGCCAGTGGGTTATGCGAGGTTGAAGGCCCCATTTGTTCCCAATGGCTTTATTGCAAGAGAATAAAGCTATTGCAGCTTTATTGACTCTTTCTTGAATATTAGGTTTCCAATTTAGTTTCCTGTCAAAAATGAGACCCAGATATTTTGCTGTATCGGAGAAAACTAAACTGGTACCGTTTATTGAAGGAGGGTCTATGATTGGAATTTTATATTTCCTAGAAAAGAGGACAAGATCAGTTTTATGGGGGTTTATTCCCAATCCACAGCGATCTGCCCAGCAGGTTAATCTGTTGAGATTTACTTGGAGGAGTTCTTTAATGGTATTTAGATGTTTTCCTGAGACGGCTATGGCAACGTCATCCGCATAGGCAATCACTCTGCTACCACCCGCTTCCAGGTATATCAGTAGTTCGTTAACTACTAAGTTCCAAAAAAGGGAGAGAGGACATCGCCTTGCGGCGTACCCCTACTGACATATCTTTTAGCAGAAGTCTCACCCAGTTTGGAGTTGATTATCCTGCTTTTTAGCATTAAACTAATCAGCTCCCCAAGTGAGCCGTCTACCTGCAGAGTTGACAGCGCAGCCGTGATTGCGGATGTGTTGACGTTGTTAAAGGCGCCCTCTATGTCTAGGAAAGCAACCATTGTGTACTCTTTATATTGTAGGGATCGATGTGGCTGGTCGGGGAGTGCAGAGCCGTTTCCACCGACTTTCCTTTACAGTAGGCATGTTGAGCCGTAGACAGAAGTCTTGGATCAACTTTAGCTCGAATATGGATATCAATCAGTCGTTCTAAAGTTTTCAGAAGGAATGATGATAGACTTATAGGTCTGAGGTCCTTTGAGAGACAACATGAGAACATTTTCCAGCTTTGGGAATGAATACTACATTGACTTCTCTCCATAACAGTGGAATGTGGATAAGTTCTACACAGCTCCTCATAATATTTTCTAACAGTGATAGAATAATATCTGAGGATCTCTGTAGCTCGGTAGGTATTATACCGTCCGGACCAGCAGACTTGTATGGTTTGAAGCCATGCAGCGCCCAGAGCAGTTTGTCTCTCGTAATTAGACCATGAATTTTGGTCACGGTTGCAGTAGGCCTGTTTGGGCTGCTACTGGTCGCGAGTTGGGAGCTACCTGGAAAGTGGGTGTCCAGAAGCAGGTTGAGTGATTCATCACTTGAGGTTGTCCAAGAGGCATCGGTTTTTTTCAAACAGCTGGGCATCATAGGATTTGTGGAGAGGATTTTTCTTAGCCGCGATGCCTTCCTCAGTTCTTTTTTGTATAATTTGAGGGATTCTTTATATGAGTCCCAGTCGGTCACTTTTCTTATGCTTTTTGCTGCATTGAAAAGTTTTCTGCAGGCGTTTCTGAGCAGTCCCAGTGCCGATGCCCACCAATGTGGCTTTTTCTTGCCTCTTGGTTGAATAAGAGGGCAGGAAGCGGCCATAGCCTGCTTGAGAGCCAGAGTAAATTCCCTTTCTTTCATGTAAAGCTCATTGGTGACACGCGGGGGACTTGGTAGTTCAGAGGATAACGTTTTTGACAGTATTCCTCTGTATTTTGGCCAATCAGTTTTCCGGTAATTCCGGAAAGCTGGTTGGCTGGGGGAGCATCACTCAGACTGAATTGGATATATCTATGGTCTGAAAAGGAGTGTTCAGACGATACCATCCAGTTTGTTAGTCTTTGGGTGATGCTGTCGGAGACAAGAGTAATATCTAACACTTCTTGTCGGTTTCTTGTTGTAAAAGTGCGCTCATTGCCAATATTGCAAATTAGGAGGTTAGTACTTAAAATATAGTCTAAAAGTGACTCACCTCTATCATTGATGTCGGTATTGCCCCATACCGTGTGATGTGCGTTAGCGTCGCATCCGATTATGAGGCCAGTTTTTTGCCTTCCAGCTTCCAGTACCACCCTTTCTAGGTTATCACCAGGGATAGGGCCCACTTGGTCGTGGCCATAGACTAACTATACCTAGATATCAAACTTTCCAGATATTGGAAAATCAAAACTGGTTTTCTACTGATCGTCACTATCCATGAGACTCTGTCGGTGAATACGTGTGAATTGTGATCAATGGCAATTTATCTCCTTTTTTATACAAACCACGCCCATTTGAGCCAAAAAACGTCATCCACATTACACACACTCGTGCAAATCGCTCTCATTCTAGCAATTTTACTTGTAAATTGCTCTCATTCTAGCAAATTTTGACAAAGTTATAGAGATGCAAAAGTGTTGGAATTCACTTACTGTGTGTCTGTGCGAAAGTTAAGGGTTTGCAAAAGTATTAGTAGAGTTTGACATCTAGTTTAGTTTATCTATGGTTTATCTATGGTCGTGGCCAAGGTAAGCCGATGCCAGCCAGTAGGAGCCTTTGGCAGTCTCTAGTCTGGCAACGGTTAAGTCTGGGTCACTGAGATTGGGAAGTAGAAATACATTAAGGCTACGTTTCACTAATATACAAGTTCTAATCTTACCTTTGTCTCTTGTCAGATTCTGCTTTGGCTGCTCGGATTATTCGGATATCAATACTGTGCCTTGTGTTATTTGACAACTTGGTTGCATGGTTGATGTTCAGGTTACTGTCATATTCTTTTAAAAATCTTGGAGTGAAGTGATCTTGTTCTTGCTGCTTTGATATTTTGCCGAAGAAAAGTCAATTAGCCAAAGTTCGGTCCCCGACGTGGTGTCATGTAGGCTATGCCTTACGACTGCACTACCAAAGATTTCCTCGATTCTTATTTTGGTGTTAAAATCAACTAAAATAATTGAAGCGTCAAGGAATCTATTCCTTTTATGATGACTGAATCACACTGATGTTGGCCAATTTTGCTTCGATACGGATTGTTAGAATGCGTAACTTACAAGCCGATGTTCCTCTCTCAATCTGCGTTTGTAGCAAATTCGCTCCCAAATAAACGCTGCTTCTGTTGTCTGTATGAATTTCTGTCATATGTGCCACAATTTCTTATCCTTATTTTGTCTGACGAATATTTAAACTTGCCTTAAATCAGTCTCAAGCCTCTGCTATTTGCACGTAAGCTGATCAAGCTCCTGGAATTCCATATGCCAACACGGACGTCGTTAATCGTGATTTAATTTGCAGGACCATTAAAAATGTAACGATTGGGTTAATTACTCCACGCACAACCGTCAGCCTAGAGGGTTCGTTTTTTTTCCCCCGAAACCACGGGAAAAAAGTCTGTGTATTTTAAGGCAGCATAAGTGCAACCGCGACTAGTGCTGAAAAAGTCCTTATTAATTTAAGCTTACTCGTAACTTTTAACTTAAGCTGCCACAATGACTGCTGACGGTACCCTTGATTGAATCGCGTAAATGCATCCGTTTTACATTTCTCTAACTCAGTTTAACGACTGAGCCCAAATATACTCGTATAAATTACGTATAATTAAATATACATAGGTGTCCGGTACTTTTTGAGATGTTATCTTTTAGTTGTTTTCGGTTAGCAAATGGCCTTGCACGTCTTGGACGCTCTTTGTCAAAAGCTAAAGTGGACTGCAAAAAGACAACGTCTTGATGTAGAGGCTGTCATGACACTGAAGAGTACTATATACTTTTAAGTATCTATTAATTTTAATGATGTACAAAGTATTTCTTTACAACATCTGTTTGCTTCTTACTTTATTGACATGACGTAAATTAAACTGCAATATTCATGATTAAAATTGTTATTGGAAATTTCTAAAAAAAAAATGGTAGGTAATTAAATTATCAATTTTCAGTTACCAAGAATATAAATTGATATTCATAATCGCTTAAGTGTAATTTTTAGTACCCACTTTATGAGTGTATTCCAGTAGCAAGATAGGAAATGGGCAAAATGCAATAAAACCCGAAAATAGTTAGAAATTTCCTCAACAGGTACTTCTATGGAACTGTAATTTATTGGCCGTAATTTTATGGCCGATTTCAAATAACGAAAGAGCAATTATTTTCGAAACAAAAAATAGGCAATAACCTTTCTTTTATTATTCTGAATTCAAACTTTACATCAATCTAGACACCATGAGTGATTTATGTTTATAAAAATAAACGCATCTTGGAGTATGCGTTGGTGATGATACCACATTTACGAGTATATAGAAATCTCTCTGTAGACAACACGGAAGTTTTTTAGACATAATCACGATATACTGTGCCATTGGAAGATTGGAAGAGTAAGTATTCCTCGCAACGATTTCTGTATGAAGAATCTATTTAAATGTTTCCTCATCTTAATATTCACTAGGGGACATGGCGGTCTCCGGATCATCAAACGCTAAATCAAATTGATCATTTTGCGATAGATGTAAGGCATGCCTCCAGTATTCTTGCCTCGGATCACCACCTTCTTGCAGCCAAGGTGCGAATTCGGATTTCCTTATCGCCACAATGAAGGAACTGGTGTGAAAATATATAACGTAGAAAAGCTGTGACCGTAAGAGACCGCCAGAATCTTGGCCGAACGCGTATCCCGATATCTCTCAAATACTCCTATGCCACCAGCACCAAGTACCGAAGACAGAAGTGGCAACGCTGCCAACGTGCCGTCAAAGACGCCGCAACTGCTGCTCTATCCCCATCAAGAAATTCCGAATTTGATAAAGAATGCCGGCAACGGCTAAACAAGAAGCCTACAAAGCGGTTCTGCAACAAAGGATGAGAGCCACTCGTGAGCACTACGAGCAGAAGAGAAGACGACAAGCGCGCGATCGAAGATATTGAGAGGTTGTACTACAGGAATAACGTACGGAGGTTTTACCAACAAGCAAAAAGAACGTGTAAAGGCAAGGCCAAATCTTCACACTCCATCAGATCCTGTATAAAACTCAAGAAGTCCAAATCGATACCCACCGTCTTTTCATGTAGAGCGATACCCATCTAACCCGGAGAGACAACATAGCAAAACCTCACATTAGGCGGCGCACACAAGTAGAAGGGGACCTCAACCGACCTGGAGTGCTCAACTGGTGGCAGTTAGATTGTTAGTTGAGGCCCAGGTTCACCCGAACTGTAGCGCCACCTAAGTAAGTATAAACGGAACTTGGAGAAGAAAATATTACAACGAACTCGGTGAGCGACATAGACTTGGTCAGAATAGCTGGAATTCGTCTGCTCCGATGGCTAGGGCAAGTTTAAAGGAATAGACACTGTTCCGCCCTGGAATTTCATTGAATCCATTTCGGAGGGACAATGCGATAAAGGACGATCTCGCCTTACGTGGCGCGTTGTACAAAAGTTCTCAAAATTAAAAAGGATTGCTTGTAAAGCTGAATACGCTTTTTCGCAACTCCATATTGTATCGTCTAGCAAAAGATAAACGGCAGTTGCTTGCTTATCTCCCTCATTACTGATTGCCTTATAGTACCCGTTAGAGTTTTTAAACACATCTTGTTAGGCTTGCAGTAGGCAGTAGGACGCATCTGAATTCATCATGTAGAATATATGTATGATCCTGTCATTGATACCAATGATTAAGACTGAATTTGCTGTAGGAAATGCTATTACTAGGGCATGTTTGTGCCCAGGAGCATCTATACAAACAAATTGGCGTCTTATTTGATAGCAATGTGCATTTTGGTAGCAGCTGCATCATATAATAAAAAATGTTGCTCCACTTTCACTCATGCATTCCAAGTAGTCAGTTTCAATTTGCTTTAACGAAAAGTATGGCCAATCTCACAGATTCTTCGAATTTATGTTTCTCAGGTGCAAAATATACAGATTCCTCAAAAATCAACATTCACTTCTTCGGACGCGTTTTCGTAACTCATTTCTGGCGGAGCTACTCGTTGTGTTTATATAGACACTTTCACACGTTTAAACAGCATTTTACGGTAAAATTCAGTTGAATGTTTCTGTGGACAGAAGTGAATGCACTTAAACGTAAACATTAAAACAATCGCCTTTCAGAAATTCTCTCATAAGGATGAGTTGCTCTGGAAGCTGCCCGAATAGCAACACATTCATTTGTGTTAAGATCCACACGTAACGGCTGCAAGAAATTCAAATAAACAGGACGTTTCACATGTTCGCTGAAATGGCTGGTAACCAGTGTTGATGATAGCGCATGGAACCCCTTTAAGCCCTGCGGCAAGCGCAATTAAGATGCACCGGAGCACAATTCCAATTCGATACTCATGTACGAGTACAATATTGTTCTTCAGTGCTGACAGCGTACATATGTATGTATCCGTACGTATAGGTATTATACGAGTATATGCAATACACTAGGGTTGTTTGCGTCTGCTGGCCATGCGTTCCGCACTTGTGCCCTAGGATTTCCAATTGTACTCATATAAAGGGGCTGCTTGTGCTATCCCGCTCTTTCACTTTCAACTTTTCAAGTCTTCTATAGTTTCGCTTTAACAGGGAGCCCTATAAAAATCTATTATTGAAACAGAAAACAGGAAGAGGTCGTATTGAATTTGTGATTATTGTGATTATGACGACTATAACGACGACAACGCTGATGGCAATGATTATGATGATGATGGAATATTGGATTCGAAAAAAATGCACAAAATGTGGGGGAACTTGAGGCAAAAGCCAGTCCACGTACGAGGAAGTGCCTCTATTGCTTGTCTCCTACATTCAAAATAAATAAATAAAAAGACCTTAGTTACTTCAGAGGTGTAAGATACTCGTATAAAAAGTATTTCGGAAATCATTTTTGAAATGGGAAATGTTCTGTGGATTCATGACTGATTCGCTTGACGGAATCCCGGAAATATGGCGGCAAAGCTGAAAGAACATGTTCTGTTTAATTGATGTACAATAGTTACCTAATGTTACCTAAATTTAATTGCTTCGAAAGATTGCCTACGATCATTCATGGGTGGGCTTCGAAGCCGACAAACTGAACCGTATACGCAAATGTGGGTGCATTGAAAGTGCATCGAGTACCTGCATATGCACATACGTATGTGTACGTGGTCATGATCATTTTCATTAGAGTTTTATCTTCAAAAGAAATGCCCGCATAATAATAACATACTTGAAAACGCAGGTCAGATAGTGCCCAAGGTTGACAGTCAATTTGATTTGTATTGAACTTAATATTGGCAATTTCACCTCTGCATGGGTAGGGGAGTAGCTTTCGGTAAATAATTCGGTAAAATAATTCATACTGGTAAACTGACAATCCGAAAAATCGAGGTTTTCTCATTTCTCATAGTGTATGGTAGAGCAAATCAATCTGACATTTAGCAATAGTTGACAGCTGACGTTGTATAAGACCAATTGCGATTTGAGAGGAACATCCTAATAGGGTATAATACTCGTATTGTCATACAACAAAACAATCAAATTCTTGTGGTGCAGCACATCCTTTTATACTATCCTGCATAAAAACATGAGTGTTTAGCAAATAACGAAAGTCAGTTGGAGTGTCTTCGATTCAAATTGCGCCAGTTCTGCTTAGTTATATTACATTTTCCTTACGTGGTCCCGATGTCAAAAATTGGCAAGCAATTTTGAAAGCCACGTTTACCCACAAATAACAGCTGGAATGCACATCAAATTCCCGGTAAGTAATGGGAGTAATATTCCAAGCATTCAATCTGTATCTTCTTACTTACTGAAGCAGTAAAAGCGAAGATGTATCGAGGCTTTTCCTACTGATGATCATCTGACATTATTGACTTTTTGAACTTATCGCCTTAAGATTGTTGGTGTAACAGATCATATCAGCTTTAAATAGTTGCGTGCAATACGGTTTTATTTTTCTCCCTGTCAAAACAGACCACTTAGACAAGGAACTATAATAGTTCATTGCACTTGCAATGTTCCTTTCAATGAAATTTCTCAATTTCTCTAAGAAATATACTATAGAATCGTTTCAACGATTTTAGATGAACCTGGGCCTCAACTAATAAGCCTCTCCAATTAGTCCGGTCTTAATCTAAATGCCTCCTATTGCTCACTTCAAGTCAGTTGAAGTGCCCTTCTACTTGTGCGTGCCACCTAAGGTTAGGTCTTCCTCTAACGCAGTAGAGTCCTCCGGGTTAGATTCGAAGGCTCTAGTGAGGTCTATGATGACGTAGGCTATTATAATGCTACTGACCGGGTATGCCCTTGCCATTTTAAACTGTATAAGTAAGGGCTTACTCATGCAGCTACCGGAGACCACCACTGGGAGGTAAGGCAAGCATTTCACTTCCAACCTGATTGTTGCTCAGCTTAAAATTATAGGACACTCAACAGTTTACCGATCAACCTTCACTCAGGCGTAGGTGAGCAGTCGCTTTTCCAAATTTTGGCATAAAAGCTATTCCCACTGTTCGCCAAGGTTTCGATATGTAGGCGACAGAAAGGGCAGTAGTGAAGTTTTTTTTTCAGATTTGGCAGCTGATAATCTAAACAGCCGTTGCAGCTGCATATTTTACAATCTAATCCCTCATCAGAAACAATTCTACGGGGAGTTATATATCTAAACTCACTAGTGAGTCGAGCTTGATACTGAGACTCCCTGCTTTCGGCTTACTGTAGGTACTATCAGATTTTCTAAGTCTGGCTATCTTGTCGCTTGAGGAATTTAACCGGTCTGCTTGCTTCACCGACTATTTCGTTTTTTTGCGCAAAAATCTAAACCTAAATTTGTCTCTTATTTTCATTTTGTTTTGATTTAGTAGCTTTCCTCCAAATACTCGTAACTCTTACGTGTCGTCATAAGAAGATTTCTAGTTTCCATACATAGTTCCTGCAGATTTCCATTCTAACATTGAACGATCTGCAGCAGATTTTCCGGGCTGGAACATTTGACGAAAAAATCGTGCAAGTTATGAACCGCTCTGAACTTGGCATGCTCTTCCAATCGCCTTTTCTTGAATTCCTCTTATTCAGCTAAATCAAGAATTTGGATCCGATTTGGAATTCGATGTGCTTATGATTTGACGTGCAATAGAAGACTTCTGATAGTATTTTTCAACCTTCTTTCGAGTTTCTTTCGGCTAAGCGGATTATTTGTGCTTTTCTTTCGTACTAACTATTGTTTGAAAGCAAATATTGTTGGGAAGCAAGTCAGATGATTGTAAAAAATCAAAGAGATAATTAAGCAATTAACATCGCAATACCTGATAAATCTAGTCTTCCTGGTAATGAGTTCAGTTACTGCCTTTTTTATTGGCGGCAGTACCAAATCATAAGGGATGTAAGACGATACAATATTCAATATGATTTTCTCCTAGAATTTCAAAGTCATAGCAGTTAGCAGGAACAAAATTTTGATCTCAGAATTACCCAAACTTATGTGACAGTATTCATCGCCCTTCATGCAGTGGTGTAAGACCCCGCTAAACATCCAAAAGCACGGATGGGTTTTTTCCATGCCAATGGTTCCTATGGGTATTCTACGAGTATAACAGACTTACAATTTTAAGGAGTTAATTTCATAGAATCAATTTTTAAAATGAGATGGGACTGAGCCCCCCTCAGGATATATGTCATTCCTCGACTTAATAGTCTCGGCAGAAGCTGAGTGGAGCAGCAGTGGAGGGTCAAGGTTCGAATCCTACCCCATTGACAAGTTTTTCAAGTTTCTCATTTGTGTAATTGGAACTCAGACAGAAAAATTCTGCATGTGAAGGCATAACACTGACACGTAGATTTGGCTGTTGTAGAGTTTCAAGCACAAAAAAATACTGTGAATTATAACCTTCGAATCACTCTGAATGAAGAAAAAACTCTCCGTCCTATTCGGAATTATTAGCTTATCTGAGAAAACACCGCCACCAACTCCGTTATCGGTTTTAGATCCATCTGTGTAGAGATGGATTGACTTGTCCTCCATGAAAGCATCCTCCTCCCAGAATGATTTAGAGGGGAAGTTTACATGGAAGTTTTTGTCAAACCAAAGTTCAGGTATGGTGTAATCGATGTTATCTGTAAAGATTCCTAATGTATTAAGAATGTTGGCGTGGCCAAATGAATTATTTGTCCACTGTTTAGTCGCTTTTAGGCGAATAGCTGCAGTCGCAGCTACTTGCCTGCTAAAAATGTCGAGGGGTTGCAAGTGAAGCAGAATATCTAATGCCGCAGAGGGGGTAGACCGCAAGGCTCCACTTGTGCATAGACATGCTGTTCTTTGGACTCTGCTTAGTTTAATGCGGTTGACTGCATTTTCCAAGGCCGTCCACCAGACAACCACCCCGTAAGTAAGTATCGGTCTTATGACCGAGATGTATAGCCAGTGTGTTATGCGAGGTTGAAGGCCCCATTTGTTCCCAATGGCTTTTTTGCAAGAGAATAAAGCTATTGTAGCTTTATTGACTCTTTCTTGAATGTTAGGTTTCCAGTTTAGTTTCCTGTCAAAAATGAGACCCAGATGAGACGTCCTAGCTTGTTGAAAATAATATCTGCTAGCTTTCTTAGCTATTCTTCGCGGTGTTAGGACTCTTCGTCATTAAAACTACATATTGCCATTCCTAGCTTCCCCAATTCAAAGAGTCAGTTTGGTCCTGTCTGGCATTTCAACATTTTCATAGAAATTGATTTTCGTACAACATCCAACCCTCGAGTATATCGATTATGAGTATAATCTTTCATAGTTACTACTCCGTTTTCCCACGGGCATCGGAATAAAAAAAAAGCAACCTTAGCTTCAACAGGGTTCGGTTTCCCGAACGATGCCGTCAAATTGGCGCACTCAAATCAGCCAGTAAGGGACTTTTGAGTCATTCCGTAACAGACTGAGCATTTCTGGCAATCTTTCTATCATCGTTCCAGCTCAATCTAGCGGACGACACTTAGGAGACATTGGAACCGGAATAGCTAGCAACAGTGTCTAAATTGGAACAGTAATACGTCCGTTGGGGCCTACTAAGTACGTGCTCAGAGTGCATCAAAAACGCAACTAGTGGATTGTTGCTATAACAACACACATACATATATGCTTCGGGTTCATCTTTATATATTTTAGCAATTTAACTTCTATTAGGAGCATCTTTGGCTTTTCGCATATTTGAGTCTTAAACCTTCCCACTCCCACAAGGCAGCAAAGGAAGTGAGACAAAGCTTTATCTATGCAGTGCTAATTTGTGAGAATGAAGTAGTTCCTCCGCTATTTCAGTTTAAGAAGTGTTATGTCGAATCTAAATTTGAAGAACCTTAACATAAATGTGTTTTTTTCTGACGTCAAAAACTTGTATGTTCCTTTTACTGAAATTTCTCAGTCTTTCGAAGATAAAAAGCCTACAGTACTAGCAGCCTCGACATTCACATAGATAGTGCTCCGCGGTGTAGTCAGCATTTTTACAGCAAGCATAACGAGATGCTTTGACACTTATGTCCATCACACTTAAGTGCTTAGTAAAAGCATCTAACTGTCAGTGGGGCGGACGTAGGCGGTCCTAATTTACGTTTGGATCCTGAAAGACCCTCCTCTGAGCTTTGCCTAGCAAGTTAATCGGCAAATCCATTATGACCTGGGACCCAAGCAAGAATCAGTGAATTCAGCCTACCGAATGCGTTCAGTAAAAGTCTTGCATTCTCGAATTAGCTTGGAAGTCGTGAGGGGGTTCAGCAACTCCTTAAGCTCAGCCACACTGTCGCTCCACCGATTCTTCACAACATAGTTCGTTGCCATCAGGATTGCGCATATCTTCGCATAGTAGACAGTCACAAGTTTTCTTAACGAGCGCCGGGTCCTAAATCGGTTTTGGCGGGATCCGCGAAGCCCCGGCTACATTCCTTTACGGCCTCACATTCAGGCCGAAACCGTATTTTTTCTGAAACGGGTGTTCTGGTTTCATCATCAGCATCAGAGTAAGATCCGTAAGATCCTACTCAAAAGACAGTCGGCGCGCAAGGTTATCAATACTCCAGTGCGTGTTAAAAAAAACCCTTTGTCTTTGAACAGAAGATGGCTTTGAGAGTGCAGCCCATGATATGAATATCAATGGAAAGGAGAGAGTGTGTCTAGAGCAGAGCCATGCTAGTAGAGAAAACCCCTGTTCAACAGAGACAGACTGTTCTTTGGAACTGTCCGTTTAAATTAGCAGTGTCATATTTTCGTGAAAGTACCGACTCAC
Source organism: Volucella bombylans (assembly GCA_949129095.1). NCBI lineage: Eukaryota > Metazoa > Arthropoda > Insecta > Diptera > Syrphidae > Volucella > Volucella bombylans. The sequence continues at coordinate 123,808,499 of OX422140.1, read as the reverse complement.
ACATAGCTGCGTAAGCTCTTTTACACAGCCAGAAGACCGGTAGTGCCTTAGAGGCTTTTGACGTAACATGGTAAGTCCAAAAAATTTCCTAATCAGGATTACACCAAATACTAAGCTTCGCTAGGAAAAACGGATGGTAATGCCTTTAAGCACTACGTAGATGAGAGTTATACCAGCCAGCTTCCTCCTTCTCGTAAAGAGAACAACTTCAGTTTTGAGAGGATTAAATGATAGCCAATTTTTAGTGCATTAATCGTCGATATGTCTAGGACTACCTGTACACTACCGAAATGTAAAACGTCACTAAAATAGTAACAAAATTCCATTTCACTTTAGAACAGTAAAATGTTGGTCTCAATTAAGTGTATGATCATTCGATCTCCGTTGCAACTACAACAAGTATGATCGCATCCCCCAAACTCACTGTATAAACAATGCTGCCATACTCTGTGTATAAAACGTGACGTTTACGTTCTCGTACTCCTACATAATCGTACATGTGTGTGCAAGGAAAAGAAAATTCTGATAGATTTTCTTCCCACAAACGTTTCGTGTGTGCTGCTTGTTCCCGTACAGTAGGTAGAGTGGGTGCAATATGGGATAATTACAGTTGGCTGTCAGGGTACAGAGGGGTTTTATTTTTCTGAGGCCGGTATTATACGGCCTCATATGCCCATTTCAATGACTTTCTTTTGTTTTTTCGGGCCCTGGCAGAGTTGGTGCGACGGCAGCGGTGGCGTTGTAGCAGAGTAGATATCAACGCGCTAGGGCATATCTTATAGTGGTATGCGTAAAGTATCTGTGAGATATTGTTTTGAACAAAAAAAAAAAAAACGAAAATCATTCTTACTTCGGAACTTCTAAGGGTACATTATGATGTGACCCGTCCTCGCTCGTTCAGTGCATTTGGTGCGTTTTGATACGAATGACGTCGTTGACTTTACATTTCCACTGAGAATTTTTCATTATTTTCTTTTTTGTTTTTCGGTGTTTTATTCTTGTTCGTTTTGAAGTGATGTTTCGTTGTTTATGTTTACTATAAGTACTGTTCTTTTATTGCAAAGATAGTGAAAGTGATTGGAAGACAGATCGTATTCAAATTCGGAGGATTTTCTGTCAACAGTGTTTGTTTTGATTTTGATTGACAAATATGATTTTTGCAATTTATTTGACAAGCGTTTGACTCTAAATTAGAGCACATATTCAAATAATTCAATTTTAAAAAAATACAAAACAACGTAGATATCATAATGTTTGTAACTGTGGATAATACAAGCTCTTTTATATCTGGTAAGTCAGATAAAATAAAATAGAGGGAACTCTATATTGGATCTGACTAAAGTTTTATGTACGAGTATGTACATATATGGATAGAACCAACGGCCAACTTTCCTTACAAAATTATACTAACATTATGGCTAAAACGCTATGTGACGAAAACTGGACTTAACAAGTTGTTAATCGGGTTTCAACATTATTTCTGATTTCTTTCTTAACCAAGAATTAACTTTCCTAGCTTTTATTGTATTTTGTCACCAAACAATGTTAATGTATTAGGCACCTTTTGCTTAGTGAAAAAGAATAGATTTCGACAAAAAGATGGATAGTCCAGGTAGATGTTATCAGCATATGAGTACTTGTGCATGAATGAGAGCGGTTATCACCGACATATGGAAAACATATGATTTTGAGTACATATATCTAGAAATGTTTATGCTTTATCTGTTTGAATCGTAAAATATTTATTTTAAAATTAGTAAAATGTAGTAAAATTACTTTTTGTCTTAACATTTGTAAGGTGTAGCTCCATTTGTGTTTGTATATCTTCTTGTAAATACATATTAAAAATTCTTTAATTATTATTATTTTTTCTTTTTAATTGTTAATTACAAAAAATTGTCAAGCACCACCAATAACCCTAATGTGACTGATAGGATCTTTCTGCGTTGCTTAGGAGTTTTTAAGAAAAAAAGGCAGGCAGAAACAAGCCTTTACTTCTTGATTTACCCCTCATTTTGGATTAGTGTAGTTAAGATCAATAAGACTATAATTAAAAGTGGCTTAATTGTTTGGTTAGGATTTTTGAAATTCTAAATTTGTTCTTTAAAATTACGCATGAAACCCAGACCAATATTGCTTACTGCTCACAAAGGCACTGACAAAGGTACTATTCTAGTTTTAACTTTGAATGTTCTTTATGTTTATATTTCGTCGAGGACTATACGAAAGGACAAGCAAATTAGACTTGCAGGATTTTGATTGCAACCTAGTATGCAAGAAGATAGCGCTTAGCTGCAGTTTCGGCGGAACCTGTATCTTTTACGAAAAGTTGGACTTCAAATTTAGAGCCCGACTCGAACTCCTACATTTAGAATGAAGTACCTTACTAAATGTGTCTAACATGTGTGGAAGCTGGGAAGACTTTAGATGTAAGCAGCAACACATTCTGGAAGTTCTTATATAAGTGGCGAGCCCTGTGTCAATTCTCATTACTTCTCTTGGTAGCCTTAGCATGCAAAAACGCAGAATTTTTAGGGGTGAACAAATTTATTTTGCTTAACATTACCATGTACGAGTATGGAAGTGCGTTACCCATTTGTAAAAAAAAATTGCGGTTGTTATACAAGCACGTTTAAATTTAAAGAAAAATATATGCACACATTGATAGAAAATATATCACATGACAAATTGTTAAATTGTAAATTAAACCTAACAAGGCAAATGATTATAGAACATTTTTAAGATTGATTGTGGTACGCTTGAAGTGTAATTAAATTTTTAGCAGGAGCCAAATTTTTACATTTACCTTTATCTCCTATCTGACTGCGTAGCTAAATCGTTAGTATTGTATAAGAACTTCGTGTACCAAGCCAAGTCCGATTTCAAGCTTTCCTGCAGTGTCGACTCTACTCTGTGTGATGTGATGTCTGTGTGATTAAGGCGTTGGATTCTTGTTGAGTTAGCTTAACGAAACTAACGAACATACATATACTGTTCCCTTCCCACATAAAAAGAGGAGTATCTTCTTTAAGAATATTGTGACCCCTGAGGATATTAAACGGCTCCCGATTAAAATTAAAATCAAGTTTTCTTTCTCCGTTAATTTTTAAAGCAAATACGCAAATGAAGGTTAAAACCACATGAAAAAGCCTTTCCATATAAAACGTTTTTTCTATTACTATACAACTCGTGTCCATTAAAGTTGCGATTTCTAGATTTTCTTGTACTTCAATAAAGGGAGAGTACCAATAAAACTTAAGTGACTGTATGTCAGTGGCTGTTCCACTTCAAATTACGTAGAGATATAGTCACGGAAGGTAAATACTACCTGGATGATCAGAAATATTTACTTTCTTTTTACACAGCACCGGCTCAGTTTGAGGTGGACCTAGATATCACACCAAGTAAGTTCGGGTTCCTTTTCACTTGCGCGTACCACCTGAGTCCAAATCTTCCTTTACTGCCTCCAAGGGGAGTGTGAAGATACTTCGATATCTTCCCTTCGATAGTCTTCGTAGTCATTGTATTTGTACTGTTTTATCTTGGTCGGTTGTGCAGACAATATGATTCGTGACTGTACTTTCTCCTCAATTCACCGTCTGCGCAGACAGGATCAAAGATTGCCCAAGGAATATTTTTCTCAGTCTAGAGTGGCTTCATCCATTCTTAATATACTTTACTTGTTCGTGAGATGGCTTTGCTATTCAACTGCTTTTTTAGTTGAAAGTAATAGCGAATGCCAAGATTTACTCTTCATTACATCTCATCGCTGGCCTCGTTGTCAGAATTATTACCTAGATATACTCAGAATTATATCTGTCTAAATTCACTTTCTGTCTGAGACGTCTGTGTTGAATGACCTTTTTTTGTAGACACCATAAGAAGGGTGTTGTTTTGGAGCGGGAAAACTAACATTTTGCAAAGGTCCATTCGTCATTCCAATTTTTGACCACTTTTTGGAGTAAGTCTCAATATTAGCTTCTAATTCGCTTAAAGCAAATGCCTTGAAGTGGCTCTATATCTTCTTTGGCGTTAACGGTATGAGGTCGTACTAAATGGGTATTTTCGAGTAGCGTATACACGGATGTTAATATAATTTGATTCGTTTGATGAGTATGCGCACTAAAAAATTGACGAAGTACTTTAAATGTTCGTTGAACAGAATGTGAATATTAGAAACAAATGATGTGACACACAACTGCTGTTAAGGTGTCTTTCCTACAATCGTCAGCAATTGTTTGTTTTATGCGAGTTATTGAACAGACTTCTGCAAGATTGCACCTCTAAAATTGCGTGTTAATTTTTCAAACATTTTTCAATGTAAAAGAAATTTCATAGTAGTGAGGGATTAGCCTTCTGATGTTGAAGTCCCCATTGTTAGTCCGGATAATCCAATCAGGAATCTAAGTATAAACATCTTTCAATCATTATCTAGTGTTCCGGGAAAAGGAATCTATTCTACGCTCACAAAATAGCTCATTAACAGGATTATTAGTGTCACAAGCTTGTTAGTCAAAACAGATCGCGCAACTTGTTTTATTTTTTCCTTTTCTCTAACGGTTTTAATCTGTATTTAAATATTCAAAAAGTGTTAAAGCTTATATGTCATAGAACTGAAACAAACAAAGTTATAATAACCTACTCATTGAATGTAGAAGTTAGGGCAAAAAACTTTAACGAACATTTTATGACAAAGATTAATGTGTTGTCTTAAAATGGCTCCAAAAGGATAGCAAACCAAAGCAATTTAGCATGGATCAAAGTTGGTTCTATAAAGCCAAGGGAGAAGGTGAATATAAGTCGCGGTTACATGAACCCAGCCATGGTTCGTGGCCTTCCTACCTTATTATCGTCAGCATGCGAGAAAGGGAATCTTTATTAGCAATTGCATTGCATTTCCTCTTTTGAGTCTATAAAACTTCTGTCTACTTTAAGAAGACGTCTGTTTGACATCGGGATTGTCAGTAGGACATTTTTGCTTTCGTGCAACCACAGTAATTTTTTTCTAGCCTCACAGTATTTTTGAAGAAATATACTACCATTATTTTTTTCTGTTTTTTTTCCAGATAATCCATATTATTTTTACAATGACAAGTCATCGCCAAGGACTCCAGATTCAGCTACTTCCAGTAAAGGTTTCTCAATATTTAAGAGAAGAAATTCAAAGGGCAGTAGTCCGCGTGTCACAATACCCGAAAAGATACGACCAATTAATTCAGGGAATCTTGATTCGGCTGCATCGATTTTGGGCAGCCCCCGAGGAAGTTTTGGATCATTGGGTTCATATTCTGGTGGTGGAGGATTCTTGCAAGTAAGTTATCGGAATATAGTACATACACATAAAGCAAACTCTCTAATAATTTTCTTTTATTTATTTATAAATTAGACCTTCGAATTAGGTTCACCAACAAGTGTAAATGGACCATTTATACGTCGTCAAAATACAATTGAGTCATTTCGTGAGAGGTTAGGTTCCTACAATGAATCTGGATCATATAATCCCGAGAATGACGATGTATTTAATGCATCACCCAGAAGGTAGGACTATGGTATCCGTATTCGTATTTCTGTAATTCAAATCAATTTTTTTTTAGCAAGAATCACCACACATTGCCCAGCCACGGATCACGTAGGCATTCTTTTGGTAATTTTAGCCATCGAGATCGTTTTAAGAGTCCAACATCCCCAGATGAGGTACCAAATATGATTGCACCAAGGCCACCAGTTGTATCACCCAACAGATACCGCGGTTCGAGTGGTCGTCGAAGAGGTGAGTTCCAATTGTAATTTTAATTTGTTTAGAAATGTTAGCAAATTATTCGTTTGTATGAGTAGTTGGTAAAGTTCGTCAGTGAACAGAAGATTTCGGATCTTGAAGTGTGTCATCTTTAATGACCCTTAGCAATTCGCAGACTGGTCAAGTGTATATATTGAACCTTTGATAGCTATGTATCTCATCCTAAAAACTGATGGTTTAGCTCTAGTATTTCCTTTACCGCACATCGTAGGTAGCTCCCTATCATTGCAGCATCCCACCTTATCGGTATAGATGTTTAATTTCCAGTTAGACCGTACAAACTCATATAATGGGCGTTTTTTTTTTTTTTTTTTTGCAGTGCTAGATTGCAAATCTGTCAAATCAGCTGTCACATTTAGTTGCTAAGCTTCATTTATTGTCAGTACAGTACTGAAAGAATTTCACAACCAACCCACGCTATTGGATACTCACACATCAATAATTTCTTAAGAATATATCGCGGCTGTGAAAGCAAGTGTTGAAGAGGACCACAATCCATCTGTCCTAAAAAAATACTGTCAATAGAAACCAGTACAATGCGATTACCAATGATTATTTTTTCCTAAATTTGCGTGACATCAATGTGGAAGAACTGTGCTTCCAACAGCATGGTGCTCTACTTGATACTATTTACCAACGAAAGCGTTGGTTTATTGAAAACACGAAAACTGGACCCATCAATTGGGCACCAAGATCGCGTGGTTTGACAATGTTGGGTTATTTTTTGAGGGGCTACGTCAAGTCACTAGTTTATGTCGATAAGCCAGCAAGGATTGACGATTTAGAGCTAAACATTGTTCCAGTATAAAACTATTTTCAAATATGAAAATAAAGTGAATTTAATAAATCGTCATCAAGTTAATTTCTTTGTGTTTTATTTAAACAAAAAAGTCTGAACCTCTTAAAAAAACACCCTCTAGATTAAGAACAGAAGAGTAGCAAAATTTCTACTAATATTAACCAAACGATGCCCTGAAAGTTGCATACCAAATTCCACTTAGCAATCAGCCATCTTTCACATACTGGTAGAAAAAACAACATCCAGTTTATTTAGAAGGACTCAATCATACTCATTTTATAAACTAAACAGTTGAAGATTAGTGCAATGCGTCATACTTTCAGGATATCTATTTTTTTAAAAGTGCGACAATTATTTCCATTTTTCAGACACTAGATGCTATGAAGCATTCTGGATACTTAGGATAATCTTCTTACGTTTTTGTTTGTCATTTTTAAATATATACGGGTATTTACTCAAGTAACTGCACCCACCTTTGACATTGAGCAACTCTTCAAAGTGAACCCTCCATCTGCTTAAAATACGTGTATTCTTCATAAGCTTGTGGCTTTTCTAGGATTACATTTTGGCATGTCATGCATTCACTTCTGGAAGCCGTAATTTTTCAGTATTTTCTTCGGAATTTTGTGCGCAATTTCTGTTCTCATTTCAGCGAACTGAAATCATGATCTTGCCACTACTTACTTAATCTTAAAACTTGAGGAGAGCACGATCTCCCGGTCATTCACATTGGGTATCTGTTACATTTTATCAAATGTTGATATTAAAACAAAAATGTATTCACAAAGGTTACGTTGTTGGTCTTATTTTCGACTGTGAGCATTCTTGGCATGCACCCAACTGCAATCGATCTTTTTTATGCCCTACTTTTCGTGCGAGATCTGGTTATTTTTGAAATGTAAAGAAAATTTGCAAACTGATCCGGAATCAAACGATAATTCTCAACAAAATATCTTTCGCAGCATTCGGCTGGACGAGAATCCACCGCCTTTCTCGACTCTATACTGAGTTTATTAAATTAAATAATCAAAATCAAGTCTAATCTAGATTAAAGCCTTCTTTACGGGTGAGAAATATTTAGTAATATGCAAAACCATCGAAAAAATATTAAAGCTTTATAGTCTAAGCGGCTCCACGGCATAGTTTTAACAGCATGCCACTAAGTAGGCCTAGGATAAGATGGTTCAATCTTGATTAGCATTTTCTTTGCGAAATACATAGTTTCTCTAACAAACTGTCAATCAATCAATAGTATTTAATCAATACGCAAGAAGGAGAAAAGATAGACAGCTCACCTGACAAGTAAAGATACAATAGTCCAGTAAATATTGACTTACATCTTTTCATTACTCTCTCAAAAGTAAAAAAATCGTAGTTCCCCTTGTCATTTTTTTCACGGAGTCTTTCTCATAGCCAGATTATTATGTTTTTTGGAACTTCTCATTGCCTTCCGAATTGGTGGGGACAACAAATTGCTTATGAACACCTCATCTACCAACGTAATGATAGATAAACTTAACCACTGCGCGACGCCAATCGCCAAATATCAAATAAGTATTTTTGAGTATTTTTATATTGAATTATACGCGGATAGGAGATCTAAAAGAAACCGTACCAGAAATAAGATTACTTACTTTTCCCTGAAATCATAAAATGTTTACGAATTCAGAAATCCCATAACGTCTACCTGCTCCCCACGACAGCCAGCTGGTCCAGAATTCCACTGCAAAACTAACACGGAAGTTTTTACTTCACTCTAAACTCAATCCTATTTTTGGATCTAATTTCAGAAATGAAGAAACGCTAAAAAAAACCATTTAACTTTCCCATTCCATTAACAAACAAAAATAATATACAGAGATTCTCAAAAAAAAAAACCGCTAAATCGACACCATTCAAAACAATCGCGTTGACTTTGGACACATGTTCTCTGAGTTTGACAGCACTGCCATTATACTCATCAACATTTCTCACTCACAGCTCCAAAACTCTTTCTTTGTGTCGATTTCCAAAAAAGTTTATCCCAACTCTTGGAACATGTTATAGACTTACTCGTATGACCGATTTACTTAACCAGAAAATGCTTTAAATCAGAAAAAAATATGGTTGCCCTTCTATTATTTTTCTTGTTTTGTTGTTGTTGTTGTGTGTAGAACGGTTTCTCTTTCCCATTTTCAGAATTCATATGTAAACACATTACCCCTATGGTAATCTATGAGTACAAAGAGGAACCAATGGAAATCATTGCTTTTTAACTGGCACGTGCCACAACACCATTGAGTTCCTGTTTTTGGAGCAGGCACAGCTATAAAACTCCCTCCTTTTCCTTCTCCAATTGATAGTAAGAAAACAGGAACTGTAAACGAGTGTCCAATAATTATTATTCTACTACTTTACTTTGTGCTCTGCGGTTGCAGTAGCAACCATAATGAGTGCTTAACGTTAACCGGAAACTGCAGTTGACAATTATTACGGTAATGCTACTCCATGTTTTATAATAATGTTCTGTTCCTCTTTCTATTTTTCTGCAGTTCCTTTTATGTTTAACACTGACCTCTCCCCATATTTTAAGGAGTGCATTAACAAAATGAACATTGTCGTACCCTTTTAAAAAAAACGAGGATCAAACTGTCATCGTCGATTTGAATGCAAAATTTTAAAATTGTTTCATAAATTTGTTTTTGTGGTAAATGAGGACGCACGCGTCTGCTGCCATGATGAATGGACGTATTCAGAGATGATAACTCTCACTTTTGTATTGTCTTGTAATTGCAACTGTTAAGCGTTCATTTGCAATAATTTATAAACGTTAATGATGTTGATTTTGAACCTGAGACGGACAGTAGCAGTAGCGGCCGGCATGGCGCGGCATACGACAACGTCAACGGCAACGATAACGACATCGACAATAACAACGAAGACGAGACTCTGCATTTTGTAGCGCTTTACTTGGGAATACGACTCACGTAGGTTAAGTTGGTGTAGAGTTGGCGCCAATGCCAGAGACGCGCGGTTTCCACTGAGAGTTATTACGACAATTTGTAGAGAAAATTGTGTATAAATTTGAAATAAATGTGGGCAAAGCTGTTTTTAAACGGAGCTTAAACAGAGCTAACACGGCATCAAATCATGGTATCACCAGGGATCAGTTTCAATTGACGACAAAAACGATGGCAGCGACCGAACGACTGACGCATGACAGAGATTAGATGGTGTGATGTAATGGGGTGTCTTTTTGGTTGATTGGTTTGTGTTTTCTTTTTTTTGTACTCGTAGATTTTGCGTGAGGGTAGTTGTAGCGAATGGCAAATGATTGATTTAATAGTAAAGAAGAGGTTCTAACACTGTGGATAATTTAGAGATATGTAATTGATGCACATTCAAGAGACGGAAAAGATGAATGCGATTCCTTGTTTGAATGAAAAGTGGCGTCAGTTTGACAAGAAACTGCTACCGGCTCCAGCTACAAATAGAAGTATGATAGTACTCGTAGTTAGGTGTACATAGAGATGTTAAAAGGTGTCAAGTGATTACAATTATTTTACGGAGAAGAAATATTAATTAGTGTTATTGATGTTATAAGAGTTTTGAGAAATGTAATCACTTTTTCTGCGTGTAGGTATGCATTTTACGATAATTATTCAAATAAACTTTTGCCGCGAATTATTAATTCAATTGTTATTTATTTTTTCGTTATCAAACAAATGCCTGAATGCACCTCTTTTTTAACTTGCACATCAGGCAATGTGTTTTATAAAGTGTTGTATAACTTTTTTTACACGAAGCTGTGACCAGGGAGGATGTACTGGGATGATAAGGGTCTTATATAAAGTTTCCCTTTTTTATTTAAGAAAGGGCTTGGCTGATCAATCACCATTTTAGGCCAAAGAAACAGCAATTGGCCAGAGCTGTTTTTTATTTAATATTAGTTCTGGTGTTATAAATATAATTTCTGGTAGTATAGATTCATTAAAAGCGTCTCCTTTCTTAAGAATCGGATAAACAATGCTGAGGCTCCATTCATACTTTGGGCGGACCATGCTTTGAAGATGAATTGGTGAATGCTCCTTACCAAAAAATCTTCAATTGCATTAAACAGCTCGGCAGGATGGGTGTGTCATCTTCAGCACCGGTTTTACATTGAGTTTGTAAAATTGACAATAAAGTTGTTTTTGGGCATACCATACTCATACCCGATAGCTACGCCACACTGTATGCTTCGTATCTCCGTTTATAGAGTTTCTGGCATTCTTCCTCAAACCATAGACCGAAAGAAACTTAGCACTTCAGTGGTGGGCTCTCTACCTTTTTGCCAGCACTGTCATTGGTCTTTAGTAATTGATCGCAGTAGTATTGTACACCTCGACAGTTTGTGTCTAAATCTATCTTCAATTGCATATCCGCATTCGATCGGTATCAATCTGCTTAGTATACTGTGATCAAAAAGTAGTAAGATTTTCTAAATAAAACACAAACGGCTTATTATTCCTTCAAATTTATTTCATCCACTTCAAAGTATACCGATTCTGATAGAATACAGTTATACCAACATTCCGCGATAGTCAAATCGAGTCAAAACGATGTCCCCGGTTTCTAAGTTTCGGGAATAGCGTTGCGGGACGATATGGGTTGAATTTTTAACCAAATAGTCATATCCAGTGCAGTGTGAGATGGCGCGCATTATCAAGTTTTTTTTGGAACCAAACGTTTGAGACCAAAATGGTTTCAAATTGATTGTATCGACCCAAAAGATATTCCCGTGATCAACAAGATCTCTAATACTTAATCGACGATTTTTAAGCACCAAAACTTTGAGTTCCTTGACATGGTGTTCATCGGTATACGTCGAAAGATTGTCATTATATTCAACGCGTTCTATGAATTATTTGAACAACTTATACCAATCAGAACACTCGCTTTAGCTAGGGCATTGTAAACATCTTTGCTGAACTTTTTCACTCATTTGAAAAATCGAAAAAAGGTGAAAGTAAATAAGCACATCTTATTAACTACTAAATATATTGATACGAAATTTGACACTCATGTCGTTTAGAGTGCTACGAACCTAAACAAAAACTCGTTTGTATAAACCCGCACGGTTTAAATGTAAAAGTATCACTAATTTTTCGACAGAAAATATATCGCAGTTTATCATCCCCTTTTTCCTGCTGCTTAGCGACGATTTCTTTGATGGCAGTTATATTTGCTTTGCAGCGTAAGCTAGGGCCTATATATAAGTTGCTCCAAAGCCTGTTCTATAAGTGGAACTAACCTAAGTTCATTGTCTTTATTTAATTTGCACAAGTCGTCAACAGTAACTAGAGGTTTGATTACATAACGATGGTTCCTTACGCTAACATATACAAACACAGTTTTGTGACAAAATTCGAAGTTACCGTATTCATCAACATAGTCGCCTTCTAGACTGATACAATCATTCCAGCTTCGTTTTAAAATTTCTGTGCCTTTGTTATGAACGATTTGTCCAACCCTTCAGACTACGCTTCAGTTTCGGCGATCACCTCTTCATTGGAGCCATACCTGTTTCCGGGAAGCATTTTTTTTTGAGGTTTGCCAACGTTTCAGCCATTGCCACCACACATCGCTCCAAACAGCGGTCTGAATCAATAACACATTGTTGTTTGTTTTTTTTTCAAATGCCGCACCCACTTCAAATAGAGCTTACTCAAATACTCGTGCAAAATATGATGTGAATGGTCTATTGATATCTTTGCGATGTCAGCTATCACACGGATTTTCACTTTACGGTTGTTCAAAACGATTTTGTGGATTTTTTATGTTTTCTGGCGTAATAACCTTATTAAGGCGCCCAGACGATTCAGCATCATCTGTGTCGGTACGACAGCTTTTGAATTCAGAAAATCAGGGACAAATGGTTGCTTTCGACGGAGCAGCTTTCTTATAACACACCATACTTGGGTTTTAACCATATTTTTTCTCATCAAATATCAGTGTTTTATCAACGCACGAAGCTCATTGTTTCTTTCCATGGTTATGAGAACATTCTGAGCGCTATGATAACATAAAGCCCGTCCATTAGCCCGTCCATTAGCCCAACCTACAACATAAAAACACTTTTCTAAGTTTACTATTTATCGTAGCGTTAAAGATGAAAACAAAAATATTGCTCAATGTTTCTTTGGTTTGTCTGAAAAGCAGAAAAAGTTAGAAAACATTAAAACGAATCGAATTCACTGGCTCCCATCAACGGGGTCCTCCTTGGTCGTTTCGAGAAATTATTCGAAACATATACAGCTCTGTTTACCAAAATAAAGAATAGCTGCATCAATCGTTGTCAAGATATGAACCTTATTTAATGTTTATCATAAATAATAACTTCAGAATTTAATCAAGCGAATAAATGAATAACTTAAGCCAAGTCCGATCGCAGTGTATCAGGATGTAACACGGTACTAAGTAATATTTGAAAGTCTGTTAAATAATTTGAACTAAATACAAAGATTTAATCGCCAATGTAATATCCTTCCTTAGGCGAAACTTGTGCCCACCTTTCAGGCTACTTCTCAATGGCGTAGCTAAGAAAATTATTTGGCTTTGACGAATAAAACACAAGAGCCTTTCAGACATCATTCCTAGCCGTATAATAATGATGAGCGTTTTTCTTATGGAATAAAGCATACCTTCGGATAAGAAAACTTAACCAGTCTGCTTTGGTGCCGGTTTAAATCTAAACAGCTGTTGAGGGTAGATTTCTGCGGTGATATTCTGGTTCTCCTGATACCGATTTTGAACTTTTGTTACTTGTCAACGCATGGTTTTTGAGTTATTTTACGGGTTCACTTACTACAACTGTTGAATTTCTTTCAACGATGAATTTCAGATGCCCAGAAGCTTTACGAAATGTACACTGACATTTTGAGTAATGACTTTACATTGCCCTGTTTGAAGTAAAGTATTTCCAACTTCTAAATAGTTGGACAAGATGGGGTAAAAAAAGTGTCATAATGTGAATGTGCCATAATTTTTGCGTCAAGTGTCATTGTGCTGTGATATTTATGTTACAGACAAATAGAGAATTAGTTGAAAATAAGTAATGGAGCGATACACACCTGAAGAACGTTGTAACGCAGCATTAATTTCGTTTTTCTCGTCGTACTGCACCATGTGCGCGAACAATTAAGCGTTTGGCTGAGCGTCTCTTGCAAACTGAGTTTGCTAGAGATGTAGCAAGAAGTGGCCAGCCCCGTATTTATTCGACCGAGAATATCACTGCTGTGGCGGAGGACATCCGAGAGATTCCACAAACATCGACGAGACAACGATGCACACAATTTGGCATCAGCAGATGTTCGTTGCGTCGAATATTGGTGACAGACCTGAAGATGTTCCCTTCTAAAGAGCAAATCGTTCACCAATTTCTGCCTGCTGACCATCAAGTGTGGTTAACTTACTCCCATGTTCTGTTATTTTGCTCTCTCAACTTTATTGCTGAGTTTATTTCTGAATTCAGGATATTACAGAACGGCTCAGGGACAATGAAAGAATCAACCGAAATGTTTCTTGCTACTTCGTCGGCTATATTTCAATTCCGATCAGGCATCCACCAAAGTTTTACTTTGTTTATAAGGAAGAAGTCTTGTAGTATATTGAAGCAGTGCAAGACTGATTTGGAGTCAATGAGATTAGAGCCTAATACTTTAATGTCCGTTGGTATTTTTTTGCCACTGCGTCCTGCCACCCAGATCGAGTGAGTTCTATTGGTATAGTTCAAAGGCGTTGATAGCAAGTAGGGGTGTTTGACTGCCATAATGAGTGTAAATCTTATTATTAGTAATAGACCTGATTACGTTCTCTCTGCACTTGCATAGTCGCTTCTGAATTTGAAGATGAATAGGTTCAATAAAACATCGAATGTAGTGGTGATTGTTATTCTAATTACTAGTCTCTACCATTATAGTGATTTGTTATGTTTTATGCTCCCAACTGAAAGAAGCATAGATGATTGCAGGTTTAGCAATTGTTGCGTACATCAAAAAATTCCCAGTTTTAGTTATTTTAATTGTGGTAAGCCGTTTGTACAAGCAATTCACTAGAAATCTTAATCCCTTGAAAATGTTTCATTATACAGCCCATAGGACTAGAATAGGATTTCTTGGGTTCGTCAGTTTTATTATTTTGGTAAAGGCTACTATGGCATCGTTTTTTTAAGGGTTAACATTAAGGTCAATCCTTTGTCCGTATTTAGCTACGATGTTGAGACCTCTCTGGAGGTGTCCTGTTTCTTTGTTTCTTCAAATTTCCCTTTGATTAGAATAAAATGTTGGTTACCATGAGCGTAAGTTCATTTACATGATGAACATCGACAATAATAGGGTGAAAAGGATCTCCTGTTTTGAGAAAAGTTCCGCAGCAATGATTCTGAGTTGTACTCTGCCTAGTCAAGTTTTATTTATCTGTTTACTTGCATGTTTCCTATCCATATGCGTATAGTACTGCCTATTCCAATGTATAATATTAATGTGTCTAGATATCTGGGTATGATTTGTATTATTATAGTAAAAGCACTTTCAATGCCACTAAAGCCCTCCGTCATATTTGTGAGTGATTTCTACAAAATATAGCCCTGAAGTGCGTCGGTAGTTTATGTTCTTGGTTGGTTAGCATATTGATTTATGTGAAGGGGATTCATTTGGATAGATCATTTTGATGAGAAAATAAGAGGAGCGGACTTCGCGATCTATGGGCTTATACCCTAATTCTCAAAATTAACTTGTTTAGTAGTAAATACTCATATCTACGAAAATTCATCGAGTTAAAGACCGGGATAATATTTTCAAATGGAAACCTAAATCTAAAATACAGAACCCTAAATCTAAAAAATGGTGGCTACTTCCTAAAGTCTTCAACCACGACTTCATGAAGGGCTATTAGGTTATTTTACTGTCGGTCTTTCACAAAGTTGTTATAAATTCTTTTGAAAATCTTTTAAGTCGGCTCCCTTTGCTTCGGAGAAAATAAAACAGTGTTTTTTGTTTCTAGTTCAAATTCACAAATTCACATCCTAAGCCTTTTGATGTTGAAAAATCGAAAATCGTGATTCCCATAAATGAGTCTTTCAACGAAATTCTTTTAAAAAGAGGTATTTTATCCTTAGACCCTTTATCTCTGCGGTCTCGTGTAAAGCAACTTGGAATAACTAATTCCATGTCGCAGGAGTGATCCTATCCGACTTAGGAGACCCTCACACTATTATTGTTGAGGGAGTGAGTTCAAAATTGACTTTGTGCATACTCGTACATACGAGTACAGATTATGTCAACAAGTCACGTTTCCACGGGAAAAGTGTTTCCTTTTTTTTCTCTTTATTTTACAGTCAGCTCCTTACAAAAATAAAACAAAGTAACAGGAAAAAAAGAAAAGAGAAATATTAATTTAATCAAGTGTCCAGTGGTGGCTTCCTCCCGAGTCCCACAACAGAGCAGCTTGTGTTTTTTGATCCGTTGTCAATCACGGACAATCATATGTTGCATTTTTAATTTTGAATTTTCTGTCGCCGCTCGTCATTTTCGGTCTCCTCCGGCCATTATTGTTTATTCATAAAAGTTATTAATATTTTTTTTCCCTCCTTATTTTTATTATTATATTTTACTTACCTTCTTTATAAGTGTTGTGTTTTCTTTATATTTGGAGGGAGAAGAATACCAATTTACAGCAACACGAAGAATAACAGCAAAAACGACAAAAAAAAAAAAAAAAAAAATAAAATGACAACAACTCTCTGACGGGTTATGGCTAAAGTATGGCTACCAATGCCATAATTTTAGAGTTTGACGTCGTTGCTTGTCTTTTTCTGTTCGTACTTTATAGTATTGATTGTTCTTTTTTCGTACTTCGTATTATAATTATTCCTTGGTTACTTAGATTTTTATTCGCTTTGGATTCTCCATTTTGATTAATTGTTGTTCTTTTTGCGTGATAGTGATATTTTAACACGTTCAATTTTTGCACGCGCTACTGTCGTTTGCGCTTGCTCACTTTTGCTTGGCCAGAGCTGAGTGTTCTGTTGCTGTTTGGTTGCATTGTGCCAACAGATATCGGAACGATAGTCAAGCGATTGGATCGTGTCTTTTGAAAGCGATTGCCGCGAACTATCGATTTTTGGTGGGCAATACGAAAATTGCAGTGTTTTATCGATTGTTTTACCGTAAAGTGCATAGCGTGTTAGCGGTGTTTTAACGTACGGAAATGTTTAGAAATAATAATTGAGCGATTTAAGTGATTCAGTTTTCTGAATGTGTCATTTAAAAACAATTGTTTAAAAAAAAAAACTCGACCACAAAGTAAAATCGAAGTTATTTCCTTCATTTGAAAAATAGTTGTATGGAGGAAATGGAAATGAAGGAATTTTGTTGCGGTGAGTTTGATTTTTTATTTTTTTTTAACTAGATCAACTATTTATTTTTGTTTTTAAAGCATATCTTGAATTTTTTTTAACATAATTTTCGGTTTCTCTACGTGTCGTGCTCAAAAACGTTTGTAACGATCTTCCTTAGGTTCGCTACATGCGTTTTTTTTTATTATGAATTTAAACTACTGTACTTAGTTATGGATTTGACTATTTTTCAGCATAAATTTGTTTATAAAAATGTAAGTTAATGCAACAGAATATTTTGAATGTAGTTTCGAACCGGATTTTTATCCGTTCTGGAAAACTGTGATCTATAAGTGCCGCTTGAAGTACGAGTATAAATTAATAAAATATATTGACGATCCGTTCTGACTATTAAATTCGATAAGAATTTTGAATAAAAATATTTGTTCTACGGATTCTCTATAAGTGTAGATTCTCTATAAGGTTTTTACTGTCATAAAGGAAATGATTATTTATAGCGATGTTACATCTTCTTACGTGTAATAGAGGTGATTGGTTTCAAATCGATACACAGGACAACACAGAATTTGTCCAACGAACTCCTTTGGTTTAGGTGATCCTTTACTCCTACTAAGAATAATTATTCTTGATTGTTTTGGTTTTTTGTGTTGTAAACTTTTCACGAATTCTATTTTTTAACTGCTCGCTTAGATCACTGTCAATTCTATTAATTCTTTCATCTGAGTTTTGAACCACTTGATTTCACTCAACATGTACTGTAGTAGCTGTTATCTAAGGCGAATCTTTACAGAATCTCGACTGAGTTTTTCTTCTCTTTGTAATAAAGAGTTTACCAACACAAAAAATAATTCCTTTATACTTCTTACATAATATATCCCTAAAAACTTTGTGGTTTTGATAAAAAAGGTGAGTGAGCGCTTCAATGGAAGAGTGTTTATTGTACATACATATAATCAAAGAAGAAATGTACATATTGAAATATACCAATAATTCGATCTTAAAGAGACTTCGACATGGGACTCGTTTAATTTAGTTTCACAAAGTTATTCTCAAATGAGGAACTGCGTAACACAAACTTGGAAACCTTTCCACCTGGTCCGCTGAAATATTTAACGCGTCTAAATACATCTAATGCTGCATATATATGTACATATATCTTTCACGTAACTGCATTAAGTTGCCTAAATGTGTGTGTCTAAGTACCATTCTATAGGCCGTTCTATAATGGATCACCTCGTTGGTGAGGCTGATTTTGATGTACCTGATTAGGGCCTCTGTCAGTTGATGGTATACCATCTGATTCACTCAGCTTAAATTTTTGTATAATAAAAAAAAACTTGCACAACGAATTTGAACACTGCATTGACATACTCAAATACTCGTATTATTTTCAAATTCTTCGTTTTCATTAGAACGTCATAGTACATGATCGTACTTTAATAATCTTCCCCTTCGATTTTATTTCATAATATGCACAAGAGGCATTGTTAATTTCAAGTGGGTCTCGATTAGATAGGTACAAATAGTGGTATTATGAGTGGTAACTGAGAGGCCCAGGTTGGTCGCATTGTTCGAACCCAGAACCTATTGAAATCTTAATAAATTTGTAGTGTCAGCAATACCGGCTACGCTTAGATTTTTTAATTTAAAGAAAAGCTAATCACTTATACAGTGTCCGCCTTAAATAATTGCCAGCCTATGGAAAACTCTTTCATTCTCTTCCACTAAATGTTTGAAAAAACCGCTGGTCTTTCTCTCTCAATACAAATTGACCATACGAACAACACAATGAGAGGAGAGACTAAGCCATGTACCATGCCGGAGTATTGCGTCAGCAGCTTGTTGAATAACGATAATAGTGGTTTGAAAGTCACTGCAATGCTTCGAAAGCCTGACCAGCCTTTCCGAAAAAATGCGTAGATATATATTGACAATAATCCGTTGTATAGAACATCGTTTGATTTTGCAAGCAATGTTAGCAGAAGGTTTGTAAACTTGGGGAAATGCTAATGCTAAAACTTGTTTCTCTATTTTCGTGAGTTACTCAGCCGGAGGTAATCTGGTAACAGGCTTACAGAAGATGTCGATTGAAACAATATGAAGCATGGTTTGGAGTTTAGCTCTTATTGAGAATCTCGTGGAATCCGTGACGTTGACATATGCCGGTCGCTGAACTTTAGCTATTAGTTTTAAGTTAAACTTCTTCTATAAACCATCAGTCCATATTAGAGAATCCGAGTTATCATACTCCTATGTTGGGTTGTTAGGCCTACGACGAAAGTCTACCACACTTTTGCAGGAGTACATGGTCTCCATGGCTTTCTTACCACCACGTTCGTTAACGTTGTCCTTTCAGTGTAGCTCTGGATCTACTACATCTACATCAATTCCTATTGCAAAGACTTGAAGTAGGAACAGTAAAGAGCAGCAGGGAATTTAGTATTTTTTTTGGAGAAAAGATCAGCTCAGTTTTCCTTGGCGTAACACTGAGACGGCAGTTATATATCCATTCAATATACTTGAATAGTGCAACTGATACAACATCGATATAGTGATGAGCTTATTCTAGTCCTTCTTACATTAATAAGTAAATACCGGATTTTTCATAATCTGTGCGAGGCATAAGGTTTCTTAATTTCCAATGTCCATAACGTTTATAAGGGTACTAAGATACGAGTACTACAATATTTAGAAATACTCCGTCATTGAATATTATTCTCATATCATCACTTTTCCTTCATAATCAGGGTTCAGTTAATGGCAGGATGTACGATATGTTTGTAATATTTAAAAAGTTCTATGTATACACCATTTCCTGATGCTGCGCTCAACAAATTTGTATAGATTGTGACAAAAACAACACATATAGTATGTGCTCGTATGTACAAACGTCCTTGTTTAATTTTCAGGCAAATTTTCTCAAATGTACCAAAATCATCAAATAGGAATTTCCGATCTCCCACTCTATTTGTATATCCAGACTTGCTCCGACTCATCCAATCCCAATTTCCGATTCCACAACGTCACAAGACAAACCAAACATACTCGTACTAGTACGTATTGATCACGCGCCACAGTACTCGCCTCCTCGTCCAAAGCAAACAATGTTACAAATTGGTTTATGTTCAAATTCAAATAAACAATCGACGTGATCTGCATGAGAGCCTATGTTAGGTCCCACGTATGCCAAGTAGCGCGTGTTGGAAGTGCAGTGTCGGTACTCGGTAGCTACCATTTGACTTCTCATTTTGGCAGTACGACTAGAAAGAAGTTAGAAGCGATTGTTGGCATAAAAAAATTGCTTGGTTCTGAGCTCTGTCGTCTACACGAAGAAGAGTGGGGTGAAAGGAAATAGATATTACATATAAAAACTCGCACAGGAAATGCTATCGAAGTAATACAAAATCAGTCCCTAGAGCCATATAAACTTCCGGAGAATAGTTGTTAATACGAGTACTTTTAAAAATCTCTCCCGTTCTATCTACGAAATGAGTAGGGAAGAGAAAATCCTTTTATAATCATTCATAACTTTAAAAAGAAAAGGGAGCACGAGCCAGTTGTGAAGTCTTAAAAATAAGAAAAAAGGGGAGAAGTCGTTCTGATTTTACACTGTGGCTACTGTATTAAAGAGATGAATACGATGGAAAAGGTATGGACAGGAAATCCCTTAGATTAAATATCTACATAGGCGACAACTTTGTTTTTTTCCAATAATTTTAAATTTGTTTTGTGTTCATGGTGTATTCACTTGAAAAGAACCTCTAAAAGAACTCATCTTCTGCAATCAAGTGGATTATGAATGAAAAACACTGGAAACGTGGGGTTGAATATTTTCCACCCTTGTTGTACTATACAGCAGTCCGACACAACAATACTGTGTTTGCCGGTACGACAGAAATTGCTTCATCAAGTGCGTACGATGCGACGAATACATTATCACTTGAAATCATTGCTAGAGGGTAGAGGAATACCTTTTAGTAGATCGCTTGAGTAAGTGTTTCGGTTGGAAGCATTTATCTACGAACATCTGTATCTGTGTAGTGATCGTATAAATGTTATTTCATTCGTTTTGCTCTTAGATCGCTGGGAATGAAGAGTTTTTGAACCGTATGAAGTATAATTCAGTGGCAGATCACTATCACAACGATAATAATGATGATGATCAGCGATGTCGGGGCTTGACACCACTTTAAATTAAATTTATGCATTTTAAATATTTTTTTTATGCAAACGTCTAGGATTCCCATACCACTTGTAGGTGAGTGATATAGGTTTTATGGCTTTCTCTTAAGTTGTATATACATATGTACATATGACAAGATGAAGGGGAGATGCACTTAAAGCGCATTTGTTGAAGAAGTTTGTTTTGGTTACCTTAATGACTTTCAAGATCGATTATCGACTCGCATGAGAGATGGAGGGGAAAAATGAAATTTCTATTTTTGTTAGAAGAAATTGAATTACAGGAGATAAAGTGGCGCTTAGTCCGTAGTTTTTCATAGTTGTAAAATGTAATATTGATAAAAAAAAAATATATTTCTGATATTAAAGACATCTTGTGAACAATTCGCTACAACATTATACTCGTACGTCTCAGTTGTCTAACCTTTATTTTTTTTACAATTCAAGCACATTTCATTTTCTGGGTACTTGTGTCCGACCTGAACATTTCCATATGTATGTCTCGATTGGTGGAGATTATCCATCAAGATTTCAGGTTGATGGATCTTGAATAAGATTTCCTTTTCATCCGGAGAAGTCGATGTTCTTCCCTCTTCTTTTGTTCGTAGAGCGCACGAACAGCTCTGCTTTTCTTTTCGTCGCCTCTTAATAATCAAGTTGCTTACCTTCATCCTTCATTAGTTTCGTGGAATTGGGTTACATTAGACTTGTCGCGTAGATAAGGAAGGGATACGCGATAGGCAAAGGTAATGGAGGTTTGTTTCAATTGTGGACGTTCAATGTTAAGCATCCTCATTGTATTTTTCGTTGTTTTGGAATCTGACATATCCGTAGATGGTCGGATATACGGGGTGTTCCGGATAATGTGCCGAAAACTTTAAGAAGGGGATATCCCTTGACATATTTTGAGAAAGTGCTGATTGATTGTTTGATTGAGGCGCGGCTCAACCCCGGACAGTTTATTTAATGCTTAGGACAAATATATAACTTAAAAACTAACATTAATATGATATAAAAATACGGTAAAGGCAAGGGTTCCAGGAGCTTGGGAGATTGAATTTCGAATTCTGGTTTAGCTGATCTTAAAGTCGAACCCATTAACCATGTTGTTCGCAGTTCGCAGTATTCTGGTCAAAAGTTCGTTACAGTCGTAGTCGGTTCGGTGAAAGTTTATGTGGAAGAAGGGTTCAGACCTAAGGTTACGTGGATTGGTATTGATGGATATCATTTGTAGCATGGTAGGGCAGTCAATACAAATAGTTGATGAGTACATCAGCAATTTTTCAATGTTTTTTGAGTGGCTGAAGATTAATTAGCTTTAAACGATCACTGAGTGGCTTTCGTAGTAAGGGGCCCAAACTTAGTTATCATATTCCACTATGGACCTAACGAATGTAAGGTAAAGGGATTTAGTGACGTAAGGGTTAAAGAAAATCACATATAACACCTAAATCTCTTAGTAAGGTGACAGGGGGTATTAATTCATTGCCGATGTTTGGTATTTACTAGCGCCTGCGCTATGTGCAAGTATTTTAAGGGTACTAAAAATCCCTTCAGTGCGCGCAAATGATATAAAAAAAATTAAACTATAGTTCTTCATATCATCTGCATAGATGGAAATGTGTGATTCTTTGATAATGAAAAATACATCATTGATTGCCAGTATAAATATCAGAGGAACGAGGTGACTTCCTTGAGGTACACTAGATGTACATATCTACAATGGGATCGGAAACAAAAGATTTAAAAAGAACTTTATATTGACGACTTGTCAAATAAGATTTGATCCACAAGATGAACCCAGGTTGGAACCCGAGAGCTTCAAGCTTAAGAAGTATTATTTCGTGCGAAATTTTATCGAAGGCTATGCTAAAATCGGTAGAAATTACATCGATTTCGTTTCCGTTTTCCAATGCACAGAGAGTAGTAAAAACGAATTCTGTTAAATTAGTAATAGTTGATCTTCTTTTTAGAAAACCGTTCTGATAAGGAGAGAAGATAGTTTGAGTATACAAGAGAGTTTATTACCGATGGGACGGTAATTAGAGATTTCATTTTTGGGACCTTTTTTATGCAGCGGAATTATGTACGATCTCTTCCGCAATGAAGTTAAAATATTTTGCAATATACAGAGCTGAAAGAGGATGGATAGAGGTTTGGCCAAGATGTTTTTACATTTTTTTCAAAACAATGGCAGGCAGCCCGTCAGGACCCGGATAGTACTGGTCTTTGAGCAGGTTTATTTTCCCCATTACATGTTCAATGTTAACATAAACTGATGTAAGTGAAGTTTGGGCACATCTACTCATGTAAGAAATATAGTTGATATCAGGTTCTCCAACATGATTAGCAAACGATTGACTAAAGAATTTAGATAATAACTTTGAGACTTCTTCAGAGTTGTTCGAGGATTCGTTTGAAAATCTCAGGGTGAGCAATTATCAGATTTTCGTGTATGTGTTTATGAAGTGAAAAAAATAATTCAGATAAGTTCAGGTTGCATGTGGCTTAAGTAATCATGATAGAGTGATTCACACAGCTAAAAAAAGGGTATAAGCTTGCTGATAACCGAAGAGGTAGACCGAGATTTGAGATACGTATGCCATAGTTTATTTCTTTTGTTACGCAGCGAGCGTAGCTCATTATTGTACCAGGGTGGTGAGAACGGGACCCTTTTTGGGAACGAAGAGAACGGCTTTTTTAAATAGTTTGAAGATTAGTGTGTAGAAAAGTTCCATAGATAATTCTATCGAACTCTATTGGAGCTATTTGAGATACTGTCGAAATTAGTAGTACCAAGCAAGTAGTTCAATTTTCCGAAATCAGTCCTATGAAAATTTAAATGGTGAGAATTCTGCGGCCGAATTATTATATTTTATTTTCTTTACTGTAAGTGAACGTTAGGGATAAATGTGGGTAGTAGCTATAGGGAAAGATGTTTGCTATCTGTGACACCACAAATATCGGCATCGGACAAGAAAACACGATCAAGTATCGGTGAGGGTGTACGTCGGAAGTGCAACCCCTCGGAGATACAGAGGTTTTAAGCAAAGTCTTACGCTGCCCTGTTTTGACTCCTATTGAAAATAACATCTTTCAAATTTATGCGTGTATGGTAATAACTGGGGTATCGTTGAACTCGTAATTATAGTACATAGTACTTTAGGTGTTTCAAAGCCCTAAAATTAATGTGTCAAAAGTTATTGAAGATCAAAAGTTGTTTTTTTTTTTTAAATTTTAAATTTTGACTTTATCATTTTTTTTTTCGAAAAAATATCTTAATAACTCCAACTTTTTGCTACTTTGGAACGTGTATCTAGTATTTTTTTTTTTCTTAAAATATGTCAAGGAATCTCCCCTTAAAGTCTTCGGGGGATATAATGTTGCAGTCTCTTACGTCGATAATCATAATCAATTTGGTTGACGGTTTTTAAAATCTTGGGATCGCTATGTTCCTTTGTGTATATTGAGCTCAGAAACCGTATAGGTTTTACTTTTTAGCATATTACCTGGGGCAAAACCGCCAACGATGTTTGTGGAGGAGTTCGTAGAAACAATCTTGGTGCGGATTGTTTCCACTAGTCTACTACTAATCCACCGCCGAACCTTATAATATTTACGCCTATTACTCATTTAGTGACTTTCAGTATTCGGTAATCCCTATATAGCATACTGAAAAATTAGAGATCAGAATATTGGTATTAAGAAAAAGAGTCATTTTTATGGATATTAGGGGTGAAAGTAATCACAGCGTTCTATAGGTGTATCTTCTATTAAATCGATTAACTGAAAATCCAGCGTAAGCTGTGTAAACGCTCCTTTTCTCTTAACGCATTCTCAAATAGATCATTATTACCCAACAGTAAAATACAAAATGATGAAGTTGGTTCTGTATGTGCATGTGTGATCTTTAATAAATTAGTATACATATAAAGTGTATGCATACCCGTACCTACTCCTCGATAATAAAACGAAAACATCAAGTGACTGCCTATCAACGGAGAGCACAGCAAACAATTTCACTTTCCAATGGATGACGGTCGAAGTGTACTAATAAACCAGAAAACCTACAGACCTATTGTCTAAAGGAGTACGAGTACTATGTATAGTACAAGAACTCTTGACAACTGCTGTCCAAGTCTCAAGTGTTTTTAGATTATAGTGCGGGCTTTGTTTTTTGTCTGCCTGCGATAAAAAAAATTACAATTCACAAGGACAGTTCAATTGAAAAAATCCCGAAATAAGAAAATCCCTACCTAATTAAATGCGGGTCACATGTGTCAGTCGAGACTAACTATTAAAATTCTTAAGTGTCAGTTCATGCTGTGCATACACATTTGTTGTCCTTTGTTTGGCTTTTAATCCTCATGTGTGAATTTTCAAAAGAATTCTGTACAAAAGTACTTTTCCAGTCCTTGAGTAGGGTATTTCTGGGCATCCCTTTTTATTTTTAAACCTACAGCTTTGCACTTGGAGCCATATGGAAACATGAAGTTATCATAAATAAAACTTTTAAATGACATTAATCACAAACGCTACATGTAAAATCGTCCAAATCTACTGTCACTTTCTGCCTTCCAGATGGCACATTTAGGGATCTTAAAAAAACTGTCAAATAAAAAAATGTCATAATCATACAAAATTACAGAATATTGTTTTGTATTAATTTAAATCGAACAGAGTGTGTGCAAGCGCAGATATTCGTACGGATACATTAACATTTGTGTATAAGATACGAACGCGATTAACGCAGTTTCTCTATATGTTCACAGAACGAACTAAAAGAAATTCCATCGAATTAAATGAATGAGGCATTATGAGGGTCCGTCTGTTTGCTTATACGAGAAGCATATTTTCATTGAAACCAATTTTATACAGTGTGGGCCTTAACCAAAGGAACATCTGCGGTGGAAAGTGGAATAGATGGACTCTGGCTTGTGTACCAGTATACGAGTATACTATGCACACATGTAGAGCACGTAAACAAGCGATTTCCTGTCGTTCCTAATCTACAACTGGAGAGAGAACACGCGCTCAATGGACGAGATCTCTATGGATTGCCTCTACTCCATTGGCTCCAACCCCTCCCTGATTCTAAACAACATTTCCACAGCTCTAAAGCTAATATCTCGATTTAGAAAAAAAAAATTAAAAAATTAAAATCAGTTCACGGAACACACTAAATCCGTCCATTAAATGAAAATAAACTCGTGTTGCATTGGAGGTCTGGATTGTGTCGGCGATGAAGGGCGGCATACACTAGTCGATTGCAGAGACATTTTTAGTCCAAAATTAGAAAAAAAAAACAATGTGATGTGCTTCATTGCAGTACCAGAAGGTGTCCATGTGTCCAAAAATGGAGAAAATTTGATTTTTTGATTTATTAAAAAAAAAGTTTATTAGGTACCTGTTCTTGGAAGAGCTATGGTAGCAGTTCCAGGAGTATGGTGAAGACGAAGAATGTTATGGCAGAAGAATCTGGTGCAGGGATTTGTATTTCAATATTTTGAAGAAGGGATAATAAAATGGTTTACAGTAGTTGGAAATAGTTTATTGAAATCTGAATGAAACAACACTCTAATTACAATATATGTATTGATGTACAACTTAAATATCAAAGGCAATCATAGTGCGAGTTCGGTGATTTCAACAATGCAAATTTTCTGCCTATTAGAGGTATACCATCTCAGTACAATATCTATCAAAAACTCAATATGAAAGCAATTTCCAGTCAAATTATATTTTATACTTTCCTCTTAGGTCAGTGTTTAAAAAGTTGCTCGAAGAAAAAGAAAACAAAAACCAATAAAGTAGTAGTACGATCACCATTTTCATTCGATAATTGCTGGAGTTGCACTGTGAGCTGGGTTGGTGTATGGTAGGTATTTTGATTTTATAGCCACGATAAAAATATTTGTCTCTGTCTGGCTATTTAAAAAATTATCACCTTTTCAAGTAGCACCTCCACATGGCCTCGATTGACAGTTTTCTACCTGAGACAGGTAGTAATGATTTCTTCAAAATAAGCTGATGTTTAGTTAGTAGAGTTCGTGAGTATCTTGCATGGCTGATTTCGCTTTATACGCGGAAGAAACTCGGCACATTTAATGCGACGTCTCTGATGTCTTGTTGGCAATGTCGCTACTTGTCTTCTGCACTTAATTTAGATTCATAGAATTTCTCGAAATTTGAATTTGAGAGACTCGGTCCAACAGTTGACATATGACTTGAGATAGTGGATTCTTACGAATGCAGCTTTAAGGCATTTCCTCGCCGTAGTCTATCGGTATTCTGGCCTCCCTCTCGCTGAGAAGTTCCGATATATGGAATTCTAACGCTGTTTCAATCTCAATATGGTCAAAATAGCCTTTATTCTTTTTTAGTAGCGATGTCGTACATACACTATGTTCTTCACCAAACTCGTAAGATATTTTTTTCTTATTAAACTGCCATCTACTCGTGCATGAAGGCAAATAGCATTAACTTGCATGAAAATAACACTTCAAATGACCAGCCACCAGCAACCACGCTATAAAATTGAGGGTGACGGTGTAGAAAATAACATGAAATCACATCCTGTTCGATTATGAGACACTTGATTGTCGTAGGGAACTGGCCAGCTCCAGATCCCTAGGAACAAAAGCAGGCAGGCAATGTCTGATGACTTTTCCAAGGCTGTCATTTTGGCTTTGAAGCATTTTAGCATCCTCGTAGGTGGTTAGGCCAACGAGGACCGGGTTCGGGTCTCCTTCCCTTTGATTTTCTGTTAGGATATCCTCCCTGAGACTCAGACGTTCCATCTATTCCCACAAGGTAGTGGGTTCTATCCAAATTAACACCGCCCGAGTTGTTACCTTTTAACTCATATCTCGGAGTGTACAACAACCTAACGGTCAACATATTAATAGAGATTCGACGAATCAAAACAGCTGTTTTGAAACAATTTGATACAAAACTGAAAGACAAAGTCAATGCTTTACAAAACCCCGATCTAAACAGTTCTACACAAAGCATAAAAATTACACTGGCTACGATCTTCAACAGTTTACTATAACTGATAAAACACTTTTACTTAAACGCCTCGATATATTCATTCATTGAGAACATTTTTAAAGAAAACTGATTCCCGATTTGTTTACGTTACAGAAACAACAGATATACAATTTTGATCTAATTTATCTGACTAAATTTCATAGCTATTTCTCTATGCGCTGTTTTTATAATTATAATTTTCTTATGTGGATCTTTTAAGTTAGATGAAGAGTAGGACATGGCATATTTCCTGGATTTTCTCTTATTTCGGTAAAGTGGTTCGCGAATTTTTTTCGTTTGCCTTCTAAGTCCCAAGTTACCTATAAATACGAGTAGATGAATTTAAGCCGAAGATAATAATTGCAAAACGTTCTCACTTGCTCGAATTTGAGAATTTACAATAACTTCAGCGGTTTTCTTAGGATTGATTAAAAAGCGATAAATATTTCGAACCACCATACTAATTTGTTCAATTATAAATAAAAGTGGCTCGTCAAAATATGGTTCCACCATATCCGCTATAAGCCCAGTTTTCATTATTTGGTTATCGATGGTACGCTTTAAAAGACCCAAATATTTAAATTTTAAGATTTTCGAAAATTAAATTAACAATAATTTTATTCATTTTTTATTTAGATATAATTCAAGTACGTTGTTTACAAAATAAATGAAATATTAAAATGTGACTGCTACGTTAATGTTTTTAACAAGTAAATATTAACATACCTACTCAAGTGTTTACATTAAGCTACATATGTAATAGACTTCTTCGCTCTTACGCCTAAAGTGATGAGATGGTCAAGGAGATATGTTAATACTCGTATCTAATATTTTTTAAAGTAGGAACCATTTAGTGCTTTTAGCAAAACTCCAAAAATCTAATGTCCGTCATTCGGGAAAATTCTTGACGGTGATCGAAGAAAAGATCAGCAATGTGAGTTCTTCTCCGGTGAAGACAGCGCACAGCAAATGAAAAATCGTATCCTTCTCCTCTTAATCTCCGCAGCTCCTGCAAAAATCGTTTGTAGGGGATATTCATTGGCAAATCTTTCGGCATATCAGTAAATTTTGCCTGTGATGCTCAAATACACATGTAGTCATATACACAAATACAAATTGAGGATGAAGAGTACGATGTAGTCAGCATTTTGACCTGCTGATTCAACAGGCAGGCTGCACATAAATTAAGAAACGTGAACTATGCACAGAAAAAACAACAAAATTGGTAAAAGTGCGACTTAAATACGCGATTTAATACATACGATGAAAGTCTTCTATAGAAATTGTATACGAGGGGCGTCCAATATATTCTCGGTATCGATATGAAGGAAAATGCGAATTTAATTTAAATTGTTTTTATTTTTCAATATAATCTCCCCTAACATCAATGCATTTGTTACATCTTGAGATAAGCTTTTTTAAACCCTCAAAAAAATAAATTTCCTCTTTCTCTGCAAAATACCCATTTATTGCCGACTTGAGTTCTTCATCATCCGAAAATCTTTTTCCACGAAGATTTTTTTCAAATCCGGAAACAGGAAATAATCACTAGGGGCAAGGTCTGGACTATAGGGTGGGTGTTAGATTTCTTCGAAACCACAATCCCGCGCAGCAGCTTTGGAAACTCGCGCCGTGTGAACAGGAGCGTTGTCATGAAGAAGCAACACACCCGCTGCGAGTTTAGGCCGTCTTTGCCTCCCGCAAATTATGCAAAGTGCAAGCGTAGGATGTGGCGTTGATGGTTTCACCTTTTTTTTTGTACTCAATGAGCAAGATTCCCTTTGAGTCCCAAAAAACTGTGGCCATGAGCTTCCCGGCAGACGGAGTGACTTTGAACTTCTTCGGGGGGTCTGTTCCTTTTTTATGCCACTGCATGGACTCTTGTTTGCTTTCAGGGTCATAGTGGTGGACCCATGTTTCGTCCCCAGTAACAATTCGATCCATAACACCGTCCGCATTCTCACTACACATCTCCAAAAGCTCTCTACAGCATGCGATTCTCACTTTTTTCTGAGGCGCTGTAAGCATTCGTGGCACCCACCTTGCACTGACCTTTGAAAGGTTAAGATGGTCATGAAGAATGGTGTGAATGGTACCAATTGAAAGCTTGGTGATCTCTGCCATCATTTTCACCTTTATTCGGGCATCCTCAAGAACAAGTTTTTCGACTTCTTTGATGCTTTCTCCCGTACAAACAGTAGCCGGGGCGCCGGAGCGGGGGTCGTCTTCAATGCTCTCTCTACCTCTCTTGAACTCACTTGACCACTTTTGCACAGTTGATAATGAAGGTGCGGAACGCTGGTAAACAGCCACCATCTCTTCATGAATAGTTTTTTGACTTTTTCCTTGCTTAGTGAGAAATTTAATTACAGCGCGATGCTCAATTTTCACCATCATCGTCTCAGTTGCCATTATGATTCTGTTTAACTAGAGATAAAACGCGAATTAATAATCACATTTATATGAAATTTTACATGAATGCACTAAAATAGTAGTATTACTTGATAAATAAGTCAATTTATATATACAACCACAGCTTCACCCCGATCCCGAGAATATGTTGAACGCCCCGTATGTAGCTAAAGCCTTTATGAATTATGTCTAAACTAAACCTTTGCTCTCTTAATAAAAATAATATTTATTCACTTCAAACAGATGGTTCAGGATTCGAAACTATTTGTTACCATTTATGAGTTGCTTCAGTATACTCGTTTGTACATATGTTTTCAGAAAACTTAAGATGCCATGTCTCTATTACTTTCTTTCTCCTACATTTTATACGAACGCATTATACAATAGTTTGATCAATAGTTTCTCGGTGAAGTATCAACAAACAAATGGACAAATATGTTTAATTAATTCCAGTTTGGATTTCAGATAACAATTAGTATTTTTGAATACGAATACGAGTCATTAGTAATAATTTCTAACCTAAAATACTGATTTCAATCCACCAAAGTTTAATGAAGAGAAGCCAGAAGAACTATCGTCCAATTCATGGAAATAGACTGAAACAAGAACCTCGTTTTTAATATACATACTATAGTACTCATATGCTTATGTACATATACGCGTATCTACCATTTATTCTCTCACTCAAGCTCATGGCTAATTGAAAACCATTCAAGGCGTCTAGGGTCAGATTTTTAAACGAGAAATGCGTTTTTTACTCAGCATCACCCTAAGGTTATTCACATTTAACACGTTACGCTGAGTAAACGGGAAATTGAAATTGAACTTGAATGAGTGCCCATCGACAGATGCACTTCAACGCAACCATTCCGATCGTTATGTTGCGCCTGCTCCACCATAAAGGGCGTCTAATTTCTAACATCCGGTTCGGCTGGCGAAGCATTCCAAAACATAAGCTATTTTCGCAGATGTTGCACACTTGCTGCGAAATTCTTAGATATCCAATTTTATTTATTGAGCTCCAACTAGAAGTACGATGCGAATATCATTCCCACCACCAGACGGTTACGAACAGACACCAACCACGCGTGCTTTTCCATAATTTATATGATGTTTTCGGCAGAGCTATTCAAAAAAATGAAGTACAACGTTGAAATTTATGTATGAGGACACGTATTATTAGAAGAGCGTCTTCTGGAGTTCAGGAATGTGAGAAGGAATAGGGATGCCCTGTTTAAAGGTGAGCGACTGAGCATTGCTAGATTCAGAATTCCAACTTCATGTACTAAAACTGAAATGAAATGTAAATTTGATTGATGGACGATAAAGTGCAATGGTGTGTTGTCACTGCCTCACTGACTAAACCATTCGGATAAGATTAATTCATGTTTTATTAGAGGGAGATCAGAATCTTTTTTTAGAGATAAAAAGGGGAAAAAGGGGAAACAACTTAGCACGCATTAGTGTGACTTTTGGTTGTTTTGTAAACAAATTTCTGTTCTAAATGTTCTGTGAATGAAAAATGGACAAAAGCTTCTTTGAGAAGTAAGTTTGAGGTTGCTGAAAGAAGCAAATGCATCATTTGGAAAAGGAGAATTTATGGTATGTTGAAAAGAATTTCTTTGGTGCTGTGGCAATTTTCGAAGGCATCCATTGTAATAGTGTATTTTAGGAGGAAGTATTAGTAATCATAGACTCATTGAAGCAGAACTAAATTTGAAACAAATAACAAAATGAAAAAATTCTAGAGACGACTACCATAAAAGAAATTTATGTGTTTAATGATGAACTTTAGGATTCCTAATCGAATTTAATATCACAAAGAAACACTCTGAAATCCTCGTCAAAATTGAAATCACAAAATTGAAAAATTAGGAGTTCTATTGCTTAATTTATTTTCTTTGTAATATGTTCTCATACTCGTAGTATTCTCAGTAATTATTGTTACGATTTTGGAGAAGTATCGATAAACTGTAACATGACAATTGTTAACTATTGATGGTTTAAAGATTATCGAACCAGATGCAAAACAGCATTTGTCCAGCCCGTCCCTAAAAAAGGCGAATCTTCTTCTTTCTCCTCCTACAGACCCATTGCACTCCCTTCTTTCCAAGGTCATGGAAACGCTGATAAATCGTCTGTGGAACCAAAGTTTACATCAATCTGGCGAAAGCGAGATAGTTGCACTTTATATTTCTAAGGCATTTGACAGAGTTTGGCATCAGTCTTTTCTGTCGAAAATGCGCGCTTTTGGGATCGATGACTCTCTTCTTCAATGGATTAGAAATTACCTTACGCAGCGTTCAATTCAGGTTGTCTTGGATTGTTTCAAGTCTGATGTTCACAAAGTAAATGCTGGTGTGCCCCAGGGCTCCGTTCTGTCTACGACACTCCGATACTTTTTAATTTTCATAAACGATCTCTTCTGCTACTTCTAATGCAATATATTCCTTTGCTGACAGCAGTGCTCTCCGCTTTTCATATTCGTTCCTGGACTCACGTCCCTGCTCTTCGGATGCAGAACGGGAATGCCAGCGCATGTTAGGCTCATTCTGATATTAACAGCATAAGTAATTGGGGAAACACTAACAGAGTAGAATTTAATGCTTCCAAAACCCAAGGCTATCTGCTGTCGTTAAAGTGAAATTTAAACACCCATCCATTGTCCATGAATGGCACTTGCATCATCGAAACCGAAAAACTTTCCATTCTCGGTATGTGTGTCAATGACAACATACGTTGGAAAGACCACTTATTTGATGTCGCCTAAAATGCTCTGAAATACTAGGTTTCCTCAAGCAATGTAACAACTAGTTCACCCCTTCTGATTTGGCCGCAATGTAAAGTGTATATTTTTTAGAGGTTTGGTTTTTAAACTGGCAATACTGTTACTACAGATTGTCAATTTGACAGTTGCAATTTAATTTGTGTTTAGTACGTTTTGCCATTTCACGATGAATAGATTAACGCCAGAACAACGCGTGGAAATTGTGCAAACTTATTTTAAAAACCATGGTTCGGTTCGCTAGACTTATTGTGCGCTACGTCTATTTTACGGTCGACATAATCGTCCATCTGAGCTAGTTATTCGGAACACGATAAATCGTTTTCGCACCACGTACACTCTAGCATACTCTAGTGTAGTACCTAGTGACAAACGGTGCGAACAGAAGAAGTTATTGCCGTTGTGGAGCTCAGTGTAGAGGAGAATCCGAATAAGTCGATTCGCCACAGTACACAGCAAATGGAGCTATGCCATGCCCATCCACTTTGTGGAAGATTTTACGGAGAGATCTTATCTTAAAAGCTTATAAGATCCAGCTAGTGCAAGGGTTAAAACCGCGTGATTAGTGTGACCATTACACTCGTCATAGGTTCGGTGAATGGGATGAAAACACGATTCAGCTTGATTCTCATTTTCAGCGCAAAATTTTGTTCTCCGATGTAAACAAGCTAAATTGCCGAATTTGGAGTTGAGAAAACCCGGAAGCCTTTGTCGAGACGCCCTTACAACCATTAAAACTCACTGTTTGGTGTGCTTTATGGGCTGATGGAATCATCAGCACATATTTCTTTAAGGACAGTGACAGAGCTTTGGTTTCAACAATATGGCCCAAGATGCCACACGACGGGCGACACCATCAATTTATTACGGGAAACGTTTTCTGAGCGCATAATTTCACGTGATGGACCTTTGAACTGGCCTCCATGATCCTGTGATCTCACACCTTTAGTTTACCTTCTGTGAAGTCACTAGTCTATGCCGATAAACCAGAGACATGGGACGCGTCAACATTCGCCGTTTTATTGTTGATATACGGTCTCAGTTGCTCGATAAAGTTGTCGAAAATTGGACTTCACGATTGCGCTTCATTCGAGCTAGCCTGGCGCGCATATGTCAGATATCATATTTAAACACTAATGGCATAAAATTATCTATTAAATTAGCTTCAAGTGTTTTATATCATGTTGAATTTTGATTCAATATTCATATTCATATTGATTCGTTCCTAAGCCATACAATTCGCTTATAGAATGCCTTGCCGATCTCTCATTATAACTTGCAAACATTTAAAACCAACATGTGTCGATATCTCTCCTTCTTTCCTCCCTAACTTTCCTTCGTCCGCGCGGTGTGCAAGCATTTTAAGGATACGAAATTCCTTGAGCGCGCGTCAATTATATTATATATTATATAAAAAATAAAATATTTTGCCCTTTTGCGTTCGCTTTAAAACAGTGCACAAGATAACGATGATTTTAATTTGTTGACAATCAGAGGTACTTCTTAGTACTCACCAGTGCCTTGCACTAGGTCTAATACCGAACAAAACTTTGATATTAACTTGACAGGTAATATCAAAAACTGTAACAGTTTCAGTTGATTAAGTTTATATCTTAGTCTTGTTACACATCTAAAGAATTTTTTTCAAATAGCAATGCAGTACTTTTTCACGGTTCATTGACATTTATGTTCAGTATTGTTAGAAAATTCATAAAGAGAGTTACAGAGAGCTGGTCGTCATAATCGATCAACTAAGCTCACTATTCGTTTTATTGTGAATAAATTTCATATCACATTCACTCTAAATTCCACATACATACGCCAATGTAATGAGCGCGCTGAAGTATGGCGG
This sequence comes from Volucella bombylans, assembly GCA_949129095.1. Lineage (NCBI taxonomy): Eukaryota > Metazoa > Arthropoda > Insecta > Diptera > Syrphidae > Volucella > Volucella bombylans. The sequence continues at coordinate 123,773,265 of OX422140.1, read as the reverse complement.
TAGATTTGTAATTATCAATTCGGTATCGATCGCAACAGTTTGGGATTTGTCTGTCCACTATGTAGAAAATATGGACGAAAGATCTGGATCTACACCTGAATAAGATCGAACTGGTTTAGGAACTTAAACTACGAGACCGTGGCTTACCAGATTAGGGTCTGGCCTAACTTGAAGTCGATCATTATTTTTATACAAAACTCTTTAGTTACAAGGCTCAGATTTAACCCAATGAGTTTGTGAGCAACCAAAATTGCCATTTCTGAGGTGAAGCAAACCTAAAAGAGCCCAATGCAACTCAATTACACCAATAAAAGTGCAGTGTCTGATGTGGTATCACGCTTGTGGCAGCATCGGGCCGAAACGAACTAATGCTTTCAGTCAGATCTCAGATTAAAGTAAGAAACAGCACGTTTTGCGATGCCGCTGACAGCAAACATCCAAGGTTTTAGAACTACGTGAGAGCTGTCCGCAGAACAGAATGATAATGTCATCGTGATGGGAGATCTGAACTCCAGACTAAGCGTCTACAACTCAAAAAAACAATTAATAATAAATAAATAAATAAAGTAAATAATTTAGCGATTTCTGCAATGTCAAATTTAACATCTCATAAGGGCTTAAGAATGCCCAAGGCCTGACACAAAATCAGCTAGATACTCGTATCACGTAGGAAACAAATAGTAAACCAGATCGATTTCACAGACATTTTTTTTGAGTTTTTATTTCAATGATTATTTTCTAATTTCTATGCCGAAAAACGACTAAACTCATCGATTATTTTTAAAAAATTTGCTTTTATACCTTTCACAATCGGTAAAATCGGGAAGGAGCAGTGGCAGAAGATATGGCATTTTATTCACGTGGTTAATTAGTTAGTATGCGAATGCACCTTGCGACGATAGAACGTATTTTGCTTCAAAGATTACCTCAAGATCTAAAAGCTATCGTATGATCTCAGTTCCAAGCTACTAGTACCAGTTATGAGAGTGACAGCTTCATTTCCAAATCAGTAAGTTCCGAAACACACCACATTAACTGGAACGAATTAAACTACTTAGTTAGAGGTCTGAACCTGCCTAAAAGTAAAGCGGAAATTATAGCTTCTCGACTGAAACAGTGGAATGAGCTAGAAAGAATAAGTGGCCAAAGAAAGATTCGAAGACGGAGATTGTACACCGCGTGCTGTTGACAAACGCCACATGGGCATAGTACCCCGGCGTAAAATCCCGAACTTTACAAATTCATTTGTCTCGATCCCTTGAAAATAAATAAATAAATAAATATATGCTCAATTGAACCAATTTAAAGACAATATGGGCGCCTATTGAGAAGAGCAACATTTGATGAATTTTTAACGTCGTAATCAGACCCAATACAATGAGAGAATGATGGGAGATTATATTTTGGGGCTAATTTTAACGAAACAGTCCATACAATCACAATAGAAGTATACATTTTGTCGCTACTACTATTTGTTTTAAATTGTTATTTAGTTAGTAAAAAAAAATTCAAATTTCAGTGACTTTGAGAGGATGTAATGGCTCGCCGTGCATTACTCGCGGATTTTTAATGCCCCAGAACTGGAAATACGTCGTCACTCATGATTATTTTTGACGCAAAATCATGCACTTTGTTGCTGTGGGCGTAGGTTACAGGCGATTCACGGTCAACACCCATCAGCTGATAGACTGTCTGCACTTTGTAAGGAAACATCTTCAAGACTTTCACCAAAATGTGCCGCAGAGACGTGTGTGGAATTACCAATTGTATAGCATATCGTCTGGTCGACGTCGGCGGAGCCTCTACAACATCTTCAGCCACGGTAGCGATATTCTCAGCTGATAGAGAGGTACGAAGCCTTCCAGGGTTTTGCTCGGTCCCTTAACTTAACATTCAAGTGGGTATGAATACACTTGTAATGCCTCAGCATGTGTTAAGGTTTTTGGAAAATGGGATAGAGAGAAAAAAAAAGATTTTTGGGTTCAGTGGTTATTTCGCTCCTTCAGTGGCATCCAACATTTAATGAGGAGACTAAATTCTTAGTGGAAGTTGGCTTGTTGTTGATTTCTAGACAACTACTCATCTCACTTGATGAGAGGTTGGTATTCGAACACTGAACCTTCCGATTTGGAAACCAGTCCAGTCCACCCACGTATTATTCCAGTCTCTAAGAGTCATCTCTAAGAGATTTGACATTCGACGCCATTTGCAAAATCTATGGCACATATATTATGGCCCACCTTGTACAATAAAGGGATAAAAAAAGGAACTCTTCTTAAAATTCATATTTCCATTCTTTCCAGCTACATAATTTTTTTCTTAATTAATAGAGTGTGAGAAATAACAATCAGATAATCAAAATTCAGGCTCAAAATTTATGTTGACCGGTGTTATCAGACGATGGGTCGTTTTAGAAACTCACATATAAATCCTCGAAGAAATTGTTACGAGACTAATATCTTTTCATAGCCACTCTCAAGTTTCTTACTGTATCAGGTTGTGGTAGATAAGATATAGCACAATGATACATTTATCATAAGGAAAAATAGTTCTTAACATTATCACCCTGTGGAAAGTCAATGAGAAACCTCCGTAAATCACAAGTTGCACAAAAATACAGAAAGTAGAGAGTAACGAACTGTTGCGTTGAAAATTTGAACACTCTACTATGTAGGAATTAAGAATATAATTCGTACAAATGTTTTATGTTTTAGTTTTACAGTGCAGGGATACTGGGCAGGGATATATGAGCACGTTTCTTACTGCAATCCGATACTCCTTTGCGTGTTTAGAAATTCGTACATGTGCAATGTTTTATAATGACATACACATTGCGAAAAGGTTTTTTTTGTTTAAAAAAATATAAGAGTTTGAATAGTAAGACTACCTAATAAAAAAATCAATTTCACTTGCAATGTTCACAGAATTGCAAGTCGATTCATTGTTTCTAAATATCTGAAAATTAAATATATCGCTATTCAGAGAGGCTACAAATTGTTCCCTTAATATAGATTCATCATGACTGCCAGGTACAGGAAGGGCAAAAGTAGACGAAGACACTTTGTGTGGTCGCATGCATCCCAACATCAATAACATAATCTACAAACGGAAAGAGAATCAAAGTCTCCACCATTGAATATAAAGAAGCCACAAACATTAACCGGAAATATATTCCCTTTCCACACGCACATAACGCACAGGCAGGCAGGGTTACAATCTAGGGCCCTACACCCTCTTTACATAAGTCGATTGGTTGATGTCCCTCACTTTCGAATGCTACAATCGTTTTACTTTCCGGAAGTTGACAATTATTATATTCTGAAGTCTGCAATAATGCATACGGTCTTCAATTGAGTGAGCATAATGCGCTTTGCCAATGCATAAAGATGAAGAAACAAAAAAGGATTGTCACTTATTTTATGCTGGATAAAATAAGGCTTCCACAAATTCTGATAAATGACCAAATAAATTTGTGACTTGGAAGAGATTGAACCAAAATCCCAGACTTTCTGGTTAGTGTCTGAATTCAATTGGCATTTTGTTAATTTCTTCACTTACCACCACTTGGCTTGAGAGATATATTTGTATGTATGAATGTATAATATATGTTATATGAATGCGAGTAAGTTCGTACGGATGCAGGCCCATTATGTTGCTGCTCGCAGTTATCATACGAAATGGTATTTAATTGATCAAGGCAGAAAGACACACTTTATTCGTAATAGTGGGCACAAACAACATGTGGACATAAAGTGATGATTTAATTAATTTCAAACCTCGTCAGATGAAATGAAATAAAAATGAAAATGAAAACGAATTCCTTAATCAATTTCAATTTTTCAACTCAGTTTGCTAATTGTCGGTCTAGCGAAGACCACTGTCACGGAAGAAAATTCTTCGTGTCGCGCTAGTGAATCGACCACAAAAAATAAATCTCTTTGTCTCGTGCATCTGATCTTTTCGATTCCTAAATTTAGATCTCGATCGACATTTAAAAAAAGAAAAAACTTGACAGATCCTTGAACTGTTAATCATTTTTGTTTTATTTTTCATTATTTGCAATCGATATGCCAACGAAATAAAACACAAGTCGAACAGAGTAAGTGTCAGAATAAGAGAGGCAAAAAAAAAAACCTTTTTATGTCCGAAAGACCATCGTCACGATCACGCTCGCGTTCCTTATAATGAATCAGAGATCAACCCTCAAGAAGTTAAAAATTTTTCTCTCACTTTGATAGGGTTGTACTCAGATGCAGAAATTTCTTCTTTTATTTTTTTTTTTACTGGGAGACATAACACTTAGCAGATGTCCCAAGTGAACTAAAATGCCATGGCGTAAGAGTGAATCGCGATCAATTGTAGTGATCTTGCCAAGAGGAATTTTTGTGATAGATTTTCTGTGCTGTTGCTGTTGGTTGCGCTTCTGTTGTAATTGCTCTTACCGAAATTGCTATTACATTCGATTCGTTTTATTGCCGCCCTCAAATCGACGAAGAAGAATAGGAGGCATTGCGCCTGGATCTTTTTTTATGAACTTCCTCCAGTAGTCCGCCCTATAAGCGGTCCTCCGTTGGGCGCCATATATTCAAAACATACAAATGTTTTCGTTTTCTTCTTGGAGTTCGGTGCATGGAAGTTGTTGATGTTTTTGTTTCGGTTTTCATTTTTTATTTATTTTTTTTTTTATTTTTAAAAAAAATCAAAATAAAAACAGAAAAAGAAAACTTAAGACAGTTCAGGGAGCAAACGAATCGAAAGGTTTTATTTTGCTGCATCTGGTTTTCTCGACACGACACGATGATGCTGTTGCTTTAACTTCTCCTGTGCAACATGAGGGCGCATTTTTCTTTCAGCAGATATAGTAGGAACAGTAGTAGCGATTTAGTGGGCATAAAGATCGGTTTGGGGTGCTATAGTTTGTCTTGGCGGTGCTTTTTGATCGAAATAAGTAAGAATTAGGAAAGCTAATGGTTTTTCTATACAAAATGGAAGAAGTGCTTTGATTTTCAATTTTTTTGATGGTGATCGATTGTGTGTTGGGGGGAATATATAAAATGAATATGTGGTAACAAATAATAAATGAGAAGCTGTGGTTGTTGCGCGGTAAATAAAATATCTGGAAATATGCAAAAGTTGAAAGGTGATTGAGTAATTAAAAGTGACTTTACATTTCTTTCGCTGATAGTTTAAATTTAAAAAAAAATTTATTCCTTAATCTCATTTGGATTTTGTATGAAATTGTTTTCAATTTTTTGGTATAATCAGCTTGTGACGATACTTTAAAGAATAAATGAATTTTGGAACACTTTTAGAGAAATCGACCTTGAGAATCTTTTCGAACAAGTGAACAAACGACGGGCTCTACCTATTCAATCAGTTAGTACTCCACAAGAAGTCAGAAAATATGTCACTTTTAAAAGACTTTCTTCTTATAATTCCGCACAGTAATTAAAAGTACTTTCCAGCAACTCGATTTTAAATTAACCGTCTTCAGTCTTACATTAAAATCAACTAAATTTGTACTTTTATAGTTATAATAATGAATAATCTAGATGATAAAATTAAAATTGAATTCGCTTCTACAATATTAATGAAATCGAATCAAACTTTCAAAAAAATCGAGTTTCAAGTTGCCGTCAGCACACTTATAATAGAATCCTTCCTTGTCTAATAAGTTCAGTCGGAAGTGTCTACAAATAAAATAGTTGAAAATTGGTTGCGCTGAATGAATGGGTGCGTTTTACAGTCCTAAATTTTTTTTTTTAATTTTAGATTTTTGTAAATTTTTCAAATGGCTTCTAACAGTGCAACTATATAGAGAGGTAACCTTGTACATAATACCTTTTCGTCCCAACCTTCAAATGAATTCAAACATTCTCTCCTCCGCTTTTCCAGTTGATCATTCCAATGCTTGCACTTTGCGTAAGTCGAAGTGATATCATTGCTGGCTTTTCCAATTCAGAAATAGAGGTGTCAGCTCTTTTGTATGACAAGTAAGCCAATTTTCTTATTTCTTGCCGTCCTCCGTTTTTTTTCTCGCTGACCGCTCCTGTTTTTTGCGAAATCGGTTTAACTCGAAAAAAAAAACTACCAGAGTTCTTATTGCTGTCCGATACAACCGCTTCAACCGATTTTGTTACAGAAAATCTCCTTTAGTGCTTAAACGCCGATTTCATTCAAATATCGTGCTCGGGAAAAACCAACACCGACTATTTCCGCCGACTAGAACTCTAACCTTTGCTGGCAGTTTTACCCAAACATCGTAAACGGGGAAAGCGTTCGAAAGGAGGAGTGTCAAAAGTTGTCTTTCTCTTGGAACTAGATATTATCTAGACAGCAGAAGAACAGGGAGGTTGATAAGTATCGGGTGGGGAGTCATCTAACAACCTTATAGCATTTGCGTCTTCGATTACATGTGCTATTTCTTGCGCCTCAGGTCTTCGTGCTTTATTCTTTTGAACTCATTTTTGGTTAAATAAATCAATCTAAAGGGTGATTCTTTTAGAGGTACTTTTTCACAGCGACATGGTATTTTTGTTCAGTATTTCTTGACATTTCATAATGGAAAAACTTAGCGCAGCACAGCGTCTACAAATTATTCAGCTGTATTACGAAAATCAGCGGTTCTACTAGGAATGTGTTTCGTGCACTTTTGGTTCACATAATCGACCTACAGGACGTACAATTCGCTATATCATCGAAAAGTGTGCAACCAAATTTTCATTATTGGATAATGCGCGACAAAACAGACCACATCATAGTGAACAAAATATAGCGGCGGTAGTGCAGAGTGTACGCGATGACGGTGATGACGGTGATGAATCGATTCGGCACCGTTCTCAACAGCTTGGCATCTCGTATGCAGCAACAACTTGAAGTATTTTCCGTGAAGAACTGCAAGAACTGAATCCGCCCGCCCTTCCGAATCTTCTCCGTTTCAGTCAGTGGGCTCTTGAAAAGCTTGAACAATATCCACTGTTTTCAATAAAAATTTTGTTCGCTATGAGGCCCATTTCATGGACTAGTGGCTACGTCAATAACCAAGATAGCCGGCGACAATTGCAACACAGCCAGTGAAACCATGGCTTTATTGCGAGAACGATACGGTGAAGAGTTAATTTCACGGTTTGGACCGGTGAATTGGCCGGGACATCACACCTATAGACTTTTTCTTTTGTGGCTACATAAAGTCCAAATTCTACATGGATAAGCCAGCTACGATAGGAATTGGAAGCCAACTCGGGGCATTGGTAATGCTCGAACTCGTCATAGAAAATTGGAACTTTAAAATGGACCATGTTAGCCGCAGTTACGGCCAACATTTGAAAGAAATAATCTTTAAAAAAAAAAAATGTAAAGAATGGTTCGTTTGTACAATATGATAATAAAGATGGTGTACAATCATACGAGTAATAGGCTGAGCAGCTTTATAGCTTTCTCCATACTTCCTCATGGGTCATCGAAATCTAAAAATCTACTCAACTGTGGGATCAGTACATGAATATGTTGAAGATTTTCGTTTTAATGTGTCGGGCACAGTCGAAAACACAATGTGCGAATTGTTACCGTTGCGACATTTGTCCTTGATACAATACATGTGTAAGGGTTTTAATATAAGTGAGTTCGTCGTTGGCCTTAAAACAGTAGTCTTCTAAATATGATGAGATCATCTTGTATATTTCTTACGAATCATTTTATTTTTATTTTCTATAAATCTTACCTTTTAACTATGACTTTGTACTTAATCTTAAAAATGCGGCTTCAGAGAGATACAATATATAGCCTTAGTATTTAAATATACAAATTTAGTCTAAAGGTATGTATTTGCTATTGAACTTTGTTTCGCAAACTTTAGATATAAGTAACCAATATCCAGCTCGAAGGACCAACCTGCGTTTGATCTTTTTTAACTGTCTTTTAATTTAATTGCTTAGGTCTAGACAGTAACTTCTTTAAAGTTAGTTTAAACCACGTATTATGTATATTTAAGGAATAAGAATATATATTTTGAGTTAATAACACTTACATAAGTGTTAAACTGAAAAAAAAAAAAAAAACATCTAAGTTCTTGAGTGATGTAACCGGTGAAGCTAAATAATTTCGGACTGTCTATATACATAACAACGTCACAATAAATTTTAAATGCACAAGTTTCGATCCTTGACATCCATTGAAACCAGGTCACTATGGTTAAGGCTCTGCAGGGAAAGTCTGTATTCAAATATATCCAAATCAACGAATTTAAACACTAGCACCGTACCGTTGTTATATGTTTTTTTTGGGACGGTGCATACTTAACGACTTTTTTTAAATTTTTAATCACGTAATGCAGTTTTCTTTTACGTGTGCCACTGACCGTTCTCACACTCTGAAAAAGAGGGAGAAGAAAAAAAGAAGTATGCCAAAAATTATTACGTATTCAAAGACGTAACGCAAATCAACTTGTTTTGCTCTTCACGAAATTTATTACCATTGCCATTTGATGATGTTATTCGCATGTCGAATAGAATATCCAGAAGGTCGAGAGGGGACAGACCAAATTCTAAGTATTTCTTGTCCTAGCTACAGACTTTTTCAAATAAAATTAGCTATGTCATCTCGATCATATTGCTACCAGATATATTAAATCAAGAAATGAAAAAGTTCTCACAAAAAATAAGCAAACAAAAAAAAAACATCCGTCGCGACAAATTAAAGCAAACCCAATCGCTAGTACGTTGTTCACATTTTGCATGAAATTATGTAGATACTCGTATGTATCCAGACAATACCACATCCACGAAAGCATGCTCAAATGTTTTTTTTCTTTTCCTCTTTTTCGTTTCTTGATCTTGGTCTTGGCTGTTGGTTGTTGGTGTCTCTTGAAGAAAACCTATCATGCGACGTGTACTCTCAAGGACAATATTAATAATTCCAACAGACAAGTGCTGTTCCCCTTTCTTAAAAAAAAGCAGGAAAAATAAAATCTTACCATAAGAATCCTCTTGCTCTTCTGTTTGATCTCTGCCCATTTGTATGGATTGTGGGAGAGATACTTATATCTTTAAAAATAGAATACGCGCGAGCGTATCTTTTATTCTACGCGGCTAAGATATCATTATTATTAGCTCAAAGACAAATTTAAATACAAAAAAAGATACATTCATACGCATACAAAAACTTACATATATATGTATGTAGGAATAACTCTTAAGTGATATGCAAAGAAAAGGGCACTGTTTGCATTCCATGCAACGCTTCACCTCAAGGTGAGATAAAAAGGGATAAATATTACAAGTAGTTGCATAAATGATCCTAAGCAAATATTTAAATAGATTATCCTTCGATAAGACTATACCATCGATCGTTTAGGTATTTTCACTCAATATGGTTTTCTTTTGGACATTTTCAGATAACTGTGTAACCAGTTCGAATATGGACGACATCCTAATCATAACAGCCAAACACAGCGAACGTGCAATATTGCGAGCGAATTTTTTAAAAAATCATTTCGATAAAATTACCAAACAACGTGGCCGGAAACCTTTCAAGTAAGTCTTTGACAATTTATAAATTTATATGAACTAAAAAGGATTTAAGTATATTCGATTGATGTGTTGAACTATTACGAGTAGCTGCATTGAACATGACCAAAGCCGTGGCTTATTACTTAATTTTTAAAAATGTTCACTGTGTCAAGTTGGAAACGGAAGGGTTCAATGTGTTCTGAAATTGTTTAGCCTTGTTCGTAACTATGCACAATCTCTGCCAATTGGATATTAATAGATCCACTGTGGTCAATATTTTTGTGCCATATTCTGGGAGTCCCATACTCCGAATGTTTCTTTTCCAAGAGTTATCTAAATTTTGGATTGAAAAATAATTTTCTGGTACCTACAATTTAGAATTATGTTCTGAACCCAAATACAGCCGTTCGATATATTTTTGAGGTATTCGCGACAGATGATAGTCCAATGCTGCATAATTTTGGGCGGCCCTCCCCGTAACCGGTGTTTGGTTTGAAATCGTTTTATTGAGAAATGACGCCGTTTCTATTCTATAATTTTGAATGGTTCTCTCTGATCTGTTTTGGAATTCGAGGTTTATCAGGACCTCGTCTTCTACATACAATATTCTCGTCAGTCATCAATCGATCGTCTCTTCGGAGCACCGGTTTCGAGAGAACCTTAAGCGTCTTATATCCTAACAGAAACTCACAGATCGGTCTGTGGTGAGATTTTTTTTTTTATTTTCAGTGATTCCATAAATGAAACCAAACTTTCCCGTTTTGCCTGTGTCCATAGTTACCCCTCTACGGAAACAGGACAATATCATTTATGAGTTTATGACTTATTTGACACAGTTTATGCGAATGTGAATTTTTTCTATTTGTCTCATTTTGAATTCTAAGGTTGGACGCACAGTGATGAATAAAGCTGGGCATTGCGATAAGATGTATACAAATATTTGCTTGCAATGAATTTCCCAAGAAACATATAATTACAGCACGAAAAGACTACGCATGCAACCTTGAGTTCGCTGATTACTATGTCATAGAGTCTGGGTTCAAATTGGAGACCGACACCGAAAAACAGAAACAAAAACAATCTGTCGTCCTTCCCATTTTGTCAGATGTTGGTAAATCTCCGAAAGTGAAATCTTTTGCCTAGAACAGAATTTTTCACCCTCCGGCTTTTCGGAGTCGGCACACGATCATAGGTGGATCTCCTTGCATACAAAATGAACAGACGAATAATAATCTTAAAATGAAGTTAAAAATGAGTTCGAATAACTACTCGTATTGTGGATCCAGACAAATCCATTCATAATCAATCTTATTTGTTTGTTTTCAGTTTTCTTCACATCAAAATTGACGATGGTCCTTTTAGCGAAGACCTCGCACGGAAGTATCAAGATACCGCATTGCAAATTGTTATCCTGTGTCCAGCCTTATTGGCAATTTCACATTCGTATCTGCAGGCACAACTGTCGGCGATTTTGAAAATCGACAAGGTTCTGGCGATATTGTTGGATGTTAGCGAGGAGAAAGTATTAGAGTTTCATAAAAATGGTGAGTTTATAAGTTTTAACTCTTCAGCTATGATAATTTACATTAAAAATTAATTTTCATAATAGCTCTTCCATCATTCCGGAAATGGCGTCGCTGTGCTGTCCGTGACAATGATCAATCTCAGATCGGTAACATTCTTGGCATCGCCACGGATATTCTCGGAAGAGCATTGTGTCAACGACCTCCCTGTCAGGATATGAGTACAAGTCAAACGAAAAGTTTTAGTAGCTCCGAAGGATTTACTGTGCTACCAAGAAAAGTAAAAATCGGACAAAACAAAGTTGTGGTCATGTTAAATGAACCACTTGACAAAGATGACGTTGTGAAGATTTTAATTGAAAAATCTGGAGAACTACTTGAAGTTAGGAACATCAAGCATAGGAATCCTTTTAATCTGCAATTTACGATTCCAGGTAAGATTTTATAAACTTTTCACAATTCTCGAAGGTTTTTAATAATATTTTTTTTTGTAAAGAATCCTGTATGGAAATATCAACGATGGTCGAAATTCGTATTGAGAAAAACGAACGCAGTCTTGGAAGTCGACCAATTAAATGTGAAAGTCGCCTACGTGAGCTGGAACAACTACTCCGCGCTGAAGACTCGCCAATTGAATTTATGTGTCATTCATTGGGCATTGGCCCAACTGATCGTGACTCATTAGATCTGCATCTATTGCAATGCTTTCAAAAAAATATGCCACCAAATTTCCACCTGCTAACCGGTCCATTTGAGAAGCAACATCATTTCTTAACCATCCGAGAATCCAGTCCAGAAGAGTATCCAACTCTTTTACATTTTGCAAGCCGATTTGGATTAGATCGATTGTGCATACAATTGATGGAATGTCCCGGAGGCGATGCAGCTTGTGGAATACGAAATTGTGTTGGAAAAACCCCTGCCGAGCTAGCAGACATGGAGGGATTCCATAAACTTGCACAGAGCATTAATAGTTTTTCTGAATTTCATGAACTCACGACGATGTATCATTATTTTAAAGGAATTCAAGGTGGAGATCCAGCGAACAAGAACAAAGTCATGATCGAAGCGAAAGCTGGAGGAGAAGCACCAAAAAGGACGATTGCAAAACATGAATCAAAGGAACCCACGTCTGGCGAATACATGGAGATGAGCAGTGGCAGCGATCGCGATAACTCACCATGCCCGGGAACATCCTCATCTAAACCTATCACCACCACAATGGCTGTCTCAAATTTGAATTACATAAGTGTAGAAGCGGAGGATGATAATCTTCAAAGTTCCGGTGAAATGACAAAGAATTTCGACCAAATGAAGATCATTGCAGAGGCAGAGATCACTACAAATGAACTAAAAATCAGTGAACCTCCTTATTATCAGTCTGAGGAGAAGAACAAATGCAATTTGCAAGTGTCTCCCTATCAGACAGACAAATTTAGTCAAGAATGCTCAAATGTTCTAGAAAATTGCAATGCATCCATGCTAGACTATATGCTTCAGCCGTCGAATATTCCAGTTCAACCAGCCGTCGATGATGGGAATTATCTTTTCCAGCCCTCAAACAAACCTGTTGAGATTGAAAAGCTGCCACTCGAAGAAATCCACAAATCCCGACTGAATTTAAATAAAATGGGCTCCAGCACTAAGTTGGGAACGCTAAAAAGAACAGCAAGTGACGCATCAAACAGCAAAGGTAATGTCGATGATGAACTTGTTGAAATCATGAACGACTTCAAAAATAATGTTCTATCAATTTGCGATGTGGAACAACTGGTGGAGAAGTGGAAACATCGTAATGATGTAAAACAAAGCTTTAAAGAGAAACAAGAACAAATTGAAGTACTGAGACAAGAATACGAGAGAATACAGGTGCAAATTAAATCCAAGTTAAAACGTGAAACTCCATTCGAGAAGATTAAGAAGCTTTTCTCACGCCATAAGCCTCCCATGCACAAAGTGACTGTTGAAAGTTCCGATGAGACAAAGTCGTCAATTGCCTCCTCCTTCCAATCAAGCCAGCGTCCAATTAGTACCCTGAGCCTTCAAAGTGTTTCATCATCATCCTCATCCGGCCGAATGAGTACAGGTAGTGCTTGCAGCGGGGCTAGTCTAGGCGACAGTGGTACTCATTCTGATCATGAAGATCGTCGTATGGATAATTACTTAGTTCCACCAGCTCCCAGACCAGTTCTAACGCCTAGTTCAACACCGGGCGAAGAAAAAGAACGCCTTGCATTTCCCTATCATCCGCGTGTCATCACGCCAACTAGTCCCAGCCCAGCTTTAAATGGCAACATCGATCACTATTACATGTTCCCATCGAACGTTCCAGTATCTCCGACATCAAATGATCAGTCCAATTCGTCGTCATCATTTAGCAATGGCTATTTGAATACCATTGTCGAGGCCAAAGAAAATGAACACAACTACCAAAATGGCGTTACAGTGCAGCCAATTAAAGTACAAACGCTCACCGATAGATCGAACATAATTTACGGAAAGTTAACCAAAGCCCAGCCAAAAGTTGTGTGCAGTTCATTTAAACCACAAACTGCGACGCCACAAGTTAAGAAGGAAGTAATCGCAGCGGAGGTTTATCAAAATTTAATAAACGGTGGCCTTCCAAGTGAGAACGCTGTTACTGACACTGAGGAGAATCACAATTATATGAACGTTTAGGGATGCACAATTGAGCCTGAATTTTGTGTAATGCTCAAATGATTCATTACAATTCACGTTCTAAATATAGAGACTGTATATTTTGTTTTTATTTTTTTAAATAAAAAAACTTGTATTATTTGAAAAAATTTCGATACCTTTATATTATACAAAAGAATGTAACGTAGTTTGTAATATGATAATAACAGTTTGCTGGTATTGTATTTTGTATATCTTTTCATATTTATTTATGCAAAACAAAGTTTTCCAAAACGAAAAACAACACACAAATTTATGATAGAAGAAAAATTATCTATTTACTTTCTTGGTAATGTTAAGAAACTATTTTAACGACTCAAAATATTTTTTATTGTGTATATTTAAGGGAATTATAAAAAAATAAAATATTTTAAAAGTTATTTAAAAAAAATAAACAAAATTGCAATTGGAGATTTTTTTTTTGATTTATTGATGTCTTTAATTGTTTGATTGATGTTACTTTCATGCTCTGTTATGACAAGAGACAAATCTGTCTTTATTCGACCCCTTTTTCAAAATATTGTTCACCCACCTTATTATCAACAGGCTAATCTTAATCTCTACCATGAATTATGGTCAGACCCTCGAAGTGTATTTTATTGAATGCACCATGGTTGTAGCTGCCATTATTATAGATTTAGTAATTATATAAACTTCAACGACTGGCATAGCTTAATGCATCGTTGTTTCCAAAAAACCGGTTTCTCGCATGCATGACTGTTGAAAGGATATAGTTTTGTTGAAAGGCTTAGCCCATATTTGATTAAATATTCACACAACAGCAAATCTTGGAGAATACCAAAAACTTACAGATCGATACTTATCACCACTTTTTCAATTTTAAAACAGTACATGAAAGCATCTATATTTAGCTTAATACAGCTACATATTTCTCCTCCTCAGATTATGCAAAGACACGACGGACGTTAGCTTATTGACTTTGCGGCGGCGGTACGAAATATTAATATAGCAGGCACACGGTTTTCTCAACTCAATATACACAAAGGGACGTGGTGGTCTTCGGATCATCAAACTAAATCAAATTTATCACACTGTGATAGATGCAAGGTACGGCTCCTGTATTCTGGACGTCCGAACGTTTCGGGTAGCCAACATTGACTCGTATCACCACATTGTTGCAGCGAAGGTACAAGTGCAGATTTCCCAAGCGCAACAGCAAAAAAGAACTTCTATGAGAAGATATAATGTAGAAAAGCTATCATCGTAAGAGACCACCAGAATCTTCGCCGAACGAGTATCCCAAATCTCTCAACAACCCCTATGCCGCCAGCATCAAGTACCGAAGATTAGTTGCAACGCTGTCAACGTGCCACCAGAGACGCTCCAATTGATGTGCTGGGTTTAACCCGACCACTACCAAGAAATTCCTGGTTTGAAGAAGAATTCCGACAGGCACATGCTGCTAAACAAGAAGCATACAAAACGGAGGTGCAACGAAGGACGAGAGTAGATCGTGAGCCCTATGAGCAGGAGAGACGGGAAGAACAGGTGTTTTCGAAAACTGCAGATTTTCTGAAGAACGAACTTAATCAAACTGTATTGCCCTTGTGTTCATAAACGTCACCATATTGTAAAATGTTTGTGTGGGTATAAATGATAGCACTTGTTCTTTTCAATAGAAATCGCTTTATTCAGTACAGTTACAATTCACTATTTAATTGTTTCTTTCAATACAATCCAATTTCTCAACCGCTTATACTTTTCTTATCTTTTACTTAAACCACTTAATCACTTCTCCTAATTAACACTTCAAATTCAACTGATGAAATGCTTGCATACTTTGTGGATGCTGGTATTTATACTCGAATGACATATTTCGAGAACAATCCTCGCCATCCAGCGTCCCACACAACTTCCAATTTGTTAGAAAATTCGATTCCGCTCTCCAGTCATCAATGGTCGAGATTTTGTTATTCAAGGATCGAAATTTTCTGCTCTTCGAGAATCGACATCTTCTGCTCTGTAAATCTAAATGTCGCTGCTCACATTTAAGTGGTTATCACACTGCTCCCTCCCTACAGTTGTTCGCCCCGAACAACTTTAGTCATTCATCATTCCGTTGAAATGACACATTCTATCCAACTGGAACACCTTCAATTTTCCTCGATCCCCACGCTGGATCCGGTAGACAACGTCATTAATGCCTTCCCAGTCCTGTTGCAATTTTGGTGATTTGCCTTTCTTACGCTGAGGATTATACAACCAGACCAGATCTCCTTCGTTGAAGCCGGAAAATTTCGCCTTGATATCGTACCTAGTCTTCATGCGGCTGCTTGCTAGCTTCATCTTTTCTCTGGTGCCTTCATGCAATTTACGAATCCTGCTGCGCAAGTCATTCACGTACTCGTTCACCTCTTTGGGCTCTGTCGGTGGGGATCAGAATTTTGCTTCACTTGGCCACCGAACTGTTTGACTATTTGGACAGCGTTTCGGTACGCCATTAAGAAGAGGGGTATGTGTCGATCCCAACCCCGCTGGCGGTTGCTGACGATCTTAGATATGCCCATTCAAGGTACGATTGAATCGCACGACCACTCCATCAGATTGAGAGTGTAGGGGCGTTGTCCTTGTCTTCCTTATTCCCAAATATTGGCATACTTCCTGGAAAACTTTTGATTCAAAATTTCGCCCTTGATCAGAATGTAACTCCATTGGGACCCCAAATCTGCTCACCCAGTATAGACGAAATCCGTTCCTCCCAACAGGCGGACAATGACATCGAACCAATATTGGCCTGGAAAGAACACGAGGAAAGACCAAGCTGGCAGCATATTACATCGGAGCCAAACTCTAAAGGCATACTGGGCACAGTGGGACTCTCTTTGTGTGCAAGATGGATTGCTGAAAAGAAAATGGGAAAGTGCAGATGGGACAACATCTCGTATGCAGCTAATAGTGCCACGGTCCAGAGTCAGCCAAGTACTCCATGAAATATATGACGGAATCTTAGAAGGCCATTTGTGAATAAACAACACGTTGGAAAAAGTTAAGGGGACGTTTCTATTGGCTAAGATCTAAACAAGATGTCAAGAATTAGTGCAAAAAGTGCCTAAGATGTGCGGCTACCAAGGGTCCAAAAGTAAAGCCACATGGACAAATGCAACAATACAATCTCGGAGCACTTTTCGAGCGAATAGCCATCGACATCGCTGGGCCGTTTCCCGAAACCTTTAATGGTAACCGATATACCCTCGTAGTCATGGATTACTTCTGTAAGTGGCCGGAAGTGTATGCTATCCCAAATCAAGAGGCTAAGACCGTAGCCGAACAGATAGTCAACAACTGGGTGAGCAGATTTGGGGTCCCAATGGAGCTAAATTCTGATCAAGGGCGAAACTTTGAATCAAAAGTCTTCCAGGAAATATGCCAATATTTGAGAATAAGAAAGACAAGGACAACGCCACTACACACTCAATTTGATGGAATGGTTTAATCGGACGTTGAATGAGCATCTATCTAAGGTCGTCAGCAACTGCCAACGGGATTGAAGCCAAAGCTGTTAAAATGGGTTTAGCGATAAATAAGGACAAAACCAAGTATATGCTGTCAACAATAAGTGGCATATAACATCGTCGAACGCCACAGAGCAGAAATAAAACGAGGAATTATTCTTGCCAATCGCTATTTCTTTGGAATAAGAAGGCAATTGGGTAGTAAGGCCCTATCCTCTATATAAAACCTCGATCATATCAGGCCTACTTTATAGCGCAGAAGCACGGACCTTATCGAAAACGGATGAAGATATCCTCCGTCGCTTCGATAGAAAAATCCTTCGGCAAATATTCGGTCTAGATGGCTAGGACATGTAAAGCAAAAGGACACCAATGCTCCGTCCGCAAAGTCTTCGAATCTAACCCGGAGGGACAACGCAGTTGTAGTGCGCAACTGGAAGCAGTTAGTTAAAGACCCAGTTTCAGCCCGAACTGTAGTGCCACCTAAGTAAGTAAATAAGCAATTTAGAGCCTGCGATAATTATTCGACTGCATGTGGTCTGTTAAGAGTCCGGATATTTTACGCATGTATATAGATGAAATTCGTTGTCCGTTTTTTTGATTCACTGGGGTCGTCCACATTAAAGTCATATATATTTGAGACTGTTTGTCGATTCACAACATAAAGCGTCTTACGTGGCCTGGCATTTGGTTTGCCGGCACAATCCCAATTCAGAAGAACTAAGTTATTAAGATGGTAGTTGCAGTAGCACTATATTCTCGGCTTACTGGATAGGTGCCCGAAAACACTCAAATGACGAGAGATCCTGACATTCAATCCCTCCATGTTGTGCATTTTCTTAGGCAGTCTTTTGCACTTAAGTTCACCCAACTTTACATGCGAGGGACTTAGTTTTCAGTAACGTTTGCGTGGGCAGACTCAGCATCCTGTAAATGTTGCTAATTGGTTAATATTAACTACTATATGTTTAAATATCAAACAAATAATGTATGTGATGTTAAAACAAGTGTATTTCATTTCGCATGTAATCAAAATCCAAAACTGACTTCAAGGCAGTGGACACTACAATCTTATAAGTCTTTTGTAGGACTTGTGGAAAATGTGATTTAAATTAAAGGTTCTTACACGGGCATATATATCGCAGTTTCGGTCTTACGAGAAATACTATATAAAGAACAAATGTATGTTAGCGGCTGAGATAAAGCAGCCGACGAAAAAATATTTCGAAAACACTCAATTTTATTAAGCCCCAAGTGAGTAAATAGGAAAATGTAGATACTCAAACAACCAATTAAAAAGTCTTCAATTTTAAAATATTACGTTTTTTTTATATAAAACACAAAAATTACACTTTACACTTAACCCAATAATTTATAATTTTGACGAAGATACCTCGTCGAACAAATTTTTTATTTGCGCCATTACTTCGATGAATTTCTGATTGTACTTATGAGCACTTGTTTTCTCACTTGCGTGGAAAACCGTTGTGTATATATGAACTCTGAAAAATAATTATTTCTTTTAAAGAAAAATGTTTAATGAAATTCGATTTATAAAACTCACGCATTTGACACAATGCTGTAGAAGATACCATAGCCGTCTGTCACCATCGGAGCTACGTATCCATTATTGACAGTATAACCCAAAGTACTTGTGGATAGCACGAAATTTCCACCACCTCCACTTTTTGTGTACAATGGATCAGAATAGAGTGCTGGAATTTCCATGCCGTCTTCGTTAGCAGCACACCATAATCCAAATAAATGTCGATCCACACCACGTCCAGCACGTGCTTCATTCATCATATGGGTATGGTTGTTCACGGCTCTTCTAAAACTTTCTAAGATGTCTTGTTTCTTCGTCTTAGGGTCACTGGCTAGTTTAATAAAATTGACAACCTCAAGAGTGCAGGAACGAAGAGTTTCCGTACGACCGTTGTAATATTGTCGCATTAGTGCAGTTTCGTAGATAGATGCGATTCTATAAATGAAAGTATACGGATGAGGGCTAGTAGAAATCGTGACTGATTTGTAATACTTACTCTCCATGTATCAGGTAGTACACCCATTGAATAACCACTTGAATGAAGGAGTCAGGATGAAGTTTAAGTGTCTTGATGTATTCCTTACCAAAACCGTCAAAAGTTATATCCGTTATTATAACATCCATGCGCTTTAACGAGAGTAGATACATATATGATATAAAAAAAAACAATTTTACAGAAACAAAGTATCTACCCGACTGTCACAATCGTTCATTACTCTTTGAATTTCACTCCTCAAATTGTCGTCCAAATCAAATTTAATTTCTTTCACAGATGGCTGAGTTTTGGGTATAACACTCCAGTCAGGTTCACCGCTTTCAAGCATACTAAGTTGTACGAAGAATGCAAAGTGAACACTAACAGTTCCGTCGTACGCTGAATGCTAGAAAATTACTTTAAATTGACATAATCTGTCTCAATATTTGCGGTTTATTACCTCTCCAATGAAGGCGACCTTTCCATTTTTATAAGAAACACATATACTGCTTCGATCGGCCCACTTCGAATGAAAGTCACCAGCGACTGCAACCTGTGCAACATCCTCATAATTTTGGGGCTCGTGTTCATCCAAAACGGCAACAATAACTGAGCTTTCCACCAATTTCAGATAATCCTTGTTTTTTGGTGAAATCTCCAACAAACTCTCACGATTCTAAAATATTGAAAGCATTTTTGTGAGCATTTCTCTTTTTCAAAATTCATATCTCTTACATGTGCCCATGCGGTTCGCTCATCATGAGTTAAAACAGGAACACAATCTCCTGTTCCTTCAGAATCTAAAATGCCTCTAACACGCTGTAGAATAATAAGAATTTGCTGTGGTGACAAAATTGACCCGTCTTCATTGACACAATCAAATAGAAAGATACGCCCTTTTCCAAACAGTAATCCATGCGTTGGAGTTTCACCTTCACTTACTAAAACAAATGTTGTGATTAATGCTGATTAATAGTTAATTACTTTTCATACTTGGTTTAAAATGTTTCACCACTTTATCTAAATTTTCACCAGGTATACGTGTTGTAGATAAAAATCGTTTGAACAATGTTGAGGAGTACTTTATTTTACCTCCACCCGACGAGGCTGGTTTCATTCTTTCTGTGCGCAATAAATCCCAATATTCAAATGTATGATACGTTACCCTTGCCATTACTTGAAGAGAGTTTTCCTTGGTTTCTGTGATCCCTATGCAGTTCAATTTCAGTGCCATTGACATAACCATATATGGATGGAGGGGAAATCGCAAACAATGGTAAGCGTATGAATCCCACCATTCGCCTAGCCAATTTTTCATATTAGAAGCTCGTGACAAAAGTTTTTTTTGGAGTAGGGAACCAACTCCTTTATTGAATTCACCAATAATCTTTCGGGTATTGTGCAATTCTTGTGGGGAGCCAAATGGCTTTAGCGACTCGAAGTAACGTACTAAGGTGTCCTGTAAGTTTGGTATTGGTATTGAAGGAAGATCTTCGTCGTAGGCATATGTGGTGGGCTCACCCTCTTTAGAGATGTAAATGCTGGTACGATCCATTTTTCTGAATAAGAAATAAGTCCATTTTAAAAACATTTCTAAAGCCAACAGTAATTAGAATGTTTAAATGACCAACACCGAACACTATTTTTCCGCAATCACAGCATGTTTAGGAAAGTTCCGTAGTGGCTGTATGATCTTATATAAACTATTCCCAATCGAATGTCTCTTAACTATTGCGAAAACCTTATACCACGAAAATCAGGTGGAGGAAAACAGTGGCAGCATTAAAAGCGTGGGCGTTTCGAGCAAGTTTTACGGCGTTAAGTTACAGTCCCAACCATGTACCATGAGATTTTCCGCCATATGCATGCCGCTGTCGAACTGGTGGTTAATACCGCGGGCAGTGAAGAAAATATTGGAATGACCAAGATTTTCATAACACCACTGCAGGGAAAGATGCAGGATACATACGAGTACATAGCTATACTGCAGGCGATAGCAACGCGAATATTTTGAGATGATGGGCGACAAGAAACATCTCATAGTTCAAAAAGCGGGATGAGTCTCTGAAAGGATGGAAACAAAAAATCTGATAGCAGATCAAAAGGACATGCTTTATATTTATAGAAAAATTATTATTTTCAACTGATAAGCTGTGAGAGCAGTCCTGTGAATAAATAAAATTATACTGGCATTTGCTGATGATGGCGTTACAGTCACAGCAGCCGATCATGACGAGGTACGAATAGCTACAGCGGGTTTTTAAAGCAACAAAACTGCAGGAAACGATAGCGACTATCTGCTTTTGAAATGTTTTTTTTTTAAAGAATTTAACTCTCAAGAAGGTATTACTACTCTCAAAATGCCGGAGCAAAAGTTAAGTTTAATGGAAAAATTGGATAGATCTCCAGCGACCAGAACCTTAGCATGACATACTTAATGCATAAAAAGTGGGATCTTGCGACCCGCGTGAGTTACCGTAGGTCATAGCGGGTATATGAATGATTTAAGTCACACAAATAAGGCTCATGTGGTTTTAGGGCCGGTAAACTTACCATCGAACAAAAATCTAAAAAAAATCTAAAAAAAATCTATGAGAGTAAAAGGACACACACGAGGGCAGCTATCGACAGCATAAATAGAAATGCCGTATATGCTGCTAATTTTAGATTGGAAACCCCCGAAAAACTGATACGGCAATGTAAAATGACGCTGAGTACCACCATCAGCTCCATCAGAATCGAGAAGAACGTCTCCTAACCGTTTGATTCTAAACGATATTTAAGACTAGTTGACTAACTTCCTATATGAAAAAAATGCACGTTTCTGAACTAATATCTAATATCAAGGATTCGGAACTATTCACACCTGAATTCCGTTTATTTCGCGACGATGGAGTTGAAAACAATGATGATTCTGTAGGACGATGTGTCCTTCTGGCAATCAAAGTTCATTTGAACCCTGAGCTCGTCAAAAAGTCATCTACTGCCGATTTCGGATTCATCTGTATTAAAGTTACTCCCTCCAAACACAAATTTTATATCCTCTGTTGCCATGTTCGCCCCTCCCAACCAATACACAGTTATCAGCTTGCGACTAATGTGGTCGATTCCCTCTTTGAAATCACAGATCCCTGTGATGAGATCATTGTTCTCGATTATCTCAAATGGAATCACTCGGAAGAAGAATCTATCTTTTTGCCACAAATGCAGCTTCTGACAAAGAAATCCTCTTCACAGATTGTCTCACAAACTCAAATAAACCCGAATAACTTCATGGGTCGGGAACTAGATCTGATCTTTACATCCGACACCATGAACTGTCTTGCTCTCGAGTTTGAATTTCTTCTTTCGAAATTAGACCTTCTCAATCTACCTCTCCTCGTTATTTGTTCATATGATAACAATTATTCCTTGTGGCTTTGAGAAACTTCCTTCCACTTCGAATTCCTTAAAGCAAATTATATCACCAATCTTCCCAATAATGTTGACTTTAGTTTTCTACAAAACAGTAACGCAAACGCAAATTCTCCTGTATTTATCTTCTACGATAAGATCTTCCACTATATAAGGCAAAATACTCCTTTTATTCGACGCAGAAATCCTTCGTCATCTCGTCCCTGGTATAACAAAGAACTTCGTGCACTTTGTAATAAGAGAAACCGGTTATGGCACCAATACGTTAAATCTGGCTCTGACTTAGACCAACAAAACTACCTCCTAGCGTACAATCACTTCTCCCTAGTTGCTGAATCTGGTTACCAAAGATATCTCAGCCAAATGCAATCTACCATCATTTCAGACCTTAAAAAATTCAATCAATTTATTAACACGAAAAAAAAAATCCGATTGCTATCTATTAACACTCAAATTTTCTAATATGTCTTTGGATGACTCAACAACCATCGCTTATCTATTTGCGAACTTATTTAGTCAATCGTTTTCTGCCCAATCTGATGAACCCGATCCTGAATACTTTTCTTACCTGAACAACTGTTATCAAATATCTCCCTCGTCAATTGAAATTACATCAGTAGCTGTACTAGAGGAAATATTGTACACAAACTGAAACAAGATTTTTTCCAGGTCTTGATGGATAGCCCGCAGTTGTCTTAAAAAAATATGCTGATAATCTACATAATTAATTCCCTCACTAGTATTTTCAAACTATCTTTGTCTGAAGGGTTCTTTCCACATCTCTGGAAAAGCGCTTTTATTACCCCTATTCACAAAAAGGGCCAAATCACGATATCACTAATTATCGCCCCATAGCTAAACTATCCTGCATCCCCAACGTTTTTGAAATATTTGTAACCAACCAACATAGTTTTCTGAAAGGCAAATCAACGATCACCAACCTAATTGAGTTTGTTTCTAGTACACTGTGCGCCTTAGAGCAAGGGAAAGAAATTGATGTAATCGCCACAAACTTCAGTAAGGCCTTCGATAAAATCTCGCACAAGTTAATTCTATTCAAACTCAAAGCTCTTGGTTTCGAACCTAGCTGACCTCTTGGATTAATTCCTACATTAAAAACCACTACTATCTTGTCCATTTTCGTTCCCTTTTTTCTGACCCAATTCTCGCCACTTCGCGTGTTCCACAAGGCAGTCATCTTAGTCCATTAATTTTTATCTTGACTATTAATGATGTTGTTAAAGTCATAAAGCACTTCCACATATTGGGCCTTACTAAGTATACAGCTTAAGTATAATCTTCACATTTTCTACAATCTTTGTTTCAATAACGAATTTAATAGTCGGCTTTAGTGTTAGTATGGACTATGAAGTTAAATTTTAATGTAGAGAAAGTCATTTCTAAGTTTTTAAATACGAGTATGACATTAAAGAAGAGAGTGATGCCAATGTTCTAATTCAATACTAAAAAAAATACTGAAAAGGATTTGATTTGGTATCTAAAATACTAAAATTATGCATAAACTGCTAATTGAATTTAGTTGAAATTGTATAATTGTTATTTAACTTTCATTCCTATATCTTCATTATAATTTATTGAAATATATTGCAGTAAAAAACTGGTTAAAATTTGTTCTTCGTAAATGTTTTATTGAAGCAATAAACTAAAATGCAAAAAATAAAGCGTCTAATTTGTGTACACTCTCGTTCTTATTTTCTTATTTTTGAATTCGTAGCTAAACAGTTATATCAGAAAACTCAAAACCAAATATAATATAGCTCACACAGAATATTCACAGAACAATGTCCACCAAAAAGCAGACATTGTCACAAACGTAAACAAACAATCAGAACAATGCCCAGCAAAACGCTGACATTGTAAACATACACAAAATACTGAACACAGGCCAATGTTCCACATTGCCCTACATAAGACATAAACACTTAATAAGTAACACGCAAGCACAAAATACTAAACATTTATGTCAATGACTGTCCCCACACCACGCATTGCAACATCGCCCCAGTGAATCAATCCAATATATAAACAAAGCGGAACTCCTCATCGTCGTGTTGTGTGCTCCCGATTTCCGATCTGTTCAGACGCTAGCTTCAGTGTAAGGCTATTATTTTTGAATTTTAATAATAAAAATACATATACATATATAAAGTAAATAGTCAATGGAAAGTTTAAAAACGATTTTTTCGTAAAAATTTCGTTATTTAAACATTAAAAAACCCATATTTCTTATCAAAACATTTAAAAGATTTTTTATTCACCGACAAATTAAAAGAAGCACGCAATATTTTAACGCGAATTATTCAGTCGTTTTCTAATTATCGTGTGCTCAGATTCAAAAAACGTTGTTTCGAGAAAAACACATTTAAAATTTCTATATATACGAGTATATATAGTATAGTATAACTCTATAAAACGATGTGCATTATGTAGATTACATATCACTGCATATCATCACTATCAAGCGTTAAACAGTTTTTTTCAAAATCGCATTAGTATTCGCATCTGTTTCTATATTTTTTTTAGGTCTGTTGGATGCCACAAAAACATTTCTTTTATGGCCTACCTCTACGTTGCTACCTTTCTCTATCATCTCTTGGTGCTATAATTCGGAAAATATTTTAAATACGTATTAATTCTACATAACATTTAGAACATTTTAAAGCAATAAAGAAAATTATTCAAAATTTTAGGATTTATACAGCAATGTCCTCTTAATTACTATATATTTCGTTATACAAAGTTATTGATTGATGAAAATAATGTTGAATTAGAGTTTTAAAAAGAACACTTATGGAATCCAATTTCCATTTAGGAAAGAAAAACGAACTCAACAAAGAGTATTATCTTCAGTATATTGGCATCACATTTTTATATGCACAAACGAAGAAAACAATCTCAGCCTGATTTTGTTGATTTCGACTTTCAAGTGCCAATAGTATTTGCGTTTACTGCTGTACATATCTATGATGTACGAGAATGTATGTAAAATACCGTCCGTGCTGCATCAATTGGACAAAAGAGATAAAATGTTTGTTAGTTAATTTTACGCTTCGCGAAAGACTGATTCCGCAATTAATTGGTTATCCATATATGTATTATACATTTCGGAAATCCAAATCATTTTAAATTAATACAAACGTCAAACCCATGTTATGTAGTAGATGCAATGAAAATGTAATAGTTTCTTTCAAAGAGTGAAATTTAAGTAAAAGCCGACTATTAAATCATTATTGGCACACTTTAGACTTAAGTCTGTATTAATATTTAAGTCGACAACTTAAAATCCCAACTAACGATTCGTTGTTAGTAAGGCCCATTGTATCTATCTATGCCGATAATATGAAAATCTATAGACAGCTTTCAAGCCTCTCTGACTCTCAACCTTTACAATCTTAATAGATTCTCGATACGGTGCCATAAAAACTTTCTCGAGCTCAACATAGAAAAATGCCAAGCCATTCCTTACTCCCGGAGGCGTCTGACACTTCCAACCCGCACCTAGTATTTATCAATTCAAAGAGTAGCTGCAGTTACTTCAATGCGAGACTTGTGTGTCATTTGTGATACACAGCTCAATTTTCGCACCCATATTGACTTCATAATTAGCACAGCTAACTCCGCTCTCGGATTTGTCAAACGATGGTTAAAAAGAACCCTATGTCACCATATTCCTGTACATAACGTTTGTTCGTCCACTTCTCGAGTACGCCAGCGGGGTATGGTCCCCTTACTACGATTTACACATTCCGCGAATTGAAGCTGTCCAACGGAGATTTCTACGATTCGCATTACGTAGGCTACCATGTTAATCGACTCAAAATACTCATCCACAAACACTTAACCGGCATCATCGACTGTCCCACAATACTCTCCCAAAATCCATTCAATACCAACCTGTGTCATTTAAGATCTGTCCACCTTTATCGTCCAAATAATCACAGAACAACTTATGGTCTTAACGAGCCACTGTGTCGAATGCTAACCGAATGATATGTAAAACAAATCGGATACGTCAAGTGTTCGATTTCCACTGCAGTAGTTTAGCCCTTCGAAATTTCCTGAACAACCATTTTTCCCGTCACTAGACCTTAGTTTAAGTAAAGTAGTTATAAGTCATAGTGTTAAGTTTAGTTTGTTAGTTTGTAAACTGTGCTGGTTCTGTCTCCTACAACAGTAGACAACATCTTACTGTTTAGAACTGCAAGTTTAAAATAATGCAAGACTTTTTCTAGCTTGGCACCAATATCAAAAACAAGTATTAATGTTTACAGCCCGGAGATCAAGCGAAGAACAATTGAAAAGCAGATGCCTCTTTCTATAAAAAGGTGTACGCTCTTTAAGACACTCATCGTACCCGTACTAGTGTATGGCACAAATCCTTGAAGATGCTGAACGCCGATTAGAAAAATTCTCCGAAAGATTCAGGACCCTCTTTGAGTAGGCGAATTTATCGAATTTAACATAAATTTCTAAAGCCTTTCTTGGTCACGCTTTGAGTTTGTTTTCAACTTTTCCAGGGCATGAGCATACTTAATCATAACTCGTCATATTCATACAAGTTTGAAGGGAAGCCTAATTTAGACATGGCTCTGTATATCTATTCTCGATATATGCTATTAGATGTAACCTTAAACACTATTAAGATGTGGTGTGTATTAATCTGAACTTCTAGGAATTTCTCACAATCCGGCAGGGATTGTGAATACTTGATCACCTGTGGATCTAGCGGGCTTAATTCTGCATTGATTGATCAATTTGTTTAAAAATGGTTTTAGATGTCCATACGAAACGGCACGTAATGATGTTAGGAAAAGTGGTACCGCTATTGATAGTGCTATTTAGATAGTCTCGTTTCTTGTGGATTGAGCTAACGATACTGAGGTTCCATATATCACCGAGAAATAAGTTGGTGTATGCTTTCTACCAAGTATATTAATATAATGTTTAGATATTGCTATATTTACAAAAATGTGGTCGGTGATCAAATCTTGGCTTTCATCGCCCAAGTTGAAATTTGAAGGTTTACTTGACAGACATTTTAACGGTGAAAATAACCGGCATTTCGAAGACAGGCACAATGAAACATTCAACCTGGACCATAATCTATAATAACTTCTACCACAATTCAAAGAAGGGTTTTGGATATCGATATCTAAAATAAAAACCAAGACGGACTCCCTGCCGAATTATCCGTTTATGAAACTGGAACGTTCGATCCGATTCCTGCCAAACTCGTCCGCCTATGCACGATTATAATGGAGCCAAAAATTATATAAGCTGCATAAAAGCCAAAAATAACATAACCAAGACATTTGATGTCAAAGAAGGATTTCACCTAAACGACCCACTGTCACGTTATGTGCAAATACAAGAGGTACAATATTCGAAAGTCTGTACATACATCTGCTAGCATATAGTGACGACATTGACACTATAGGAAGAGATTAGTGAGACGTTTGGCGGTGTATGAGTTTAAAGCGAAGTATATGCAGTCAATAAGAAAGGACACCCAACCAAAACTTTGAAGTGAGAAAAGAATTTGTCTACTTTGACTCCGTTGTAAATTCAAACGACTTAACTTTATATTTAGATTAAGCGAAGAAACACTGTTGTCAATCACTCTTCCGGTTCTTATATGGCCAGTTAAACTGTTTAATACGTAAGGATGAACTTTATCGAAATTGGATGAGAAAAGTTCTGCGAGTGATTTTCGGTCGCGTCTGCACAAGTGAAATTTACAAAAGAAAATATGTCAATGAACTGCATGGGCTATACAGCGATACTGACCTTACCAAAAGGTAACTATCAAGTTTCAAGTATAAAAAGAATTTAGCTAACTTTTTGTGCGCAACTGGAAGCAACCGAAAGAACACGATAAATGTTAAATGTAGAGAGTTAAAACGTGTAAGGAATTACTACTAATAGATAGATTTACCAACGTAAATGTTTTACCGCCACGGTCGATAAGATAGAATAAAAATTGTAAAAACACAATCGATGGGCTTCTTAAGTTAATGTTGATTGGGTCTCTTAATGTATGTACATACATTTAATTGCAAAACTACAATCAAAAAATAAGATCAAAGTTCAAGTACATTTCAAGTATGTACATACCACTATCAATTAGCAAACAATGACACGAAATAAATGCTGCAATTATTTTAGATTCATTCTTTCATTCTCTTAGTACAGAGTTCATTAAACCTACTTCATTTCAGACGCATTGATAAGCAAGTCTAGTTATAGCGATTGATTTTGCAGATAAATGCAAACGCGCGAAATGCAATTGATTTAGTGCAAACAATTTAGTAGGATAGTTATCATCAGTTGTTTACATTATAAGATAGCCAGACTATTTGCAGTGTGACAAACTTTCATAAATACTATATACAAATATACTTTATATTTGTACATGCTAATGAAATGCTAATCAATGCACTTACTTGGACAATACTCGTGGACTTTTATTCCAATTATTTAAAATACTTCACAACGGTGTCAATTCAATAGATTTAAATGCGAAACTCCACGACCTTTATCAAATAAACTGTGTTTCTTTGGCTTGTCAATAGCCGATTGCCCAATATGCTCACTACCACTTTAGTATGCGTCTCTAAATGCTTGAAGAACAATAACAACTTTGCAGTATCTAGAAGAGAAAAGTGCGAAAAAATATGAACGTTCTTTCAGGGTGAAGGCGGCTGGAACTTACAAGCTTCTTACTTATGGAATGGAACAATGGAAATGAACTTTGTACCCTATAGTCAGCAATCTGGATTATCAAAGGAAGCAGATAGCCGCCACAAGTGCAATCTAAAGCCACTCAGTGAATGAAATCCGTCCGCTAGGGAACACTTCGAGTTGGTCGGAGAGATATCGATATCAATACGAAGACCAAGTAAAAGCGACTTATCTGGTGGAGCTGGTTTGTTATTTGTTGATTTTATGCGTTGACGTTTGGTAAGAAATGTCGAAGTGTTCAACAGTGACTCTCAAACTAAAGTTATGGAGTCTTGTGCTTGCTATATCCATAGAATTTAAAACTTAATTTTTTATGTGGTTAATAAACAGGAAATTTAGAGAATAAGCAATTGACTGCTACTCCAATGTACAGAATTTAAACAGCGGTATACCCCAAGGTTCACCTTTATCAGTGATACTGCTCATCATAGCATACAATGGCATAAGTGAAATTATTGCAAAAACCAACAAAATTAACCATATCCTTATGCAGATGACCTAGTTTTATTATCAAAATGCAACCGTAGCACATTCACCCAAGTTAAATTTCAAAACATCCTTACGGAGCTTAATACCTGGTGCATCTATTCTGGGTCCATAATATCCCCTAGAAAAAGCAAATATCTACAAGTTGTATAAGTTTGAAATTATAACATTAGTTCATAAATGCTTTAAACATTCTATGAATATTATTTGATGATAATTTTAACTTTAAGAAACATTCATAATCCATATTAACACTCTAGTCCAGGTAACAAAATCAATTCTTTTATCAAAAATCGACTAGGGATTGGCAATCAACGGGAAAAGTTCAAATTCATCACTGCAGCTGATTAAACCCTTCTACCATGCTGCTGTCCGATCTAGCTTCTACATCCATATCAAATATGCTTGACGAATCTGGACTCCCACCTATCGAGGGTCGTCGTGATATTTTAACATCCCACTTCGCTCCGAAAATCTGTGAATTTCACAAATCCCCTATAATTGATGATTCCACAAAAATCCTGAAACGCAACAAAATTCTAAAATGCCCTTCGAGTGCATTCAATGAATTGGATTCATTGCAAATAGCAGGTCTACATAGTATACTTAAAACACTAAGCAAGGAATCTTACTCTCACTTGCTGCTTCCGCTTGAAGTCATATATATAATGCTGCCCGAATTAAAAAAGGAATCAACCGCTAAAGAAACGTATATCCAACTGTTTCATGAAATGATCAACAGCTACAGCAATAACTCGTGGGTTATAATATATACAGACTGTTCTAAAAGTGATCCTGGTACTGTATTCGCAGTAGTTGCCTCAAACTCAAATAACTCACAGACATCTCCTCATCAAAGACAACCCTCCTGTCTGCCATCTTTGTCAATTAGATTCTGTTCTGTCAACCGCACATTTCGTACTCGAATACCCAATAGTGAACCATCAGTGTTACAAATTATTTAACAAAACAATTCGTAGACTTATTATTAACCCCATCTATTCCAAATATCAAACACGTACGAGTATACAAACTATTACAGAAACTTAGATTTTAAAATTAATGAAAATAGTTTCTTTATTTCCAGCCGATAGCCCTGGTAGCTATTGCAGTATCTTACAGATTAAGATGTAAATTAATTTTAATTTAATTCATTAATAATAGCAATAATATACCACTGCAATAAAGAACAGCTGTTGTATACCAGCAGGATGACGCCCCCCCCCCCCCCCACACTATAGTCATGCAGTTAGAGAGTAATTAGACCGAGTGTATGAAAATTTGTGGATAGGGCGGGATGTGGATTTGTGGACTCCAAGTTCTCCGGATTTAATCCAAATGGACTTATATTTATGGGGACGGATGAAGGACATTGTTTACTTATCAGGCTTGTACCATATGATTGACAAGATAGCTGCGAAAGTCCGAAAAGAATTCGAAGGAATAGAAATTCTTAGAGCCTTTCAAACACGAGCTCTGGCGTTCATATAAAGCAATGGTTTGCAGTTTGAACAATTGATATGATTCAAAGTTTGAGGAAACAAATAAAAATAAAACTGTGGAATCAGTATTTGCATTTTTTTTTCTAAAATATTTATCAATTTTTAATTTAACATTTTACCTGTTTCTATGAGTTGGGTCGTACCTTAAAAACTACTGACTTAAGATGAGATCACCTGATTTTTTGTGCTCGTAACTACTAGGTACACACTTTTAAGTTGTAAGAAGCTGTCAGCCAGACATTTTTCATAATAAAGTAAAATTGTAAGTTTAAAAAAAAAAAAAAACTTTTGATTTTCAAAAACTTTTAAGCATTAATTTAAGGGCAACATTTACTCTGAAACAATTAAAGTACTCACAATTATGAGTTCAACGATATCCCATTTGTTATTATACATGATTAAAATTGAAATATGTTATTTTCAATAGACATCAAAAAAAGACAGGACTTAACTTAGAAAGGACAGAACAGCTTAAAACCTCTATATCTCGGCGGTGATGCATTCCGAAATTATCCGGAGCACCCTGTATAAACGATTTAAGAAAGCTTTTATGTAGGAATACATTTTAGGTCAACTTCTCCACTTACTCGTAAGTAGGCTTTTTAGAACTATTTGGATACCAATGCGGTCAAAGGCCTCCTCGAAATCTAATGAAAAGACCGAGACATGACTTTTTACAGAGAGTGCAAATGCAAAGTATTCATCTCTGTGGAGTAAAAAATCCATCGTGTTTCGCCCGTGTTTAAGCGACACTTGGTTTGGATTAATGAGATAATTAGGTGTTTCTCAATATTGGGTAGGAGACCTGATCGTAGAAAGGAGTTTTTCCTTTTACCGCTCCTACGCAACTATCTAACTCTAGCTGGTTTATTGATTTTTCAACTAATTTTGCTGAAGAGCTAATAGTATTTATGGGAGCAGTGCTATTTATTGTGGAAAGTTTGGCTTCAAGTAAGTTGGGGAAAAATTCGAATCGCTGTAGTAGTCAGAGCAGGTCTTAGCAAGATACTCACAAATTCCAAGTGGGTCGGTAATAGTTTGAGAGTCAGTGCACAGGGTAAGGTGTATAATGTTTTGTTAATATTTTAATATCGTTCCACATTCGTTTACTGGTTGAGTCGGGGTTTATGTTGCCTGAAAATTTATGGTCGTTGTTTTTTTTTAGATTTTCCTCTCTTTCCATCGTCCATCGATGTAGCTTAGCTGCTGTAAGGCAGTAATCATTGTAGCTTATTATGGCCCCACGGATGTTCAAACTACTAATCGGATAATCAGGTAACTGTCATGCTCTTTTGTGAACAATGATGTGAGGAAACCGCTCGCTAGCTATAGTGATAACAGATCAATCTTGTCGAATTTAGCGTAGCCTGAAAGTGCGTAATGGTTTGTTGGGTCTTCCAAAACAATACTTTGAGATTTTGGAGACATTTCTTGTCTTGAGATTGAACAGGTCTGTAAATCGTTCGGGATCGAGCAAGGGACATATATGAAAGTCTAGATGTCTCATAGTTGTCCTGATGAGTCTATCTGCGACAATCCTTAGAAAGCGCTTGAGAGTATGTCTATTTTTTGGTGTACGATATTGGTTCTCTTATGAGCATGCAGAGGTAAAATTTTTTCTACTTTTGTAGCGGAGTTCTTTGGTCTACCTCTGTGGACAGCCTCTTCATTGTGGGATAGGATGAGGTAAAAGCATGATTTCAGGAGTAAGCGAGTTTGATGTTAAGTTCGTCATACTCTAACTGTGATTGTCATTGTGAACGACATTGAAGTTTCGTAGGAGAATCTTTGCATTCCAGAACCCAATCGTTATCCGCGGTCGATAGCCGGTCTCGAACAAATTATCAACGAGAAGTCGTTCGTTATACTTAGTAGCAGTACTAACTTTCACCTCCCAATGCGAACAAATGGAAACAAAAAGTAAGCAATCTTTTTTTTCTTAAATTTTTTGGCGTATTAATATCATTAAATATTGAATGCTCAGCTGAACGAAGCTAAATATGAGAAAAAGAATCCCTGATTGGGAGATGACCAGTGTGGCTTTACTTTGCAAGAGCACAACAACCAATTATTCATTGTTGGAATTGTAAGAGGCTTTGAAATGCGTCAAATCCATCAGGAGAAACCCGTTCTTATGTGTCTTTGTCCATTCAGAAATTAAGTCGCTATGGAATTTGTGAACTGAGGACGCGAAACGTAACAAAACACACTTCAAGATTTATGAAATCATAAACAATTTAATAAAAACACATTTTCTTTTAGAATCAACTTCACTAACTTAATTCCTACAGCAAACAAAGATTAACATTAAAAAAGCGTATCCTCCGATCGAATGTACTCCCCAATATCTGACTGGTGAAAGCACACTGTCGCCAGTGGATCTGCGGTTTTGCATTCTGTTGTTGATCTCGCCGTCACGCCAAAGCCAAGTGGCAAATCATTCATCGAATACACAACTACTCCTTGGTATTGACCGGTGTTTTCAGTGATTCGTCCCAAGCCCGACTTTGGAATGTGATTGCCATACAGGTACTGTTGCTCGAACGATGGTTTCAGCCAAACTTTATATTGTGCATAGGGAGCTAAGTAATATAATGCGGTTATGTGGAATTTTAGTTTGTTGGTTTTTGAAAATTTGCCAAAGCATGTTCCGACGCAGACAAGTTTTTCTGGTCCAAAGCATTCAGAGAGTTTAAGAATACGTTCGGAAACGTAATATACTCTATCTCTGTGTTCACGGAAGCAGTATGTGCCATCAGGACGGTCAATTAGCTGCTTAACGTTGACGCCAACACTAAAATTGGTAGAGTTAATGCATGTTCTGAGAAGTTTGGGTAGGACAAGACTTACTATTTGGATAATTTCTCGAACAGTATTTTGGCTCTTTCGTCACTAAGGCGTTTCATTTTGTGTTAAAGAGTGATGAAAAAATTAAGTTCTTTTTCTTATTAATTTCCTCAAATTTTATATAATTTTCCACAATTTCAGTTGCCGACGTAGTGTTTTGCGGCAAAGTTCTTTTGAATACAAATTGTATGTCAAAGTGACAGCTTTTAACACGTGCGTCAGTACAGTAAGAATGAATTATTTTAGAGGTTAGTTGGACTGTGCTAGTCATCAAAAGATGGCGACATAAACGAATAAGTTGAAATTTAAATAGGTAATACGTATTCGTGTGTCCCTTTTGACGTACATAATCACATTTAAAAATGAAAGTATATCATCAATTAAATATATTAAATCGGCATTTTTCAAATTGTTACAGTCTCATCAATTAAATTATAAAACTGCACCATCGGCCAACGACAACTTTCTTGTTAGGAGCATCACTGCTTTATTCGCCTTTGGAACAAAGCTCACCAATGTCGGTGTGCCACTGTGTGCAGAAAGTGATATCTTCTCGAGCCGGTGTTTGGATGTTATAAATGAAGGTGCTACTCGTCCTTTACTCTTACGAAGGTTGTCCCTTTCTTGAATAGGGATTGCAATAACTCAAAGCTTGTATACAAGCTCTCAAAAGTTATGTTCTTATTGCTTCCTTCATATGGAATGCACAGTCCCTAACAAGATTTTGAACAAAGTTGCAACCTCGTTCTCTATCTAAATAAGGAATACATCGGACCAGAGAAGATGGTAGCGATGACATGCCCGCTGAGAAACAACTCCGGTATTGGCTTTTTCAGCGCATAAAATCCGGCTGAAGCCGGTGCTGCAACCAACCCAGCTCTGGTGGACGGAACTTGGACATCGCTGGAAAAGTAACCTCAAAAAAAATCCCGAAACGGCAAAACGGACAGGACCGTCGCACCTACAAAGATGCCGCTATCTCTGGCGCTTCGAATTAGGAAGCCTACCAATGATAACAGGCTGAACGATGCTGAGTATAAACACTGTGTCGATCAACTGTGGGAGCTAGCCAAAGCAGAGTATGTTTGCATTCACGCAGAGAGCTGCGATATGGAGATCGGAACTATTAGAGTGAAGTGCTCCACGCAGCAAACTTTTGAATGGCTAAACAAATCTGTGCACTTTCGAGGTTTTCAGCCAAAACTGACGCACGCCATCTTCTGGGTTCCGGGAAGATATTCGGATGCGTCCAGAACCCTGTACTCGACACTGAAAAGTGGAAAATCTACTCTCACAAAGAGAGAAAGAATTGGGAAAACAAGACCGGCTCTTCTCTTGTTGTCGGCTTAGACAAAGCTTCTGTCGGGACTATTAAGTTTAGGTATGACTCACGTCCTTATCTGCATCTTAGAAGGGTGAACTTCCACTTTGTTTCCAAATGAGGGCGGATAGGAAACGACCAGTCCAGTAGCCATCTATTTTGTGTACTCAAATCAACCTTCAACATTCCAAGTCTGCTAGTGCATCCCTATATAGGAAGCTTTCCCGTGTTGAATACAAACCCCAACATAATATCTCCACAGGATCTATGGGTGTGGAATAAACGCATTTGTGGTTTGGGATGTTTAAGGAGTTACACTCCACTTTATGAATCATTTTCCATATGATTCGTCACTGCCGCCACCACCGTAGGTGGTAGCATAACTCATTGAATATTATGATTCCAAGAAGATGGGACTTATCATATGCTGCGATGCCAATGCTCAGAACACTTTTCGGAGCAGTAGCAAATGCAACGTGAAAGGTAATCATCTCCTGGATTTCGTATTATTGTTTGACCTGACTGACAACAGCTATGCTGGAAGATTTAGAATCGGATGCGAGGTCTCGACCGTGTCGAAGAGGAGGAATCCGCATGAAATCAACTGAACATGATTTAAGCAGCACAATAGTGCTTCCTCTAAGTTCAGGACAAAAGCTTGCAAAAAGCTTGAGGAAGCTGTTCAGAACCTGAACGGTACCCTCACCAAGTGTTTCGAAATGACATTCTCAGCTAGCAAGTAAACCTGCAGATCGTCCGTTCCTTTGTTGAACGCAGACCAGCAGCGTCTTCGTAAAGAATCCAGAAAACTTTTAAACAGGTCACTCAAGACTAATTTGGGGGAACATTGGAATCTTTATAGAACAAAGCAAAAATAGTTTAAGATCATGAGAGAGTGCGCTTCAGAATCTGGAAGGCAGAATTGAAGGTGCACTCGACAAGAAGGGATATGCCTTGGGCATTTTCATCGACGTTGAGGGTGCTTTCGACAACACAACTTTTGATGGCATGTGTAACTCGACCAGTCAATCACTAGTTTTGTGGATAAAAGCCATGCTGGTGAATAGGACATTGATTGGGTAAACATGGGTTTCCCGCAAGGCGGCGTTCTGTCTCTACTGCTATGGTGCATGTTGGTCACTGCTCAACGCACTCAATAGTTCTAACATCTATGCACAAGCATATGCAGACGATGTAGCTGTACTCTCTGTCTAGCGAATGTCTGCTCTAAAGCACAGGCAGCCCTAGACATGATCGACGACTCGTAAACTAGTAATGCGCTTGAACTCAATCCTCTCAGAACTGAGGATTTTTTCTTTACGAGAAGGAGTAAGCTATCTGGTCTGACACATCTAGTGCTTAAAGGCGTCGCAATCCAATTCTCCAAAGTTTCTAAGTATTTGGGTGTCATCCTGAATAACAAACTTCTCTGGACTAAGCAGTAAACATGTTACGTCGAAAGCTTCTGTCGGCCTTCTGGCAGAGCAGAGGAGCTATCGGCAAGACATGGGGCCTGTCACCGAGAAGGGTCCTTTGGATCTATACGGCTATGATAAGGCCAATTATATCCTATGCGTCGGTTGTCTGGTGGAATAGGCTCTCGCAAAAATACGTGATTGCTGCCTTTACCAGACTCCAAAGAACGGTTTGTCTCGGATGCATGGGGGCTTTCCCAGCACTCCTGCCAACGCTTTAGACGCTTTGATAAATCTCCTTCCCTTGATATTCATATCATGGGCTGCACTCTCAAAGCCATCTTTCGTTTAAAAAGAACTGGTCTTTGGTACAACACACACTGGAGCTTTGATGGCCTTGCGGGCTAGCTGTCTTATGACTCTTGTCTTATGGACATTGCCGTTTAATGCAATGACACCAGAACTCCTGTTGCGGAAGAAATATGAAATTTACTTTCCCTGGGCCCAGGACTGATTTCTTCCAGAATCTGAGCCAGGAAAGGAATGCAGTTGGGTCTTCACTGATGACTCCGAAACCAATATAGGATGCCGCTCTGATGTCTTTCTGGAGAAAAGATGTTAGATTTCACTTCACGTTAGAAAAGCTTGCATCTGCATCTTGATGGCAGCGAACTATATTTGGGTGAACCGGTGGAGGGGTCGAAGCATTTGCATCTGTAACAAGCGCTTAGTTCAAGAATGCAAGAGATCACTGAACGTAGCCGGAAGGCTAAATTCAGTGACCGTTGTCTGGGTCCCAGGTCACAATGGGATCACGGGAAATGATGTCGCCGATGAACTTGCCAGGCAAGGCTCAGAGGAGAGGTTTTTCGGACTCGAACCTACGTTGGTATGAGCACAAATTATCCTGCCTGAAATAGGTATCATCGGAATAACCAATGCTACGTGCAAACTACTATTTACTAAAGCTGGATGCTAATAGAAGAACAAACCTTAGGTTTAGTGTTGGGCTAACATGTCTAGCGATCAATTAAATCAGGCCGGAGCTGGATCTGTATCGCTCTAAGAGTTTGATCTCTTTAAATAAGGACCATCTCGGAGCTATCATAGGTGTCAACTTCTTTTTCTTCTGCAGAAGCTGAATGGACGAGGAGGAGGAGGAAGGAGGAAGGAGGAAAAAATCCTCCATCTACTCTGTACATGCCTATCTTTCTCCCATAGAAGGAAACTCCACTTAGGTGCTTTCTTCTACAACGATTTAAGCGATCTAAATAATATAGGCGTTAATATTCTCCTACGCTTCGTTAGAAGCTCAAATTTGTTCCAAGAGTAGGTGGATCACAGATTCACGTGCCACCACAATGGGCCAATAGGCCTAAGTTGGTTGATTTTTTTTTTTCAACAGCCATTATTACCTAACCTAACCTATACTACTAAGCAGAGGACTACTTGATCATATTGCTTGCTGCGTCGATTTTTCTTGAATTTCGGTGTCTGAATTTACTAATTCTCATTCATGATCTATCTATATTGTGATAACCACTTAAATGTGAGCAGCGACATCTAGCAGAAAATGTCGATACTGGAATAACAAAGTCTCGACTGGAGAGTGGAATCGAATGTTCTAGCAAATTGGAAATTGTATGGGACGCTGGATGGCGAGGATTGTTCTCGAAGTATGTCATTCGAGTATAAATACCAGCATCCCAAAGGTATGCAAATCAGTTCCAAAGTTGAATTTAAAGTGTTAATTAGAAGAAGTGATTAAGTGGTTTAAGTAAAAGATAAGAAAAGTATATGTGGTTGAGAAATTGAATTGTACTGAGAGAAAGAATTAAATAGTGAATTGTAACTGTACTGAATAAAGGGATTTGTATTGAAAAGAATAAGTTCTATCATTTGTACCCACACAAACATTTAAACATTTTACATTGGTGTCAGAAGTGGGATAGGACTTATTGTGTGTGTAAAAAAAAAAAAAAAAAAAAGTGTTTTCTGACTATTTGAAAAGGCTAGAATGGGTCGAAAACTATTGCAGTTGACCCTCGTCCAACTCAAATCCGAGTTGAACAAGAGAAGCCTCAGCGCCAGTGGAGGAAAAAGTGAGCTGGTGCTCCGACTTCAGGAGGCTTTGAACAACGAGGGACATGATCCTGATGCATATTCCTTTGATGTTGACGAGGATGAACGGACAAGTACCGGCAATGACATGGCTGCAATGATGCAACTCCTCTTATTAAAAATGGACGAACAAAACAAAAAAATGGACGAACAGAAGAACAGTCTCGACCAACAAAAGAAAAATCTGGAAGAACAGAAGAACAGTCTGGAACAAAAAATGGACGAACAGAAGAACATTCTCCAGAACAGTCTGGAACAAAAAATGGACGAGCAGAAGAGCAGCATTGAACAAAAATTCAACGAACAAACCAACAATCTGCACGGTCTTCAACAGAAAATGGATGAACAAAAGAATAATCTGGAAGAACAAAAGAACATTCTCCAGCAAAAATTCGAAGAAATCGATGACAAATTTGAAAGAATAGAGAAGAACGTTGATGACAAATTTGATAGAATAGAGAAGAACGTTGATGACAAATTTGATACAATAGAGAAGAATGTTGGCGAAAAATTCGAAGAAATGGACAGCAAAGTTCAGCAACTGGCAAAAGAGCTCGACACAGTGCGAAAACAGAAACTGCGAGAATGTTCTTTAAGCGGTCCAAGGAGAAAAGAGTTGAAGCCTCCCTCATTCGATGGCCAGACCTCATGGTCTACCTATAAGAAGCAGTTTGAAATGGCTGCCTGTGCAAACGACTGGGACAATGAGGAAAAGTGCTTTGCCCTAGCGATGGCCTTACGTGGTCCTGCGGCAGAATTGTTACAAACAATCGATATCGAAAAGAATAGAGACTATATGGTTTTAGTGCAGGCTATCGAGAAACGGTTTGGGGATAGCCACATGCGGGAAGTTTACAAAGTTCAATTGCAAGGCCGTATGCAGCAACGAGGAGAAACACTGCAACAGCTCCAAGCAGACGTAAGTAGACTGGCACATTTGTCATATCCCACCGCAGGCCAAGAAATAATCGACGAAATGGCAAAGGACGCATTCATCAGGGGAATTGCAGATTTGAAGCTACAATCAGCAGTAAGGATGGCCGGGAAAAGAACCCTTGCTGAAGCACTTGCCTTCGCTCTGGCGATGGAAGCATCCAATCAGGCTTCCAAAGGAATGCATTTCGTAAGGGAAATAGTGTCTGGTGAATGCTCCTGCTCAAGACCAACTACTATGCAACGAAATATCCCGCGGGAGAGCCGAAGAATGCGCTGCTGGAACTGCGATAAAGTAGACATTTGCAAGGGCATTGTAAAGAACCGGTACGACGAGAAGGCTGTCTGCACTGGGGTTACAGGCAAATAGAAAGAAAAACCGGCAGAAACGGCTACCTAGAAACCGGTCAAATTTCCAGAAGCCATCAGTTAGGAAATGTTTACTTCGCGGGGCAGAAGTCTGTAGCAGAAGTTGACTCCAGGGTAATTATCCCAGTCTCACAGGTAAAACAATGCAACGAAAGCCTCCCAGCAGAAGTAGTCAGTGGTAAAGAAGCGAAAGAACAGGCAACTATCCAAACGATCAGGAATGAGCCAATAGAGGGTTGGAGTATAGACGAAATCCGTTCCTCCCAACAGGCAGACAATGACATCGAACCAATATTGGCCTGGAAGGAACACGAGGAAAGACCAAGCTGGCAGCAGATATCAGATCGGAGCCAAACTCTGAAGGCATACTGGGCACAGTGGGACTCGCTTTTTGTGCAAGATGGATTGCTGAAGAGAAAATGGGAAACTGCAGATGGGACAACATCTCGTATGCAGCTAATTGTGCCACGGTCCAGAGTCAACCAAGTGCTCCATGAAATACATGACGGAGTCTCAGGAGGCCATTTGGGAATAAACAAGACGTTGGAAAAGGTAAGGGAACGTTTCTATTGGCTAAGCGCTAAACAAGATGTCGAGAATTGGTGCAAAAAGTGCATAAGGTGTGCGGCTACCAAGGGCCCAAAAGTAAAGCCACATGGACAAATGCAACAATACAATGTCGGAGCACCTTTCGAACGAATAGCCATCGACATCGCTGGGCCGTTTCCCGAAACCTTTAATGGAAACCGATATACTCTCGTAGTCATGGATTACTTCAGTAAGTGGCCGGAAGTGTTTGCCATCCCAAATCAAGAGGCTAAGACCATAGCCGAACAGATAGTCAACAACTGGGTGAGCAGATTTGGGGTCCCAATGGAGCTGCACTCTGATCAAGGGCGAAACTTTGAATCAAAAGTCTTCCAGGAAATATGCCTATATTTGGGAATAAGAAAGACAAGGACAACGCCACTACACCCTCAATCTGATGGAATGGTCGAGCGATTCAATCGGACCTTGAATGAGCATCTATCTAAGGTTGTCAGCAACTGCCAGCGGGATTGGGATCGACACATACCCCTCTTCTTAATGGCCTACCGAAACGCGGTCCATAGCTCAACAGGGCACACACCATCCGAGATCTTATTTGGTCAAACAATTCGGTTGCCAAGTGAAGCAAAATTCGGATCCCCACCGACGGAGCCCAAAGAGGTGAACGAGTACGTGAATGACTTACGCAGCAGGATTCGTAAATTGCATGAAGACACCAGAGAAAAGATGAAGCTAGCAAGCAGCCGCATGAAAGCTAGGTACGATATCAAGGCGAAATCTTCCGGTTTCAACGAAGGAGATCTGGTTTGGCTGTATAATCCTCAGCGTAAGAAAGGCAAATCACCAAAATTGCAACAGGACTGGAAAGGTCCATACAAGGTGATAACCCGCATTAATGACGTTGTCTACCGGATCCAGCGTGGGGATCGAGGAAAATTTAAAGTG
This sequence comes from Volucella bombylans, assembly GCA_949129095.1. Taxonomy (NCBI): domain Eukaryota; kingdom Metazoa; phylum Arthropoda; class Insecta; order Diptera; family Syrphidae; genus Volucella; species Volucella bombylans. The sequence continues at coordinate 123,731,381 of OX422140.1, read as the reverse complement.
GTCCATTTGGATAGAATGTGTCATTTCAACGGGATGCTGAATGACGAAGTTGTTCGGGACGAACAACTGTAGGGAGGGAGCAATGTGATAACCACTTAAATGTGAGCAGCGACATCTAGCAGAAAATGTAGATACTGGAATAACAAAGTCTCGACTGGAGAGTGGAATCGAATGTTCTAGCAAATTGGAAATTGTATGGGACGCTGGATGGCGAGGATTGTTCTCGAAGTATGTCATTCGAGTATAAATACCAGCATCCCAAAGGTATGCAAATCAGTTCCAAAGTTGAATTTAAAGTGTTAATTAGAAGAAGTGATTAAGTGGTTTAAGTAAAAGATAAGAAAAGTATATGTGGTTGAGAAATTGAATTGTACTGAGAGAAAGAATTAAATAGTGAATTGTAACTGTACTGAATAAAGGGATTTGTATTGAAAAGAATAAGTTCTATCATTTGTACCCACACAAACATTTAAACATTTTACAATATCTTCACTAGCTTCATAATCAGGATCTTCTTTAGCCAGCAATCTTCTTGAAGTCATTGAACTGAATTGAATTGAATTCAATTGAGACCACAAGCTAGAATTAATGCACACATTATGATGAAAAGTCACCATTGGAACAGTAATATCTCTAGACCTACTTACTTAAAGTTGTAAATTTAACGCATTTCATATAGTGTGGTTCATAAAAGAGAAATACGAGTTTTTCTTGGTGGCCCTGAGATACCGCTTGAGCGGTTAAAGTTTATATGTGTACAACATATGTACTTACCTTTTAAAAATGTAATTGAAACATGAAACCTTTAACTTACCTTCGTTTAATGGTTGCCTTGTTTTTAGTGGAAGTCTTAAGAGTCGAAGATCCTAAGGTTTTGAAAAAAACCTAGGCTGGGAGTTAAACTAAATGCCGCGGAGTTCATGAATAGATGTTTAACTGAAACCTCCAACCGAAATATTACCAAACCCCAATCAATTTAAGCGCTGACCAAACGTTCAGTTTGTTTTCTTTGTTTTTCCTAAAAGTATGTTAGGTTGAATAGGGTTCTGCCATTGAAGGCTTGACTTGGAGACAAATGAAAATGGGAAGAAGGTATATGGCAGACGCACGTCGCAGAAACTGCAGAGCAGTCCAAATCTCAAATTCTGAAGGTAACTCTCCCCCAGTACGGTAAAAACGGCAGGTGGAAATGATATCAAATAAGACCGATTAACTTCTCGGATCTTAAAATGACTACTTTTCTTCTATTTGGAATAAGGTAAAGAGAAAGAAGGTTTAATGCTCTCTTGTTGGTATTTCGCGGACGACACGATGCCTCAATGAAACTGATACTACAATTAGTAAAGCCTTTTGGTGAGCAACAGCAAACAACAGAAAACCAGTTTACTTATACGGGTAGAGCTATTTTTTCTCTGATGTTTCGAATTAGAGTGCACCTACTGCGAATATCAACTTTGATAGCTAGTTGAAGCTGCTTTATTCAAGTAGAGGGACTTGCAAGGTAAGGTAAACTCTTGAATATCTGAGCAATTCTGTGCTAATAATTTCCTTCCAGCTATTTTTGTGGTCTCCTTTCCAACCGAGCTGAAACGCACATCTACTTGATCTTGGCCAAACTTAAAAAAACCCTAAGATGTACCAATGTAGTTTCATTTGTAGAACTCTGTACTCAATACCTGAATGTGAAAAATCTATTCTCACAGGAAGAAAAATCACGAACGGTCCTATTCCTAAACAAAGCTTCAGTTGAGATCATTGAGTTTATGTACATCCCATGTTCTTGTCTGTACAGTGGAGGAGTTTATTTTCACTTCTTTTAGAGATTTCAACCCCGGTTGACTGATTACTTTCATCATTTCAAGTCTGCTGCATCCATATAAAGAGGCTTTCCATTTTGAATACAAAACGTTGCTTTATTTCTATATGGTAACAATGGGAGTGCAACGTGAGGGAAAATCATCTCCTAGACTGAATAGAAGGAACACGAGAACGAGAATTCAACTGAAGGCATTTTAAGGAGTATTGTAGGTTCATCAAAATTCCTCACAAAGTCAAAACAAGAAAAGGTGTCAACCCCAAATTTTTTGAAATGATGTGTCACGCCAGGAGAAACCTATGCAGTTCGTTCGTCGATCTGCAGCGGCTTTAAGAAAAATATTTTCGATGCGAACATACTCGTACATATGGTATATGTAAGGCTAATTAGGATGTTGAAGTGTGTTTCCTGTAAAGATATTTGGATAACTGAGATGTCCCGTGAAGCCAGTAAACTACAATAATCAAAGTCCTCGAAAGGATGAAGTCAGCCAGGCTCAACCTACTAAGGAAATCTGACGGGCGTACTTTACATACTCGCACTCTCAATCCTAGGTTACTGCAGCAATTTATAAGAAAAACCAACATGCCAAGGCTGCAAGACAGAATGGAAGCCTGGAAAGATGAACATGGACAACTAGATGAACACGGAAAGACTACTTCTGCAGACTGTATAACGACGACTGTAGTCGTGTCAGGCAGAATGAACTATTTACCCTGGACAAAGACTATAGCGAATTCCGCCCCCTGATCTAGAAATTGTTAAGGTATCAATATCGAATCTAGCTCCTAACATAGCTGCTGGCATAGACGGACTGCTTGCTGAAATATTTAAAGCTGTTGGAGATGACCTTGTTGATATTATGCACCTCCTCATCTCTAAGATATGCCCGAAGAAGAGCATCCCCGAAGCATGTAAATCCTAGCATCGTTTTTCCGATCCACGAAGCCCTCTCTCGTAAGATACAAACTGAATTTATATCAATGCTTGGACCTTGCCGAAAGCGGATGAGGAACTATCTTTTCGAGAGAAAGATACTGTGTGTGATTTTCAGTAACGTTTGCATTGGCGGAGAATGTAGAAGGAGTTTCAACTACGAATCATAAGGGCTGTACATTTAATTTAGTGGGGGCTAACGGCCCCATTTATTTCGCTTAATGCAAGCTTAAACTAACTTACGAGTAAAAACTAGGACTTAAAAACTAACAAGAGTTGAGGGTTAGGAAGCAAGGAAATGGTGGAGGAGATCAAATTTAGAATTTAGAGAAGTGCTCAGGTTAAAATCAAAAAGGGGAGGTTTGAGTTGACCTTGCGGAGCATGCGGGAGATTGGTTCGTTAGAGCCATAAGAAGTGCGGTGGGTTGGGATATAGAAGAGACGAAGACAGCGTAAATTACGAGGGTTATTGTTGAAGGAAATAGAATTATAAAGGGAAGCGCAGTCCACAGAACCGGAGAGCAGTCGATGAATGAAGAGAATGTCAGCTACGTCTCTGTGTTTTTCGAGGTTATTCAGGTTAAGAAGTTTGAGGCGGTCGCGATAGGGAGGTAAGATAAATGGGTCACTCCAGGGTAGTCCACGAAGAGCAAATCGAAGAAAACGACGTTGAATGTTCTCGATTCGGGATATATGAATTCGCCGAAAGGGGGACCATACTTGGCTGGCATATTCAAGGAGGGGCCGGACAATGGTAATGTAAAGTGAACTTGTCACATAAGTGTAAGGGTTGCAAAATTCTTTAGACCAACTGATTGATAAAACCGAGCGATGAGTTGGATTTAAGGATTATTTCATCAATATGCGAACGGAAGTTTAACTTCTATCGTATAAAATTCCAAGGTCGCGAAGGGATTGAACCTGGGGTACAGGTTGGTCATGCGGAAAATAAAGTCGAGAAGAGTATTGATTGGACTTACGAGACAAAGTCATAGATTGGGATTTGGAGACATTAAGCTCAAAGCAATTTTTTAAACACCAAGTAGAAATCTATCGAGGTTTTTTTGAAGGAGAATAGGGTCTTGGGGTGAAGAAATAGTTTTGGAGAACTTAGTGTCATCGGCGTAAATGGATACGGAGCAGTGTTTGATAATCTTCTCAAGATCATTTATAGTTAAAATGAAAAAGAGGGGACCTAGATGGCTTCCTTGTGGGACACCAGAAATGGCTAAAAACGGGGCTGAGAAGGCTGATCTAAAGCGAACGCTATAGTAACGGTTCTTCAGATAAGAAGATATCCATTTTAACAATATGGGGTCAAAACCGAGCGAAGACAATTTGAAAAGGATTATTTTGATGTGATATTTTATCGAAGGCCTTAGCGGAATCTGTAGCAATAACGTCAATTTCGTTAACATTTTCTAGGGCTGAAAGCGCAAAGGTTACGAATTCAACTAAGTTTGTAGTAGTTGATCTACCTTTTAGAAATCCGTGCTGACTGGGTGATATAAGTGACTTGCACTGAGATTTTGTAACCTTTCTTCGATAAGGGTGGGATCAAAAGGTTGAGAGGGAGAGAGAGGGGCCAATGGAGAAATTGGGAAGGTACTTGAAATAGATGGAGTCGGGTACGAATAGGTTGTCTGCAAATTACTGTTTAAAAAAGTTTGCAAAATAGTTGGCAATAATATGTGGGTCGGTCGATGATATATTATCGAACGAGAGATCTGAGTTTCTTTTGTAGTTGACGAATTGATAAAATGTCTTAGGATCGTTGATAAGGTTGGTCTGCGCTGTGTCGAGAAAGCGCTGATAGAGGCAGTTATAGAGCTGAGTGAATTGCAGGTAAGTTCCAAAATAGTTAGAGTAGTCATTATAAGAATTGGTGCGAAGAAAAACTGCCCATAATTTGTTTCTTCTGTTTCGTAAAGAGCGAAGTCTTCTGTTGTACCATGGAGGGGAAATAGATGATGGTTTATGCCGTGAAAAGGGTACGTAGAGAGAAATGGAAATAAATATTTCACTGTAGAAAATGGAGACAGCATTAGATAAAGATAGGTTGGTAAAATCAAAAGAACATTTGCTAAGATAGGTATTGATTTTGCGAAAATTTATGCTTTATGGAAGTTGTAAGAAGATATGGTAGTTGAAGAAGTGGGTTGGGATGGAGAGTTATGGAAAAATGAGAGAAGAAGAGGGGGATGAAAGTTGTCAACAGTTGATAGGATAAAGGGGCACAACGTTACTGTGGAGTTAATAGGATCACTAGTGAAAATAAGGTCTAGTTGCCTACCGATAGAATTAGGGACACCACTTATTTGGCACAGGCTTGAGTCAGTTATGCTATCAATGAAAATACATTCCTTGGATGAACTGGCGTTTGACGCGGTAAAAAATAAGTGATCATCCGATGGAATCCACATTAGCAGGGGCAAATTAAAGTCACCAAAGATAAGGATATCGTCGATGGTCGATAGGTCAATTGCTTTAATAGCAAGGATGTAGGATTCAGTAGGTTGAGCTGGAGTGATCGCCATATCGGAAAACATTATGGAAATAGCTCCTGGCTCTTTATGTCGGGGATCAGATTGGTTTCTGTAAGAGCATAGACGTCGAAAGAGAGACCGTGTGATTTAGACAAGACAGCACGAGTTTTAGAGCGCAAGCATCTTACGTTTTGGTAGTAAAATGTAAGAGGTAGTTTGTGGCGTGGAGAAGTAGGGGAGTGTAGATGAGATGCATGCAACGAAGGCAAGTTAGGAACGAAAAAATTAATCACGGTCAGCTGGGCTGCGCTGTAGGTGAGAAACTCTTTTAGAGTGGAAAGCAGCAAGGTCATCCGCGACCTTTTAAGGAGGTGTGTCGAAGATTTCGTGGTACCTGTTGTAAAGCTTTCTGACACTAGTTATATCCGTAGGAAGGCTTTCCTGTTGGATGGAGATCATGACACTTGTTTTGGTTTTTCCCTCAAAGCAAACAGAGTCGAATTTGTCGTAAAGATATGCGAGAAAGAGACGTATATTTTCGTATATCCTTTTATCCCTTAGCCTAGAGAGCGTGTAACGGCATTCTGTGGTGTTTATATTTTGTTGGGTCAATTTAACGTTAAGCGGCAAAAGGGGATCAAAAATAGGGACTGGGGCCCGTGAAACCGAAGGAGAAGGCGAGTTAGAAGCGGCATTTAAGATATGCGAGCTGATAAAGTTTGGGTATTTGGCTCCTGTTGTAAGGTCGAAATTGAGAAAGCAGTTGTTAGTATCCGTGGGAGGGGGTGTGGGTGGTTGAGCAGTGACGGTATCAGGGCAGGGGTTAAATTAAATGAAACGCGTTGGGGCTTTGATGGAAGAGAGGCACTTGGTGCTTTTGTGGAGATACGTGAAGGAGGTTGCTTAGGGATATAAACGGGAGGTGAAAAATTGGGAAATATTTTGGTTTTAAGGCTGCAGTTGGGTTTAGGTTTAGGATGTGGATGGGTAATGGATCTGGCCGATTTATAATTATCTTTTGATGAGACGTTACTTCGTTTTTTTTCTACGTTTTTGTTGGTTGGTCTCCATTTGGAGACCCGCATCTTTCCTAGCTTGAAGTTGGTATTGGATGAGTTAACAAATAACCTTTCGTATTCAGCCGGTATACAGCCGCATCGATCTAGTCAGGCATCTATGGTTCCAACGTCTGAGATAGCTAGGCCATGTTGTGTGACAGGACGACAGCACCTAAGCTGACGCACGTAACTAGAACATATCCTCAACCAACTTGGAGTGAGCCAATAGAGGCAGCTGGAGAGTCATCACGCTAGCTGGAGACGCTTGTTGTTTGTGGATCAGGTTCAACATGGACTATAATGCGTAGTGAGTTTGAATCAAAACTCTTTATTCACTATGAGAAATTCACAATTATGTTTTCACATGACTTCAGGCATATGGCTTCTCAGCTGTTATTTGACAAAAAAATCTATTTGGTCCAATTTCGTACCACTCTTTCGAGCATTTGGGACTCTATCTTACTAAGAATTGGCTTCAAAGCCTGAGTAGCTTGCGGTTTATCAGCATACATCAAATCGACTAACGTAAGATCACGGTTGCCAATTCACTGGTCCATTTCGCAACATAATGCTGTCGTTGAATCGAATCCTCAGTAAGTATCATAGTTTCATGAGCAGTACGATATGCAACATCGACTTGCTGTACTTGATATGTGAGTACAGCAAGTACGGGTCAATGTCATCCATATTTTCTAAAAAAAATAATCACTGATCATTGCCCGACTGTAACGCGAGCTCCGGCTTTATTTTTGAAAAATAAGGATTGATGATGCCACCAGCATGAGGACCACCCCAAACAGTTCACTGTTTGTGGGTGTAATTAAGTCTCATGAGTGTCTTCTGGATTGAAATGTCAATTTTTAAACTCATTGAATCATATATCAGCCCTGTTCGATGTTTTATTGATTTATTGGTCGCGGAGTAGTTCAGTTGGCTTTGAATGCGAAAGTGGGAAGACCTACGACTTACGAGTATGCATATGTATGGAGTTACAGAAAAATAAATAGGAGAATATTCGTGTTCACCACACTGCTGACGTTTTACTAAAGCACGGGTCACCACATCGGCGACGAGGTAAATATGCATATTTACAATACCTACATAAATAAAAATATGGTCGGAGATTTGGTCGAATCTTAAAACTTACAGCTGTCATTAAATTGTCCAATCAGATTGCATTTACGAGTAACTGCGAATGAGACATAGACTTCTAATTGATTAGCATTGAATTGCGAGTGGGACAGAGACATTGAATTGTCAAGGATTAAATTGCGAAAAGGAAACGATCGATTTGTCATGCATTAGATTGCGAGAAAAAGGCGAGACATTAAATTGGCAGGCATTAAATGGCGAATAATAATAATAAAAGGAAATGTTTAGTAATTGTGTTGCAGCACATCGAAATAAGTGGCTCAGGAATAGTACCATAGTCTATTACTCAGTTTATATGAAAGCTCAATGTGCATTTAGCCAATCCGCATTGGTTCAATACCCGTAGAAATGGTGGTGTTTATATGAAATTAACCAAAATGAGCGAGAGAAAATTGAGAGAGTTTAACAAACTGCTGATTGAAGTGACACTTGACACTTAACACTTGACATTGACACTGATATATTGTTCTTAACATATTTCTTTGTCTTTCCAAATATTTCGTTTGCAATCCCACATTTTAAATCCCTGCCCGATGATGAAAGAATGATGAGCGCGAGTGTAATTTAAAAGTGTTTATATGATATTTCAAATCGGTTACAAATTTTCAATGCGTTTTATAAACAGGAATGAACGAATGCGTGTTGAATATTTCAATGCGGTTTGAAGTGGTATTTATATGAGCGCATTCAACCTATGCGCATTGTGTCAGTGCACATTAAGCTGTCATATAAACTAGATATATGTTATCGAGAAAGTTTCGTTCGGAATGGGAAAAGTGGCTTCAAGAATTATATTTTGAAGCTGAAGAGATAACGGATCCAACCAAGGAGAAAAACAAATTACTATTGTATATCTAGGTACATAGCTTCAGGAGGTAGTCTAGCTATAATATTTCGGGGCGCTATGTCAACCACAGGGTGCCGGAGGGCAACCAGATGTCTTTACAGTCCTGATTGGTAAGCTGAATACTTATTTCCACAAGAAATTCTACGATCGAAAAGCACTTATTTCGTTCACTGAAACCTGAGGAAGGGGAAGGGTTGAAAAAATGTGTGTTAAAATCGCGGAATCAGGCAGCAACGTGTCAACTTGGGGATACGAGAGGACAAGGATAATCTGACAGGTGGGTACCTGGAGACCTAAAAAAGTGACTGCTCGAAAAAGAGCATATGTACATATATAATTACATATATACATTAGCAGAGATCATCGAAATGTGTCTGATATATGAAGAAGTTAACAACGAGTAGGAGGCAAAGATTTGTGTCTAGGAGTGAAAATAAGTTCAAAGTGGAATATAAAGCAGATGTGGCTCCTGCAGACATTTAGCGAATAGCCAAACCTGCCCTGTTAAAAACGCTTAATGCAACAAGTGCAGTTTTATTGGTTCCGCAAGGAATCAAGGGCAACAAACGCAGACAAACCAAATTTTATACATACTACAGCTGCTAAAAATCGGAGAATTTAGACTTCCAAGGTTCGTTTTGTCGACGAAGAGAATAGTAACTACACAACCGTAAGTTCGACAAATTCCAAGACCATAATTGCTTTAGAATAGCTGAAGTGGAAAATGCTGCAGGTGAGATGGGGGAGACAATTAATTGCTGTATTGGAGGTCGGGTAATTCCGATGCTAATAGACTCAGGGTTTTGTCATAAACTTCTCCGTGAGAAGCATTGGGAGATCCTGTACAGGGAAAAGGCTGCCATATGAAATCCGCGAACGGAATCGAAATTGTATCCCTATATCCTCATAATGAAATCGTTATTACGGGCGATTTCAACATACACAATTCTGGGTGGCTTCGAATCTGGACAGACAAAACCCGAAGGAAGATGTGTTCAGATCTTCGCTGCGGAAAATAACTTAACCCAGCTTGTAAATGTAAAATCATACAACCAACACCCTGGACTAGGTTTTAATTTCCCACCCTGATAAGTACACTGTTGAAGTGATTTCCCCTCTAGGCTCGTCGGACCACTCTGTTATATCAGCTAATTTCTCGTATACCGAACACACAGTTAGAGAAAAGTTTCCTAAAATTGGAGAGGACTTAAAGGCTTCTCTAGGAATTTTAACAAGTCGTTATGTTTCCTCGGTAACGACGTGGATACTGCTGCTGATATGATCACAGACACCATTCTCTTTGAAATGAGATCCTTTATAACTCATCGCATGCAGAGTATCAAACCAAAAGAAAAGGCTTGGTACGACTCGAGGTGTAAAGAGACTGTCAGGGTTAGAGAAATGTTTTTTCGGTCCTACGAGACCAACCCGACAGAGGAAAACCGAAAAAAAAGTTTAAACGAGCCAGGAGAGACTGCAACGCCTTTCTAAAACGTGTGAAATTCCAATACCACCAAAAATTGAGGCAAAAAATACTACAGTGTCCCAATGGTAGTAAAAATGTTTGGTCGTTCTTTAAAAACATTAGAAATTCTGCCTCATCCTCCATCCTAACGCCCATCTACAATAACATTCCAGCTGTCAGCTCTTTGGGCAACGCCTTTGGACTTGCTACACACTTTGTGGCCAGCTAAACACTTCCAGATTGTGCTTTGTCCCCGACTACACTTGAATTTTCGCACTCGTGTAGTAGCAAGAGTACATAAATAATAACAAATAAATCCAAAGAAACAAATAATAAAAACAAATCCGCTGGTCCTGATGGTATAACTCCCCTTCTTCTGAAGAGGGGTTCTTCCTCTCTGGCAAAACCACTGCTTTTTTCATCAATCCTATTCTTTAGTACTCTTTCCAAGAAGATGGAAAACAGCGTTTGTGAAGCCCGTCCCTAAAAAGGGCGAATCTTCTTCTCTCTTTTCCTACAAAAGACCCATTGCACTTACGTCCGTTCTTTCCAATTTCATGGAAACGCTGATAAACCACGAGCTCATGAAATATCTCGAAACACGAAAACTTCTCAATGATCGGCAGTATGGTTTTCGTAACAACAGGTCCACTGGTAATTTGATGGCATGTCTCACTGAAAAGTGGAACCAAAACGTACATCAATCTGGCGAAAGTAAGATAGTTGCACTTGACATCCTAAGGCATTTAACAGATTTTGGCATCAGGCTCTTTTGTCGAAAATGCGTGCTTTTGGGATCGATGGCCCTCTTCTTCAATGGATTAGAAATTAACTTTCGGAACGATCAATTCAAGTTGTCTTGGATGATTTCACGCCTCATATTCACAAAATAAATGCTGATGTGCCCCAGGGCTCCGATCTGTCTCCGGCATTCTTTTTAATTTTCATTAATGATCTTTTGTCTGCTACTTAAAATCCAATACATTCCTTTACTGATTACAGTACTCTCTACTTTTCATATTCGCTCCAGGACTCACGTCCTTGCTTTTCGCCTGTAGAACGTGAACGGCAGCGTATGTTAAGCTCATTAAATTCCGATATTAACAGCATTCCTCGCTGTGTGTACAAACATTTTAAGTGTACTCAAAACCATTGAGTGCGCGCTGGTTATTAAAAAAAAAAAAACACTTTTGGGTTTATGCCGGCTATGCCCTTATGCCCTTAACGACTTGTTAATGGTAAACATGGTTTTTGAAGAGACAGTAGAGGTGAATAAGAACATTGATTTGATTTCTTTTTTCTATGTAATTGAGAATGAAATACAATCACTTTTGTGTCGTGATACAGCCATTAAATTGAACGTTCTAAAGTTAGGACTTGATGTCAATCGACTCATTTAATTAAAAAATTAAAGGCATAACGACTTCTCTATCGATCGATAAGTCAGTGAAGCCAGTTAAACAGAATTAATGGAGGCAGTTTCTCGAGACATCATAGACCGAGTCCATACATATCTCCAATTTTAATAGTTTTTAAATAAACGGCTGACATTCTATTGCGCATTGACATGAGGCGGACTAAGCTCGCCATACCGCGAGATTCACCCACTCATAATGAGATTATAGGGTGCAAAATGATTTTCGATGCTCTTTCTTTGGCGATAGATTTAATTGGACCGCTATCGAATCATGTCCACATTTTTGCTATCATCGATTATTATTTGAGGTATCATGAGATCAAGTTCCCTAAAAGGATTACATCAAGTGTGATCATTGAGAGTTTTGAGGAAGTGTTTTCAAGGTTAGAGTATCCAAAGTGCATAACAACCGACAATGAAAATCAGTTTGTGGACAAAGAGTTCAAGTTAATGACGTCACCTCCATATGGGCCGCAGGCCAATGGGGAGGAAGAAAATATGAATCGTTTCCTATTACAACCACTTAATCACACTATCCTAAACAAAATACCTTCGATCCAAGACATCGGCAAGAATATTCTGGACTTCGAAGCCCGAGATGGGAACCTTATAAATAAACAGAAGAGAAAGGGAAAGCAGACAGAGATCGAAGAGCCAAGAGCTTTGTGATGAGAGTGGGTGGCAAAGTGTTACTTCCGAATGTAATCTTCCCAAACAAATTAACATCCACTTTTGATCCGCAAGAGTTCCAAGTAATTGAGCTGAAATGAAGACGGTAAAGTGTTTAGGAGGAATACATATTAGCCACCTTAAAGAATACCTGCTTGTCATCAATCCCGTCCGATTCCGCCTTCTAAATCAACTCCACATTTCCTCGCCGGTCATCGTTGACATAAATACCGATCCTCCGGAGCTTCAGGGAATACCACAGTATGAAGCAAACGGACCTCATTTGTTGAAACTTAAAAACAGGGGAGGGATGTAGAGATCTGTAACAGTGCCCCCGGATGGTGATTAGTTGGCTGCATGCACAATGGACAGTGAGAAGTCGTGCGGGTATACTATATGTTATAGAGTTATAGGAAAATAAATAAAGAATATTTGTGTTCATTACCCTACTGGCGTCTTCTTAATGCACGGGTCATTACACGTTTAATGAGTTCTATTGTACATTAACTTCACTAAAGAAAACTCTCGTGTAGAACATTGGTACGATTGGCAGGGTGGGGAAACGAATTGCTCTCTCAAAAGCATTCTCTTTTACAATATTTTTCTCGCGAGAAGTGGTTGTATAAAAATTTGTAGAAATTTGCAGTCCTCGAACAGACCAAATGTTGAGTTGTCAAATAATAATTAGAATATATTTTAAAAAAAAAGTCAAATGACAGCACGATTTGAAAATTATTTGTTTTGAGAGGAATAAAAAAATTATGCTTGTAGAGGGAAAATTCGTCCTCTCGATGAAACTTGTGAAAATTGGTTTTGATTTATGTGAAAAGACCAAAACTTGGTCGAAGACACACGAATAAACTTAAACAATCACTTACGAAAGGCCAAGTCTTGGTCGAAACGTATGAGTGATTCCTTTTAATCGGAGCGTAAACTTGTAAGAGCTGTTCTCTAAATAAAACACTAACAACGGTTTACGTGGATTTTTCACAATATAATAAAATTTTATTCTTCTATTAGAGTAATTTGGTACTTGAAGTGAGTGTGAATTATATGATGCGACACAAATAAAAGTTGAGAGTTGCCACATCATTATATTTTGTTTGGTACATAAATTTAAATGTTGTCACATCATTATTTTTTATTTGGTACATAAATTTAAATGTTAATTAAAACTGAAATAATGTTAAATAATTCACAAAACAATTAATAATTTATTTATAACAAAATAATAAAATAATAGCTCTGCTACAATCTCCCCCTCTGGACATGAAGTCGTCTCGACGATTGTACAGGTCAGCGTCGGTTGGAAGGTCGTCCCCTCCTTCTTATGGGTCGTATTGGCTTATTTATTGTGGATGCGTCCTTCGCTCGGAATGGAGTTAGCGCAGACACATGATAGGTTCCAAGAGGTACATCTAACTTATCCGCTTCAGCAATTTGGAAAAGTGTTTCGCTGAATCGCCGTATAATGATATATGGACCATCTCGCCTAGGTGCAAATTTGGATGTTATTGTTTTGCCTGCGTTACTAAGAACGTGTGTTGTAATTAGGACTTCATCCCCGAGTTTATATTCTGGAGCCTTTTGGCGCCTTCGATTAGCGTACTGCACATGTTTGTTTTTGTTGTCATCTTCTAACTTGGATACTGTTTCCAAGATGTTGGGTAGTTCTCTTAGGACAGGAAGTATTGTAGAGTCGAAATTCGGATCATCAATGCTGCTACTGAGATCATGGGAGATATGTATTGGTGCTTGCAGCTCGCGTCCAAAAGTAATATAAGCTGCTGTTTGTCCAGTTGTAGAACAGACTGCAGAATTCATCGCGAAACGAATGGATGATAGGTGTTGTGACCATGTGTCATGTTGATTTTCAACGAGGATCGCCAACTGTGTTTTTAGGTCACGGTTCTTGCGTTCCACCATGTTGGGCTGTGGATGATATACCGGTGTAAGCATCTGATCTATTCCGAGACGTGTAGTTAAATACTGCATTATTGCAGCGATAAATTGTGGACCATTGTCGCTAATTACTCTTCTTGGGATTCCGTATCGTAGGAAGATTTCGTGTAACAAAACATTTGAACATTTTTCCGCTGTTGCTTCAGTAAGAGGGAAAAGTTCTACCCATCTGCTAGTTGTGTCTTCTACTACAAATATCCATTTGTTGCCATTGCTGACAGGTAATGGTCCAAAAAGGTCTATAGAGAGTGCCTCGAATCTTTGATTGCTTGCTGTGGTTTTGTAAAGTCCCATTGGTCGTAGATTACTTGGCTTATATCGCTGACACTTGTCACACTCTTTGACATATTTCTGAACCGTAGAGTACATCTTATCTCAATAGAATTTTGAACTTATCCTTGATAAGGTTTTGTCAACTCCGTAGTGTCCAGCAGTAGGGGAATCATGAAGGGCTTTCATGATTGTTTCTATTTCTTGGTCTGGAACTACTAGCGCTGCTTCTTCAGTATCTGTATACTTGTATAATACACCATGAGTCACAATGTATCCCTCATTGGCATATTTTTCACCTTCAGTACCATCGGTGCTCTCAAGTGCTTCTAAAATAATTTTAATTTTATCATCTTTTAGTTGTTCTTGACGAATTTCTTGGCTTCCACGGGTTGGAATCGCGACTTCTGTGTAGCATATGTCACAGGATTCAATTGGCGGGCGTGATAATGTATCGGCTACACTATTCGTTCTCCCTGAAATATACTTTATTTGAATATTGTATGGCTGAAGTTGTAACGCCCATCGTGCCAAGCGCCCAGTAGGTGACTTGATCATCATTAGCCACCTTAATGGCTGGTGGTCCGTTAAAAGGGTTAAGTCTGCGCCTTCAATATAGCTGCGAAATTTATTGGTCGCCCAGACGATCGCTAGTGCTTCTCTCTCTGTCGTCGAATAGTTCTGTTCTGCTGATGTCAATAAGCGACTAGCATATTCTATTGGGTGCTCGTCAGGGCCCTCCCCCTGGACTAAAACTGCTCCCAATGCATAACTGCTGGCGTCTGTCTTCAAAAGGTATGGCTTTGTTGAGTCGGCTTGACTTAGAATAGGTGCAGTCACCAAGAGATTCTTGAGTTTTTGAAATGACTCGTCTTCCAATGCACTCCACCTGAATACAGCTGATTTTTTTGTAAGACTGCTTATTGGTTTCGAAACTTTAGCGAAATCAGGTATAAAGCGTCTATACCATGAGCAGGTTTGTAGAAACGTGAGAACTTGCTTCACGTTTTTTTGGCTGTTGCATATTAAGTATGGCTGACACTTTTTCAGGATCCGTTTTTATCCCATCTATCGTAATAATGTGTCCCAGAAACTTAACTTCTTCGCAACAGAAATTACATTTTCCTAGATTTACCCGCAAGCCGAACTGCTTAAGCCGGTTGAAAACTTTATCTAAATCATTAATATGCTCTATTAACGTTGATGAGCAAACAATTAGATCATCTAGGTAAGCCTGGACCACTGTGTCATCTAAACCAGATCGGACTTGGTCCATCAGGCGTTGAAATGTAGCGGGTGCGTTCCGTAATCCGAATGGCATCCTATTAAAACGAAAGGTACCAAACGGCGACGTGAAGGCTGTCTTATCCTTATCCGATGGGTTTACTCCGATTTGCCAATATCCAGCTTGAAGGTCAATCGTAGACATGTATGGCGTGGATTTGGCTGCATGGAGCAAGTCATCTATCCGAGGAAGAGGATACCTATCTGGTGTGGTGATGGCATTGATTTGTCTGTAATCAACACACACCCTGATGTCACCATTCTTTTTGGGAACCAACACTACAGGTGAGGCCCATGGTGAATCGCACGGTTCAATGATTTTCTGCAAAAGCATTTTCTGTAACTCAGCTTTAAGCTGTTCCTTCCTCACAGGTGATAGACGATATGGAGGGGAAGCTACTGGTTGATGAGATCCGGTTTCAATGGAATGAACTACACCACGAACAGTTATCTCGTCCTCCCATTTAAAAATATTGTCGTGCTTCTGTAATAAATCATCTAATTGTCCCTCATCTTTCTTTATAATACTGGTCAAGTTTATGCCCAACTTATAGGGTGGCCCAAACAGTCTGTCATTTAGCCGGTCTTCCTCTTCATTAGAGAAATCGAGGAATACGTTTCGTATCCGATTGTTACCTGGTTGTCCTTGGTCGTAGACATGTAGTGGTAAGGAATCCTCAAATACTTCGTATATTTCTTCTGCAGAATATTTCTTCATAGGTGGCAATGGCATGGGTTTTTTATACCTTGGTGCGTTATCAATCAGCTTATTTATTTTTTGTACTATCGCCGGATCGTAAATTGGAGAGACTGGGCTGATTTCACCGTATGCAAAATTCGGTGTTGTTGCAATTTCTGTATATTTAAAGAAAGGAACACTAAATTCGGGTTGATCGGCAAAATACCATATGTTCTTGGCTGGGTTGATTATAATACCAGAGCTTTCTAAATAATCGATTCCCAATAACGTGATATTGTCATTGGCTTCTGACAACACACTAATGCTTATTTTGGTTTGTCGGCGGCCTATTTTCATATAAGTGGTTGTCGTCAAGATATCTTGGGTTCTGAGAATACCATCTGCCAGTCTAATTTCCGCTTTCATTTTCCGAAAGTCGTGATTTTCCTTTCTTAGCTGGGCACTCAGCCTGTTGCTGGCAATACTCGTTTTGGCTGCCGTATCTAAGTAAGCAACATGTTTAATACCGCCAAATTCTACTATCACTGCTGGTATGTTACCTCCCTCGCTAATTCTCAAGTCTAAGGCATTAATGCTGGCTCCACTTCCAGAGCTGATGCCTTTAGAGCATTTTGGACAATTTCTTTTTATATAGCCTATGGTTCCACATCCAAAGCAAACTAGCGGATTTTCCGGACCTCTATTATTAGGCCCTAGTGGTCGTTGCTGCTTGGACTGCTCGCTGCTATTAAATTTACGGCAATTTTCTTTCATATGTCCTACAAAATGACAGAAGCTACATCTTATAACTTCCTTCTTCGCTACTGGGTGGAGTCTTTCGTATTCTCTTGCGAGGGCTATGAGTTGGGTAAATGTTTTAAACTCGCCCCTCCTAACACCCTTCTTGATATTATCATGTAGCAGGCTGTATATAATGTCTATACAGTGTACCTCTGGTATGGGTGGCTGGGGAATTTCGGCCAATAATGCTCTTTTTGCACTGATAAATTGGTCCGTTGATTCACCCAGTTTTTGTTTTTTTTCAAACAATAGCTCAAATATAATGTACACTGGTCGTCGTGGAGCGTATTGGTCTCTCATCATTTCGATGGCATTTGACCAAGTAGTCATTTCCGTATGGATGCCTTTCCACCATGTCGCTGCTTCATTCTTTAGAAGCAAGGGAAGCTCTATCAATGCATCTTCATCGGTGATGCGGCGAACCCTTTTAAAAATTTCAACGTTCGTTATAAAATTTTCGAAACGTTGGGCGTCAAATTCGCCATTAAACCGCTCCGTGCAATCGCACAACGTCTCTTTAAACCGCTGGGTTCCTTCGGGAATACGGTGTTCCATGTCCGTTGTATTTGCTTGTTCGTTGGTCGTCATCCTGCTGGTAGTACCTGTTCTTGTATTTGCCGCTGGACCGTCAAACATTCCCTCCAGTCTTCTTGATCTACCCCCCGAGCCTTGCCTGTCAGAGGTCTTACTGCTGCTTAGTAGGTCTTCTTGCTCTTCCACGTACGTTCCAACAGAGCCTTGCCTATCAGAGGTCTTACTGCTGCTGCTGGTGCTATCTCCTGTGCTGAGCCTTGCCTAAACGCCAAAACGGAATATCCGTTTACCCGCGACCGCGACTCACGTTATCGGTTTCACTGACTCGCGTTATCGGTTTCACTGACTAGCGTGAATTGCCGATAAATCCGTGGGGAACTCGAGCCTCACGTTGGGCGTCAATTGTAGAGGGAAAATTCGTCCTCTCGATGAAACTTGTGAAAATTGGTTTTGATTTATGTGAAAAGACCAAAACTTGGTCGAAGACACACGAATAAACTTAAACCTCCAATCACTTACGAAAGGCCAAGTCTTGGTCGAAACGTATGAGTGATTCCTTTTAATCGGAGCGTAAACTTGTAAGAGCTGTTCTCTAAATAAAACACTAACAACGGTTTACGTGGATTTTTCACAATATAATAAAATTTTATTCTTCTATTAGAGTAATTTGGTACTTGAAGTGAGTGTGAATTATATGATGCGACACAAATAAAAGTTGAGAGTTGCCACATCATTATATTTTGTTTGGTACATAAATTTAAATGTTGTCACATCATTATTTTTTATTTGGTACATAAATTTAAATGTTAATTAAAACTGAAATAATGTTAAATAATTCACAAAACAATTAATAATTTATTTATAACAAAATAATAAAATAATAGCTGTGCTACATGCTTAATTTACTTAAGTACAATTGTTAATTTACTTTATTTTGATGGGAATGGGAAGAAATCCTGTCTTTCATCGCACAAATTGCATAGTTTGTTCTGCATCCCCACAATATCCTTAGCACCAACCAGACGTGGTGTCGTGTAGGCTTTGCTTTCCGAATGGACTACCAAGTATCTCCTCGTTTATAATTATTCGTATTACTTAAGATATTGCTCGTATGTTTTGTCGAAGAGGTCGTAAACACATTCTTTGGTGCAATTTTCCATTTCATCTATGTGGGCGTGAATTTGCATGTTGGAAAATTAGAGGCTGTTCAGAGAACGGCTTCCATAGCCATTAAAGGTGCGCTCTGTCTGCACTTGCTGACAACATTGCGATACGACCCACTAACCTGGGTTACTTCAAGAGCAGTAGTTTCTGACATGTCAAGGACCTAACGGAGCTACTGAGGACTGGCAAAAAAATGCAATAATCAGGTCGAATGAAATTGCAATTTTCACAGATGGCTCAAAAACAAAGGAAGGAACAGGTTCTGGTATCTTTCACAGAAGACCCAGAACTAAGATTGTCTATAAGACTACCGGACGCAAGCGGTGTCTTCCAATCAGAAGTTCTGGCTGTCCTTAGGCGGCTTAGCTAATGATATCAGAGATAATGATATAAGAGATATCGCTATCTACATCGATAGCCAGGCCGCACTCAAGGCAATGAAATCAATGCTTTAGGCACTATGCAGCAGAACCGGGTAAGACTGCTGGGTGCCAGGACACTGCGGTATTAAAGGGAATGAACAAGCCGACGAACTTGCAAGAAAAGGAGGGCTACTCGACAATAGTGAGGTTGCCAACATCAAACCACCCCTTACAAAGACGGACAATCTAAGGTGGTCAAGTCTTGAAGGACACAGGGTATCCAAGGCTCTTTAGCCGCTATTTGACTGCAAAAGATCTAGGAAGTTAATAAAATTAAACAGGGATAAGCTTAGGAAAGTAATAGCAATCCTGATGGGACACTATCTCCTGCGGCAGCACGCAAAGTGACTCAAATTGTCAGATACATAACACACATACCTACTATGTGAATGCAAGGCAATATCGAAGGTATGCAAGGTAGTCGAAGAAAATTTTTTAGAGAAATACTTTTTCGAAAACTTAGAAGAAATAGACTGCACGAACTCCATAGGCCTTCTTGGCTTTTGCAGGAAAATTGGGTGTTTCACCAGGGCGATTGTTAGGTTTTTGCCATTTGAAGACAAATTCAATGTGATGGCATATCCATCACACTCCTGTTTAACCTAACCTAACATAACCTTATGTCGGTAAATTTAGTCTTGATCCGGATTCTTACAAGGAGATTGTTCACGTGTTGAAAGCTTAAGACTTCTTACCACGCTTGACGCTTACAACTAGTCCGAACCCAAATAGTCTTTTCTGTATCAGTTATCGTAGAATGTGTGTCAGTTTTTCATCTTCCTTTTATCTGACCCAATCCCACCGCCGTTCCCGGCTGAAAAAAGTCTAGCTCTAGGACGTACATACGCTAGTTCGGGTGCACATCCCCTGGCCAAGGTCCGAACATTCCTTCTGCAGATTCCAACGTCCTTGCCTGTTTGTTTTGACAAAATTGCAGTATAGCCAACTAATTTTTTTTGGGGTTTCTGAATGCTTAAAAAATAAACCAATTGTATTTTTGTTTTAAATATTAGATTGTATTTTTTCTGTCAAGAACCACACAATATGATTTATTTTAAAAAATGAATATGCTTTTTGTTTGCTTAAGTACAAAAGTACTATTTTTCTTAAAAATATCATAAAATATCAAGACAGTTTCTTAACTCTTAAAATAATAATACAAATACACAGCGAAATAATTGTGAATTAGAATAACGCCTTCATAAAGTGATGTTAAATTTTCTGACAGTTCATTTACTGCTTAACATGAAACATTGTTCCTTTTCTGATATGATACTTGATCTTGCAATATTATCGTGTTAATATTTCTCTATGGTTGATATTCTGGTTTTTAATTCGTATGGCTTAATTTTGTTCATTTTCACTTTATTGCGCTTGACACTGACGTTTGCGGAAATTCGGACACGCAAAGTCCTTACTCATACTCGTGGATTGAGTGCCACTAAAAGTGTTTAGTTGATATAGAAAATCATGACGCAGAATTACATCGGCGACTTGTAGGTAGCGATATCGCCTTCTACACTCAAAAGAAATCAATTCAAGTTATGTCTCTGACGTCAGGTTACATATACTTGACGTCATTCAGTGTAAAAGAGAGTGGGAGGAAACTAAATCGTTACCACTTATATACGTACGCGTATTAACATAATCTACATTAATTACTTATTCGAACAATGAAAAAATGAAATAATAAATATCTTACAGCTAGTTCGTACATTTTTTTTGTCCAAATCTTTGTTTTGACATTTCTTTTTCTAATACTACAATGCAATAGTTAACATAAACCTTTCACAGGTTAACCTTCAAATCTAAGCGTTACACAGTTAATTGTTTCTGCTGCTGTGAATATTTTCTTTCTTTGAGTAGCTCATCCAGCTGTTCTTCTTGATAGTACACAGCGAAATCAGGCGGTGTAAGGCTTTCGAAAATGGTGCATATACTTGGTTTGAGATTGTAGAAGAAAAGCAATTGACCTCGATCGGCGAAATCATTGAACAACGACTCAATTACTGTGGCAGCCGTGAAATCAGCTCCATAAACATGTGATGCATCAATAACTACCGGTAAGTTTTGACGTAAGGAGTGCTTGGTAACAAGATTTCGAACATAATCTACTGACGGAAAGATCAAGCATCGATCTGGAGTGATCATAAGATATTCGACACCGCCGGGTGTTGTTAAATTTTCAGTGCTCAATTTCGGTCGAGCAGCATGATAGAGGATGAATATAACGTTCAGGCCAACTCCAAGGAGGATTCCGATTTCTAGTGGAAGAGCTAGGCAAGCTAAGAATGTACACAATCCAGGAACGAGATCACTTTCTGAAAATAAGGAATAAAATTCCAAAAATGTTATTTAGAATTTAAGATACAATTTATGTAATTTTTTTCAAAGTTACTGGGAGCTGGCTTATAAATTTAGTCACACATAATCGCGAGAATATTGAGAACATTGGTGTCAACTATGAGTTTTTTCGCAGTATTTTGAATCCTATCTTGGTGCAGAGAAGTTTTAATAGCACCTAACAGCCTCGATTTTCGGACGCATAAATGCTTTATTTGTATATTAAGGCCAGGTCAGATAAAGTTAGATATTCTTACATCGCTTGAGGAAGCCTATGCATTTCGCAACATTTGGTCGACGTCGAATATGTGGTCATTCTAACAATACCGAGGATGTGAAGTTTTTCGGCTTCGGCCATTTAATTGTGCAGATTATTCCCCAATTAGTTATGCTGTTAATATTGGAATTTTATGACCTAAACATTCGGTGGTGTTTCCGTTCTACTACCGAAGAGGAATGACCAGACTCAAGGGACGGATATGATCAGCAAAGAGTACTGTAGTGAGTACCTTTTCTAATTTTCATTAATTAGTTCGTGTCCGGTAATTCTAATCCAATATATTAATTTGCTAACGATAGTACTATTTTGTATTCATATTCGTTGAGTGACTCACGTCTATGCTCTTCGATTATAGAACGGGAACGGCAGAGTATACTAAGCTCATTAAATTCCGAAATTAACAGCATAACCAATTAGGGAACCATCAACAAAGTGGAGTTTAATGCTTCCAAAACACAATGTTGGCTGCTGTCGTTACAGCGAAATTTAAATACCCAGCCATTATCAATAACTAGCACTGGAATTGTCAAACTTTCCATTATCGGTTTCCTCCCTAACTTTCCCTCGGCCGAGCGCGAGAAAATATGGAAATATTTTAAGGGTACTAAAAAGCCCTTGACCGCGCGGTAATTATAAAAAAAAAACGTGATGATTGTGCAGTGCATGTATTATAGCAGTAAACACGGTAATTTATTTCGATAACAAGAAAAGAAAAATAATGTTTTATATAACTGTGCTATTACCGGAAATCTCGATCAATAACTGTCACTATATTTAAGACAAGCTAATCATTCAGTTAATTGCAACAATGTTGCTTTACAAAATACATGGTGACCTGGGATGGCCAATTGCCCGTACAACATCCTTGGCAGTTATTGAAAAAATTGTAAAGCGATGTCAAAAAAGTCCGTCATTTGGCTATCTCTGATCGCTTGGACGCAATAAGTTTGAGCAAATGTTGGTCATATATTTATCAATTACAACACTTTTTCAATATACGAAGTCACATTGGTGCAAAACGTGTGGACGCCCTCATCAAGCCAATTCTTAGTCATCAATTGAATCAATACAAAAAAAGAAAACACAAATGAACTCACTCTTTGATCTCCACATCGGTTTAATCACTTTCGCTTCCACCATGAACATCACAGCGGCAATAATAATCGCAGCCAGCGTAGCCTTTGGAATGAAAGAAAAGTAGGGTGTGAAGAACAGTAAAGCTAGAATGACGAGAGCTCCGGAGTAGACATTTCCCATGGGAGTGCGCACGCCACTTGCATGGTTTACAGCACCCCTACTGAGTGCACCAGTTCCGGGAAATCCTTGAACGAATGAATTTACTATGTTAGCAGCTCCGATTGCGATGAGTTCCTGTGTGGCATCAACGGGCTTACCGTTTGCTAAAACAAAATTCACACATGAAATATTTTCTCTTATATGATAACTTGAGGTAGAGCTTACCAAAAGCCTTGCAGATGGCTATGTTCTCCATGAGTGAGATTAAAGGAACCACAATTAGTCCGGAGCCCATACTGCTAATCAGTTCACCAAATGATTCTGTTTTAAGACCCTCCGTTGTATTTGTGGTTACTGAGAATGTTGGAAATTGCAGAGTCGGCAGACCAGGAGGAATATACCCTATGGTTTTAAACGGAATTCCATGTTCAGAACTGCTGTAGGCATAAGCTATTGCTCCGCATACAATCACCAACATTGCATTCCTGGAAGTCCCAATGATCCAGAACACTTTATTGATAGAGTTTTCCAATTTAGTACAGATGGACTTGTCTTTTGGACCTACTCTGTAGGATGCTAAAAACTAAAAGAAGAACAGTATTAACATAGAACAATAGACAAAAGATATAAATTTTGGTTAAGACTTACTCTTAAGCCAAGTAGAACTACTATGCAAGTCAAACCTAAGATCGTATCTGAAGCCTGAATATTTTTGATATTCTCAAAGATATGTGTCCACATTTCGACAAATGTTGAACCCTTAGCTGCAATTCCAAGGATGTCCTTAATCTGACTCGTCACGATGACCAATGAAACCGCCGAGGTAAAGCCCGAGGATACTGGTCCCGATACAAAATCGATTAGGAAGCCTAGTCCAAAGAAACCCATCAACAACTCGACTATTCCACACAGAAGACACAGCAGCACAGATTTCTCCAGTGATCCTTGCGCTGTTTGAAATGTTAATAAGGCTGCAATTGCAGTTGGACCGATCGGAACATCCTTACAGCTACCGAGAAATATATACACAAAACAGCCAAGGAATGATCCGTACAATCCATACTGTAAGGCAATTAGAATTACATTTTTGGTATACAAAATATTGAAGGAGGTCAACTCTCGACTTACCGCAGCTGGAAGGCCAGCTATCCCTGCATAGGCCAACGCTTGAGGTATCACAGTTAAGCCGACAGTTATGCCTGCAACTAGGTCTCCAATTGCATCATCACACGAATATTTGGGCAACCACTGCAGTATTGGTAAACGTTTATGTAGCATCTTTTTGGTTAAAGCTCGTTTCGTCCTGTCCCTAAACCAGTTGTTTGCGCAGGTTAGGGATTTGGTTGGTGCTATTATTTTTTTACCATCTTCGGTTACTGCAAAATAAATGAAAGAATACACGTTTAAGATTAAGGTCTATTTAAGAATTCCCCTTAAAATTAGATAATTTGCAGCTTAGTTAAACCTTGTTGTCATTGTAAATCTACTAAGTGAATACATGGAGACACAATAGAACAATAAACCAACGTTAAAATTATTACTTTTCTTTAGTAAAAGTATAGGGCGCTACAGTGCGGGTTGACGTGGGCCTCAAGCCCACTTCAAGACTAAGAAGGCAATTATAAGGCCCTATCCCGAAAAACTGAGGAGACACTATATAAGACCTTGATCATCCCAGTCCTAGAATCGGAAGCGGATGAAGATATCCTTAATCGTTTCGAAAGAAAAATCCTTAGAAAAATATTCGGTATCATTTGCATTGACGGGCTTGGGAGGAGAAGATTCAACGATGAAGTATACGAGCTGTACAGCGACATCGACCTATTCAGAAAACTGCGCATCAGTCGCCTGAGATACTCGTATGTAGAGCGAAAGGACACCAATACTTTGGCCCGCAGAGTCTTTGAATCTAACCGGGACAGACAACGCAGTAGAGGAGGAGACTTCACCTTAGGTAGCGCGCTCATGTAGAAGGGGACCTCAACCGACTTGGAGTGCGCAACTGGACGCAGTTAGCTAAAGACCCGACTAAGTGGAGAGGCTTGTTAGTTAAGGCCTAACTTCACCCCGAGTCTAATGTAAGGAGTCTAATGCAGAGGTACACTTTCTGCATATCTATTTTTACGTATATGCTTGTTGGGGCTTTATTATCGAACCAGAGATTTTACTGCAGTAGTCAAGTGTAACTCAACACATCAGTTGCTATGTCTCCGCAAGCTTGCCAGCAACGTCGCCACTGGTTCCGCGCAATGATTCAAGCAGCATATGACTTTTCAAGAGGTTTTAGAAGACTCGACGCTTCAACAGTCGCTTATTATTGTAGCCAATTGGTGTTCTAGCGTTCGTGATATTCGTCATTTACTACAAGGGGGCTCTGTGGTCTAAGTCAATGTTGGCTTTCATAATTCCAGAATGCTGAAGCTGGATTTTGCGCAATCCGCGGATTGCGGATTGAGCGAAGAGATTTTGTCCCGTACTAAAGTCTATTTGCCTGAGTTGTGACAACATTTATCACATGACATTGTGTATGTGTATGCCAGTTTGCTACCAAAAATAAAAGATCCAAAAACAACTAAAGATATTGAGGAATGTTACTCTAGGATAAATGTATAGAAGTTTTTCAGAACGATAGACAAATCGTGCAAGAAGTCTAACCAAAGTTATTGATAAACATTCTTTCCCCAAAGGAATCTTAAAAAGGCTTTTTAAGTGAAATACTATTGAGTGCAACTCAACTTATTGAGGACAACTTTCAGAGCATATCAGAGGAACTCTAAGGAAGAACTACCACAGCTATAGTCAGATACAGAGCAAAAAGAATAGAATAGAAGAGAGCTGCGTATAACAAAAATAAACATAAAGCGCGAAATTTAAAAAAGAAAAACAGGTATTCGAGTTTTTTTCCAAAATTTGATGGCAATCTGTAGGAAATTGCGGACCTGTTTAAACAGCCTTAATGATAGCTGCTGAACTGGTTTGATGATAGAAACTCAATCTAATACGCTGAAGTAGTCCGTCCCGGCAAGGAAGAAGTTTATAGGCATTAAAAATCTGGTAAACGGCAAGATGGCGACAGTTTCAGTCAGTTTTTTTTCAGTTTAAATGCATTTTTATTTTTTCAACTTAAATTACTCTTAAATGCTAGACAAAAAAATGCTTAAAAATTTGCTTAAATAACTTACAAATAATCTTATTCTAACTTACTGGCCCCATGCGGGCACTCTAAGTTAAACCTAACACTTAAACTATGTCTTTCGACGAATCTTACAGTCTAATTTTATGTTTTTTTTTACATTTATTAATACTACAACTAAAGGATGGCGGCAGTTATCAGTAAAATATGAGCAACGTCATCTAGCTTTACATAGCATAAGATTTCGATACTCGAAGAGCAGAAAACTTCGATACTTGAATAGCAAAGAGTCAGACATTGGTGAATGGAGGGTGGAATCGAATTTTCTAGCAAAATGGGAATGGCGAGGATTGTTCTCGAAGTATGGCATTCGAGTATAGATATCAGCATCCAAAAGGTATGCAAGTGAGTTCATCAGTTGAATCTGAAGTGTTAATTAGGAGAAGTGATTAAGTGGTTTAAGTAAAAGATAAGAAAAGTATAAGCGGTTGAGATCAATTCAATTACAAACCTGAGAGGATGATGACTACAATATTAACTCTATCTATATGTATGTCTGAAAGCAAGCAAATGTCATATATTGCAACAATTAGTGAGGTATAAAAATCCCTTAAGATCGTGCCTTATGTGGTTTAAAACTGATTATACCTAGCCAATGTGCGAATGTGAATATGTCGGACGCCAGAAAGCTGAAGAAGTACTATGAAGAAATTTGACTCCTAGCGCATTCTGTGACTGAAATAATTTTGGGAAGTCCTATACTGTTAGAAGACCAGTAGTGAGATAATCAGCAAGCTATTATTGCTGATCTTCTGATGTACTAGATTGTATAGGACTACCACAACAGAACTCTTGGTTTTACAAGGAGTGCCGGGAAATAAGTCGGATGGCTCTAGGTTCAATACAAGACGCGCCCGAAAAACATTATTTCTAAGCAACTAAAAGTACGTAAGATGAGTGGTTGCCTAGAATATAAGAACGTGTCCAATTAGCCTAATAATTTAGACTCCTCATAAAATGTTGGATGCCACCCATGGAGCGACCACAAACCTTTGTTTCTCTTCCTGTCCGATTTTCCTAAAACCTTAGCACGTGCTCAGTCACTTTAAGAGTAGTCATTCATACCCACTTGAGTGTTAAATTCTTAAAAAAAAGGAAAAAAGGCGGAATAAAGGGAATCAGTCTCGTTAACATGGCGAAGGAAATTGTATAATATCTACCGTGCTATGTGAACTTTTGACGCCTATATGGGTCCCTATTAGTGTAATTTTCGGCTTTGAAGGCTCGGCATTGAGATCTAAGAAACATAAAAGTAACAAAAGAAACAACAATCCGCATCTTTTCGGATAGTCAGGCCGCTATCAAGTCCCTGGACTCGGTCTCATTATATTCTAAAACCGCCCTTGAATGCCGATCATCTCTCATGGCGATGGCAGAACAGTTCAACATTCACTTTTGTTGGGTGCCGGGCCACAGAGACATTCTAGGGAACTGCAGAGCCGATGAACTCCATTTTAACCGCTCTACCTATTCTACCGGAAAAAGGAAGCATAGGTATACCAATCGCTACGTGCAAACTAGCATTAAAGCTGGATGCAAATAAAAGAACAGACCTTAGGTGGACCTGTTGGACAAACCAACAAATGTCCAGCGACCAAACAGATCTGGCCAAAGCTGGATCTGAATCGCTGAATCCATCTGAATCCATCTAGGAGCTTTCTTCTACAACGACCTAAACGATCTAAAAAATATAGACGTAAACAATCTCTTTCGCTTTATCATAAGCTCAAACTGGTTCCATTAGTAAGAGGATCATAGATTCACGTGGCATCACAATGGGCCAATAGGCCTAAGTGGGTCGGAATTTCCAACAGCCACTCTTACCTACCCCACCTACCCTAGACCAACAAACTCTTCATCGGCTTCGATGGTCAGGAAATGTTGAGCGTATCAACACGAACATGTCGGCTTCGTATCCATACCTACCATATTGTGGTAGCGGAAGGCCTCGCTTCATAAGAAACTTAAACAGGTACAGCTGAAGGCAATGAGCGCCAGACCGTGCTAAATTAAGAAAAAGTCCACTTCGGACTATAATGGCATTCAAAAAAGTTGCTTTGTATAAGATACAATAGAAACGAGGTTAATATGATGTAATATGATAATAAAAATGTGACACATTTCTGAAATCAATGAACAAAATTTAAATTTTCAATAGAAACGATTCTTCCATATGAAATACTCCGCCTGTCCAATTCTTATCAAGCTCTGTGAAAAGGGTGCGGGATCTGCTCGTCATCTTTTTAAGAGAATGAGTACCTACTTTGTAAATAATTAATATTTTTTCCAGATAGATTATTATTGCTATTTCAGAACCGATATAAATAAATCCATTGACGTCTTTGCTATAATGTGAAAATCCTGCTAACCAGTGCTAATTGAGCATTCAACTAAAGAGTGTTAACCGGTCTTAAAAATCGTCGAA
Source organism: Volucella bombylans (assembly GCA_949129095.1). NCBI lineage: Eukaryota > Metazoa > Arthropoda > Insecta > Diptera > Syrphidae > Volucella > Volucella bombylans. The sequence continues at coordinate 123,702,942 of OX422140.1, read as the reverse complement.
ACGTTTCAGTACCGTCTCGGGACACTAGCGGCGATAATTACATCAATAAACTGACTGAGAAAGTTATATTTGTACTTTATTAGCAATTGCCATAACCAATTCCATTAAGTTTGCAAATTCTATTGTTATCAATGATATGTTCAGCTAGAGTTTCATTTTCAAAAAGATGGTACTCCGATGACTAACCGGAAGCATTTGTTGGGGAATATTTGGAAATAACTTTTATAAACAAGTTTCGCCCCAGAAACAGTGTTATTGTGTTATTTATGGAAATTTTCCTCACTGAAGTATGATAAGAAATTATCAAATTGATCAGATTAAGACCTCTGAACGTTTAACGTACCTCCCTGTACTTGTCTTAAATTTAAATGTCATTTTAAGGTTTTGGGTGTCAGCTCTAAAAAAATCACCAGAATACTGAACGTAGAATACATGACAGTGATTCGAATTGAGATATAGAAATAATTGCTTCAAAACTTTTTTTTTTACTTTTTACTTTGTTAGTTTACGGTCAGATACACCCACTGAATGAGTATCTGAAATCAACTTAGATGTGCACGAATGACTTTCGGTTTCCTATGTGCTACTTGATTGATTGTTATTGTTATAATTGCTTTTAATTAGCAATTCCATTCAAATCACGGGAGGTATAACTTTTTACGCCTAGTTTTAATTTTAAGCAGTCAAAGGTTTCAGTCACTTCTTAATCCAAAATTACAGTCATACTTTATGAAGAGGGTCTAAATTGTAAAAAAAAGTCAAAAATCTTTTGTAGAAACTTACATATGAATTCATTTGATCCTTGAGATCCATTGTTTTGATCTGTATTCGTTGTAATACTGTATGATGAGCATTTAAATCCTTCGTTGAAATAAACATGATCAGATGCTGGATTCGTCTTCATTGTTATAGCCGAAGTTGTCCCTTGGGAGGACACTTATGCTTGCGTTTACTATTGATTAATTAATTAATTAATTTGGCTTGGCTGTAAGAGAAATGAGAGAGAGTTAGCACATTGTTTCTTGCAGTGTTTGTGATAAATTATGATAAACCACAGAAAAGTGCTCAACAAAGGGGTATTTACAAATATTTTGTACTATGTTTTGAGGCTTACCACAACCACTATATTTCAGTAGCTGCATCTGAATACAAGCAAACACGAGTAATTTTCAAATTCAAATCATTTTCAATTGATTGAACTATCTGCATATATCAATATATAAAAAAAAATACCAAAATCAATTTCTTCGAACTCCAAAAGGACAGGAACAAGACAAAACGAAACCTGGCAAAGACAGAGGTTATTATTTTTGCTGAATGATTGACGGATTTGAGAATAATAGTTTAATTTACTTTACTGAAATAATTGTTAATTTTTTTCCAATATAAATCGACGATAAGAGAATCAATTTAGTTGAATCGATGGAATTTTATTCAAAACTCATGGCGCAATAGGGTCACAAAAAAAAAACATGTATTTAATACAAGCAATTATGAGTAGGACATTGGGAGCACTCTGCACTTAACCCAGCGTTTAGGTTGCTCATGTTAAAACTTTTACTAAAAGTTGCATTCTCAAGAATGCATATATCTTTTCCAATGTAGCCTCTCAGTAGGAAATACTGAAGGACGCATCCTTGTGCTCAATTGAATGCTTAGACAAAAAGAGGGCGCAATGAATATTATGGAAGAAAGATACTGAGAAATCTATAAACATGGGTTTTGAATGTCTGTGAATTATAACGTCTGGGAAAGAATGTCACAGTATTCCACCAACGTGTTGTTTAATTTAAGAAGAATTTATGTTATTTCAGGGTATACGAGACACGCTTTGACAGCGTATGATTCTACATAAGCTGAGGAAAAAATAATAAACATCGGTACGATTAATTTATGAGTATTTTTAGCCAAACGAGTATAACCATTTAAGGGAATGGTGAAGCTTTGAATTCACAATCGTTTTTGTTGTTCCATTTTTAATTGCAAACACAATAAAAAAACATAATCTCCGTCAGCGTGCTATATTTTTCTGACTTATACATTCTGACATACTGCACGTTTTGAATCCTTTTAAGCAAACACAGAGAGATTTTGGGAGCACCAAACCAGATGTACGCTTTGTACTCCAATTTTGATAAGATAAAAGCCTTGCATGATATATTGATGCCAGATCAGAAGGTGCAAAGCATTTTTTTCGTCGCTTAAAAATATTTAAAAATTTCACAACATTTTTGGCGATATCGAATACATGATTATAATAACGTAACTACTACGTCATTGGCATACATACCGAGAATGGAAATTTTTTGATTTCGGCGATGCGATAGCTATTCATGGATAATGGCTAGAGGTAAAAATTTCACTATAATGACATAAGGCAGCACTTGGCTTTAACAACATTAAATTCTTCTTTATTGAGCGTTCCCCAACTGGTTGTGCTGTGAATGTTGGAATTTAATTTACACATTGCTTTCTCATTCGTGGAAGAATAACTTCTCAAGAAAAGGTGAAATACATGTAATATTTTGACCAACGGGCTTGACACAAATGGTATATATTTTTTTTTGAAAGACCAAAAACGTACACTACTTTTTGCGAACTGTAGTATGTTTTTAGTATTTCAATGTGGGGTTGTATTGAAACTTTATGCAATTTTGGCTCTCCAAAACTTCCAACTCATTCCAAATGCAACTATACCACCGATTTGACTTAATGATACCAAAATCGATAAAATAACTAACCGATATGAGAAAAGTGTCATGAAATGACAAAAAAAAAAAACGATTTGGCCAAGTTTTATTCTTCAAGTTCCACAAAGAAATTTCAGCTTTGATTTTAAAATTGTCTTGAATGATAGACATCATTTGAGGATATAGCTGTAAACGAACGCACTATACGACGTTGGTTTGGAAAGTTCCGTTCGGGAGATTTCAGCCTCGAAAATGAACCTCGTGGGAAGCCGGAAACGTTAGTTGACGACGATGTTTTAAGAGCAACGGTAGATGCGGACCCAACGAAATTGGTGCGAGAGATTGCACAAAGCATGGGAGTAAACCCAATGACACCTTTCTCTCATAGGAAAGGTAAAGAAAATATTGGCTTTTAAATGAAATCGCACATTCATGTGGCACAACTTGTATTGTCTTTCCGAAACATTTGCTATTAAAAGAGATATACCTATGTAGCACAAAGCCGTTGGGAAATTAAGGAGAACACTGACTAAGTTTGATCTATCTTATAATGGGGTCTTGAATTCCGGCATTATAAAAATTGAAGTAAAATTAAAGCTCCAGCAAAGCCAAAGGACAAATAAATTTGGATCACAGAATTTGGGCTGAAATTTGGATGAGAATTAAATTCTAATTCATCGTGACAGGCATAAAATTAAAATTTGAACATTTATTCTACAAGGTTGATCAGTAAATATGTACATACGAGTATATGGTATATCCCAAATTAGATTGATTACTCTCTAATTCTGTCTTAGCAATTGTTAATTATTAAAGAAAACTTTGTAAAGTATTGTGACAATTTGAACATAAATCGAATTCATTATCTATAACGGCGACCCAGTCTGAACTTAACTAGATAAATACGAGTAGAGTTAATATTTTGTTTGTTAAGCCTCCTATGCTTTTTTCGATTCAACGTCCGTCGGTATTTTTTAATTAAAACAATTACACATAGTCAGCATTTTTAAAAAATTAGCTGCCATGAGATAATAATTATTTTTTAATTACTTAACATTAAATTTGATTGCAGAATAGAAAAAGTTTGCTCAAGAAAAATGTTGAACTGAAATGCACTTACAGCTTTAAGTATGGTATACGACTTTGAGAGTAGTGATCCTTATTCTAATCCTGGGGACTTATGTTTTCATTTGTTTCTCAACCTGAAGGATATCTCCCCGTTAAATATGTTTTTTAATTTTTTAAAACTAATTTTGAAATATATCCGTTTGAAATAATTAAAAGAAATAAAACTACGTAATGAATTAATTCACACTTCACATACATAGATCTTAGGAGCGATAGTAAATGAAGAAATTGTTCAATTCGTGTTCTCTTACTTAATTGCTGTTGCTATTACTTTAACGGTTGAAACTCGACTGCGACGAAACCTTGACTGAGGACCGATTTATATCGTTTGAGATGTTACCGGAGCTAAATTGTTTTAAACTTTGGGAGTTTTTTTGCCGGTTTTTTTTTTGCAACAACTTTCAAATGGAATAAAATTAATATATATACATATATATACTTGTATATATGTGTATAAAATGAAATGGTATTTTTCCATGATTTTCCGAACATCCGCTTAATGCTTGCGTTTTAAAGTAGTTTTGCTTTTTGCCTGATTACGAGTACTGCGTTACATTCAGACAGACGCTGATCTTAATTTCTCTATAGCTTTACTGATTATCCCAATTATGGTTCTGAATATCAATCTCGCAATGAGAACTGTTATTGCGAAACTTTATTCACAGAAACACGTATTCAAAATTTGTAAAAAAAAATCGCTGAAAGTATAACAACAAGGGTTCTCTGGGAATCAGTTTAAAAAATTATATTTGAATATTTTGAAAGAAGTGCAATATTTATATATTTTTCAATGTAAAAAAAATAGGGCCAGTACTCGTAGAAGTAAAAAGAGAAATCATCTATTCTACTATACGCATGTATGATATTTTTATTTTTTACCAACTAAAACAACTCGTTATCTGTATTCAAAATTTAAAATATTGAAAGGAGCCACTAGAATGGGAATCAGAACTTATTCATTGTTAGCACTTTTATACATACAACACCCTTTCAGAAAATGGAATATGTACACTTGTTTACCGTTTAAATAAAAATTGTGGGTCACCATTCCTTCGATTTATGACTAGGTTGTTAGAGGTGTTTTTCCTTGCGGCTCGAAATTTCAGTCTGTTTTTCCTAAATTTTAATACTTAGTAGCGTGCTCCAGATGAAAATTATGGTGATACAAAAGGCCATATCGTGATATAAAGAATTAAGAAAGTAGAACCATTTACGAAAACTGCGGTGGGGTTTTTTAATGTTGGTATAGTTTTTACACTGGCTGTCCCACGAGCTCTTACGATTTTTACTTTTTTTTTTCTCAAATTTTTTATACTTGAGCTTCCCACCAAAATTCTACAGGTATAGTTTCAATAATTTTGAAAATCAGTTAAGAAAAAATACTCGTGTAAGACCATGATATAGACTGGTTTAGTATGGTAATTGCTATAGAAGTCCAGAAATAGCTCCTATTAGGATGGGGATTTATGGTCAAAGGAAGACTTAGTCAAGAAGATATTATATGTGGGTGAATTCGTTATTAAAATCCTGATACAAATCTGAAATACGCTCATGGCACATACGGGCAATATCTTACAAATGAGCTTTAATTCCTTCTTGGTGATTTTAATTCCAAGGGAACGTGGTATCCTTAAGATTTTTGAAGTACCGTATGCACGGAACAACCTTCGAAAAATAACTCAGACTCGTTAATTTTGTGGAGGGGGGGGGGGGGGGGGCGAATGAACTGCACAGGTAGCAGGGCTTTCCTAAACTTAAACAAACATTAAGAGACCTGGGACTATCCTGATCAAAAAACAAATTGATCATATTGCAACCGAAGCAAGAAACAATAACAGTTCATGAATAATCGAACATTTCAATTTACTTGGAGTTCTACTTTGATATAGCCAAATCATATACCCAGAATCACGGCGATAATCATGGGGAATTGGCCAATTGGAGACCATGCAGTCAAACTAGGTATCCCTTACAACCCCCACTGCCGCCATTGCGCGAATGAAACTAAGAAGGAAACAGTCATTCTTCGACGACCTTAACGACATCTCGAGTAAAGGAATATGAGATCTAATCCGTTTTTGTAAGTCCACAGGCTAGATCTAGGCGCCGATTGTCTCACATCCTTAACAACACATATCATCAACCAGATCACACGAGTCGTGGTAATAAAAAGGCACATTCTCGTGCTAGTTGGTTTCATATTAACTGCCACCTCTACCTGCCTAGCCCCTTAATCATAATCAAGACTTGCAATAGACAAATAGAAGTCACAAACAGAGAATGGCAGAAGTTCGTCGTTATGCAGCTTATTTATTCTATGATATAGCGATTATCAGCTGAAAAGTTCTGTCGAAAGTGTCCACGTAAAACCATAGTAACATCGAGTTCCAAATCAAATGTAGAATTACTTTGTTTGAGAAAACAAACAAAGCATTTTGAAAAAAAATAAAGGGGAGAAGAAACGGTTAAACTTCTACCCTACCGTGAAATACCCTCTGAAGGGGAACCGAAATCTGTAGCAACTTGCAATAGAGAACAATGAAATTGAACCTTAATTGACCATAACAAACTGAATGGAAGAGCCTATTTCAAATATTAAAAGGTTCCTCTCTTAAACATTTCTGGCAAGTAGATAGGAACATTTGATGAAACCAGCAGAGCGGTTAACGTCCATAACTAGAGCTAAACAGCGTATCTGGAAGCACTTTAAGACTCTGACGTTATGGTCGAAATTCATTTCCCAGGTAATTAGATCAAAACCGGCTCACAGCCAGCTTCTCTTACTAAAACTGGAATTGAGCCGATTAATATAACTCGCTGAAGTTGGTATCTGTCAACAAACCAGAAATGTGTATATCAAAATGGACTTCATCAGGGCAGACTAATCAAAAGAAGCTGAATCTCCTTTCATATGGGCTTGAATATATAAACAAAACGCCACGATGTAAGAAAAACACTTTCCGTCGGCAAGTAATGTATGACGAGAACATGCAATATACGAGTAGTTATGTATATCCTGTAAATTTACATATTTGTGAAATCGAAATAAAGGACAATTTAGTTTTAGCTTCAAACTACGAGTATTTCGATCTGGATAGAACAAAATATAAAAGCGAGATACTGGCACATGTGACATGTGACGAAAAAGACTGGGATATGTAGCGGAGGCCATATAGTGTTACAAATTGGATAAAAATGCCAGATTAAAACTCCGATGGGATGAGCTGGGCAAATAAGGGCGAAAAACTGTTTAATAATCGCTACTTCAATGGGGAAGATTTAGGCAAGAGGGTTTGAACTTCAAGAATCAGGGGGTTATAATCCGCATTAATGCTACTTTTGCCAACATAAGTCTGGTACGTTATCAGGCTACCACAAATAAGAGAGATGAATTTGGTAAAGACTGCTTTTACAAGTTCCTCGACACATGGAAAATCTTCTAAACACGATCTTAAGATCAAATTTAAACGTCCAGTTAGCTAACTACCTTGCACTTCACCGACTTTGGAAATGACCTTGGATCGAGGGAAAAATGTCATCATAGCACACGTTTCTCGCACTTCAATCTCCATAAAGATTCTTACCGACTAAAAAAACTTCCACCGGATGGGTCACATTAACATCGGCAGGACAACGCTCCATTGTTATGGATGTCTAAAGGTCTCGAGGAGCCAAGGATTGATTGTAGATATCCCGGACGCCGAAATTTAAGGACGAATGATTCGAATTTTTTGATCGAATCTGTCAAAACTTTTCAAGAAATGAAACTACTACAATGTAAACGAATCAAACGCATTAATATAGCGAGAGAGAGTTATTTCTATATTTTGGCATCCATGCTTGGCTCAATGGCTTGGCACAATGATAAGTGGTCGACATAAACGTTGGAAGCAATCTCACCCATACCTTTAATTTTTTTAAAGACTGTAAAACTAGTAGTATACGCTGACGATATTGAAATTTTCAGCAAAAATTGGTTTGCTGCCAAAATAGGTTTGGTGGCAAATGGGCGTGCAACAAAATACACGCTGTTGACAAGAAAGGACACCCAACAAGAATCTGTAGTTTTTAAATAGCAACACACTTTGTTTTTCTGAGTTTCGCTGTCAATTAAAATAACAACAGAACCCTAGAGATAAACCAAAGAATCACTCTTGTCAATCACTGCATTCGGAACCATGAGGGGATAAGAGGGTTCCTTGCCTTTCTAATGAATTTTGAAGAAATTGGAGAATAAAATATACCAAAAGCGACATTGGCCTTGTGTAAAGGCTAAGCATTCATCTGCTTAAATTGCAAGGACACTTTGACCGACCAAACAGCACTGTTTAGGCCGGAAGATTCTTCGAATCCATTCCAGAAAAAGTTACAGTTAAGTTAATTCAAGTCGAAAAGAAAGGATTTTATGTTATTGTTAATATACTATAAGTACATTATGTGTAACCTATTTATATTATTTGTATTTATATAGACTGGTCCTGCGTGTAACGACTTTCGACTAAAATACGAAAAAACTGAAGACCAAAAGAAAAAGATCGGACTCGAAATACATAAAAGACTATCGACTTCCTTAAATCAGATTCTTTTAAAAACTTCGCAGGTCAAACAAAGTTTAACCTTTTAGCTTTGTCGGAATACTGGTGTGACACGCCAGAGAAGTGGAAGCAAAAGAAACTTGTTAGATAAAGATAATGTAAAGTATGTTCTAAATACTTGTTCCATGGTAATCCCCATAGTGTTCTATTAGAAAATACTATCGTAAATAATACATATGCCAGTGGCAGGGACTGAGAGTTTCTTTCGACTAATGGAACATTTTTATAGATGAACATACCAATGAGCCAAAGCAACTCGGCGGCGAAAGGTCTGTTTGTTTGTTAGGCAGCTGTAGCTTATTCGTCTGACATCTTTCAAGAGATCTGCTGTAACTAGCTTTTGCACAAAATTAAACAAGCATACGCTATATGGCGCTTAACCGGTTTGCTTTGGGAATCTCTATAACAAGGAAATACTCGTAGCACGCGACGGTTAGATGATACGAAGCTTGCACATGCATAACCTGCATGAATAAATTTCAGATAAACTGTGCGAATAAACCTGTAAAAAATTTATTGAAAAAATAAACAAATCAAAAGTTTAGCCAGTAGTAGCTTTTACGTTAATACACACCATTAACGTCAGATTATTTGAAATTTGTTGAAAAATAAGAAAATATTTCAGATGAACCCGAAAAATATCAGCTACTAAAACTTGTTCGAGCGGATACCTGGCTTTTCAGTGAATAATTTTAAATTGCTTCCATTCGATTGATTAGATACGGAATATGTAATTACTAGAAAATCTGTGGAAGCCACAACTTAGTCATGAGAGGGCATTCGAAACCGTAATCGTATTAGAGAACAAGACCGCATGGACCACGATATGGAATCAAAATCCAAGGACAATCATTTTGCCATACTAATGTTGGCTTCGGTTTTTTTTTTAAATATTAATAGTGTGGAATCCGCAGTAGCAAATGGATGCAGGTTATGTACTTTAAAATTATTCTAAAAAAGTTGATTGAACATTTTGGTTTTGTAACTATGGTATGGTAAAAGAACAATTTTCTCTCTTCAAATGAGACTCAAGTTGCTGATTGTACTTTATTTTATTATTGTTAAAATACGTTTGTATTTTATAATACATCTGTCTTATGTTCAAGGCCTGACTTATATTTACAAGTCATTTATTTTGAGAGACTTTAAAAACACAGAAGCCATCTTAGCTGTAATTGCTATACAAGTAATACTAGTACCCATAAACGTTAACCTGTACCCTGATACAAGCATTAGTCGGAGAGCAATTTGTCAATGACAGTTTAGGTTAGAATGTCCACATATTTGATGTCGCCAAAAATTCTGCAAAATATCTAGATTTCCCCAAGCGATGTAAGAAATATTTCATCCCCTCGCTTATGGAATGCCCTGCCGAGCCCTTTATTTCCTAGTCATTATAACCTTCAAACATTCAAAAGCAACGTACATAGGTATTTCTCTTTCTTTACTCCCTAACTTTCCTTCGCCCGCGCTGTGTGCAAATATTTTAAGGGTACGCAAATTATCAAAAGTGCCCTAACTAACGACTTGAGTTTTAGCAACGATTTGATGAAAAATGCAATTTGTCGTCGCAATAAAACAATATTTGAATATATACTCGTAAAGCGGTTCTGCTAAGTATTTATTAGGGAAGTTTACGAACAAAATCCACGATATGGACGTAGGCTTCGTCAAAAAGCGAAGAATGTGTTTTAAGTGGGAGACAGACTGCTGGTGTTGATATCATGGTATAGCAATACTATGTTCTATACCACATGTCTGTCACTACAATACCACGTTAAAAGCTATATTAGAGTACCAGAAAACATACCTGAAATTGAGATTCGCAATTTTTTGGTGGTATACCTTCTTACTGATTGCAGTGTCACTTTCTCCTTGTTGGCGATTTTTCGTAGGTTCTTTGACAAGTAATCACAGTGAAAAAGTTGATTTTTGATTTTTTATAATGGATTCGAAAAGAGCTATTTTATCCAAATGCCAAACAACACAAACGTCAAAATATACTACTTAACGCGAAAATCACTTACGAAATGGTATGTGTCAGGGGTTGTGGTATTCTCTATGCCACAGTATTCATATCATGGTATCAATACGAGTACCAGCAGTCTGTCCATGAGATACGAGGGATAATATACGCTAACTGGAAGTAAGTTGCTTAATAACTCGGTTAATGAGAGACACTCATTTGTACTTAGTGTCATGCATAGTAGGTTAGGTGGATGGGAGCTCTTTAAATAAGTAATCACTGCTTGGGTATATTGTGCCTCGCTGATTTACAATTCTCCAGAAATGAGTAAAAGTCTTAGAAAGCCATTCACCTTAATTTTGCTTAAGTTTTCCGACTCGTCGAAAAGTAACTACCCAGAGTTCTCACTCTTCTGCTACGAGTAGTAAGAGGTAAGAGTTTCTGTTGGAAATACCAACCCACTTAGGCCTATTGGCCTAAGATCAGACACAAAACAGGCGATGAACAGATTGAATTTCTTATTTGTTCCTTCTTGTACAGTAGTCGTAATCAAAGATGTCCAGATGTTCCACATGAATACTAAAGACAGTCCTCAGTGATGATTCCCCACGTGCAACGTCCGTTTTAACGACTAGCTTTATCACCCCAGTTTGTGATAGTGACTTTTCTTGAATTCTGTATAATGTCTGTGACCTCCGCTTGGAAATCGCTACTCCTGTGTCATCATGGGTCGAATGTTCCACTCCTGCTGTTCTATGCAATGAGTAGCAATTTAATGTTGAAGCTATCTTATTTATTTTTTGGTAATAAGTACGGCCATCTAAATATATTACTAATATTCGAAGCTATGATATTTAGATTTTGGCGGAATTTTATTTAGTTTCAAAAGGCGATATTTTACAATTCTAAAATAAAAATAGTACTCAGGCATTCAAATATCAAGGATATGCCTAGCGTACAATATCAGGCGATTGCCGAAGGGGCTAAGTGGAGTTGATTGGAACTGGATTCCTAAAGGCAAAAGGCAAAAGGCAAAAGGCAAAAGGCAAAACATTAGAACAATGTCGAGCAAAGATTTTGAACAAAAAATCGGATAACTAACGAGTTGTCGGAAACAGAATCAGCTGAACCATAAACATACAAAATAATCAATAAAAGTTGTATGTACGCGTATTCTTTATTATCCTAAAAAATATTATGAAAAGCCAAGAAAAGTTTAAGATGGTATTGAACTATCAAATGATGAATGTTTGACCGGAAATGAAATGAATACACTAAGACAACGTCTAGTGTCAATTTGCCACACAGCTGTGTCATTAACTTCGTTGACGGAAGCAAACAATTTTATACTCAAATCAGTTTTGCTTTTCCTACTGATCGTCCTGCAATATATTCTGCACCCTACAATAGAACTACACGATTTGCGTTAATGTTCTACAGAACTATGGTTTATGGTTTTTTCGGGCTGGGAGTTTGAACTAAGATGTTTCGCTTCGATGTATAGCAGTTCCGGGGAGCGCATGATGGCGTGGCGCAGTGGTTGGGTACTTCGAATGCTGTGCCAGAGAATCTGGGTTGGGATAAAGCTAAAACATAAAAATGAAAAGAACTAATTTTCCAACGTCACTTAATTTTTGGAAGGCATTCGAAAGTGAGTCTACTAATTACTTTCACACCCAGATTCTACTATAGCTACTCCAAATATGCTGATGCGTTCAACATTTAGATTTTTATTTTGTTAACCATCTAAAGGTGAATTTTGCTTTCAAGAAGGCGTTATAGGCTCCCGTTTCCTGGAGTTCCTTAGAAAATTATTCCCCTCGGTTACGATTTTGATATATAAATTAATATAGTCTGAAGCTTCATGGGCGTGTGCAGATTGGTTTCTATATTAGCCTAATGCTAGGCAGTAAAATGAGTCATAAATTGACTGTTTTATGATGATTTCTAGATTTGAGTAGCGTTCATTTAAAAAAAATCTTTACAGACCATGAATCCTTTATCTGAGACTAGTCTAATTGACAACTGAATTATCGAGTAAATGTATACATGTATGTAGAAAGTGGTATAACTGGTGTCAGTAAGCCGGATAGGGGATAAGAGCGTTATCGTCCAAGATTTGAGGGTTTATATGCCTATTCGAAAACCTGACAAATTGTGAAAAATGATAGAAACAACCACTGAATAAGTCATACTACGGAATAAGGCATGCTGCACCTTGATACACATACGAGTACATAGATGTGATGATTGACTTTCTCGAAAACATTCTCCGATCTGTTCACGCTATCCAGGCCCCGCGAAAAAGTATTTCCCACACGGTTCAATTGTGTCACTTATTTTTAATTAATACGTTAGTCGTGAAATATTAATACACTACATTAGCTGCAGCAAGTCAATACAATAGTTAACCTATATCGGACGTGTCGTTGCTGCTGTTGTTCTTATTCATAATGAGTATTGTCTCGTTAAAAGCAGCTGTTCGTAACTTTATTTACAGTTGTACTTGTAGTAATGTGACTCAGGCATGAGATGTCTTAGCACTGAAATTATTTATTGTTTGAATCTTGAAAAAAGTAAAGGGACATATTTTCGGTATTATCTTAGCAAGCTAAAGATACAGACTAAATGTAGCGAATTAAAGGGCCACTCAGCAGATTAAACAATTTTGTGAATTGGTTAAATATGGAGAATGCTCACTGCTCCATCAAAGTTGGTAACGACTTAAGATTTTAGGTTTTAGACAAGATGACGTGCGGTCACGTGACTTCTTTAACATCATACTTGAAAGAATTATGCGGAACTCACAAGTGAACACTGGAGATACAATCTTTCAAAAGTACGTGCAATTACACAGCTGGCTGAGACCTTCGTGTTCGGTGTAATTAAAACGGAAGCTGCCAAAATGGGTTTAGCGGTAAACGAGGGCAAAAAGTAGTGCATATAGGTATATGCTGTCAACAAGAAGGGATACATAACATTGACGAATTGGACAAAACGTCACAGTCGACAGGTATAATTGCGAGGTAGTATTGAACTTTGTCTACCTTGGCTCTGCACACCAGCCGCCTGAGATTACTACGACGTATAGAGCGAATGACCACTAATACTACGACCTGCAGAATCTTCGAATCTAACCCTAAGGGATAATGCAGTAGAGGAAGATTTCAACTTAAGTGGTGCGCACAAGTAGAAGGGGATCTTAACCTACATGGAGGCCCAGATTCACCCTAAACTTAGCCCCATTTAAGTAAGTAAGTACGGAAATATTTAATCAATTTTAAGATTCTTAAACCATTTAGATTTCTTTGTCACAGGGATAGGAGCACAAATATATGTAAACCATACTACGTGTGATGAATTAAATGGTAATTCCAAATTTATTTTATTGGCGCTATTTTATAGTTCATTCACCTAAAAGTATTTTATTGTGTCCAGTAACAGCAATTTGTCGAATTGCTCAAAACCTTTAACTGCATAAAATCAAACAAAATCCACAAGACAGTCATTTGTCACCGAAATTGAATGACACTTAAATTGACATTAAAGAGTGAAAATTAAAATCTAGATTTAAGTTTGATTGGTTAAAATTTTTTTTTTAACTAATCCACTTAATCGACTTACTGGCATGTGTGTTTGTAATTTAGAAAACATTTAGCGGAAACTGCGCGTGATATTTCTATTTTTTATTATATGTGACTTCTGACAGAAGTTGTGCCTGATCTTTTGTCGTGCTGAGTGTAATTTAATTCCACTTGTGAAGCTATGATGGCATTGCAATTTTCTATGTTTTATTTTCAAATGAAGTAGTACATTATATTTATTAATAGTCATGTGGATCTGAACATAAATACAATACATATGTGTATGTGTTTATAAATGTATCTGTAATATTTCTAGATACTAGGAAGCGTTCTGTAACATTTTTGCAATAGGACATTTAACTTTTAATAGGGCTCTTTTGGAATAAGCATGTCTTAGTTCAAAATTCCTATAGACATTAGTAGTCTTTTGTTCTCAAGCTCTTTGTTGTGTTATTTAAAGGAGCCAAACTATTGTCATCTTGCTTTCAAACCTACTCGTATTTAATCGTATAAAACTGTAAATAAAGGAGATGGAAAAAACCCTTTGCTGCCTTGCTGAAACTCTTAGTGGTTTGTAGCACCAAATAAAAAATCCATTCAAAGCATTAATCAATCAACCTAACCAGATGGATAGGTCTTTAATCAGCTACCTCATCACCGAATTGGTTGGGATCCCTTATGATTTGTGCACGTCATTGAAGTTTGAGCTATCTTCGGATGTGTCGCCGTTCTGAGCTTCAAAAATTCTTTGAAAAGGAGCGCTAGTATGTATTCACTCTACATATTCCAGCCATTTTAATTACCGTCGATGGATTTTTCATTCTGCATTCAATCTGTTTCTGCACAACGAAGAGTACTTTCACCCACCTGGGTAAGATAGCAGGAAAGAGAAGCTTCTAGAAACCCAACCACGGCGAACTGGGAGATTTTCGGCAATTGTCTTATTTAGTCTCCCATAAGAGACATCTTCACAACTAAGGTCGTCAACACCATCGATACTCTGACTAGTTTATTATCCCATGCCTTCAAATAACCCATTTCGGGTTAACTTCAGGAATAAGCCATCCTGGTGGAACACAAAATATTCTGCTATCCCTAAGTTTTAAGAGAAGGTGTCAGCCCAAGGGTCAGCACAAGGATAGTAGTCAATCCTTGAAAGATGGAGGTTATTCTTTACACCAATAGCTTTAACCCCCATAGAGAAGCAGAGGCTAACCCTATACGATTTGTAGGTGAGATATGGTATTTATTTCCAAATTATACTGGAAACAGAACATCGACGAAATTAATTAAAAAAGAAAAAGAAGCCGACTATATGTCTACAGCGGTTGTGAGATCCATTCTGATGTCAAGACAAAAGGCAAGTAGTTCCAGCTTCAATCCAAACCAAGCTTTAATAGAAAGCCAGTACTGGCATCAAGCGGGACCATGGCGACATTGGAGACTATGCTTAACCTCATTCTGTAGATCTAAACTGCAGTCATTTGCCAGCTTAAATGCCTGTAAGGCATGTTTATCATCCACAACCTACGGCCAGGTATCCGTCGTCTGTCGTTAGGACACTGCGCAAAATTTGTCAAAACTGATCACATACTCGTACATAATTACAATGCTGCTTATCAAAGGATAACAGACTATAATAAAATTCCTGACACGAATATGTGCAAGAATAAACTTAGAGAAATTGGCTTTTTAAATAAAGAGTTTTCCAATAGGGATTTGACAGCTTTGAATTTAATTTGTGAACGCACTCTTTCACTAATCATCAAATTTTCACTGTCAATTTATTCAGTAAACTCAACATTTTCATCATGGTAAAGTACACGAAAGAGCAACGTCTGCAAATTATAAAAATTTTCTACCGAAATTCAGAATTGAAGCCGATGGATCATTTGAAGCGACGTACGTTCTCCGATTGGGTTCTGGAGAAGATGTGCCAAGATGATGAATTTCATCGCAAAATCATCTTCAGTGACGAAGCTCATTTTTGGCTCAATGGGTTCGTCAATAAGCAAAATATGCAAAATATGCGTTATTGGGCGGGTAAAAATCCACATGTGCTTAATGAATCACCACTTCATCCACAAAAAATAACTGTTTGGTGCGGTTTGCATACCGGCGGCGTCATTGGGCCATATTTTTTCGTCGACGATAACGATCGTCACGTTACTGTGAATGGTCAGCGTTATCGCGCCATGATCACCCATTATTTTTAGCCCGAATTGGAAGATATGGACTTGGACGACATGTGGTTTCAACAGGATGGTACCACAAGCCACGCAGCACACGCTACAAGCGATTTCTGGAAGAGTAAGTTATCTCAAGACAGGGGCCAGTCGATTGGCCGCCTCGTTCGTGCGATTTAACGCCGCTTGACTACTTTCTGTGGGGCTACGTTAAGTCATTGGTTTATGCCAACACGCCGACGACGTTGGAAAAGCTCAGAGCTAACATCGAACGCGAAATAGCGGCCGTTTCGGCCGAAATGTGTGGCCGAGTCGTTGAAAATTGGGTCCAACGAATCGACCGCTGCAAACGTGCCAGCGGTGGCCATATGAACGAAGTCGAGTTCCATTCATAAATGTTTTGATTGTACTTCAAGCCGGTAATAAAGTTTTTGATATCTCAAATGGTTTGCGTTTTATTTAAAAAAAAAGTTGTCAAGTCCTTATTGGAAAACATCAATCGTTCTATGTACAATTGCTTTTCTTCTTTTTTCGGCTTCCTTCTTGTCAATTGTCTTGCCACCTTCCTGGTGGAACACATAAGCTAGTTTTAAAATGAACTCCTTACATAGAGTGTAATGGGGAAATGCCCAATTCATAGTTTTGATCATCTGTGCAATCGTCTTCTTTTTGAAAGTTTGTTTGTGTCCTCTTCACAATTGGGCATGCTAATGTTGATTATATGTTTGTAATTTCATTACATACTTTTCCGTTTACACTGTGAGAGAGTATTTATCCGAAACTTTACACATTTTTGCTCGTTAATAGTAACTCGTGTAGGATTTTTTTTTTTTAAATTTAGTTCCTTATGTAGTTTGAATATTTAATTGTGTATTTAAACAAAGTGCTTATACGCACTCTGTCCAGAAGATCCATTGCATCCCTATTAACTTAAAAAATTAATATTTGATTGCAAGGATCATCCATGCTATTTAAAATACTCCCTGCTACATGGTATGTAACAGAAAGTTTCTTCTACTACGCGCTATGCAGTTAGATGGAATGACTTCTGTTAAGACTTTATAGCTTGTCAACCTTATGGTTTTATAACCACGAACAAAGCTGCCCCAGTGGGGAAGTCATATTTTATAGGATTCGTTTATAGTGTAGGAATACTCTCTCCCAAATCCGTTGTACTCGCATTGTGTTAACACTTAAAACTGCTTTCGCAATATCTTCTTCTAGGTGACCAGATACCAATGATAATTTCCAATTGTTATGTTGTGTTCCAATTGTCATACATCAGCACCTGTCAAAGTTATCAATGACATTCAGCCGTCAAAATATTTAGGAAGGTCTGCCTTGTGCGGAATGTGCGAAAATATTATCGAAATTCTGATTCAGTTGCAAATACGAAACGTGAATTTCGTTGTGAGGTCGGTTGTTATCATGGCTTCAATGTGCAGCGTGAGTACACTCTTTTGAATCGAAGAAGACCCAGAAATATCGATTTCGCGCCGATCAGCTGAATTGGGCATCACCTGTGATTCAACCCGTCATATTTTGTGGTTGAATTTGGGCTTACATCCATATAAGATTGGGCTGATTCAATAATTGAAGCAGGACGACCATAAATAACCGCGTGAGTTCGCTAATTGAGCGTTGGAAATGTTGGCGGGAGATCCGGATTTTGGCCAAAAAATCATCTTCTCAGACGAAGCCTATTTTTGACTCAACGGCTATGTTAACAAGCAAAATTACCATTATTGGAGCGAACACAATCCGCAAGTGTTCGGCCATGCATCAACGCATCCACAAAGATTGACTTTTTGATGCGCTTTTTGACATGGCGTCATCATCGGATTTTATTTCTTTCGAAATGAGGAACCGAGGAAATGAGACACCATTACCGTCAATGGTCTCAGGTATAGAGCAATGTTAACGGACTTGGCAAGCGTTCATTAAATGGCCGCCACGATCATGCAATTTGATACCACTCGATTATTTTCTCTAGGGCTACGTCAAGTACTTAGTCTGCGCTAACAAGCCAACCAGTTTGGACAAGCTCGGGTCCAACATTCGACACGCTATTGCCAGAATAACGCCGCACATATTGAACCGAGTCATCAAAAATTTAACCGACCGCTTGAAGCACTGGCTGCCGCATTTGAAAGATGTGCTATTCCACACATAATGGCATTAACGTAGCCTCAAAATAAAGCCAGAAACAATTTAATATCTCGCACCGTTGTTCTTGTTGTACGAGTACAATATTTACATTTTTTTCCTATCGTTCTTATTTGGTCACCCTATAATATTTTCGAAGGTTTCCGTTTTTACCGATCATGTGAACAGCAGCGCACGATTTTCACGTTTTATTTTCTAATTTTCTACTCCTATGGATATATTTAAACGATCAACTACATATTGTATACGTTGCAGGGCTGGTGAATTTATGATGACTGCTTTGATATGAAATTGTTCAATTATTTACATTAAATTTTTAATCACCCTCTGCATTGTACTTAGTATATTGACACCAAATGTTTAAGCATAACTTCACAATTGTAATCAACTTAAAGAATAATTGTTATTTACCCTATTATCTGATGGATTTTCCTATGTCATTTTTTGTCAATTGAATTATTCCGTACATTTCCATTGTTTTATTAACATATTATTTCAATGAAACTTGCCATCACTAAAACAGTTGCAGAGCACAATTAAGATATTTGTTAGAGGAAAAATGCTGGTTTTGTGTTGACCAATTTCAATACTTCTTGCTATGCTCAGCCTCTTTCTGCTAGCAACCACCATCGGAGTAACAAGTATTATTACACATTAGAACCATTGATATTTTGTCTTGATCAATTGGAATAAAGAATTTATAACGTTGTTGAATTGAATTGAATTGTTGTATTGGTTTCGAAATTTATTTCTTTTATTTGTGATCAAAGACAATGTCTAAAAATTAATAGCATTCTCCTCTACATATTGCAGTATGTTTCAAAGCACGAAACTTTATGTTCAATCCTATTTATTTATCTGTCTTATGAAATGGAAGACTTTTACCACTAATTCATAATGAAGAACAATTGTTCACAATATAATTGTATAAAATCTCTACGTTTTTAAATTAATAATGTATGCATGTAAATATATCTTTGATGTTAATAGTTAGTATCTTTCTGCAATATTTTAATTGAATGAAACATTGAAACACGTGTAATATTTCATTTCTTATTTGATGTGTATCTATCCACAGTATTTTTATGAATTCATTTAAATTTAGATTTTTCTTAGATCTTTGGGAAAAAAATCAATTTCGCCCAACGTGGGGCTCGAACCCACGACCCTGAGATTAAGAGTCTCATGCTCTACCGACTGAGCTAGCCGGGCACTTGAAAACTTTAATTTACGTGACACAGTTACATATGTTATGTCGCATACAAGTCCAAATGGACTTTCTAAGGAACTCAAGCTAGTAGACTTCTTAGCAAATCATTGAAATGAATTTAGTCCCCAATTGTAAATACTATTAATCTACAAGTTGCAATTCTTGTTCTCCATTTTTTTCTCATATTT
This sequence comes from Volucella bombylans, assembly GCA_949129095.1. Classification (NCBI taxonomy): domain Eukaryota; kingdom Metazoa; phylum Arthropoda; class Insecta; order Diptera; family Syrphidae; genus Volucella; species Volucella bombylans. Next base: position 123,683,229 of record OX422140.1, on the reverse strand, counting down.
GAAACCATTCTTAAAAAGATCCACAAAAATTTGCACGTGATGAACAAAATATCTTAACACTCTCATACCTGAAACATCCCCAGCATACGACTATGAGATCCTGACAACAGCGGAGGAATACCAAAGATGGAGTCAATGGAGCCCAAGCCAGAGTCAAATACAGTGATAACCCCACTCTATTATTACACAGGGGAACAATGATTCTGCGGCGTGGGGTTTCGGAGTCGATCTTGAGTAATTCTGGTCTGGTACGAGTAATACTAACTACGAAAATAATAACAAATTATCTGAATTGATTCTACTTTTTGTGATAAAGATAATCTATTGAAAATGGGTAAAAAATTAAATATATATGATGAATTTTATATCTAAAAGGAAACAGGTTTTAAATAATACATCTTATAATATTGATTAAAATAAACTTAAATTCATATAAATAAGTGAGAAAAAACGTTTTTATATGTGACTTTCTGCTGTATATTTAATCAAGACAGTCCCTTAAGGTCCAACTGTAGTATGCCATCATATGGCGATCCCAACCGGCTTTGATATATTCTTCCATGGTCTTTATATCGTGATGGAACCATGGGGTGTTCTTCACTGTAATCACCTAGGTCTATCCCAATGGCTGTACATATAATGTAATTTGATACTTATACTGACTCCCACTTTTTTTAAATTCACCAGCAATTTGACGACTATTTCGGAATAATTTTGAGCTTTGCGGTTACTGTTTTATAAGCCCAAGTATAATATGGAGGGGCGGAAAAATGATTTTTTTTTTTCTCGAGATATTAATGGTTTATGAACGATGTCATATCTATTCTCGACGACTGATTTTTCAGTCACATTGTACGTGTTAATTTTTTGGGAAAAGAAAACTGGGGTACTTAATGTAACTACTTTGCTGAACCAATAAAAATTTACCATTTTTAAATCTACACAAACTGACCATCGATGTTGAAAAAACGAAATTTTCTCTAAACAAGTTTGATATTTTCATATCCTTCCTTAAGTTTCGTTGGAATCGAAGAAAATTTGTTTCCATTATGTACAATAGTAACACACATTTCAGACTTCTTTTTGAACTATCTATGAAGAGTCGCCTATCTTCAGGCCGATATACTGAAAGGCCCATTAAATTTAAAAGCCCAGGATATCATTGCTCTCAGTAAAATATGAAAAAGTATCTCAATGTTATTGACATGTCTTAAGACAGTGTTTTTCCTGTTTTGATGAAAGTTGTTCGGCTTATTTTTTTCGATAAATGCAAATCTCGAGCTAAGTCGGTTAGTTCATCTTGAGAGATGTCCTTCAAATTAAAATTAACTGACGCTTTTGCCTTGTGTATCTAGCACTTCAGTATCATCACTGTCAACATTTGATAAGGCAGACAATTTTAGTAGTGAAGACTTACTATGCAGGATTGGTGGTTTAGCCGACGTTAAGTTTGGATAAGACCATGAGCGTTTTTAGTATCGGTTCACGCATCTTACTTTCACGGCACAAAAGTAGCAGTCATCGAAATTGTTTTTTGTCATCGGCACTCAACTGGAAGCCCTTTCTGCCCTCCTTGACTCCAATAACGAAGTGACTCCACGCAAGCTTTACAAACTTTGTGTGGCACCCAATATTTGTCTTGGTGTAATTTTATAAAATTATTTATATTTCTTCGTTGCTAAAATAGATTAAGATGGAACATAGTCGGTACTGAAAATCTAGGAGGATTGCTTCGGCAGTCTTTTTAAAGATCAACATTCCGCTGTTAGGCAGAACGAGCCATTTATTGTGAACGATAATCGACAGCTCCATCTACTCGACCAAGAAAAGGTGTTGATAAAGAAAACCAAACTAAAGTTTAATAAGAATGTTGAAGCAGATGTACTCCCTGCTCTGCTTTTAAAAAAAAGAAGCGGGATTGATTAAGTTGGTAGTATAAGTTAACATACGATTGGTCGATTCAACGCAATGAACCCAGTTGAATAATTTCAGTGCATTATATTTAGCTGACATACATTTCTGCTGCTACAAATCGCAAAACAACTACTAAGGTCAATGCGCACCTGCATAATAAATTTCCATCAAAATGTTGATGTCACATTTGTTGCTCTACATCGTATGTAACTGACTTGAGACATTGAATATTATCAATAAATGCATGTTAGTTTTAGTTGCTTCAGTTTTAAAAGTAAACTCAATAAAAGACCGTCATTTTTTTTAGAAGGAAAATAGTATTTTTTATTTAACTATCTGTGAAATATGGCGGACGAATGTATGCCCGATGGTTGGCATCTGAGCTTCGTCTATTCATTCCTCAAGAAGGAAAACGTTTTAATCTGAGCCAAGTGTAGAGACTTAGGTGTCTTTCTGGAGGACGACAATGTTAGATTTCATTCCTCGCTAGGGAATGTCTCTTTCAAGCGGAGACATTCCCAATCCTGATACGCAATGAACTACATTCTGAAGAATTGGTGGACTACCAAACGAGTTGGAGAGTGCAAAACTTAATTGAACGCACTCGGAAGGCTAAATTCATTGAGTTTTGTCTAGGTTCCAGGTCACAAAGCGATTACGGGAAATGAAATCGCCGATGAACTTGCTAGGTAAGACACAGAGGAGAGTTTTTTAAGACCCGATCCCACATGAGTTCTGTATGTGTTCTCGGTTAGGGTTTGTATTGAATGTTGTGTACTATATGAGCATAACTCTAGATGACATGACTCTGAGCTTGACCTTAAAGCGCCAGAACTTATTAGCTAAGATGACTTCGTGCCGAACAATGTTCAAAGTCTTCATGGAAAACTTCAGCTTAAATGATGTATTGAAGAGACTTCACCCAACTTAGTGTGCCCAAATTGAGGCTATTTGCAGGATGGTGTTTAGTGAAAAGGACTGTTGAGTAAGACCCAGGTCCACCCCAAACTTTGGATAAAGGATAAAATAAGCGAAGAACAAGCAAATTAATTTTTCTCTTCTAAATGCTCTTATTTTAACTATTACCCAGTTTATCCGACAGCACAATTTGCGTTGAAGCAATTCGCATTAGTTCAATATGCTCGAATAAACACCACTTCAAACCGCATTGAAATATTCAACACGCATATGTTCACTCCTGCTTATAAAACGCATTGAAAATTTTTAACCGTTTTGAAATATCGTATAAACATTTTCAAATCGCATAGAAATATTTTACTCTGTCGCGCTCGCACCATTCTTTTATAATCGGGCAGGTATTAGTTGTGTAGTTAAAATGTGGGATTGCAAACGAAATATTTGGAAAGAGAAAGAAATAAGAACAATGTATCAGTGTTAGTGTGAAGTGTGAAGTGTCAGTTCAACCAGCTATTTGTTAAACTTCTCTCAATTTTCTCTCGCCCATTTTGGAAAATTTCATATAAACACCAGCATTTCTACGGATATTGAACCAAAGCGGATTGCTTCAACGCACATTGAGCTGTCAGGGATAAACTGGGTATAGTATCACGTCAGTTCATTTTCACCAACAACGATTGCCTGATCAATATACCGCAGTAGATCTAGATGACGTCATAGTCTTGATTAAGTCAAATGAATTACTTACATTAATAATTACGAACCTCCTATAAAATTCAAAGCACTACAGAAGCACACACCTAGAAACCTATTTGGCAAGTAGTACTTCTTACCACAAAACTTCTGAATCGTGACTCTTATACGATAGTAAGATCAACATCTGATCATGACGGCATTATTCATTTTCTAGACAGGTTAAATTAGAAAATTCTATCACCACATGTCCATGGTGTCTGAAAAACTTCAAATAGATACGTAGTTCAACAGCTAAAGTGATCCTAGAAATGCAAATGACCGTACGCGTATTGATAAAGCTATGTGTTTTGAATGCTAATTTACTTTCAGTAACAGCGTCAGAAGTGTTTTAAAATAATTATGCTTAGACGTACAGAATACTTTCTATGGCGCTAGCATAGCCGGTTTTTAAAATATCTAGAACGAGTCGTTAAGCAGTTACTGGTTTTAATTTGTATGATAGAACGTAGACAAATCCTTCAACTAAAGCGTTCACCTTAAAATCGTCTGCGTAGCTGGGTTAGTTTAATTTTTTTTTTCCAAGTCATGAGATTCAAAAGAGCAGTGCCACAGACCTAGATCGGGAATTGAGGTTGAAATTTCATGTTCATGTTCGATCTCGGCCGATCATGAAAGGTGTAATGCAGTGTGTCGACACGAGAACGTTCCCCTCGTTGACAATATCTGATAGTTACGAGTAAGTAGTTGGCGGTGAGATTTATTAATTTTTCTTTTTTGAATTTTAATTTACTTGTTGTTCGTGATAGTGGATGGCAATTACTATTAGCCGGTGGAAATGATAAAATAAAATGTAGTTATTCAATTGAAATAATTTTTTTCTAATTCACAAAGGGAACAATGAAATACTCGTATATACCCAGTTTATACGACAGCTCAATTTGCGTTGAAGCAATCCGTTCAATACCCGTAGAAATGCTGGTGTTTATATGAAATTATCTAAAATGAGCGAGAGAAAATTGAGAGAAGTTTAACAAACAGCTGGTTGAACTGACACTTCACACTAACACTGATACATTGTTCCTATTTCTTTCTCTTTCCAAATATTTCGTTTGCAACCCCATAGTTTAAATATACAACTAATACCTGCCCGATGATGAAAGAATGATGAGAGCGCGAGAGAGTAAAATGTTTCTTTGGTATTTGAAAATGTTTATACGATATTTCAAAGCGGTTACAAATTGTCAATGCATTTTATAAGCAGGAAACAACGTATGCGTATTGAATATTTCAATGCGGTTTGTAGTGATATTTATTCGAGCGTATCGAGCCAATGCGGATTGCTTCAACGCAAATTAAGCTGTCGGATAAACTGGGTAATAGATACACCTTTTTTGTATAATTTATGCGCGCCTAAGGGGTTAGATACCCTTTTACTGTTGCCTGGGCGCGGGCGGAAAGCTAGAAAGGAGGAGACAGGAAAATTGTTTTGTAGTTTTTTCTTCACTCAGAGTGGAAGGTTATAATTCGCAGTAATTATTTGTGCTTGAAACTCTACAAGAGCCAAATCTACGTGTCAGTATTATGCCTTCACACGCAGAATTTTTCTGTCTGAGTTCCAATTACACAACTGAAAAACTTGAAAGACTTGTTCATGGGCAGGATTCGAACCTAGACCCCTCCGAGTGAGAAGCGATAGCTAGTACCACTACACCGCGACCACCCCAATGAACGAAGTTATACTTATGTGATGTCAACATACTAACAACCGTTGTCGTCCTCAATAATGAAATGCAAATACTTGCAGCAACTGTATTCTAGCGATTCCGATTTTGTACATGGATTTATACATGCTCATGTAAAATGAATCCAAGAGAGCTCCCATATAGCAAAGCGCTATATGTTTTAGTTTAAGATGGTAATAAGAACGACGTTAGGCAGAAAGAACTCTTCCTGATGGAATCAACTGTGTCGTCAACTTACGTTGGAATGACCACATATTTGCTGTCGCAAAAATGCTGCCAAATGTCTAGGTTTCCTCAAGCGATGTAAAAAATACTTCACTTCTCTGATCTGGCCACAAGATATAAGGTATTTATCCGCCTGGAATTGGATCACAATGCCCACATCTGTCCGGGTGTGCCCAAAACAACTCTACACCTGCTAGATACGATTCAAAACCGTGCGATAAAACTCATAGGTGATGTTAATATCACTCAGATAATGGACACCCTCTGTTTTATCGCTATTTCCACCACCAGTGCACCATAGAAATCGCCAGTAGCATTCCGCCCCTTCAAACTTTTAACCTTAACACTCGTCTCACTATGAATACTCATCAGTATACCCTCAAGCCCACTTTCGGACGTACTCTGAAATATCGAGATTCGTTCCTGAGAAGTACAACCTCGCTTATGGAATTCCCTGCCGAGGTCTTTATTTCTTAGTCATTATAACCTTCAAACACTTAAAACCAACGTTCATCGGTACCTCTCTTTCTTTCGTCCTTAATTTTCCTTCGCCCGCGCTGTGTGCAAGCATTTTAATGGTACTTATAATAAATCTCTTGAGCACGCGCAGAAAAGAAACTTCAGGTCCGCTACTAAATCAGCAGAAACGGATACCGTATTCTGTTCCGTTTGCCATTCTTTAATAGTTTTGTGGTTAAAACAATGAGGATGATCTCAACATCGTTGCATAGGCTCATTTTCCTCATGTAATGTGAGACTTAGGCACCAGCAATCGTGGCTCCTAGCCAACTTTTCTGATCAAATGAAGACAGGAGGTAATCGGCTTAATTTAAGAGGTGCACACTAGAAGATCCTATCATGCCAAAAAGAACACGTACATCGAATTCCGAATAAAATTTCAAAGGTTTACATTTTACTAATAGAAGAAATCTGAGGAAACCTAACTGGTGGCCATATAAAGAAGATCAGATCTATGGAAACATCTCCAAGCTCAGCGCTTCCCAGATAATCAGATTAAAAGCCTCTCGCACTAACTTCCATTATTGGGACTTCAAATGAGCTAAGTAATATAACCGGTCACTACTGCTTTTTGTCGTCGGTCACTGTATACACCGTTGTATCCTTTGATACTTGTTATCAATGACATATACATTGCTTGCCTGCAATTTGAATCAGCTCATCAAGTAGATCATAACTTTTGCAGGATAAGAAAAGCTCTCTGAGTTAAGATGACAACCCAATCACCAAGTGTTTCAGACTAGACGAGCTATATATATATTCTTTTAGGGATAAGAATCCACAAAAAGCACTTACACAAAGAACTAACAATTTGTACTCCTTGTGTGTTCCATTTATTAGATTTTCTCTTTCTTTCGTAGAAAGATCAGTAGGCGTTGAAATGGTAAAATACACTACCAGGACCAAACACATTAGCACCTAGTACGTGCAGACTGATGCGGGCGTAGGCTGAATATTCACGGAGATAGGACTCCATTTCCTCTTCATGTCGTGGCAGTTGTAACGCAGGTTTGGATCCTGAAAAACTCTTCTCTAAACATAGTCTAGCAAGTTCATCGGTGTTTTCATTTCTGGGACCGAGAAGCGTTGCAGTCTCGAACTCCTCGTAGTCGTGAGAGGGTTTTGCAACGCTTTCATATGATACCTTTACTTTTATTTCACTTCAATGAGCGTTTTGTCGCGTCTGCATAACATAAGGGAGTATTTGCTGGCGTCTATGTATATATTGTATATACGGTCTGGCACATAAGCAAGAAAATATTAGGTGGCGCGTCAACGGCCTCGCCACATTGAAAGCATCGGTTCCCACTAGATCACCGAAATCAAACAGTGGGAACTCGGTACACCGCGTGCTGTTGACAAACGCCACATGGGCATAGTACGCCGGCGTAAAATCCCAGACTTTACAAATTCATTTGTATCCATCCCTTGAAAATAAATAAATAAATAAATATTAGGTGGCTTTTCTGAGGTACGCTAGATAGATTGAAATTGAAGTTAATCTCGTCAGTAGCTCTGAAAATCTCAGCGAAACCAGCACTATTAATATTGTTCAGATCTTATTTGTCCTTTTCACCTTGTTTGGATTCGGCTTGACAGAAAGCCATGAAATTTCTCGCTATGTATAATTGATAGACTGAGATTGAGTTGGCAGAACTCAGAAATGGCTGGACCAAAGTCCATGAGATTTTACACCGATCAGAAGTTAAACCGGTCATTCTATTTTCCAATAAGGTAACTTATAAATATTCATTAAGATTCTTCAATACGCTTTAGAAAAATTGGCAGAGATTTCTGGAAATCAGAGCTTTCTCAGCTTGATGATTATATTATTTTGTGTTTCACGATGCCTCATTATATCCAAACGAGACTGATCGGATAGCGGTTTTAAGCATAACATTTTACATCAAATCGATAAAAACTATAGGCTCGCAGCGTCCCGCATCAGTTAGCGTGATTACATCAGAGCGATAATTTTGGGTGACACAACCGTAAATTTACATTTAACATACCCCTTACTAAGGGTATCAAAAAATTCAACAACTAATTTTGATAGAAAAGACAGGTTTTTAATTAAAAATTATAAAAATTTTGTTTATTCATAAAATTTAAAGTATAGGAAGGCTCTGCTGGAACATGCGCACTTTTTTGTCGAAATTTTCCATGACATGTACAATAGCTGAATTCCGTTGAAACAGCGCGCGATTTGCACCATTAAGGCTTGGGTGATCGTGGGCTTGTTGCCATAAACCTTAGACTTCGAAAAACTTGAAAGAAAAAAAAATCTAACGTCGTTAAATTTCATGGTTTGGGCTGCCGATTCTGGCCACCAAAACGGGAAACTACCGTGAAACAGTGAAACCACATAACATCCCCATCCATATCTCGTAATTTTGGCATAAAAAGCTGGATTATCACGTAGCGATAGTGTGCACCATTAACTGTTATTGCCAGACCAGCCGCATTTTCAAAGAAGAATGGCCCGACAAGAGTAACACGTTGTGGATGCATTTGTTACTCAACAAACTCGAAAATTTTGATTATTAACAAAGCTAGCAAAACGCAAATGAGCCTTATCGCTAAAGATGATTTTGTTTGGAAAATCAGCATCCACATTTTATTGTTCCATAATCCATTCAATGAACGTGTTCTTTCGTGTAACCCTGAATTGTCAGCTGCCACGCTGTCTTTTTTTATTTGTTGGCAACACTTTACCGGACAAATGGCCCAAAATTCAAAATTTGCGAATTTCGGGACACCCCATTTCTGCAGACAATTTAACGGCGAAAAGGATGGATAATCAAGACAAAGGCTGCGGAAAAAACGATTCCCCAAACCAAAATGAAATGATTGCTTTGGATAGAAATTTTCAAAGCAACGCTTTCTTCGCTTTTTTGTCCAAAGGATTTTTTGAATGATGCTTGGTGGCATCTGCATCGAGGTGGTATAAAGAAGAACTATATTAGCTTTGCAACGATATGGAGGGTGCACTATTGTCACGTCTTACACTTGTAAACCTGTAAGCATTTTGTGCTTGTTCTCGTGTACTAGCTTGTTAGCTGTGGTGGTGGAATCGTAAATTATGAAGTTTGGTGTTGAAGGAATATACAATGGAGTTGCAAACATCGCAAATGACACTACCTAGGAAGAGTCGCGAATTGAAAAAAAACAAAAGAACAAATTAAAGTAAACCACGCTGAATGTTTTCATTTCTGGACATATGAAGTCGCTGAAAAGGTAACCTCGCTTAACTATTACGAGTATACTCAAGCAGAAGGTGACTAAATTTTATTTCTGGTTGAAAACTTCTTTGGACCACCGTTTGATAAAGCGAAGCGATGAGTTATTGCACTTAAGTGATAAGGTAATAGATTGATATTTAATGAATTTTGTAGGTATGAACTAGGAAATCGTTCGGAGTCTTCTTGAAGAAGTGTTGTATAAGGAGTGTATAATTATACTCCTAACCTGACTGCCTTGTAGAACAGCAGAGGTGGTCAAAAAAAGAGCTGAGAGGGATTTCATTGTCTTTTGATAAAAGCATCGTCTTTTTTGCATTTTTCTTACTAAAATATTAACATTCATTTTAATAGACAATGTTCGAATGTTAAATGAGTTTGATCTACGAGCTTTCAAGCGTTGGCCCTCCTACAAGCGAATAAGCCACAAGCGTGACATCTGACCAATAAATTGATTACCCATACTTTTGACCTACAAGCCTACACGCGCTAACAAGCTTACACTATCATAAGCATAAGAGTTAGACGTGATGTTAAATGTCGAGGTCTTGTTTGGCGTATGAATATCAGTACTTTAGTCAGAAGGATTCAAGCCCACCCCGGTGGGACAATGGAGCAAAGGTAGAACTTACCTGAGGCACAGTATGTAGTCTGAAAAGAACTTCAACCAATTCGGCGCATGTAACCGGAGCCAGCTACCTACTCGTAGATATAGATCTGGCTAGAGAGACTCGTTAGTTAACACCCGTAACAGTATGTAAACTGCCATCCAATGCAATAGTAATTTAGTTTAAGAGTACTGTTTACCTACTTTACTTATTTATGCTTTCGGTAATAAGTTAAATAGTTATTACGAAAGTTGATTGGCAATTGAATGGGGAGAAGGAGTATGATGAAATTTTAATTACTTATTTCTTCACTTCAAATACAAGTTGTATTTAAGTAATTGCAATTGCTGGATAGTTTACATATACGTATTGTACGCTAACTTCCCAGTTCTACTAATTGATTAACAAAAAAGGGATAAAAAAACTGTATAAATATGTTCCTCTTGTTTTCGTCGTTGCAGCTCGCTTTAGACTAGATTGTATTCTAAAAGAATTAATTCTGTTTGATTTCATTAAAATAATTTGTGGGAATACCGAAAGCACCTGTACACTAACAATTTAGGTGACGCAAATTTTTATGTAAATTACCCAGTAAGTTTTATTTTCTGAATTAGATTCCGGCTGAATATATTTCCCTGAACAAAATTAAAAATCCATTAACATATGCAAAAAAAAAAAAAAACAAAGAAAAACAACCGAAACAAAAGCAAAGTGTCATAATTAACAAATTAACAAACTCGTTCTCAAAGAATCTGCGAGATATTGGTAAATACCTATGTCGTTGAAGCTCCACATCTCCGATATCCTTGAAATTTTAATGTGCTGAGATATTCGCCATCCTGAACAAAAATATAGATACATACGAGTATGTATGTATGAATATGTTGGGCCGCGGAAATCATAGTTTCACATAGGCTTTTACCCTTAAAATTAATATAATTTAATAACTAAAATAGACGTAACACTATCAAATATTAGATAAACGTAAAATAAACTATGTGAAATTAAAATTTCCACGCCCAACATAACACACATCCATATACTCGTACATATGTATGTATATTCTTGTTCAGGATGTCCACCGCAACATAATAAAATTTCATGTAAATCGGTGCTATGAGGGTTCAACGACACAATTACCGAGATATTTATTATTATTAGTTTTCCTTTTTTATTTTATACACATTAAATAACCATTTAGGGCTTTTCAGCAAGTGGAATATTCAGTAGCAACAAATAATGTTGTAACTTTACTTCAGTCAATTGAAGTAAAAGTGGTAAAACTAGTATTTTTATTTGATTATAAAATGTGAAATGCACATTAACTTACCGTAATATCGATATAAGCAGTAAGCTGAAATAAAAATTAGAAAAAATTAGAAACTTTAGCCTCTGTGGCTTGGTGTTATAATAAAATTAAACTATCCTACGAAATAAAACTAAATGGTGCGGTTAACATTTGAAATTTTTTGAAATTGTATTTTTATTACTGCCATCCCTATCGTCAACAATTTTTTTTACTTTACGTTGTTGCAAAATTGGTGGTTAAAAGTAAATTTTTTGAGATATAACAAGTTTTGAGACGTCAAAAAAGTTAGCGAATGTTTAACAAGAAAAAGACATTAAATTCTATTGGGCATCTCCAACAAATAAATGCGATAAATTATCGTTAGATGGTTTTATATTTCTAAAAGTACATATAACGAATTCCTATGATGATAAATGGTGGGTACTCAAAGGGGATTTCAAGTTTGTGGTGGTATGGGTACAACGTTTGTGAACTTTGGTATTTCAGAAAATCGATTTCTACCATAAAGTTTGCCCACACTATTAACAAGTATAATAGAGGTTTCATTGCTCATTTGATGTGAATCTTTAGAATCATTTTGTAGTGATGATGTTAATCACAACTTCTCCAAAAGTAACTGGTGTATCTTGGTACTTCAGCTCGATCGAGGTATTGACAATGTTTTCATCGAGTTACGATGGCTAGCAAACAAAATCGCCCTTGGATTGACATAGGTCTATGAAGGTTGCAAAAAAGAGTCGAAAAAGCAGTAGTCGCAGCTCGAGCGATAGCAGGGTAGAGGCATTGTATCGGAAATACAGTGTCGAGGTATGGGCAGATGAGCTAAAATTTTAAAGATTGCTGCACAACGAAGAAAATAGCCGCAAGAGTTTCAATCAAGAGTTTCAATTGGCATTACATATTGAAGATTAGCAGAATTTCTTATAATGGGGAACAGTGAAATTTGCAATAGATGGAAAGAGTACTTTAACTTCTTACTAATCGAAGAATTTTTGCGCTTGAATGAGTGAGCTTTCTTGTTCCGCTGTATAAAGGCAAAGGCGACACGAGAAATTGCAACAACAACCGATCGCTGAATCGACGGAAATAAAAACGTCAGCAGGTGTAACAAAACGTGATCAAATAAGCAAATCTTCACGTAAAGAAATTAGACTGAGTCAGAAAATAAGCTTGTTTTGCCATGATCAATGAAGAACGTCCGAAAATCCTTTTCAAAAAGCAATAGCGGCTCAAGTTACAGCCGAGGGTCAAAGTCCAACAAAAATAATAATTGGATTACTCATAATGCAAAATATTAGGAAACACTTGGCGTCACCAGTGAGATGATATGAAATAAAACATCCTAAATAAGGGTTCTAATGTCCATCAATTTAATAAACCCCCCAATAGCAATGCAGATACGTGGGAGAAATATCATATGTTATTATCAGATGGCATTATATACGTTATATATTCAAATAGTGAATACAAAAGGAGAAGATTGAATGCTTCAACGAATATTTTTGCTGAGACATCCTTTAACATCTCTGCAGTAACATGCAGTAACATTGCGCAAATTGAACGGTAAAGATAGGTAGGTGAATCTGCATCGTCGTGATATCTGAGAAACGTAATCCAAGAAGCTGAATGAAGTAGAGAGGTATTTGTGCTAGAATAGCACACCCCCAGAAGCGACGGAGAAGAGAAACAGGTCGATGGAAGTGACACCAACTGAAACCGACAAACACCTTGGATTTGAAACTGCGCCGTCTTCTTCTGTCCCGAATAGGGCCAAGAGGGAGAAAGTTTCCGGCACTCCCTCTGTCGATGAATCTCTGCGTGCACCATGCCCGGATGACACCGAAGATGCAACCAATAAAGGCTGCAGTTCTAGTGGACCAAAATCGCACAAAGTTGTCAAACTTCACACGCACATGATGTCCGGATAAGGCCAGTTTTACAACCAGAAAAATTCGTAGTAAAATCCCCGCTGAGAAAAAACTCTGGTGGAAATTTTCCCAGCGCACAAGATTCGGCTGAAACCGGTGCTGCAACCAGGACTAGTTGCAGTTCTGGTGGGCGGAACTTGAACGTTGCTGGAAAGCAAACTTCAAGAAAACCCCGCAACGCCAACGGGGACTAGACCGACGCACTTATAGGATACCGCTTCAAATTGGGAGCCTTCCAGCATTGGCAATGACAACAGTCTGAACGACGCAGAATGTAAACACTTTATCGATCAACTGTGGGAGCCAACCAAAGCAGATAATGTTTGCATTGAAGCAAAGGACTACGATATGAAAAACGGAGTTCTAAGAGTGAAGTGCTTAACGTAGCAAAGTTTTAAATGGTTGAACAAGTCCGTGCCGAAAATTTCACCCCTGGAAGCTAAGATTTTCGAGGTTTTCAGACAACCCAAACTTACGCGCACCGTCTTCTGGATTCCGGCGCAACTCAAGGAAACGCGGGATGTGCCTTCATACGCAGAACCCTGGACTCGACACTGAAATGTGGAAAATCTCTTCTCACAAAGAGAGAAAGGATTGGGAAAACAACGACGGCTCTTCTCTTGTTAAGTCTAGGTATGATTCACGTCCCTATCTGTACCTTGGAAGTGTTAATTTCCACTTTGTTTCACATAATATCCACACAGGAATTGAGAGTGTGGAATAAACGCATCGGTGGTTTCGGATGCTTAAGGGGTTTCCCACCACTTTATGACGAGCGATCGGAAAGACTTTATGTGCCGAATTCACTCTCACCATCTAAACTTGTGCTATTTTGCAAAACCAAGATATAGTTGCTGCAGACATAAGCTAAGAAACAAACGGAGAATAGGACAAATTCTTCGTTACGTCTGCTTATTTTCCATATGATTCGGTATTATCAAAGGCGGTAGCCAAACTCATTGAATACTGTGATTCTGCTGCGATGCTGATACTAAGAATACATTATGGGGCAGTAACAAAACTAGTGTGAGAGGCAATCATCTTCTGGATTTCATACTATCGTTTGACCTGCTTGTCAACAATGTTAGGTCTCAGCCAACTTTTGTTATCGAATTCAGAATCGCACGCGAGGTCTCGACCTTGTTGAAGAGGAGGAATCAGCAGAAAACCAACTAGACACTATTTAGGGAGGAGCTCGAGAAGTCCGACAGTACTCCCCAGAAGCTCAAGGCCAAACAAATGTTAGAGGAAGCTGTTCAGAACCTGAATGGTAACCTCACCAAGTGTTTTGAAATGACATGCCAAGCTTGATTTGTTGATCTAAACAGGTCACTTAAGTCTAATTTGGAGGAAGACTGGAATCTTTACAGATCGAAGCAATAAGAATTTTAGAGTCTTATGCGGATATCGAAGAGTGCCTCTTATAAAGACTTTTACGAGAAGATCGAAAATGTCTGTGAAACCAGTAGCCAAGGTCAAAGTCCTTAAAAGGAGAAGCTTAAACAGGCTGGTACCACTCAGAAAATCTGATAGTACCTATTTTCAGAGTCGAAAGCAGTATAGGTACTTCATTTCAAGATTTCAAGCTTGAAGCTCACTTTCCAGGTAACCTAATCAGAACCAGTTCACAACCAGCGAAGCTTTTAGTAAGTTTAATAACAAAATACGCCATAGCTGGTATATTTCATACATTGTGGTGACGGATGAGGCCATTAAACACGCTATTGCTTCCTTTGATGGCTTCAAGTTGTCTGGCACCGTTGCCATATACCCAGTTATATTACAAAAAGATATAGATCAGCTGCTATAAACCTTGAAGTGAATCTTCACTGCTAGCCTAGCACTGGAATACATACGGGAAACCTGGCTAATAGTGAGACTGGCCTTTATACCGAAAATCGGAAACGAAAACTACTCACTCGCTAAGAGTTTCAGAACGATAAGTTTGACTTCCTTCATGCTGAAAAGCATCGGCGATGCAACACGCCTACCAACGCGAAAGATCCTGCGAGAGTGCGCTTCAGAATCTGGAAGGCAGAATTGATGGCGCACTCCGCAAGAAGGAATATGCCTTGGGCATTTTCGTTGACCATGTTGAGAGTGCTTTCGACAACGCAACTTTTGATGGTACGTGTTATACGTCAGACAATACGGCGTATATGTTGCTCGATTTTCTCAAGATTTTCTCGTCAGATTTTTAGGTAATTGGATGACCAGAGCCTAGCTTATCTTTGACATCAAATTTTCCAGAACGAAAGTGAGCGAATCATTTTCGCGCCACGGATTTTGATAACGTTCTTGTAGTAAACATTACAATTTTTTTACACGGCTGAATAGCGTCCTGCCCCTTGTCGTAGTAGTATTGCAAAATGCAGCGAAATTTCCCATTATTTTCCTTCATTTTCAAATGCGAATAGCTTTACAACTCTTACAAAAAAAAAAAAACACCACGTGTAGACACAAAAATTCTAGTTGAAACCATAGATGAACTAACTTAGATGGCAAAAACTACTAATACTTACTTTTGTAAACCCTTAACCCTCGCACAAACACCCTATAAGTTAATTACTAACACACTGTACCTGCCCGAATTTACTAGAATGAGAGTAATTTACAAGTAAAGTTGCTAGAATGAGAGCGATTTGCACGTAATATTCACTATGTTTATGTATATGCCATTTTTTGAGTAAAATGGCTGGGTTTTGTGTAAAATGGGAGAGAAATTGACACTGATGACAACTCACACGTATTCACAGGCAAGGTCAAACGGATAGAGCCATAGAGGGTTTTGGTTTTTAAATATCTGGAAAATTAGCTGTTCTTGAGTTGTTTGGATTTAACGCCTTCTATCGCTAAAAACGCGTTGAATTTTCTCCAAAACCCATCATTGCTGTTTTCAATAAATCTTCCCCTAATGGTAATCGGAACTATAAAGCGTTTTCCAATAGGGACTTGACAACTTTGAATTTAATTTGTGAACGCACTCTTTCACTAATCATCAAACTGTCAATGTCAATTTATTCAGTAAACTCAACATTTTCATCAGACGAGCAACGTCTGCAAATTATAAAAATTTTCTACCGAAATTCGGAGTCGGTGACTGCAACTTTACGAGCGTTAACTCCAATTTTCGGTCATAATTCTCGCCCTAGTAGACTGGTAGTAACAAGTTTAGTGCAAAAATTTGAGTCTACATATTCGTTGTGTGATGTTGCCGTATCAGTGAGACAACGGGTTAGTCGAAGTGTCGAAAATATCGCTGCAGTTCAGGCGTCCGTAGCAAACGATCCAAATCATTCAATTCCACGGCGTTCTCAAGAATTGGGCATCGCTGAGACCACATTATGGCGTATTTTGGGTAAGGATCTTGGTTTACACCCATACAATATCAAGCTGACTCAAGAATTAAAGCCGATGGACCATTTGAAGCGACGTACGTTCTCCGATTAGGTTCTGGACATGATGCGCCAAGATGATGAATTTCATCGCAAAATCATCTTCAGCTCATTTTTGCTTCAATGGGTTCGTCAATAAGCAAAATATGCGTTATTGGTCGGGTGAATATCCACATGTGCTTCATGAATCACCACAAAAAATAACTGTATGGTGCGGTTTTCTTGCCGGCGGCGTTATTGGGCCATATTTTTTCGTCAACGATAAGGATCGTCATGTTACTGTAAATGGTCAGCGTTATCGCGCCGTGATCACCCATTATTTTTTTCCCAAATTGGAAGATAATGACTTGGACAACAGGATGATGACACAAGCCACACAGCATACGCTACAATCGATTTATTGAAGAATAAGTATGGTGAGCGTGTTATCTCAAGAAATGGGCCAGTCGATTGGCCGCCTCGTTCGTGCGATTTAACGCCGCTTGACTATTTTCTGTGGGACTACGTTAAGTCATTGGTTTATGCCAAACAGCCGACGACGTTGGAAAAGCTCAAAGCTAACATCGAACGCAAAATAGCGGCCGTTTCGGCCTAAATGTGTGGCCGAGTCGTTGAAAATTGGGTCCAACGAATCGACCGCTGCAAACGTGCCCGCGGTGGCCATATGAACGAAGTCGAGTTCCATTCATAAATGTTTTGATTGTACTTCAAGCCAATAATAAAGTTTTTGAAATATTTCAAATGGTTTGCGTTTTATTTGAAAAAAAGTTGTCAAGTCCTTATTGGAAAACCCTATATTTCTTTATTGAATATATTTTGGCACCTCAGGCAACAGTCCTATTTAGCATTATGAAATCGGTTTGAGTGGTAGGCTACACTGTAAAAAATCATTTTAAATATCATAATTGTGTAAATACTTTCTCAAACTGTCAGCAGAACTAGACGCAGCTTATCATAAAAAAAAACTTTTGGAGAACCTAGTTCTTTCTTAAATGGAAATCTGTAAGTGCAATATGTTCAAAGAAAATGAAAAATCTGTTTCTCTCCTTTTTTCGTTTCTCGATACGATCTATTGGAGTAGTTTTCTGAAACACTAAGAGCACTCAGAGCACTTATTTTCCGGCCTAAACCAAATCGATTCAATATTATTTTGGATAAAATCACGAAGGTCGTTAATGAAATATATACTAAAGTCTGCTTCATATTCAGTCCATTCGTTGCTTATCCATATAGAGTTTGCCTACATTAAGGCATTGGTGTCGGCAAGATATTTTGGAAGGATTAATTAACAATATCTATCCGGTGTACTACGTTTTTAAATAAAACCATTCACAATCCCATTTTGGTAAAACTTTATTTTTATTATTACCAATCTACTGTTAACTGTTGCCAATTTTGAATTAACAACAACAATGCAAACATTACCTGAATCTTTTATTTGTCACACACCGCTTAACTATAAAATTATTACAAACAAATTCCAAATATCACTCAAGTACTCGTATGTATCTACAAGCATTCGTAGATTTGAATACTAATAAGTGGTGAGTAATTTTTGTCACTGATTTATTATGTAAATTGTTCGCAATTTGGTGTGGGAAAAATAGTGAACTTACTGCTGGTTGAAAAATATTTTCATATTTTATTGTTAAATTGAAATATTTTAATATACGAATATCTTCTAACAATAGAAGTTTGCTTCCGATTTCCGTATTATTATTATTTTTTTTTTAATTTGCCGCTGCTTTAGCTTAAAAAATAATTATCTACCCAGTTAAAGGGTAATTTTATGAGTGCTGTACGTGTATAAAATTTTAATAAGTCCGAGAATAAAATGCAGTCATTTGGTCTTTGCTTTGCATTTTTATTTATTTCCAGGAAATTGAGTGCTATTTGCCTGTTTCATTACAAAAAAAAAAAGATTCAAACCAACAGAAAAAAGATTCCATCTGCCATTGAATAGCAATGTACCTATAGAGAGTTAATATCATACTAGAGATTTAAGAAGGGTAAGTATGATATTTGTATGACATGGTAAGGAATATCACGAACTCTGCGTGCAGGGCCCTATTGTGTGAGTACATCGTCTTGAGTAACAGATTCTGACCAGGAAAATAAATAATATAATCTTCATAAATATTTATGGTGGTTAACTCAAGTTTGCTGAAGCCAATCAACTTTCCGAATTGACGATGACAGCTCTTTGTCACGAAATACTCGTAAATTAATCCACCTTAGAATGACTTTTTTACAGTCTTATACCCCCTTTCAGCATACCCTCATATTAGCAATCATCTTGGATATAATATGTATGCCATCATACCATGTGTGTTGACTTGATTATATGAATTTGTCATCCTTATGAAATAAGTGTGTCTATGTAGAATTAAGTAGGGGAATGCTCGCAATAGGCAGACCTTACATTCTACTTGAATCGTCTGAGCCTTAGTGGTACAAAGCGTGAGTGTGATTTTTTTCGGTTTTTCTTCCCTGGCTTGTTTAAACTACCTAGTTCATCCGAACTATTCTCGATTGTTCATCAACTATTCTACGTCTGCTTAAGGCAATTCACTCTTTTATGTAACTGGTTAAGTAATTTGGATAGCATAGCAGTAAAGTTTTCTTCGTCGGAATGACCCATTCCTGTCACTTGCTCCCAACATAGTAAAGTCTATTGGCTCTGTGTATATGTTAAGATCTGATTTGGCCACAAAACTCTGAGTATAATGAAGAAACATATGTTTTCAAAACAGCTTATGAGTGGCGGTTATTTTCCATGCACTGCACCCATTTATCAGTATACCAACACAACGTTGAAGCGTATAAGTTGGGACTTGAAACGTAGTTTCTGTTATTCATAGTTCAATTATCAAGGCTTTTTCCATTAATGAATTTGTGTGATAAAAAGGGAGGGTTGAGCAAGCACTAGCCTTATCGTAATGGTTTTCAGATTTAAAGTCACTGAAGATTACTACAATAAGTCTACGAAGATTACTATGATGGGCCTCACTTTTCACCAAAGGGGAAGTTGTGCTGGGTTGTGATTGGATCATCGCCAGGATGACCTAAAAATCGAGAATGGGTCATGTGCATGCATTTTAAGGGTACTGATAACTACTAGTCATCAGTGAAAGAAGCGTTTTTTTCTAAAGTGTCTGACTAGTTTGCAGACTCAATAACAGTGACAATCTTGCCAGGAATTCCTCTCCTACGAAAGGCTAGGCTTTCCATATAAACTGTCGAAATCCTTTTCGAGTCGATGCAAAACAGTTTGAATCAAAGGATTGCTTTAAAATGGGTTTGTGTGGTCAGTGCAGGAAAACCAAAAGCCTGCTTTATGGTGCTCCTTGTTCTTGTTGCAGAGATTATCTTTGCTTTATTTTGGCTATAATCGAAATGCTGGGAATTGAATAATAACTATTCCTTAGCGGGAAAGGTGGGTTTCAATATCTCCGACGTTTGTTCTGGAGCACCTTGGGAAAATCCCGCAGGAATCCCCTCAACTTTCACCGCTTTATTCTTCTTCGAGTCCTTACTTGCGGTTTTAATTCCTAAACTGATATGAAAAAATAGGGATATACAGCAACTTGTTACTCAGAAATATCACAAACGGACCCGTTTCGCTGCCATATAAGTCTCATCAGCAGTGAAAGCAAAAAAAAATATATTATTTAAGGATGCCGCGTGGGGCTCCGTTCATCGGTAAGATCCTTGGTAGTGACATAAGTATAAATTCATGTATTGTGTCATCTTCAGCTTTGCAACATAAGTGTTCATTCTCCCCCATAAAGATAGCTGCCCCGCATCTTACATCAGTTTTGAAACTTTTCATGAAGACACGATTACCTCAGATTCTGACCGAAACTATTCCTGAAGGAACGGAAAGTGGATTTTGTATTTTCGCAGCAACCGGAATTCTGGTGTCATTGCATCTGACAGCATACGAGTATCCCTGAGTACAAAGTCAAAAGACATTCGGAGCGCACTGTTATCAAAACTCCAATGCGTGTTGAAGCTACTAAGCAAACCACTTTTAAACGGAGGATGGCTTTGACAGTGAAGGTAACAAAGGAAGGCAGATACATTAGTGCACCTAGAGGTATCCCATTTTTATAATGGCTTGTTCCATCAGATACCCCATGCATGGGATATAATTGGTCTTATCGGTGCCATATAGATCCAAACAACTCTTCTTGGTGACTAGCCCTATGCCTTACCTAGTGGTTCTTATTACAACTGGAAAGACGAGAGCGCGTTGGAGGTTTTCAACGAGACATGATTAGTCCAAAGAAGTATGTTATTAGGGATGACACCAAAATACTTCGCTTCGTTGAAAAAACGACTTGTGATGTTTTTAAGCCCTAGTTGAGTCACATCAGTTAGATTCCTGTTTCTCATAAAAAGAGGATTGACTGAAAGTCAATTTCTAGTGCAATCGCAAATCACGTTTAGGGATGCCAGCGCTTTAAGGCAGCATGTGATCTAGTTCGCTATAGATCTTCCAGAAGAAACTGACATCCAATTATAAATTGTTGTGGCTACTTCATATAGAGTTATAAATCCCGAGCAATTCTACTCATATTAGAGCTATTTTCATACCACCAAAATACTGTTACACTATTGCAAAGTTCTTACAACACAGACCTGCAAATTTGAGGTGTTATACACCCTCTTTTCCCAAGTAGATTGCTTTTGGTTTGCTAATGAAAATAAAATGCCATTGTAATCCAACTTTTTCAGCTATTAATATATCATATCATTTATGTAGTTCTTTAGCTGTCAGCAAAACTAGAATTCAAACAAAACTTTATTCATTGTGAGTGTGAACTAAGGCATGCAATGAGTCAAACTTGATAAATGCATGACCTCAACCTTGTTGAAGCTAGTGTCAGTACTTGTATTCATGAGTGCAGCGTCAACCTTGAATCGCAGCTTTTTGACTACCGTAAAACTGTAATATAAGCAAATGTGTATTAGCGTTCTTAGCAAATGCTTCTTTACTGACTTAACATCTTAAAAAACTTTCACTGTTGGATAAATTCCAAAAGAATTTCTAAAGGCCAGCCTTTTACTAAATAGAAAGTATTTTAGAAGCAAAAATACTTAACTCTGAACAATCCCAACTTTCAGTTATAAATTACAACTAGACGATCTCCAGCTTAATACATAATTCCATCAATAACGATGCGCTTTGGGAAAATAATAAATAATAAAAAAAAAATTCAACAAGGTAATTACTAAACAAGTTTAACATTTACTCCCGGCGATCTTGCAACTCGCATAACACAAAAGCATGAGCAACGATCGTGCCACTCAGCGCAATAGCGTGGCGTCCACTAGTGCCTACTCTCATCGAAATCGGAAGCCGCAGCTACTAAGCGAGCTGATATACACGCATCCGCCTGTATTATGTATGTAAGCACGAATGAAATTCATGAATAAAAATGCGATCCGCAATTTTCTAATTACAACACTCGGAGCTCTTGGACACGTGCTCTGTGACAGCAGAGTGCTGCAATTTTTCAGCTCGACTGACCGTTGATTCCCCATTCACAAGTGCCCATAGTGATCTTTTGTTATTGAGTTTAGCTTTAGATACGAATTCGTGTGTATATTCCTTACTCTGATGAATTAGATGTTGTAAAAAATACTAAAAAAAAAAAATGAGTTAGAATTTCAATGGATTCAATCAATTCAGGTGGCACTCTGAATGACGGTAGTTTAGGAATTAATTGCAATTTAGTCGGATCAAAGATGAGGTAACGGCAAAGCGGGTAAAGTATAATTAAAAGAAAGAATCGACATAGATACATTTATTAAATTACGTCCTCAGTTACTTTTTTTGAAAGACAGACAGTTGTAATTTGTTTTTTGTAAGTTCTAATTAAGATAGGTTATTATTGTACCTCCTCGCGTTAGCCACGGGGTACTCGTCCCACCCACAACGTTTGGAAATTAATTTCAGCCGATTAAATAAACGAGTACTTCAACGCTTTTTTAAACTGTCAGGGTTTTGAAATACTGATGGTGACAGATGAACACTATGGGTCAATGGCTGCTCTCATATTCTTCAAATGAAATATGCTGCTATAAAGTAGATATAACTGCCATCCAAGAAGCGCAGTGAAATGTGCCCTACCAGAGGAAAACGAAAATGGCATAGGTTTTTTATACGGATACTGTTATATAGGTAGAGACTAGAAGCAGCATCTATTAATGTAGGGATTTATTGTACGAGACAGACTGTACGGGCGAATGCCTTGTAACAAACCACATCAAACCTAAAATCCCCGACATCAGCCTGATATATATGCGCGAAGAAGTAGAATATTGAAGGTGATTTTTAGGAAGAAATTGGAATGAGAATATATTTAGTAATACCATCGGAAAGTGTAGCTTACATGCCACCAAATCTGGATACGAACTTTGGGATGTTGCAACTACAGCTAGTACCTACACGGTTTCCTCCCCTCATCATTTTTAAAGAAATACGGCAGTTAATTGATCGTGTTGCGATCGACGGATGTCCGAATTTTTGGACCACTAAATAGTTGTAGCTAAATCTAGTCTACGGTACGCAACAACATTAAACGGCTGCAATCGTAATAATCCCTCAGTACTATGACCGATTGCTTATACAATACTTCAAACTATAAGAAGCAGTTAGAAATGTTGAAACTGAGCACGAAACGATGAAAAATGATGTCATGCATGTGAGGCAAAACAACTCGCCTAAAAGGGGCTCAATAGAAGACCGAGGGTGTGGCATATGAGCAAAATAGGAGAGCAGAACATTGGATTTTCCGGAGAAAAGAAAACAGAATGAGAAGTGCGTGTTTAAAGAAATGCCGAGCTACAATATTTAAGGCGCCAGTAGATAATATGGACAGCAGCATACATAAACGCATTTCCAAAAGAAGGGAGACCATCTTAAGTGTGAAAACCGTAGAAGTACCAATTTCCTTAACATCACGTACAAAACTTTGTCTGACGTATGTTATAGTGTGAATGCCTGAAACTATCGATATAACTGCCATCTCCCAGTGCAATATTAAGCACAGTTAGATGACTTTAATATTTACACTTCGAAGAGAAAACCGAAGAAGTTGACCAACTCTCAACAATTCTTCCTCGATTTAAAGCGGCAGAGGCGAGCTATGTTTAGTTTTGGCATTCCTACTAAACTCGTAAGGTTGTGTAGAATTTATTTACTATTTATTTACTACTACTCGTAAGTAAGTATTGCTTACACGGTAAGATAATGGAATCTTTTACAGTGTGGAAGTTTTACATTTTTCATATACCAGATACAAGTATGTGCAAGTATATATAACAATAATAATTCAGGAAATGATAACAAAATAAAATAAAATAAGGTACTCGTAAGTAAGATAAAGTAAAAGAGAGAAAAGAATAGAAAAGAACAATTGGTTTTAAAAACAAATCGAACATTTTAAGCGTTTTAAATTCTAAATCTAATTAGTTTCATCGGCCAGGTATTTTAAGAGAGAGGTTTTAAATTGTTTTGTGCTTCTAATTTTCCTAACATTTATGGGCAAAGAATTCCACAGCCGCACGGAGTTTACGAGGAATTGGCGTTCAGAAGTCAAGCAGGGATAGCTCGTTTGAAAAAGCATACATGATCTACCTGACTGAAGGAAGCGTAGCCTGGTTGCTTAGTTTGAATTATGCCATGCGAGAGACTTAGCGTTCTGTATTTGAGCACATTATCAAATGTACATCCGCTGATTTGCTTTGAGTAAAAGGAAATATGGTCATATCGTTTTAGGTGAAATACATATCGGGCAATATTATTATATACGACATTGAGCTTTCGTCTGGAGTCGTAGTCGGGGCAGCAAAAGATTTTAGAACAATATAGCAGAATCGGTATTAGAAGGGTTTTCGCTAACAAGAGCTTTGTGCGTGTAGGAACAAAGCGATGTGCAGTCCAGAGAGCCACCATATATCTTACCTATAGTGGCGTTTATGTGAGTAGACCAAGTAAGGGTGCGGTTAAATATTAGGCCCTGGTTGTTAGCGCAGTCGACGTACTCTATTGGACTTTGGGTTAGTTGGATTGGTAGAAAGTGAGTAAGGTCCAGTTTTCTTTTATGGATTACAAGTGCTTTTGTTTTCTGGACATTAAGACGCAGTTCGTTCTTAGCTGACCAACCAAGTATACGCTGGAGATCTTCATTCACCTGCGCAGTGGCTTCGTGAACCAAGTTCATAGGAAAACTTAAGTGGATCTGAGCATCATCCGCGAACATATGAATTGCACTATTCACGACAACCTTTGGTACAACCAGTTCATTTACGTAGAGCGAAAAAATCAATGGTCCAAGAATGGAGCCTTGCGGTACTCCCCTCTTTATTGGCAAATAGCATGAACATCGGTTTCCCGCTACGACCTGTTGTCTTCCTTCTAAGTAAGAAAATATAAGTTTTGTAGAGGGCAATGAAAATTTAAACTCTTTTCTAAGCTTTAAGCTAAGTATAGTGTGATTAACGATGTCGAATGCTTTCGAAAAGTCAAGTAACGTCAGTATTGTAGCATGGTTGTCATCAACAGCTTTCCTAATTTCGTCAATTACCAATAATAACGCAGTCTTACAACTTCGTTTTTGACGGAAGCCAGATTGATTCTCACAAAGTAGTTCTTTATACTGTAGATAGATTTGAATCTGTTTGAGAATACATTTCTCAAAAACTTTTGAAAGGAATGGCAGAACTGAGATAGGTCTGAATTCCACCGCATTTCTGTTCGATTTCTTTGGAATAGGAATAATTTTAGCGTCTTTCCAATGAGCGGGAAAGACTGACGTCGTTAAAATTGAGTTGAAGATATGTGTTATAAAAGGCAGTAAATATGGTAGCAGAAGCTTAACAAATTTTGGATGAATTTCATCGATCCCCATAGCGTTTGATTTGATCGATAGTACCGCTTCTGCAACGTCTTCCTCGCGTAATCTGTAGAATTCAAAGTATGATTTTCTACAATCATCCGGTGGATGGTCGAAAGTAGTTAAGCTTACTGAGGGTGGATCATTTGACATTAAAAAAGTTGAGTTAAGGTGGTTGCAATCTATATCATCGGGAGTTTTAGGCCTTTGTTTTCCTAACCCAAGTTCACGGATATGTTTCGAAACCTCTCTGCCTGAGGAGCAGCTACCGAACTTCCGATAGTAGAAGACACGCTTGGCGTTTCTTATTTTAGAAACCGCTTCATTACGTAATTTGCGATATATATTTAAGAACTCAGGCATTCTGTATTTTCTCCAGCTTTTATAGGCATCATCACGCGTTTTCATAAGCTGTAGGATATTAGGGGTAAGCCATTGAAGGTGAGGGGGCCTAGCAGGTTTAGTTTTTAACGGCACATGTTTGTTAAAGAGGAAAGCAATTTTTTCCTGCAGAAAGTTAGTTTGATCATTGACAAGGGGCATCCGATAAATACGCTCCCAACTTGTGCCTATAGTATCAGCTTGCAATTAAGCGTAATTTAAGTTATGGAAATCTCTAAACATGACTTTAGATTCAACAAAGTCATTTTTAGCTTTGTAAGTTATATATATCAAGTCATGTTTAGAGAATGCAGGTGCTGAGACTTTTCTATATAAAAAGACTTTACCCATATCGGATACAAAAATTTAATCGATCAGAGTTGAAGCAGTGGTCGTAAAATGGGTGGGGTAGACGTATTAACTGGGTTTAGATCAAGCGATTTCATATGTTCCAAAAAGCCTATAGAGCCGGATGTATCTAACAGATTACAATTAAAGTCGCCGCATATAATGATGTTAGTGGCCAATGTAGCCTTTCTCCTCAAGGGTGGTAAAGAGTGGAGCAAAAGAGATGGAGTTATTTGGTCTGTAGACTACATCAATCAATATTTTCTCATGACTACATTTGATGTTTATGAAATAGTATTCGAGAAGACAGTCCTGGCTTGATTTGCATACAAATTCAAAATTGAGTGTATTCCGAACATACAGTGCAGCTCCCCCTCCCACGCGACCGACCCTATCAGACCGAAGAAGCTCAAACCCTTTTACTTTATAAATTTCATTTGGTATGTCAGCATGGAACCATGTTTCAGAAACACATATGACGTCAATTTTAGAGTCAACGAAAATATGCCTAAATTCATCTATTTTCGGGTACAAACTTTGGGCGTTAATATGGCAGATATAAAGGCCCTTGTGTTGTGTCTGGAGAGCACGAATCATGCCAACAATATATCCGTTAGCTCCAGCAACTGCGTTTTCCTCAGTACCTGATATACTACCCATATTCATGATGGGTGGCTATGTTTATATTTTTTGTAGGAAAATCAGAAGCCTTTAAGTGACTAGTTAAGAATGAGTTTAAATAGAGTGAAAAACTTACCATGACCATTGAAACTGTTATATTATTATCAGGGCTTATAATTGTGTTTGTGTTAGCAGGTGTGTTCAAAATAAGAAAGTGAATAAAAATAAATAAAATCTTTATAAAAATATAAGAAAAAAAAAAATAAAAGAAAGAAAAATTAATAAATAAAAGTACTGAGGCGAAAAACTACAACGGCAACTCTGTATTTTCATTGTTGGTTATTTAGTTTTCTTTTTTCTGGGTGATAGCTTCCAATTCTTGGTGAGTTTGAACGACAAAGCTTCTTCCATCCTTTATTAACTTAACGTAAACTAGGCCCATCTTGGTGTATGCCGCGAATATTTAGAATGCCTGTGAAAAATATTCTCTACTCCATTAAGTCCCGTAATGAATTAAGAGAGACCTCCAATATCAAGAAAGATTTTAGATAAGGTGATGTGATGTTATGTAACTTTTTAACATGGCTCTAGAAAGGTTGGTGCAAAACTCACTGGTCAACAAAAGAGACACGATCTTGTACAAGATGAATAAAGCGAATCGTCAATAAAGTTTTCGTGAGTATTATGGTGTAAGCGGCCAAAATGTGTCTGATGGTAAGCGAGGGCAAAGTATTGTGTCACCAAAAAAGGTCGCACACTACGTCTACCTTGGCACCGCAGTTACCATCTGGAACGATATCAGCATAGAAATCAGGCGCATAATTGCTCTTGACCATTGCTGTATATTTGGGCTCACGAATCAATTGAGTAACAGAGTCCTTTCTCATAAGACCAAGCTGATTTTATACAAAACCCTTTTCAACCCGGTCCTGCTCTATTGCGCAGAAGGTTGTGACGTTTGATTTTGACTCCCGTTTGTATTAATCCGTAGATGTCTACGGATCCAATATCTAAGACGGCTGATCTAAATTGAGCGAATGTGCATCACAACTTCGGCTCGAAGTGTCTTTGATTGTAACCCATAGGACGGCGCAGCAGAGGACGACCGCATCTGAGGCGGCGTGCACAAGTGGAAGCTTCACAGTTTCACCCCAGGCTGAACCGACGAGCCGGTGCCATATTACTTTTAAAATATTGTTCGACTCTGAACGCGAGGTGCGTTCCTGACCAGTGACCCATGACCCATAAACATGTGTGTCGAACAATACTATGGCTTCTCGTGTCGAATCTCGAGGAGTCCTGGAACGAACCTACTTAGTAAATCTGTGAGATATCAATTTCACTCATATCCAATATGTTGCTGTTTGGAACAGCAGGAATCGTGCATAAGTGCCAATATATTCCGGTTCCTTTCTTGGTGCCTATAAGACTTTTCCCAACAGCCTTTTTATTCTGAATTTTCAGTTAATACTCGTATGCTAGGCTTCAATTGGTGGCTAGCTCAGTGATCAACAGTATGCTAAAGCTTGAGATCACGGTTTTCAGGTCAAGATTTAAATGTTAAAAATCTACGTGGGATGCCACCTCGTGCCAAATGAATGACAGCAACCCTAGAGACAAAAGCAACGATCACACAAAAAACCTTTAACGTTGTCTTTTGTCTGCTTTTTTCATCCGTCTATCTGTTAACAATGTCACCCAATAACTCAAAATATTTGCTGAACATTTTTCAACACAACCGGAATCTCACTGTCACTGTCATGTCATGGCTGTGTCGCATGGCTTCCATTAAATTCCACTGACATACATACCACCACGGGTGACAAGTTTACATGCAAGATTTTACATCCAATTAACAAGTTCCTTTGGTTACGCTTTGTCTCATCTGTTTATCGCTAAAACAAACAGTCGCCCGCGACTAATGATTAATAGCTTTGCTTTCTTAAACATCCAATATAACTTATCCATTATCATATAGTTAATTTATTAACAGCTGATTCATTTTAAGTGAACACAGTAAAATGTTAGTCGTCGTAGCAATGATTACGAGGGTCGTAGTAGCTGCCATAATTAACCAGACATTGCCACCTGTGCTCTTGGATTTTTGTCTTGGCTCTTTTACCAAACATGGTAAACGGGCGCATCTTAGTTTTATTTTTGGCTCAAGCCTTGGTTTAATATTGTTACATATTTCCTCAATTAATTGTGTGGTTGCAATATATGTACAATACACACAAAAATACATAAAATGACTGCCGGTTTCTTGTTATGGTATTTCAAAGTCAATATTTTCGACTTATTATGACAGATTAGACGAATTCCTTTGAATATAGTAGTTTTGCATTATCAGATTGCGGGTTTGAAGGTTTATTTTTTCTCCTAAAATCTATAACTTCAATTTAGGCCAAAATTTTTGGACTTTTGCTAAGAAGCAGATCAATAGAAAGAAAAGAAAAATGATAAACTATATATTGTAGATACAATGCGATTATTTAAATTAAATTCTTTAAGAGGCTTCCACATGATCAATGTTAATTGACAATAATGCTTGAACGAATTTGAATTGAAATGAAATTAATTGTTCGTTACTCATCAATCGTTTGTGGTTAGAGCTCTTGAGTCATAAATGTCACTGTCAATGTTGATTGTTATTCCTTATTATTTGTTTATTATGAATTTTTACGAGTCTATAAGCAATTCATAATCGTGCCAGCAACATTGATCACGTGTAGGTTCCTTTAGGGCGAACGTTGAAGGTAAAACTTAGAGTTCGAAATTGTATTGTATAGTGATGATGAATTTCGATGACAAGTGAAGTGTTGGATATTGGTTTGTAGATTCGTAATTTATTACACAAATATTAAATATTATACATGCGAATGATTACCAAATTCTTACCAAATACCTCATAGAAGAAAACACACCACATAGATGTTAATTCACTAAGTGAGGAAAAAGAGCTACAACAAATAAAGTCATTATTGCTTTGTTAGTAAACCCCTTTTTAATCGCAGTGTCATCTGGCAACTTTTTGTAAATATATTCATGGGCAAGGACAAATGACCGTAAACAATCATCTCGAATCCGGATAGCCAAGGTTTTGATAGCTTGGGTCATTGAACGAGGGCTACGCTGTAATTTTACAACGTGAAGAATACTGATACAAATGTCCATAACACTACAGATTCTTCCAGCCTGAAAAACATCGTGGGGCTTAGAGCTATTATGGTTGGAAACCAATCATTAAAAACACTTCAACCTTGCTCTATTCTGAAAAATCAACACAAAGCACGTGTGATTAAGATGAAGTTGCTAGTACGAGTATCTATATATTGTAGGAATCAAGGAAACGTAAAGTCCCCATTTTTGATTTTGGATGTTTTCATGGTCTCACGCCACTTTATGACGAGTACCCTGTAAAACCGAAAATCGAATCGTGCCCATTACCATAACATCTAATTTGGAAGAGTTTTGATATAAAGACTTATCTGCTGCAGTCAGAAACCAGGAAACAAACCGAAAATGTTATAAATGCGTCATTTCGTTAGCTTCTTTTTTCTATAATTCGATCTTACCACCACCAACACCAAAGGAAGTAGTGGAACTCATTGAATATTAAGATTTCTTCCGACGCCCATGCGCCGAATCCTTTTTGCGACAGTAGCACATTCAACGTAGGAGGCAATCTACTCCTTGATTTTACACCATTATCTTACTTGGTTACTAACAACATTGGCTCACAGTCAACATTTTTTACAAAAGGCACACAAAAAGTAATCGAGACTACCAAATGGAAAGCATTGTCAGAGGTTTTCGTACCAAACCATATGTACATACATCAAATTCCAAATCGGATGTAAAGTTTCGTAAGGTCGAAAGAGGACAAATCTAGGAAAAACTCAACTCGGCATGCAATGAAAAAGAATGTGACAAATCCCTTCAAATGTCGCCAAGACTCAGAACAAGATAAAAGAACCTGAACGGTTCACTCATCAAATATTCTGAACTGACATGTCCTGTTAATCCTACGTGCACCATGAAAAGTGCAGATCTACAGCAACAACTCTAGAAAACCTGAAAACTTCCAAGACGGTCACTTATATCCAATATTAGTGATCTTTAAGGATCAAAGATTTCAAAGTATATCTTTTATCAATAAATTTGAGAAAAAACGTAGCATTCGCTGAAACCATCAGACTGGTCAAATTCATCAAAAGGGACAAACTAGAATATTTGAACCCACCTACACTGAGTCGAAAACAGATACTTTTAGTCTTATGCGAAAAATTCTCTTTCCAAATAAGCTGATCAGAACTGGTTTCCAACCACCTCCTATCACCAGAACTGCAAGTGATCTTAAAAATAGGTTGCAACAATTGCTGGTTGATGGTATCATCGGTTGTGATAACAGATGAGGCCGTTAAATACGGCGTTGTGTACTTTGATGGCTTTAAGTCGCCTACCTCCATTTATTCGTTACATAGATGTGGCATATTTTCAGCTAAATGTCTTAGTCTCTCACATCATTCTTCAGAAGTTTTAAAGTCAAAGCTGAAGTGGTTAAAAGGTGCGGGCCGTGCTAGAATAAACAACTAGAATAACTGCTCGTATTATAATCAAGCTAAACTCATCGGTTCATGGGATACTTATAGCTCCACATTCAACACAGAATTCTCCGCTTTCGCATGACTTCAAAAGATTCTCTCTTGAAACAACATGGCTCTTTTACTCAAATCAGATGGTACGTTCACATATAGTCGAGAAGAAACCCTAAGAACTATGCTTCAGGTTCACTTCCCAAGCTCGATTCAATATACACAAAATGTTAGTTCTGATTTTAGTATGAGTATAGTTAATGTTGTAGCAATATCGGAACCAACAGTTTGTCTAGAAAATTTAGGCATTAATGCGATTGACTGTCCCGATGAAAGGCAAATGCAACAGAATGCAAAATGTACTAAGAGACTGGTAGGTCGAGAAAACTTGCCAATCAACTCCGCAAAGATTGTACTAGTCTCCTTCAGTCTTAGGAAATTTGGGTTTCAACCAGATCTCTCTGAACAATACAATTATAAAGTTATCCAATGAAGTATAAATATCTAGGAGTAGTTCTAGAGAAAAAACTTGATTACTCACAAAAAAATAACAAAAATACCAAAGCTACCAAGTCATATTGATATTCCAAAAACCCAGCTATTAGATCTAAACACCGATCATCGCCTACTCTTCAGTAATATGATGGAATAAGACAAAAGAGTAAACCACCATATCAAAGCTGCACCGTCTTTAGAGACTAGCATGCAATTTATACTACTCGTGCCGGGGTTTGCTTAAAAAAATATCTTTATTTATTTCAACCCGATTAGCTCTTACAAAATTTTCTTACTAACTAACTGGTGGCTATTCGTCACTCCCTTATATCAATTCTCACATTGCTATCTCAGCTATCTTCCATGCAGCGCGTGTGCACTTTTGTGACATTGGACACTTTCTTTGCAACATTGTTGCTGATATTTGATTGCCGTGATCGCGGAACGTGTGGGAAAATACTTTATATTGAAGTTATTTGGAAAAAGAAAAAATGGATGATGTATCATGGTGTATCATGATGGATTTTATGGGGTAAATAACCTGCATAGGTATCTCCGGTGCACAGCTGTCATCGAAGCTTTCATTGGCCTCACTCCACTTCACATATGTACATACTCGTATGTATAGATAGTATATTAACAAATTTACAATTCGCTAAAAAGTCAGGTTATTACAAATAGGAGAGGTTCAACATAGTGATCCCAAATCGACAAGCATGGGAGTAGAAAAACCAACAAAAAACCTTGAGGATAACAAATGTTATATAGATGGATCTAAATTGGAAACCGCAGTAAGTACAGGTATCCATGGCCCAAATACAAATGTTGGAAGGCCCATAGGAAATAGTCCCAGCGTCTTTCAAGCTGAGCTCCGTGCTATCCAAAAATGTTCCAATATCATCCTTGGTATAGGAAATTGGCTCCAAATCTGTGCTAAACTGCTTCCATACTCTTTAGGATTTGTCTAAATAAAAAAGATCAGGATCTGGGGGTTAACAGGGTACAAGGATATTGAAGCAAATGAAAGGGCTGATGAACTGGTTTTGCTGATCCATTCAATGACCCAGAGCCTTTCTGCAGCATCTCGTTTTCAACAATAAATTCAACGATCAAAAGTTGGAAGAACAAAGTGTGCCTGGCCTATTGGAAGAATATACAGGGTTTTCGACAGTCTAAAAAAGCAATTAAATCCTTCCAAAACAAATCCAAATTATCTATTAACTTTAAGAGAAATGATAAAAAAGTGTGGTCAGCTTCTAGTGAAAACTGCCAGCTTCGATATTACTTACAAAAACTCAGAATTAGTCTGAAAACTGAATGTCACCTTTCTATGGAAGACAACGAAACAACAGAACACATATTATGTGTATACTATATGAGTATAGCTCTTTGCGTAATAAGGAGACATTAAGTTATCAGAGAAATTTAAGTGACTGAGGAACTGCAAAGTATTACCACTAGATTGATGATCAAATTTATTAAGAAGATTGATGCCCATCTGGGATCTTAAACCAGCTTTGAAGCACAATAGATGTTTTAGGTTGCAGTGCCCATCAAAATTGGTATGTTGGTACTCCGAAAAAAAATCGCTCAGCTACTCCCATCTCTGAAGAAAATCGGGACTTTTTAACCTAGGCCTACATACCGAAAATCAGGAGGTAAAGCGAGAGTAGCTTTTATATTGAAAGTAATAGTTTCAGACCTTTCAGTTTGTTTTCCTCCCTGATAACGAGCATGGAAACGATGGTCGTGAGACTGCGCCTCAAAATCTAGTGTACATAATTCATAGCCATTCGACAAAAGGAAGTACGCATTGGGCATGTGCATTTAGGGCGCTTTCGACTACACAACATTTTATAGCAAGGAAACAAAATGCTTGCTCTAAAACGCAGGCAGCTTTAACCTTAATCGATCAATACACTCAGAACTGAACTTGTAATCTTCACGACCTGAGTAGGTTTTCGGTAATATAGGAAGGTTATCACCGAAGAGGTGAGCCAATTGCATTCTTTGGTGAATATGTTACAGTTTCAAGATACATAATTAAAAAAGTGGGCTTGAGGGTATACTGATGAGCATTCATATCGAGACGGGTGTTACAGTTAAAAGTTAGAAGGGGTGGAATGCTACTGACAATTTCGGTGGAGCACTGCTAGTGAAAATAGCGATACAACAAGGTGAGACAGGAGACATTACGTCTGTGTTCGAGGCTGTCGAATGACTGTGTAATATTGACATCACCTATGAGTTTTATCGCACGGTTTTGGATCCCATCTAGCAAGTGCAAAGAGGTCGTAGGAGCACCTGACCAGATGTGAACATTGTACTATAATTTCGGTGGAATAAACGCCTTATATATTGAGGTCAGTTCAGAGCGGTTGAAATATTTCTTACATCGCTTGAAGAAAAATAGACATTTCGAGTTTTTTGCGACTTCGACACACATACCGAGAGTGGAAAGTTTTTCAGTTTCAACGATGCAAGTGCCATTCATGGATAATGGCTGGGTATTTAAATTTCGCTTTAACGACAACAGACAGCATTGTGTTTTTGAAGCATTAAATTCCACTCTGTTGATAGTTCACCAATTGGTTATGCTGCTAATATCGGAATTTAATGAGCTTAATATACGCAGCCGTTCCCGTTCTACAGCCGAAAAGCAAGGACGTGATTCCGGGAACGAATATGAAAAGCAGGGAGTACTGTCGTCAGCAAAAGAATATATTCGATTAGAAGTAACCGACAAGAGATCACTGATGAAAATTAAAAATAGTGTCGGAGACAAAACGGAGCCCTGGGGTACACCAGCAATTATTTTGTGAACATCAGACTCGAAACTATCCAAGACAACTTGAATTGAACATTACGAAAGGTAATTTCTAATCCATTGAAAAAGAGAGCCATCGATCCCAAAAGCACGCATTTTCGACAAAAGAACTTGATGCCAAACTCTGTTAAATGCCTTAGAAATATCAAGTGAAACTATATTGCTTTCGAAAGATTGGTGAAGACTTTGGTTCCACTTTTCGGAGAGACATCCCCTCAAATCACCAGCGGACCTGTTGCTATGAAAACCGTAACTGGTTTTGCTCTAGATCCGTGGTTCAATATGATATTCGGTATATCTGATAAATTAGTTTTAGAAATGTTAGCCCATTACCGGTCCGAATTGATAATTTGTTTTCGTAAATATTCCTAATATTATAGCTGAAGATCAAGTTTAAAAAAATATAAAATTATCAAGTGGTGTTATTAAAATAAAATTCATATTTACAACAAATTTCTAGATGCATTACCATACACCTTTAAGTATCTGCGCTGTAACTGTTCAGGTTTCCTACCTTTCGGATCAGATATGTATGTACATATGTACGAGTATATTCTAGTATTGATAGAATGTGCGATTCCAAAACACCCAAACATGTAATCTCCAATGGATACCAGGAAGTCTCGCGCCCATTGTATTTAAAGTGAATGCATTTTCACAACAGTGATAATTCTCACAGGAAGCATACTAGTATAATTAATAATTAATTAAATTTGAATTATATGCTGCTCCATTGAGTTAAGTTAAGAATGATATTGTTCACAGTTAATGAGTCCATCATATGCGGGTTATCATATGAAACGTTAAGAGATAAGATTCTTTTTTTACGAAGACTTTGATCATCTGAATCCCAACTTTATCATTGGCAGTGCAGAAATGTGATGTATAAAAATATGTTTATTTTAATTCTGTCTTATATAAGAAAAAAATGTGATGCGCAGAAAATTACATGGTTGGGATATTTTGCCGGTTAATCATTCAAAAAATATTCAATGATATAGCGGCAACAGCGTTGTTAACCTTTGAATATTTTGGTTTAATATTCTCCTGGCATGCATAAATTTAAAATAAAAACAGAAAATACTATAATTAACATAACTTGACTGGAGCAGTATCGATATATATTAAATCGTATCAAACCGAATCTCATTCCTGACATCCCTGAAAAGTGTTGCTGCGCATCAGTGGATGAACAATTCTTCTTCGTCTGCGTCAAATGGGTTAATTTTTATAAGGCCCTTGCTTTTGTGGAATATATTTACACCAGATAATTGGAATCTAGCACTGCTTGCAAACTTTTAATCTACGCCAATTAGAGGTATATTTCACATCAATATCGCCTTCAAGATCCTCTGTGCTGGACTGTGAAAGCGCCTTAAGGTTTTTGTCAATTAGTTTACATAGGTGTTTCCTTTGATCAGGAAAGTCCTATGGACTATGGACCTATTAATTTCAGATTGGTACACACCTTATCAATTTTAAGAACATATGTGATAGCATTTAGAGAAACGATCTATACAGAACAAGATCTCGTTTTAGTATTTCTACCGAACTAGTCCAGTTGTGCAGGATGACGATGAAGATGGCACGCTGCTCAATCAAGATCAGTATAGATCTCACCCAGACCTGTGAGGAGTTGGACCCCAACACTAGAGGCACGCAATCTTCCAAAAATGTATTCAGTTGCTTATGTCAACGAAATTGGCATAATTGTTAGAATCGCTTCGAAAATGGCAGCAAAGAAGGTCAAAATGATCGAATTGGTCAAAATGAAGCAGACGTATGTATATGTAGTCTTCAAAAAAGTAAATTCAACTTCTTGGTCAGAACATCAGTTCAGATAAATATCAATTTGAAATAATTACCGATTTTGTCAATGTACTCGTACTCTCCGATATTATAATAACTGTGGCAAGGTCATTAGTCCTGAGGCCAAAAGAAAGATAACTCTTGCCAATCGTTCTTAGTTTAGACTAAATATGCAATTGATCCTTCATTTTGATCAATAAAATCCTTATCATTCAAGTCCTGTACTATTGCGTGGAGGTGTGGACTTAGTCAGGAATGCACAAGGATGTTTTGAGAGAAAAACATTTTTCATGTCTGCATAGATGGTAAATAAAAAATAAGATGCGATAACACCAGACTAGGAGAGGGCTAAATTTAGTTGGTATACGTCCAAAACCGGATGTAGCACTATCTAAAGTAAGTAAAATGCTTCCGCTTAATTTACTATGGACTTTTTCTTTAGTAAGGTAAGCTAAAACGTAGTTTTTATTAGGTGACAGTGTAGTTTCACTGTATAATCAGGCGGACATAAGAAATCTGGCCAAAAGCATTATTTATTAGAGCACACCGTACAACACAATTTGTAAAAACTTACGACCTGCACTGTGCAAAAAGAACAAATACTAGTTACTGAGGAAAAATAAGAATCAGACAACCATGCCTCATGTTCATGCCTTCCGATGTTACGTATGTATAAAAGAAGAATAGTGAAATATCTATTGGGTGTGCAACAATTCACATCCTACAAATGTTGTCAAGCATACTCTAGATGTGTGCATACAAAGATGTGCAAAGGTCTTGTAAGACTACACTCAAAATATTCTAAGCCGCGTAAAACTTACAAAAATATTATGAAAGTTGTACATATCCAACCCATCTACTTTATCTAGAGAAGGGGTTTAAACTGCGGGAAATATTTGTAGTTTGTGTCAGTATCTATGATACTACGAGCAAACATAAAATGAGATGATATAAAGAATCGATATTGAAGTGAAACCACGAAGATGTCTGTCAAAGGACAAAGGTCGAAGCATTTAAGGATAAGTTTTATTGACCAGATTCTAAAAGACAATTCTAAACTTAATGGTGTACGGTATTGTTAATCTTCCACAGCCTAGATGACGCAATTTAAGTTCAATTGAAACGGATTTTTTTCTGAAAAAGTTTTACGGACTTTTTTTGCAACAAAGCTCTGACAAGACATCTCATTAAAACCAGAAATATTCAAGGCGAAACAAAAAGTGACGTGCGTAAACATTATTGTTCTACATTGAATTTGCAATATAATCGTAAGCATACGCCATTTGTGTTTGTCTTTCAGTCAGAGGCTAATGTTGGATGATCCAATGATGTTATTGCATACAGTGTGAACATGAAACACGTTCCTATTTCTCAGCATATTTGTACAATGCCAACGATACAACCATCTCCCATACGATGCTGAAATTGCTTATATTAGATTTTGAATTGTTAAATACGACTAAGACCTCCTGGGTGGAATTTTGAGAAATCATTACCATTTGTGATGTTTGCTGCAGGTGGGTTACAATATAACATTTCAATTTTCTTGTTTACCATACTTGAACGTACACATATGTACTTATATACGAGTATATATGGATGTATGTTTAAGAAAAATACATATTCTAGAG
The DNA here is from genome assembly GCA_949129095.1 of Volucella bombylans. NCBI lineage: Eukaryota > Metazoa > Arthropoda > Insecta > Diptera > Syrphidae > Volucella > Volucella bombylans. The sequence goes on along the minus strand of OX422140.1, from coordinate 123,645,123 downwards.
TGTGAATTAATTGACTGGTGGTTGCGGGCTGTGGAAATAGGATAGGCACTTAGAGGTTTCAACTTGGCAGATACTGGTCGATATCCATCCGGACTCGACTTGACGCACTTATAAGCGCGAGTGCTGATCAGCAGAGAAAAATACCAGCACTGAATTGAATTGAATGAACAGCTAATGAATTTTCCAGATGGAATCAAAGTGAAAGGAAATCCCGGACTAAAGCATTACAAGACCTTATTTTGGAGCTCTGGCCGGTAAGGATTTCCGAGACTAAGTCAGGGTCTTGAAAAAGAGATGGTGGCAGATGAGCCCTTAATGGTTCAACGGTCGGTCGATTTTAATAAAAAGCTAGAAAGAGAAGGCATCTTTGCTGGTACTGTCAGAAAGTATAACCTGCATGACACCACCTCATATAACGGATTCAGGACTTGAAGAACTCCTGGTCAATCAACCGTCATCCAGATTGACCACATTGCGATCGACGTAAGGAATTCCTTTAGTATTACGGATATCCGAATGTTCCGAGGTACCAAAATCGACTCGGATCATTAACTTGTCTTACCCAAGGTACGGTTGTGGATATTCCGAAAATCGCAAAGGCAAGCTAATATTGCGAGGCTCCTTTTCCGATCGAGTCTCCCTTAATCTTTTATGAGGTCTTATGCCGCCAGCATCAAGTATCGAAGAGCAGTGCCAACATTGCCAAAAAGCAATCAGAGATGCCGCCTCTGATGTGCTGGGTTTCACTCGGCCACCACAACGAAACTCCTGGCAAGCATATGCAGCTAAGCAACAGGCATACAATGCGGCACTGCATAAAAGGACTAGAGCTGCTCACGACTTCTACGAGCAGAAGATGAGAAACCAATGTCGACTTCTCAGGAGGAAAAAGAAGAAGCATAAGAAGCGCGCGGTCGAGGAAAAGGTAAAAAAGGAGAAAAAGGTAAAAAAAAAACATACCACGGATACAAACCCCGAACCGAAGCCTGTAAAGATGAACCAGAGAACATCGTAATAGAACCGCTGTCAGCAGAATGAACCTTTCACCCTGGACGATGTAGATAAAAAATTCCGTCCACACGACCTGGGTGAAGTGAAGATAACCATATCTAAGCTTAGGTCCAACAAAGCTGCTGGAGTGGATGGCGTCACTGCCGAGCTCTTCAAAGTGTCAGGCGATGGATTGGTAAGGAGCATACACTAACTTATCTGTAAAATATGGTCGGATGAAAGTGTGCCAGATGAATGGAACCTCTTATATGGTCGCTAGCACCATCTCATATATTAATCTATGACATCTTGTAAGAGTAAGGACACGATCGTTGAGCACCCTATTTCAAACTATTCGACTAACTCTCGAATAATTGACTCAGTGCTAGGCAGATAGTGCTGATATTGTAAGCGTAAAATTGAGAAATTTTTACTAAATATATATGTTATAAGGAATACACCGGATTTTTTTTTTATAATTTACGCGCGCCTAAGGGGTTAGATACCCTTTTACTGTTGCCATGGCGCGAGCGGAAAGGTAGAAGGAGGAGAAAGGAAAATTGTTTTTTTTGTTTTTTGTGGTTTGAAGAAACTCAGGTGTATTTGGTTTCGATATTCGCTCTCCAGGGGTGGGAGTCCGAATAGGTCGGAGAGTTTTTTCGTCACTCAGAGTGATTCGAAGGTTATAATTCACACTATTTTTTTTTTGCTTGAAACTCTCTACAACAGCCAAATCTACGTGTCAAGTATTATGCCTTCACACGCAGAATTTTTCTGTCTGAGTTCCAATTACACAAATGACAAACTTGAAAAACTTGTCAATGGGTAGGATTCGAACCTTGACCCTCCGAGTGAGAAGCGATTGCTAGTACCACTACACCACGGCCACACCTATTGGTGTATTATCTATAAAAGATTAATACAAATAAGCAATTTGTGAAAGCCCTGAACTGGTTCGTAACAGACACAGCAGTCGACAGGAAAATGGAATGGGATATGGCATGGTCAACCAAATGACCGGTGCCTGACACTCCTCTAATACCCTAGGTACGCACAGTCTCCCTTCGCCGTATTAACTACGACTCAGTATTAAAGAAACACTTAAAATTTATACCCGAACGAATACCAAATACTTCAAGACTGATGCCTTAGGCTGATCACCACCACAAAACTCTCAGCTTGATTAATGATATCGACTTGCAAACGCAGCAAAACAAGATTCTTATGAAGCGGCAGCGTATCAAAATGAAATTAGCACTGTATGGGAGTAATAAGAAAAACTGACAGAAAAAAATGTTCCCCGATGGATGAAAAAGAGTAGGAGATATTATTATGTGCATATACTTGTATGTGTTACTCCCGGAGCAATTCCCGTACGTACTCTGTAGAGATGAAGCGAAAAATGCCATAGTAAAATTGGGTTCATTGTGGGCATGCAAACCGAATTGGGTTAAAGAGGTTTTCCGAGTTTCTAAATATGTATGTCCGATGAATAAAATATCAGATTCGTCTACTGCAATCCTAACCTATCCTATCGACTATTATGAATGCCTTAAATTTTAATCAACAACCTAGGCTTTTATCGAAAAAGGTCTTATGTCAGGATGGTAGAAACCTGCAAAAGTCTCCTGAATGGGATAAGTGCCGATAGGGTCGCCATACTGAATGCTAGAACACATGGGTGTCCCAGACAAGATGGTAATTGCCTTAACATAATTCACTGGTAAAAGTTTCATTAAGCGCTTCCAATAGAAGCACTGAAGTTTGTGTCATCAGTCCGGCAAGTTCAACTTCAACTTCAATCGTAATACCTAGGGATTCTTGGCCAACAACATCACATTGTCTTTTAAACCTAGGATCTACATACGCATGTATGTGTCAACAAAAATGGATAACCTCAATAACTAGTGAGATACTGTAGGAGCTTTACAACTTACTTCACAACATAATCTAAAACAAACTGCAATTTTTAGTGACGATTCACACACATAGAATGGAATCTGAATGGATAGGGACGCAGTGGGTTAAACATAGAGCAATCAGACGATTTTGTCAACTTTGTTATTAAAAGGACTCCTCGCAAAGCTGATGAGGCTCAGACTGGCCTCCTTTTTATCATATCCTCTCCTACTAACTAAAATTCAGAACCCGTCCTTTACCAAACCAAATAATACTTACTAGGCTTAATTGAACTAATACGGTTTATCCAAACTTTTCTGGTTCTCATGATCTATATTACCTTTTTAAACTATATGTTGCCTCCTAAAGTAAAAGTAGCTAAGAACCTTCATAATTTAAAGGATGATGACTGCTACATTCTTTTTCGATTAAGAGGGCTACATTCGAATTGATAACCACAAAACTCGGAGTTACAAGATAGAGGATGTTCAACGTGTTTATTACTGACATTCGAAAGTCAAACGCATAAGCGGCATAAATTGGCATAATTTATGTGCCATAAGAAAAGATGTCTCAAATTGTTTGGGGCCAACCGTTATTTTGATAATATTCCTGGGATATTCAGTTCACTTGATAATTATATTATATTATTGTTATGTTTGAAGTTTGAATCAAATACAAGATTAACTTTAATCTAAAACTTTAATTCCAAATTTATTTGATACGAGAAAAGATTGATCTAGTGGTAAGCGGTAAGAAAAGAATGAAAAAGCTCGAGAGATAAAAAAGGCGGAAAACAGGTGGATGCTATTTAATGGCAACAAGTATCAAAACCGAAAATCCAGTTAGCGCAGTGCTGCCAGTATATAACAGCTTCCCCCTCACTTAATTCGGGTAAAACACACCCTGTTTCGTGGGCGCGCAAATCTTCGAATGGATGTTCATCTTCTATAATAGGAGGTTTTGTTGAATCCGGATGAACCATAACATTTCAATAGTTTGAAATTTGCTCATTGTCGTTTGATGCTTCTGTTTTATAGTGTGTTGAGATCAGACTTGGTGAAAAAGAATGATCATCCTTACTCTCAGTTGAAGTTCGAAATTTCACCTGGTTCTGGTGGCGCCGGAATATGCTTGTGTCAGCTCGTACTCTATACATTCTTTTTCGTTAGTGCTTCTCTACAACTGCAGCAATCCATTTTTCTTTACGTTGATATTGGCGTATAAAGACTGGTTGACCAATAGTAAACTTAGGTTTCAATTTTGTATTTACGAGTACTTTGCTGGCTTCTGACCCCATCGCGGAGAGAATGGTGCGATGTTGTCTTCCATGGAGTTTTTCTGGGGGTGAAATTCCCGAATCATCTGGTGTTGAACAATATGTAGAGAGAACCTGCAGAGCTTCGTCCCACCGTGGTGTATCCAGCAAAATTTTTCGAAGAGCGTTCTTAAAAGTGCGTACCATCCTCTCAGCAGCTCCATTGGATTCTGGGTTGAATGGCGCTGATGTTACGTGCTTTATTGAGTTGCTTCGACAAAAAAATTGAAATTCCTTCGAAGTAGACTAGGTGCCATTATCAGACACCAAGGTTTTGGGAAGTCCTTCTAAGGCGAAAATTGTTCGTAGCGCTTGAATCTTGGCTTCTGATGTTATAGCTGCCATTCGGACGACAAATGGGAATTTTGACTTGGAGTCTACAATAATTAACCACATCTGTTCCAGCGTAGTCAATATGTATCCGTTCCCATACTTCTTCCATGGTCGGCCAGCTGGAGTACTCTTGTGGTGACATGTTTGCGCTGTTTTGACATGCAACATATCTGGAAACAGTCTGGGTGATGTCATCATCGATGCTGGGGCATCAGAAATACCGTCGAGAGATCTGCTTCATACGAGTTAGTCCCCAGTGTCCATGATGAAGAAACGCCAAGACTTTAGGTTGTAGCTGTTTGGGTATAACTACTCTAGGACTTTCACTCTGGAAAAGATGAATATTATTAACTGTTTCAAGAGAAATACTCCTACGAAAAAATGGTAATAAAACAACATTTGATTCTAGCTTTTCGTTTGTCCATCCATTTTGAACGTGGTGGATAACGTTAGTTAGAGCTGGGTCGTAGCTGGTCGTAGCTTTTGCTATTGTGTGAGCTTTTGCTATGGGAAAATCTTCGATTAATGCGGAGCTCATTTCATCAACATGGTGACAAAATTCTTCAGTACGATCAAAAGTGTCATCCGGTCCCGCTGGTAAACGTGATAAGCAGTCTGCATTCCCAGGTTGTTTTGTGGAACGATAGCGTATGCTATACTTCTTCCCATAAGGATGAGTGTTCTTCGTTGAAGACGCTGTATCGTCATATGCGGAAGCTTTTGGATGGATTGAAAATTGTGACCAGTGGTTGGTGGTCAGTAACCAAATCAAATTGACGTCCATAAAGGTATTGATGGAATTCCCTTATTCCGTAAATGATGGAAAGAGCCTCCTTCTTAATCTGGCTGTAGTTTTTATGAAAGTCCAGTGTTTTGGATGCGAAAGCGATCGGTCTTTTTGTTTTGTCTGGGTACAAGTGAGAAATTACAGCGCCATCATTGGATAATCATCACGAAAATGTACTATCGTGTTACTTTTAAAATGTCGTCTTTGAATTGATTAAAAGCCTTTCTCTGCTCTTTTCCCCAAATAAAAGGCTGATCTAAAGAACGTAGTTTGTTAAGTGGAGCGGCTAGTTGAGCGAAATTTTTAATGAACTGGTTATAATAATTCAATTTGCAGATAAATGCCTCCAGATCTTTTAAATTTCTTGGTTCAGTCATATCACGAATCGCTGCAACCCGTGCTTCCGATGGGCGTATTCCTTCGGTATCGATAATATGGCCCAAGTAGTTGATTTCGCCCTTCGCAAATTGACAATTTTCGAGCCGATATCGCAATCTATGTCGTTCTAATTGAGAAATCAAAAGCTTCGAATGAATCTAAACCCATTATATTGGCACCTTTTGAAAACTTGCTAACCAAGAAAGACAGATTGCGACTCTTGTCTTTATATTGAATGACTGCATTTACGGTCCCCTTTATAGGTACGCTTACACCTCCGTCAGCTTTCAAAGAACGACTAGTTGGTTCACAGGGGGGGTTACCAAGCGCCTGATAACCTTCGAGACCAACTACTGAACATGTTGCTCCAGTGTCTAATTGGCAACGCATTGGTTGCTAATTAACGTGAAGCGACACAAAAATTGTACAACCCTTTCGCTCGGCTTCCAACTGTGCTTCCAAATACTTCTCGCAAGTTATTCACGTCAATCTTAATTTGTTGTCATCTTATTAAATAAAATAAACATGTATTTCACGGCTTGTGCAACCTCACATTGCTAAAAATGAAGACTCTTCGAATTTGGCTCACTGACTTTAAGCAGAAATAATATCAAGGCATCTGCCAAACACTAAAAACGTTATTAGACGAGTATATAATTTGAATACTTCTTCATTCTCGAAAATTATAGTTTTTATTTAAAAGTTGTTTGTGTTCTGCATCCTATTTAACAAAGATACAATATTTGAATTGCTTTGAAATTAGTTTCAATTTAAATTCAATGAAATTCTGCAACATCTCTTTGATGGCTCGATATTTTGTATTATTTTTCGCCATAAATAAATCGTCTTTTATGTTCAAACTTGAAGATACAATAGCTCAAAAAGATAACAATTTAATTATATGACGCATCGAAACCAAATAATTATCCGCGCCTTGCATGTTTTCCATCATTTATGGTCTTGTGGTCCACTGCCCAAATCGGATTGCTGTAAGAGCAGATTACCCCATTTTTCGTCTAACTTGGTCGGAACTGCGCTGATGACTTATAAAATACAAATGACAACTGAGATCATCACTGATGTCAGGGTTTATATTTCATTTTCTTTCCTTTTGTTTGTGGTAATTAACTTGATGATAGTCAATTTGATTAATTATTTGAAAGCACATCATTTGTCAGAGGTGTTTGCTCTGACTATATTTATGAATATTGCCTGTGATATTGTTTCGAGTACAAATATATTATAAAGTGTGTACATTTGTGCACACATATTTTGTAATCTCGTTGTAAGTGCATTTAAATCAGGTATTAGAAGCCAAAATACCAACTGCGCTTTCTTTGTACAGATATCCATTATATTATATGTGAAAGATTTACGAAAAGCATGTTTAGTTTTTGATTTTTGAAGTTCGTTGACATGTAATTGTTTTATTTAACAATGTATTTGAAGTGATACAGTGATAATTGACGCACGTCAATTTAGATATCAAATCCACCCCACGCCAGGCTTAACCATTTAACCTGCCATTTTATTCCATTGACACAGTCGAAAGTCTTTCTAAAATGGATGAAAAGGAATTAAAATGAGTATCGCTAATCAATGATGTTCCTCAGGACAGGCTACTCGTACATCAATTGTTTAACAAAAGAATTAAATTCTGACTCTCCATATCTCACTCGCTCTTTCTCTAGCAATAGATGCAACACCTCTCATCTCTATAGACATTTTTGGACCATGAGTAAAGGAGGTCTACCGCCAAGCCCTATCGTATTGTTGGTTCTGAGTGCCCTAATGAAGGTAATGATCCCAGTTTTTCTGGCAATAGGGATAAAAATATAAAAATTCTCCAGATAACCTCAAATTCCTCTTCTCTTTAAACAATCTGAAAGCAACATGCTCTGCTTTTCTTGTTATCTTCAATTCAATGCAAATAAGATGCATTGGCCATTAAAAAAACAAAAAAGAAGTGGTATTGTTATTTTTTAGGATTGCGGGGCTTCCTCGATATTGAGTCCGAAAACTTTTCTTATGCCGGCAATATCAACCAAGCTGTGAACTTTGCTGGTATTCGATTCAAAATTACGTTTCGGAACGTAGTGTGCTACTGAAATGACCTTCATATGTATGGTGATGGTGAAAGAAAAACATCACAATATGATCAGTCTCATTCATGACTGATCGTGAGTGCCCACAAAGAATGACACTTACTTTTTTTTAATCATTCTAACTATCATGAATACAAAGTATGTCCTCATACAAACATTTAAAACAATTCAGAATTACGTGCACTCTGCAATGCAACCCTATCTACTGCCATTCACAAAGGTCCGTACATCTACAGTTCTTGTGTGAATGCTATCAATAATATACTATTGTACAATAAGCCCTCACCAATGTAGTTTTAAGGTCGGTAGATACACCAGCAAGTATTATCCAAATCATGGAAAAACGGGTAGCCTTTAGTCAATAAACAATATATATTAATCGATTTTAGCTTGCTGCTCCACGAAGGTCGAAAATAACGTCACCAAAACGCTTGATGTGGAAAAAACGCTTCTTCAGTGTTCATTTTTCATTTTTTAATAGACATTGTGCGAGGCCAACGCGTTTGCTTACTGGATGAAATCATTGGACTTTCAATTGTAATCATATACGCCGTCAATAAAGAAGGATTCGCAAATTAAACGAATTATGCCATGTTGACCAGCTAAAACTTTATAGTGATAAGAGATTCTATACATCTATATCTTTGTTCCGCTGCTAACTCAAATGCAAAACCTCCGTAAAAATTTTATAAAAGAATCACTCTAGTCGCCTTAAGTAAAGTAAGCGGTTCAATTAAAAGAAACCCGGTTTAACACCACCTACATGTCACCGGTTGGACAAGTTCTTAAAGTTCCAATAATCCTCAAGCATGATAGTCTTTCCATTTCAGAGTATCTTTCCGCCTGTGAATAATTTAATTTAATACTCGAAATTGCTTCACAACAGGTCCCAAAATGGTGGTCTTTACCCATCGAAATAAACTTTTACTAAATTTTTCCATTTTCCATAAGGATTAACGACTCTATAGTATTTACCCAATAGAAGGTTATAGAACGAAATGGAGAAAAATTCATTATCTGCCATGCATCAATTTGAAAGCGGTTATAGAAATTACCAGAAGAAGTTATGGCACTAATATATTTTTGAGTTAATGCACAACCGGGTTTATAAATTATTTCTTAAATTTTTTTTCTGAGTAAAAAACTGATTCCCACTCTAACATCTCGTTGAAATGGATAGATTTATGGTAAAACGAAATGTAGTAAACAACATAATGCATTCAGAAGAAGTGTGTTATAAAATAACCATTCAAAAATTAAATTGCTATATGACAACCGAATAAATTGTCAAAATTGACTTTCATTACCCTATGAGTGCAATATATTCTCGTATTTGAAAGAAAAAAATCTAATCTGTATTCGCAACAGGTCACCTGTGGAGAAATTAAAAACCTGTCACGAATCATAGTACGGATACCTACTGTTCTCGGATTTTTCGCTCGTCGATCGCTACAAAAAACAAAAGACACAAAACAAAAATTTAAAACATTGTGAATTATCCAAATCCAATCACAAATCACTACAATAACAACAAAACAAAGTACTGAACATTTATCCGCATCAAAACCAACCCAAAATCTATCTCTATGACCAGCTGACAATAATCAATTGAAGAAAATAAATTTTAACGATCGGATACATTACAAAAGTATGCGAATATACGCGTATGTGCGGATATTTTACTGACATTGTCAATCGAATTAATAAACATAAAAAAAAATCAGTGGTTCGATCGATTGCGTGAAATATGATAATGCAATCAATATCTATTCAAATTACACACTTTGTTGGAATGCAATTTTAAATGACTCGCGGTCTACAACAACTCGATTACCATCGATGATTGTCGGAATTGAATTTTAAGTCTATCTCTATCGAACCGTAGATAAACAACATCGAAATAAATCGAATATCGATCGATATCGATTGTGAGATTGTCAATTAATCGTCGGAAAATTGTAATGGACTTGTGTTTCACCTACCTGTGCAGCTGTTGAGATCTCAATTCCCGGAAGTTGATTATCTTGTGATTGCTACGTAAACTCAGATAGATTTTTTTTTTAAACAAACTTTCATAAAACTATCCAAAGGACTTTGATTTAATTTTTTTCTCTTGATAAATTCTTGAGTAAACTTTTTACACAATGGTCACTGATCTTTAATTTTAATGAACAGCACTGAATTTAGGATTTTTTTTCAATCAAACAAAACACAAACAAAATTTAATGGAAAAAAAAATACTTATTTTTTTTTAATAAAATAAACAAAAATAAGAAAACCGTTTTAAGCTAACTTTGACTAAGTCAACTTTCTATCGTCTCTGTACACGTATCTAATTCGAGTGCGCGTCTGAACCAAACTGAAAAAGCTTTCAATTGCAAATGCTTATTTATTCCTTGTTGTAGATACTTGTCTTGTCTTTGTCGCGTAAAATTCGCAGTGATAGTGACCCGTATTTCGTTTAAGTGAGCGCCTGAGTATAATCCGTACCAATTCAGTTTGCCAACAGTAGATTGCGCAGAGAGAGGATTTAAGAGAACAAAAATGGTACGAAAGAGTAAATGTTTTTGCCTGAAGTTTACAATGCCTAACCCAACTTTACATGGCTATAACTGAAATGCTGTTGCATAAATTACTTTAATTTTTTATTATGGGGTCGATCACTTTCAACGCACTTCATATGTGTGGAATTGGCAAAAACTTCAGGGCATGGGTATATTTGTTGAATTTGTATACACTAGTCCGATCGTAATTGATTAGGTTCTAAAGGTTTTTTTGTTTTTGTTTTATTATTTGTAGTTTAGGTTTAGGTACCTGTGTGTGTGGCGTATTTCCATTTATTTTATGGTGTTTGCTTCTACCTGTGGGACTTTAGAAATAACATTTTTTAAGTGTTTTATTTAATTTTTTTTGGTAAACACTTAAACAAATTATTAACCCCATACCAAAAATCCATTACTTCTTTTAGTTACATGTACCTTATTAGTAATAGTAATTGTTTAATTATTAATTATATGTACATAACTGTAATCAAGCTAGACCCAACGCATATAAATAATCCATCATTTATGCTATTTGGAATCCAGTTTTACGAAAACAATAGCATTGCTCGAACAAAAGCTTCTACAAATACATAAAATTGTCATGGATTTATCACGAAAAGGAAAACCAATAGGAAGTCAGGCCCGTAAGACCGTTGTTAAAATGTATAACAAAAAATTGGAAGAAGCTATGAGTTTATGTTTGGATAATCCCATAACGTACGCAAACTCGCAGACTGAGGAGCACACTGGAATTTCGGCCCGATCAATACGAACGATTATCAAGGAATACGTGGAGAAAGCTGTTACTAAATCACCAAATAAAAAAGTACCACACAAAAAATGGAAAACTGCATTAGACAACGGTTCCTTGAAGATTTGAAGCTTAACTTAAGCATTATGCTACACAGGATTCTAAGAAGAAATGGATTTTCCTATATTTAAAAAAACGGAGAACAACCGTAAACTTATGTGCGAAAAAATGAAGTTAAACGTTTACGAGTGAAATATCTGAAAAAGGTGCGGGAATACAGACCAAAAGGATATGAGATCATTTGTTTGGCCGAGAGCTATATTCACAGCTCACACACAAGACCAAGGGCATGGACTGATGGTACCAGATGTGGATTAAAAGCGCCAATTTTAAAGGGTCAGATGTTGATAATGGCGCATGCAGGTGGCGAGAAAGGCTTCGTAGATAATGCCTTGCGTTTATTTAAATCTGGAACTAAAACAGGAGATTATCACGATGAGATGAATTTTGAAAATTTCTCCAAATGGATGACAGATTATGTTTTGTATAATATAGAAGAACCTTCAGTTGTTGTAATAGACAACGCATCATATCACAACAAATGCGAAGACACGCAAATCAGTTCTGGTTCCGGAAAATTTGAGATGTTACAATGGCTTGCCCACTACAATATACCACATAGTTCACAGATGCTCAAACTCGAACTTTATGAGCTTATAAAGGAACATCGAACTATACACCATCCAAAGCATAAGATTGACGCCATAATTCACGGCAAGGGACACGAAGTACTACGATTGCCACCTTATCATTCAGACCTATTTAAAATATTTGGGCAACTGTCAAGGCAAGAGTAGGAAACCAAAACACAACATTTAAATTATCGGATGTGTAGCAAGCCATAGGAGAGAAACTGATAAGAATGTAAGACATATAAAGTGGCAACACTAACTAGTGATTGTAAAGTGGCCACACACTGGCTTGTCGGCGTAACACTTATCTTTTACGGCACCCCACAAATAATAGTCCAACGGTGACACCGGTGACAATCGCAGCTCCGAGCTGAACGACATCAGCTCTGCGGCTGATAATGCGATCTTCAAAAACAGGGCGCAAAACATCGAGTGTAGCTTCGGCTGTGTGGCGCGTAGCGCCGTCCTGTTGAAACCAAATGTTGCCAATATCCTCCTCTTCAATTTTTGTGAACAAAAATTCGTTCAACATGGCCCGATAACGATCGCCATTGACTGTAACGGCCACTCCTTGCTCATTTTCGAAGAAAAATGGCCCAATTATGCCTCTGGACCAAAATCCGCACCAAACAGTGACTCGTTTTGGGTGTATCGGCTTTTCAATTATGCGTGCGCCAAATGCGATAATTTTGCTTGTTTACATACCCGCCAAGATCAAAATGAGCTTCATCTGAAAAGATGATTTTTTTTGGCAAAATCGGCATCTTCTCTAAGTCGATCGCAGACCCACTTAGCGAAGCGAAAACGCATTGGATGGTCAGTTGGCTTCAACTCCTGAGCCAATTGGACTTTGTATGGCGTCATACCAAGGTCTTTATGCAAAATTCGTCTCAATGATGTCTCCGAAATGTTCAATTGTTGAGAACGACGGTGAATTGATGTTGATGGCGCTTCACGCACACTTTCTGCCACAGCAGCAATATTCTCGGGTGTACGCACTGTTTTTGGCTTTTCACGCTTTGGTTTATCGATGAGGATGCCAGTTTCTTTCACTTTTTTTACAACATAACGAACATACGGAGCTGACGGTGCTTCTCTTCTTCCAAAATCCGTACGCAATTTTCGCACACATTCTGCAACATTACCATGATTTTCAAAGTAATGTCGCAATATTTCCCAGCGTTGTTCAAGCGTATACACAACCATATTCGTTCAGCGGAAGGATAAAACTAATTATCTGTCAAATCAGACATGAGCTATGTGTTACCATTCACGAAATAAGCACTAGTTGAAAAAAATAAACGTTAGATGGCGGACCCTTTAGAAGGCATAACGGATGAATCGCTACGATTACAGGCACTCATCCAATGCTATTCTATAAAGACACAACTACTCCAAGCCTTTTCAAAAATAAAACAACGGAAGCCGCAACGAATGGAAGCCGTCCAACGAGAGCGAGGGAGTGATACAGCAAGGAACCAAATCAGGTGCTACAATTGCAATTGTGTTGGGCACATGGCAAACGAGTGTAGGAAGGAAAAACGAGAGAAAGGCGCTTGTCACGTTTGTGCCAGAATGGGACATATAGCAGCAGACTGTCCAGAGCGGAAGAAGCCTAGCAGGAAGCCGATATACAACGTACACCAAGAAGACGAAGTAGATGAATCCGTAAGATTATTTAATTGTATATTTACACATAGAAATTTACATTATAAAATATTATTAGACTCACTACTACGAGTACTTAGATACCGGCAGCTCGATCAGCATAGTCGGGCAGGGATACGTTCCAACAGCAGTTATTAATTCATATGAAGAAAATGTAAAGTTTGAGGGAATAAATAAAAGTCTGTTAAGAATACTAGGTAAAGTAAATTTTATTTGAAGAAGGAAAGGTTGAACTCGATCTACTAGTGGTACTGGATGGTACAATGACATTTCCCCTAATTCTAGGTAGGGATTTCATGAGAAAGGCAAAGCTAAGATTAACTACCGTAGTATTAGAAAAACAAACGAGTGAGGTAAGCACAGAACATTTTCAGGAGCTACTAAAGATAGATGTAGAAACGGAAGTAGAGCTATTAAAAAATTGTAGTCTAGATTGGGAGACAAAACAAAAGTTCAAACGAATGTTCAATGAGAAATATTTGTACTGTAAGCGTCCCGAAGAACCCGAGATGAAATACGAAATGAAGCTAAGGTTGAACGATACAAAACCGTTTTATTGCTACGGGAAACTCTCATATACCGAAAAGGAACAAGTACAATCTATCGTAGACGAGTTGCTGCGGGAAGGAATAATCCGGCCAAGCAGATCGGAATACGCGTCGCCTATAGTATTAGTAAAAAAGAAAACAGGCGATTTGCGACTTTGCGTGGACTTCAGGAACTTAAATAAAGTTACCTTAAGAGACAATCACCAGATTCCACTAATCGATGACTTACTTGACGAGTGTTTAGATAAACGAGTGTACACATTATTAGATTTGAAGAGCGCTTTTTACCACATACGAATGAGTGACGAACCGATTAAATATACATCATTTGTGACACCAATGGGACAGTACGAGTGGCTCAGGATGCAATTTGGACTAAAGAATGCTCCATTGGAATTCCAACGTTATATTTCAAATGTTTTTGAAGATTTGATTAAAGAAAAGAAAGTCAAAATCTACATAGATGATATAATGATAGCGACTTAGACGGTAGAAGAACATTTAGAGATACTGAATGAAGTTTTCGATAGGTTAGTGAAGAACAAGTTGGAGTTACATTTGGACAAGTGTCGGTTTATGGAAGCTAAGGTCTAGTATTTAGGATACACCGTATCCAAGGAGGGTATCCAGGCAAATGAAAAGGGCATCGAGTCGATAAAGAATTTCCCTGTGCCACAGAATGTAAGGGCTGTACATAGTTTTCTCGGACTATGTTCCTACTTCAGAAGATTTTTTAAAGGATTTTCAGTGTTAGCATAGCCATTATAGGATGCCATTTTTAAATTTGACAGTGAAGAGATGCATAGGCCATATTGATGCAGAAGAAGGCGGATGGGAGGTTCCATCCGGTGTTTTAATTTTCCAAAAGAGCGACAGAATGTGAGTCGAAGTATCACAGCTTCGAACTAGAAACATTGGCAATTATTTATGCGCTGCAAAGACGCAGGATATATTTACACGGCATTAGATTCAAGATTGTGACAGACTGTAACTTACTAACATTGACACTTAACAAAAGAGAGGTAAACCCTAGAATAGCCAGATGGGCACTGGAGCTCCAAAATTACGACTACACCCTGGAACATCGTGCAGGGGACAGAATGCAGCACGTAGACGCCCTCAGTCGAGTCTCAAACATTCTGGTGCTAGAAGAAAATACGTTTTAACAAATTTATCTATTTACCAACACAAGGATAGGAAAATTAACGAGATACGGAAACAATTGGAAGAAAAAGAGAGTAGTTTATATGAGATGCGAAACGGACTAGTGTATAGGAAAGTGGGGAAAAGAATAGTGTTTTACGTCCCTATAGGGATGGAAAGTAAGATTTTGAATGCATACCATGACGAGATGGGTCATGTGGGTTGCGACAAAATCTTGGACGCGGTTCTGAAAACATATTGGTTCCCTCAGATGAAAAGTAAAATCAAGTCGCACATAGCGAATTGCTTAAAGTGTATCGCATTTTCACCTAAGTTTGGAAAGCACGAAAGCTACTTGCACAACATACCAAAAGGAAATGTTCCCTTCCAGATGATACATGTAGAGCACTTTGGCCTAGTGTCATTCAAACGGGCGAGAAAGAAGTATGTGTTCCTAGTAGTAGACGCGTTTACTAAGTACGTCAGACTTTTTGCCGTTAGGACAACCAACACAAGTGAAGTAATAAGCTGCCTTAGATCTTATTTTAATTCGTATAGCCGACCGAAGGTGCTGGTGTCAGACAGAGGTAGTGCGTTTACTTCAAAGGATTTCGGAAGTTTCTTGGAAGATAAGAATGTACATCACATAAAGATTGCGACGGCTTCCCCACAGGCCAACGGACAAGTGGAAACGATAAACAGAAGTCTGGCGCCCATGATAGCAAAATTGACAGACGCAGGATACGAAAATTCTCTAGACGGGATACTACAAAGGATAGAATTCGCTATGAACATCATAATACACCGAAGTATAGGTACGACACCGGGTGAATTGCTGTTCGGAGTAAGTCAAAAAGGCGAAGTTATTGATTTTTTGAAGGATTAAGCTCTCCTTCAGCATTACGAGGATGAAAATGAGAGAGATTTAGAGAAAATACGAACGAGAGCTGCTAATAAGATGATTAAGTGTCAGGAATATAATAAGTCACGAAAGGACCACTTCAGAACGCATAAGGCATATGGGAAAGGAGATTATCTAATGGTGAAGAACTTTATCAGCACCCCAGGTGCTAGTAAGAAGATAGCCCCTAAGTTTAAATGTCCGTATAAAATTGAAAAGATTTTGCCAACTGATCGGTACATAGTGAAGGATGTAGAAGGATTTCAAGTAAGCCAGATCCCGTCTGAAGGAATATGGGAAGCAGTCAACATCAAACCATGGTTACAAACGAGAGCAAACGAATCACGTAATTGTAGTAGGACAAAGGGGGAAATCGGGACGATTACAAGTCAGGATGGTCGAGTTGTAGCAAGCCATAGGAGAGAAACTGATAAGAATGTAAGAAATATAAAGTGGCAACATTAACTAGTGAATGTAAAGTGGCCACAATAGGAAAAAAAGTCCCATTTACAATACTGCGAGATGCGATACGAGAGTCGCATTCAGACATCGGACGTCTGTTTACAATGATGAGTCAAAATACTACTCACAAATAACAAGCTCAAAATGAAAACAACAACAATTTAGCTGTCACGCATTGCGAGATGCGAGAGATTTTCAGATTTTCGAAATTGACTGCAATGCCCGCTGCAAGACTTTCATTATTGTAAACGAATACATTGAATAATATGTTACGGAAATATTTTTGACAGTTCATGCGTTCTCGTTTTCGAACAACGTATCGCATCTCGCATTATTGTAAATGGGACTGTCTGCCGGTAGGTAGGAAATTAGTCGTAAGTCAAACACTGTAGAATACAGACGCGTATAAGCAATTAAATAAAGAGCGAAAATTATGTGTTTTTTTTTTAAAGGATTGTGTTTGTTTTATTCGCGATAAGACTAACGGCTAAAGATGTTCAGAAACTAGCTGAGGAAGAATTTTCAAAAATTACAGTTGAAGATTGGCGCAAAGTTTGTGAAAAAGTTATAAAGACAGAGGAGGAATACTTTTCTCATGAGCTGATGTGGGACACAATATCGGATGCAATAGTTATTAGCCCAGGAGATGATTCCTCAACAGATTATGAAACCGACAGTTCTTCAAATTGAATTCAATATACCTAGTGCTGCCATAAGTTCTGTTACAAAAATAGGGTTTTCCAATAAGGACTTGACAAATTTTTTTTAAAATAAAACGCAAACCATTTGAGATATTTCAAAAACTTTATTATCGGCTTGAAGTACAATCAAAACATTTATGAATGGTACTCGACTTCGTTCATATGGCAACCTGGGGCACGTTTGCAGCGGTCGATTCGTTGGACCCAATTTTCAACGACTCGGCCACACATTTCGGCAGAAACGGCCGCTATTTCGCATTCAATGTTGGGTCTGAGCTCTTCCAACGTCGTCGGCGTGTTGGCATAAACCAATGACTTAACGTAGCCCCACAGAAAATAGTCAAGCGGCGTTAAATCGCACGAACGAGGCGGCCAATCGACTGGCCAATTTCTTGAAATAACACGCTCACCATACTTACTCTTCAATAAATCGATTGTTGTGTGACTTGTGGCATCATCCTGTTGAAACCTGTTGACAATCGTTATCGTCGACGAAAAAATATGGCCCAAAAACGCCGCCGGCATGCAAACCGCACCAAACAGTTATTTTTTTTGTGGATAAAGTGGTGATTCATGAAGCACATGTGGATTTTCACCCGACCAATGACGCATATTTTGCTTATTGACGAACCCATTGAGCCAAAAATGAGTTTCGTCACTGAAGATGATTTTGCGATGAAATTCATCATCTTGGCGTATCTTCTCCAGAACCCAATCGCAGAACGCACGTGGCTTTAAATGGTCCATCGCCTTCAATTCTTGAGTCAGCTTGATCTTGTATGGGTGTAAACCAAGACCCTTACGCAAAATACACCATAATGTAGTCTGAGCGATGCCCAATTCTTAAGAACGCCGTGATATTGACTGATTTGGATCGTTTGCTACGGACGCCTGAACGGCAGCAATATTTTCGACACTTCGACCAATCCGTTGTCTCACTGACACGGCAACATTACACAACGAATATGTAGACTCAAATTTTTGCACTAAACTTGTTATTGCCTGTCTACTAGGGCGAGAATTATGACCGAAAATTGGAGTTAACGCTCTTAAAGTTGCAGTCACCGACTCCGAATTTCGGTAGAAAATTTTTATAATTTGCATACGTTGCTCGTTAGTGTACTTTACCATGATGAAAATGTTGAGTTTACTGAATAAATTGACAGTGACAGTTTGATGATTAGTGAAAGTGTGCGTTCACAAATTAAATTCAAAGTTGTGAAGTCCCTTTTGGAAAACCCTTTATAAAACGCTATAAAAAAAAAACAGTAAACATATTATATTCAAAATTGTTTCATTTATTAGACCAAAATATTGATTATTAAGAAAAATTGTCTTGTATTGGTCAAGCCCTTCACAACACCCTCTAGCACATCTTCTTGGTAAACATTTGCATCAGTTAATACGCATTTTCACAGTAATGGAGCTTTGCCAGCAATAATGATCTACGAAAGTATAATGAGCAAATAATCAAAAACCCTATAGCTACATGGAAACACAATGACACAATCAATTCATGTGAGACCTCTTGCTACATTTATCCAATCGTCAAAATACATATGATTTTTATTTTATCATATAGTTTTCTCGAACTAAATTTGGCATATAAGGATATACATTTCTAGATACTCGTAGATGGATAGATATTTATTTTATTTTCATAGTTAAACATTTACATTAATTTTCTATTGATTAAGCACAGCTTACACGAGATATGATTACTAAAATCTTACTACTGAAAGATACATTTGGTTTTTAAATGCTTTATCTATTAACATTTCTCCCACCAGGGATTTAATAATTTTTTGGAAAGCTGGATATACACAATAATTATACCTCAGGTCGATAATTGCCATCCCATCAGTGCGCTCTCAACTTCAGTTTAATAGAAGGAAAATAAAAAAACCACCCTCAGTCAGATCGCAACTGCGATCTTGAAAGCAATGTTGGGATGTAGATCCTTTTTGTTTATGGCTCCACCCATTTTCGTGTTTCTTAGGTCATATTTTTCAATTTAAGAGATGATAAAAGAAATTTTAAGAGACCTGCGCAGTAGAATGGCAAACTGAATTGGTACGACTATACTGGCTTTTTGTTCCGACATATGTATGAGTATGTGGGATTAGTTGCGGCTCACGAAAATTTTGTGTACAATATAATACATTTTTTCTCTCTTAAACATCAGTGAAGTTCACCTTCGGAATAACTCTCTTTAATAATTTTGGTGCTTACGTTTACATATCATGGCGGTCGTGTAGCAGCCGACAGTGCCGGTATGGAGCATCTACGTGCTCTTTGTTCTTCTTAACGTATCGATGATTGGATTTTAAATTAATTTATACCATAGCGGGATTTGATCTTGTTATACTAGTAGCTAGAGCACGTGACATTGTTATTGTTTACGTTTTTTTGCTTAAAGACATGCTATGGCCATCAATCAATTTTGTTGATTGATTTGTTGCTCTTTTAAATGGAACAATTTGTGGTGTAGGGCCAATGGATCAACAGTATCTAAAATATAAGAACAATTTTTTGTATGACAATTTAATTAAAATATTTTTGTTTATTTATTTAACAATTTAATTGCCATAGTTGACTTTTGTATGATATGCACTCGGTCACGCTTTCTAGAGGCCTTAAGACCTACTTTAGGATGTTAAGGAAGGCTATGAAGGTATCTATTGTTGCATTTCAACATTTTTATTGAAATCTTAAAATAGAAATGTTAATTAAATACTTGCATTTCACAAATTAAAATTTCGTAAAGTAAACATTACAAAATATTTCTGTTTGACTTGAAATACTGAGCTGATTTTTAGATCATACAAACAAACACACGCGAGCTTCCAACAAGTCAAAAAAGTTTATGATGATAGGTATGTCTTGAAGAAGATGGCCATGTAACGTAACTAAAGTTAAAAAATCAAAGCCTAAGAGACGACTTTGACGAAGGTGAGCCTTGCAGTCAACTTAAACTTATATGTTCCCGCAAATAAATAAAATATTTTATTTCGGATAATTAATAATCAAAGGACCGTCCGTGTCTTAAAGTCACGAGGGACAACGAATAAATACTTTTAGCAGTGAGCATAGATCCAAATGAGGCCATTGATGATGACATCTTCTTTGTGAATCGAGAGTCCGCAGAAGAAGAAGAAAGCGAATGACAACATTGGCCCGAACCTCGACCTGGAAAATCGAGTCCTTCCCGACTTGAAATCTCAGTCAAATAAACCCTTCCTTTTATGGCGCCCCAGAAAAAAGAATCCATTGGCGTTAGATCAGGAGATCTAGGTGGCCAAGGCAAAGGACCAAATCGGCCAATCCACCGTCCATTAAATGTTTAATTTAAAAACGAAGTTTCATTATTGCTACAATGGCAAGGAGCTCCATCGTGTTAGAAAACCATTCTTTGCCTATGAGCAAGAGGAATATTTTCCAGGATTTCGGCAACTAGTCTCTCAAAAATTCTACATAGAATGTTGAAATATGCCGGCCCAGACATTCAAGCTAAACCTTCTGTAAAGTGGTATACAGTTGAGAAAAACATCTGCATTTCAACTGAATCTTTACCTTTAAAATGATATTGTTCGCGTTAAGTGAAGATTAGACACTGCCCAATAGTGGGAATTTCGTTGGTTCATTCTCGTAAACTGGGCTTCGTCAGTCCATACACTTTTTTGATTAAACTGCTCATTCTCATTTTTTTGATGCAGCAGCCATTGGCAAAATTCAATCCTGTTTTGGAAGTCCCCTGGCAAAAGTGGGGTAAACACGGTTGGCTTGAAGAACTCTATGGATTGTAGTTCTTGAAGTTTGCAACTGTGCTGCAAGCCTTCTGGTGCTAATAGATGGCTGCATTCTTACAGCATTTCAAATTCTTTCTTCCTCTTCTGCTGCTGTTATGTTAGACAATCTTTCTCTTTTTAACCGATATGCTGAGCCGACGGTTGAAAGGCGGTGAAAAGCATTGATAAAAGTTGGCCTAGAAGGGATCCTCCGTCTAGGATATTGCCGTTGATACTCTAATCTAGCATCCCCATTACAGAGGGCCCCCGCCCAATTATCAAGGCTTCGCCCATCAATGACGTTGTCTAATAATGAACGGGGGCAGAGTAAAGTACTGGTCTTATCGTAAACATCTTCAGATGACGCTAGCTAGGCGTATCCTTGCTCCCATGGATGTATGGGCATTCCGTAAACATAAGTCTACATGACCGGTGGTTTATGTTAAAAATCTGACACTATCCCCATTACAGAAACCGTAAATGAAAATTATATCGGCGTATTCGCGAATCGAAAACATGTTCTCTTAAACATTTGCTAAACACTTTACTCGTTCACTCTTAATCAGTAAATATAGTAACATCGGCACATTTCAAAAATTGTTACCGAATTAAACAAAAACATTCCACAAACTAGCGGAAAATTTACCGTTGGCTTAATTCTCCAACTTTGTTTTACTTGCTAACTGACAACTTTTAGTAAATTTTTTTTATTTGAACACACTAGCTATTTATTTTGTAAACCATTTGCCTGAATAAAATAGTGGTTTGCAATAGCTTCCGTTGTTCGTAGGTGGAAAAGGCATACATAAAAATCGTAGATAATGAAGAGAAGATAAAAGTTTTGATAAAAAAAAGTTAACCTAAAAGTTGAAAATTTCGAGATAAACGCATTTTTCTGATGAAATTGGTCCAACGATTTTTCAAAATGTTTGCTTTAAAATGCCATAATACCAACATTTTAGTATTTTATGAACACTGAAATTCTCTTTCAAAAATGTCGACAACGATTTCTTAAGCTGAATCAGTTAGAAAGCTACGGCCTTTTAAGAAGTTTCACCTCGAAATCAGAGGGTGGTGAAAATAGACCTCCCATGCAATACAAGTTTTTATTCGCCATAACTTCAAAAATCTTCAGCTATCAGGATAAAAACCTAAACTGGGGCACCCTGTATATACAATAGTCGTAAATTAGTATAAAAAAGGTTAAGTAGATTAAGATTTATTTTTTAAGAAGTTTTTAAGGTTTAAGTTTAAGTTTTATGATAATAAAAAATAAAAAAATCAATTTACTAAATTTTTGGTAAAAGAAAATGATTACTTAGCTTTTTTTAATTGTAATAAGTAAAAATAAAAATATGCTGTATCATAATAAAAATATCTAGTAAGTACCGTCGAACGACATAGTTTAAGCATTAAAAGTGCTTGCATGGGGCTATTAAGTTGGAATAAGATTATTTTAAGACAATCAAGCTCATTTTTAAGCATACTTTTGTCTAAAATGTAAGAGTCAATTTATGAATTAAATAAAAATGCATTTCAAATGAAATGGACATATTTGTATTAACAAGTAAAAAAATATTCAAGAAACATCCAATTTATGACATAGAATGAACCGTTACGCTGTCTGCCTTTTCCGAAGGGATTATCCAGAAGAAGTCACCCAAATCTGTAATTGGATTCATTGGGCAAAAGATCACACTGACTAGGAAGTTTGAAGGTTTCCGAAAAAGGGTAACATTTGCTTGATGGTGAAACATTTTAAAGTTGCAATCTATTGATCACCTGAGTATTAATGCATTCGCTGCATAATGATGCTAATTTAGGTATTTTGCAATATACATACAGTCGATTGTAACCTTAAACTAGAGGGAGGAAGCAACGCATTAAATGCGATTAACTCAAGGTGTAAGGTATCAAAAAAACAGTCTTAGAATGAAGCTACGCCATTGTATTTTTCTATAATTTATTTGATCATATCTACTATTTTATCTACTCATAAATAAAAAAAAGTGTGAAAACAACATTCTTGTAATTTTATTATTTATTTGATATACTGATATACAAACATGCACACATAAAAAGTAATTAAATCTAGACATTAAATAAATTCCCACATTAGGGCAATCAGAATTCGTTAAGATTATTTGATTTAGTTGCTCATTGTATCATCATCATTAGCTTTATTCTAAAAAAAGTATTCAAATGAAAAGCCTGATGATCTGAGAATAGTTTTAGGAACTTATACATTACTTCTGGTTGAACTCCTTAAGGTTTTATCTTTCAACTTAATTGAAAATCACTACATAATCGTGTAAACTATAGATCATGCGAAAAATTAAAATGTTATTCCTAAACTTGTTATCCAATTAGCAATTAGCCGACTTAATTCCTTCTTTTTAGGAGAATTACAAGCACATACTCGTATGTATTAGAAGAAACTTGAATGAATGGACAATTAATGTTGGAATAGTTTAATGAGATCTCCGTATGTCTTTTATGATTGCTTATTAGTACTGTTAATGATTCTAGAAATATATGGCTAGTTGAAACAGGAGTTAGGAACAAGTTGAAAAGGAACAACATTTCCTTACTCACTCTTCTCTCCTGAGCACAGCATTCACCATTAGATGCACTCCTAAGAGGACCCTTATTCACTGTCGTCCCAAGTATTCATGAGACATAATTCATATCCAAATTAAAAATAACTAAATATGAAAGAGATGTCTCTATGAATTCTTCATCTGCTACTGTCTCGTCAACTTAATTTTCGTAAAATTAAAATCGTCCAAATCTTTTAACGCAAATTAATAATTATTCCATAGAAAATATATCTTCTGTTTCTGAAGAGTGCCCAGACTACCGACAATGAACAAATACTGCTTGCAGTTGTTATACTCGTAGATCCAAAAGATGCTATCGATGGTGACAACTTATTTGTGATTAAGGATCCGCAGATGAAAGTTGAGGCCATTAGAAGATAGGATGGGGTGGCCGTGGTGTCGTGGTACTAGCAATCGCTTCTCACTCGGAGGGTCAAGGTTTGAATCCTACCCATTGACAGGTTTTTCAAGTTTCTCATTTGTGTAATTGGAACTCAGACAGAAAAATTCTGCGTGTGAAGGCATAACACTGTTTGGCTGTTGTAGAGAGTTTCAAGCACAAAAAAAATAGTGTAATTATAACCTTCGAATCACTCTGAGTGAAGAAAAAACTCTCCATCATATTCGGACTCCCACCCCTGGAGAGCTAATATCGAAACCAAATACACCTGAAGTTCAAACCACTACAAAACTATTTTCCTTTCTTCTCCTTCTACCTTTCCGCCCGCGACCGGGCAAAAATAAAAGGGTATCTAACCCTTTAGGCGCGCGTAAATTATAAAAAAAAAAAATTCTTCAAGAGGTGTACAAGGCGAACGATGTCATTAGCTAGAGCCACAACTTGATAACTCCAGTCTTTTTATATAATCTCCACCTGAGAACTGGCGATGCGAGAACTCAACTTTCACTCAGCTTATTAGTGAAACAATAATATCATCGCCGAACTAGTCCATTTCGAAAGCAGAGCCTTAAATGATCTTTGAATCACTGAGAAGTAAGAAATCAGTAGAAACCGAGGGATATTTTCGCAGTCCTGCCTAATAATGCATTAAATAGTGACCATATAGTAGTTCCTAAAAGGAATAAATACATATCCAATACGGCGAATCTTCGTTCAATAAGCCCGAAAATGTTATATTTACATAACCTACTCGTAGAACCCTGAATAAGCGAATTGATGCCAAACATACTCGCAGCTACAGATAACAAATTTGGTTTTAGGTCGAACCATGATGTCTTACGTGCCGAGCGTAAACTGGTGTCTGATATAAGAAAACAAATGCAAGAAACAATGCAAGGTTGCCTGCTTGAAAAGGACTCTCCTCAAACTGAATAAGCTGGGAATAAGTAGACAATTGTAAAGGGTATTTATTTAAAACGCGCCAGATTTTGTCAAACTATTTGTTTGTTTTTTTTTATAGTAATTTTTGACAAATTTGTCATGAATATATATAATAGTATTAATACCGCAAGAACGTTACCATTATGTTACCATGGAATATTATATCCGATATTAGTGTTCAAACACTTTATCAATTTTATAGATCGAATCGAATCAGTGCGTCCCGAAGAAAATATCGGCGCAGTTAAGGTCGGTGTTAAGGAAGATCTGAATTTTTCAGTTCGTAATCGTACACAGAAGCTTGGGCTTCGTCCGTCCACAGCTTGTAAACGATCTTAGCCCAAGAGATTCATTTGGTGCAAAACATGAAGCCATTGGATCATGGTATGCGTCGGACTTTAGCTGAATTAACTACAAATCAATGACTACAAAAAATTCTGGAGCAATTTAAGGAAGATCCGTGCTTGCAATAGTAATGACTCACAATGTGACCTCGATCTTTCTTGCAGCTGATTTTGATACCAACCAAATTTTGGACCCAGCGAGTTTTGTGGAGGATTTCGAAGTAGTTAGTGAAGTTGAGATTTTTAAATGACTTGCGGCTATTAAGTTTAATTCTAAATTTTTTTTTCTAATTCTAATTCTCAAAAATTTGTTTCTCTACAGCTATAGTCAACCTGCTTGAATATAAATATTTGCTCAATCAGTCTGTACACACACCTTAGTTCATCTTGATGCTGATGACGTTCAACTAACTTAGCCTAGGCAAACCCTTTGATAAAATCGATGAACACGCTCTTCTTGTTAATGAGGATCTCAGCCGGATTTCAGCTTGGTCCGTGGCTAATGGGTTACTTCTTAACCCGAATAAATCTCAGGTGTAAAAAAAATGCTGGTTTCAGCGCTTTGTCAGACATATTCGTATGCAATAATAAAATCAAGGGTGTTGAATGTTTCACTAGCTTAGGATTTAGTATTGAATGTAACCTCTCCGATTATAATCACACTAATTCGGTTATTGGTCATATCTATATTTACGTACGCAAATATTATTAGCCCTTTAGAAACTAGACGTAAGTTGGTACTAACATTAATATTGCCCATCATTACTTATGCTGATGTTGTATATAGCGTCCTAGATTAACTTTCCCAACGTAAAAGTAAAGGATCCTTTTTAGGATCCAACAAAAAATTAACTTTTGCGCGAAACTAATCGCGCACCATCAACTAAATGAAAAGCTCAATTACGTTATAATTATAATTTATTTCAATGTCGATTCATTCACGACTCAAACAGAAGTGCATACAATGATTCAGTAACTTAAAATCTAAACTCGTCGTGATTGAGTATGGTGACCTTGGTTCCCACGAAATTCATCGCACCATTGCACGCGCAAATATATAAATGCAGTATCAGCGTCTGATGGAAACTGACACCTATCCTATTTCCGCTGGGCTGGTGCGTGTGTTAACTGCCGCCCTTTCAAATATCTGCGTCCCGCAGATCCATGGTTGGATGTACTGAATAGCCTTGAATTGCGACTGGCCGATGCACTTCCTGTTTACAACACTGCACCGGATATGAACTTTGCTCCTGGTGAAAAGGTGATGCTCGTAGATTTGGAATATTAACCTTGCCATAGATCTTTCTCCACAGCTGCAAATACCAACGACTAAACCTATGATGATAAGACCTTCTGTAATTATAGAAAAATTAAAATTTCCTTTTAAGGCTTTTATGAGATTTATATTTTCGATGCTCATTTCATGTAGGTACTCTAAGTCCGGCTTCAATTCTCTACTTGTTACATTGGTAAGAACGGAGGGAAGTGGCTGTGCACTTTTGGCTGTAACGCTGGAGTATGTCCTGCCCCTGATGCTTACAGTTTCATTATACAGTTGAAGTACATAAGTCCCTTCTAAAGGAATTACAGTATTGTTGGCTAGAAGAGAACCATTAAAATTAGTTATGAAAATAGTATTCTCGCCAACTAGTTCGACGATTTCTGAATTTGTTTTCGTAAAATCGCAGGCTGCTGTGCCACCCTTTAGCACCCTTGGTAAACATGAGTCCTCGTCCAGCTTCCTAACAACACCTTCCTCACAAACGGAGGTATTCCCTATGTGTAGACAGTCGCCGTTAAGTCCGTAAGTTTCGTTTCGGTTAACTAGTAGTCTTGTGTAGTCTAGGTCGAGTCGTTTTCCGTCAGTAATTGTAGAGTAAGCGGCCAAAACATGAAAGATTGTTGGCCCAACCTTTGGGATAGCTAAGACATACAATAGCATTGTTCCATTACTGAAAACGGAAGGTTTTCCATATTCAACAGCCTCCACAACGTTTTGATATGGAAGGGTTTCCAGTTCGTTGATTATAGCATTTATTTCTCCTGAGTCTAAAACGTTGCTGTTAACTATCCCATTTTTGGCCAACTGACATGCCCTAATAATTTCGTTAACTATGTCCTTTAGTATAAGTATCTTGTTTAATAAGTCGTCCTTAAGTTTGTTGGTCTCTTCTCTTTGTATAGCGTTATTGTATCTGTCCACCACTTTATTCACCTTTTCTATGGCTTCGCGTGTCGTGTCAAATAGTTTGTTGTTAATTTTGTATTGATGATTATTATTCTCGATAATGTCAGTCTGTGATTGGAGAATCTTGTCCCAGTCAGCTGCGTCAGGGGAACCCGCCAACCATTTCCAGGCGGATCCTATCCAATTTATGGACCTTGGCTTCCTCGTGCGTAAACTCCCTAGTTCTTTGAGTCGATTCTTTGTCTGGTTTAAGTGGTAGTTGAAAATTAGACGAGTGTCGTCATCTCGTATATGTTTTCTAAGAAGTTGGTCTGTTTCGTCTACGAGTGTGTCATAATGTTGCAGGTCAATAACATGAATGAGTTTAAAGTACCCATTTATTAACCAGGCTTCTCCCTCTCGAATAGTAACCAATGGTGACTTGTACTGGAATACGTGCAATGCTTGCGCAGAAACCAAGATAACTAAACTGCAATTTCATTTATTAAAAAGGTTAATTATTACAAAAATATAAAAAGCGGTAGTTACGCAAAAATTTTAAAAGTATCTTATCAATTAGGATTTGTAACATTTAAGTATGATTTATACTTTTACATGTATATTTATGGGTATAATTTTATTTTTAGTTTTTTTTCATATTTTTCTTAATCTTTTTCCATTTCTACATTTTCATGTTCTTCAAGTGTGCCTTGTGCACCTTTTTCCCACTTACCGTCGTTACCGTTACGCGATTGTTCCTAGCTACAATCTCTCTCTTATACAAGGGCTTATGTTTCCCTTTTATACGTTTGTCAGCAGTAAAGACTACCTCGCCCTCTCTATATCTCGGGATAGTCCTTTTTAAATTAAGCCTAGCATTCCTCGCATCCATATTTCGCCTTATGACAGCCCTAAGGTCCTTATTGATTTTAGCTCGGATATTCAAGAGACTCTGATAATTAACCCTTTGAGACCTGTTAAAAAATATATCGGTGGGTTTCTTCTTTATTACCGAATGAACTGTATTGTTGTAGCGATCAACGGCTACGTAGATCAGTTCCTTCACGCTGAGGTTTGGATATTCCACTCTAAGGCATCTGTAGATTTCTAGGATAGTCGAATGGGCCCTCTCGATCTGTCCATTGACTTCACTCCTATAGGCGGGAGTCTGATAAATTTTTATTCCTAAGTTTTTGATAAAATTAAGTACGATAGGACTTAAGAACCCTCTCTCGTTGTCAAAAACCAAAATGTTTGGAACTGTAAAATAGTGTAAGATCTTCAGCAATTTAGATCTGATATAAAGGGCAGATTTATCTTTTATATGGAAAAATTTGGAAAACTTCGAAAACTTATCTACAACAGTTAGGAATTTCTCATTTTGGATTTCCATGATATCCATGTGAAGAATTTCACATGGGTATCTTGGGGAGGGGGTTTCCTGCAAATGAGGTGTTATGGGGTGTCTATCATATTTGTTCGAATTGCACGTCTCGCATGAATTGGTATATTTCCTGATCAGTGCCATCATATGAGGGAAGTAGAATTCTTCAAGAATTTGTTCCCTGTTTTCCCTGGGACCTCTGTGCGCTCTCCTATGAACACGTTCAATGATAAGAAGTTTACGATCCTCGCATGCAACGTCTTCAACGACTCTCTGAGTAATTCTAATTTTGAATTTGCTAAAGTTTTCCAGATAAACACCCTGGAGTGTGCTGAGATGACATTCAGGAATCTTTATCCCGTTGATGACGTTTGGGTTTAAGAATTCCTTCAAGAATTGTAAAAGATTTTCTCGATTGAAACTTTTTGCCGATATGTAATGCCGATGGAAGCCAGGATGTGGCTCCTCGTGAGACTGAAGCTCGATACCAGGCTTGAAGATGAGCTGATTCTTAAAGACATTGATTGGAGCTTCTACATGCGGAATCAAATCTGAATTATCTTGCTCGGCACTGTGTGCAGTGCAAGTATCAGAATTATCATCCGAGACTTCGCAAAACCCTTCTTCAGCCGTGGATGTGTTTGAGCCATAGTTTCCCATAACTGAACTGGCCTGTACTTCGCTTGCAGTTTCAGTACTGTTTTCTGTTGCAGTCCTAGTATCATCTGATGCATCCGACAGATGATTTACTTCTGTTCTAAGACGTGAGAGAGCATCGGCCACAGAATTTGATTTACCTGGGGTGTAAATCAACTCGTAGTTATACTCCTCTATCCTTGATTTCCACCGTTTGAGTTTGGCATTATAATTCCTATTACTAAGCGTAAAGGTAAGAGGCTGGTGGTCGGTGTATATTCTTATTTTTTTTGCACCGTAAAGGTAATTCCTTAAATTATCCAACGACCAGACAATGGCGAGCATCTCTTTCTCGTTGGTTGCGTAATTTTCTTCGGTTCGATTTAAAGACCGAGAAATGTACGCGACGGGTCGCTCCTTCCCATGCTCGCCTTGCGACAACACTGCTCCGATCGCGTAGTCCGAAGCGTCAGTTGTTAGATTGAATCCCTTTTCGAAGTCAGGAAATGCTAGGACTTCTGCAGAAGTAAGTAACTCCTTGAGAGTCTGGAAGGATCTCAGAGCCTCTTCGTTGAGAGTAATAGGGATGCTTCTTGACTGATTGGCTCGGACCTGCGAAAAATCTCCTCTCGTGAGGTTCGTCAAAGGCTTCGCAATTTTTGCATAATCCCGTATAAACTTCCTGTAGTACGATGTTAATCCGAGGAAGCTCTTTAGCTCTTTAAGATTCTTTGGAGGCAGCATCCCGTCGATGGCCCTAACTTTTTTCTTATCAGGCAATATACCGTTCGGGGTAACTAAGTATCCCAAAAACTGAACAGTTGTGTCCATGAAATGAGTCTTTTCTAAATTGATCTTTAGTCCAGCCTCGTTAATTTTATGGAAAATGGTCTCTATGTCCCTCAGGTGATCCTCCTCGGTTTTGCTATATACTATGATGTCATCAATGTATACGTAGCAAATTTTCCCTATAAAATCCTTGAGGACATCATCTATCATCCTTTGAAAGATGGCGGGTGCGTTCTTAAGACCAAAAGGAAGCCTGAGATATTCATATTTCCCATTCATGGTTGAAAACGCGGTTTTGGGGATGTCTTTTTCGTCCATTAGAATTTGGTGGAATCCCGACGTTAAGTCGAGAGTCGTGAAGAGTTTAGCATCCCCGAGGCTGGCTAGTGTGCTATTAATGTCTGGTATGGGGTAGGTGTCAGGAATCGTGACGGCGTTAAGCCGTTTATAGTCGATTACCGTTCTATACTGTTTGTCTCCATTTGGTTTCGGTTTTTTTGGGACTACCCAAATAGGAGAGTTATACGGGCTGCTGGAAGGACGAATGATATTCTCTGCCAAAAGCTCTTTCACCTGCCTGTCAACTTCTTCCCTCATACAAGCAGGGTACGGGTAGCTTTTGGCGTAAATAGGTTCATCTGTTGTTGTGCGGATTCTGGCCCGAATATTTGTTTTTACTTTGTCGTTACCGACGGGACCGAAGAGATTTCCGTACTTTTTGCATATTTTTTCTAATCGCATTGTTGCGGATTTCGAGGTATCGGCACGTACATTCAGGTTCAGGAGGTTATTGACCGTGTCGGAAGCATGGTTTTTCAGGGGAATTATTTTGTTTGTTTCGATGATTAGCTGGTGTTTTTCTCTATCGATGACCGCTCTTAGATCTTTGAGCGTGTCATCGCCAATTATGCCGTCAAACGATATTAGGTTGGGGAGAACAAAGAAGGTAACCTCAAGATTGCAACCTAGGAAGTGGAAAAATTTACCTGTTACTTTATTACTAATATTGATTCTACCGCCTGGACTATTTACAAAAAATGGTTGTTGTACGGGGGTTGGATTTGGGACTAAACCTGGCCGGATAAAATTTCTGTTCGCTCCGGTGTCCACTAAGAACATCAATACAGTCCCGTCCCGCGTAACATACTCTATGTATGGTACGCTGGAAACGAGGCTCCTTCCATAAAATTTTCCGTGGATGTCTGCTCTTTGGGAAGGTCCGCGGGTTCGGACTCATTCCGTTCCTCGGAACAGGAAGTTACATGGTACAACCGCTGTTGTTTGTTTGGATTGTAATTGTCGGAGCTCGGCTCTCGCTTGAAAGGATTGTGGTTGTTCATATAATTCATATTTCGCGAATGAATCGACCTATCTACTTCCATCTTAACTGGGGGTTTCGGTCCTGTTGGTCTTTGAGGGGGTCGTCGATCTCGGAATACTGAACTCCTGGCTGAAAAAGATTGTTGGCCGAAATCGGTTCTGGTTGAGTTAGATTTGCTGGGGTTCCGGTTAGGATAAGGATTTCTATTGAGGTTGTGATTCACGGGGGATGTTATTATGTTTGGAGCGTTCACATGCACCGAGCTGTTCCTAAGCGTTAAATTTTGCATCTCGAGGCATGCTGAGTAGGCCTCAGGCAACGTTTTCGGCTTTTGGATAATAAGGAGTCTTGAAAGATCCCCACTAAGACCCCTTATGAAAACGTCTAATGCGCGATTCCTATATGATTCAACCAAGGCGTTCATGGTTTCAGTAGAATATACCCCTGCTCTTATTTTACTAATTATTAAAGAAAACTGATGATTGACCGTAGCATAAAAGTCGTCAACTCGGGAGTTTCCCTGTTTAAGCTGATTGAGCTGATGCTCTAGGGTATGGATATCCCGTTTATCAGCATAATGCAGAGACAGGACTCTTTTTATTTCAGCCCACTCGGCATCGAATATATTATAGGAAATCAAAGCAGAGTCTGCTTTCCCCCTGACTTTTTGCCGAATGTGTTGAAGTATAGCTCTGTAAATGGGTTTGCCTCGTACTATTTCGTAATCCTTAAGCACCGTTTCGACGCTATGAACCCAGGACACATAGCGCACCGGGTCGCCGTCAAACGTCTGCAATTCTTTGACAGAATCCGGAAGTTTAGAAATGTCCCTAAGATCTTGTTCGCAGGAAGGGCCACGTAGGGGTTCAACTTGATGTTCTCGCTCAATGGGCATAGGAGGATTACGTTGTTCTATCCGTACTAGTCTATCCATGATAGTAGTAAGGCAATCGTTAAAGGATGCTACTTCCCCACGAGGATTCGCCTGTTCTAGATTTGCTATACGGTTTTCAAAGGCCCTAATCTGTTCTATTACTGTGTTAACAGCTCCAGTGAGCTGCGTAACCGAGGTTCTTAGTTCATCCATTATTTTTATTTAATTTTTTAAATGAGAGAAGAGATTGAGAGGAACAATATAAAAATTTGTTTGATCTTGCAACGGAACGGTAAGACTTGGGATTAGTTATATTCGCTTAAATTTCCGATAGTTTATTTGTTAAAACTTTTCCTCTTTTCATGTATTTATTTCACTAAAATTTTTTCGTATATTCGAAACTGTTAAACTTTTACTCTTTTTTATATTTTAAGAACAATTCTATTCTTTGTCTTAATACATAATTTGTTTCTGTTTTTCTGTTTAATTTGTTTATTTTTCCCTACAGAATGTCCGCTAAACTCTCTTATTTAAATTTTCGGGGTAGTCACCCTAGTTCGAAAGGCCCGTTGAATCCTATTTGGTCGTTAATGCGGCTAATTTCGCAGCGACCTACTAGGGAACGAGTAGCTTTACCACCAGTGTTAATTATATCAAATAATTTTTAAGTGAGCCGACCCCTTTTTTCCGAGAGTAAGCTCTTGGACATTAAAAAGTTATCAAATGCTAACACATATATAGTTATTAATTTTTAATTAATATACGGATTTCTCTTAACTAACTTATATTCTATCTTCTAAAAATTATTTGCCTTCCACTCCTTTCGAACTCACGTATTCACTGTGTTTCGGTTCAATTAAGTAAGTTTTCTCTTTCTTATTCTTTCACTAAGTCCTTTTAAAGGAGTCTAAGTATTCACTTGGAAAATCGTTTTTTCCATTTACAGGTACAAGGAACTTCACTTTTGATTTCCCATTATTTTCACTTGGGATATTTTACTAAGGTTTATTTTTACTTTAATTTTTCCTTTAATTTTTAAAAGGACACAATAATCATGTCCCTGCTCGGGCGCCAGTAAAGGATCCTTTTTAGGATCCAACAAAAAATTAACTTTTGAGCGAAACTAATCGCGCACCATCAACTAAATGAAAAGCTCAATTACGTTATAATTATAATTTATTTCAATGTCGATTCATTCACGACTCAAACAGAAGTGCATACAATGATTCAGTAACTTAAAATCTAAACTCGTCGTGATTGAGTATGGTGACCTTGGTTCCCACGAAATTCATCGCACCATTGCACGCGCAAATATATAAATGCAGTATCAGCGTCTGATGGAAACTGACACCTATCCTATTTCCGCTGGGCTGGTTCGTGTGTTAACTTAAACTACAAGTAGCATTCAATGATGCAGTTCGCTGTGTATACGGTCTTCGTAGGTATGGTGTGGACATTCCAAAAAATAAACTACTGGATTGCACTCTGCTATAATACAATACATCAATGCAAGAAATTGGATATTTATAAATAAAATTATAAACACTAAATCTCCGACGTTTTTTTTTTAACAAACTCGTCTTCAATTGTTCCATAAGAAATATTAATATTACTGCTTTTCGTTATCAATACCTAAATACCTCTTATTTTTCATCCATGTTGTAAAGTAATTCTCAACCATGCAAACTTAAAAGTGCAATCCTCATTTACTTTTCCGTCTCAACAACCTAACCGTTAACTCCCATCTATCCCTCCTATTTTAAGCCATATAGCAATTTATCTTAGTTCTAAGAATTATTTTATTTTAATATGTTGTCATCTATTAGGTTGGCAGCTAAGTAATCGCCGATTTTTTTTTTATGTAAATAAAATTCATTTTTTTAAATACAACGAATAAACTTTAATCAATGATATATTTTCCATTTTGTTCGATGACCTTTTGCCATATTTCTCGCAACTTCATAATTCTACGTTCGAAGAACTTCTGATCTTTATCGGCAAAAAACTGAACCAAGTGCGATTTCACAGCGTCATGATCATTGAAAGTTTTACTATCCAAAGAATTTTGCATAGTTCGAAATAAATGGTAATCTGATGGAGCAAGGTCAGGGTATGGTGGATGTAACATCAATTCCCAACCAAGTTCCAATAAATGTTGGCGAGTGACCAAAGATGTATGTGGCCTAGCGTTGTCCTGGTGAAAAGCGACATCTTTTCGATGGACCAATTCTGGCCGTTGTTGTTGATCGCTGTATTTAATCTATCCAGTTGTTGACGATACATATTAGATGCACTTCGGTAAATCAATTTCTTTCAAATCATGTGGTACCCAAAAATCAGGCTTTTTAACGAGTTTTTTTTTTTTCTTTTGCTATCTCGCGTCTAGTTGAATGGTGCATTTGATCATCATGAAGCTCATCTGGTCGACATGATCGTTGTTAATCCTTCAGGGAAAAATCTCCGGAACGAAATTTGTCAAACCAATTCCGGCACTGTCTTTCTGTTAAAGATTTTTCGCCATACACATCACATAACTTTTTAGCAGCTTGAGCTGCATTCTTTCCCTTACGGAAATAAAAAACGACGAAAATGCTCGTTTTTGCACTTCATATTAAAACTGATGCCAAACTAATACCTTTTCACAAAAATACGCGCAATTTGATTCTAAAGCAAAGTAAAACTGACAGCTAACAAATGTCAAAAGGAAATAAATACGTATATCATTGACAGGAGCCATTAAAAAATATGGCCAAAGACATCTATGCATATGAGAAATCGGTTGCCAACCCAATATTGTATTGTATCCAAGTAATAATAAAGATTTTAACATTTGTATTCAATAAAAAGTAAAAATAAAAAATGAAAAAAGGACGGCTCACTTTTAGCTCAACGGAAACATCAAAAATATAAATTAACCGCATTTTGGGTGACTCTTCAGACACCATTATATCCATAAAAATTTACTGTGGTTTGAACGTTGGAGATTATTACTTTTTAAAAAAATCAAGCAAGAGCTCGCGTTACAGTCAGCGTCATCGTGACATCGATGTGTACGATATGTAATTCCAGAAGGATGGGGTTACGTTTCATATTACAACCAATACTATCAATTTATTGAAATTAAAGTTTGGATAAAAGACTGATTTCAAGATTGCTATCTGTAAATTGTCCCCCATGATCTTGCAATCTAACTCCGGTCAATTTTTTCTGTGGAGATACGTGAAATGGCGTGATTACTATATAAACACAAATTTTCTTCAACATTTATAAAGCGATCTTGTGAATTCACTTCACCATGCTATATCGTATGTACGTAGACTGGGTCTGAGGATCGAGGTCTTTAATATACTACGTTCATACAACGTGATATCGGAAAGTTTTAGCGATATTCCACGACTGGAAGTTGAAGGTTAACTATCGGAAGTCGGAAGCCATGCTATTTAGGACGCCTGTTTTTGGGCCTTCACGAATACACAAAGAAATTGGTCAACATTTTCAGTCGATCATTATCTATATTTTAAGAAGCATATGATTATAGCTGTGGCATATGTTTGTGCTTGGACATCTCCTGTGGTGCAACTTAAGAAGAAGTTCAATGGAAAAGATTCAGGTGTAGGAAAGGGCTTGTCTTCCCTTGAATAGAGCATCATTAGTCCATCTTAAAAAGGTTTTTTTCTTTTTAAATTGGGTGAACCATCCAAGCCCCAATGCGTTTCTTTTAATTTAACTCCTGATAGTGTCACTGTTCAACCACCCACACCCCCTTCCACGAACACTAATAACTGCTTTCCCAATTTCGAGCCATATACCCAAACTTTATCAGCTCGCATTTCTTAAATCCCTCTTCCAGCTTGTCTTCTCCTTCGGTTTCACGGGATCCTGCCCCTATTTTTGATCCCCTTTCGCCACCTAACGTTAAATGGACCCAAAGGAATATATACACCACGGAATGTGGCTACGCGCTCTCTAGGCTAAGGGAT
Source organism: Volucella bombylans (assembly GCA_949129095.1). Lineage (NCBI taxonomy): Eukaryota > Metazoa > Arthropoda > Insecta > Diptera > Syrphidae > Volucella > Volucella bombylans. The sequence goes on along the minus strand of OX422140.1, from coordinate 123,608,679 downwards.
AAAAAATATACGTCTCTTTCGCGCATATCTTTACGATAAATCCGACTCTGTTTGCTTTGAAAGAAAAACAAAAACAAGTGTCATGGGCTCCATCCAACAGGAAGGCCTTACTATGGACATATCTGGTGTCAGGAAACTTTACAACAGTACCACGAAATCTTCGACACACTTCCCCAAAAGATTGCGGATTTTCTCGTTGCCTTCCGCAGCTATGTACACTGTAAAAGAGTTTCTCACCTTCAGCGCATCCGAGCTGACCATGATAAATTTTTTCGTTCCTAATTTGCCTTCTTTGCGTGCATCTCATCTACACTCCCCTAACAAACTCCACACAACAAACTACCTCTTACATTTTACTACCAAAACGTAAGAGGCTTGCGCTCTAAGACTCGTGTTGTCTTGTCTAAATCACATGGCTTCTCTTTCGACGTCTATACTCTTACAGAAACCAATCTGATCCGACATAAAGAGCCAAGAGCTATTCCCATCTTCTTATGAATGTTTTCCGAGATGGCGATCACTCTCTCCCTATGTTTAATGATCCTGCCATCCCTAAAGTAGGAGAATCAATGTAGAGGTGTCCTACTTGCTATTCACAATAACCTCAACTCTTCTCTCATCGTTATCTCTTTTTCTGACTTTGTTTCAATTAAAATAACACTTCCCAATAGGTCCCTGTACGTTATGTGTTGCTACATTCTCTCAACTCAACCTATTGAATCTTACAACCTTGCTATTGAAGCAATTGACCAACTAATGGACCTAAGTGATTCCATCGACGATATCCTTATCTTTGGTGGCTTTAATCTGCCCCTGCTGAAGTGGATTCCATCGGATGATGGATTTTTTACAGCGTCAAACGCTAGTTCATCCAAGGAACGTTTACTCATTGATAGTATAACTGACTCAAGCCTATACCAAGAAGTGGCGTGACGTCCCTAACTCCATCGGTAGGCAACTATACCTTATTTTCACTAGCTATCCCATTAACTCTACAGTAACGTTCTCTCCCTTTACCCTATCAACTGTCGACAACTTTCACTCTTCTTCTTCCCCTACCGTCTCTTCTTACAACTCCTGTAAAGCTAATTTTCGCAAAATCAATATATGTCTTAGCAAATCTTCTTTTAATTTTACCTGTCTCCATTTTCTATAGTGAAATATTTAATTCCATTTCTCTTTACGTTCCCTTTTCACGGCATAAAACATTATCTATTACCCCTCCATGGTACAACAGAAGACTTCGCTCTTTACGAAACAAAAGAAAAAAATTATGGCAGATTTTCCTCGCACCAATTCTTATTATGACTACTCCAACTATATTCGAACCTACGAGTACCTCCAATTCACCCAGCTCTATCAGCGCTTTCTCGACACAGCGCAGACCAAATTTATCAACGATCCTAAGACATTTTATCAATTCATCAACTAAAAAAGAAAATCAGACGGTTATCTCTCCTCTCTCTTATTCGATACTATATCATTGGCCGACCCATCTATTATTGCCAACTATTTTACAAACAGTTATTTGCAGACAACCTCTTCGTACCCGACCCCATATATTTCAAGTGCCTTCCCAATTTATCCAGTTGCCCCTCTCTCTCTCAACCTTTTGATCCCACCCTTATCGAAGAAAAGTTACAAAATCTCAATGATAAATTTTTACCCGGGCAAGGTGGGCTCCCAGAAATATTTCTCAAAAAATGTACCTCCAATCTGCCACAAGGCAGCCATCTAGGTCCCCTCTTTTTCATTTTAACTATAAACGATCTTGAGAGGATTATTAAATACTGCTCCGTATCCATTTACGCCGATCGATGACACTAAGTTCTCCAAAACAATTTTTTCACCCCAAGACTCTATTCTTCTTCAAGAAGACCTCGATAGGTTTTCCACTTGGTGCCTAAAAAATTGCTTAAAGCTTACATGACTTTGTCACGTAAGTTCAATCATTCTCATTATTTTCTGCATGACTATTATTATTATTATAATTTATTAACATATAATTAAAATTAATATGCTAACATTAATTGAGCGCTAGCTGCGAAGGCTTTCGGCTCTACTGTAACTAAAAAGTACATATACAATATTATATTATAAATATAGTAGATACATAGATATATAAATATTTCATAATCATCGTTTTAGGGTTTTAGATTCGTATGATATTTGGTTACATTTGCAAATTAGATCTACTGCTAATGAAGTTGTGCATTTTAAGGATATTTACTTGATTAGTGTTTCTTAAAAACTCGTAGGCTGTTGATTTTAGGTTGAGTAAGTGTCTTGTTGGTACGCAGGACTGACAATTACCTATTCCTAAGATATGTTTTATGTCGAATTTGAAGTTACAAACTTGGCACAGCGGTGGTGGCTCCTTTTTGAGGAGATGTTGGTGGGTCGAAGCTGTGTGGCCTAAACGCAGCCTTACAAACGTTGTGATCTTTTGTTTTGAGACTTTGGTGGGGTAAATCGGTTGGGATCTGTCTGTGTTAATGAGTGAATAGTGGTGGTGGTAGTTCTGCCAATCCAAAAGCAGTCTAGACTTAATCTTGTGGGTGATATTTCGTTTCATGTCTAGTTTAGTGGATATCGCAAATTTATGTACAGGAGCGCGGTGTGCAAGATTGGCAGCGGCGTCGGCATGTTCGTTTCCTTTGATCCCCATATGACTGGGGACCCACATTATTTTTAGCTTATTGGGTGTTTTTATAAGACAGTCTCTGATTTTGTTTACAATCAACGTATGGTGATTTGGATTTTTTATAGATTCCAGTACTGATAAACTGTCTGAGCATATTACATGTTTACCACGTATATTGGAGGCTATTGCTATGGTTTTTTGGATAGCAAAAGCTTCAGCGGTAAAAATAGATAGGTTCGCAGATAATAGCCCTGTACTAAACAGAGAACCGTCTTCGTACGTAGCTGCGAAAGATGTGCTTTCGTTGGTTTTGGAGCCATCTGTAAATAATAAATTCCAACCGTTTGATTTGAGTTGCGAGGTGATGCTGGAAAATAGTGCGTGGAATATGTCTTTGTTGGTATTTGTTTTATTATATTTTGCCAGGTCCATGATGAAGGATGTGTGTTTTATAGACCACGGTGGATATACCAATCTATGTTCACCAATCCTCTCTATCGGCAATTCAATTTCTTTAGCGAATACTAATGCGAGAGATATAGCGGACTGAAGGCGTTTTGAAGTTTTCATTTTCATAGCGGAAATGATGTCTTTGTCAATGATTGAACCTTTAGAAGACATTCGCTTTAAGCATAACTTAGCTTTCGTTACTTCAATGCGTTGTTCTATAGTAGGGAGACCAGCTTCTACCAATACGTTCTTCACAGTACTTGTAGGAAAAGCATTAATGCTTCTACGTGCGGCTTGCTGGTACGGCGCTTTGATGATATTTATTGTAGATTTAGGACAGTTTCCGTAGATGAGTAGACCGTAGTCAATCTTGCTTAGAACTATAGATTTAACAATTGAACAGAGAGTGTTTATATGTGTATTACATTTCTTACTGGCTAGATAACTAATTATATTGGCTCTCGCAGCTAGGCTTTTTTTTAATTTTTTACAGTGATCTTTCCAATTATACTTATTGTTAAAAATTAAACCTAGGGTACTTAAGTACTCTACGGTTTCTATCTAACGATAATTTGGCACCTGAAACATTAGGCCATTTAAGTATATCTTTGATTGCATTTGTTAGTAAGATTTTAGTTTTTACTTGATCCGCGTGCTTACACAGGATGTATAAATCGTCTGCATACATACAATGATCGATTTGTTTGTGTTTAAGTAAGATGTTGCTTATATCATCAAAAGCGATAATGAAAAGCACCACCGATAGTGGGGATCCTTGGGGAATTCCATTAATAAGTGGGTGGGATGAGGAGAAGAAATTGTTTGCTTTTACACAAATTTTTCTATTGGTAAGGAATGATTTTATGTAGTAAAAAATTTTCGGACCAATATGCCATGTTTTAAGTTTATTTAATACCAGATGGATGCCTATCTTATCAAAAGCTTTTTCGAAATCAAGTGAGAGGATTGTGACATGGTTTCTAGCTGAAAGAGCTTTGGAGATAAAGAAGTCCCTATGGATGAGTGCATCATTGCAACCTTTTTTTGGTTTAAAAGCCACTTGATTTGAGTTTAATAGGTTTTTTGATTTAATAAACTCTTGGCGATAATTTTCTCCAGAACCTTTGACATACAGGGAATAAGTGATATCGGACGGTATCCGTTGATATTATTTAGTTTTTTTTTTGGCTTAGGAAGTGGCAGTATTGTTGCTAATTTCCAGTTTTGTGGGATCACTCCTCCAATGAGGATGTTGTTGTAGAGCTTTCAGTAATACTGTACTAACCTGTACCCCAAGTTCAATCCCTTCCCGACCTTGGAATACTATACGATAGGGAGTTAAAATTCCGTTCGCTCGGTTTTATCAAACGATGGTCTAAAGAATTTTGCAACCCTTATGTGACAAGGTCACTTTACGTTACCCTTGTCAACTTCTACCGCGAGCATCGAACTTGTCGAGTTGTAGAGGCTGAGTAGGGTCAATGAATCTCGAGAAGAAATTCTCCAGACGAGTCCTGAAACCAAAGGATGCTCCCCCCCCCTCCCCAACTCCCTAATTACTCCATCATTCCCCTGGGCTGGATCAAGGTGTCATACGACCCGTGCCGAAGATCAACCTGGCTGAGGGCCCAGTATCTCCAAAAATAGCTCAGTCGCAAACGGAGTATCCGGATACCTGGCGACCTCCGGATTAGCTAGCCTTATCTGTATATGGCGGATCTCTGTACAGATGGACAACCCTTTCTCCGCTACTCGTGGGACTATCAATGGAAGATAACCATAAAACAAAAACCGAGGCCGGTACTCCTTTATTACCGGGCGGTGGAACGGTGACTACACCGACTACCGGCAAGGCTCCTGCATTGCCGAGAGGAGGCAAAACTGTGGCAGGCCATGGTGCGCCATCCTCTAAAGGCAAAAGGAATAAGCCTAATAATAAGAATTCAGGAAGTGTTAAGACTGTGGCAGGCCATGGTCCTATCACCTCCTCCACCCCTAGCAGCAGCAAGTTTGTGGCAGGCCACGGACTTGTCGCAGCTACCAAAACTCCTTCAGGGAGTGTTAAGACTGTGGCAAGCCATGGTCCTATCACTTCCTCCGCCCCTAGCAGCAGCAAGTTTGTGGCAGGCCACGGACTTGTCGCTGCTACCAAAACTCCTTCGGGGAGTGTAAAGACTGTGGCAAGCCATGGTCCTATCACTTCCCCCGCCCCCAGCAGCAGCAAGTCTGTGGCAGGCCACGGACTTGTTGCTGCTACCAAAACTCCTCCCCCCAAAGAGGAATCTGGAGCTCAGCCGCATCGGCAAGCTCCATCTAAGGCGCTCTACATAAGACGCCGAAATGCTTCACGCATCATCAAAACCTTCGGATCCATTCCGGAGGTGGAGAGAAGTGCGGAAATAAAGAGCAAGGTTGAGTGGGCTAAAAACGTCCTAAAAGACGGATTTCCCACTGCTTCCACTGCTCACAAAACGTCAAAAGACTCCTCTAAGCGTCAGAGATCGTTGGAGGAAACCGTACCGGTTTCCAAGAGGCCCAAAACACACAGTTCCACAACCCCTGGGCCATCCAACAGCAGATCTCTGAGGTCTTATAATGAAGTCCTAAAGGACGCATTGGTGATCGCGGTGATCGACAGAAGCGATACCGACGGTTCCATTACACCGGAACGGTGGCAATTGGTCAAGTTGAAGCTCTCGAGCAACTTCTTGGCCATCATGCGGGAGAACCCAGGACCACCTCCTATCACAAGCGACGCTGGCTGGCACCAAGGCCATGTCAAGCTCATCGCTTGCTCCAACCAGAGATCTCTCGATCTCTTCACCAAGGCCATCGATGGTTTAGGAGAGGTTTGGCCAGGTGCAAAACTCGAGGTCGTATCTAAGGAAGACATTCCTAGTAGACCTCGAACTCGTACCTGGATTCCAGCCGAACCCTCCTCTCCAGGAAGTATCCTGGAAATCATCCGGCTCAGCAACCCGACTCTTCCGACTCATGACTGGAAAGTCGCGAAACTGGAGGAACTAAGGGGTTCTTATAGATGCGCGTTAATTGTGATCAATAAGGAATCCCTTAATCCTCTGGCGCAGACGAAAGGCATGATTCGGTTCGGATTCGAGTCAATTCACTTAAGGGTGTACAAAAAGGATGAGCTGGATGCTGATAAGCAACCTCCTCCTCCTTTAACACCCGATATCACAACCTTGGATCTTGGAGCGTCGATATCCTTTCCAGAATTGGATAGCGACACTCCAATCTGTCCGAGGTGACTACCAAGCCGTCGGTCTCCTCTTCTGACACATTGTCGGAAATGGAAACCGATGGCGAAACAATTAGAGGTTCTACACGATCAGAGATAGAAGATGAGCTCTTGGGCACATCTTCAGAATCGGAGGACCTCAACAACACCGTGGTGGAGGCGACTCTGGAAGACTGTAGCAATGATACGGTTTCTCCAGATTAATCTCCACCACTCAAAAAAGGCTTCGGCCGCACTCATTCTGCGTCTTTCCAAAAGCGCAGAAGACATAATTCTAATCCAGGAACCATGGATTGCAGAAGGCGTGGTTCATGGACTTAGGACACCCTTATACGTTCCGCTCTATACAAGAGACAAAGGTAAGATTAGAACTTGTATATTAGTGAAACGTAGCCTTAATGTATTTCTACTTCCCAACCTCAGTGACCCCGACCTAACCGTTGCCAGATTAGAGACTGCCAAAGGCTCTTACTGGCTGGCATCGGCTTACCTTGGCCACGACCAAGTGGGCCCTCTCCCTGGTGATAACCTAGAAAGGGTGGTACTGGAAGCGGGAAGGCAAAAAACTGGCCTCATAATCGGATGTGACGCTAACGCACATCATACGGTATGGGGCAGTACCGACATCAATGATAGAGGTGAGTCACTTTTAGACTATATTTTAAGTACTAACCTCTTAATTTGCAATATTGGCAATGAGCCCACTTTCATAACAAAAAACCGACAAGAAGTATTAGATATTACTCTTGTCTCCGACAGCATCACCCAAAGGCTAACAAACTGGATGGTATCGTCTGAACACTCCTTTTCAGACCATAGATACATCCAATTCAGTCTGAGTGATGCTCCCCCCAGCCAACCAATTTTCCGGAACTACCGGAAAACTGATTGGACAAAATATAGAGGAATACTGTCGGAAACGATATCCTCTAAACTATCAAGTCCCCCGCGTGACACCAATGAGCTCGACATGAAAGTCAGGGAATTTACTCTGACTCTCAATAAGGCTATGGCCGCTTCCTGCCCTCTTATTCAACCAAGAGGCAAGAAAAAGCCACATTGGTGGTCATCGGCACTAGGACTGCTCAGAAACACCTGCAGAAAACTTTTCAACGCAGCAAAAAGCACAAGAAAAGTGACCGACTGGGACTCATATAAAGAATCCCTCAAATTATACAAAAAAGAACTGAGGAAGGCAAAGCGACAATCCTGGAGGTCATTCTGCGACAAAATCACAGAAACCTCTGAGGCTTCGCGGCTAAGAAAAATCCTCTCCACAAATCCTATGATGCCCAGCTGTTTGAAAAAAACCGATGGCTCTTGGACAACCTCAAGTGATGAATCACTCAACCTGCTTCTAGACACCCACTTTCCAGGTAGCTCCCATCTCGCGGCCAGTAGCAGCCCAAACAAGCCTACTGCAACCGTGACCAAAATTCATAGTCTGATTACGAGAGACAAACTGCTCTGGGCGCTGCATAGCTTCAAACCATACAAGTCTGCTGGTCCGGACGGTATTATACCTGCCGAGCTACAGAGATCCTCAGATATTATTCTACCAGTGTTGGAAAATATTATGAGAAGCTGTGTAGAACTTATCCACATTCCACTGTTATGGAGAGAAGTCAATGTAGTATTCATTCCCAAAGCTGGAAAATGTTCTCATGTGGTCCCAAAGGACCTCAGACCTATAAGTCTATCATCATTCCTTCTGAAAACTTTAGAACGACTGATTGATATCCATATTCGAGCTAAAGTTGATCCAAGACTTCTGTCTGCGGCTCAACATGCCTACTGTAAAGGGAAGTCGGTGGAAACGGCTTTGCACTCTCTGACTAGCCACATCGAACGATCCCTACGATATAAGGAGTACACAATGGTTGCTTTCCTAGACATAGAGGGCGCCTTTAACAACGTCAACACATCCGCAATCACGACTGCGCTGTCAACTCTGCAGGTAGACGGCTCACTTGGGGAGCTGATTAATCTAATGCTAACAAGCAGGATAATCAACTCCAAACTGGGTGAGACTTCTGCTAAAAGATATGTCAGTAGGGGTACGCCGCAAGGCGGTGTCCTCTCCCCCCTTCTCTGGAACTTAGTGGTTAACGAACTACTGATATACCTGGAAGCGGGTGGTAGCAGAGTGATTGCCTATGCGGATGACGTTGCCATAGCCGTCTCAGGAAAACATTTAAATACCATTAAAGAACTCCTCCAAGTAAATCTTAACAGATTAACCTGCTGGGCAGATCGCTGTGGATTGGGAATAAACCCCCATAAAACTGATCTTGTCCTCTTTTCTAGGAAATATAAAATTCCAATCATAGACCCTCCTTCAATAAACGGTACCAGTTTAGCTTTCTCCGATACAGCAAAATATCTGGGTCTCATTTTTGACAGGAAACTAAACTGGAAACCTAACATTCAAGAAAGAGTCAATAAAGCTACAATAGCTTTATTCTCTTGCAAGAAAGCCATTGGGAACAAATGGGGCCTTCAACCTCGCATAACCCACTGGCTATACATCTCGGTCATAAGACCGATACTTACTTACGGGGTGGTTGTCTGGTGGACGGCCTTGGAAAATGCAGTCAACCGCATTAAATTAAGCAGAGTCCAAAGAACAGCATGTCTATGCACAAGCGGAGCTTTGCGGTCTACCCCCTCTGCGGCATTAGATATTCTGCTTCACTTGACACCCCTCGACATTTTTAGCAAGCAAGTAGCTGCGACTGCAGCTATTCGCCTTAAAGCGACTAAACAGTGGACAAATAATTCATTTGGCCACGCCAACATTCTTAATACATTAGGAATCCTCACAGAGAACACCGATTACACCATACCTGAACTTTGGTTTGACAAAAACTTCCATGTAAGCTTCCCCTCTAGATCATTCTGGGAGGAGGATGCTTTCATGGAGGACAAGTCAATCCATCTCTACACAGATGGATCTAAAACCGACAGCGGAGTTGGTGGCGGTGTTTTCTCAGATAAGCTAAATCTAAGCCTCTCTTTCCGCCTTCCAAATCACTGTAGCGTGTTCCAGGCGGAAATTTTGGCGATTAAAGAAGCTCTGTCCTGGCTGAAGAAAAACGTGATATCTGCAAAGGATATCCGCATATTTTCGGATAGTCAGGCCGCCATCAAGTCCCTGGACTCGGTCTCATTGTGTTCTAAAACTGCCCTTGAATGCCGATCATCTCTCATGGAGATGGCAGAGCAGTTCAACATTCACCTCTGTTGGGTGCCGGGCCACAGAGACATTCCAGGGAACTGCAGAGCCGATGAACTCGCCAAAATTGGAACCACTCTACCTATCCTACCGGACAAAGGTAGTATAGGTATACCAATCGCTACGTGCAAACTAACATTAAAGCTAGATGCCAATAAAAGAACGGACCTTAGATGGACTGCTGGACAAACATATCTAGCAACCAAACAGATCTGGCCAAGGCTGGATCTGAGTCGATCTAAGTGTCTGATCCTTTTAGATAGGAAACATCTCAGCGCCATAATAGGTGTCATTACCGGACACTGCCTCATAGGCAAGCACGCAAGAAGGCTTGGCGCTTTTACTAACGATTTCTGTAGAAGCTGCATGGACGAGGAAGAGGAGGAGACAATCCCCCACTTACTCTGCACATGCCCAGCTCTCTCTCAGAGAAGGAAGCTTCACCTAGGAGCTTTCTTCTACAACGACCTAAACGATCTAGAAAAAATAGACGTTAACAGTCTCCTACGCTTTATTAAAAGCTCAAACTGGTTCCAGTAGTAAGAAGATCACAGATCCACGTGGCATCACAATGGGCCAATAGGCCTAAGTGGGTTGGTATTTCCAACAGCCACTCTTACCTAACCTAACCTAACCTACCCTTGTCAAGGCCTTTCTCGAATATGCCAGCCAAATGTGGTCCCCCTTTCAACGAATTCATACGAGTATATCCCGAATCGAGAACATTCAACGTCGTTTTCTTCGATTTGCCCTTGGTGGAATACCCTGGAATGACCCATTTATCTTACCTCCCTATCGTGACCGCCTCATACTTCTTAACTTGCATACCCTCGAAAAACGCAGAGACGTAGCTGACATTCACTTCATTCATCGAGTGCTCTCTGTCTCTGTGGATTGCATTTCCCTTTACAATTCTATCTCCTTCAACGCTAACCCTCATAATTTACGCTGTCCTCGTCTCTTCTATATTTCAACCCACCGCACCTCTTATGTCTTTAACGAACCAATCTCCCGCATGCTCCGTAAAGTCAACTCAAAGCTCCCCCTTTTTGATTTTAACCTGAGCACTTCTCGTCTTAAACTTGATCTCCTCCACCATTCCCTTATCACCTAACTCCTACGAGGGGCGTTCAACATATTCTCGGTATCGGGTGAAGCTGTGGTTGTATATATAAATTGACTTATTTGTCAAGTAATACTATTATTTTAGTGCATTCATGTAAAATTTCATGTAAATGTGATTATTAATTCGCGTTTTATCTCTAGTTAAACAGAATCATAATGGCAACTGAGACGATGATGGTGAAAATTGAGCATCGCGCTGTAATTAAATTTCTCACTAAGCAAGGAAAAAGTCAAAAAACTATTCATGAAGAGATGGTGGCTGTTTACCAGGGTTCCGCACCTTCATTATCAACTGTGCAAAAGTGGTCAAGTGAGTGCAAGAGAGGCAGAGAGAGCATTGAAGACGACCCCCGCTCCGGCGCCCCGGCTACTGCTTGTACGGGAGAAAGCATCAAAGAAGTCGAAAAACTTGTTCTTGAGGATGCCCGAATAAAGGTGAAAATGATGGCAGAGATCACCAAGCTTTCAATTGGTACCATTCACACCATTCTTCATGACCATCTTAACCTTTCAAAGGTCAGTGCAAAGTGGGTGCCACGAATGCTCACAGCGCCTCAGAAAAAAGTGAGAATCGCATGCTGTAGAGAGCTTTTGGAGATGTGTAGTGAGAACGCGGACGGTGTTATGGATCGAATTGTTACTGGAGACGAAACATGGGTCCACCACTATGACCCTGAAAGCAAACAAGAGTCCATGCAGTGGCATAAAAGAGGAACAGACCCCCCGAATAAGTTCAAAGTCACTCCGTCTGCCGGGAAGCTCATGGCCACAGTTTTTTGGGACTCAAAGGGAATCTTGCTTATTGAGTACAAAAAAAAGGTGAAACCATCAACGCCACATCCTACGCTTCCACTTTGCATAATTTGCGGGAGGAAATGAAAAAGAAAAGACGGGGTAAACTCGCAGCGGGTGTGGTGCTTCTTCATGACAACGCTCCTGTTCACACGGCACGAGTTTCTAAGGCACGAGTTTAGAAGAAATCCAACACCCACCCTATAGTCCAGACCTTGCCCCTAGTGATTATCTCCTGTTTCCGGATTTGAAAAAATGTCTTCGTGGAAAAAGATTTTCGGATGATGAAGAACTCAAGCCGACAATAAATGGGTATTTTGCAGAGAAAGAGGAAATTTATTTTTTTGAGGGTTTAAAAAAGCTTATCTCACGATGTAACAAATGCATTGATGTTAGGGGAGATTATATTGAAAAATAAAAACAATTTAAATTGAATTCGCATTTTCCTTCATATCGATACCGAGAATATATTAAACGCCCCTCGTAACTGTTGTTCGTTTTTAAGTTAATTTAAGCTTGCATTAAGCGAAATAAATTCGGGCGTTAGCCCCACCAAATTAAACAAAATTATAAGAGTTGATGTTATAGCACTAACTATGTTTTGGTATGAACTCATATTTCACTCCTTCTCTTGCATTTACTTTGAATGTCAATTGCTCTCATGTACGAGTATATGTGTCTTAATGATTGCGAGTTAGTTCCCAATAGCTACTCATATTGATCGGTCGCTTTTCTTGTTCTAACAGTTGATAATTTCATTATGAAGTTGATTCGAAGGCAGTTGCAAGAGCAATGTTCTTTAAAAACAACCCAATCTTCGGCGCTTTAAACCTAAATTATATTGTGCCTTTTTTCTCACAGAAGCGTTCCTCTATCTGAGAGAAAAAGGGCAGATTTAGAATAGAAGGACATATGTGGACATCAACTACAAGACAGACGTCGCACGCCGTGCGGAACCTCTCTGATTCAATATGACAATTTGGAGTCGAAGAAAGTTGCTGGTAAGAATTTAGCTAGGTAACGATAGAAACGGCGAATATGTTTCTTCTCTTTCAGCAAACAACAGCGTCGGTATGCTAAAAAAATTCATAGAAAGGTATACAGTGGCGGTCAGAGGATAAGAAACGATAGGAAAAATAAATGATCGGCGAAAGTTATGTTTTTTTGCAGGTCACTGTAATAGATAAGTATTATGTTTTTGTTTACCGCTTATCAGCTCTTTATATGCAGGTGTCCATAACGGGTTACACGGGGTACACAGTTACCATTTCATATATTCTTGTGAGAGTTGATGAACGTGTGTGGACAAAGAATTAGAAACGATGAAGGAAATATTTCTTTCTCAGCAGCTAGTTGTTGTAAGTTCACTTTTGTGTTGTTAAATAAAATAAGGAATATACTCGTACCTAACATATGTACATAATTAATAATAGATAATAAAATAGGCAAAAATTAGTCGTGTACCCCAGATTTGCGGAAAATTTTGGTAGAAGCTTGGAGAGATGGGAAGGAATCAATGGCAGCAATGGCAAAGCAAAAATTTGGCTGCTCTAAGAAGATGGTTTTTGGAGCCGTGCACACTTTTAAGAGAACAGGCAGCTATGAAAATCCGAAGAGAAAAAACAAAATAGACAGAAAAACAACCGATTGATTACTCGAGCTTCGAAAGCTGATCCCTTCTTGACTTCTGCAGGTATTAAAGAAGTCGTTCTGTCGCAAATCAGCCAGAACCATACGGCGACGACTTCTCGAAAATGGCCTTCGTGGGTGCATTGCACGACCGTATGTGTCGGCCGGGAATCTTAAAAGACGATTAGACTTTCCAAAATTGCATGCCGGTCAACCTATTGCATTTTGGAAAAAAGTCGTGTGGAGTGATGAATCGAAATTCAATTTGATGGTATAAGATGGAAAAGTGTACGTAAGACGCCCCCCAACCAGGTACTTAATCACAGATACACAATTAAAACGGTTAAGCATGGGGGAGGCAATGTTAAAATTTGGGGTGCATTTTCTTGGTACGGTGTGGGTCGTTTATTTCGTATACAAGGCATTATGGATCGGTTTATGTACAAAGAAATACTTAAAGAATCGATGGAGCCCTACTGCTTCGAAAACATGTCAGTTACGTACATTTTCCAGCAGGATAATGACCCTAAACACACTGCAGAAGTTGTGAAGGAATGGCTTGTGGAGGAACAAATTAACGTTTTAGACTGGACAGCGCAAAGCCCCGATTTAAACCCCATTGAGAATTTGTGGGCAAGTGTGGAAAAGGGACTTAAACATGTGAAATCTAAGAATGCTTTAGATCTTTTCCAACATATTCAAGAAATATGGGAGAGCATACCTCCTTTAAGATGTCGGGCTTTAGTGGAAATTATGCCCCGAAGACTTGATGCAGTTATAGCAGTTATAGTATACTCGTATGTACCATATATGTATATTAAATAAGTTAATTTAAAGTAGTTTGTAAATTCTATATACGAGTACAAGGTGTTCTGGATACTGTGTCAAAGACTTTAAAGGAAGATCCATTGACATTGTTGGCGGTAGGTATAACAAAAAAAAAAGTTTAATAATTTAGCAATTCAAAGTGTATTTATTAGTTATTATTTTTCAAAATTAACAAGAGAAGCTAAAAAAATTGTGTCTTTTCTTCTCCGATGCCGCTATTCAAAAGAACAAAATGTGGGAAAGCCGCAAGCTCAGTGGCGACCCTTAAGTTGATGGTTACATGGGCCATTACATTGTTGAGTGATGCCAGGTTTGGCAACACTCCCCCCTGGTAAGCGGAGCTTTAGTTCGGGTTACCATCTTCGCCAAACCGTCGAACGTCCAGGAGCGCTAGTTTCGACATTGGCCTTGTATAAATTCCATTTGAGGTCTTGATGATAGCACTTCTGCAACGCCCATCTCTTCCATGGATGAGTTTAATAATTCTCGCTTTTGGCCACACGTTTCTGGGCTGATTTTCATCCACTACGATTACCACATCACCCTCTTCCAAACTTTTCGTAGGCGCAAACCATTTTGTTCGCCTGGTAAGTGACGGTAGGTAATCCTGGATCCATTTTTTCCAGAATTGATTTGAAAACTGTTCGGCAATCATCCAATTTTTCTTGAGTATAACAGCGCAATCAGAAAATTGCCCAAGTGGTTTTCCACCATTTGACGAACCCAGCAAAAAATGGTTCGGTGTCAGCGCCTCATCACTGTCACTGTCAAGAGGTATGTAAGTTAGAGGTCTCGAATTGATCACACATTCCACTTCCGCCATCATCGTTAAAAGTAGTTCATCGGATGGAGTTTTTGTCACTTTAATTACGGCTAGCGATTTCTTAACGGAGCGCACCATGCGCTCCCATACTCCTCCCATATGCGGTGACAATGGGGGTATAAACGACCATTTGATTTTCAAATCCATAAATTCTTTTGCCAACTCTTCGTTATTAATATTTCTTATTGCCGTTCGCAGCTCTTCTGACGCTCCTTTGAAGTTCGTCCCATTGTCCGTCAATATCTCTATTGGTATTCCACGCCTCGCTATAAACCTTTTCAACGCTAATATGCACGAATCACTGCTAAGGCTGTGAGCTATTTCAACGTGAATTGCCCGTATACTCATGCATGTTATTATGACTCCCCAACGTTTTTCAATACGACGACCAATAGCGACGTTCATAGGCCCAAAATAGTCCATGCCAATATATGAGAATGGTTTTATAAATGACTTGAGTCTTATAGCTGGAAGTTCACCCATTATTGGACAGATCGGTTTCGCCTTTAGGTTCTTACAAAATTGACATTTCGCCTTTACTTTTTTTAGCAGGACTCTCAATGAAGGGATATAATATTTTTGACGCAATTCATTGACCACTGTTTCATTGTATTGGTGATGATATTGTAAGTGGTATTCGTTTATTATTAGCGCAGTAACAGCGTGATTTTTTGGAAGAACTATTGGTCTCTTTGTATCCACTGAAACTCCATCCGCCGCATCTATTCGTCCTCGTATGCGAATGACATTATCTTCGTCCATATAGGGTGTAAGTTTAAACAGGATGCTGTTCTTGTCCAAGGATGTTTCAAACTGGTTTAGCTTTGTGGATCTTAAAAGAACTGATTCAGTTGGAAATGATTCCTGTTGACATTGTCTATACAGATAAATTTGTGCCTTTGACAGCTCTGAAGGATTTAGAATAACCGAGGAATTATTTTGCAGTTTGCGTGCCTTTTCAATGAACCGTAAAACGTAGGCTATAACTCGGACTAACTTGTTCCATCTTGAAATTCGATCATATTTTATGATACACTCAGTTGTTACAGTATGGTGAAGCAAGCTAGCTTTAGCCTCTTCCGGTGTTGAAAGAATAGCTTCGCTCAGTACTGGCCAATCAAATTCTGGGAGGGTTAGAAAGGTTGGACCACAAACCCAGCGAGATGCCGATTGAAAGTTGGTATTCGCTTTCCATTTTGTTGCGTCGTCTGCCGCATTTTCTTTACTTGGAACCCATCTCCAGTCCTTTTTATTAGTTTCCTCCAATATTTCACAGACTCGCGATACGACAAATTGTTTGTATTTTCTGTAGTCACCGCTGATCCAAGATAAGACTGTCTTTGAGTCCGTCCAAAAGGTTTTGCTAGAAATTTTTATCGAATGTCCATCTACAGCGGCTTTCGCCAATCTAACACCCAATAGCGCTGCCTCGAGTTCTAGTCGAGGAATCGAGATTCCTTTTAGGGGAGCTACTTTCGCCTTTGCTCCAACAAGAGCTACTTCTATGCAATCGTTATTGCGTACACGGAAATACATAACAGCAGCGTAAGCATCCTTTCCAGCATCTACAAATGTGTGCAGCTGAACATCCACATCTTCATTAAAATAACATTTCTTCAAATAACATCTCGGCACCGAAATATTCTTTACTGCTGGTAGAAACCCTAACCATTTTTGCCATTGGGCGTAATGTTCCTCGATTATCTTCTGGTCCCACGCGATTCCAGAGCGCCATACTTCTTGCATAAGTATTTTTAAAAGAATCGTAAAATTAGAAATTAAACCTAAAGGGTCAAAAATCGACATCAGTATCTTAAGTAATTCCCTTTTTGTTGGATAAACATGGCCACTAAGCATAGTTTCGGTGAAGTTTCTTCCTTCAAATGAAAACGAGAATCTGTCATAGGCTGGCGACCATAGCAATCCCAGGATTCTTTCAACAAACATTAAATTTGGTTCAGTGTCATCTCAAGGAATCGTTTGCATTCCTCGAAGGTTTGGCAACTCCCACTACATATCTTACAACTTGCCACAGATGCTCTTTGGAAAGCCGGATAAAATTATAGGTTCCCTGTTAGCGCAAGTTCGTAGTGAGCCTTCACCAAAAGCCGAGAAGTTGGAAACGCTGGTAACCTTTGCCCTTGCTGTGCAGAATATTTGTGCCATAATGGAGGCAAACTACCTTCAAAACCATATAAATAATCCATGTCTGCTTCAGGAACTCGTTGGGAAGCTTCCACCGATGCTAAAGCTAAATTGGAGTATTCACAAACAAGGTTTAGAGAACGTTAATTTAATACACTTTAGTTCTTGGCTGTTTAATCTTGCTCAAGCTGCATCGGACCTGTCAGACCCCGCCAATACCGACAGAAAATCACCATCAAATTCCAAGCAACGGGCCTTTCTAAACATCCACGAGCAACACGGTCCTACTGAAGCAAGTTGTAAGATATGTAGTGGGAGTTGCCAAACCTTCGAGGAATGCAAACGATTCCTTGAGATGACACTGAACCAAAGATGGAAGTTTGTCAAGGAGCTCTATGTTTGCCGCACGTGTTTACGTTCTCACAAAAACCAACGATGCTCTGTGGAAAAAAGATGTGGTGAAAGTGGCTGCACGTACAAGCATCATCGTTTATTGCACAAGCAGGACGACAAAAAACTAAATCTCTTACATGACAATAACGCGACAGCTGATGGAAATTTACACAATTTTAATAATGTTTCTACGCTTTTCAGAGTTGTTCCAGTTACAATAGCTGGAAAAGAAATATACTGTGACACATTCGCACTGCTAGACGACGGGTCCTCGGTAACCCTGATGGATGCTGACTTAGCAGATTATCTTCAACTTGAAGGCGAGGTGGATCCACTGTGCTTGAAGTGGACATCGAACGTGCATAGATCCGAGAATACATCAAGACGCGTAAGTGCAAGAATATCAGCCGTGGGAAAAAGTAAACAGTACGAAGTATGCAACATCCGTACAATTAAGTCTTTAAATCTCCCCGCGCAAACACTCGATGTTGATAATATGCAGAAAAAGTACTCGCACCTGAAAGGAATTCCTTTACAATCGTTTAAAGATGTTAAACCGAAAATACTTATTGGTTTGGAACATTGGAATTTGGCCGTCCCACGTCGTGTAAGAGAGGGTTCATCGTTCCAACCTATTGCAACCAAAACACTTTTAGGTTGGTCAGTGTGTGGACCACATTCTGCTGCAAAGAATTACACCTTACACAATTTTCACGTTTGTAAATGTCATCAAGATCTTGACAGCAAACTCAATGAGTTAGTGGAAGAATATTTTTCCGTTGAAGCGATAAACACAAAATCCAAAATTGCATTACTATCCAATGAAGATGAAGAGGCACTAAAAATGTTAGAAAAATTCACCACGTGTGAAAACGATCGATATACAGTGCCGCTGTTATGGAAATTTGATCAAATATACATGCCCAATAACCGATCAACAGCTGAGCGAAGATTACAATTACTGGAAAAAAAGTTGAGTAAAGAACCTTTGTTAAGAGAAAACCTAAATCAACAAATCAGAGAATATGAGAGAAAAGGTTACGCTCGCAAATTATCCAAAGCGGAGGCATCGGACATAAATGAGCGTACATGGTATTTGCCAATCTTCCCAGTTTTTAACGCAAATAAACCACATAAAATACGCATAGTGTGGGACGCAGCGGCAAAGACAGATGGCATCTCTTTAAATACAATGTTGCTGAGAGGACCTGATACCCTTCCTTCATTGATCTCTGTTTTGTATGTATTCAGGGAGCGAAGAGTTGCTTTATGTGGAGACATAAAAGAAATGTTCCATCAAGTTCGAATCCGCACATCTGATCAATGCTCGCAAAGATTTCTATGGAGAAATGCTCCCACGGAACAGATGGAGGTGTTTGTGATGCAGGTTTTAATTTTTGGAGCAGCATGTGCACCTAGTTGTGCTCAATACGCAAAAAACAGTAATGCTCTGCGGTTTATCAATGATTATCCCAAAGCTGCCAATGCGATAATTCATAATCATTACGTTGACGATTTTTTATTTAGCTTTGACACGGAGGAAGAAGCGGTGGAACTGGCAAACGAGGTAAAATATATACACGCTAAAGGAGGTTTTCAAATTGGCAAGTTTTTAAGCAACAGTGATAATGTGATAAAGGCACTTCAAGCGGAGCCAGATGGATGCGACAAAGAATTAACAAACTGTGGCAATTTAATGTTTGTTGAAAGAATCCTGGGATTGCTATGGTCGCCAGCCTATGACAGATTCTCGTTTTCATTTGAAGGAAGAAACTTCACCGAAACTATGCTTAGTGGCCATGTTTATCCAACAAAAAGGGAATTACTTAAGATACTGATGTCGATTTTTGACCCTTTAGGTTTAATTTCTAATTTTACGATTCTTTTAAAAATACTTATGCGTTGTTACCAACTTTATCTGTGGTAATGACTCCGTTGGGTGGATCGATGAAGCTGTCATGGCTCGCATTTGTTGAAAAGTTCCTGTTCTTCTTTTCAGTAAGATCTGTTGTTTTGTTTCCATTCGGTGTGTTTAGACATTCCTGCTGACCAATATCAACGGACTGCAACCATCTATTAATTTTTTCAACTGACATAACAGATTGATCATCTGAATTTTCACTAGCACTGTCTGCCATTTCTTTGTATATCCGATATTTTCTATCGAGATAGTCCTTCTCTCGTCTCTCACGAAGAGTATACTCTTCCTCCAATTGCTTTAATTTAAGTGAAATCTTTTTCGAAGTTGAGGCATGTACTGAGGACTTACCTGACGAAGCTTTTTTGAGGTTTAGTTCACATTGTGGTTTTTCTTGATGCTCTGGAGTTCTTATTTTAGCTACATCTTTCCATGTGATGGTGGTTGAAGAGACTGTTTTGTTCGTTGAAATTGGTGCTTCCCAGATGCTTTGAAGAAATGGCATTGAGGTTTTTGGTTGAGGGGCGCTTTGTAGGGTAGTAGGGCTTGGTTGAGTGTGCGCGAGGTTAGATGAGTTGATACTCTTACATTTTTCGCATGTGTAATCCCTGAACTCGATGTCCGCTGTTACTCCTACGCAGCTCCAGTGGTACCAATGGTCACAGAGATCGCATTGAACCATATTATCGGCGCTATCTGGTTTTTCACATAGATTACAATTGGAACTTTCTGGTGTAAAACCAGATAGCGCCGATAATATGGTTCAATGCGATCTCTGTGACCATTGGTACCACTGGAGCTGCGTAGACATATTAGATTAGATTATTTAATTTAATGGAAAGTGCATCAAGAATTACATTCTTTTTGATTGTGCATAAATTAAAACAAATTGTGAAATAAGCCTGATTTTACAAGTAAGCATCAGTTGATAATTTAAATAAAGAAACTACATATTTGCAAAAATAAATATTTGACTATTATGGTATGTTTTCCTTTTTAATCTCACATTAAATAAAATGTTTCACTCGTAAATATAGTTCGCTTTTATGATATAATAATAAAATTCATATGTACAAAGTGGTACGTTTTACAAAAAATATATTTAATGTGATTTAAGAAGGAGTATCAGTATGGACACGTCTATTCACTAAGTTGGACACGTCTATTCACTACTATCGATTAGAGTCGACCATAGGTGAACTAAATAGGTGGCTAACTCTACTAATTCTTTTGCAAATCCTGAAACTTCGCACAGCCACACTGTAAGTTAATTTGTTAGAATGAGAGGTATTTACAAATAACGTTATTTGAATGAGAGCGTTTTGCACGTAAAGTTCACTATATGTGTGCAATGTGGATGACATTTTTTGAGTAAAATAGGAGAGAAGTTGACAGTGACGATAGTTCACACGTATTCACAGCCAGGGTCACAATGATCGCCTCAGTAGAAAGCGGGTTTTGGATTTCTAATATCTGGAAAGCTTGCCATCCTTTTACCGAAACCCACATTATCATGGATATTTTTTATGGCGTGAAAAAAAAAAATAGACGTTTGTTGTTTAAAAAATTAGAGTGGAGAATATTTATAATTTTTGAGCGAATCTATTGAGTGAAGTTAAGTTTATCATAGAACTAGTTAGGCTGCTGTATTTTGATAATATTAAAGAGAAAAGGACAGTTTCTTATCTTGATGTGTTGCCTTAGTGCAACTCTGGAACTGGAATATCTGGAAATATGGTCAAATTTGCGCAGTCCGTATACATAGGGCACTGCTGAATTAAAGTCTAGTTCCAATCTAAGTCTTTAATTAAAAGAGAGAACAGTATCGGAGAGAACTGCCATGAACTCAGACGTTTCAAAATTAGTGTGGACTTGCTGAAATCTGTTAGTTAAATAGTTCAGCATAAAATTTATTAATTCAGGACTGAAATCATAGATGAACTAACTTATACGGCAAACTCTACTACTCCTTATACAAACCCTTAACCCTTGTGCAGACACACTGTAAGTGAATTACCAACTCATTGTACATCTCTATGTTCTGTCAGAATTTGCTAGAATGAGGCAATTTGCACGTGAAGTTCACTATGTGTGTGTAATGTGGATGACGTTTTTTGAGTGAAATGGGAGCGTTTTATGCAAAATGGGAGAAAAATTGACATTGATGACAATTCACACGTGGTCACAGACAAGGTCACTTGGATAGAGGCGATCAGGGGAAAGCGGTTTTTTGGTTTCCTTCCATCTATGTTAGTTCATCTATGGCTGAAATAATACAAGGCTTGTCCCCTTGAGATTTTTGTCAAAATTTGTGAAAGAGAATTTTTTGCATAAGGGGGTAGTCTAATGACCGAGGTTAAATTTTGATGGTTTTTAAGGATTTTTTTTTGCGGAAAATGAAATACAATCTTCTTATGATAATTATATGTTATTTAGCTATGGAATAATACAAAAAAACATTGTTAAATAAAAAAAAAAATATTTAACGCCATTTTGGTGAGGTAAAGTAGGTCTCTTCAAAAAAACAAAAAAACAGTAGGTGGCTGGCCCCCCTAATTGCTCATTTTATAATTATCTAAAATCAAAATTCCAAAAAGATTATTATTCAGTAGGGTTTTCATTCTGTCCCGTAGCAAATTAAAAAAATTAGAATAAAATGACGGCCTTGTAAAATTTTTTCCAAAAATCTACTGTTTTGTTCGGTCTAAAATCGAGATAAAAAAAAAGTGGTTTAAAAAATCTAATTCTGGTACCGGACAGAACCGTTTACATGTAGAATATTGTGTTAAAATTTCAGCTGAACTGGTCCAATAGTTTTTTTTTTTAATCATCTGGGCGGGCGGATAAAAAATAGTTTGGACTAAAACGCGTTTAAAGTTTGCAGAAGAAATATACAAGCGTATACTGATTTTCTCGTTCGAAAAATACCAAAATTTTAAGACCTAGATATTAACACTTCGAAATACACTTTTCCTTAAATAAGTTTTTCAAGCGCATCAGCTTCAGGTTACGCTCTGCCCTATTATTTGCTGTAACTTTAAAATGACTTAGTGTATCGGTTCACAGTACATTCTCTACTTATTAAACTTTGAAAATATGCAAAAAAAAATCGTTTTTTAAAGATCGAACATGAACTATTTCCTTAAGTTACAGGAGTAGGAACAAATTCTCTCTTAAACCCAAAATCTCGCGGGAACACGTTTTTGTAAAATGTGTTTGAAATGTCAAAAGTAACAAGTAAAAACAAAACAAAAAAGAAATTGTAAGATTTTTAGATTGGTTATTACGTTATATTTGGTTATTTATGTTTATTATTTAATGAGTTCTACTGTATTAGGCGAACAATTCGCTTCAATATTAAGCTCTTTTTTCTCCTCTTTGTCCATGTACAAGTCGTCTTTTGAGTTAATTTGCAAAACTGTCGCAGTTCACACAAATTTAAACTTTTACGAATTTGACAGTTGTTTTGAATTTAATTGATTTGACGTTTTTTACAATTCCTGCCCAAAGAAAAACCTCGTGTAGAAATTTGTAAGATCTGGTAGGGTGGGGAAATTAATTACTCTATCAAATGCGTTCTCTTTTACAATTTTTTCTCGCGGGAACAGATTTTTGTGCAAATTTGCAGTCCTGGAACAGACCTACCCCTTTTAAATCTCTTAAGCAAAATAAAATGATCGACGCTGGCAAAGGCCTTAGAAAACTCGAACAAGCACAAGATGGCGATATTATTTTTATCATGTTCATGCCTAGTATCATCTAATATTTTTATAATAGCGGGTGTACAGATCAATAGGATGTTAGCATATTATTCATACGAAAAAAAATTATTTATTTGATTTTTCACTAAAATTCACTAAAGTCATGATAACCCATTCTGTGGCCTCCAAGGTCTCCGGACTTGACGCTGTAGAACTTTTATTTGTGAAGACGAATGAAGGACATCCGAAATAACAAACATTAGATGACTTGAACCAAAGGATTGAAGAGGCAGCTGCGAAAGTCCGAGAATAATTGAAATGAATGGACATTTTCATCAGAAATAAACGATTAGCATAGGAGTGAGACTAGTAAAGAAGACCCGTTTCCACATTCCGAAAGTACTTTTCCCAGAGTAACAGCCTATCTAGCCTATCCGGTGATATGCGGATCATCACTAAAAATCATGAAAAGACAGCGACGGTAATCTTACAACCTTCTGCCGCCGACAACTTCTCCTAATATGATGTTGAAACTACTGCCAACCCACTGGCATCACCCCAGTAGCAATAGTACCACAGCAGCTGCACCTGCTGCTACACTTGCCACAACAACAATGCCACTTAAAATCACAAAACCTTTGCAATCGGATCTCCAACGTTCAGCTTCAGATGGAAGCGAGTCAAGACGTGAGGATATTAGAAAATGTAAACTTTTGCTCGACTGTACATACAGGATAAAGTTCTGAATGCGCTCAACTGGCAGAGATGCCAGATATGATTCTTGTCACTGTACAGCTCAAGCTGACATACAGCCTCCACGTGGATAGCTATCTCAGCTGAATAGTGAAGTAATGTATGCAGCCGTGTTCTAGACAAGAGAACACGTTCTTCTACCCCGACCGGATTTGGCGGTTATGCGTGGGGTAAACGGCACAAACACGTAGACAAACCCATTTCACGACAGAACTAACTGCCTCGGAAGAAAACGGACCCGATTTAAAGCAACGACACGGCGCGAAAAAGGGCACTGATTGAAGAGTATGCTTCTGGAACGTTAGAATATTATACGCTCTAGGAGCTACCCAAAAACTGGAAAATATCCTCACGCAGTATAAGGCGGACATTACTGGGATCCAGGAAGTGCGCTGGATAGGATCAGCAATGATGAAAAGAAAGGAGTACGATATACATTGCAGCTGCCAGAAAAGATTGCACATATTAGGATGCGGATTCGTAGTGGGAAAACGGCTGAGAACGAAGGTCATCGATTACAAACCAATTAGCGATCTGGCTGTGATCAACATCCAAAGGAAATCCTACAACATAAGCCTCATATGTGCACATGCCCCTACTAATGAAGCTGAGGACCCTATCAAAGAGGATTTCTACTACCTCTTGGAAGGGGCCTAGGGAGCCTGTCCGAAGTACGATGTTAAAATCCTGCTCTGGGATTTGAATGCCAAACTTGTTAAGGAGGGCATCTTTGGCGGAGTGGTCGGAAAACAAGACAACACATATCGGCTTCTAACTCACTAACTTTGCGGCAGCTTGCAGCCCGAATCAGAGCTTGACTATTAAATGAAGGAAAGCTGCGCTAAACAACAAAAAGAAGGTACAACATTGAATCCCTTAGCATACCGGAGATAACCAGAGACTACAGAGAGCAACTGGACGAAAGACTCTGCAATATGCCATTTGCTACCACAAACGCCAACAACATGTGATTACAATGCTGCACTACTATTCAGGAAGTAGCCGAATCAACTCTAGGCTACCAGCCACCCCCAACAAGAAATCCATGGTATGATGACGAATGCATTCAGAAGAAGATGAAGCAACAAATGAAGACATTACAAAGAACAACCTGAGAAACGTGGGATGAGTACAGAGTCAGAAAGTGGGAGGAGAAAGAGTTACTGAGTAAAAATAAAAGTGCCTTCGCAGTCTCCCAGCTACAGGCAGGCTACAGACCAGGAACTCAGGCTCTTCGAAACACAGAGGGTATACTTGTCTCCGACCCGCAGGGAGTTTTCGATGTATTTAAGCAGCTTGTCCAACAGCTGCTTGATGGGCATGACTAGGAGACAGTGATAGTGTATGAAGAAAACTCAACTCCAATCGATGAAGTAGTTATTCCACTCATCCTAGATGAAATCGTCACAACCATCAAAAAGCTGAAGAACAATAAGGCCGCGGGCTCACACGGATTGTCGCCACCACTCATCAACTTCAAAGCCGCATACTACACCATTCATTGCACTGAATTATATAACGCGATGGCCGAATTCGGCATCCCAAGAAAACTGATACGGTTGTGCAGCGCCACGCTAGAAAATAGGCAATGTACCGCACAGCCTGGAAACAAAACCTCCGAATTATTCTAAACATACACTGGATTCCGGCAAGGAGACGCGCTGTCGTGTGATTTCTTTAATCTTGTGCTGGAGCAGATAGTGCGAAAGGCCGGCGTCAGCACAGAAAGCACTACATTCAACAAATCCATCCATCTGATGGGGTATGCAGATGATGATATCCACATCATCACCCATTCCCAGCGTGTCACTATTGAGGATTTTTTTGCTATAGAATAACAAGCCAAAGAACATGCTATCGACCATAACCCGATCCGTAGAACACAGTCTAGGACAGAACCTAACAATCGACCGCTATAACTTTCAGGTATTGAAGTTTATACTTCGGGGCAAATATAAACTCCAGAAATGACACCCTAATGGAGATTTGACGAAGAATAATCTTAGGCAACCGCTGCTACTTCGGTTTGTCCAAACTACTCACTCAAAAGTCCAAAATCATGCTCTATAAAACCCTGATCTTGTCAGTCCTGCTTTATGGAGCTGAATGCTGAACGATGAGCAAGACAGCGGAGCAGAACTTGTGATCCTTTGAAATACTACGTCGAATATTTGGTCCTGTCTGCGAGGAGGGCAAAGAAAGGAGAAGATATAACAGCGAACTCTACGAGCTTTTTATGTAATAATACAATTATTCAGAAAATTTATTTCATAATCTAATAAGTACATCAAAGGTTCAAACTTATGTCTTCCCTTGAAAAGCACAAAGCAATATACTTAGGAGTAACTAGCCCTTTGACTTTATAACAAATGATTTTAATTTTGTTTTGTATTTAAAACTATTCGAATTGTAAGGCCGTGTCCACATTGATGTAAGTGCAAATTGAGACCAGCGTGCACAGATATTTTAGGATTCAAGCGCAACTTTTCATTGGAAACACGACCCACGATCACCGACTACTGAATTTCGAGAAGCTTTCAAACATATATCAATATTTTGATGCATGTTACAATAAAGGTATTTATCCTGTAAAAGTTATTATTTAGCATAAATTAAAGCTTTCGAACGTTTAAGTTACATTACTATGCTGACTGCTGAATTTAATTGCATACAACACTTTTCTAAAAATGTGGACATGGCTTTAGATCAGCAACTGCACACAGGAATTTATTCACTTCGCTTCTTCATTAACTTTAACCCCAAATGTGATAAGAGATTATTTATTTGCAGTTGTCAGTAATTTAAATATACATAATTAGCTTTCGTTGAAGCGTAAGATGCACGTGCAATAATCTGACATTGATTTGATTATGAGTGAAACTACACTGATAACGATTAACGGAAGTTATTCTTTAGGAAAGTACATCCTAGAATTGCGCATAGATAATCAATTGCACCAATGAATGACTCATAGTTAAGATGAAGTGTAAAGCAAAATAAAGCTACAGTCTTAAGGGGCACACCTAGTGTGAAATTTAAAAAAAAAAATCGATTTTTTTTCATATTTCGATAAGTTATACCTTTAAAAATAACATACTAAAATTTTAAATCGATATCTCAAATAGTTTTTGAGTTACAGCCATTTGAAGAGTAACTGCTCGGCAGTTAATAGTTGTATTAGTATACGGGACGTACCTGAGGTATTGTTCGGAGTCTACCGTCTCTTCCTAATGGTTGCAACCGTTATAATACGATTCCAGTTTCTATTGTAGGCTTTCAGGTATACAGACATATATATGTATATATATGGGCCTGGAATAGCAGATTAGCCGTAAGTATGATTTTAATCCATTTATTACAGTGAAAACGATCATTTTATCTTTAAACGCGTTTTTCTCGAAACAGCATTTTTCAAATTTGCTGCAGTGATAATTCGGAGACAAATGATCCGATCACTATCAAATTTTTTCTGCATGTTCTGTATATAGTTCTCCATACAATGACCTACCAGTTTTTTGATCTGATCAAAATTTTGGGTACAATTCAACTTTTTTTTAAAAAAACGCCGACATTTTGTCAATTTTTGATTTTTTTTTTTCGATCGTAGGTCATTGTACGGACAATATCTTCTAGTTTAACGAGAATTGTTTTTTTTATATTTCATCCACGGAGAAGGCTGGAATCACTGCAGCAGTGGAGGACCTTTTTTTTGTAGCGCCGTCGGAGATAGCGTGTATTTGGAAAAATATTTAATTTTTTTCTTCAAAAATTTTACTGTGTATTCTTAAAATATGTATACATATACCCTTCAAATTTTAAAAATATTGATACAGTAGTTTTTTTTTTTTAATTCCCAAAAATCGCCTTTTTTTAGGCTGTCACACTAGGTGTGCCCCTTAAACAAAAATAAAGGATAAACACCGGCATGACATCAAATGAAGGACGTTTATAATTCCATCTTTTTTACTCGTGTTGTGGTCATATTAGATTTTCGGAAGAATACCGAGATAAAGTAATGTTGCAATAATATATGTAATGTTAGGGAACGAACACATAAAGATCATAATTACCGTCACTCTTAAGTAGATACAATAGCTCGCCACAAGCAAGCAGCAGAGACAGGAAATGAACGCTATCACGGACTTCTTCAAAATGAATTAAAACGAAAAACAACGCGCAAAAAGGGAATATTAGCGGGATGTCATCGGGGGAAAGAGACACAACATGCGGTTTGACAAGCAACAATATTTTTCTCATGGATCTGTTCTTTTTGACATTTGGTGTTGCCATTCTGTTACATCCCCACCTCCGTGAATTAGTCCAATTCACTATTATCCAAATTAAGAATAGCCAACTTGGATATAGGTCGTCGCAATACTCCTGATTTAGTTGATACGTCTGCTCGTCTTATTTCACCATCCACTCCGTGATATACACGCACCACTCTTCCACGACACCACTGCATCCTTGGCAAATTCGGGTCACAAATGAAAACCAGGTCTCCCTCCTTTAAAGGTTTTGTCCTTCGACACCACTTAACACGCCTCATCAACTGAGGTAGATTTTCCGTAATCCAACGCTTCCAGAATCGATCCCTCAGTTGCCGTGCAATTCGCCATTGCTTACGCACGAAATATAACTTTTCATCTGGTTCTTGTAAGCTTGGAGTTTGTGCTGCATTGGCAGTGCCGAGAAGAAAATGGTTCGGAGTCAGTGGCTCTTCTTGGTCTACAGAGATTCGTAGATGTGTCACAGGGCGGGAGTTTACAACGTTTAACGAAGAGCCTGCATATAAGCCCACTCAATCCTCTTACTCATAGGAAGCTTGTCGATTAGTTCATCCAATAACGTGGCACTACTCAAGTACTGTTGGCTATCCGCAGACTGCAAAAATGATGCGAAGTTTTTTACCTTTGTCGCAAATGGTATCAATTTTTCTAAAAAGCCTTCGGAAACTGGAGAAATATCGTGGATTTGTTTAAGTCGGCTGCGTATCAATTGACGAAGTTGTTCAATCACAGCACTCACGTTTCCTGGATGAATCAGCAATGATTTTACAATTTCCTTTGCCTCACCCTTTCCTTTTTTGCAAGCGTATACTATTTTCTAGATTGCTGTAGTTATATGCTGAAGTTGTCTCAGTGAATGTTGTGAAGAACATTGGCCAATCCTCAGCCTGTCCGTTAAACTCTGGCAAGTCTATAATTTTTCTTAAAGTGGCAGGTTGAGATGGTGTTATCCTGTCAATATTGTTGGATGTGGATGCAATCAAAGAGGCGTTACGGTTGTGATATAATTCGGCAGATGGAATGCAGTTACTTATGCTTCTGTACGGTACGTGGTATCCTGACGACCATAACGGAATGGTTGTTGGCACAGATGTACTGGGCGGTACTGTACTGTAGTTGTGAAGAAGAATTTCGTTTGTCGATGAACAACTAACAACGGGAGACGGCGTGGCTGGGCGCATAGAAAACGGCGATAAATACGATAGCATGGCGGTACTCGTCTGTTGTGTGGTGGATACCGTGATTGATAACTGTGAGGCTATTACAATTGTGGGCTCAAAACTGTTACATACTGTGGAGGTGTATGAGGTGGATAACGGCAACAATGTGTTCGGTACATTCAATTGAACGGCGTTGGCTTGTAGAACCTGCCTCAATGTCTGACTCTGTAAATCACGCTCCTTAAGCTTTTCTTCTGTGTTTTTAACCTGGCATTCCAAAGCGTTTACTTGCCTTCGCATTATCTCCAAAGGATTATCTGAAATGGAAACGTTTGGTGAAATAAGGGGCTGAGCTATAGGAGTACCGACCGTGGAAGCAGTGGTGGATGTATGGGCAACAGCTTCAGATTTTTGTTCTATTAGAATGTTGGTAGTTGTAGCTTGCGGCTGATTTAGACGTGGACTTTTCCGTGGCGGTGTACGTTGCATTGGCTTGCTCTGAGATTTGTACTCTGCGGCGGCTAGGGGAGTCTCAGACTGGCTTGATGTGATGGCTTCACTATGTACACTGCTACGCATTGAAAAGTGCGAAATAAAAATTTGTTCCGCCACAAGCGAGCAGCAGAGACAGGAAATGAACAGTCCAAACCAAATGGTGTGAAATTCAGTTTATTTCTAGGAAATTCAAATTGAATATAAATTTAAAGATACAATGTGTAAGACTTACCGCGGTTTGTGTCTCTTCCCCGTGTGCTCGCTATGACGGACTTCTTCAAAATGAATTAAAACGAAAAACAACGCGCAAAAAGGGAATTTTAGCGGGATGTCATCGGGGGAAAGAGACACAACCTGCGGTTTGACAAGCAACTATATTTTTCTCATGGATCTGTTCTTTTTGACATTTGGTGTTGGCGTTCTGTTACAGTATCCTCAATGTATCAGAAATCAGCCACCAATGTTATTAAATATGAAAACAAGCACGTACTTAACACTCGAAAAAGTAACATTCTTGCGTGACTTTGATAAGTTTTTTTTAAACAGAACATCAAGCTCGGAAATATTGAACTGTAGATCGCTTGAAATTCAAACAAACACGTGGAATATAAAAGCTGCCATTATTTCATAACGAGAAACTGAGCGGGGGAAGGAATATAGACTCATGCAAATCACACGGTTTAGCCACACTAAATACTAAGCAAGGGAGGCACTTAAGTAGGTACTGTAGTGGTGAGCACTAAGCTCACCAGATATGTAGATAAAGATCAGATACTCGGCAGGACGGCGGGTAAAAGGCTTAAAAGTGATATTGAACGAAGTCCTCGAATATCAATTGCAAATTTGTTACATTATATTATTGCGATGACCCCCTAAAATTGAATAGCGCCGTCTATGTTTGAAGAACAGAAAACTCGTTCAACGAGGAAATGATGGAATCACTTTAACAACTGATAGCGAATTTTCCGGAAAAACGGGAAGCAGTATGGGCAACTGGTTGGCACAGAAAACTCTCGAAAGATGTCAGGGAGTATAAATACCGGCATCACACAGAGGTGAAGTCAGTTCTAAAGTTGAAGTTGAAAAACGAATTACGAGTAATGATAAAGTAGTTTAAGTAAAAGATAAAGTAAACTAAAAGTAAAAGTGGTTGATAAAAGTGATTTAATTGCAATTTTTAGTTGTATTGAACAAAGCGATTGTATTGAGAGGAATAAGTTTTAAAGCCACACAAACATTTTACATTGGTGTCAGAAGTGAGATACGATTTGTTGTGTGTAAAAGAAAAAAAATCTGTTTTTGATTTGCATTGAAGCTATCATGAAGTCCAAAACCTATTGCAGTTGATCCTCGTTCAACTCAAATCTGAGTTAAATAAGAGAAAACTCAGCGCAAGTGGAGGAAAAAGCGACTTGATGCTCTGACATCAGGACACTTTGAACAACTAGGGACTTGATTCATACGCATACTCCTTCCCCTTTGACATTGACGAGGAAGAACCGATTAGAACCGGCTATGGTGAAACTCCTCTTGTTGAAAATTTACGAATAGAAGAACAGTCCAGAGTATGAAAATCAGGAACAAAATCAGTACTGCAATATCTAAAACTTGGTAGAAAACCGATCGGTGAGATGTAGCAAGTATACATAAGGCGGAAAATATGGACGTACACAACTCGTTCAACATCATATTGACTCCGGAGATGCCCGACCAATCCGTAGATAGAAGTTGCCGAAATGATGTCCAAGATGAAAGTTGAGTGGCGGATTGAAAATTCGCAGAATCCGTGAGCATCTCCAGTAGTCGGCAGCACATGGGTGGTTTTGTGACCTGAAGAACGGCAAGTAGAGATTAATCGAAAAGATCGTGAGAAAACAGCCTTCACTACAGGGAGCGGTCTACGGTGATGCCGTTTGGACTATGTAACGCTCCAGTCATCTTAGAGCGATTGATGGAACGCACATTGCAAGGGCTCACGTGGAAAACCTACCTAGACGACGTCATCGTTAATGGCAAGAGCATACTAAAAGAAGTGTTTTAGGGATTGGGAAGAAGAAAAATGTACCTTGTTCCGTAGAGAAGTAAAATACCTGGGTCACAATACATCGAAGCGAAGAAAAGTTGGGCTGTTTCCAAAGATAAACACCAACTGAGAAGCTTTTTGAAACTTGCACGTACTACAGAAGTTTCGTAAAGGATTTTGCTGGTATTGCATAGAGCCTGCATCAACTTACGAAAAATGTCGGCCTTGTTCCGGTGATCTGGTTATTGTCAAAAAGAATTCCAAAAGCTAAAGCATCAGCTTTACAATGTCCCCATTTTGGGTTACCCCACACCCGGAAAAATGTTCATTGTGAACCCTGACGCTAGCAACGTTGGAGTCGGAGCTGTGATCTCTCAAGACCATGATGGTCAAGAGAAAGTGGTTGCGTATTAGAGTAATGTACTCTCCAGACCTGAACGGGACTACTGCGTAACTTGGCTTGAGCTTCTGGCAACGAAGTATTTCCATAAGTACCTCTATCGACAAAAGCTCATTCTTCGCACAGACCACGCAACTCTAAAAAGGCTACTACATTTTAAGGAGCCTGAAGGCGAAGTTGCGTGAGGGATCGTGCAGTTGCAAAGTTACGACTTTGAAGTGCAACACACCAAGAGAAAATTCCACTCAAATGCTGATGCTCCCTCTCGTGCACCGTGCGGAGTCAAATGTGAACACTGCAACCGTAAAGAAGCGAAAGAACAGCTATCCGAATGATCAGGACTAAGCCAGTAGAGAGTACTGACAAAATCCATTCCTCCCATTAGGCAGACAATGACATCGAACCAATATTGGTCTGGAATGAACAAGAGGAAAGACCAAGCTGACAGGACCAAAATGGTTTCCTAAAAGGAAAATGGGAATGTGCACATGGAACAACATCTCGTATGGAGCTAATGTCGAGAATTGATACAAAAAGTGCATAACGTGTGCTTCTAGCAAAAGTCCAAAAGTAAGGTTACAGGGAAGAACACACTAATTCAATGACATCAACATCGTTAGGGCGAACCTAATACGAGTGGACAACTTCGTAATTAAGCTGACTCGAAGGCACATTGCAAGAGCAATGACCTCGATGAATAACCTGATATCTGGGGCTTACTACCCCAATTACCTTTACCACGAGAGTGTGCGATCTGACGGCTTCGTTCCACCGGAAGCATTCCTCTACCTAGATCAGATAGGGTTGATCCAGGATATATCAGCGGTGCCGTTAATTTTCCATGTCGCTCGGACAGCTGGGGACAGGCGACTCAACTACAAAAGAGACGTCGCACACGGCAGTGTGGATCGCCTCAGGTTCAGTAGGGCGGTGGGGAATCGCGATAAGAGGGATGTCGTTCGGCAGCACCAGCATTTCTGGTGGTTGAATGATGGGGAAGATGTTTCGTCGTCGTTTCCGTCAATTACGGACCAGCCTCACTAATGAGGCAGAGCTGACCAATCCGTTTTCTCTGTGAATAGCGATGGCCAGCTTGCATAGGTTTAGGTTAGCATTTAAGAAACATATACATATATCAGTGTATACAAAGGTGTATACTGATATATGTATATGATTGTGTATAACGTCTATGTGTTTATGTGTGTATTGTACATTTGGTTTAGGTAGGCTAAGGTTTATTTTAAGTTAGATACTAAGTTTTTATTAAAAAAAAAAAAGTCCATATGCTAAGTTTTGTTAAAAATTTTTTTTCTTAGCTTTAAGTATAGAAAATAAATATCCATAAAGAAAATGTAAATGAAGTCGAAAGACATAGATATAAGAATATAGATTAGCTTAGAGTGCCTGTGTGGGGCCAGTAAGTTAGTATAAGATTGTTAAGTAATTGTAAGCTAGCATTTAAGCATTTTTTGTTAGTATGTAAGAGTTATTGATTAGAAAATAAAATGCGTTTAAAACTAAAACTAAACTAAACATCAACATCGTTGGCCCGTTTACAGAAACCGTTAATGACAACCGATACACCCTCGTGGTCATGGATTACTTCAGTAAGTGGCCTGAAGTGACAAAGAAGAATACAAAGACATCGCTACTACATCCTCAATCAGATGGAATGGCCGAGCGATTATGTCTAAGGTCGTCGGCAACTACCAGCGGAACTGGGATCGATACGAATTTCTTAATGGCCTACCGAAATACGGTTCATAGTTCAACAGGACATACACCAGCCGAGATTTTGTTTGGTTAAACAGTTCGGTTGGCAAGTGAAACGAAATTCGGATCCCCACCTACAGACCCTTAGGAGGTGAGCTACTATGTGGATGACTTGCGCAGTGGCATTCATAAATTGCACGAAAACACCCTAAACACGCTGAGAGCAGCAGCATTAAGACCAACTACGACATCAAAGCAAAATCTTCTGGCTTCAACGAGGGAGACCTAGTGTGGTTGTCTAATCATCTGCATAAGAAAGGCAAATCAGCAAAATTACAACAACGCATTACTGAGATTGTCTATCGGATTCAGCGTGGAAATCGAGAGAAAATGAATTTGATCCATGTGGATAGAATGTGCAACTTCAACAGAACGATGAATGATGAAGTTTTTCGGTACGAACAACTTTAAGGAGGGAGCAGTGTGATAACCCTTCAAATTTGAACAACGCCATCTATACAGATGGCAGGGACTATAAATACCGGCATCCCATAGATGTGAATTCAGTTCTAAAGTTGAATTTGAAAAATGAATTACGAGCAATAAAGTGATTTAAGTAAAAGATAAAGTAAAATAAAAGTGGTTGATATAAGTATTGTATTGCAATTTGTAGTTGTATTGAACAAAGCGATTGTATTGAGAGGAACAATCTGTCACAACCATTTTACATTATTAATGAATTATACTTGTAACCCGCACATGTATATACGAGTATGTGCGTATCTATCGTAACATTGTACCAAAAGTAAATAAAGCTCCTTACCTGTTTTTTTGTCATCCGACGTGAACGGAAAAAACAAAGAAAACCTAACGAAATCCCAAAATAAACTTGCACAGTTATACTCTCACATCACAACCGATGAACAGGCGAAAGGCAATAGAAGAAGTGCAAAGTCGAAGCACAGACAAACGGGCTACAATGTTTAAGAGATTCAATCGTCGGAAAATACTGAAGACGAGCAGTATAATTTTGAATAGATTGAAAAACTATTTTAGCGTAACAAAGAACTTCCGCAAAGTTTTCTCTCGGCAATCAGTTACGAAGAAAAAACTGCAGCTTTTACGAAACCCAAAGTCAGCAAAGCAATAAAAAGGATAAACCGGGGACTTGCAGTCAAACCGGATCATCAAAAGTATGGGCGAGAATCAGAAATCATGCATTTTAATGACTCAGGAGGGTGAACCTTTTTGATCTTTTTTTATAAAGGCAAATGATACACGAGTAATTGTAACAACTGCCGATCGGTGAAGCTGGTGTTGCATACTATGGAAATAAGGGAACAAGTTCTAGACAATCGACAGGGCGGGTTAATTAAACTCCGAACTGGATGTACGGTAAAACGAAAGTTAAATGCACAGCGGGGATAACTGAAGAGTTCGAAGTTCGATTCGTAGGACATGAAGACTGTTCCTTTCTAATATCGTGCAAGATTTTCATTTGAAATAGCACATTGTTTAGTCCAGAACAACTTGTCTTCTTTTTGCCTATGACAGCGCTATTGTAAGCAACCACAGGAAGTCCTTCATGAAATTCTTAATAATTGGATAAAAGCGCCCTTTGTCTGAACTCGCAAACTCAAGACCTATCATCTATTTAGGAGAAGAGAGTCTGCCAAACTATAAATGTTTATTAAGTCTCTGTCGAACACTACCAAGGAAATAACGATAGTACATAAAGTTAGAGTGGAGTGTTTTAAATAGCATTACAACTCCGCAGTATTTTGGAACAGAAAAATGTTACTTAAACTTAAAGGATTGCTGTCCACGCCAGACGGGCGTGTCTGTATCTGTATACAGAAAATATGACAACGAAGAAAGTGAAAATGTTGCGTATAGCAGGGGGTAGCAATGTAAATAATTGGTAGAAATATGTCCTATGCTAATTCTACGCGTTACGTTTTTCCATCGCTAATATATCTTTTCAACCTTTAGTAAAACTTTTAATCATTTTTCTTATAATATCTCCATCTCTATTTCCTCGATCATGCACTTCTTACGTTTTTCTTCGGCGAAGCAACTTTTCGTTCCTCCTCACATTGCTCACAGAACGCTTAAGCAATAGCTCAGCTTCGTAGACGAGTTGTTTTTTTTAAATAAGCTTGAATGTTACCCTTACTCGTGGGCTTCATCGGGAGAAATCCACCACATCAGTCGCATTGTTGACTGATATCGATGCCACTGGTCTTCAGGACCACTTCTTATGTGTCTGGATATCCGTAGAATGAACTGTACATCTACTAGTTTATTAGCTGCTCGAAGATTTCGGACATTTTTAATACTGGAGGAGTTCCTTGCATCGATCGCAACATCCATCCAAAGATCAATGTTGATCCATAAAACAATCAAGAGAGCTATATACATAATCCTTTGTGAATCTTGGAAATTGTATGATATATATATTGATATTTAATCTCGCAGCCTAGTTAAGTAACCCAGGTTGGTTCCCATATTACTAATGATGTCCTCATTTCCCATTTTGGTGTTAAAATCGCCAAAAACTATCTTAACGTCATACTCAGGATATTGGTCGGAGAAATATTTTCGGGACCACCTATTCTTATGTGTGCATATTAGGGTATTATTGGTGGATTAACATTAACATTCCGTTAGCTTAGGGCGTTTTACCTTAACCGCTTACAATAATTCCGCACCCAAATAATAGAAGCAGCTTTCTATAGAAACACAGTTTTTCGTCCTTTTTTTGGCCGACCCATCTCACAACATTTTGTGGATGGAAATTATACCTACTTTATTGCAATATACGGCCTCTTCTAGTTGTTCGGCTGCACGTATCCGGTTTTAAGTCCCAATATTCGATTTGACTTAGTCGGATAGCTAACCTCATGTACAACCCTCAATCTCAAGGGTTAGGTACATATTTTCTTCAGGGTATGAGAGATGCCGTTGACCCATTAAGGGTATACCCGTTGATTCAATCGCTTCAATTTATCCGAATTTTCTTCATACCGCTGAGTGCCTATAATAATCTTACAAAACCAGGTTTAGTTTCGACGTATTAAGCTTCTTTTGTGTCGATGAAACCATGATTACTGGTACAACTGCCTCAAGGGTACTACTCTTCATGCTGTAACCTATTCCAGCAGCTATACTATTGAATAATTAGTTTTATTTGTGTGATCAAACGGAAGCCACTACTTGCAATAGATTGTATTCCAAAGTTTGTTTACTTGATTTGCTTTTTAAAATGCATGACCCATTTATTTTACCTTCTAAGATCGGTTACAGTTTTAAAAATCTTTATCAGCTACAGCGATATTCTATATTAAAAATTATCTAATGATGTGTGGCGATCTGAACTAAGCGAACGTCACCAGCCCGGCTAGCTCAGTCGGTAGAGCATGAGACTCTTAATCTCAGGGTCGTGGGTTCGAGCCCCACGTTGGGCGAAACATTATTTTTGTGATGTGATCACTTTCAGCGATAATGGTCGAACTGCGTTTTCTACGCAACGTACAGGCAAGTACGAGGAAAAAAAAATAGATGGCCAAAAATAATGGTTCAAATATAAGCTAACTGTACACTGCTAAATCGTCGATGGCGAAAATGTAAATGCAAATAAAATTCGTTTCATTCGAAAATCATTTCAAATCAATCCACTTCGTATTGGCGGTGCCGATGGAGATTAAAAAATTGCAATGTTAACTAAGGAAATATTTTTTTGGAAATAATCAGATGTGTTTTTTTGACGTTCAGACTTTTTGTTTAAATAAAACACAAAGAAATTAACTTGATGACGATTTATTAAATTCATTCGAAAGATTATTGCATGCCATTTAATATTTGAAAATAGTCAATCACGGCTGCCTCATACAAAGCCCATTCTAGACGTCCATTTGTCGATCACTTTTTCGAACAATTGGAAGCGCATGAATATCGTGTATCACTCAAATGTTTTACTCCAAAGCGTCAATCGTTGCTGGTTTATTGGCATAAACTACTGACGTAGCCCCACAGAAAATAATCCAATGGCGTCAAATCTCACGATATTGGTAGGTCCATTTTTTGAAATTTTCCAAATCATGTTTTCAATAAAGCGATGTTTTCGTTGGTAGTATGGAGGGGGGCGCCAGCCTTCTGGAACCACAGTTCTTCCATATTGATGTCATGTAAATTTGGGAACAAATAATCGTTGATCATCGCATTGTACCGGTGTCTATTTACAGTAAATTGCGCTGCGGCCTCATTTTTGAAGAAATATGGACCGATGATGCCACTGGCGGCGTTCAATCTGCGCCATACGGTACATTTTTATGGATGTAATTGCATCTGGAGAACTTTTTGAGGATGGTCCTCGCTCCAAATACGGCAAATCTGTTTATTTACGAAGCCATTTAACAAGAAAAGAACCTCGTCACTGAACAAAACTGTATAGTTAAAAACTGGATCAACTACCAGTCGATTTAAAGCCCAATTACCAAGCAATAAATAGTCACGCGGCT
Organism: Volucella bombylans; assembly: GCA_949129095.1. Classification (NCBI taxonomy): domain Eukaryota; kingdom Metazoa; phylum Arthropoda; class Insecta; order Diptera; family Syrphidae; genus Volucella; species Volucella bombylans. The sequence continues at coordinate 123,570,384 of OX422140.1, read as the reverse complement.
TTAGTCCTTGCATCAATTGAATCTTATGATGTACGAAATTTTGCAACAATTCGATAAATAACATAACACGTTCAGATGGCCGACGATGTCTACCAAAATTTCGATTTTGGAACGATTTTTCAACAATTTTTCAACGATTCTTCAACAATCTTTCCATAACGAGATGGCACGCACTGTGCTGAAAAGAAATGAAGCTTGGCAGCTCAATGTGACAGCTGATTTGACATCTAATCCCTATTGAAAAGTCTGACACTAAAAACAAACACCCTCTGTACAGGGTGCCCCGGATAATGTTTCGAAGCATGAAGGGGAGTTTCCTAGACAAGAAAACATCTTTAAAATTTATGGGTGTATGGTAACAAATGGGATATCGTTGAAATCGTAATCATGAGTGCTTTAATTATTTTACAGTACATGTTGCCGTAAAATTAAAGTTTCAAAAGTTTTCATTTTGCACCCTAGAGAGGCTTAATACTTTTGATGAAATTGTGAATCTCTCTGATAGAGAGTATAGTGTCATTAATGTACTTAGAGTACTGCATTAACATAAAATTTACTCCGCAGTTTCTTCGTCATCAATGCAAAGATGACATTTTTACTGAATAAGACCTAAGACCGGTTAAAAATCCAACTAGCTTTCTGTTATCATCCATTTTGAGTTGTAGGTATTATTTAAATTTTTTGTGAAAGGGTTTGATGGCTCTTTTAGATTGACGAACCCTGGGATGTTTCCCACATTTTGTTCCTTAACTATTTATTGCTGAGTTAATTGCTGGCTTTGGAAGAATCAGCCGAACTGTTTCTAGCAAGTTTGTCGGCTATTTCCCTTCCGTCAGCATCTACATATACGACCAGGCACCCACCAAAATTTTACTTTGTTGGGTATTGAAGTAGTGCATGACTGATTTGGAGTCAATGAGAGCCTAATGCTTTAATGGATGCTGGACTGTCCGTTAATATATAGATGCGGACACTCTTCGAGGACGAAATACATAGATAAAATTTGGAAAAAATATTTTAAATTTTTTATTGGTTGTGTTTTTCTTCCTTAGAACACATATGAATGTATGTAAATTGCACTCAATCACGGATGAGAGAATGTCAAATTTCGATACTCGAAGCCCAATAACAAGTGCGGGAATACCAAATGTGTATTTCTTCGTGACGAGTAGCTCGATCAAGTGTGCGGGTATTTTCCCCCTGGTTTAGCAGAAGGCGTTCACAGCTGCGAAGACGTTTTACATTACATCAGAAGTAATCCAAATACCAGTCTTAGGCAACTAATCAGGACTTACATCTGGATAATTGTACATTCAGAAGGGAAGCATGCATTCCATCATATACCAGTACAGGGACTCGAAATCTACGAATCAGAGAAGCGCTTAAAATTCTGCAATTAGAAAGACACTTTATTGGTCGGATTCTATGGACGGATGAGTCCCAATTCACCAGGGGTGAATTTAAAACTAATTTCCACAATTTAACCCAACGCAATCAAAAATAGAGCTGATCATAACCTATCGGCTTCCTCCAAGAGTATAAGTATATCACCCGGTGCATGTGAAAGCGCTCAAGCTCAAGCTTAATGTGACAGACGAAGTCAATTTGCAGATGATCAGAGCACACATTCTGTTATTTGACTAGAGAGATGGATTGAAGGCGCAAAAAAAACATTTTATATATTTATATGTATATGTATGTAGGAAATAAGATAAGTAGGTTAAATAGTTAAACCAAATACTGCAACATGTTACTACGACGTGACATTTATTTGTTGATTAGGTAGGTAAATACTTGTTAAAAACATTAACGTAGCATTCCAAAAATTATTGCTAATTTAATTTTCGAAAATCTTAAAATTTAAATATTTGGGTCTTTTAGCGCGCGTCATCGATAACCAAATAATGAAAAGCGGATATGGTGGGACCATATATTGGTGAGTCACTTTTATTTTTAATTGAACAAATTATTTTGGTGGTTCGCAATATTTATCGCTTTTTAATCAGTCCTAAAAAAACCGCTGAAGTTATTGTACATTCACAAATGCGAACAAGTGATAACGTTTTGAAATTATTATCTTAGGCTCAAATTCATCTATTTATAGCTAACTTGGGACTTAGAAGGCAAACTAAAAAAATTCGCAGACCACTTTACCGAAATAAAAGAAAATCCAAGAAATATGCCATGTCTTATCTTAATCTAACTTAAAAGTTTTTATAATTATAATTATAAAAACAGCGCATAGAAAAATAGTTATGAAATTTAGTCCGATATATTAGATCAAAACTGTATATCTTTTTGTTACGTTAACAAATGGGGAATCAGTTTTCATTAAAAATGTTCTCAATAAACGAATATATCGAAGCGTTTGAGTAAAAGTGTTTTGTCAGGTAATTTTTATGCTTTGTGTAGAACTGTTTAGATCGGGGTTTTGTAAGGCATTGGCTTTGTCTTTCAGTTTTGTATCGAAATATATCAAAACCGCTGTTTTGATTCGTCGAATATCTACTAATTGACCGTTAGGTTGTTGTACACTCCGAGATATGAGTACGAGGTAACCACTCGGGCGGTGTTAATTTGAATGGAACCCACATTGTGGGAGGAGATGGAACGTCTAAGTCTCAGGAGGGATACCCTAACAGAAAATCAAAGGGAATGAGACCCGAAACTGGTCACTTGTTTACTGAAAGATATTAATGGCTTGACATTGCCTGCCCGCTATTTGTTCCTAGGGATCTGGAGCTGGCCAGTTCCCTGCGACATTCAAGTGTCTCATAATCGAACGGAATGTGATTTCATATTATTATATACTATACCGTCACCCTAAATTTTATAGCTTGCATGCTGGTTTCTAGTTATTTGAAGGGTTATTTTCATGCAAGTTATGTCATTCGCCTTTTTCAGCGCAGAGCACCAGATAATTATGCCATACATGAGAATTTGTCTAACGACAATCGTATAGATCCAGTACAAGACTTTGTGTGATAAACTACACTTTGAACCTACAGCCTTCATGAGCGAGTAGATGGCAGTTTAATAAGAAAAGAATATCTTAGGGATCTGGTGGAGAACATAGTAAGTACGACAACGCTTCCAAAAAAAGAATAAAGGCTATTTTGACCAAATCACAGTCAACCAGATTGATTATATTGAGATCGAAAAAGCGTCAGCATTTGGTATATCAGAACTTTTCAGCGAAAAGGAGGCAAAAATACGGATAAACTGCTGCGAGGAAATGCCTTAAAACTGCATTCGTAAGAATCCCCTATCTCATGCCATATGTAAACAGTTGGACCGAGTCTCTCAAATTCAAATTTCAAGAAATTCTATGAATCCAAATTAAATACAGAAGACAGGTAGCGACATTGCCAACAAGCCATCAGAGACGTCGCATGGAATGTGCCGAGTTTCTTCGGCGTATGAAGCGAAAGGAGAAAGAAGACATCAGCTTTTTTTGAACGAAAAAGAGACAGGTAGAAAAATGCCAATCGAGGCCATGTAGAGGTGCTACTTCGGAAAAAGTGATAATTTTTTAAATAGCCAGTCAGGGACAAATATTTTTATCGTGGCTATAAAACCAAAATACCTACCATATACTAAACCCAGTTCGTAGTGCAACTCAAGCAATTATCGAATGAAAATGGTGATCGTACTACTACTTTATTGATTTTTGTTTTCTTTTTCTTCGAGCAACATTTTAAACACTGACCTACGGGAAAGTATATAATTTGACTGGAAGTTGCTTTCATATTGAGTTTCTGATAGATATTGTGTTGAGATAGTACGAGTATACCTATAATAGCTAGAAAATTTGCTGGCATTTCAACTGCCCTTGCAGTCCTTCCTTGTTGAAATCACCGAACTCGACGCTATGATTGCCTTTGATATTTAAATTCTACCTCAATACATATATGTATCATTCAGATTCCAATAATATATTTCCAACTCTTGCAAACCATTTTATTATCCCTTCTTCAAAATATTGAAATACAAATCCCTACACCAGATTCTTCTGCCATAATATTCTGCGTCTTCATCCATACTCTTATAACTACCATAGCCCTTCCCATTACTTACCTGTTCTTTTCTAATAAAGCAGCTATGAAAATTCGTGGATAAAGTGGGATGGACTATTCTGTGGCCTCCAAGGTCTTCGTACGTGAACGAAGTGGACTTTTATCTATGAAGCACATTGTTTATTCTTCAGAAATAATAACATAGGATGACTTCAACTATAGGATTGACGCGGTAGCTGCGAAGGTCCGAAAAGGATTGGAAAGAATGGCCATTGTTAAAGCCTTTGAAAGGCGAGCTCTGGCATGCATACAGAGCAGTGGTTTTCACCTTAAACAATTAATATGATACAAGGTTTGAGGTAAAAAATAAAAATGTAATTTAATTTAATTTAATTTAATTTAATATTTTACCTGTTTCAATAAGTTGGGTCGTATCTTGAAAACTATTGACTTGAGATGAGATGATCTGACATTTTTTTATTTACAAATACTGGGTACACATTTCAAAGTTGTAAAAAATGGGGGTTAGTTACCAAGTCAAAATTTTAAGTTTTAAAAATCATTTTCATCTTCAATAAATGTTGACAATTATGTGGCAATATTTACAACTAAAGTACTCATAATTACGAGTTCTACGACACCCCATTTGTTACCATACACGGAAAAATGTTATTTTCAATAGAAGTCAAAACCGGACAGCTTTGCTTACAGCGTCTGTATCTCGGTGGGATGCATTTCTGAACCCCACCCAACCAATACGATTATTTTCTCCAAATATGTATATCAAAGAATCTCTCCTTAAAGTAAATACTTTACATATATGTACACATTATCCGGAACTTCCTGTGGCCGGATATTATTTTTTGCTATTTTAACTTTAAAAGCACCTACCATTTTTATGACTTAAAATTGATCAAGGAGCTGCTGAATATTTTTGGGGCAGGATTTGTAAAAAAAGTTCGCTCATATACCGAAAGCTTAAGACTTCTTGCTTAGACGACCACTTACAACAAATCTGCACTTAAATAGATGCTGTTTCTGTTCTCTGCAGCATAGTTTACAGCTGTTCATCGTCCTTTTGTCCAGCTCATTCCACTGCTCTTATTGGATGGCGGTGCTATCTACTTTATAGCAACCAAGATCCTCCGCATCTTGTTTGGTTGCATGTGGTCTCTTTAATGACCTAACATTGCATAATGCAAATGTTGTCCATATTTATTTTACAGGTAGTCAATAGTGAAGCCAATCTGTCCTTATGCGGGGCTGTTGGTTGCTACACACAATCGACAATCATGCTTTTTTTAAATATATATATACTTTGGATAGATGAGGTCAATTATTTTACCACAATAACCCACTTCGGAGATATGAGAGCTGCTATGAGGCTATCCGCCACCATCTCCATTTCAACATTCTGATTAGATCTATTTGAGCTCGGTCTCAAACACGTTGAAGTAGCATACATAAGAATCTGCGATGATGATTGTTAACGCGACCGTGGATTCAATCAATTTAATTCAATTTATCGGAAGGGTAATTCAAGTATTGTACATTCGAAATTAAAACTTAAATTTCAGTTCGACAAAATAACCATTTGCTTGGTATTTGCCTGCCATCTAGGCATCAATATTATTAATCTACCCACCTGAGTTTGACAATCCATAACCTATACCTCTTTCACTCACTCGCACTATCCCTAATCCAATTGACATTTGTACTGGATTATTTAACTTTTTTTTTATTTTTTTTAATGAAACAAAAGTGAGAGTTGCCAGTGCAACGAGAGAATTGAATGAAATAATAGGAGAGTTTTCATCACACAGTTTCGCATTCGCAGTGCATCTTACGCTTAAGTAAAATTGTTATTCTACGCACGTATTTTCCACAGAAAATATTAAAAAACATTCAAATCGAATTTTCCATATCGTAAAGAAGTAATTTTATTTATTTAAGTGTTCTATAATCAATCATGTGTGGCGGATTTACGTGTTCGAAAAACGCTCTGATTGCTCTAAACATCCTCTATGTGGTAAGTCTTCCAAAAGGGTTTCTGTGTTTTATCGATTTTTCCTTTGTTTTAAATTATACGGAAATGAAGAGATTCCCTCGCAAAACATAAAAAAAATACATTTTCTTTTGTAATGTATTGATCGAAAATTTTAATTTAATTGCAGCTAGTTGGCTTCCTGCTTATTGGAGTTGGTGTTTATGGACGCGCTGCTTCCATAGTGACAAATCTTCCTATTGTCGGTGGTATACTGGCATGTGGTATTATCCTCATAATGATATCAATGCTCGGACTTGCTGGAGCTGTTAAACATCATCAAGTTATGCTGTTCTTCGTATCCTTTTTGAAATTATTCCAATTTTCCCATTTCATTTCGTTGTATTTGCTTAATAATACGTTGAAGTGGACTGAATTTTATGTGATATGTGTATACGAATACACACTATATGTGAAAAGATTCACTCAAGGGTAATCTCTTATCAGTTGTGTGGGTTATTCCACATGGATTTGGTTTTCGACTGTGAGTGGCGTCACGAATTCGATTGGCGAGCATTAGCACTTAGTGAAGGAGATATTTCAACACGAAAATTCTAGTAGATCGTCCAAGTTATGAGTTCTGTGTGATTGTTGAGGTCTTAAAATAGATTGCTTCCCTGCCATTTGTTTACCGTAAAAAAATTCGTTGAAACGAATAGTTTTCCAATTCATATTCATGTGATACGGATAGGTGATTGAGAGCGACGTGAGTTATTTTACAATTAGAGAAAACAAGTTTCTGCTTTGTAAAGCATGCTCTAGCTGTGTCGTCGAACGATATTGAGGAAAGGAACAGATATGGAATCTTGGTGTCATAAAACACTGTGGATGAAGATAATATCTTGCACAAGATGTTATGTTTTCGATTTGATTAGGTTTAATAAAGATACTTAATGAAGGAGTTGCTCAGATTAAGCTTCGCATTAAGACTGATTATTTTGTGCACTTTGTTTAAGTGTTTGAAATAAGTGAGGGTAATTGCTTATTTTTTATTAACAATTTAATACCTTGAAATATGAAAGTAATAGAAAAGATTGTGTGAACAAAGAATTTCACCTTCATTTCGATGATTCATCAACCAGAAGTGCAAAGATTTTCGGTTTAACAAGTAAATGAGCACTGAATGAAATGGTAGCGTTCGTTAATTCTTTTAGCTTTTTAATTGCGATTGTAATATATACCGCTTACAAGATGATTACAAATGACTGCAAAATTCATGTAATTGTTCGCTTATTTGGTCTCCTATGGACAACGAACATTTCACGCAAAGCACGAATTGTTGACACTGGTGACTCGTTATTTTTGTGAAATGCTTTTACGACAATCGAACATTCAGCAGTTGTGTACGGCATCATGATCAAAAATGTATTGAATCGAACTTTGAAAATATGATAGAAAACGGACCTGAAACCCGTATCGCTACTGTGCCGCCTATAGAAAAAAATCAAACTCTTAGAGCGTTTTAGATTCAGCCTAAGCCAAATTAGTTTTTTCGGTAGGCATGTTGCATGAAACGATCGTCGATCTATGAGATTGGTAATGTTTATCTGATTCCATTTGGACATTATTTAGAGCATACAATGTTTACTGTGTTAGCCCGCGCATGTCTTCTTTTATTTACCGTTGAAATATGGAACGTGTTAGGTTAGGTTAAACAGGGATGTGATGGATATGCCATCACACAGACACTAGGCACCAAAACAGGCCCATCGCAGTCCCTGTGGAACCAAATGAATTTGTCTTCAAATGGTGGCAAAAACCTACACAATCGCCCTAGTGAAACACCCAATTTTCTGGCAAAAGCCAAAAAGGCCTTTGAAGGTCGTGCAGTCTATTTCCTCTAGGTTTTCGAAAAAATATTTCCCTAAAAATGTTCTTCGACTCCGAGATATTGCCTCGCATTCACACAGCATGTGTGTTATGTCCTCAACAGCTTGCAGATCACCACAGAATCTGCAGATATCCGTATCTAACAATTTGAGCCTCATTGCGTGCTGCCGCAGGAGACAGTGTCTTGTCAGAATTCCTATTACTGTCCTATGCTTATCCCTGTTTAGTTTTATTAACTTCCTAGATCTTTTGCCGTCAAAAAGCGGCCAAAGAGCCTTGGCTACCCTATGTCCTTCATAGCTTGCCCACCTTAGGTTGGCAGTATTTGTGATTTTTTCCTCGATAGTGCCCCTCACTATGCAAAGGGTTGGTTTGATATTGGCAACCTCACTATTGTCGAGTAGCCCTCCTTTTCTTGCATGCTCGTCCGCTCGTTCATTTCCTTTAATACCGCAGTGTCCTGCCACTCAGCACAGACTTACCCGGTTCTGACTGCATAGTACCTTAAGCACTGTGCGACAGCCCCTGACTGTATCACGTTGGTTGATTCGATTGCCTTGAGTGCGGCCTGGGTATCGATGTAGATAGCGTGATCTCTTTCGGATACCGATCTCATCTGCATTAGCTCAATCGCTCTGAGGACAACCAGAACCTTTGATTGAAAGACACTGCTTACGTCCGGTAGTCTTAAAGACACTACTGAGTCTTCTGAGAAGATACCAGAGCCTGTTCCTTCCTCTGTTTTTGAGCCATCTGTGAAAATTACAATTTCATTTCACCTGATTATTGCATTCTTTTCCCAGTCCTCCCTCTCCGGACAAATTATATCATACGGGATGTCGAAGTCGGCCAGGGAAGGAATTTCATCCGTTAGATGGCAGTAGCTCCGTTAGTACCGTGCCATGTGCGAAACTACTGCTACTGAAGTAACTCAGATTAGTAAGTCGTATCGCACTGTTGCCAGCCAGTTTTTTTTATCTATAAATCAAGCGGTGTTAAGTGCAAAAAGGTGTCTAATGCTGCCGGAGCGCACCTGTAATGGCTATGGAAGCCGTTCTTTGATCCGCCGCTAATTTTCCGTAAATTGTTTTCTTGTTTGTTGCTTTCCAACATACTAGTGCGCCGTATGTTAGTATGGGTCTTACCACCTCCGTATACAGCCAATACACCATAACAGGTTTTAAGCCCCAAATTTTTCTTATTGTTCTTTTGCAGATAAAAAGAGCCTTATATGCCTTTTTGATTCTTCCCGATTTAGTTTTTTGTCCAGAATCACACCCAGATACTTCGCGCTATCCGAAAGGGACAGGCCCAGTCCGTTGGGTTTTAGGAGTTTGAATTGCAGTATCTTGTACTTTCTGGTGAAAAGAATCATATGGAACGGGTAGTGTTACCAAGTTTGCTACTTCGCCGTTTCTGAAGTTGGCTTAATTTACGAGCCCTTTTTATAATTCTAAAAGCTACTCTATTTCAACCTCATTAGAAGAACCGAGAGTTGCTGATGCCTTTGTATGTGAGAGTTCTAATTATTTCCCTTTCTCTATTTTCGAATTTCGAATGGAATTTGGTCTTATTTTGCTATTCGAGCAGGTTTTTTTTGACGGCCTTTGAAGATGGAAATACCCCAATTGACAATCTTAGACTGGAGTTTTTCCGACTATTGGTAAGCATGTCCTTGAATACCGATACTTCTAGTAAGCGTTCATTCGTATTATTTCTCGCTCTCGTGATTCCTTTATATTTAATCGACTATAGTAAACGTTTAAGTATAACTAGTATTTCGTGCCATTTAAGCCGTCCCACGATAACTCGTCATCACATTTTCTCTGATGTTAGACTGGCCGCATACCGATGATATTGTATAAAGTTGTGTGGTTTGGTAAAAAATAAAAACAAAAGACAAAAAACACTCAAAAAATTATGAAGCGATAAACCTCAAAGAATCTAAATCTAACTTAAACACCGACACAGCTTGGCTTCTTCACTACGCATATTTTCCTAAGAATATATGGTGCCCGAAATATATATATACTGCCCGAAAACGTTTTCAAGTGTCGGTTCTTCTAATTAGCGTGGATAGTGGTGCAACAAAGCTGTGATGTGCGGTAAAGATGTATGAATAAGTTTCATTAGAATGAAATATATACTTGTAACTATGTAACTGTAAAACTATAAAGAAAAATACGCGGTGAACTACATGATAATAATAATTAGTACTGGATTGTTGCAGACAACTTTCCCTCTATTATTTATGTCTTCTTATTTTCCTTAACTCCGCACAACAGTACATGATCATCTTGTTCCTTTTATTCCTCATTCAATTTTCGATTGCCAGCTCATGCCTTGCAGTTAATTCAGCTCAGCAACAAGAATTCGCCGAACAAGGTTGGAATCGTGTACCAGATTCCATACGAAAGGAAGTTCAAGACACATTTTTCTGCTGTGGTTTTAATTCAACAACCATCTCAAGAGATGATACCTCATGTGATATCATAAACAAACAATGCTGTGTTGGTTCGTTCGACCAAAATTGTCAGTGCCCACCGTGTTTACCAATGCTCGAGGATAAAATCGATTACGCCTTCAAATTATGCGGAGGTGTTGGTATTTTCTTTAGTTTCACCGAGGTAAGATCACTTCAAATTTCCAAATTTAATTTTAAATTCATACTTAACATGAAAGCACATTTACTAATTTTTATTTTAACAGTTTGTTGGTGTTTGGCTAACAGTTCGTTATAGAAATCAAAAGGATCCACGAGGACTACCAAGTGCATTCCTCTAAAATACCATTTCCATTTCCTTTCTCATTTCATCTCCATTTTTTAACATAGCTTTTTAATTTACTGTTTGTGTTAAAAATAAAAAAGAAACAAAATCTATAAAAGAAAAGAAGAAATGTTAAAATTGGAGAGATATAATTCAGACCGTGTGTGTGTTGTGTGTGAATGTTTCAAAGATGGTTTTCCATTTTTCTAAGCGTGATACGTCCGCCTTCTGGTGTTCGATCGCATTCATAATAATAATTTAACCGAAAGTATTATACTTAGAACACACGGTTTTCATTCATTTGTACTAATTTGGTTTGTGCTTGTGATCTAACTAATCTTAAGCTATCAACATAATCTTAATGACGATTGAAACATTTTTTGTGTGGACTTTAATTTTCAAATCAAATCAAGAATCTGGGCATAGCTATCTAGGGAACATGTTTTTTATAGGTGAGATGCTTGGGATTTTAAAAGACGTATTCATAAATACATTGAATGTATTATTATATAATATATATATTGCGTGCTCTTTGTTTATTTTTTTTTAAAGCCTTAGTGTTTGGATATTTTCTTTTTAGTTGTTTGTAGAGAAAACTTGTGCCCTAAACTTCTTTGCACTTTAACATACTGAAAAAGAGAGAGAAAAAAATGAATCAAAGATTGTTAATATTTGGCAGGCGATTGGGTCGATAATTTGTTCAAACGCATGATAGTTTAACAAACATCTTTGATTCACTTGTTGTTTCCATCTATTAGTGTTCTGTTCTATA